>OZ010663.1:18966567-20397817 GCA_963932335.1 Andrena marginata
AATCAGTGCTAACTGATCTGTGATACCATATAACTTTTTGGCAACAAGAGAGGTTTGATTTTCTATTAGAGTTTTCCGGGAAAGTGTCGCGAATCCAAAATAACTAGGTAGAATATCTTTTTCAAAAGACTTTACGACGGACCTACAAAAATCAGATACCTGTTGCTCGCGTTCTAATCCGAGAATTGCAGCTATCATACTATTTGAGTTACCAGTACGCAATTTGAACAAGAAAACAACAATAGCTTGTGTGACATCTCGCTGCTCAGAATTTCTCAAAGAAGTCATCATTTCCCGAAGCTTTATTACGTTTTCCCACGTTAAACCTGTAAATACTTTTAACCGCTCTTCAGAAAGTGTAAAATCACCTATTGTATCTTTGATACTTGAATTGTTATTAACTGAAAGGTATTCAAAATAATTTCGTAATTCTTTGGTCTCGATTACACTGCTATTTGAATGTATTCTTAAGTTTAGAACATCTTCCTGAAACAAACGGTTCTTTAATAAATGACCAGAACAGCACCGATTTCCTTTAGGAACATATAATCTTCGCAATATAAATACCTGCTTCCTGGTTTCATTCGGTACATTCACGATATTTTTCGAAATTCCACAGACGAAACAGTACCTATGAGTGGAAATAACTCTAGAAAATGGCATCTCTACGAATTCAGTAGCTACTTGTTCAACATTCCTCAAATCCATAAGAAATGATGGATCTTCTGTTGAGGAAGACGATGTAGCAACAGATTCGGATTCAGATTTTTCCGGTGAAGATTTTTCAGTTGATTTTTCGGGTGAAAGTATTTCGGCTGAGGCTGTTCTGTGCAAAGATATTGCGGCAGAAAAAACTCTGGATGAAGAGGAGAGTTCAGCCGAAGAAGAAGGTTCAGCTGATGAAGAGGGTCCAGCTGAAGAAGAGGTTTGAGCTGAAGAAGAGGTTTCCCCCGAAGTAGAGGGACCAGCTGAAGAAGAGGTTTCACCCGAAGAAGAGGGTCCAGCTGAAGAAGAGGTTTGAGCTGAAGAAGAGAGTTCAACTGAAGAAGAGGGTCCTGAAGAAAAAGATTCAGCTACAGAAAACACTCTGACAGAAGATTCCTCAAGTTGACGAAATTCCTGAGAATTTTCACGATTGGGGGCGGTAGTTATCGCGTTTTTGTAAATGTAAACGCGGCACCTATTGCAAAATATGTCACCAACAGTCACCACTCTTTTCAGAATTTTAGAATACTTCACTGCATCAACTTCCGTCTTGATTTTCCGTATCTGACCAGGTGATTTGCGAACCAAAATATTACACCGAATACACTTAGCATGTAAGGTTTTCCTTTCCACAAATTGTACTTTCTCCGTCGACATATTGAACACACAACCACAGATGAACACACACCGACAAAGAATACTGTTTATTTACTAAGGTAACACAAAAACTTCCGTAGAGAGTTAAAATCTAACGCGAGAAAAGCACAACCGCTCAAGACGCTAACTCGTAGCCGAATGCTCATCAACGGTCGCTTTCCTTCCCTTACCGAAGAAAACGCGTAGCGTGTGCAAAAATTAGGAAAAACCCCGAGTGCTGGAACAGGGGAGGTTTCGTCGCCTGGCAAAATCCAACGGCTACGAAACCTTCCGTTGAACTTTACGACCCTACCTGGTTGCCTTCTGCTCCGCTCCAAATTCGAAGCTACGCACGCTACAAATGTGTACAGATTGTAAAGACCACACGTTAATTAATGAATGTCACAAGTTTCGAGAGACGACGTGACCCCGTGACAGTCTGTGCAGGACTATTCTCGTGCATTCATGCATAATTGTTAAAGGTAAGAGATTCGAAAACGATCTTCACATATTAATATAATGTAGGAAATGTTAAATAATATCGTAATTGGCAGGATACTTGACAAGAGAAACGCAGTCCGAACTCATGTTTACGTATATTTCAGATTAATATATTTTTCAAACATTCTTAAATCATTTGAAAACCAATATTGATCATTGTCATATAGTTAGAAAATATATATAATTACGGGAAAAAAAAGAAAAAACTTTGCCCAAGCGGACTTCGAAGTTCGAGATTCGAACCTATGTTAAAAAAGTTCGCAGCGGTATAGCAGCTCGACACTCTACCGCTGCGCCACCGACACCGTTGGAAAATACGGTAGACACTTTATAATGTAAGCTGCATAACATAGTTTCAAATGATTCGGTTTTTCCAGTTTCTTTAATTCCTATGATGTTTTGCTGTACGTATAAACATTAAAGATCGCATAAAACACTTATTTCATGAAGCAATTCGACGTATAAGTTACTCTAACACGGAAAAAACGACGAAAAAATCGGGTTTTAATTTTTTTAACTGCGGCGCACCAAATTGAAAAATCTGAAAAAAATTCAGGACAATAGTAACAATGATACGCACTTACAGTAAAAATATGATTATAGTTCTGCAACTGCTTCGATACACAACTGGCATTTTTCATCATTTTTTGGCATTTTTTATTTTTCACAGCTTGATTTCTCAATTTAAAAATCTGAAATAATTCCCTAATATGTGTCCCGATAACAGATATGCCTCTGAATTTTTTCAAAATTTTTCATTCCCTGGTATAGTAGAAATTCGCCAAAAACCTGATTTTCTATTTTTACCCTTTACTACCCCCCGGGTCGAGATACAAAGTTGAAACTTGGCAGAAATCGTTCTTTTTTTATAAGCTTTCGAATGACTCATCGCGATTTGAATTTGGTTCAGGGGCACATTTGACCATCTTAACCGGCTATACCCTTTGATGGCTTTATTGCTGGATTTTTTCAACCCGAGTTTTTCTATTCTTATCGAACAGCAATAATTATTGAAAGCGAAGAACATATTTTATGAGTTTTACAGGACGAATTGCTGCTTACACAGCGTAATTTGGTAAACAGATGTGTAAAGGAAAAATTAAGTTATTTATTATCCGCGTCCGGGGTAAATTCAAGGTTTTGAAGGCTATTGAATAGAACCGCAGGCTCTCGTACGTCTTCTGGTTTAGAGTATAGCTGTAAAGTTAGCATTATAAGAGCACGTTCGAAAAACTTAGCAGTAAAAGCCTTTAAGAAATAAAAATGCGCGCTACGTATTTGCTTCCTTCCTCATCTTTCGGTTCGACCCTGCCTAAAACCTTCTAGGGATGTGTTGTTCGCTTCGAAATTGAGTCCGTTACGTTGGTTGCAATTCATACAGCGAGTGCAGAGATGGCAGTACCAATTTCGTAGAATTGCCTAGAATCCTCCAACTTCTAGCTCATAATGCGTGCAGCAAGTGCAGAAAATAAAAGCATGGGCAGTCAATGCGCATATTACGCGCATGCGTATTGTCGCTTCACGTGTGCTTCTGTATTCTATTTTTTTATACCTATGAATTGATAGTTTGAAGTGTTTAGTTTTTATTAGTATGGCCGAGAAAGCATAAATTTACGTTGTAACAAAGTTGGAAGATTTTTTATAGTATCTTTATCTTTGTACTAATTAGCTTTATACTCTGTACACTAAAGGATTCTCGCGTTAAAATAATACTACTACTACTACTACTAATAATAATAATAATAATAATAAAAATATTTTCTGTCACTTCGGGGAGCGGATTACGAAATTGTGGAGTGTAATTATTCGTGATTAAAAAATCAAAGTATCCATTCATAACGACATTTTCTGAGTACATTTCATCGAAATAGTAAGTTTTAGCTTAATTTGTATTTGTTTACCAAATTCGTGCGCTTCTACAATTACTACTATCAATTACATTCTAATTGATTTTAGCTTCAATTTTCAGGTTTACAGATCTATGCGCTTCATAAGGTTATGGCTGGACAAAATAAGTCTACACAACTCGTTAAACAGAGTAATTGTGTATTTGTTAAAATTGTAAGGACACATGCCCTAAATAAACACCCTACAAAGAAATAAGCAAATGATTGTAAATCACCATTTCTCGTCCTAATGGAAATTTTGATTTCCTAACCACGCATAATTACGTTTCTCGATTTCATAGAGATACCGTTCCCGCGTATAATAATATTTTGGATGAATGTTAAGTTATAAAAAATTGACAAATGTAGCGTAAAAGAACGAAATATCCAATAAACATTTATTATCATGTAGCATATATGTAGGTTATCTTTTCTGTCACTTCGAGTAGCGGACCACAGAATGTGGTGTATGTTTTTCAAAGCGTACGTAAAGAGACAAATACGCATGCGCGTATGAACTGCACGCTTCATGCGCTAGAGGTGGGAGAATTCTAGGGAATGCTGTGCGTCACCAACGCAACCAATGCACGCATAGAATGAAACCGAACGGTTTTCTCTGCAGTCTATGCGCATAATGCGTGAATCTGAACACAACCTTTACCAGACGTTGTGCTATCTGGTTGGGTAGGTTGTTTAGCTGATGCAGAATATTGATACTTTTTAACAAATTTGTATTGTTAGCTATGTTCATAATTCTGTATACCTATGTTTACATAAAAAAGTAAAGTACGATATAATATTATTATTTATACATGCGTAAAACTAGAATTTGTGTTTAAAATCCGTGTTGTGTTTATTTATCGTACCCCTCCCAGATAGCACAACGTCTGGTAAAGTCTTAAAAACGTCTTAAAGACGGCTTAAAGACGTCTTAAAGACGTCTGGTTACAAATCAAGACGTTCAGACGTAAAATGGGCGTAAAATGGACGTTTATAAAACGTCCTGTGCTATCTGGGCTTTAATTCTTAGCCAAATAACATTTTCTGACATTACATTGAACAATAAAATTTTTATTCATTATCTATATACTTCAAAACATGCAGTAACGAGATTCTGTGAATAAAACAACTGGTTCAGATATTTTTAATATACTTTAAATAATTCACTGTGACACGTGGCAGGTTATGTACAAATCCTAAATAATTCTTCTTTCGCAACTCAATCTCATGAATTCGAACTTATATGATTTAATCTTTCATCAACAATTTCATAAGGGTATTCTTTTACTAAGTTTAATCGTTTTCAACTACTGTCTAATCCTATACTAATCTTGCAGTAATATAAAACCATAAAAAACTTCAAAAAAGTAAAAAAATTACGCCAAGTACATGAAAATCAAATAACTCACAAAAAATAGAAGATAATAATATAAATCACAAAAAAATAGAAGAAAATATACAACAAATAAATCACAAAAATAGAAGATAATAATATCACAAAAAATAGAAAAATATACAATACAAAAAAGATGTGAAATCAAAATGAAGCTGCCAGTACATACAGGTGCTTTCCAACTGCGCCTAAGATGACACAACTACATACACACAGCTAAAATGCTGTGTTCATACATTCTATTACTCATATCGTGGGCATTTTATTTATCCCATCAAAAAGAATCTCATTTAAAAACATTGTCGTAAATTAATTAATAGCTTTACAAAGTTAATGATATACAAAAATTGCGCCAATTATAACAATGGCTATTTATACAAAGAAAAAAATGTATTACATAATATTAAGCAGATATATTTTTATGCAAATAAATATTTTAATACGAATAAATATTTTATTCAAAATACTTGGCGCTGCTCTCCGAATTGGTATTGCTAAACTGAATAAATATGTATAAATTGCAATAATCTTTTTCTTTCTTTCGTGTGCGTACGTTCGTGAATGTGTGTATGAGCATATGCTACGTATGATATTCGAATTAAATATATGTAGAATACATCTGACAGCGTTTCTAATACTCGTATGTATATGTATATGTTTATGTATTTTAGATCGCAGCGCCAAGTATTTTGAATAAAATATTTATTCGTAGTAAAATATTTATTTGCATAAAAATATATCTGCTTAATATTATGTAATACATTTTTTTCTTTGTATAAATAGCCATTGTTATAATTGGCGCAATTTTTGTATATCATTAACTTTGTAAAGCTATTAATTAATTTACGACAATGTTTTTAAATGAGATTCTTTTTGATGGGATAAATAAAATGCCCGCGATATGAGTAATAGAATGTATGAACACAGCATTTTAGATGTGTGTATGTAGTTTTGTCATCTTAAGCGCAGTTGGAAAGCACCTGTATGTACTGGCACCTCATTTTGATTTCACATCTTTTTTTGTATTGTATATTTTTCTATTTTTTGTGATATTATTATCTTCTATTTTTGTGATTTATTTGTTGTATATTTTCTTCTATTTTTTTTATATTATTATCTTCTATTTTTTGTGAGTTATTTGATTTTCATGTACTTGGCGTAATTTTTTTACTTTTTTGAAGTTTTTTTATGGGGATCTCACTTCTTTTTACAAAGATAATTTGCATAGGGAATGACATCAGATAATTTTTAATATTATATATATCATTATCTTCTATTTTTTGTGATTTATTTTTTTGATAATATCCCTGATAACCAGATCGGACGGCAGGATCTGCCGGCAGCTGCGGCGCAACCTACGACCGCATTCGACTACGGATCTGCCGGCAGGCCCTGCCGGGCAGAGCCTGCCGGCAGATGAGCGGCAGATCGACGGCAGATCCTGCTGCTCGCCTGAAACATCCAACAGCGCCATCTGAAGGCCACAATGACCAAACAATTCCCTCTGCGTGACGTCACATGGACCTACGCACCAACACAAATGTACATTACTGCTGTAGGTGTATCCCTACCCCTAAATAACAAAGCAAGCAAATTCTACATTTATTAAACAATTGATTCTACATATTGCATAAAGTATTTATTCTTTGTTTAATAATACAGTATTGGCGATTACAATTGTTACAAAATAATATAGGTAGCGCATATAAATTCGAAGAACATTCAATATTTACATTTATAAATCTATATACAATACGTTCCGTACCCAGTGGTACCTATTAGGTACGTTATCAGAAAATTTCCTGTATTTAGACTTCTTTTTTCTGTAGAATCACCATATTCCGTATTATGTTAGCGCTGAAAACAAATAGAACATTAGTATGAAATTAAACGTAACGTATGAATAACCAGGATACATGCGATACTTACTTCAGCTCCATCTCTGCACAGCACACACCCTAAGCGATCATGCATGCTCCTGCGAACATTAACATTTATAAGAAAACATGTGGTAAATTATTATCTACTAAACAAGACGTTAAACATTCGCAATTCCAGCATAACCATACTTTTCTGTCTTGCAGATAATGTAAATCTTGATTTCCGCGACGTAGATAATTGGAAATTATTCAATTTCATAATTACCTTTGTCTTCTGGATACGTCGAGATGATTTGTCCGGATATTGATGTTTGAAATTACTTGGAATATTCTTCGAGCTTACGTCTTCAAGCAGAACGGATGGTTTAAACGAAGAGTATGTAGGTAGGTAGATGTACGACGGTAGAGAATAACTAAATGTGGTATAACACTGTCCAACACGATTTTTGGTCTGCATATTCCACTCGGTGATTCTTGTAGAGTTTTGCGCCCTTAACACGAATCCGTAAACAAAATTGCTCCATCACCCTCAGTTTTTGAAAAACATGAGCTTTTGTAAAAACACGTGATTTTGGGCAAAAGTGAGGTATGACGTGAAAATTAAAAACGCTAGAAAGTTCAACTTAGTCTCAAAAGATAGAGGAGAGTTTACTGAATATATCAGTGTACAAGGTAGTTAAATTTGATTGTTTAGAATTGTTGTAAATGGTCATCAAAGTTTGAAAAAGTGCCGATGTGCATGGTTTCCACGCAATATTTTTGCATTTTTACGAAAAATTATTTACCTAGCCCGAAAACGCTACCCAGCATCGAATTCTGTAGACATTTCTGAAGAGGAAACCATGCAGGAAAATTGTCGCAACGATTTTTAACTCGAACTAGTCGAGAAAATATCTATCGGCAACGCGTTCACGGTGTTTTGCCGCCTGGCGGCCATTGCTCGCCTGGCGCGACTCGTCAGGGCCGTTGCTACGCGTGTTCGTTGCGCCGGTGGTGCCGTACAGTGGGCACCTACTTTCTATATGTATCAGCCTTTATATTTAGAGATTTAAGATTTATATTATTATGGTTTTACCAGATTTAGAACACTTTTCCAGATATTGTAACATTTGAAACTCATTAAACAGTATTTGAAGGCGACACGAAACATATTTAAATATCATTTAGGCATCTTTTTTTAATAAATTCATTATTCAATATTTCTGAAACAGAGTTTGAGATACGAAAGTAATATAATTTTCTGAGGTTTAGTGAAGAGAGAGAAGTAAGAGTTCGTAGCTATCGCAGGAACTCTTTCGATATATAAACATCGCTTGGCGCCTCTCCCTAACGCGCGATACAATCAGAGAAAAAATAAATATCTTGAAATGCTCTGGTTTCTTATGCATCGTCTAAGTCAGAACTCAGTTTTGTCTTCGAAATCATTCGGGTCAGTCGTGCTAAGCAGTTCAGAAAGTCTTCCTTTGCTTTAAATAAAACGTGTGCTGCGACAAATTGTGAATTACAGTGTACCTACTTGGATACTTTTTTGACTGTGTTTGTACATATTGTTAAGCCTGTGGTGTGTTAGTGTAAGGTGTGTATATATACATTGTATAGTATTTTGTGTAGTGTAGTATAATGTCGCGAAAGTGTACAAATCATCCAGATTCATTTTGCTATATTTGCGGGGAACTAATTTTAAAGTCTAAGCATAGAAATATAACTTATACAATAAAGTTCGCATATGAACAGTATTTTGGATGCAAACTCGGCAATCAAGACAAAAATTGGGTTCCTCATGTTTCTTGTCAACGATGTGCCAAAGTTCTTCTAGCTTGGGTAAAGGGAGATCGAAGGAAAATGCCATTCGCAATTCCAATGATATGGACAGAACCGACCAACCACGCTACAGATTGTTATTTTTGCTTAAGCAAAATCTGCGGCTTCAATATGAAAGGGAAAAACAGTCTCATATACCCAAACGTCTCATCTGTAATCCGCCCTGTAGCACATTCTAAGCAATTACCTGTACCAACACCACCGCCAAAGATACCCGATGTTACGTCCTGAAGGGACTTTTGTGAATCGCCCTGAGCGGCTAGGATGATCCACGAGGTTCGTTGCTCTGTCGAGGTGCTAAAGCACGCCTTGACTATACTTACCATGAAGGATAGGAAGTAAAGGGGGTTGAATCAATGGTTACACGCAATTCAAGGGAGAAACAATAGATTAAAATATATTCTTGACGTAAATATTAAAGTAATGGTTAGAACATACCCTAGGGACGGCGCTCCGTCCCTGTTATCGCTGTGCGCTCGGGTGTCGGTCGAATATCGCACGGCACGCTTGCCGTCTAGCGTTTCGCTCGCTGTTTAGGTCGCTCAACCTAGAGTAGGTCGTGGTCGCTCGCTGTGCTCTCGGATGGCACTCGGAAGTTGGTGACCTGGGGTCCGTTGTACCTCACTATCTCTAAACGTCGTTCTTCTACGTGCTCCTACGTCGGTCACGATTGACGCGCAAGGGCTCTCCCGGCTAGGCCGTTCTCGGTATATCGGACGGAGTTACCCTTGTACGAATTACTATCGGCCGTTCGTACTTCGCGGAATCTACGCGGAGACGTGGTCGCGGTATCTAGACGGCCCTCTGGCCCGTCGCAACTTTCTAGCTCGAGCTCCCGAATCAGAATCTATCTTCCGCGGCTCTCGATCGCGGGCCGAACCTCGGACAGTCCCCAGGAATGGGGGAAACTGCCCCGTCGGCAGCTAATTATGAAATTGAATAATTTCCAATTATCTACGTCGCGGAAATCAAGATTTACATTATCTGCAAGACAGAAAAGTATGGTTATGCTGGAATTGCGAATGTTTAACGTCTTGTTTAGTAGATAATAATTTACCACATGTTTTCTTATAAATGTTAATGTTCGCAGGAGCATGCATGATCGCTTAGGGTGTGTGCTGTGCAGAGATGGAGCTGAAGTAAGTATCGCATGTATCCTGGTTATTCATACGTTACGTTTAATTTCATACTAATGTTCTATTTGTTTTCAGCGCTAACATAATACGGAATATGGTGATTCTACAGAAAAAAGAAGTCTAAATACAGGAAATTTTCTGATAACGTACCTAATAGGTACCACTGGGTACGGAACGTATTGTATATAGATTTATAAATGTAAATATTGAATGTTCTTCGAATTTATATGCGCTACCTATATTATTTTGTAACAATTGTAATCGCCAATACTGTATTATTAAACAAAGAATAAATACTTTATGCAATATGTAGAATCAATTGTTTAATAAATGTAGAATTTGCTTGCTTTGTTATTTAGGGGTAGGGATACACCTACAGCAGTAATGTACATTTGTGTTGGTGCGTAGGTCCATGTGACGTCACGCAGAGGGAATTGTTTGGTCATTGTGGCCTTCAGATGGCGCTGTTGGATGTTTCAGGCGAGCAGCAGGATCTGCCGTCGATCTGCCGCTCATCTGCCGGCAGGCTCTGCCCGGCAGGGCCTGCCGGCAGATCCGTAGTCGAATCTTAGAGCATATATACATGGAGGTATCATTGCCTTAGAGTGACTGCCTCGAAACTGTCGGCAACATCACGTGAGAGAGAATGAGAGAAGTAGATGTCCTATTCGACCGTAATGCGCAAGCGCCGATATCGTGCGACAGAGAAACACATCTTGCGAGTGAGAGAAGTATATGTCCTAATCGTATCGTACCAAAAATGAACCTGAATTTATCACATACTTGTGTGCACGACATACTTTAATTAATTTAATTTATTAAATATTATATATATTTACTTACGAGTAATAGGAAGCCGATTTATCTCGGTTACCACACAACAAGCAATATCGGCATGGCATTTATTAATTTCAACTCGATACATATAACCGTTTTTCAAAAGGTACGTACGAGCGTAAATAACGATATTCATAGTAACCGCGGATGGTTGCCAACGATATCGGTGCATGCGCATTACGGTCGATTAGGACATATACTTCTCTCTCTCTCGCACCATGTTGGCGACAGTTTCGCGCTTTCAATGAGACCTCCATGTCTATATGCTCTAAGAGTCGAATGCGGTCGTAGGTTGCGCCGCAGCTGCCGGCAGATCCTGCGCTCTCCTGGCAGACCCTGCCGTCAATCTGCTGTCAGACTGCCGGCAGATGGCTATCAGGGATTTTATTTGCTCATGCAGCAGGATTACTTTCTCTTTCAGCTGTTGAAATAATTCTATTCATCTGCATTGTTAACTGAAAAATAGGACACATTTACTAATTATCTATATATAAATTATCACACGTGCTCATATGTCAAGATCATTGAATCATTGAATGAATAATTGCGTATGCAAAACGCTACCTGAAAATTTGTGTGTACACAGTCCGATGTAGATCACACTGCATCATCTTCTTAATAAATCTTAATGCTATGTCTTTAGACAAATTTTGTCGATTTACCATATTTGACAAATTTTCAGAAACTTGTGCGAAACAAGATGCTCTGTCTATCTATCTAATCTTCTCCGGACAACCTCCAAGCATGTGCATTCCCTTCATTTCTATCCATCCAAGCCTGTGCGTCACCTTCAATTCTACTACCCAAGCCTGTGCGTCCCCTTCATTTCTATAATATAATTAGATTTACATAAAAACTCTAAATTGCTGGTATACAAATACAAATATCTGGCAATTTAAATTCAATGCAATTTTTTTTCTACAATATATTATTTTGTACAAGCATGGTACAAATTTCTAGAAACTTATACGAAAGAAGGTGCTTCTCTGTCGAACCTTCTCCGGACAACTTCCAAGTCTGCGATTCTACATAAAAAATCTATTAAATAAATTTAGCGACTTACCTTGTTAATTGAGACAATAATTCCGTCTCCTATTTAGTGTAAAAACTCCTGACATCTCAAATTTGGACCACTTACATTATTTGACACTTGGAAGGTTAAGATTTGTAGGTTATAAAGTTCAATGTATTTAAAAAATAGTTTGTACAATGATGGACGACGATCCCTGCCGAATAATCCCGACAGTCGACGAACGAAGAACGAAACATGTGTTACTTTCGTTTTGGCTGAAGGTGCGCGTGTAACGCGTATATACGTAGAAGAACGAAACATGTGTTAGTTTCGCTTTGACTGAAGGTGTGCGTGTAACGCGTATACGTATTATGTTTGACGAAAAATTTCTAGGAGAATCAGAAGAATCAGAAGAAGAAAAATCTTATATTCCGACTGATCCATGAGACGATATTATGATATCTCTGTCATGCGTGGACCGATTTTATTGAAATTGGTCTCATTCGAAAGCTTATATGCGGTTTACATCAGAAAAATGCCTTTAAATTTAGAAAATATTGCAAGCGTCATGAGATATTAATGAAATAAGTTTCAGGTTAGGTTGGATTAGCCGGGCGACGAGTAAATGATAGCGGTAGCGACAGTCGACATATATATAGGGTGTCTTTCCTGTACTTGGCGTCGAGACGCTACCGCGTCTCTAGATACAATATTCAATCATAATACTATTATACCTTTTTTTACAGTTATGTATGATTATTTGTGGCCAAAGTATTTGCTTATAAAGTTTTCGTTACGTATTCAGCTTTTTAATGAAAAAATTTAAAACATGCTATTTGGTCAAGAATAGAAATGTTTAGAGACGTATATCTAGAGACGCGGCAGCGTCTCGACGCCAAGTACATGAAAAACACCCTATATACAGGGTGTCCCAAAAATGCTGCGGTTCCTTGAAGGGGGTGATTCAGGGGGTGATTGGAAACAACTTTTTCCTTTGCGAAAATGTTCTCCGAGGTTTCGTTAACGAGATATTAACAAAAAGCACCGACCAATCAGAGCCCGAGATTGGAGGCCGAGTTCCCGCGCTAGCGTGGCCGTGCGCCGCGCTGCGACTACGAACAAGCAACTCGGCATGCATCGAAGGAAATTGCAGAGAATGGCAAATGAAAAAGACGTAACAAATAAAATCGAACATTTTGTCATGGTTTGTTTGTCATTTAAAGTGAAAAATGAATAAAGGATAAATGGATGAAAATCATGCGTAACGTAAAAAGACAAATACAAAGGTTTTTTTTAGAAGAATCGAAAATAATAATTACTTGGAGCGAGAGGATAAGGAACACGTAAATTTCCTTTTTTAATAACGTACAAACGAAAAGGTAATGCAACAGGGAACGAGCGAAAAGTGATCGTAGTTCGTTATTGTGATAAAAATCCATAGTTCAATAACGTCCAACCCTGTTGTTGATAATGAATAACTCCGTTTAAAAACTGCGAAAAAAATTTACGTACGGAAATTTGGAGAATTATCACGGGAAATTAGCCATAACCTGCGTTAAATTTAAAAAATAATAGTCGCCAATAATGTACCTAAAACTCACCCTTTCGGAAATTCACCTGCAGCTTGAAAATCTGTGTCACTAGGTCACTGAACCGATCCTGGTCATCGACAGACGCGCCGAATGCATAGCTGATCTCAGGTACACGACGCCATCCAAAGTTAAAGGTCGCAACGTCAAGTGCGTCCGGGTTAATGTACCGAATATTCACTTCACTGCACGGCTACTAACACTGATCACTTAATTTATTTTTCATGGAACGTGTTGTTCCTACGTTATAAAAATTGGTGGAAATGAATTTTTACTTGGCGTTCGGAGCCGTGGGTATTTCCGCGCAAATTCTCACGCTGCAGCACTTGCGTCCTCGTTGTTCGGGGGGTGCAACCAGAACATCGCGTAATACTCTTAAGCAGAGAACATTTCTGCGACGTGATCGCTTGCTGACTGACAAGATTTTTTCCAAGCGACTTCTTCTACCCTCAAATAGTTTCTCTCGTGCCATTATGAGGTGACCCCCACCAGGCCAAGAGGCTTCAGGTAAAAAGAAGCCAGCATATTTTCGAAACACACGTGCTTCGCAGAAGTGCAACGAACGGACTATCGTGCACTTTTACAAAAGTCCGCGTTCCGTCCTTTTACTGCCAATGTACTCATTGCTTCGAGGTAGGCAGCAGACACCACGTGTTTCGGTTCGAAAGGGACGAAAGAGAAGTGAAACAGAAAGTCTTCGAGTTGCTATAAAGAAAAAAATCCTGTTTCCAGTTTCCATTTTCCGATACTCTGAGTTCACGTCTGCTACGAGGCGGAACCAACTAAGCCATAAATTACCCAAAACTGTAGGAAACCGTTGTCTACCGTCGACTAGTGGGACAGTACGGTCATAAACCGCGACCCTAGCGAAATGCTCTGCGTCGACGAATTCCGTGCGAGTGAAGCCTTGGGGAGGAGATACTGCTGTGAAGAGGACCTCTTTAGGACAGTGGCCGTTTGGGAGGGATGCACGTGGTGTCTGCTGCCTACCTCGAAGCAATGGGTACATTAGCAGTAAAAGGACGGAAGTACATTAGCAGTAAAAGGACGGAGTTTTGTAAAAGTGCACGATAGTCCGTTCGTTGCACTTCTGCGAAGCACGTGTGTTTCGAAAATGTGCTGGCTTCTTTCTACCTGAAGCCTCTTGGTCTGGTGGGGGGTCAACTCATAATGGAACGAGAGAAACTATTTGAGGGTAGAAGAAGTCGCTTCGTAAAAATCTTGTCAGTCAGCAAGCAATCACGTCGCAGAAATGTTCTCTGCTCAAGAGTATTACGCGATGTTCTGGTTGCACCCCCCGAACAACGAGGACGCAAGTGCTGCAGCGTGAGAATTTGCGCGGAAATACCCACGGCTCTGAACGCCAAGTAAAAATTCATTTCCACCAATTTTTATAACGTAGGAACAACACGTTCCATGAAAAATAAATTATGTGATCAGTGTTAGTAGCCGTGCAGTGAAGTGAATATTCGGTACGTTGACCTGGACGCACCTGACATTGCGACCCTTAACTTTCGGTAGTGTCGTATACCTGCGACCAGCTGTGCACTGAGCTCGTCCATCGATGACCAGGATCGGTTCAGTGACCCTGTGACACAGATTTTCAAGCTGCAGGTGAATTTCCAACAAGGGTGAGTTTTAGTTACTTTATTGGTGATCATTCATTTTTAAATTTAACGCAAACGATGGCTTATTTCCGGCGATAATTCTCAAAATTCCCGTACGAAAATATTTATTCGGGCTTTTTAAACAGACTTATTCGTTATCACCAACAGTGCTGGCCGTTATTGAATTATGGATTTTTATCACAATTACGAACTACTATTATTTTTCGTTAATTTCCTGTTACATTACCTTTTCGTGGCTACGTTATTAACACAAGAAAATTTACGTATTCCTTATCCTCCCACATCACATAATTATTATTTTCGAATCTTCTAAAAAAAAACTGCGTATTCGTCTTTTTACGTTGCACGCGATTTTCATCCATTTATCCTTTATTCATTATTCACTTTAAATGACGAACAAACCATGACAACATGTTCGATTTTATTTGTTACGTCTTTTTCATTTGCCATTCTGTGCAATTTCCTTCGATGCATGCCGAGTTGCTTGTTCGCAGTCACAGCGCGGCGCGCGGCCACGCTAGCGCGGGAACTCGGCCGCCAATCTCGGGGTGTGATTGGTCGGTGCTTTTTGTTAATATCTCGTTAACGAAACCTCGGAGAACATTTTCGCAAAGGAAAAAGTTGTTTGCTATCACCCCCCGAATCACCTCCTTTAAGGACCCGCAGCATTTTTGGGACACCCTGTATAGTAAAGACATCCAAGACCAAGAAAGAGAGATGAAAATAAAAGAGTCAAAGTTCCTAAGAGAATTAAGAGAGGTGGCAAGGAAACCAGGAGATAAGCCGAAATACTTGGTCCGTCGCGCGCCACCGGCGCATGGAATCGACCGGGGGAGCTATAGATACTCCCCCAGGGACGATCCTCTAGAGGGGAACACGTGTGCGGTGCTGCACGAAGCGCAGGGGGGGAGGGTAGCGAACGTATCGCTTGTTTGCGCCCGCCCCCGCGGGCGGGGGGTATCCGTGAGGATTTCCTTCAAGTAAATAAAAAAAAAAAAAAAAGGTAGTGAAACAAGGGCATGTAAATATTGGCTATCGAAAGAAGGAAGGATACGTAGGATTTGTAAGAAAGAGGCATAAACAGTGAAACACATGATTGAAGCATGTGAAGTAAGTGGAGAGAGTGGCAGCAATTGGAAAGAGGTAATTAGAGGAGAAGGGACAAACTTGGCTATTCTACAGGAGATAATAGGGAGATGGAAAAGATGGGAAGAACAGGAAATTGATAAAAGAAGATTATGTAACATATAATAGATTAGGAAACACTTGTAAAATAGAAAAAATCGTTAAGACACAGCAGAATACATTAGATGGACAGGACTTACACTGACGCAATCACGAGAATGAAAAGGAAATAGTATATAATCGTTCAATTGTAACACGAAAGTGGGCAATAAATTAAATTATTATATTTTTTCTTTTATATTGTATTTTTATATTTTTATATTTTTATTTTTTATTTTATATTTGTGTATTCTATTTATACTCTATTTTTATATTTTTTCTTTTTATATTGTATTTTTATATTTTTACATTTTTCTTTTTATTTGATATTTTTATTTCATATTTTTATATTCTATTTGTATAGAGAGAACTCAATATGTTGAGCATAGTGCGGTTTAATTAGAGATAAAGAATTGAGGCGATACAATAGATACGTAACACTTTCGGCGAATGTTTTCGAGATATTACTGTTCTGTGTAACTGAGCACTCGGGTCGGTCACGAGAGCGTGAGTGTGTATGAATGTATATGAGGTGTTGTGTGGAAGAGTATGTATGTATGTATGATGTCGCGAAAAGTAAATAGGAAGTCCATCAGCTGTTCGAGAATGTTCAAATTGTCTTGCGATTGATGTGAAGAAGAGAAGAAGAGGAAGAAAGAGAAATAGAAAAAAAGAGATTGATTTTTATACTGTTTTTTATATTGTACTGTATTGTATTTTTTTCTTATTTAAATGTATTTTCTTTTAATTTATTATATGGCCCAATCGCTCCTAATATTGAATAATTAGAATTTGCACCCCAACCAATAATTATCACAGGGTAAACACGTATTCGTAAGAAATATACAATTCCAATCTTTATGGAATATATTTAAAAAAAATTATAAATTAAGGCCTTTCATACAAAAATTTATTAGATAAATATAGATAGGAACCGTTCTGGCTCACGTCGATCTGAACGAGTGTAAAAGGAACTGATAGGAATGTTTTTTTTTTAACAGGAAAGTATGTTAGACGAGAGTGCTCGTTAATCTCGACACTTTTCAGTGTCGCGTTTGGAGGCCTGGAGAAAAGAAATGAGCAAAGAACTTGAAGGACGAGTCGTAATAGGTACAAGGAAAATTTGAACAATTTCATACGCGGATGATGTTGTGTTAATGGCAAATAATGCATAGGGTCTGACGAATATGATAAAGAGATTCGAGAGATACATAAAGAAGAAAGGCTTGGAGCTAAATGTGCAAAAGTCTAAGATAATGATATGCAAGAAAGCTGGAGGAAGAAGAAAACAGGTAAGATTCTGTTGGAATGAAGAAAATGGAGAGAGGAAGAGAAATGGAATATTTATGTTATACAGTGAGAGAGAGAGAGAGAGAGAGAGAGAGAGAGAGAGAGAGAGAGAGAGAGAGAGAGAGAGAGAGAGAGAAAGAGAGAGAGAACAACGAACTAGGAAAAGTATGGGGGGATTAGAGAAAGATTATTCAGAGATGACTTTGAAAGAAGAATTAAACTGCTTGATGCGCTACTTAGAAGCACCGTGGCGTATGGGGCAGAGATATGGGGATAGAGAAGGTATGAGGAAATAGAAAAATTGCAGGCGAAATACATAGGGTGGTTAATGAAATTGGAGAGATCAACACCAACATACTGGTTGTTAAAAGAAACATGAAATTAAAATTGGAGTAAGGGCAATGAAGTTTGAACAGAGGCTAATAAATTCGGATAAAGCATCGATAAGATATGAATGTGGGGGAAGACTAATGAGAGGAAATGAAGTAACGAAAAGGAAAAGAATGATAATCATATTCTTGGAAGGGAGAGGATGGTCAAATGAAAAATGGAAAACGAGAAATTAAATGGGGAAGAAATGTGGACCAAAATAGGGCAGATAAGTAAAGACACCCAAGAACAAGAAAGAGAGATGAAAGTATAGGAGTCAAAATTCCTAAGAGAATTAAGAGAGGTGGCAAGGAAACCAGGAGATAGGTCGGAATACTTATGTGGGAAAAAGAAAAAAGGAGAATTAGAAACGATAGGAAGATTCATACAGGGTAGTGAAACAAGGGCATGCAAATATTGGCTAATGAAAGAAGAAAGGGTATGTAGGCATTGTAAGAAAGAGGAAGAAACAGTGAAACACGTGATTCAAGCATGTGAAGTAAGTGGACAGAGTGGTAGGAATTGTACAGAGGTAATTAGAGGAGAAGGGACAAACTTGGCTATTCTACAGGAGATAATAGGGAGATGGAAAAGATGGGAAGAACAGGAAATTGATAAAAGAAGATTATGTAACATATAATAGATTAGGAAACACTTGTAAAATAGAAAAAATCGTTAAGACACAGCAGAATACATTAGATGGACAGGACTTACACTGACGCAATCACGAGAATGAAAAGGAAAGAGTATATGATCGTTAAATTGTAACACGAAAGTGGGCAATAAATTAAATTATTATATTTTTTCTTTTATATTGTATTTTTATATTTTTATATTTTTATTTTTTATTTTATATTTGTGTATTCTATTTATACTCAATTTTTATATTTTTTCTTTTTATATTGTATTTTTATATTTTTTCATTTTTCTTTTTATATGATATTTTTATTTCATATTTTTATATTCTATGAAAATATGAAATGGCTAGAACCCTTATCGGGGGGGAGCGGCACGACGCGGCCCGGGGGGCCTAATAGCAACAGCCACCGGGGGAGCGGGGCGACTTACGCAACTAAGCCGCCGCACGACCTCCCCCGACCCCGGGTCATCTCCTTCCGCGCCGTCTCGACGGGACCGCGCTACGAGGGCGAAGACCCGCCCTCTCGCGGTCCCTCTCCGCCTCCTCCTTCTCCAACATGATGCTTTCGGAGAAGGAGGCGACGGCCTCCCAACAGCCCCGATCCTCCGCCATGCGACGCACGGCCGTCGCTAGCGAGAGGTCGGGGCCCAGCTGCAACCGCAGGACTCGGCGATCGTCCTGCCACTCCGGGCAGTGCATCAACGTGTGATCTGCCGAGTCCTGGACGCCCCGGTCGCAGCTGTGGCACTGCGACGTTGTCTCCCGCCCTATTCGACACAGGTAGTCCCCGAAGCATCCTACTCCGGTGATCACCTGCGTCAGGCGGAAGGTGAGCCTGCCGTACCTGCGCCCCACCCATTCGGCTAGAATGGGCAGCAGCGCCCCGACGACGCGTCCCTCCCGATGTTCGGGGAGGGAGAGCCACTCGATCCATTTGGCTCCCATGCGTCGCCGGGCCTGGTCCCGCGCGTCGGATCCTGCAGGCGCCCGGAGGGGGTCCCTCGCTCCGCTGAGGTCGTGGGAGGCGAAGTATACCTCCGCCTTCGTCTCAGCGAGCAGGTGGAAAGGAGGGGACCCACCGAGCGCCGACAGTTCGGCGTGCGACACCGTGCGGTAAGCCCGCACGGCACGGAGGACTGCGCGGCGATGGACCTTCGCCAGAAGGTCCCGCCCAACGCGACAGTCCCCCAGGTCGCCGGCCCAGACCGGCGCTCCGTAGAGCGCCACGGACCGGACGACCGTCACGTAGAGACGCCGAACCGCCTCGTGCGGGCCTCCCAGGTTGGGCATGATGCTCCCGAAGGCGAACACCTGTCGCTCCAACCTGGGGCCCAGGACCCGAAAATAACGCGCAAATCGCCAGTAGGTGTCCAGGGTCAGGCCGAGATATTTCATTGATCGGCCGACCCTGATGCGGGCCTCCCCGACTCTGAGAGCCGCCCTGTTGGGTATGCCAGTCCCAACTCTGTCCGCGAGCCATATCGCCTCCGTTTTATCGAAGGCGACTCGCAGACCGAGCGCCTCCATCGCGGGGATAACGAGCCGCAGTGCCCTCTCCGCGAGGTCTAGCGCTGCAAGCCACTTCCGCCCGGAGGCCACCACCAGCGTGTCGTCGGCGTAGCACACGAGCGACACGTCCGGCGATGGCATCTCCACCCGCAACACCGCGTCGTACGCCAGGTTCCATAGCAGGGGCCCTAAAACGGACCCCTGTGGCACGCCGCGGTGCACGTGAGCCACCCCGTCGCCGTCTCGGCCGACGTAAGAGACCACCCGGCCGCGAAGATAGTCCCAGATCAGGCGGCGAAGGTAGAGCGGGACGCGATGGTACACCAGCGCCCGCTCGATCGCCGCCCAGGAGACGGTGTTGAACGCGTTGGCGATGTCCAACGACACCGCCACGCTGACACCGCCCCACGCGACCGCCCGGCGCGACAGCGACCTGACCAGCAGAATAGCGTCTACCGTCGATCGCTGCCGCCTAAAGCCGAATTGGCGGTCGGACAGATCCGGGAACTCCGCGGCTCCGAGGTGGTCCAATAGGCGGGCAGCTATAACGCGCTCCAAGAGCTTGCCCGCCTCGTCTAGAAGACAGATCGGCCGATAGGCCGAGGGTGACTACGCGGGCTTTCCGGGCTTCCGCAGCAGCACCAACCTCGCCTCCTTCCACGCGCGGGGAAACCTCCCGGTCCTCAAGGCCGCGTCGAACACGCGCCTGAGGACGCTCCCAAGGGCGCTCATCGCGCAGGCCCAGACTCGCCCGGGCACCCCGTCCGGTCCGGGTGCAGCGTTCTTCGAACGCATTCGCAGCGCCGCGGACGCGAGCTCCTCGTCCGTGACCCTCGGGGCATCCGCTATATCGGTGCCCCACGACAACCCCGGGTCTCCCGACGCGTCGACGCCACCCTCCCCAGGAACCGGGGGAGGGGGAAACAGCGCCGACAGCACTTCCAGGAGAAACCGGGGTTCGAGACCCTCTGTGACAGGGGGCGCCCAAGGTCCGAGTTTGATCGACACGGCCTTGTACGGGCGCCCCCAGGGGTCCGCGTTGAGGGTCGCGAGGAACTCCTCATGCGAATGGGTCTTGGCCCGGGCTATGGCTCCACGGAGCTCCTTGCGCGCCACAGAATACGCGGAGCGCAGCTCCTGGAGCTCGTCCCCCGTCACCCGCCGCGGATCTCGGCGGCGGGCGTTGGTGTACCGGCGTCGCGCGATGACACTCGCGGCGCGAAGATCAGCGATCTCCGCGCACCACCAGTACACCGACCTCCGACCCCCGGCCGGCGGCCCGACTCGCGGCATAGTGGCGTCGCAGATTCTTTGCAACGCTCGCCGGAGCCATAGGGCGCCGTCAGAGGGGTCGTCGAGGACGTCGCCCGGCAAAGAAGGCCAGGCGACGACGGAGGACGCCATCTGGGCCGCGCCAGCGTCGAGCTTCTTGAGCGCCCAGCGCGGCGGCTGCTTACCCACTCGAGGGCGAGGCGCGGCGGCGGCGGAGGTAGCCAACATGACATACATGTGGTCGGAGCCAGTCTCCGACTCCTCCGCCACCCAGCAGTCCGACGTCATCGCTGCGGCCGCGGGGTTTACCCAGACGAGGTCGATGACCGACTCGCCCCGCGACCCGCGGAACGTCGTGACCGCGTAGGGGTTCTTCAGGACGAACCCCATTGCCTCCGCCCACTCGAGCAGCACCTCGCCCCGGAGGTCTGTCCTGGGGGCGCCCCACTCGCGAGCGTGGGCGTTAAAATCCCCCAGGAGGACCACAGGCCGAGCTAATTGGGGGGCTA
This sequence comes from Andrena marginata, assembly GCA_963932335.1. Lineage (NCBI taxonomy): Eukaryota > Metazoa > Arthropoda > Insecta > Hymenoptera > Andrenidae > Andrena > Andrena marginata. Next base: position 18,988,405 of record OZ010663.1, read on the forward strand.
GAAACGCCCCCACCTCGCTCAGCCGGTCCTCGAACTCCGGGACGCTGAATCTCGGTGCCAGGTAGCAGCCGACCACTAGGAGGTTTCCCCACTCCACCGCCATCCAGCCCCGCCCGTGTTGGGCGACCGAACATGGCGGGGCTCCTCGTCCCATCTCCCACGTCATCGCCACTTGCCGATCCGGATTGGTGGACCGATGGCACCGGTCCCCCAGCGGATACGGCTCGGCGATGACGGCCAGCCCGACGGCCAACTCCACGCGAGCCTGCTCAAGCAGGTAGTGCGCTCGCATGGAGTGGCACGCGTTCACGAGGAGTATCGAGGGGCCGTGAGACATTACGCAGTCTCAGTGTCATCGGCCTCCCCCGACACCCCCGCTGGCCGGCCTGCGCCCCCGATGGTATCTGGGGGCACGGGACGCTCCGTCTCGTCGTCCGGGAGATGGGACGCACCTCCGAACGAGGCCGCGACCGAGCGCGCCAGCTCCAGCGCCTCGGTCGCATCCGCCTCCTCCAACGCTTCCTCCGCCGGTGGAGGGACCTCCTTGGCCTTTAAAAAGGCCTCCCTCCCGGCCGGCGGTGGCTCCCTGTGGGGGAGATCCGGGCTCTTCCCCCCTTTCTCCCTCTTCTTCTTCTTCCCGCCCGAAACGGGGGACCCCACGGGCGCCAAGGAAGGGACGCCGCTAGCCGCAGGGTCCGGCTCCTCGCGGTCCTTCCTCTTACCGATGCCCGCCCCGGCCATGGATGTGGAGGCCAGGGGACCCGTCTCCATTGCCTCCGGCGAGGACACCGGGGGCGGAGACACGGGAACCGCGGGGGCATCACCCGCGGGCGGGGAGGAACGCACCCCAGATTGTGCGGGGGCCGAGCTCTCCCCCCCCCCCCCGGGTCAGGGTGCGAGCCACAGGAGGGGGCTGACAAGACGGTCCCCCCATTCTGTGCTCGCTGGGGAGGTCCGCTACCGCGCAGAGCGGGCAGACAGGGGGGCCACACAGAAGCGCGCCGCGTGTCCTTCGCCACCGCATCGGTAGCACACGCCGCTTCTGTCGGTGGCGCTGCTGCACTTGGCCCTGACGTGGCCAAACTCCAGACAGCGGAAGCATTGTAGCTTCCGCAGCAGCTGCCACGGGCGCGCGGACCCAGAGGGAGAATAGCCCGACGGAGTCCGGTCAGTTGACGCCGAGCGAGACATCCTCCGCCGCGCAGGCCCCCTGGGCCGCGATAGCCCCCCGAACCGCCTCCACGGACGCCCGCTCCGTCAGCCCGCACACCCGGAACTCGGCCAATTTCTGGAGGCAGTGCACCTTAATGCCGGTGCCCCCCAGCTGCTCCGCTAGCCTCGCTTTGAGGGCGGCAGCCTTGGCCGAGCCCTGTGATCCTGGTATCTCCAGGATCAGCCCCCCGGTCACGGCGCGCCTCGGTCGCATCGACGCGATGCCGAGGTCGGCGACTTTGATAGCCGCCATCGCGCCGGCGACCCGCGTGGAGAAATCCTTCTCCCCCCCCCCCCCCGCGGGGGCGGTGATAGCCACCGCCGCCGTCTTGGGGGCACGCGGGACCGCCACCGGGGTAGGCCCGAGTGCGCGGATCTGTCGGAGAGCCGCTAATGACGCGGCCCCCGCACCGCCCCCACCACCGCGACCTCCCCCCCACGACCGTCTTGGCCGCCCTTTTCGCCCCACGGCTCACGTCCCGGGCCCATGTGCCTTGAGCGGCAGCGTTGGACCCAGTGGCCGGAGCCTGGGCGCGCGGCGCATCAGGTGTCGTCGCGGGTGCGGCCGCCCTCTTGGCGGCTTTTGCGGCCTTCCTGCGCGCCCGTCCTATTTGCGAGTGGGTGAGCTGGGGCGTAGAGCCCGCCTCGCCGCCCGCGTCGACGGGAACAGCTCGGTCGCGAGCGAGAGGGGCAGCCACCGGTCGGCCACCGCCCGTACGTGTCCCGGACAAAGCCGGAACACCCTGCGAAGTAGCAGAGGGCGGCGAGGGCCCGGCCCCCCTCTTCTTTTTCTTCGTCGATGACGAAGACGAAGGGGGCTTCGCAGGAGGGGGGACAGCCGCCCGCCCACCCGAGGGCGCACTCGCGAACCCACCGGCAGACCCGCCGGCACCCGCAACTCGCGCCGCCCCCTCCCCTCTTTTCGAGGCGGGGCGGAGGCCCCGTCCCCAGCACTTCCCCCCTCACCGATCCTGGCCCACTCCAGGGCCAGGGCCGTCGGCGGAGCGGCCGGTCCCGACGCCGGACCGCTCAGAACCTTCCCCAGGGCCAAGAGGCGCGCGTCGACGCGCCTCTCGAGCTCCTCCATCCGGCGCAACACGGCGTCCGACGGCTGTTCGGTGGGAGTGCCGGCACCGCTACCGCGGGACGGAGGGCCCGAAGTCGGTGCCGAGGACGGGGGGAGGGCTCCCTCCTCCTCTTCTTCTTCTTCACCGCGGCAGCGCCGCCTCCCCCCGACCCACTCGGCAGAGGACCAGGCCTCGCCGCCGACGAGGGGCCCGGAGTAACCTCCGGCTGGGCACCGGTGTCCGTCCAGGGGGGCACGAAGGACGGGAGGTGCTCGGCGCGGGTGGGCAGCGGGACGGACGGGTGGAAAGGCATCGCCTCCACCTCCGTCACGTCCACACCCCCCATCCTCGCCCGCGCTTGGAGGCGGGCGTACTTTCCGCGCAGAAACTCCAGCTCACGCTCCTTGACGTGGAGGCACTCCACGAGGGTGTGCGCTTGGTCCGTCAAGGCCCGCACCTGCGTGGAGAGTTTGTGGGATTTAATCTCCCACATCCCCTGGCGGAAGACCACCTCCCTGGCCGGCTTATCGGGGTTCTCACCCCTCTCGGCCCTACCGGCTAGCTCGGCAGCCACCGCCGACGCGCGTCTTATAGCGACGCGGATCGCACGCATGTCCGTGGTTTTCATGTGCTTGGTAGCACTCACGACAGCGGCGACCGCGTCCAGCTCGCACTGCACCTGCCCGACAAGGCCACCCACCGATATTGTCTCGGCCCAGTTTCGGAGGTGCGTGCGCGTTGGCAGGGCCTTCATACCGGGGCCCAGTCTCCGCGGGTCTGTCCATACGCCGGGCTTTCTCCCGCGCTTGCCCGGTACGAACCCCGGCCTTCCACTCCCATCGGTACCGCCATCGGACGATGGCAAGGGAGCGTCCGCAGGGTCATCGGACGATGGCAAGGGAGCGTCCGCAGGGTCATCCCTCGTCGTCAGCCCGTCCCCCCCCGTCTCCTCCACCGTCTCCGTCGCGATCCGAGGACCAGCCCCGGACTGGCCCCTGCGACGGACCACCCTCTCGACGGGATCGCTGTCGACGTCCATAGACGCCGACCCCGCCTCCGCGCTATTGGCGACCATCCCGGTCGCTCTCCCTCCCTCAGGCCCGAGTCCCGCGGTGCCCGCCTCTCCTCCAGTCTCCTCGTCCGAGGAGATTACGACGGGCTCAGAAGCGAGCTCGTCGCACTTCCTAAGGACAACGAGGGGGACCAACCCCGATGTCCCAGCGCACCGCGCCGGCGTCGTCGAACGGACGGAGACCGCCGCCGACCCGCACCGCGAGCAGGCCGTGATGGACACGACGCCATGGTCAAGGCGACAAATTAGCTCCGCGACCTCCTCGTGCAGCCCGAGGAGCTGTCTCACCTCCCCCGGCGCCTTAGCCTCCACGCTCCTAACGTACGGCACACCCCTGATGTTCCGTATTGCCGCACGCAGAGCGCTCCCGACTCGTGGGTGCGAGACCGTGGTCTCGCTCGGGACGTCTTCCCCATCCGCGCTCGGATCGCGCGTCGTGGATGAGTCAGTCCACGACGCGTCCACCCACGCCAGCATGTCGCTGACTTGGGCCTCCCCGGAAGCCAACGCAGCGGGACGGACCCGCGATAACGCGGAAACTTCCCGTGCCTCCTCGCGCGCGATAGCGCCGCCCTCAGCACTTACCCCGGGGTGATCGTCGCGGGAAGTGGCTGGATTGCCACCCCCGCTGATACCACCCCCCGTCTGCTCCTCCTCCCCCCCAACCAGGCCAGCCACCCGCGAAACCGCGATCGAGAACTGGTCCTGGGTTGAGGCCGATGACCCACGCGAAGCGATCGAACATCGGTCCTCGTTCGACGACATTAAGCGGTCGCCGTTCGCTGGTGTATTAAGGGCACCGCCCTGTGAAAACGAGGACTCCATAAGTTTCCCACGAGTAGTCGCTTAATACGGTCGTGCAACGGTAGAGGCGACCTGCCGTTGCAAAGCCTTTCGCCCGAACCCCGAAGGGCGCAGGCTACGACTGGGGGCGGCTGGTGCCAGTCGGATCATGGCTAGGTGGAGCATAACCCGCTCCACCCACGTGCCCCTCGAAACACGAGGAGGTCACGTGCCCTTGCACCGCCATTGGGGCTCAGGGTTGGGGGGTTTTATTATATTTTTCCTTACCTCGCGATCCAGCCGGTTAAGGCAAGATCATCGGTCCGTGGGGCTTCGCATACCCTCGCGAGAGATAACTCTCCCGAACGAGGGGTCGTCGTTCCACCACCACGGATTACGATATTCCCAGAAGCGATACGCTTCCAGGCTTCCCCACTAAGGCGGGGGGCGCGCCGCAGCACCGGATAAACGCTCCGGGCTGCAGTCCTACCCTGTATGCGGAATCAATCCGCGAGGGAGGACGCCCCTACGGTCAAAGCCGATCGAATGGGTTGATGAGGGATGCCATGTCCGCGTCCGCGTCCCTACCCGACTATGTCGTGCAGGGACCCCGGGAGCACCGACGAGGAGGTGCGGTACATGGTCTTACCCCGGTCGGGCCTCCAACTTCGTCCAAATTCTCCGCTCCGGGCTGCCTCTGGATCCTCCCCGCGCGGCCATAAGGCCCGGGGGTACCACCAGAGGCGACGACCCTGTTGAGAGAACATGGAAACCATCGGAGTTCTCCACCGACCATGCGCCGGCAAGCCGACAGCCGATGAAGTGCCCTTCCAGAGCTTCGTGGATCCGTTCCGTGATCAGCCGAGGACTCCCTGTGATCGGCAACATACCGCATCCAGGGCGACTGATCGGATCCCGATTCCGCTCCCCCCCCCCAGAGGACATTTTTTTTTTTTTTTTTTTTATTGACTTGGTGGAAATCCCCACGGATACCCCCCGCCCGCGGAGGAGGGCAGGGGGTTATGTGGGACTCGAACCCACTAAAACCACCAAGGTGATCTACCTCGCGCGCGGGGCTGCGCGCCCGAGGGGAGGGATTTGGATGCGAGATCAAACTAGCGATACGTTCGCTACCCTCCCCGCCTGCGCTTAGTGCAGCACCGCGCGAGGTCTCCTCAACGGGGTCGTCCCTGGGGGAGTATCACAACCTCCCCCAGCAATGGTCTCCGGGACCGGCGACGCGCGATGGATCACGCGCCCGCGTCGCCTCTTCCGGGGTCGCTGCTACTAGGGCGGGTGGTGCCCCCCGACACCCCCGCCCCGCGACCCCGCGATCGAGCTCTTACCCGGCCATTTCGTAATTATTACGGTCGTGGCCGGGCCGGGGCGTTGGCGGCCTCCGGGGCCGCACATTCCGCCCGACCCCGGTCGGGCAGCTGGCTAACGCCTACAGGGCGGCTCGCTATCGGCCGCCCGTTTAGCCCCGAAAGCTCGATCGCACTACCGGGAGCGGCTCTTCAATTACCGCTCCCCCAGGGGGGGGGCCCTATATATAATGGGCCCCCCGTTGATCTTTCCCGGCGGCGCCGCCGTGGCCATTGACGCGCCCAACGCCACAACGCGTCGGCCACGGCAGCGACTCGTCGCCGCTCCACGGCGGCCCATCAACAACACGGGCCGCCGCACAACCACTCCCGCCGCCCATTGGCACGTACCCCTCCCTCTCACAGAGGGGACGCACCGGGCACACCGGCCGCGCCCGTTGCGCGGCGCAGCCCCATCCCTTCCCCCATGGGGAAGAAGACATCGACCCAGGGCCCTACAATAACCGGGGGAGCGGGGCGACTTTGCAACTAAGTCGCCGCACGGCCTCCCCCGACCCTGGGTCATCCACCTCGCCTACCTCTGCGAGGGACCACGCGGCGGGCTCGAAGCCCTGCCCTCTCCCGGTCCCTCTCCGCCTCCTCCTTCTCTAGCATTATAGCCTCGGAGAAGGAGGCTACGGCGTCCCAGCAGCCCCGATCCTCCGCCATCCGACGCACGACCGTCGGTAGCGAGAGGTCGGGGCCCAGCTGTAGCTCGAGGACCCGGCGGTCATCTTGCCACTCCGGGCACACAGCCAGAGTGTGGTCCGCCGAGTCCTCGTCGCCCCGGCCACAGCTGTGGCACTGCGGCGTTGCCTCCCGCCCTATGCGACACAGATAATCCCCGAAGCACCCCACTCCGGTGATCATCTGCGTCAGGCGGAAGGTCAGCCTGCCATACCCGCGCCCCACCCATTGAGCAAGAATGGGCAGGAGCGTCCCGACGACGCGTCTCTCCCGATGTTCAGGGAGGGAGAGCCAATCGCACCATTTGGCTCCCATGCGTCGCCGGGTGTTCGTGGTTAAATTAGGTTTAGTTTTAGTTAGTTTTAGTTCTAGAATAAGTAGCTTTAAGTAGTTCTAGTTTTAGAATAAGTAGGTTTACTTAATCGTACTCAGGCTTCGTTAATTGTAAGTAGAATTTTTGTTTTTCACCAGTACTAGTAGAAACCGGTAATGTTTTATTCACAGTGAAGTAGAATAAACGCGTAGGAACCGCGCGTAACTAGTATGCGAATACCTTTGATTTTCGGGTAACTGCTGAACTATTCACAAGCTTAGGCGTAGACAAGTTGTTTAAGTACCGAATCCAGGAGACCGACTAGCGAGGATCTTCGCGATCGCGTAATCAGCGCTCGCGACTAAGAGTGGGGAGAACGCAATTGTTCCCTCGACAATCGACGAGATGGTGACACCGTAAACTTTTGGTAGCGCCGACCAGTGTTAGCTACCGCAGTTCCGTGCGCGATAATCTATTCTTATGAGCTAAGACAATGTACACTTAGATCTAATATTTACAATATATACAGTCCTAAACATTCCGCCCGCCTTCGTCACGGGTACGAGACGAATGTTAGTCGCTCGAAAGCAGTGCGAGGGAAAGGTCAGGTTTGTGATTGCATCGAGCCCCTCGGATCACTGTCGCTAGACGCCGAGGGAAAAATGCTGATCTTAGCGATGGGCCGTTGCAGTGTGGTGTACGGTGTCCCGGAGACGTTTTTGTAAGAAAAGGACCGGCATAGTCGACTCCCGAGTTTAGGAAAGGTCGCGTAGCAGTCACTCGGGAGGGGGGTAGATTCCCCATTTGTTGTTGTGACGCCTTGGCTCGCCATCGCCAACAAGTTACACAAGAGTTTATATATGTGCGGACAACGCGTCGTCCTCGAAGAATCCAGTAATTTTGTCGCAGTATACTTAAGGTAAGTTGCGTACCGCCATGAAGCGCTTTCTCATGGTGGTCGCGTACGATTAAAATAGTAAAATGTCCTTTGGTCGGTAGGATTATCGGATGCTTTTCGTCGAAGTCCAGCGTGGAGTGTTTTAGTCGACCGCCGACCCGAAGGATGCCCTGAGCATCCACGAAGGGAACGAGGCGAGCGAGAGGGCCCCGGGAGATTGAAGCGGAATCTTCTAACTTCGCGATTTCTCGAGCAAAGGCTTGGCGCTGAACAACTCTGATTAAGGTGAGTCTGGCTAGATCTAATTCGGAAACGGTCAGGTAATCGCCGGGACTTTCGATCGAAGACTTTCGTTGAAGCTTCGTAGTGAAGCGAATGCACCACGCAGTGATGCGATTCAGCTTTTTAAACGAGGAATATTTGACTATGACTTCCCATATCGGGGGTTCATCTTCTAGTTTTGTTGTGTGATGAACCGATTTCGTGCGTGTTTCCTCCGTCGTGCTGAACTCGACCGCTCGGTTAAACTCAACGTCGATCTGACCTTGCTTCAAGAAGCAAGGTCCCTGCCACCAGAGCTATGGTTCATCAGAAGGTCCCCCTGAATACCTCGCGAAGCGCAATCAGCGGGATTCTGCTTTGTCCGAATGTGATGCCACCTCGCATTGGGTAATGTAGTCTGAATTTCAGAAACGCGGTTAGCGACAAATGTCGTCCAGTGAGATGGCTGCTTCTGCAGCCAGCTCAAGACGATCGTAGAATCTGACCATAAATGTACCTCGCTCCGAGGTAAGTTTAGAGCTTGTACAACGCGTATTGTCAGTCGAGCAAGAAGTGTGGCGGCACACAATTCGAGCCGTGGCAAAGATATTTGTTTCGATGGAGCGACTCGTGTTTTGGCCGCGACCAGATTAATGCGAGGGGGCTCATCGTCGGACAAGGAACGGAGATAAATCACGGCGGCGTACGCCTTAATCGACGCGTCGGCGAAGCCGTGCAATTCATAGAAACCGGATTCTGTTCTAACGGCAAGCCATCGAGGTATCCTCAATGAGGAGAGAGCGCTCAATCCGTCGTAATGACGCTCCCAGGTTTCGGTAAGATTTAAAGGGAGAGGCTCATCCCATCCCAGTTTTATAAGCCAGAGAGATTGCACGAAAATCTTCGCGGCGATTATTACTGGAGCTAGAAATCCTAACGGGTCGTACAGACTCGCGGTTTCCCTAAAGACAATACGCTTTGTAAGAGCGTTGTCTCGGTTTTTAGGCGCAGCGGAAAACAAGAAACAGTCCGAAGTGGTTTGCCACTTCAGACCCAGTAAGGAAAAGGTGCCCTCGAAATTGCAAGACAGTTCCGGAGTGACAGCCACATAATCGAGCGGCAGCGTTTCGAGAAGCTCGGGCGCGTTCGACGCCCATTTTCGGAGTTTGAAACCGCCCGCCTTGAGCAAAGACAGTAGTTCCTTTTGAAGGTGGAGCGCCGCGGAAACGGTATCAGCTCCCGAGATAACGTCGTCCATGTAGACGTCGTTAAGCAAGCACGGCGCGGCAGAAGGGTATCGATCAACTTCGTCCGCGCTCAATTGCTTTAGAGTACGAATGGCCAAGTAGGGCGCGCACGCCATCCCGTATGTGACAGTGAGCAGTCGATACGCCTGCACAGGGTCCGACGCGTTCTTCCGCCAAAGAATGCGTTGGAAATCGCAATCGTCCGTATGCACGCGTATCTGGCGGTACATCTTTTCTATGTCCGCTGAGAACACTACGGAGTGAAGACGCCATCGTAATAAGATATCGAATATCTCCGGAAGCAAATTAGGACCTTTGTGTACAAGGTCGTTAAGTGAAAGACCAGAGGTCGTTTTGCACGACGCGTTGAAAACTACACGAAGTTTCGTAGTAGTGCTCGAAGCGCGGATTACCCCATGATGAGGTAAATAATAGTGACTCGAACTATCACGAGAATCTCCCGTAGCTAGAGTCATATGGTCAAGTGACTCATATTCATCCATAAATTGGCGGTACGCCGATTCCAGTTCGGAAGAGATTCGGAATCGCTTTTCGAGTTTTTTCAAGAGGACCTCGGAGGTCGCGCGAGATAAACCGAGGCTAGATTTTGAACGCGAGAACGGTAGTCTTACGACATACCTGCCATTGTCATCACGAGAATGCGTTTGCGCGAAGTGTTCCTCGCACGCCTTTTCGTCATCATTTAACGAAGTAAATGGTGTCGATACCTCTTCAATTGACCAGAAACGTTGCAAAATTTCCGAGATATCGGCATCCGTCGAGCACTGGAGTGTTACCGCGGTTTTCGCGTTAGAGAGATTTTCCCGATCGGCGATCGGGCCAGTAAGGATCCAACCTAATGTTGTAGCTTGCGCTACGGGCGTGCGAGGAGGGCCATGTATCAACCCTTCAAGTATAATTTGCGAGTAGACTTCTGCCCCTAAAAGTAAATCGACTTTCCTATGTGATAAAAATTCGGGGTCAGCAAGTTCGATATCCGTTAAATGCGGCATAGCAGTAGACAATTGAGCGGCACTGGGTTGGTAGGAAGACAGCCGAGGAAGTACCAGGGCTTGCACCGCGAGATTCACCGATTCGTTTTTGCGATGAGAGACCGTTAGAGTCACCGAACCCTTAGAGTAAGTCTTGTTCTTCGCTACGCCTATTACCGGAATATTTGTTGGAATCCTGGGAAGCTTTAATAATTGAGCGATACTCTCACCAATCAAGGACACCTCGGAGCACGGGTCGATCAGAGCCCTGACAGTTATTCCTTCACCCGTCACGGACGCCACTCGAACCAAGGCCGTAGCGAGAAGAATTGCAGCGCCCATCGGTTCAGTCTGAGCGCAATGAGTCGTTGGAGTGGCCGAGTTCAGTGACGGAGATGAACCCTGGTTAGTGGATCCCGTTTGTTGCGTTACCTGCGAATTAGTGCCAGGAGCAGAGTCTTTTTCGAAGGGAATGTGAATTGTGGTATGGTGCTTACCCAGACAGAGTTGGCATCGCTTGTTTGATTTGCATTCGCGAGAGGAATGCGCAGCTAGACAATTAAAACACAATTTCTTTTCTATTACCCTAGCCTTTCTCTCCCGAGGGCCCAGCGCTTTATACGAGGGACAGTAGAGAATGAAGTGTTCTCCCGCGCACAGGGTGCACTTCTGACTCCCGGCGTTGTTCCGCGTTACACAGTGCGTCTTGGGGCGACGCGTCGCACCGCTGGAGGCCGGCGGCTGTGGTTGATCTCCTCCTCGCTGTCCAGATGACCCAGTGGGTTGCTGGCTCGTTGATCCGCTGGTGCTGACTTCCGAAGCCAGCGCGGCTCGGACTTGAGTGCGGAGGAAGTCCAGCAGCTGCTGGAAGGTGGGATGCTCCTTTGAAGTACCGAGGGACGTCTCCCACTCCTTCCTAGTCTCGGCGTCTAAGCGTTCCGCCGTCAAGTAAACCAGCCACGCACCCCAGTGCTGGACCGGTAGCTGCAGTGTTTCCAGAGCTTCCACTGCATCTCGGGTCCCGTGCAACAAATCCTTTAATTCTTGAGCAGACCCCTTGCACATAGAAGGCAACGACATGAGCGCCCTTAATTGAGCGTGAATCAGCAGACGTGGAACGTCATACTGTTCCGAGATAGTTGCCCACGCACGTTTGAAATTATTAGTCGTGATCGTCACGTTTTGAATCAAACGAGCAGCTTCTCCCGAGAGGCTTGTTTTTAAATAATGCAGTTTGTCAACCGCCGAGAGTGAAGAATTCTTTATAACCAGCGAAATAAACAAGTCTCGAAAGCTTGGCCAGAGCTGGTAGTCACCGGCAAAGATCGGAAGAGCTATCTTTTGCAGGGTTCTGCCACGAGAGGAGTCATTTTCATCGGAGTCGGTCCCAGATTGTTCTTCTGCTTTCCTTCTCACAGGAAGAGCGTCCAGCTGGTCGAGAAGGTCGGCTTTTTGGTTAAGGTAAGCCTCTTCGCCGAGGCTCTGGTAGTCTTCGGTGAAATATAAATTTTGTTTAATCGCCTCCGTGGCACCGGCGGTTATTTTCGCATCATTCTTGCAAAACGTAGTCCAGTAGCTTTCCAGTAAGTCTAATCGAGAGGTGATTACACCTCGCGTTATTTTCTTTTTTCCGAGTTTCTTCATATTCTCCTTGAGATTTGAAATTCGCTTGAGCAACGTACTTTGTTCGCTTATGATTGTTTCCATTTTTCAGGTTCAAGAACGCCCGGTAGATGAAAAAACTGTTTCGCCCGGCACTGTTTACGAATTCGAACGGGGTCGGGAACGTTTGAAGCCTCGTGGATCAGCGGTTACGCAACGGATTCCTTTGTTCACTGGTTTTTAAAGAGTGATTTTTCAATCACCGCGTTAATATCCGGCTCGAAGGACCAAAATGTTCGTGGTTAAATTAGGTTTAGTTTTAGTTAGTTTTAGTTCTAGAATAAGTAGCTTTAAGTAGTTGTAGTTTTAGAATAAGTAGGTTTACTTAATCGTACTCAGGCTTCGTTAATTGTAAGTAGAATTTTTGTTTTTCACCAGTACTAGTAGAAACCGGTAATGTTTTATTCACAGTGAAGTAGAATAAACGCGTAGGAACCGCGCGTAACTAGTATGCGAATACCTTTGATTTTCGGGTAACTGCTGAACTATTCACAAGCTTAGGCGTAGACAAGTTGTTTAAGTACCGAATCCAGGAGACCGACTAGCGAGGATCTTCGCGATCGCGTAATCAGCGCTCGCGACTAAGAGTGGGGAGAACGCAATTGTTCCCTCGACAATCGACGAGATGGTGACACCGTAAACTTTTGGTAGCGCCGACCAGTGTTAGCTACCGCAGTTCCGTGCGCGATAATCTATTCTTAAGAGCTAAGACAATGTACACTTAGATCTAATATTTACAATATATACAGTCCTAAACACCGGGCCTGGCCCCGCGTCTCGGAGGCGTCCGGCGCCAGCGGGTCCCTCGCTCCGCTGAGACTATGGGAGGCGAAGTAAACCTCCGCCTCCATCTCAGCGAGCAGGTGGAATGGAGGGGACCCAGCCAGCGCCGACAGTTCGGCGTGCGACGCCGTGCGGTATGCCCGCACGGACCGGAGGATCGCGCGGCGATGGACCTTCGCGAGAAGGTCCCGGCCGACACGACAACCCTCCAGGTCGCCGGCCCAAATTGGGGCTCCGTAGAGCGCCATGGACCGAACGACCGTCACGTATAGTCGCCGAACCGCCTCGTGAGGGCCTCCCAGGTTGGGCATGATTCGCCCCAAGGCGAATACTTGGCGCTCCAACCGGGGGCCCATCACCCGAAAATGACGCGAAAACCACCAGTAGGTATCCAGGGTCAGGCCGAGATACTTCATCGATCGGCCGACCCTGATGCAGGCATCCGCGACCCGCAGGGACGCTTGGTTGGGAACACCGCTCCCAACCCTGTCCGCGAGCCATACCGCCTCCGTCTTTTCGAAGGCGACTCGCAGACCTAGCGCCCCGATCGCGGGGATAACGAGCCGCAGTGCCCTCTCGGCGAGGTCCAGTGCCTCCACCCATCGTCGCCCGAATGCCACCACCAGAGTGTCGTCCGCGTAACACACCAGCGAGACGTCCGGCGATGGCATTTCCACCCGCAGCACCGCGTCGTATGCCAGGTTCCAAAGCAGGGGTCCTAGAACGGACCCCTGTGGCACGCCGCGGTGCACCCGAGCCACCCCGTCACCGTCCCGGCCGACGTAGGAGACCACCCGGCCACGGAGATAGACCCGGACCAGGCGGCGAAGGTAGAGCGGGACGCGATGAAATACAAGCGCCCGCTCGATCGCCGCCCAGGAGACGGTGTTAAACGCGTTGGCGATGTTAAGTGACACCGCCACGCTCACACCGCCCCCCTCGGCCGCCCGGCGCGACAGCGACCTGACGAGCTGGATAGCATCCATCGTCGATCGCTGCCGCCTAAAGCCGAATTGGCGGTCGGACAAGTCCGGGGACCCCGGGACTGCCAGGTGGTCCAGGAGGCGGGCAGCCAGAACGCGCTCCAGCAGCTTGCCCGCCTCGTCCAGAAGACATATCGGCCGGTATGCCGAGGGTGACTCCGCGGGTTTTCCGGGCTTCCGGAGAAGCACCAACCTCGCCTCCTTCCAAGCGGGGGGAAACCTCCCGGTCCTCAGGGCCGCGTCGAAGACGCGCCTGAGGCCGTTCCCAAGGGCGCTCATGGCGCAGGCCCAGGCTCGCCCGGGCACCCCGTCCGGTCCGGGTGCGGCGTTCTTGGAACGCATACTTCGCACCGCGGACGAGAGCTCCAGATCGGTGACCCTCGGGGCATCCGTTATATCGGTGCCCCACGTCAACTCCGGATCCCCCGACCCGTCGACGCCACCCTCCCCCGGAACAGGGGGAGGGGGAAACAGCGCCGACAATACTCGGCGGAGGAATCCGGGCTCGAGGCCCTCCGTGACGGGGGGCGCCCAAGGACCGAGTTTGATAGACACGGTCCTGTACGGGCGCCCCCAAGGGTCCTCGTTGAGGGTCTCCAGGAACTCTTCGTACGAACGGGTCTTAGCCCGAGCGATAGCCACGCGGAGCTCTCGGCGCGCCGCGGAAAACGCGGAGCGCAGCTCCCGCAGCTGATCCTCCGTCACCTGCCGTCGATCACGACGGCGGGCGTTGGTGTACCGGCGTCGAGCTCGCACGTTCGCGGCGCGAAGATCCGCGATCTCCAACGACCACCAGTACACCGACCTCCGACCCCCACCCGGCGCACGGACTCTCGGCATCGTCGCGTCGCAGATCGACTGCAACGCGCGCCGGAGCCAAAGCGCGCCAGCCGCGGGGTCGTTGAGGACGTCGCCCGGCAACGGAGGCCAGGCGACGACGGAGGACGCCATCCGGGCCGCGTCAGCGTCGAGCTTCTTGAGCGCCCAGCGTGGCGGCTGTCTACCAGCCCGAGGGGGAGGCACGGCGGCGGAGGTAGCCAACATGACGTACATGTGGTAGGAACCCGACTCCGACTCCTCCGCCACCCAGCAGTCCGACGTCTTCGCCGCGGCCGCGGGGTTAACCCAGACGAGGTCGATAACCGACTCGCCCCGCGACCCGCGGAACGTCGTGACTGCGGAGGGGTTTGTAACCTCGCTGTGTAGAGGTTAGCTTCAGGACGGGTGTTCGGGGTGACCGAGTGAATAAGGCGAAGTGAACTGCTTGACGGGCGTTTATTCTTACGGCTATGGTAATACAAAGGCACCCGGCCAGGTCTGTGCTGGCTAACAGGGTCTGTGCGGCTTAAACTATCGCGACGGTGTACTGGCGGCGCGTCGCGGTCCCGTTCGCGGTCTCGGAACGTTTCGGCGGTGACAGGAAGGGTAGGTGGTCGTTCTGGTGCCTTGGCTGTGATCTCCACCAATGGCCCTGACCGGGGAGTCTTGCGTCCGCTCGCCCAGTGGGTATAACCCGCGGGAGAAACGGAGACTGTAGGATGTCCTCCGGTGCAGACAAAGTCTGAACCTAAGATTGACGAGGGATATCGACCTGCGTCTAGAAGTCGGCGAACTCGCGTTCTTCTAGGAGCCGTGGAGGTGGGGGAACCCAAAATTACACAGCAATGCAGCTTGGTTTACAAGAGATCGCTGGGAGAGTTCGGACCGTTCGCCTGTAACGCTCGTGGTAAAACTCTGCCTGACGGGCCCGTCGCGCTGGCCTATATGGGCCGGCGCGGCAACTTCGCGAGCGAGAGCGCCGCCCGGCGCGCGGCCATCTCGCGGCCGCGCTCGGTAGTGGCGGGCCGCGCCAGGCGCGTGTGGTGGGGGAAGGTTCGCGTCCCACCGTAACTAACTCGTTACATCTCCCCCCTCCTTCGGAGGACGCGAACTTTCCCCACCTCTTTTATAGATATATTTTTTTTTTTTAATATTACTATGTACAAACTTACTTGCTACCCACCACCATACTTAAACCTAAACAGTCGTACTTACTAACTACCTGCCACCTTAACTTAAAAATAATCGGCCAGGCATTGGCCGACCGGCGTTACGGGGGGTTGAACCGGACCCGGAGCTGCTGTCTCCGCAGCATTTTGAATTCCAGGTACCCCCCTGGGGTGGGTACCCGGAATTTCTGCCCTTCGCGAAGAGCCGGGAGGTCGATTCGCAGCTCCGGGGGGTCGGGGGTGAGTCGCCAGGGGGCTCCAGGGGGGGTGGGGTTGGGCCGGCTGGTGGTTGTGGAGGGTACGGCCGGCATGGCCAGCTTGGTCTCCATCAGAGCCGGGGGTTGGGGGGCTTGGGGCTCCTGGGGTGGCGGCGCCTGCGGCTGCGGCGGTGGCTGCGTCCTTGGCGGCGGTGGCTGCTGCGTCGGTGGCGGCGGCGTCCTCGGCGGCGGTGGCTGCTGCGTCGGTGGCGGCTGCGTCCTCTGCGGCGGTGGCGGGGCCGCTCTCGGCGGCCGCACCGAGGCCGGCGGTTTTGGTGGAGGCGCTTGTCCTGCCGGTGTCGGCCTTGGCAGCTGGGTGGCCATCACTGGCCATGGTGGTGGTGGCGCCTGCAGCAGCGTGGCCAGGAGGGAGGCTCCGGGTCCCCCCGAGTCGGTGGGTGGGAGGCGTCGATCCTCTATGATTCGCGGTTTCGGCCTCTCCGTTCCTGGTACTCCCGGTGGAGGGAGCCGACTCCTCTCCACCTCCTCCAGGATCGCCAGCTTTGTAGCCGCTGACGGTCGCGGGGGTGGCCGTGGCTTCTGCGGCGGTCCCCGTGCCGGTGGTGGAGGGCCTCCAAAATCCAGCCTCCTCCTCGCGGCCGGGGGGGCTGGTCTGTCCCCGGCCTCCGCTCGCCTCTTCGTCCGGCACTCCACCGGACGGACGGCGTTTTCGCGCCGTAGAGGGACGGCCGTCTGTCTGGCCGTTTCGTGTGAGATCCGCACTTTTGGTGGCATGGTGGTACGCCGAGTGCCGAATTGCGTCTACCGGCTCGGATCCTTCCCCGGTCTTATCACTCGTCCTGTGCCAATTTTGGAAGCGCGAAACCGGTTTCGCGGTTCTTATCGCCGTGGCCCTCTGTTGGCCGCGATCGGTGGCCGCGGCTGGTTTCGCGGGTCCTGCGGCCGTCGCGTCGTTGGCGTCTGTGGTGGGGGTCGTGATGGAGCGAGGCGTTCCTGTGGCGGATCCCGCAGTGGGGGGATCCTCCTCCCCTCCCTCGCAGGGTTTGAGGTCCTGGAGGTGGGCCCTTTTCGTCTTTCGCCCGCACCGAAGTACGACCAAATTTGGTCCTATGTACTCGCGTACTTTGTGCGGGCCAGAGAATTTGGGAGCCAGTTTGGCCGCAAAGTTCTTCTCCGCGGAGGACAGAGGGTGCTCCCGGAGCATGACTGATTCCCCGATTCGGGGTCTCCAGTCTCGCCGCCTGAGGTTGTAGTTCCTTTTCTGGGTTTCCGTGGCCTGGGCTTGGGTGTGGCGGGCGAGACGTATGGCCTCCCGTAAACGGTCCAGGTCCTCGGACCGCGCGGCGTACTGGGCCTCGTCTGCTCCCTCCGCGATATCCTCGGTCGGCCGGTGGAGTGCCCCGGGGGTGGTTGGCTCCCTACCATAGTTTAGGTAAGCCGGGGAGTACCCCGTGGAGTCGTGTCGAGCGGAGTTGTAGGCGAAGCCCACCTCGGGCAGCCATTTGTCCCATTCTCGGTGGTTCCCGTCAGTCAACTGGGCGATCATGGTCTTGATCACCCTGTTGACCCGCTCCACTGGGTTACACTGGGGGGTGTACGGGGGGGTCTGGCGGTGCTCGATCCCGTACCCCCGGAGCATTTCGGTGAAGTCTCGGCTCACGAACTGCTTCCCGTTGTCTGAGATGACGCGTCTGGGGCACCCGAAGCGGAGCACCACCCTCTCCTTGAAGGCCCTAGTCACCGCTGGGGCAGTGGCCTGGCGTAGGGGCTGGAGTTCGACCCACTTGCTGAACTTGTCCTGCATCACGGCCAGCATCGTAAAACCTTTTGCTGACCGTGGCAGGGGTCCGACCAGATCGATGGCCACTACGTCCCAGGGGTTTGCTGCTGGAGTGGTCTGCATACCGCCTGCGGGTGCCTGCTGGAACGCTTTGTGCTCCAGGCACTTCTGGCAGCGCTGTATATATCGGCGGGCGTCGCGGATCATTCCGGGCCAAAAGTATCGTCTGGCCAATCGGGCTGCGGTTTTACTGACGCCCAGATGCCCTGCGGTGGGGGCGTCATGGGTTTCTCGGAGTACCGCCCCTGGAAGGGGTTGGGGGACGCACAACCTCCACTCCGTGTCGGTCCGGGGACCGTGAGTGTCCGAAATGTGCCGGTACAAGCGCCCGCTTGATGACTCGGTACTCCGGGTAACGGTGTGGTTCCTTCTCGGTGGCGGCTCTCATCCTTTCGTACCAAGCGCACCCAGAGGGCTGGTCGAGGCTGTCTACCTCCTCCGCTGGTGGGGAGGGTTCGCCCTCTGGTTGCCTAGAGAGGGCGTCCGCGACGACGTTGGACTCCCCTCGGCGATACTGGATGGCGAAGTCATATTGTTGGAGCTCGAGGCCCCAACGGGCCAGGCGGCCGGAAGGGTTGTCCATTGTTTGCAACCACTTGAGGGATTGGTGGTCGGTAAGCACGGTGAACCGGTATCCCTCTAAGTATGGCCGCATTTTCCGAATGCCCCATACTACCGCGAGGCATTCTTTCTCCGTCACGGAGTAATTTCGCTCCGCGGAGTTGAGCGTACGGCTTGCGTAGGCTATAACCTTTTCATCCCCGTTCACCTCCTGCGTGAGTACGGCCCCGAGGCCTTCGTTACTGGCGTCTGTCTGGAGGGTGAAGGGTTGGTTAAAGTCCGGGCAGGTCAGGATGGGGGCGGCGGCCAATTGTTGGCGGAGTGCGTCATATGCCGCTGCTTCTTCCGGGCCCCAGTTCCACTTCTGCTTCTTTTGTAGTAGTCGCGTCAGCGGCGCGGCTAGGTCGGCGAATCTGGGGATGTATCGCCTGTACCAGGACACCATCCCTAGGAACCGTTGCAGTTCCTTTATTGTGGTCGGTGGGGGTATCCCGGCGATGGCTCGTACTTTATCGGGGTCGGTGGCTACGCCTTCGCTCGTTATCGTATGCCCGAGGTATTGCAGCTCGGTGCGGCAGAACTGGCACTTGTCCTTATTGAGTTTTAGTCCTGCCGCCCGTAGTCGCTGGAGGACCTCTCTCAAGTTTTTGAGGTGTTCCTCGAAGGTTGCTCCGAGTACGATGATGTCGTCCAAATATGCGAACGCTCGGGGCTCCAGTTTGGGTCCGATGACCCCGTCCAATAGGCGCTGGAAGGTGGCTGGGGCGGAGTGTAGTCCGAAGGGCATGACCTTGAATTGGAACAGGCCTCTCCCCGGAACTGTGAAGGCGGTGATTGGGCGGCTGTCGGGGTCCAGGGGTACCTGCCAGTATCCGTTGGCCAGGTCCAGTGTGGAGATATAACGGGCGCCTCGCAATTTTTCTAATGTGGCCTGCACCTGGGGCAGAGGGTACGCGTCCTTTTCCGTGACTGCATTTACTCGTCGGAAATCAATGCAGAACCTTTTCTTTCCATTTTTTTTTGTGACGATTACGACCGGGGAACTCCACGGGCTGGAAGACGGCTCGATCACTCCTTCCGCGAGCATCCGGGTTACCTCCTCGTCTATGATGGCTTGCATGGCGGGGTTACGTGGCGAGTATCGGTGTTTTACCGGTTCGGCCCCGGCTTTTACCCGAAGGTGATGTTTCGCCATGTGAGTCAGCCCCGGTAATCGGTCGAAGTGTTGCAGCTCGCTAACGAGGAACGTCTCGAGGTACTGTGCTTGCTCCGTAGTGCATCCCTGGAGGCCGGGGTTTGATTCGATGGCGGCAGCTGATTCGTCCTTTGGGCTCCATAGCATACCCCGGACTTGAACGGTTAACCCGAGGGCACGGAGAGCGTCGATCCCAAGGATCACGTCCTGTGTGAGGCTAGGGAGGACTCCACATGTAATGGCAAGGACGCAATCGCCGACGGCTATTTTTAC
Source organism: Andrena marginata (assembly GCA_963932335.1). Classification (NCBI taxonomy): domain Eukaryota; kingdom Metazoa; phylum Arthropoda; class Insecta; order Hymenoptera; family Andrenidae; genus Andrena; species Andrena marginata. The sequence continues at coordinate 19,007,804 of OZ010663.1, forward strand.
CGCTATTTCCCCGTCCAGTGCTGCGGTGGCGCCGTTGGCGACTTGGACCCATCGATTCGTGACGATGGTTCGGTCCCCGTTCTGTATGCACCATTCCGCTACCTCCCTATTGATATACGAAAGGGAGGCTCCCGTGTCCAGCAGGGCTCGGAACTCCCGGCCGTAGAAATTTACGGGCAGGTGGGGGCGGCTATCGGCTGCTGGGGCGGTGGAGGCTGTTGGGGCTGAGTGGTCCGGATGTTGCCTCGTCCTCCGGACCCGTTGGCGTTTCCCGCCGCCGGGGAGCAGTCGCACTCTCGACTGAGCCGGCCTTCTGTTCCGCATCGGCTACAGAATCGCCGTCCCGGCCGGCGGCAGTCCCGGCGAAAGTGGCCGCGTTGTCCACAGTTCCAACAACACTGGTCCCGGCTATACCGACTGCTCACTTCGGTGAGGCTGGGTTTCGGAGGGTCTGGTTGGACCGGAGCGGTGCGGGGTTCTTCGTCGCGTAGTGCCTCGAAGTCGGCGGCCAAACCGAGGAGCCCGGAGAGTGAGTCGTAATCCGACCGCTTAATATAGTGGCGGTACTCCGTACGTAAGTTGGAGTACAACCAGTCTAGCTGCGTGGCGGCGGACATGTTACCGTGGCGGCGCATCAGCGTCCGTAGGGCCGTGGCAAATTCGCGGGCGGTCTCCCCCGGGCGTTGGCGCCGTTGGTGGATGGCCATTTCGAGCTCGTGCTGCCTACGCCGTGGCAGGAATGTTTGTCGGAATGCCTCTAAAAAGGCGTCCCACGTGGGGATGTCGGCCTTCTCGTTTCGGTACCATTGGAGGGCCGAGCCTTTTAGAATTCCGGGGAGGCAGCGCAGTATCTGGTCCGGCGTGACCTCGTAGCTATCTCGAAGATCGTCCAGCTGATCGAGGAAGTCTTCTGCTCCCTTACCGCCATCGTAGTGGCCGCCCCACCTTCTGACTCGCTCCATTACGTGGTGGGTATCGGTGGTAGTTGTTGTCGCGGCTGCTTCTGATGAGCGTTTGTCCCCGGGTCCCGGGGAGAAGCTCAATAGCGGTACGGTTTGTGTTGTTCCCTCCCCGTCGCCGGGAGGATCGATGCTGATCGTTATTTCGCCGTTGGAGCTGTCTTTATTCATGGCTCTGAGGTGGGCCACTACCCGAGCTCGTAGAGTGTCGAGATCTCCGGTAGGGTCGATTCTGTGTTGTTCGGCCCACGCCGCGAGTTTGGCTTTCGGTAGCCCGTACACCCAGCTCACCTTGGTCATTCACCCGGTGCACAACTCTAAGTCCCTGTTTGGGCGCCAAATGTAACCTCGCTGTGTAGAGGTTAGCTTCAGGACGGGTGTTCGGGGTGACCGAGTGAATAAGGCGAAGTGAACTGCTTGACGGGCGTTTATTCTTACGGCTATGGTAATACAAAGGCACCCGGCCAGGTCTGTGCTGGCTAACAGGGTCTGTGCGGCTTAAACTATCGCGACGGTGTACTGGCGGCGCGTCGCGGTCCCGTTCGCAGTCTCGGAACGTTTCGGCGGTGACAGGAAGGGTAGGTGGTCGTTCTGGTGCCTTGGCTGTGATCTCCACCAATGGCCCTGACCGGAGAGTCTTGCGTCCGCTCGCCCAGTGGGTATAACCCGCGGGAGAAACGGAGACTGTAGGATGTCCTCCGGTGCAGACAAAGTCTGAACCTAAGATTGACGAGGGATATCGACCTGCGTCTAGAAGTCGGCGAACTCGCGTTCTTCTAGGAGCCGTGGAGGTGGGGGAACCCAAAATTACACAGCAATGCACCTTGGTTTACAAGAGATCGCTGGGAGAGTTCGGACCGTTCGCCTGTAACGCTCGTGGTAAAACTCTGCCTGACGGGCCCGTCGCGCTGGCCTATATGGGCCGGCGCGGCAACTTCGCGAGCGAGAGCGCCGCCCGGCGCGCGGCCATCTCGCGGCCGCGCTCGGTAGTGGCGGGCCGCGCCAGGCGCGTGTGGTGGGGGAAGGTTCGCGTCCCACCGTAACTAACTCGTTACAGGTTCTTCAAAACGAACCCCATTGCCTCCGCCCACTCGAGCAGCACCTCGCCCCGGAGGTCTGACCTGGGGGCGCCCCACTCACGAGCGTGGGCGTTGAAATCCCCCAGGAGGACCACTGGCTGAGCCGATAGTGGGGCCAGAAACGCCCCCACCTCGCTCAGCCGGTCCTCGAACTCCGGGACGCTTAATCTGGGTGCCAGGTAGCAGCCTACCACTATGAGGTCTCCCCACTTCGCTGCCATCCAGCCCCGTCCGTGTCGGACGACCGAACACGACGGGGCTCCTCGTCCCACCTCCCACGTCATCACCACCTGCCGATCCGGGTTGGTGGACCGATTGCACCGGTCCGCCAAAGGATACGGCTCGGCGATGACGGCCAGCCCGACGCCCATCTCCACGCGAGCCTGCTCAAGCAGGTCGTGCGCTCGCATGGAGTGGCACGCGTTCAGGAGGAGTATCGGGGGGCCGTGAGACATCAAGCGGTCTCAACGTCGGCCTCCCCCGACTCCTCCGCTGGCGGACCTGGGCCCCCGATGGTAACTGGGGGCGCGAGGCGCTCCGTCTCGTCGTCCGGGAGATAGGACCCACCCCCGAACGAGACCGCAACCAATCGCGCGAGCTCGCGCGCCTCGGCCGCGTCTGCTTCCTCCGACGAAGCCTTAGGGGGGAGTTCTGGACTACCCCCCCCCCTCTTCTCCTTCTTCTTTCCTCTATCCCGCCTGGGGGACCCCTCGTGCGCCGAGGAAGGTGGACCGCCAGCCGGAGCATCCGACTCCTCGCGGTCCTTCCTCTTACCGGCGCCTACCCCGGCCGTGGATGTCGAGGCCAGGGGAGCGGTCTCCATTACCTCCGGTGAAGCCACCAGGGGCGGAGACGTGAGGGTATCCCCCGCACCCTCAGAGGACCTGGGTTAGAACTGTCATAGCCTTACTACTGACCGTTTTTTTTTTTTTTTTTACTTGGAGGAAATCCCCACGGATACCCCCGACCCCCGGGGGAGGGTCAGGGGTTATGTGGGACTCGAACCCACTAAAACCTCCAAGGTGGTCTGCCTCGTGCGCGGGGTTGCGCGCTTGGCGGGGGTGGCGGCGAGATCAATCTAGCGATACGTTCGCTAACCACTCCCTGCGCACGATGCAACCCCGCGCGGCTTTCCCTTTTTTAGGGATCTTTCCTGGGGGAGTGAGACCTCCCCCAGCTTTGTCCTCCTGGGACGGCGGCGCGCGACGGACCACACGTCCGCGCCACCTCTTCCGGGGTCGCTGCTACTAGGGCGCGAGGTGTCCCCCGACACCCGCGCCCCGCGACCCCGCGATCGAGCTTCTACCCGGCCGCGACAGTAACGATAGTCGCGATCGGGCGGGGGCGCCGGCGGCCCGAAGGACCGCCCATGTCGCCTCGCCATACGGAGGCGCATGACACGCGCCTCGTGCGGGCGACATTTTGAGGGCGGCCCCAATAACTTCGGCCGCCAGTTACTCGCCCCCGAGCTTCGACCGCATTCGTGGAGCGGCATGTAACCGCCGCTCCCGAGGAGGGGGGCCCTTCTTGCTTGGGCCCCCTCCTCTCTTCCCCACAGCACCGCCGCGGCGCGCGCGTCCTGCCACGACGCCGCAACCACGACGGCTCTCGCTGCTACCGATGGGGGTGGCCCTCCAGGCAACAGAGGCCACCCCATCTCTTCCCGCCGCGTCCCCCTCCCTCTCACCGAGGGGCAGCGCGGAACCTCCCTCATCCCACCTCCTCACTGCTGGGAGGCAAGGCGACGCGGCCAAGAGGGGCCCACGGGGGGAGCGGGGCGGAACTATGAACTAGTCCGCCGCACGGCCTCCCCCGGCCCCATGTTATCTGGGACGGGCCCGTCGCCATCTGGAAGCACTCATGCGGGAAGGGTGACCCGCGCGCTCCCTGTCCCTCTCCGCCTCCTCCTTCTCGAGCATAATTTGCTCCGCGAAGAGGGACATTGCCTCCCAGCATTCCCGATCCCTCGCCATCCGACGCACGACTGCCGGAAGCGACAGATCGGGACCCAGCCGCAGCTCCAGGACCCGGCGGTCGTCCTGCCACTCCTGGCATCTGGCCAAGGTGTGATCCGCCGAGTCCTCGACGCCCGAGCCGCAGCTGTGGCACTTTGGCGTCTCCTCCCGCCCTATGCGACATAGATAATCACCGAAACACCCCACACCGGCGATCATCTGCGTCAGGCGGAAGGTAAGTCTGCCCCACCTGCGCCCCACCCATTCGTCCATAATGGGCAGAAGCGCCTCGACAACGCGGCCCTCCCGATGCTCGGGGAGGGACAGCCACTCGAGCCATTTGGCTCCCATGCGTTGCCGGGCCTGGCCCAGCGCCACTTCTCGTCCAGCATCTAGCAGGTCCCCAGCTTCGCGGAGATCTCGGACGGCGGAATAGACTTCCGCCTCCATCTCCGCGAACAGATGGAACGGTGGGGACCCAGCTAGCGCGGACAGCTCGGCGTACGATACCGTGCGGTAAGCCCGCACGGATCGGAGGACCGCGCGGCGGTGAACCCTGATCAGGAGTTCCCGCCCGACGCGACAGTCCTCCAGGTCGCCGACCCATACAGGTGCGCCATACAGCGCCATGGACCGGACGACCGTGACGTACAGTCGCCGAACTGCCTCGTGGGGACCCCCCAGGTTGGGCATGATTCGCCCGAAGGTGAATACTTGTCGCTCCAACCGGGGCCCCAGGACTCTGAAGTGGCGCGTAAACCGCCAGTAGGTGTCCAGGGTCAGGCCGAGGTACCCCATATACCCTCGATCGGCCGACCCTGATGCAGACGTCCCCGATCCAGAGGGACGCTCTTTTGGGGATGCCCCTCCCATCTTTGTCCGCGAGCCACACTGCCTCGGTTTTCTCCAAGGCGACTCGCAGACCGAGCGGCCCGAAGCGTTACCGACCGTAGGCAAAACAGTACCGCTTGTAACTTGTAACATTGCGCAGACCTTTATACATATTTTTATATAATTTAGGAATTAAGCGAAACAAATATCTTAGGAACATTAGGAATAACATAATATAACTGTTAGCAAAAGCATAAGACAAAGCATAATGTAATAAATGAGTAAAATGTAAGTTAAGAAATAACGATTTGCTGCGCATGCGCCAAAACACTAAATCTTGGGTATAAAAGGAGGTGCTCGCAGCACAGCCAGTCACTTCAGACTTTGCCAACAGAAGCGAGCTCGCTCCGGAGACGGAAGCGGCCGCTCTAGCAGCAGACATAGCTAAGGAGTAACGAGCTCGCCCCGGAGACGGAAGCGGTCGCTCTAGCAGCAGACATAGCTAAGGAGTAACGAGCTCGCCCCGGAGACGGAAGCGGCCGTACACTGCGATACACGAGGTCACTGTAGAGAGAGAAATCTGCCAGGAGTAACGAGCTCGCCCCGGAGACGGAAGCGGCCGTTCTTACAGCAGACGTTGCCAAGAGCAATAGCTTGCCCCGGAGACGGAAGCGGCATTACACTGCGACATATATATATACATATATACCTAGTTCATATAATATATAAAAATACAAAAATCCCAAAAAACATAAAATACATAATCATAGCTGTAGTCATTATTAGGTTGTTATTGTTAAATAGAATTAAGTGTTACTGAATAAATAGCCATTGTTAAGTTAAAAGCTTGGATTTTAATCCTTAAGTCTCTACCAACGAACCCCACCTATCCTATACTTGAGAGGAAGCCGCTCTCCTCTCGAGGACCTACTAGCATTCGGTTGCCTCCGAGAAACAGAACGTTACAACGCGAAAGCGCCTCCAATATTTACAAACATACTACTGCATGAGTCGTGGAATCCACAGAATCACTAAGCGTGGTTTCTTTTACATAAATGCAGCGGTAAATCCTATTACCGAGACCAAAACAAATACAAGGTACTATAACGGGTGTTCTCCGGGTGTGTATTTACCTGTTAAACCTTCCCTGGTCGACTAGAGTGTTGGATTATAGATTCGCGCCTGATCTCCGTAAAATTCTTAGAGTGACGGATTTAACATTCGCGCCTAAATTCCCTCCAAACCTCAGAGTGACGGATTTAACATTCGCGCCTGATCTCCTCCAAAATCCATAGAGTGACGGATTTAACATTCGCGCCTAAATTCCCTCCAAACCTCAGAGTGACGGATTTAATATTCGCGCCTAATTTTCTCCTCAAAACGCATAGAGTGCTGGATTCAAGATTCGCGCCTGAGTTCCTTCAAAATCCCCAGAGAGACGGATTTAATATTCGCGCCTAATTTCCTCCTCAAAACGCTTAGAGTGCTGGATTCAAGATTCGCGCCTGAGTTCCTTCAAAATCCCCAGAGTGACGGATTTAATATTCGCGCCTAATTTTCTCCTCAAAACGCTTAGAGTGCTGGATTCAAGATTCGCGCCTGAGTTCCTTCAAAATCCCCAGAGTGACGGATTTAATATTCGCGCCTAATTTCCTCCTCAAAACGCTTAGAGTGCTGGATTCAAGATTCGCGTCTGAGTTCCTTCAAAATCCCCAGAGTAACGGATTTAATATTCGCGCCTGATTTCCTCCCAAAAATCTCAGAGTGCTGGATTTCAGATTCACGCCTGACTTTTCCCTTTTCCATGTCATCGTTCCTAAAGACCTCACCCGGGACGTGACACTTCCACACCCTCGCGTCACCATGCATATGCATACTATGTTACTGTCGATAGGTTCCCACGATATAGTTTTTACGCGAATACTTCATACATTGATACTTGCTTCTTCCATCTATATTTTCGTCTCATTTTACACTTGTCACTGTACACTTCCTGCACTGTTTTTTCCCACTCATCACGTTTTTTCTTTTTTCTTTTGATTTTTTCGTACTATGTACGACTTCACTATCCCCACCACCAACAAACTGTACCTTTGCACATGTGTGTGAGTGTGTAAACCACTATAAAAGTGGTATCGATCGGTGTTCGCGATGGTGGGACATTATTTTCTTTCAATATTAATTTAATAGTTTATACTTTATTCACTTTACTTATTGTACATAGTTAAGTTTTGTATCGTAGTTTGTAAGGTGTATATAGTGTACATAGGACTTTGTATTACGCGCGCTAGTGCGACCAATAGAGGATCGGCCCGGCCGATCTCGTCGTTCCCGTGGTTTGGGTGGACCGAGTAGCTTGGGCCGCGGGCGCGGCGGGACGGGGGCCGATTCGTTCCGCGATTTCGCAAGGCAGACTTGCTTCCGCATTCCTTCTTCTTGTTCGCGCTTCGAGAGTGTAAACACGCGTGTTGTGATTCTCCGTGCGAGAACTCTATTTCTTCGGCCTCGGGCTTCGAGCCGATTACTTCAATTGATTCCTTTTATTCAATTGAATTATGCTTGGCTAATTCAAGCGAAAGAGAGCTCTTCGGGTGATACGTGGACTCTGTTACTGGAAGAGAATAAATCTTGTTGCTTCACCACGTGGCTAACTCCTTTCCTAAATTCGAGCATCCAAACTAAAATTAAAACGAGCGATATTAATTCTTCGCAAACGAAGAACATTGAGTTCAATCGGTTTTTCGGACCACAGTACATCGCATACGTTCGTGCCTGCACAGTCACTATCTGCGACCGTTCAGTAGACTCAGCTGCAGTGTGTATCCGAAATCATTATTCTCGGAAATTGACCTTCGATCGTTATGTGTTGGCGCAGTTATTACGCAATAGGACCATGCAGGTTTCGACTTGCATCTTCTACGCGTCATATCTCCCTATGTTTTAACTACGCACCGAGAGGGTGTGTGTGTGTGTGTGTGTGTGTGTGTGTGAGCGAGCGCGTTCCCCCTCCCCACATCAACGAGACGTGTTCCCACTCCACCTGCTCCAGGGTCGCGGTCCCCCTCCAGACGCTCCATGGGCCGACATCCCCCACCTCCTCGGGTCGCGGTCCCCCCACCCGCCTCCCCCTCACCTACGGTGCGGTACACCTCGCCCCGCTTCACCCCCTCACCTCCAATTGATTTAGAACTCCCTTAGTATACCTACCCCCATCCCCTTAGAAACCTGTATCTATGTCGTTGCCGTTATTTCACACAGCGAGAAGCCGTAGTGTTTAAATTCTTCAATATTTATTTTCGTTAGAAGTACCTCGCTGCCAGTCTCTCTCCCTTGTGTAAGCCTCTCGCGTCAGGTGGTCACCGTGGTGGTTTTAGTGGGTGCAAGCCCCCACATAATCTCACCGAGTGAGGTATCCGGTCTCCTCCTCCTCCTCCTCCTCCTCCTAATTCAGAAAATTATGACGTTACATCCTTTCGCGCGGTATCTTCCGCGTCTGCGCACCGATCTATGTACGCGTTCAAAGATTTTGCGACAACGACACGTGTTCAATGTACCTTAAATATCCGGCAGGTGGCGTCAATATCGAATCTGTGGGGACTTTTTCATCGATCGGCGGTGTCGCTAGGTTAAATCTAGGGATTTTTCATTGCTCGGCGGTGTCACTAAATCAAATCTACGGAATTTTCGCTCCAACAGTTGATCAATTACCCCCACCACCATCAACGGTTGCGCGCGCGACGCCGTCTTGAAATCCCCTTCCCCTGTGACGTCGTTCCCCTCACCTATGAACGCGGTACCCCCCTCCCCGCCTAACCCCCTCGCCTATCTCGCGGAAAAGCGCGGTGCCCCCACCCCGCCTCACCCCCTCGCCAATCGTATCCAGAACTCCCTTATATTACCTACTTGCTTGTGTAATCAAAATTCTGAAACACTAATAAGCATAAAAAGAATTTAAAAAAAGTTAAAGAACAACCTTTTATTAAAATGTACTAAAGAAAGAACAATAATTTTGTTACCAGCCTGTTCTCGAAAGTTCCTCGATTATCTAGCGAAGTCTTTCGATTGCAATAAAGAGATTTAGCGGACAAAGTTGTAATTTTTAAAACTTAATAAACCGACTGCATTTATCGCGCAGAGTAGAAATGAGTAAAGTTAGTAATTTTAAGAACAATAGAAATACCGACGAACGAAAAAGGATCACTCGAAAGAAAGACACGAGGTGTACCAGTTACTTGTCGAAAGGAAGTGAACGACGCGCGATCGGCACTCGTCTCACCGAACGAACTCAACCCAACCCCCCGCGGCCCGCGGGACCCGAGCTACTCGGTCCACCCGTGAATCCACGCGAGGCGCGAGGGAGGGGAAAGTCGTCACGGCTCGCCGGTGTGCCAAGTGTCATCGACACGACGCTTTGGTCATTTATTTCAATTTTGCCTAAACATATAAAAGCTTAAACACAGCCTAAATGACTGCCTTAAACGAATTCCCGCATATGACCAAAAATAAAAACGTGGGGCGTCAATATTGAAATGGCCTTTTTATATAAAATATTTATAATACTTTACGTAATTTAATACATTAGTTTTCGCATTCTGCTAGAGATCAGTCTAATTCCTCAATAGAATATGAATATAAAGACAGTAATACTATTTATATAAAAAGGGCATTTCAATATTTACGCCCCACGCTTTTATTTTTGGCCATATGAGGGAATTTGTTTTAGGCAGTCATTTAGGCCGGTAACAAAATTAATTTTTCTTTTATTAGTACATTTTAATAAAAGCTTGTTTTTAAATTTTTTATTTTAATTTATTAATATTTAATCCGGCCATTTTTAAAGTAATACTGATCGTTAGTTATCACTTTTAAGTATCTCGTTAGTCAAAATTTATAATTTAATTTCAAAAACCTGACTGGGGTCGATTGCAACATCGGCAGTCGGGGTCGATTGTACCGCGACAGAACTGAATAGTGACAAAGAAGATGAATAATATTGTCTTGTTTGCATGGAATCATATAGCACAGCATAAGCAAATGAATGAAAAATAGGTGCAATCTACTGAATGAAAGGATCGATCGCACCAGCAAAAACGTTTTCTATTTCTGCCACAATTGCGGTACCACAAAATTGGTTATAAATTTTACTTTCTTTCCATTTATTATTACAATTAAAATTAATAAATATTTTAATTTTGTAAAGTTAAATTTATGCTACTATCGACTACATGCAGTGTTACAACCGACCAGGGATCAGAGACGGTTGTAACACTTTCTCCTCTTCTCATTTTTTATTAATGACCTGGATATTGTTTAGCATGCAGTGAAACTGTTGTGTTCTCAATAATGTCGGATAAGTACGTAACAAATTCGTATAAGAACTTTTGTCCTAACTGTGATAGTTCTTGTGTAATTGTATTCCAAAATCAAAGTGTTACTACCGCCTCCAGTGTACCCTACTGTAAACATTTACAGCCGTGAATGTATCGGTGGCTCCCTCTCGGAGCCATTTAGAGAACTGAAACGTTTTGTGACCCAAAATTATTAACTATCGATTTTTTTGACACGTTGGAAAATAATGTGACTGTACGTCACACTGGGCGCTAAAGGGTTAAGTGAGGCAAATTAGTACTTGGAATAAATATAAATTATTTAAATTATTCTCATTAAATGGAGAAATGTTTATACATACTGTTTGGGAATGCATTAATTCCCAAAGCCGCCACACTCGCTCTCGGCGCAGCACCTCCTGGGCAGCTGAACACCAGGCTGATCTACAATCGATCAGCCAATCACAATTCATCCACAATCGATCAGCTAATCAAAGCTCACCACGTCTATTCATCAACCAACCAAATTTCCCCACGTCTATACTCTCTCGAGCATGTTCGAGAAGACGCGTAACGGAAATGATCATCCAGTTTTGTAGCACCAGCTCTCTTGTTCACACAGCGTGCGCGTAAAGACGTGTCGGTTTCGCATCGGTCGTATTTAAGCAACTTGTGAATTCTCACATCTCACCCTGATCAATGTGCTATCAAAATTCATCACCTTTCTCAACACCTTTGCTCATTTCTCCAAAGAAAACGGATCGTGTGTGTCTCAGCTTGTGCGTTGCGAATAATTCGCGAACACGTGGTGCATGTGCAAACAATCATATCACGGGTGATTATGTTTACAATTATAATCCTTCGCAGTGCTCAATGAGCACCCTCTCTCACTCTACAAGTGGATTTTACAATAAAGACACGTAAATCATTTTACTCAACATACTGTGTTTTGTGCACCTCTTCACTGTTGACTCCTAACCTCACTTTCTACCAGCGTGCTGACCCAACTTAATTCTCAAACACATACTTTCAAACTCACATTTGGCTTTTGGTGATATGAAAATTCAATGCAGTGTATTACTTCAACTATTTCAACATGTGTTGTGAGGTAAGACCGGCCAAAATTGAAGGGTAATCGTAGCCAGCTGTTAACATTACTTTTTCCAGCTTAAATGCAACTGACATAAAAGAATTACGAATAAGGCAGAATGAAGCCAGGAATATTTCTTTACACGCTCCCACGTAAAAACCCAAAATGGCGGTAAAAGGAAACTGATGAAGAAAAACTAAATTTTGAATCGAGCATGTGGTCCATGGGCATATGAAGAATGTTCAGGATGCAATACCCCTGAAAAATGCATTCGTGATTCATGTAGTAGTTAATTTTAAAACAAATGTTACGTCCTGAAGGGATTTCTGTGAATCGCCCTGAGCGGCTAGGATGATTCACGGGGTTCGTCGCTCTGTCGAGGTGCTAAAGCACGCCTTGACTATACTTACCATGAAGGATAAGGAGTAAATGGGGTTGAATCAATGGTTACACGGAATTCAAGGGAAAAACAATAGACTAAAATATATTCTTGATGAAAAGATTAAAGTAATAGTTAGAACATACCCTAGGGACGGCGCTCCATCCCTGTTATCGCTGTGCGCTCGGGTGTCGGCACGCTTGCCGTCTATCGTTTCGTACGCTCTCTAGGTCGCTCAACTTAGCGCAGGTCGTGGTCGCTCGCTGTGCTCTCGGGTAGCACACGGAAGTCGGCGAAGTCGGAGTCCGTCGTTTCTATCTGTCTCGTTCCGTTACACGTCTTCGCGGAGTCAACGGCGGTTCGTATCGCGCGCAAGGGCTCTCCCGGCTACGCCGTTCGCGGTATATCGGAAGGAGTTACCCAGGGCTGATCTCGACCGTCCGGACGGGTGTCGCGGTATCTACGTGGAGGCGAGGTCGCGAAATCTAGACGGCCCGCTGGCTCGTCGTGACTTCCTAGCACGAGCTCTCGAAAACGAATCTATCTTCCGCGGCTCTCGATCGCGGGCCGAAACTCGAACAGTCCCCAGGAATGCGGGAAACTGCCCCGTTGGCAGCTGTCGCTTGCTTGGCTAATTCGTTGATTATTGCGAAATAATCAGGGACCGGGCCGAGCGCGGGCGTTGTTCATAGCGCTGTTGCCACGGGCTCAGCACAACGTGATTTCTACGCGCGAGGCGATTCAGCTGAATCGCCTTCCCGAAAGAAAACGACGCGAGGACAGCAAGCACGGGATGGAGAGCCCATGTAACACAAAAAATAATATTTTTTTGTTTAATTTAACAGTTTTTCCACTTCTTTTATAAAGAAAAATCATGGCCGGAATTACCCCACGTTAATTCCGCAATCCCAGTCAAATGGACATTTTTGTGTTATTGCTTCTAACTTTCTTACAACGTAAATTTATGCATTCTCGGTCATACTAATAAAAACTTGACACTTCAAACTATCAATTCGTATAAAAAAACTAGCAAATGTGTAAGTTGCTCAAATTTTATAGCGTTTCTTGCTTATATAGCCGGAATTATCCTGCTTTCCCCTGTTTGCAGTATTCGAATTTGAAATGCAGAAACACACGTAAAGCGACAGATACGCATGCGCGTAATATACGCATCCACTGCCCATGCTTTTATTTTCTGCACTTGCTGCACGCATTATGAACCAGAAGTTGGAGGATTCTAGGGAATTCTACAAATCAGGTTAGGCCGTCTTTGCACTCGCTGCATTAATCGCAACCAACGCAACGGTCTCAATGTCGAAGCGAACAGCACATCCCTAGAAGGTTTTAGGCAGGGTCGAAACGGAAGATGAGGAAGGAAGCAAATACGTGGTGCGCAGTGTTATTTCTTAAAGGCTTTAACTGGTAAGTTTTTCGAACGTCTTCTTATAATGCTAACTTTGCAGCTGTACTCTAATCCAGAAGACGTACACTAGGTGGCAGAATCGGCTTTCCTTTGTTACGCTATCGCTTGAACGTAGCTGGGGAAATGTATATAATCGATAGGTAAATCAGGAGCGAAGTTTGAAAGTAGATGTTTGCGTATGATTAAGAAGTATTATAAAGGACGAGCAATGCGGGTGGCATTCGTGGGAAGGATCTTGAGCAGAGCTCGAAAGCAGGAAAAGGATACCTATTAACGGACCCCGAAACGAATCGCGAGTTTCTTCTAAGTCACGTAATCTTTTGAGAAGGCCTTGTCCTTTGTTAGTTTTTAGCAGTGTCGATTGACTCCAGAAGTGTTGGCGACGCGAAGGAGGTCATAAATTTCTTTCAAGGGTTGTTCGCTCGATCCTCGGAGCAGAGCCCACTTTCTCTTCCCACGTGGGCACCCCGTCGTGTAACGGAAAAGCGCGCTGTCACAGAGTTTCCACCACCACCCGGAATTAGAAGGAAAGATGGACGTCGATTCGCGGGGGCGGACCGGCATCCGCGGGTCAGCCTACCCGTTGAATCCGGCTCATCCCTTATCCTGATTGGCCTAAGGGCTGGGAGAACGCCCAAGGATGGAAGGGGCACCACGTTCGAGGAGGGAAGAAGCAACGACGGAGGACTCCGGGAAGGCAGAACAATTTTGACTCCCTATTGAAAAAGTCCCAACCTGTTCTCATTATTCAACGATCTCTTAAAACTATTAGGAAAATATATTGAAGTTTTGCCAGTGAATAATTTTATTTTATTTAAATCTCCCACACATTTCGCGAGCAGGGTGCTTCAGTACCCCACGGGCACCAACCCGCGTTCTGTTCTTAAAATCACCACGAAAATACGCAACAGTGATAATTTTACAAGTTATTATTTAGTTTGCTAAAATGAATTTTGCTTGATAAAAAATTACACGTAAAAGGATGGTGGGCTCGATTCCTCATCTATTGGGCAAATAACCAGCATGTATCGTAGGTAAAAAGTTTTTAGACTGCCAGGCCGAAGTCAAGGTAAACACACAAAATCCCCGTATCGGTGTTCTAGCACGGGAAGGCAAGGGAAGGCGCTCTTCCCGCCGCGACTCCGAGGTAGCCGCCGTCCGCATAAGACCCTCTCACTTCCACATAAAGCCCTGTCCTTGTTTAGCACCATCCCTGTCTACCGCATGCTCTTCGTCATTCCCGTGCAGAGAATTGGCGCTAAGAAGATCCTTCGTAAGAAATAACTAGTCTCTCACGTGTTGCGGGGCCGGCTGGGAATTCTGATGGGTTGAGGAAATTTTCGTGTGGTCCGGTATCCGTGGAGCCCTGAAGGACTCTGCTTGCGAACGCGTGAAGTTAAGCGAACGAATAACTTAGAACACAATAAAACTGAATAAAACTTATTGAACTGAACTGAATTTAAAGCGATTTAATAATATTTAAGAACAAGGAACAGAACAAAAATGTTTTAGGAATAGATCAAAACTGGATTCATTCGTAATGCGTCTGGGTCCTGACAACGTCGGTAGTCGAAAGCGAGGCGAAGAAACAGGCTTCTTCGTTCGTTCCTCTTTTCATAAATACATTGTTTTCGAACGATAAGGAGGGAGGCGCAGACAATTTCGAATGTAGTAAAGTTCATTCTTAACTTTTTCCAGTCCAAACTTCGCGCTATAAGAATTTGCGTCAAACACCGCTAGAACGAGGATCGCAACACAGGCAAATATCTGTTTTTAAATTTTGCTCCTGTTAGGCATTTTAGCGGGGAAATTGCGATGCGAACGCGGGTTGGTGCCCGTGAAGCGCTGAACCGCTCTGCTCGTTGGAGTGCGGGTGTTTTAAATTAAACAAAGCACACGGCAACTATTTCAGGTTAATCTTCATAGTATATTTTATACTGCTCAGGAAGCTGGTTAGCGACAGAATGAAAGTAGCGTTTAGAAAACAGCTCCGAGCTCGTCGACGAAGTCAATGACAAGATTCTCCTAGTCCTCCCATATATCCTTGTTGTCCAATCAGGACGATGACATCCCTCAAGCTTCGTCAGTGGGTTGTCCTCTAGCCCTCTTTCCGTCCTTGGCCCTTCCTTCACGCTTCCCTCCAGTCTCAGATGGTGGTCGAGGCACGCTTTCCGATTACATAGTTTACATACGGTACATACGGTATATACATATCTAACAGGTAAGCGCAACCCTCAGGGCCAAGAAGACGTTACCCGAACAAAGCTTATAACTTTATGACTGTTAACCTCTCCTGACTGGAGTTTTTACCCTTACAGGACATCGGTAATTATTGGAGAGGGAAAACGGAATTTTAAATGGTTTTACGAGACGGGCCGCTGCCCGCTCGACGAAACATGGCACGCTGGTGTGCAAAAAGAAGTTAAGTTATTTACTATCCTCGCCTGGCCTAACTGTAATTTAAAAGCTATTGAATGCAATCCCAGGCTTTTGTACGCCTTCTGAGTTCGAGCATCAGGTGCTAGCATTGTAAGGACACGAACAAAACTATCAAGGAAAAACCCTCGAGAAACGCAACGCGCTCTACGTGTTTATGAGTCCTGGCAATAAACTCTTCCTAGTCCTCCGTTTCAAATCTCGCTCCTACATATTCTACATATCGATTACAAGCCAATCCACGTCAAAACGGGTAGAGGGAAAATTTAGTTTCACCGATTCTCTTAAAAATTATAGCATTTGTCGATAACCTTGCAAAAACAAAGTATACTGAATTTTAAAGGCCTATGTCAAATAGTTTTCGAAATATTTAATGTTAAAGTCTTACAAATTGGAACAAAATCAGCTGCCGCGTCATCACTTTAACTCTAATATCTCGGTTATTTTTAAAGATAATGTCTCCGTCATGGTCTCATTTTAAGGGAAGAGGTCACTGAAAAAATCGCGATTTCGACCATTTTTAAGAATTTTTTTTTTTATTTTTGGCAAGTCTGAACCCTTGTTCAACCGTACACAACATGGTTTGACAGTCAGTGTTGCCTTTCTACTAGAAAAACATATTTTTCTAAAACCTTGCGAAAGAGCCGAAAACTAAAACCTTCGTTTTTCGATATATTTATCCATTATTTAGCTCTTTGAGTATGTTCAACCGCTGGCTAGTGTTTTGGGGAATCTAAATTAACTGCGTGGCCTTGACATTGTTTATTTTCACCAATGGCCAAAATGCGTTTCACGATTCTAAAACGCACGCGTGCTCTGTAACAGAATCCATGTGACTGCGCCTACTAAACTACGAACGCTTTCTTACAAAGTATAGTATGTGACTCGTACCGTCCTCGCTCGCTTTCAATGGCTCTCGCTCGCTCTCGTTCCATCTTGCTCTCGCCTTCGCCGGACAAGAGTGAGACAGAAGTGATGGGGAGAGCGACAATACGTATGGAGACAATACTGTATATATAACGCGGCCGATAACTCAGCCATGTACAGTAGGTAACTCTCTAAGCGGGCCCAAAAGGGTCAATGGCTGCCGACAGAGGTCAGTCTCTCCGGGCGCTAGACACCATACTTTTTGAAATCTTACAAAACTCCGGTTTACGTGAGAATACAGAGTGAGATTTTACGGTGCAGTGAAATTAGCTTGTATAACACGGACCTCCCAGGACCTAATGGACCTCATTAGCCGAAAATATCGCAAGAGTAAGAGTAGAGTGAAGCGTGCTATTCGTTTAGCAAAACAAGCGGCGGTAGCTGCTAAATTGAAGAGAAATGAGCCTGCAATAGATGATTCTTCATCTAGTGCTCATTTCGATAATGGGAAAGAGAAGGCGACTAGTACTAAGAAACTGGAATACTTCAGAAATAATGAAGAAAAACCTGTTTCTGAAGTGAAGGATGAATTTTATATAGTGCACAGCTCTACAATTCAAGAGTTGATTAAAAACTGGACTTGCAGTGTTTGCCACTCAAAAATGATTATTCTGGATAGTGACGTACAGGTAAAGTGATCATCCTTCTCAAACATATCGGAATAGTCCCAAATTTTCACCCTTTTCATCAGTTTCCTTTTGACCCATTTAGTTCCGAATTATAAACATTTTTTCCCATTTATTTTTACAATGTTACTCTGCCCCGATTAGTTTTCTAACTATAGAAAATTCCTTACACATATTTTTGTGTTTATAAAAAACGTTCTTTATCCCTCCTTGACCAATCATCCTGAATTCTGAATTTGGAAAACTGGTCACTTTACATATAGGGATTCACAAGAAAATTGACTGCAAGATGTACCAATTGTGAGGAAATTAGTGGGCAAACTTACACCAGCCCCAGAATAAGCACCGATGAAACCACAAAAAGACCACCTTTCTTGATAAATAGGAAAATGGTGGATGCTTTTGTCTCTGTGGGAGCTGGTTACGCTGCAATGGAACGATTTGGAATGGAAACCGGTATCAATGTGCTTTCATCAACAGCATGGAAAACACACCTTGAAAAAATTCAAGCTGTAAATAAAGAATTCAAGGAAAGTGTTCACCGGAAGTCGTACCAAATTGTGAGAAACATGCACTCTGTTGATGAAGGTGAAGTGCTCGATACCCAGGTGTCATTCGATGGATCATGGCACAAGAGAGGACATACTTCCCTCCATGGCATCGCCTTTGTCATAGACATAATGACAGGACTCGTTCTGGATTACGAAGTGCTGTCAAAGTATTGCCACATGTGTGCGATACGAGCAACTGAATGCGAAGCAGATTCACCAGAATTTGTTGAATGGAAGAAAGTGCATGTGGAAATAGGAGAATGTCAGGTAAGTTTTGTGTATGGATATAATTTTGATATATCGAACAATGTTATCAGATGGCGATGCAAAGACCCACACCCATCTTCAAAGTTTGCAAGTATACGGTCCTGACATTGACATCCGGAAAGAAGAATGTGTAAACCACATTGCGAAGCGCATGGGTACTGGCCTTAGAAATGTTGTCAAAAAGTGGCGAGCCAAAAATGTGACACTTGGTGGCAAGGGTGAAGGCACACTCAAGGAGTCTACCATTGACAAATTGACAACATATTACAGGTTATAAAGCGATTGCACAAAACATATATTTTATCAATTTGATATTTTCTGTCGAGTTGCAAAATTTACTTCTAATGTTACAGAAATGCAATTGTAAAAAATATGCCAAATGTAAAGGCCATGGAGAATGCTGTGATGGCTACTTTAGATCACTGTAGCTCTACAGACAACAAACCTAACCACGCTAGATGTCCAAAGGGCAAGCAATCGTGGTGCTTTTACAATCGAGCAAAAAGTAGCAGACGAAAACCAATAAGCCACACACACATGTCAGTCAAGCTGTCTGAAGATGTCGCCACCAAAGTGAAACCCCTTTATGAAAGACTGGCAAATGAAAATTTGATGGCACGGTGCTGTAAGGGAGGCACTCAAAATGCAAATGAATCCCTCCATGCAAAAGTGTGGAGATTCTGCCCGAAGACAACATTTGTATCAAAGGCAAGGCTTGAAGTAGCTGTGGCACGTGCTGTTTCAGAATTTAATATGGGTTGTGTAGGCTCATTGACAATGAGGAAACAAACCCAGCTGGGGAAGTTGTGTCTGAAACAGCTATAAGTATAGCTAGAGACAGGGACAAGAGAAGAGAAACCTGCAGTTCACAACAGCAATCCACTACAAGAAAGCGCTTAAAGAAGAAACAAAACACAAAGAAAATTGCTGCTGATAGGAAAAGACGCAAGATTAATGAGGATGTGTATCAACCAGGTGGATTTTAGACTAAACAAAAAGGAAAAATGGTCTGGAATTTACTCTTTAGATTTAAAATGCAATTATCTCAAAACTTACTTTTTTAATATATTTAATGTTCCTTGCACAAAACCGTTGGTCTGATTCTCTTACAGCTTGGTGTACTTCAAGAATAACATGAGACCAAAAAAATTGTGTATCGGCATGAAGAAATCTGCAAAACTCTTTGCGCTGTGCTTGGTTTTCTTCAAAATTTTGGTCAAATTTTGCATCTTTGACATTTAATAAATTCAATCATTTTTAGCTTAAAAAGTATGAGATGTAGAAACTTCTCGATACACAATTTTTTACTTTACTATGGACCTTTCTTCGTTGGAAAATCTGGAGGCTGTGGCATCACACACTTTGCGCAAGAACATTATTGAAGTTATACTTGATTTTTGTAACGTAATGTAAATTCTATGAAAAGCAATGATTAAAACTGTGTCCAAACTGGCATAAGGACTTTACTTCAAACCTACTTCCTTCCCTTAAGAGGAAATCCGCATGTCTCAAATATTTTCGAATTTCAAAATTTCAGTGACCTCTTCCCTTAAGTGATAAGAATAAGGAGTCCTTCTTGCGTCACAGAACATCCTTTTCCTGTATCCACGAGTTCTTGGACGAGTCGAATCCCAGCCATGTCACGTACACCTGATTCCCCTTGCGACGAATAATCTTCTCGATCAGATAGACGTCCGGATTCGCGACCGAATGCAGTTCGTGCTCGTAGAATCCACCTGAGATCGGCTCTCCCGCGGAATCGCGTAGAATATACGTTACAGGTTGCGTTCGTTGTACCGCGGTGATTTCGAACACCTCGGTCGACCAGTTTGGCGTGTATCCCTTCTCGAAGATCGTCTTGAATTTGCTCACGCGTACTTTGTCGCCGACGTGGAATTTCGCGCGTCGTCGTCGTTGCTCGATATCCAACGACGAACGGTAAACGAGTGGCGGAGGTCATGTCGACGGGTCGCGCGTTGATCGTGCGATGTTTACGATGATTGTAGGTGCGCACGAGCGTCGGTAGCAGATCTAGCCAGCGATAGGACGCGTTCAAGGAGAATTGTTTCCACATCAGGTTTTTCAGCCTACGATTGAAACGCTCGACGATCGACGCTTTCATCACGCTGTACGTCGAGTAGTGGTTGATTCCGCGAGTCTTCGTTACTCGTTGAAACTCCGCGTTGTAGAACTCCTTTCCCATGTCGGTTTGTAGATTTCGTGGACATCGGCCGCTTCGTCGCAACACGGTCGCGAACGCCTCGGTAACGTCGCGCCAGCTTTTCGTTTTCACGGGCACGGCCCACGCGTACTTGCTGAACGTATCGATGATGGTGAGTATGTAGTTGTAGCGACGATTGTGGGTCGCGTAAGCGCGCATTTCCACCAAATCCGCGTCCACAGATCGTCGTAGCCTCAAGTAACTACGGGACTCCGTGGGAAATTTCGTCTCGCCGGAGCGTGGAGTTCGTCGACCAATTGTATTCGCTCCTTACTCGTGCTCATCATAGCGGTGATGACGGCTGCGGCTGAGAAGGTAACGTTCCACGATCAGCAGCAAGTACTGTACCAGGCACTCGAAGCACGTACGGTGTTGACGGTAGTTGTTGTTGTCGTCGTTGTTCATCGTCGTGCTTCCTCGCATTTCTGTACTTCAGCAAGCGGTGTCGCGAGCTCGACGTGTCTAGCATCGAAGTGATCGAAGCGTCGCTGCATTGTGATATTTATCGACTTTTCCAGCTCGCTCAAACGTTTGTCCATCGCAGTATTTATCGCAGTCGTGAAAGCGTCCAGTCGCTTCGTCGTCAATTCGTACATGTCTTCCTCCATAGTGTCGAGGGCGCGTCCAACGATACGTTCCCTGTCGTCCACGTATCGTTTCGTCGCGGCGTCTGTATCCTCCGCAGAATGCGCCACGCGACGTATCTTGCGTTTAATGTTCCTTGCGCAAAACCGTTGGTCTGATTCTCTTACAGCTTGGCGTACTTCAAGAATAACATGAGACCAAAAAAATTGTGTATCGGCATGAAGAAATCTGCAAAACTCTTTGCGCTGTGCTTGGTTTTCTTCAAAATTTTGGTCAAATTTTGCATCTTTGACATTTAATAAATTCAATCATTTTTAGCTTAAAAAGTATGAGATGTAGAAACTTCTCGATACACAATTTTTTACTTTACTATGGACCCTTCTTCGCTGGAAAATCTGGAGGCTGTGGCATCACACACTTTGCGCAAGAACATTTTTGAAGTTATGCTTGATTTTTGTAACGTAATGTAAATTCTATGAAAAGCAATGATTAAAACTGTGTCCAAACTGGCATAAGGACTTTACTTCAAACCTACTTCCTTCCCTTAAGAGGAATTCCGCATGTCTCAAATATTTTCGAATTTCAAAATTTCAGTGACCTCTTCCCTTAAAGCTGAAGGAATGCTTTCTCAACCCATATTTAGAATATTTTGTTTATTGTTAATAAACTTGACGGCAATCGATATCAAAGTTTCAAATCGCGATTTTACGTCGTTTCCACCCACGGTCCAGCTAGCAAAAAATACCATTCGATTCGTTGAACCCTCAGTTAATAAATGGGATTTTGAAAAAAGTGGAGAAATTTTGGGAACAGTCAACAAAAAAATAAAACTTACGATAGTGCACGCCACTTGCAACTGCACGGATCCCATAGTCAGTCAACACGCACGCGTTTTCAAAACAATCGCCTAGCATAGGAAAGTATTTATATACGATGCGATAAAACAAACTTTTCGTCCAGTGTTTTCAGTATTCTCGAGAAAAATAATAGGAATATCTGCTCACCATATAAAAGATTAGCAATAGTAGGTAGGTAGTTTTCAGTAATTCTTCCTTTTTCTTTTTTTTGCATGTTGTGTACTGAACGAAAAGTTTGTTTTATCGCATCGTGTATAAATACTTTCCTACGCTAGTGATTGCTTTGAAAACACGTGCGTGCGGACTGACTATGGGATCCGTGCAGTTCCAAGTGGCGTGCACTATCGTAAGTTTTATTTTTTTGTTGACTGTTCCCAAAATTTCTCCACTTTTTTCAAAATCCCATTTATTTGCTAAGGGTTCAACGAATCGAATGGTATTATTTTTCTAGCCGGACCGTGGGTGGGAACGACGTAAAATAGCGATTTGAAACTTTGACATCGATTGCCGTCAAGTTTATTAACAATAAACAAAATATTCTAAATATGGGTTGAGAAAGCATTCCTTCAGCTTTAAAATGAGCCCATGACGGTGACATTATTTTTAAAAATAACCGAGATATTAGAGTTTAAGTGATGACGCGGCAGACGATTTTGTTCCAATTTGTAAGACTTTAACATTAAATATTTCGAAAACTATTTGACATAGGCCTTTAAAATTCAGTATACGTTGTTTTTGCAAGGTTATCGACAAATGCTGTAATTTTTAAGACAATCGGTGAATCTAAATTTTCCCTCTATCCGTTTTGTTCATATTATTATCTTTTTTGTGTGATTATATTATTTTCTTTTTTTTGTGATGTACTTGGAGCTCATTTTGATTTCACATCTTTTTTTATATTGTAATTATATTATTTTCTTTTTTTTGTGATGTACTTGCAGCTCGTTTTGATTTCTCACCTTTTTTTATATTGTAATTATATTTTTTATTTTTTATTTATGTGATTATATTTTTTTGTTAATTAGACTTTATTCGTCCTTGACTTTTTCATGTTTCCTCGTCTTTTTTGTGTTTTTTTATATTTATTTGTTGATAATACTCTTTTTGTCCCCGACTTTTTCATGTATACTATTTTCTTTTTTTGTGATTTTTGATACTTTTTTTTGTCCTCGACATTTTCATGTACTTGGCGTATTTTTTACTTTTTTAAAGTTTTTTTGGGGGATCTCACTTCTTTTTACAAAGCTAATTCATGTACTTGGCGTAATTTTTTTTACTTTTTTAAAGTTTTTTATGGGGATAAATTTTAACGGAAAACAATGATTAATCGTTATTCTTTGATGTTTGTAGAATAGATTTTGTATAAACCAAATTTTTTTTGTCCAATTAATCCCATAGATCATCGATGCCCAGATGGACGGTCCGGTATTACGAGCATTCATCGCGTTTTCCAAAGCTCGCGTGGAAGGGGGTGCACGAAACCAATGACGTTGCGGGCATGTCGCGGATGGGGCAAACTCTAGTAGTGTGCGTGTAGGCTCGTAGCCGTAGGCTTATGCAACTGGGGCTCTTGGAGCCCCAGTGTTCTACATTTTAGAAATTGGCAAAATAAACAGGAATTGACTAATAATTAAACAATAATATTATATAATTGGGCAGAATAGACTCGAACAGTCCCACTTACACCTCTGATTAACAAACAGTTTCTTATTAAACGATTTTTATTCAGCTTCAATCAAGTTTAGTTAAAATCTAGAAACTCAATTTTAACCCCCTTCCAACTATCCAATAGACTTGAAACTTTGCAGGCATACGTAATTTGGATGACAATACAAAATTATGAAGAAAAAGAAACCGCCCCAGGGGTTTAAAAAATTACCAAGTCATCAATAAATATAACCCATAACCACAAATCCAAACGACTTGAAATCAGCCTATAACCACAAATCATACCAATGTAATCGCAATGAAATCAGCATGTAACCACAAATTTAAACTAGACAATAAAAAGTAAATAAAGAAAAGAATTATTTTTTAGTTTTTAGTGCATTTTAAATAAAATCATTTAACAGTTTAACTTAAAATTTGTTTTATATTTTTTCATTTTGTACAAATCAATCGAATCAAATAACATATAAAATATTCAATTTAAATTAGAATCAAATGCATTTAAAACATTTGGTTTTCCACAAAGCATTTTGCACAGATCGATACTAATAAGTAAGATTACATACTTAATAAATATCGTTGAGGCGTAGAGGCGTCGCCTCGTTAGCTATCGTGATTTATTTACAGTTATGTACACGAGTTGAAATTTAACACTATACATTTATACAATATTCACATCAAGTATACGTTTATATACAATATAAGATTCAATATAATACATATAACATAAGATACAATATAAGAACTTTGGTCTTTGAATGAAATCGCAATGTACGATGTACATACATTATACATCCATACATTCATACATTCATAAATTCAGACATCCACACATCCATACGTACATATCCGCGATATACGAAGGTCACCGGACGACGTACGTGCAGGCAACCACACATTACACAAATCTATGGCATGATAATTGAATATTATCGAAAATATTGGTGATATGAAAAATGTTGTTACGAAAAATGTAAGTATTTGAGGGGTAGACTTTTAGGCGTAATTTCCCCAAAGAAAAATCTGCTGTTACAGATGCAATAAATGTAGATCTAGCTAGAAAGATATATTTTTTAATTTTAGAGACGAACTTCTAGTATTCTTGGGAATGATGAACCACGACGTTTCGCAACTGCAGGACAAGAAGTGGTTATGCAATTTAGCTTTTCTGTGGGACCTGTAAGATCATTTGAATATATTAAATGTAGGTTTACAATGTTAGGAAGTAATTTTACGCGACGTTTGAAAAGCGCGCCTTAGTAAATAAGGATATAGTAACAGAAGTAGTTCGGTTCGAGAGTCGGTCTCCTCGGAAGTTCCTTTGTGCTGATTTAGAACGTGGCTAGTCTCGAGAGAGTTCTGTAAGAGAGAGTTTGTAAGAAAGAGTATAAAACCAAGATACTTCTGTAAAAGAGAAAGTTTATTTCTATTGTTGTATGTGTATCGCACTCAACAGTGCATTGTTACTTATATGTACAAAACCAAATTACAATAAACATTGTTTAAACGCTTCACCAAAATTACCACGCTTCGATCGTTAAACCCAACATACAAGGGAAGGGCAAAACTGTAATAGATTTCTACGATTCTATTCGCGGATTTCGAATGAAAATGGATATGTGGATTTCACAATTGCACGAAAACAATTTCTGTCACTTTAAAAAACTAACATTTGTCTGTACTCACAGATGAAATAAATATAGATGTATGTGGCTACAAATAGAAAAGCAATGGAAACTATAAAACAAGATTTTACAAACAGATTCAAAGATTTAGATAAATTAGAACAGACTTTGGATATAGTATCATCACCGTTTTCAGTAACCGTCGAAACAGTTCCACCTGATTTACTATTAGAATTAACAGATTTAAAGATTGATCGGGCGCTCAAGAAAAAATTTGACGAAACAAGTCATATCACCGAATTTTACAAAAACTTTCCGGTATGTAGATTTCCTCATCTCCATAAGTGTATCGCGAATACATTGGCCATGATTGGTTCGCCATATATTTGCGACCAATTCTTTTCTGTCATGAAAAGAGTAAAATCAACAACGCGAACGAGAATAATCGACTCTAATTTGAAAAGTATGCGTATGATGACCTTATGATGTCATTGACATTTTCACGCACAAAAAATTAAATCACGCCGAGAAGTCTGCCTCTTACACACTTCAATTTTTCCTAATAATAGTTTTTTATATCACCAATATTTTCGATAATATTCAATTGTCACGCTTTACGTGCTTTACTATACATTTATACATATTGGTAGAGGTGGACGAAAAGTAATTTGATGGATGATTAGCGATTATAACTAGAGTGATATCATGTTCATGATAAATGATTATGATTACTAACAATAAGTAATCCAGCAATCATGATTAACGAATAACTGGCGTAATCAAGGAAATGTAATCAGTGGGCATCATTAACTGAATAATCGTGAATTAAGCACAAAATGATTACGTTTTCGATTAATCAGAATTATCAAATAATCAAGTACTGTCCAACTCTGCTTGCAGATAACGTTATGTCAGTCGAATGTGTTATGTCGATTATGTGATTTGCCTTCATACCTAGTGCCGCTTTTGCTGTGCTAAATGTTCTATGTCAGGAGAAAATGCCTGGCATGCAGTTAAAATTAATGAACTTTTCAAATTAGAGTCGGTTATTCTCGTTCGCGTCGTTGATTTTACTCTTTTCATGACAGAAAAGAATTGTTCGCAAATATATGTAGAACCAAACATGGCCAATATATTCGCGATACACTTATGGAGATGAGGAAATCTACATACCGGAAAGTTTTTGTAAAATTCGGTGATATAACTTGTATCGTCAAATTTTTTCTTGAATGCCTGGTCTTGCTTTAAATCTGTTAATTCTAATCGTAAATTAGGTGGAACTGTCTCGACGTTTACTGAAAACGGTGATGATACTATATCCAAAGACTGTTCTAGTTTATCTAAATCTTGGAATCTGTTTATAAAATCTTGTTTTAAAGTTTCCACTGCTTTTCTATATCTAGCTACATCTATATTTGTTTGAGATTCCATTAGTTCAGAGTTCCGCCACGCCCACACTCGTCGCAGCACCTACTGGGCAGCGGATTACGCCGCTGATCGACGATCGATCCGGTGATCGATTATCCTAGTCGCCTGCTCAGCCAATCACCGTTCACCACGTAAACCGAGCGGCCCAATCATAATGCGTACTTTCTTGATCGATTCTCGAGGATTGTTCGAGAAGACGCTCAACGGTTTTCGGGCTCTCTTTGTTCACTCTTGTTCATACCGCTTGTCGAAATAGACGTGTTTATCAGTTTTAATCGCAACGTGTGAATACCATCAATTTTAATCATTTGTGCTCAACTCTGCTCTCAAGCAGAATTACTAGCTTTGTGCGTTAAAATTGCTCACGCATTATTGTGTACGCGCTTTTAGCTCAACACGTGAGCTCATCGTGTGTGGCGTGACCGCGTGTTTGTGCATGACTAAAGTTATCTGCTCTCTACTCTGCTCAGCTCAAAAAACTATCTGCTCATTGTGACAAAATCAATTTTATAATACATTGACTTAGTCATCATTGACTTAATTTGGTATACAGTGCTTCACTTTCCCACCGTCGTCCCTTAACCTCACTGTCCAGCGTGCTCACCCGTTTAAATTTCTAACAATATTTATTTCATCTGTGAGTACAGATGTTAGTTTTTGAAAGTGACAGAAATTGTTTTCGTGCAATTGTGAAATCCACATATCCATTTTCATTCGAAATCCGCGAATAGAATCGTAGAAATCTATTACAGTTTTGCCCTTCCCTTGTAAATCTACATTTAATATATTCAAATGATCTGATAGGTCTGATAGAAATGCTAAATTACATAACCACTTCTTGCCTTGCAATTGCGGAACGTCGTGGTTCATCATGTCCAGAAATACAAGAAGTTCGTCTCTAAGATGGAAAAATCTGTCTAAAACTTTACCACGGCTAAGCCAACGCACGTCGGTATGTAATGGCAAGTCACAATAATCGCATTCCAAATCTTCAAGGAACGTGCGGAACTGTCTCCGTTTTAGTCCGTTCATTCGGATATAGTTAGTCGTTTGAATAACGACTGACATAACGTCGTCAAATTGTATACGTTTAGCACATAAATTTTGCTGGTGGATGATACAATGGAAGTTATCAATTTTATGAGGAACTGGAAGATTTCTTAATCCATCTCGCAGGCGGCCGACGAATCCGGTGTGCTCTCCAACCATTGCTGGAGCACCATCAGTTGTGACAGAGACAAGCTTGGTCCAGTCTAACCCCATACCGTCGACTGCTTTGTCTACGCACGACAAGATATCCGCTCCTGTTGTAGTCTCTGTTAAGGGACTGAAATCTAACAGTTCCTCTATTATTGACAACTTCTCATTGACACCACGAACAAATATTGCGATCTGTGGTGTGCCTGTCACGTCCGTTGATTCGTCCAATGCCAAACTATATGCGATAAATTCGCGGGTGGCACCAGCTAGTTGTCGCTGGACGTCCGCTGCCATCTCCTGAATTCGTCTTGTGACCGTGTTGCGCGATAAGCTCACTTGTCGAAATAGTTCGGCTTGGTTGGGGACTAGAAGCTCTGCCGTTGTCGTGAAACATTCTTTGATGAAATCTCCATCCGAGAATGGGCGCCCATTTTTCGCTATTTTAAGTGCGAGTTCATAGCTGTACTTCAAAACGGCGTGCTTATTCGCGGCATTACACTCCTACAGTGAAAGCAATGAACTCAATAGTATACATATGTTCTAAAAGAACTAATAAGCATTAAATATTTTAGTACGAATTTACAAACACTTACAATTACATCTTCCGATTGATTTTCTTTCTCTTTTATTAATTTCCCTTTCAGGCGCTCGATTGTGTGAAAACGCTCGTCCCTTGACAAAATGTCATACTCTTTTGCATGACGCGCATTATAATGTTTTTTTAAATTGTGGACCCATTTAGAAGACAGTACCTTCTGACATACAAGGCAGTGTATTTCCCCGTCCAGGTGTGTCAGAAGGTACAACTCTTCCCAGCATTCCTCAAACTTGCGTTTTGAACTTGATGGATGATCCATTTTTTACCACTGTTCACAAACGTGAAACACGTGATAACGTGGAACTAGGGTAAATCCGGGAGATGCGGTGGATCTAACATAAAATGGCTATTAAACTAATACTGATATAATTTATTTTATCAGAATGAGCCTAACATGCTCAGAATTGTATGCTGATTCAGAAAAACTAGTCGATCTTAGCTTTAAGACAATACTTACAGAAAATCGGGTTGAAAACTGGGGGATTTTATCACCACTGTTTGATATTCAATGTTGCGTCCACGTATCTGGTATAACCAATAATTCGCGAAAAACACAGAATGACGCGTGATAACGCTATTCAGTCAACTGTTTGATTCCCGGAGACGCCAATGCCTGGTCTTGCTTTAAATCTGTTAATTCTAATCGTAAATTAGGTGGAACTGTCTCGACGTTTACTGAAAACTGTAGGAGACGGAAAAAGGAAAGCCACGGCGCCGGGAATCGAACCCGGGCCGTCCGCGTGCTGATCAGTCGCGTTTGCCACCACGGCTACGCCGACTCTCCACGCTCCCTGTCTTCCGAACTCCTCATAAATGGACGCCACCTAGGTGCTGCTACTAACTAAACAACTAAGGGTGTAGCACACACACTAGGCCGTTGCCTAAATGCCAGTATGCCTACTACAGTTCGGCCATACCTGACATATGCGCCGCCCTCGGCCATAATCCAAGGAGGCACGCCTAAGGGGTCAGGAATCCCACTTCTGAAATTGTAGGAGACGGAAAAAGGAAAGCCACGGCGCCGGGAATCGAACCCGGGCCGTCCGCGTGCTGATCAGTCGCGTTTGCCACCACGGCTACGCCGACTCTCCACGCTCCCTGTCATCCGAACTCCTCATAAATGGACGCCACCTAGGTGCTGCTACTAACTAAACAACTAAGGGTGTAGCACACACACTAGGCCGTTGCCTAAATGCCAGTATGCCTACTACAAAACGGTGATGATACTATATCCAAAGACTGTTCTAGTTTATCTAAATATTGGAATCTGTTTATAAAATCTTGTTTTAAAGTTTCCACTGCTTTTCTATATCTAGCTACATCTATATTTATTTCATCTGTGAGTACAGACAAATGTTAGTTTTTTAAAGTGACAGAAATTGTTTTCGTGCAATTGTGAAATCCACATATCCATTTTCATTCGAAATCCGCGAATAGAATCGTAGAAATCTATTACAGTTTTGCCCTTCCCTTGTAAACCTACATTTAATATATTCAAATGATCTTACAGGTCCCACAGAAAAGCTAAATTGCATAACCACTTCTTGTCCTGCAGTTGCGGAACGTCGTGGTTCATCATTCCCAAGAATACTAGAAGTTCGTCTCTAAAATTAAAAAATATATCTTTCTAGCTAGATCTACATTTATTGCATCTGTAACAGCAGATTTTTCTTTGGGGAAATTACGCCTAAAAGTCTACCCCTCAAATACTTACATTTTTCGTAACAACATTTTTCATATCACCAATATTTTCGATAATATTCAATTATCATGCAATAGATTTGTGTAATGTGTGGTTGCCTGCACGTACGTCGTCCGGTGACCTTCGTATATCGCGGATATGTATGTGTGGATGTGTGGATGTCTGAATTTATGAATGTATGAATGTATGGATGTATAATGTATGTACATCGTACATTGCGATTTCATTCAAAGACCAAAGTTCTTATATTGTATCTTATGTTATATGTATTATATTGAATCTTATATTGTATATAAACGTATACTTTATGTGAATATTGTATAAATGTATAGTGTTAAATTTCAACTCGTGTACATAACTGTAAATAAATCACGATAGCTAACGAGGCGACGCCTCTACGCCTCAACGATATTTATTAAGTATGTAATCTTACTTATTAGTATCGATCTGTGCAAAATGCTTTGTGGCAAAACCAAATGTTTTAAATGCATTTGATTCTAATTTAAATTGAATATTTTATATGTTATTTGATTCGATTGATTTGTACAAAATGAAAAAATATAAAACAAATTTTAAGTTAAACTGTTAAATGTTTTTATTTAACATGCACTAAAAACTAAAAAATAATTCTTTTCTTTATTTACTTTTTATTGTCTAGTTTAAATTTGTGGTTACATGCTGATTTCATTGCGATTACATTGGTATGATTTGTGGTTATAGGCTGATTTCAAGTCGTTTGGATTTGTGGTTATGGGTTATATTTATTGATGACTTGGTAAAATTTTAAACCCCTGGGGCGGTTTCTTTTTCTTCATAATTTTGTATTGTCATCCAAATTACGTATGCCTGCAAAGTTTCAAGTCTATTGGATAGTTGGAAGGGGGTTAAAATTGAGTTTCTAGATTTTAACTAAACTTGATTGAAGCTGAATAAAAATCGTTTAATACGAAACTGTTTGTTAATCAGAGGTGTAAGTGGGACTGTTCGAGTCTATTCTGCCCAATTATATAATATTATTGTTTAATTATTAGTCAATTCCTGTTTATTTTGCCAATTTCTAAAATGTAGAACACTGGGGCTCCAAGAGCCCCAGTTGCATAAGCCTACGGCTACGAGCCTACACGCACACTACTAGAGTTTGCCCCATCCGTGATATGCCCGCAACGTCATTGGTTTCGAGCACCCCCTTCCACGCGAGCTTTGGAAAACACGATGAATGCTCGTAATACCGGACCGTCCACCTGCGCATCGCTGCCATAGATGCACTATGGGATTGATATGTGGTAATTATGGCGGCGTTTAAAAATATTTTGGTGGGCTATATAAAACCCTCTGCCTAGTATTATATGCAGAATGCTTTGGATCATTGTCATGGGTAAATATAAAATTGTCATTAAGTCCCATTTTATTTGCATTAGCATGGATGTGCTTGCTCAGGATGTCAATATAAACTCTATAATTCATAATACCATCGATGAAATGTAGAGCTTCTACTCCAGCTGTACTCGTGCAGCACCAGACAAATACAGAACCCCCCGCAGTATTTCATCATAGGTCGCAAATTTTCTTTTCTAAACTCTGTATTCTTTTTTCTCCATACTTTAAAGTCTGTTTTGGACCCAAATATTTTTAATTTGTTGGCATTAGTGAATTATACAAAATCTATTCTACAAACATCGAAGAATATTGATAATTAATCATTGATTTCCGTTAAAATCAAGAGACACGGTAGTGTCTCGCGCCAAGTATATATAGATATATATGCGCAGCGCAAGACACGGAGTGGCTCTATTACGCGACGACTCGCTATCCAGAACCCTGAGATTTCCGAATCTCAATAACGGCTGATCCAATTAGATTTTGAATGGTCTTAATGGATAGCTTGGGTTTGATTTACATAAGAAAAGTGTCTTCGGTTTGTTCCTACGGGCCTTATGAGCTGAGATATTTCGATGTAAAGTTGCAATTTGCTGAATTTTATGTTCTTAAAATTCAGCATCGTCATAGTCATCGTCCTACACTTCTAGGCAAGAGGGGAGTATGAAAGGGTGAGGAAATGTCTCTCAGGCACGTTGTTCATTGGATGCGGGCATCGGCCAATCGCGTAACAAATTGTTGTCACGTGACAGCTAGGCAGAGATATTATAACCTACCAAGTGCTAAGTGTCAAATAAGGAAAGTTGTAAAAATTTGAAATGTCACGAGTTTTTACACTAATAGGAGACTGAATTATTGTCTCACTTAACAAGGTAAGTCGCCAAAATTTTTTAATAGATTTTTTATGTAGAGTCGCAGACTTGGAAGTTGTCCGGAGAAGGTTCGACGGAGAAGCATCTTCTTTCGCATAAGTTTCTGAAAATTTGTACCATGCATGTACAAAATATATATTATAACAAATTGCATTGCATTTAAATCGCCAGATATTATTTTTATACCGGCAAACAATTTTTAATTTAGAGTTTTAATGTAATAGATTTCTTATGTAGAGTCGCAAACTTGGAAGTTGTCCGGAGAAGGTTCGACAGAGAAGCATCTTCTTTCGCACAAGTTTCTAGAAATTTATACCATGCATGTACAGAATAATATATTGTTTTTATACCAGCAAACTATTTTTACATTAGAGTTTTTATGTAAAGCTTATAGAAATGAAGGGGACGCACGGGCTTGGATAGAAATGAAGGGGACGCACAGGCTTGGATTAGAAATGAAGGGGACGCACAAGCTTGGATAGAAATAAAGGGGATGCACAGGCTTGGAAGTTGTCCGGAGAAGGTCTGGGTTAGATCTCTGTCCCTGATATAGACAGAGAAGCATTTTGTTTCGCACAAGTTTCTGGAAATTCGTCAAATAAGGTAAATCGACAAAATTTGTCAAATTAGCATAGCATTAAGAATTAAGAAAATTATGGTGGACTGCTTGCAAGTTAGAGCAGGTCACATTACTGTACTTTTCAATCCTTTGTGAAAGATATTCGTAATACTTTATTAATTATTAAAATCTACGGTAGTTCCCACGCTATTCATTAATTTTATTAGTTTCCCATTAACAATATTTCAATTCACCAATAAACATCTAAACCAACACCAATAAAAATATTGAATCTCTTAGTTCATTTTCGCTAAATTACCATTAGCATTTTTTAAATTTCCTGCAATAAGACTTTCTAGCATATGCTCTCACCCCCTTCGGACACATTATGTAGTCACTACACTTACTATAGCAAAAGGCCACTCTATTTCTATATAATTTCTATATAAGTAAGTTCTACGTTAAGTTGTATATAACTAAAAT
This sequence comes from Andrena marginata, assembly GCA_963932335.1. NCBI lineage: Eukaryota > Metazoa > Arthropoda > Insecta > Hymenoptera > Andrenidae > Andrena > Andrena marginata. The sequence continues at coordinate 19,040,829 of OZ010663.1, forward strand.
GTGGCTTTTATATGTTTACAGATAATCGAAGCAGAAGATGATGCAGTGTGATCTACCTCAGACTATGTATGCACAAATTTGCAGGTAGGGTTTTGCATACACAACTATTCATTCAATGATTCTGACATATGAGCACGTGTGATAATTTATAAATAATTAGTAAATGTGTCCTATTTCAGTTAACGATGCAGACGAAGATAATTATTTCAACAGCCGAAAGAGAAAGTAACCCTGCTGCACGAGCAAATGAAATAAGCATATTTTCATGTGGATCTATGTATAAAATAAATAAAAAAGTTATTTTATAAAATAGTTTATTAAAAAAAATAATTAATAAAATGTTATTTTTTAAATGCCACGGCCTCGGCCTCGGCCACGGCCACGGCCACGGCCACGGTATCGTTCCGTGACCATGGCCCGGAGGAGGGCGGCTTGGTCCCTCACGGCCTGTAAAACTGCCCAGTCGGAAGACTGGGCCCTCACCCTCCTCCCGCTCCGCTCGTGACGGGCTACGCGCGGTCCTGTAATTGGTAAAACAATAAATTTATTAGTAAAATGTTTTCTATTTTTTAAATTTAGATCTATTTTCAAGCATCCTAAAAGCATATAACTTCTTAAAATGTGTATGTATTTACCATCAGCCGTGGCCGGGCACGCTGGTGGTGGTGGTGGTGGTGGTGGTGGTGGTGGTGGTGGTGGTGGTGGTGGTGGTGGTGGCGGTGGCGGTGGCGGTGGCGGTGGCGGTGGCGACGCCGGTGGCGACGCCGCCATATCAAAGTCTGCGAGCTCTTTGTCAATGTCTAAATTAATAAATTTTATCATCAAATATGTAGCAAAATAAATTTGAATAAATGTATATAATAAATTTGTATTATTTACCATTTAATAGGGAGTCGTGGTCCACATCTTTCTACAAAAATTGATAAACAATCAATTAGCAAAAAAGATCAAGAGTTCATAAAAGCAGCGTATGATAGAAGAAAGGCATACATGTAGCGCAAGGGTATGTATTGTTCAATTGCAAATTGGAAATTAGGAAATATAAAAATTTGAAAACTGAAATAGTGTATGATGTGAAATTATAAAAATTACATTATATTACATTACAAAATATGTTTCTTCTCATTACTTCACGAGCCTTTCAATTATTCAATCATACAAAATACTGTAACGTATTATAACTTTATTTTATGATAACTAGTTGTAAAATAAGAAGATATTGGACACGTTTAAGCATATATATATTCTAACTTATAACGCCAACGATTAGAAATATATCAAACATATCTGAGTTGAACGTAAACGAACATGTAAAGTACAACATTTTGAAAGTCCTTGGTAGGTACTTTGCCTACGTTAAGTGTCAGTGGGCGTAGACCGTAACTGCATAGCAAGTAATACAACAAGAACATATTGGATATATAGAAGCTTCTTTTAACTCAGATATGTTTGATATTTCTAATCGTTGGCGTTATAAGTTATGGAATATGCTTCAACGTGTGCAATATCTTCTTGTTTTACTACTAGTTACAACTGCGAATCATTCACAAAATAATGTTATAATACGTTATAATTTGTATTGAATAATAATGAAAAGGCTTGTGAAGTAATGAGAAGAAATATATTTTGTAATGTAATGTAATGTAATGTAATAGTAGTAAGGCTAAGCGGGTTCTAACGCAGGTCCTCTGAGGGGAGCGCGGGGGGCGGGGGGAAGTGAGGGCGCGCGGGGGAGTGCGGCGGAGGGAAACATGGGCGCGGGGCCTGCGGGGAGTGGAAGACCGGTTGCGCGCGCACGAGCCGCGGAGTGGGGGAAGCCGCGATGATGGAGGGGATCACTCCGGGCCGAGCCGCCACGGAGACCGGACCCGCCGCCGGAAGGGGGAATGACCCCCGAAAAATCTCTTTCAAACCCTGGCCCACCCAAAATTTTTTTCAGAGGGAGGGGATGACCCCCAAATATTTTTCCAAACCATTATGTGATGGAATTTTCCCCCAACACAGAGAAATAATAATAATTTTATCAGACGATATCGGACAATGTCGGGCAATGTCGGCTTTTTACGAACCGCGTCTTCGGGGAGGGAAAGAGACAGAGCATCATTTTAAAGCTAAAATTCAGAGGAGGGAAAGAGAGAGAGCAATATTTTAAAGCCAAGAGTATTCTAAAGCGTTCAGATTTAGCGTCGCAGCGTCTCGCGCGATCATGCGTAACTTGAATCCTCTGGAGCAGCCGTGCGGGATGACGTCATTCGGCGGCGCGAAGAACGAAACAGAATTATGCGGCGTCAGCAGAAACGTCGAATCTTAAAATTAGGTGATTAGGAGAGATGGGTGAGCACAGGTAAATAAAATGGAGAAATATGTGCTAAAAGATGATAATATATTGTTACAATATAAATATAAATAGAAATATAAATAGAAATAGAATTGCAAAAGTAAAAGTGCGGGATGATGTCATTTGACAGCGCGAAGAATGCTCGAACGAAATAAACGCTGAATCTTAAAATTATGTGAGGAAAAGAGGAGGATGATGGGTAAATAAAATGGTACAATGAAATACGTTTAAGAAATTTTATTTAAAATTAAAAGAATATAATTTAAAATTTTTTCCTACGAGCATCATCCACAATATCATTGATAGCACATGCTACCAGTTCGCAATCGATCAATGAATGCTGTTCGAAGTGTTCGCTTTCAGAAATTAATTTTACATAATCTGTTGGCGCGGTAGCGCTACGTAGAACGTCTACGAAAGTGGCATATTTACTGCTTACAGAGTACATATTTTCAGCTAACCACGTGTACATATGTTCAATGCAATGATTGTACGCGAATAGTTTACACATCGTGGCTTCAGTCATATATATGACAACGCGATTATCGGTGATTTTAATAAGTTGATTATCATGGATACGCGTGAACTCTAGTCGTAAATGATCAATTATAATGTGAGTTTGGGGCGATGTTGCGTTGCTGCGTAATCGTTGGAGTATGTCCACCTCATTTTGTAGCAGGAGCTTCCACGTAGACATTGAAAAGCTTAACTCGCTACCTTTATTGTCGGCTATGGCGATCTCGACGTGACACAAATCCATACCAATGCGAATTCCTATAGTTAGACGTTTATAAGCTGTTGCAGTCAGTGGATAATCACGCCCCAGGATCCGTACGATTGATGGTTTCGGTGTTTTCATCGTTTTAAACGATACGGATCCAGAACTGTAAGAAACAAGTACATGAAATTGATACTTCGATCGTTTGCATTTACAGTGAATGAAGTAAATGAAAAGTGTATAGTAACGCGTACGTACCTCATATTGGATTGTTGATGATGTTGTTGCTGCCGTTGTTGGCATTTATTTGGAAACTCACCATCGTTGCCGGCTGCGCAGGATGAATCGTTTACGCTGCGTTTGTACATTTTGATGTGTGCTATATTTTTTATGGAGTACCGTCTGTTCCATCAAAGTCACTGAGGCTACTGAGCAACTGATGGAATAGCGTCCGGGAGACTGGCTTAAATAGAGGTGCAATTGCTTCCCCCACCACACCATTTTTTATTCTAAACCCAAAAATTTTTCCATAATGTGTTTCAATCTTGACGTCGCAGTATGTAATTTGAGCCTCATCCTCAAGGATAAAAGTCTCGACACGTGTTGAACGTCGAATCTTAAAATTATGCGACGTCAGCAGAAACTGTGTCGGATGATCTTGCGCGCCAATTCGCCATACGTGTAAATCATAGAAAGAATTAAGCTGTGTCAGCGAAAATTGTGCATATGAGGGGAGGGAGTACGCTGACGGAGATAGCAAATTGCAATCTAGGTATAAAAGTGCAGCCTAAACTGCACAAAGCCTCAAATCGTTGCAACGTGTTGCGAGGAAAAGACATTTACATTTACAACAATGGGAGAATTCGCGCAAGTAACCCAACAATTGCTGGATCAATCCACACAATTGATTTCGCGGGAAGAATACCTCGTATGGGAAGAACGGTGCAACGAGTGCATCGAATCTTTGGAAGAACAGAGCCGCATAAAACGCCCGCGATTATCGATCGGTGTTCGGCAATCGTTGGTTGCTCGAATCGCGCAGCTCGAAGGGCTGAAACATTCGTTGCGTGGCCGTTTCGTGCGTGAAGGTGCAGGACATTCGAGCACAGGACTTTTGTGGCGCGAAATAGACGCTGCGTTCGATACCCGCGTATTAACTGGTGCCGTGCTAAATTCAAACTACATCGAGCCGCGCAACTTCCTCCAAGATGCAGGGGCCATTGTGCTGGAGCATGTGCAGGGTGCTTTGAGGAAACAGCGGAACCTCAAAGTGAACACGGTGTTTAACGGTGAATTTGTGGCGGGTGACAAGCATGCTTGTAAAAGCATTAACACCCGGAACTGCGAACTCTTCCACACATCCGATCTACAGGAGTGGTACCAGCGATGCGTCATCGAACCCACCCTGGCGTCGCTGGAAGAGTTCCAGGAACGCGACAGCGGATGGGCATTGACGAGAATCCTCAACCTGACCGTCAATGTCAACAAGTATAATCCGCTGCGTGCCGGGTGTCACTTCAAGTTGCCGCGGGAATTATCTTTGAAGAAAGCCACGATCAGTGTACAATCCCCAGACAATGCCTGTTTCGCGTGGGCAGTGGTCGCCGCTCTCCATCCCGCCGAACGAGACACCGTGCGCCCAAGTTCGTACCCGCACTATGCTTCCGTGCTAAATCTCCAGGGCATTGAGTTCCCAATGTCCCTGGCGCAAATTGGGAAGTTTGAGCGGCAGAACAACATCTCCGCCAACGTGTACACCTTTGAGGAGAATACAGAGTCGACGGTCTTTCCGTTGCGCCTCACAAGCCAAAAGAGGGATCGGCATGTAAACTTGCTCTACACGCCGAATCAAGAGCACGGCGATGTAGGGCACTTTGTATGGATCAAGAACTTGTCTCGGCTGGTGAGCGCGCAGCTGAGCAAAAACAAAGCAAAGAAATTCATCTGTGATCGGTACGTATAGAAAACTTGTGAAATATTGAAATGTCTTGCGAAACAATTAAATAAAAATTTTTTGTGTTTTTACAGATGTATGCACTACTTTAGCTCTACCGAGATGTTGGAGGCGCATGCAGTGGACTGTGGGCAGATGAACGACTGTGCCATCCTGCTGCCCAGCGAAGGCAAAAATTTCCTCAGCTTCGAGAACCACTGCAGGAAGGAGCGGCTCCCCTTCGTGGTGTACGCAGATCTGGAGTGTATCATCGAGAAAACAGAGGACAGTCGAACGGGTGATGATAATAAATTGCGCGCATATCAACATCATAAAGTTCATAGTATAGCCTATTATATGCATTGCTCGTACGATACATCGCTATCGACGTATCGATGTCGTCGCGACGCGGATTGTGTTTCATGGTTCGTATACGAACTGAAAAAATTTGCAAACTTCGCCAAACCTATCTTGACCAGTAATGTTCCCATGCATGATTTAACCACCGAACAGTGGACGACATTTCGCGATGCAACACACTGTCATATTTGCGAAGAGCCATTCGAGGCTGATGACGTACGAGTTCGCGATCATTGTCATCTCTCCGGACGGTTTAGAGGCCCGGCACATTCGGAGTGCAATTTAAATTATAAAAATGCGTTTTACATCCCCGTAGTTTTCCATAATTTATCCGGCTACGATTCGCATTTCATTATCGAGGAAATAGCTACCGCTTTCGACGGTCACGTTGATGTATTACCCATTACTAAAGAAAAGTATATTTCATTCACTAAAAATGTCGAAGATACGGCTGAATCAGACTCGCGAAATTATATTAAATTACGATTCATCGATTCGTACAAATTTCTCAATACTAGTCTCAACAAATTATCGTCTTTTCTGAGCACAGATCAATTAAAAATTTTACGATCCCAATTTGAAACATTATCCACCGAAGATTTCAATTTATTGACGCGAAAGGGTGTCTTTCCATATGAATACCTTGATTGCGCGAACAAGCTGCAGGACCCGTGCTTACCGCCGCGCGAGTCATTCCACAGTTCGTTAACGGGTGAGACTGTATCCGAGACCGATTACGCGCACGCCGAGACAGTCTGGCAGCGTTTCAGGATTGGAACCTTGGGCGAATACAGCGATTTGTATTTGAAAACTGATGTCTTGTTATTGGCAGATATTTTTGAAAATTTTCGAGAAAGTTGTATCAAGAGTTACGGACTAGATTCAGCACATTATTATACTCTACCTGGTTTCACGTGGGATGCAATGCTAAAACATACCAAAATTACATTCGAATTACTCACAGACGTCGATATGGTCATGTTTATCGAACGCGGTATACGTGGGGGTTTAAGCCAATGTTCCGGAAGATACGCACATGCTAATAACAAGTACATGTCATCTTACGACGCATCGGAAGAGTCATCGTACTTGATGTACTTTGATGTGAACAATTTGTATGGATGGGCAATGTGTCAGCCCCTGCCATACGCTAAATTTCAATGGGTCGAAGATGTTGCAAATTTTGACGTGTCTTCAATCCCGGTCGATTCGCCCACGGGGTACATTCTCGAGGTAGATTTGGAATATCCGCAACGTCTGCACGACGCTCATACCGATCTACCGTTCTGTCCGACGCGTGCCAAACCACCTGGTAGCAGGCAGGACAAGTTACTCGCGACGGTATACGATAAGCAGCGTTACGTCATCCATTACCGCAACCTGCAGCAGTGCACGCGTCACGGTCTTCGTATTACAAAAATACACCGCGTCCTGCAATTCTCTCAATCTCCCTGGCTCCGGGATTACATCGAACTCAATACACGGTTTAGAACAGACGCGACAAACGACTTTGAAAAAAATTTGTACAAATTGATGAACAACGCGGTATTTGGCAAAACTATGGAAAATGTACGAAATCACGTGGATGTAAAACTTTTAACACATTGGGAAGGGCGATATGGCGCGGAGGCAATGATCGCGAAACCGAATTTCCACAGCAGAAGTGTTTTCTCGGAAAATTTAATAGCTGTTGAATTGCGGAAACTCGAGGTGAAATTCAACAAACCGATATACGTGGGTATGTGCATTCTGGACATATCAAAAATTTGTTTGTATGAATTTCACCACGAGTACATGTCTCCCAAGCATGGACAAAAATGTAAAATTCTATATACAGACACTGACAGCCTCATTTATCACATTCAATGCGACGATATCTACGAGTCCATGAAACACAATATTGATAGATTCGACACAAGCGATTATCCCACCGACAATGTATATAATATGCCGCGCGTAAATAAGAAGGTTCCGGGGCTGATGAAGGACGAAAATAACGGTGCGATAATGACCGAATTCGTAGGTCTTAGAGCGAAAATGTATGCACTTCGCGTAGACGGCAAAAAAGATACGAAAAAGGCGAAAGGCGTCAAGACCAACGTCATAGCTAGAACGATAACTTTCGACGACTACGCGCAGTGTTTGCAAAGGGAGATCGAAATGGTTCGCAGACAATCATGCATACGGTCTAAATTGCATAAAGTGTACACCATTTCGGAATCTAAAATCGCTCTAAGCCCACATGATGACAAGCGACATATCGTACCCGATTCGACAGACACTCTGCCCTGGGGACATTACAAAATTCCATTGTAAAATAGAAATTATTGTATTTATTATAAATAGTGGAATTATTGTTTGCAAATGTATAGAAATTATTATTATTGTATTTATTAACTCGTTTCTTACAAATAGTAGAATTATTGTTTGCAAATGTATAGAATTTACAAATGGTGGAATTAATGTGTAAAAAATGTTCACACATGTATATGTATCATTGTATTTATTGAACCATGTATTATTATTATTTTACAATACATTATTTTTATTTATCCAAGAATTGTGTGATTTATCAAACCCCAGCCACTTGACGTACACCTTATCCCCCTTTCTACGCAACACTTTTTCCACTAGATACACATCAGGATCGGTGACACGTTGCAGCTCATGTTCATAGAATCCTCCGGCAACGGGTTTTCCACAGGAATCGTCCAGCAGATACGTCGCGGGATTAGTTGTCTGTACTTTGGCTATCTTGAACACCTCCGTTGTCCAGTTCGGCGTATAGCCTTTATCGAATATGGTTTTAAATTTGCTCACGCGCACAAACTCGCCCAATTTGAATCTCGCTGGTGCGGCGATCTTTATGTTGCTGTATACGGTGGCTAGCAGCGTGTCGGCGATCGCCGGGGTAACATCGCAAGGACGCATTCCGATGGTTCTATGTTTTCGTGCGTTATACTCTGCAAGTAGACTTGGTAGCGCATCGGTCCATCTATAGGTTCCATTCAGCGTAAACAGTTTCCACATATTGTTCTTCAAAGTTCGATTGAAACGTTCTACGACAGAGGCCTTCATCACCGAATACGTCGAATAATGATTAATGTCGTGCTTTGTCAAGAGTTTCTGCACATCGGTGTTGTAAAATTCTTTTCCTTGATCGGTTTGTAAATTTTTCGGATATCGCTCTCTAAATATCTTTGCAAACGCTTTAGTCACCTCAACACCACTTTTAGTCTTGAGCGGCGCCGCCCATGCATACTTGCTCAACACATCGATGACGGTGAGTATGTAGTGGTGACCCTGGTTGAATCGCGAGTATGGACGCATTTCTACAATGTCAGCTTGCCACAGATCATCGTATCCATGCACGATGACGCGCCTCCGCGGAAAATGTCTTCGAGCTGGAGCGTGCAATTCCTCAACGAGTTGTAGCTTCTTGTGACCATGGTTTTCTTTACTCTTGGATTTCGATAATGGCTGCATGTTTGATCGCAGAGGTGTCTTGGACACGAATGATGCGATAATTATCGGGTACGTGCATTAAGTGCTTCCCGTTGGTCCGAGAAAATTCTGGACAAGTTGCTGCTCCGCAGCAAAAGCGGTTATAGCCTCTTTAACTTTACGAATTTCATTGTCCGGCTGCGGGATAGAATTCGACACTTGCGATATCTTTTGAACACTGTTTTGCAACGTCAGCATATCTCTTTGAAACACGACCAGCTTCCTCTCTAATTCTTCCTGCTGCTCTCTCAAAAGTTTAATGCTCTTTTCCACGTATAGTTTATTGACGGCATCGGTGTCGGCCACCGGCTCAGCTACGCGTCGTATCTTGCGTGATTTTGCATCAAAGTCTGCACCGGTTACGCAAAGAGCGTTATCTCGCATGTAATTTCGAAGCAAACCGCTCCATTTGTAATAGTCCATTCTAGCTGCTCCACTCTTCTCGAGCGATACCCCAAATTTGTTGATTGGCATCTCGATGCATACTGCGCACATCATCGGCGCGCGGTTTTATATAATGAGGCCTACCTCGCGGAGTTCCTCGATAATCGATAGAATTTCGGGATCGTGAGAGTTGTTACCCGCCTGACGCGACGCTTCGAGCAAACGGAATCGATCCACCAGCTCGTTGGGATCGTCCCAGTGTACGTAATCGATTTTGTTATCGTTTACCACCATGACCCGCGGCAGTGTTAGACCTTTCCCTGCCCTACTAGCCGATGCACGGGGAATTAGCGGTGCAATTACATGTTTGTACTTGTATCCCTTGTTGCCCAATATGGGATTTTTAGCACCATGACCGCGTCTGTGGGCATTCGTTTCCAGCAGTATACTTTTGTATTTTTGTTTATCGGCATCGGTGTATACAGTATCGTCGGGAATTCTCATAAAAATCAATTCGTAAAGGCCGGGTGTTCCTCTGTATTTTACACCATCTATGATTATATTATCATCCTTGTCTATATCGAAAGCCTTATCCCCAAGCATCATTCTACTATTGTCAAAGTATACACCGTACACATAGTCCATTGCTGTATCCTTGTCACTACTTAGGATTGCACTCATGTATTTTTGCCCCAGCGGGCCGAAATGACTGCGGATCGTTTTTTGTCCCTCGGATGTTTGGAATTGCTGTCTAATAGATGTTACAAACGACTCATCGGGACTAGTTTCAAAAACGTCGTCATCAACGGCTGAGAGCGATCGCACATTGGGAAATGTATTTATTGGTGTGGGAGGAGCCGGAGAATCGTTTGATGTAGCATTTTGTCGTTTCCGCTTCGATTGAACTGGTGTCGAGGTTATGGGTGAATATTCCAATGGCCCATGTTGTTTCCTCTTTGCCTTGCGCGATGTGTTCCCTTTCGGATGGATTTTTTTAGGCGTTAATGTTTCATTCCCTTCAACGTCTGTACTCATCAGCGGTGATGTGTCAGCTTCTGCTGTTGTGGTATTTTCCACAATATGTTTCAAGGGTTCAACGATAGGTTTAAAGTATCTCTCCAACGCGATATCTTCCTCCATCTTGCCAGTCTTCAAAGCCTGATGTTTCCGGCGAATGGAATCGCTGGTTTTTGCAATTTCCTTCGCTATTCTCTCGCGATCCTTAATCTCCAGAGTATCGATATCAATCATCGTTGTGCCGCAGACGTTGCTTTCCCACCGACGTGTTGATGACGATTGACCATCTCACGGTACGGCAAACTCGTTAAATCCCTTTCTATAACGTCCATTGGACATGGCGCTATCCTTGTCTATTACCACGAAACCATACTCCCGTTGCCAACAATTACGGCACAAAGCGCAGAAATCCTCGTAAGGCATGTCAGTGTTTACGTGATCGTTGTACACATGTTTCAAGTTGGTACCATCCTGCTTAAACAGAATCAGCAGATTCGCATTGTCGCGTATAAGATGTTTGGGAATTTTTGCATATGTCTGACAGAGATAGAAGCAGTCAACGTTCGAGTGGCGCCCCATTGCAAAGTATTCCCTTATCGTATCTTGCTTGTCGCATGCCACGTCATCAAAGATAAAAATAGAATTCGGAAGCGATTCGCTCGGTGGGATGACGTCACTGTTATTCGAAAACGTAAAGTAGCCAATTTCATCTATCGGAGTCAATAAATTCTCCAAGTACTGATATTTCGGCTGTTGCAAGGACTTTGAGTACACGTACACGTTCTCGAAGCGGACGCCGTGAGGACTTTCCAACAAGCTGACCAGCACGTTGGTCTTTCCGCAATTTGATGGGCCACAAATGACGCAGCGGATAGTGTTTGGCAGCATGCTACCATGTCTGCGTCTTGTTTTCGAAGACATCACTCGCGATTTATCATCAAAATTTGTCACGCGTATCGTCACAGGTTGTCGCACGAATCGCATCCTCTCCGTGAACTGTGAAAAATGATTTTGATACGTCGAAGCGCCCTATTTATAGGTCCGCACCGAAGCAAAACGGTTCAGTATTCAAAATGCTTCTGATCCTGTCGGATAATTGTGATATTCGAGACCTAACCTCTGAGCAGTTGAAATATATACCAAAGATTATTCTACTCCGAGAGTTTGGCAGGCACATTGATCAGTTGTGGGACAGACTCCCCGAGCATATAAAAGCCGATTCTGAGGTTCAGCAGTATCGTCGGTGTCTGGAACATTATAATCGCCCTTGGCAGCGAACGCATATCGACGGTCCAGCACCATTGATTAAAAACTGTAGCGAATGTCGCCGACGAGAGTAAAGAAAGGCAGTGGTTTGTTAAATCGGGCGATAAACGCGCTACCTATCGAATTACATATTCCGGGATACCAGTTTTGCGGCCCAGGAACTCATCTGGGAAAACGATTAGCTAGAGGGGATCGAGGCATCAATCCGTTGGACGCAGCGTGTCGAGAACACGATATTGCGTATTCGCGTAGCAACGACCTCAGCGAAAGGCACGCGGCAGATAACATACTCGCTGACAAAGCGCGAAAACGCATCGTTGCGCGAGACTCGACTCTGGGTGAAAGAGGTGCTGTTACAGCTGTTTGGGCAGCTATGAAGGCCAAGACGAAGATCGGAATGGGGTTGAAAACAAAATCCCGCAAAAGAATTCCAAAGAGAGCACCGAAAAAGCGGATTCTTCCGGTAGCAAAACGGGGTGGTATATTACCACTTTTACCGTTGCTAGGTGTTCTCGGATCATTGGCTGGCGGAGCGGCGGGGATCGCCAAGGCGGTAAACGATAATAAGGCGGCGCAACATCAGCTGCAGGAAATGCAACGTCATAATCGCTCCATGGAAGGTCGGGGACTTTATCTCGCACCGTACAAGCGCGGACAGGGAATATCGAAACGAAAAAAAAAAACGCCGAAAAGAAAATAAAAATGCCTGCGGGTGTAACTACCGATGCACAATTGGAGGAGTTGGCAAAACGTATGCATATTCCATTCTTTAGAGGTGTTTTTATGCGTAACGCGTTACCAGCCGGAGGAGTACGTCGAAACGAGAGCGGTATCGTAAATTTGGACAATGTCAAGGGGCCTGGGACTCATTGGGTGGCGTATGCGAAGAGAGGGAGTCGAGCTATATATTTCGACAGCTTTGGGAATCTTCGACCGCCTAAGGAATTCATACAATATCTGGATAAAGATGCTGTGAAAATTGAATACAATCGTACGTCTTATCAAAAGTACGATCAGAGCAATTGCGGACAACTATGTCTACGCTTTCTACAAACGATCGACACCGAATTTAAGGATTGACTTCCCACCACTCTGATTCAGTAACAGTCGAGCAGTTCGAGCAGAATATGTCGTTAACATTCACTCTAACCGGCAAGAGTAGCACCCTCGCGGTAAACTACTTTCCACCCATAGATTTGAGCGATGATGATTACGAGCTTGGTCTAACAACCTTTGAAACTTATCACACAATACCGAACATCGACTCGAGCAACGATAAATTCTACTTTTTCTCAAACTATGACATCAAAAACAACAGCGTCGACACCACTCATGAATACATTACGATCCCCCACGGCTCCTACGAACTAGACGCCATTGCCAAGTACCTGAAGCAGCGATTACTCGAGCGATATCCTCAAAAAAATCTCGACGGCACCGATGACGGTGACAACGATGTGTATCCTATAGTGTTGCGTCCCAACAACAACACCATGAAAAGCGAACTGTACTGCCGGTTCGCCGTAGACTTTACAAAGCCCAATAACATCGGATCGCTACTGGGATTCTCGACGAATCGGGTATTAGAACCAGCACGATGGCATGAATCGGACGATCCAATTAATATCATGAACGTGAACATTATTCGCATAGAATGTAGCGTGACCGCTGGTGCGTACAACAATGGGAGGCGTGTACATACGATACATGAATTTTCTCCGAGAGTCCCACCAGGATATAAGATATCGGAAACGCCCGCGCAGATCATTTACCTTCCAATCACCGCACGGGTCATTACGGATCTAACGATACGCGTTGTGGATCAAGACGGACGATTGCTCGATTTTCGAGGTGAAGAGATTACCATCAGACTGCACGTACGACGACGACGATAATACGTGTAGTGCGAAAGAGATGCTTGTATTGAACGACTCCAGAAACCCGTTTCTTCCAAGTGAAATTGTTTACAACACCAACAACTGCAACTCCGATCACGCTAAAAAGAAGAAGCTCAGTGCTGCAAACATTGCATTTTTGAAATCTTTGGGATTCATTGTACGCATTTAAGTTGAAAAATGGCTGATATTCTAAGCATTGGAGGGAAGCCGACGTTTGATGATTGCATCGTCAAGCTCGAGACTCACACATACAACCCATACGTCAACACGACGTTTGGATACAGCGATGAGATAAGAATACCGATACAGCAGCAGGATTTATACACATTACCGTGCGAAAGTTTCCTATATGTGGAGGGGAAATTGAAGATAAATAAGCCAAACGATGCGTTAACGGTGATGTTGGGAAATAATTGCATGGCGTTCTTATTCGATGAGATTCGATACGAGCTGAATGGTGTGGAGATTGATCGCAACAGAAACGTTGGAATAACTAGCACGCTTAAAAACTATGTATCGCTGACATCGGACGAAGACAAAAATATGGAGAATGCCGGATGGGGCTTGAAACGACGCGATGGGCTAATAGTGAAAAACCATTTCAATTTTTGCGTCCCACTCAAATATTTGCTGGGATTTTGCCAGGACTACAAACGCATGATTATTAATGCGCGTCACGAATTGATTTTAATACGATCGCGCAACGACAACAATGCTCTAATAGGATCACCGATGTTGGAACCAGAAATTGAATTACTTAAACTACAATGGCGGATGCCTCATGTGACGCTGAACGACGTTAATAAGCTATCGTTGCTACGTACTTTGGAAAGTGGACAAAACCTGAGCATTTGTTTTCAATCATGGGATCTGTACGAGTATCCTCTCTTACAGAGCACGACCAAGCATTCGTGGGCCGTGAAGGCATCTGCACAGCTGGAGAAGCCGCGATGCGTGATCCTTGCTCTACAGACTGGTCGAAGGAATGTGATGAGCGAAGACGTTACTAAGTTCAACAACTGTAAATTGACCAATGTAAAACTTTTTCTCAACTCGGAATTTTACCCATACGATGACATGAACTTGGACTTTGACAAGAATAAGCATGCCATCTTGTATCACATGTATACGCAATTCGGTAAATCGTATTATGGACATAGTAGCAACGAGGCATTATTCACCGTGGCTGAATTTTTACAATTTGGCCCCATCGTGGTGATTGATTGCTCGCGACAAAATGAGTCGATCAAGAATGGTACCGTGGACGTGCGCATAGAATTCGAGTGTAAAGAGAATGTGCCGGTAAATACTACAGCCTACTGTCTGATTCTGCACGATCGGGTGGTTGAATACAATCCACTGACAAACGTGGTGCGCAAAATGAATTAAATTGCCACGCTACTTGCCCGCCCTCTCCTGTGCGAAATTCACACAAAATTTAATCATGAAAATCGAGATGCTTTACGAGAAAAACTGCATTCTCCCGTCTGTCTTGGAAGCGAGTGGACCTCTAAATTGTACCGATAATGGCTGTACCAACATTTGTTGACCTGCAAGGGTTCATCGTCGATGGAAGATTTATCGTCAAGGAAGTGGCTGTCCTATGCAAGGGGACAATTCTCTCGCACTATATTTTTGGGAGCTCAATGCCGCAATATCTTCTTACAAAATCCGATAAATCAAGCATCCGATGGTTGGTGGCAAAACATCATGGACTACGTTGGGACGATGGAGACGTTCCGTACAGTATGGCTAAACAGCTAATTACGAAAGCTGTAGCTGATGCGATCGACGAAGAAGATGACACATCCCATATAGTATACGTTAAAGGGCTGCAGAAACGCGACTGGCTTGCAGATTTCCTGGATGAAAATACGAGAGTGGACGTGATCATCGAGACGCTGGACATTGACTACGAGGATATAAAATCCCTAAATAAGCTAAATGTAGTTAATACTCTGCGTTGTGGCAGACACGCAAAGCACTGTGCCTTGCAAAATGTATTTAAAATATTCAACTGGTGGTCTAAACGCCAGAGGCATAAATAAAATATAATCAATTTTTAATGCATAAATGTTTTTTCTTCACCCTCCCCCAACCTAATCTCCTACATGTACGCTAGATTAAGACGATAGTTGAAATTATTTAGAAGCGGTACGATTGACGTTCGATGTGGTACGATTCACGTTCGATACACGTTCAAAGTGGTACGATTGACGTTCGATACACGTTCAAAGTGGTACGATTGATGTTCGATACATGTTCAAAGTGGTACGATTGACGTTCGATACACGTTCAAAGTGGTACGATTGACGTTCGATACACGTTCGATGTGGTACGATACATGTTCGATTCACGTTCGATGTGGTACGATACACGTTCGATTCACGTTCGATGTGGTACGATACACGTTCAAAGTGGTACGATACACGTTCGAAGTGGTACGGTAGACGTTCGATTCACGTTCGTTTCACGTTCGATGTGGTACGATACACGTTCAAAGTGGTACGATTGACGTCCGATAGACGTTCAAAGTGGTACGATTCACGTCCGATGTGGTACGATTGACGTTCGATACACGTTCGATGTGGTACGATACACGTTGAAAGTGGTACGATTGACGTTCGATACACGTTGAAAGTGGTACGGTAGACGTTCAATACACGTTCAAAGCGGTACGATTGACGTTCAAAGTGGTACCATTCACGTTCGATACACGTTCAAAGTGGTACGATTGACGTTCGATACACGTTCAAAGTGGTGTGATCTAGTCGAATGATGTGTCAAAGAAGAAGGGGAAGAAGACGTGTGTGAATAAGGAGAGGATGGTCAGCGAAAATGCAGGTGGAGAACAACAGCATCTTACTTTTGCAAAGCTACGCACTTCTCGGTTTCAAGATAAGGGTTCCATGCAAGAGCTTGGGGATGCGGTGAGAACAGTTGCATTCGAATCTTTGATAATAAAGCAATGGGCTTATTACGAATAGCGCCTGAGTGGGACTGCGAGCCACATCAAGACATTCTGGAGGTATGTACTTTGCAATATTTTGACATTTATCGTGTTCAACCTTTGAAATCGAGTGAGATTAAATCATGCGGCCGTGTCAATATTATATCGTGGGTTTCTATGTTCTAGGATTTGCAGGTTGCAGTCGGTGGTGGTGACGAGACCGAGGATTCGACCAACAACACCACCACCGATGATGATGGTGATGGCACCGACGATGATGACGGTGACGTCGCTGATGATGATGGTGATGACATCGACGATGATGACGGTGACGTCGCTGATGTCTTGCTGGTAAGTGATATTGTGATTGGATAATGTGCGGAATGTATCAATATTATATCGGGGTTTACATGTTTCAGAACCTGCCACCACTGCCACCGCCGCCCCAGATGGACCGGGAAATTCTGCCCGCGCTCATTGATGCCATCGCCAACGCCGCCCGCGCTGTCGTTGCCAGAAGGGGGCGATTTATATAGATTTATATTTGATATTTTATTCTTTTATTTTCTATTTTCTATTTGTCTCTTATTTTCTTATATTCTTACATTTTTCTTTTTATTTTTATTATATATTTTTTCTTTTATTTTGTATTTTTATTATTCTATATTATTATTATTATTTTATTTACTTTTTATTTACTTTTTTATTATTATAATCGTTTTTTTTTGTAACAATATATATATATCTTAAACGCACTTCATTGTACCATTTTATTCACCTGTCTTTCTCCTCGCCACCTAATTTTAAGATTCAGCGTTTATTTCGTTCTTCGCGCCGTGAAAATGACGTCACCTTGCACGGCCGCTCCAGAGGAGGACTCATATTACATACAATCGCGCGAGACGCTGCGATTGAAAATCATTTTGAAAATTTTTAGAATGCATGCGATTCTGCCACCAAGTATTGCTGTCTCTCTCTCTCTCCTCCGAATCTAGCTTTAAAATGATGCTCTGTCTCTTTCCCTCCTCCGAAGACGTGGTTCGTAAAAAGCCGACATTGCCCGACATTGTTCGAAACAATTTCCAATAAAAATTATTATTTCTCTGTGTCGGAAAAAAAATTCGGGGTGGGTGGGGGGTTTGAAAAAATGTTTGGGGTGGGCTGAAAGAGATTTTTCGGGGGTCATTACCCCTTCCGGCGGCGGGTCCGGTCTCCGCGGCGGCTCGGCCCGGAGTGATCCCCTCCATCATCGCGGCTTCCCCCACTCCGCGGCTCGTGCGCGCGCAACCGGTCTTCCACTCCCCGCAGGCCCCGCGCCCATGTTTCCCTCCGCCGCACTCCCCCGCGCGCCCTCACTTCCCCCGCCCCCGCGCTCCCCTCAGAGGACCTGCGTTAGAACCCGCTTAGCCTTACTACTTGTAATTTTTATTTTTTTAATCCGAATTTCCAATTTCCAATTTGCAATTGAACATTACGTATTCTTGCGCTAGATGTATGACTTTCTTCTTTCATACGCCGCTTGTAATCAGAATTTAAGTGACGTAAAAATGTCACAAAACATGAATAAGTTATTACTTACATTTTCAGCCATTGTAACGTACGAGTCTATGTACTACTAGCGATCGACAATCGAGAATGCGCTTTCTCACCACGTGCAGTGATGAGGCGAGCTCCTCCGCTGCTCTTTTGTTTTTTAAGGAGCGCGCTTTTGGCATAGATACGGACACATTCTGCCGCGGGCTCTTTGAATGGTTGATTTTTAAGTCGGGAAACTAACAAGGGGACACCACGGATGTGGAAATCGCTTTTGAAACGACAGTATATGGGGGTCGTAGTACTCATGTAGTATGAATACCATTTCGGCTTTTTGTCGCATGGGCCTTCGTTTTCGAGATATTGTAATTTAAAGTTTTTAAGGAACGTAGTAATACAGATATATACCATTAATAGTAACCTACAGCCAAGAAGGTTCCGTGGACACAACGGTAGCGTGTCAGATTGTCTAATAATGTGTATGTAGGTTTTTCAATTCAAAATGTTTTCCTACAAAATACAGATAGCACCTAATAATAAGACTGTACTCGAACTGCAACTAAAAGACTGTAAAGCGTATAAGCTCTCCTTTGAAAGCCTAAATTAGGGCTAAAAGGAGAAAGCAAATAAATATGTAAGAAGTAGGTTTGAACCACATATAGGTAGTAATTACTAAAGACTGGAAACAGAAAACACAATATATAATACAAACACGTTTATCGTAAATATTTTTGCAATGTACAAAGACAGTTAATAAATCAGTTAAGGAGTAAAGGAGTGTCAGATTGTCACGAGGGCGGCCGGGGTTCAAGTCCCTCGCAATTTTTTTTCTTTAACAATTTTTCCCGTGGAAATGTATTTTGTGGATATTTTGTGGATATTACGTATCATATAGTACGTTACATATTACTGTACGCAAATTTTAAGGTTAATAACGTTAAAAATGCATTTATAACATAACATATTATTCTAATCATCTCTTTCAACGGTGTTTTAATATTCTTGTACTGCGAAAATATTTCATTCCGAAACTTTCGACGCCTGCGATTGTCGAGCAAGTGAAGTGGGATAGCCGTTAAAATAGCCGTATTTTTAACCTTCAAATTTTCATAGAGTAATATGTAACGTACTATATCATACGTAATATCCACAAAATATATTTCCACTGGAAAAATTCTTAAAAGAAAAAAAATTGCGAGGGACTTGAACTTCGGACGCCCACGTGACAATCTGACGCGCTACCGTTGTGTCCACGGACCTTCTTGGATGTAGGTTACTATAGATGGTAAATAACTGTATTACTACGTACATTAAAAACTTTAAATTACAATATCTCGAAAACGAAGGCCCATTCGACAAAAAGCCAAAATCACAGACGAGGTATAGAATAGACCTATCACCTTATGGGACTTCGTGTCACCACACAAACTGTTTTACCGACCCATAATTTCAGGACTGAATTTAGCGACCTCTGTTCATGAACAGCGCCCAACTCAAGAACTACTCTGAAATATGTTGAAATACTGAAAGATGTGTGCGTGCTTGTATACGTGTGACTTGTTTAGAGCGAGAGTCAGGGGGCGGAAACTAAGATAGGAACTTCCGGAATAGCGTTTAGACAGGAAGCAGCAGGCTTTCATAAATTAGGTGGCGTTACTGTCGCAGTATAGTTGAGTTTGTGTATGTACATACACGTTGGCTTACGCACACTTCCGCAGCTTACGTTGCCCACTGTTGCCCACGCTTGCCGACGCTTACCAACGCCAGGGGGCGGAAACTAAGATAGGAACTTCCGGAATAGCGTTTAGACAGGAAGCAGCAGGCTTTCATAAATTAGGTGGCGTTACTGTCGCAGTATAGTTGAGTTTGTGTATGTACATACACGTTGGCTTACGCACACTTCCGCAGCTTACGTTGCCCACTGTTGCCCACGCTTGCCGACGCTTACCAACGCTTACCAACGCTTACTGAGGTTCACCGACGCTTCAACTAGCTTCAAGCTTCAATCCTTTTCAACAGTTAGTTATATTAGTGCTATTTATACTTTTAAGTGTATTATTCAGAATATTCTGAAGCATACTGGTTATAGTACCGAATAATTATAACATGAATATAGACAAGAAAGTAACAACAGCAAAGAAAGTGGCAGGTAAGAAAGTTTCATGTACAATTTTCCTAAAGTTAAAACTTGTATTTTTAGATTATACTTGTTAAATATATGCTATCAAAAGACAAAAATGATTTGTTTGACTTTGCAGGAACAGGGCAAAAAGTTAATTGGAGGTGTGTAGTGCCAGGTTGCAACTCCAACAGCAGTGTAAATAGGCATAGCTTTCCCAAAAATTTATTAAGAAGTGAGAAATGGGTACAAGCAATTAATAATCCTAACCTCAATGGTCTTAGCTGTGAGGAATTGAGGAAATATAAAGTGTGTCAAATTCATTTTATGAAAAGTGCGTACAACAGTACACCCATTCGGCAAGTACTGAAAAATGATGCAATTCCGGAGTTAATGTTGAATATCAATTCTTCTGCTGCATCCCCTGCAAGTACCAGTGATGAGAGAATTTCAACATTTATGAAGATAGAAGACGAGAATTTTACAATTGAAAATGGGCTGAATGAATTCATACATGTTAAAGTTTTGCCGAGTTACAACGACGAGCAGGTTAATTGTTGTAACAACAGTGGAACTCCCAATGAAGAAATAGAACACAACAAAACTGAAAGTGCTACCGAATCCGTTGATGTATATATTGCATCTAAACCTTCCTCAAGTGTGCAGAATCC
Organism: Andrena marginata; assembly: GCA_963932335.1. Taxonomy (NCBI): domain Eukaryota; kingdom Metazoa; phylum Arthropoda; class Insecta; order Hymenoptera; family Andrenidae; genus Andrena; species Andrena marginata. Next base: position 19,061,520 of record OZ010663.1, read on the forward strand.
ACATTCCTCATGTGCAGATTCTGTTTTAAAAGAACATAATATCAATTCAACGCCCAAAAGTTATAAAAGACGAGCACTTCTTGGCTCGATAACTAGGAAAAGCAAATTGACACCAGTAGCTAGACGTTTACATAATGTAGTAACTAGATTATCGAAAAAGCACTCAAAATCTATGCATAAGCTGAATACATTGAAAGATAGATTAGAAAGTACCGAGAAGTTTATGCGAACGGTGCAAATGAAAGAACTAACAAGTCTATCGAAAGCACAACTAGCATTTCTACAAATGCATGTTCGGAATGTGCACAAAAAAGCTAAGGCAAGTGAAAATTGTCACCCATCATGTCGGTTTCATTAATTAATTAATTCTTGTAACTACAATATTTTACATAATAATAGTATTATATAATTAACATGATTCTTTATTGAATTTGAAATTGACTTTAATAAGATATTTAAATTCTTAAGACCTAATGTGGTAACGGATTGTGTGCGTATGTACTCAAAATTTTTTATGTTTTCATGAAAATGTTAATGAGATGTGAACATTTACAATTTATTTCATAGGCTAGACGTTTTACTTTGGATGACAAAGTTTTAGCATTAGCTATTTTGAAACAATCTACCCAATGCTATAGACTTCTTAGCAGAATTTTCATTCTGCCCACCCCCCGTTCGTTACGAACCTTCTTACAGAAAATACCATTAGAAGCTGGTGTCAACAAGGTGATTTTTAATCATCTACAAAAACAGGGTTCTAATATGTCAACAAAGGGGAAGGTATGCACCTTATTGTGGGACGAGGTCTCACTACAACCACAAATTTATTATTCGACAAAAGGAGATAGAATCATAGGATTTGAAGATTGGGGCAATGGAAGAACCAATAAATTTGCGGATCATGCTCTTGTGTTCATGTTAAGAGGGATTCATACAAATTGGAAAATTCCACTGTCGTACAATTTTTGTAAATCTAGTACCAACGCGAAACAACTAGTGCGATGCGTTAAAGAACTTGTACGAGCCATCACTATAAGTGGATTCAACCTTGTGGCCACCGTTTGTGATCAGGGACAGACGAATGTTTCATGTATAAATTATTTATTACAAGAAACTAAATCTATATGCCAGAAAGAGAACAGATTGTTTTGTAAGTATATACAGTGTGTCCCTACCATCTTCCACAAAACTATGCCATCACACTCTACGAACAAAATATAAACTATGACAAAATCATGACATTTTCATCTCATTCCCACTCGGAGAAAATTTCAGTTACTGTACAATTTCTTGTATACCGAATTATTAACATCATTATTTTCAGCTGGGAGAATTGAATTGTCGGGACAGGCCATTAATCCCCTTTTTGACCCTCCACATATAATCAAGGGGATGCGAAATAATCTCCTGACAAAGGATATTCAAGTAATTTTCCCACATGTAAGGAAAATTGAGAACAGTAAACATTTTGAAAGTGTGAAGCAGTTTCTCCTTACACCGGAATTTGTTGACGAAATTAATGAGAAAAGCGATAATGTGGGGGGGACTAAAGAAACATACTTTGCGTCCTGGAAAACTATAGAATTAGCATATGATATTGACACTACAACTATAAATAATATCAAGAAGCAAATGCCGAAACTGCATGATGGGCATATCAGAAAGCATAAAATAAGGAAAATGAAAGTTAATCTGGCTGTGCAGGTTTTAAGCCGGACGGTGTCTTCATTTGTAAGACATTTAACTTGTATTACAGGTTTGTATTTTTTCCTGAGCAGATTTCCTGATTACATTTCTATTTCACATGAAAGAAAAAAATGATTATCCTATTTACAGGTTCGGTGCGAACTATCGGAGGCATGAAAAGTATGCCAATTAAGGAAGGTGTAACTACATCCGAAGTTATTAAATTTTTAAATGATGCATTCGATTCCCTGAATGGCAGAAAAGAGGATATAAAATCCACGAAGAACGCTCTACGAAGAGAAGTGACCAGTCGTAGTTGTCATTCGACGTTTTGGAAACATGCCAGTCAGTGTATGGCGAATAACATTCGTTTCGTGGATAAAGAAACGAAAACAGTTAGAACGGTGCCGTCGTTGAAAAATTTTAAACTTACTATAAATGGATTTCAACGTTTATGGCAGGACCTCCAAAAAATGGGATTTGATAGTTTTTCCCCCCGGAATATAAATCAGGACCCACTTGAAAATTTCTTCGGAATGATTAGAAGCCATGGTTGTCGAAATATTAACCCCACGCCGCTGCAATTCCAAAGTTCTTTTAAAACGCTTCTAATTAATAATTTAACTTCGGCGAAAACTGCTAGAGGAAATTGCGAACAGGACGAGGCGACAGCTTTATTTTCCTTACACAATTTCGCTTTAATAGCCCAAAATACTGAAAATAACAGTGGAACAGAAATAGAACAGAGTGAGAACCAGTACATTATTTCCCAGAATGATTCATATCCAACTGGTACTTGCATAGACATATCAGTAATATTAATGAAGTTAAGCGCTGACAACAGATTTAAAACCTGTTGCACTTGTGTGTCCGATCTGTGCAATTTTGATAAGTTTAATATATTATTTAAAGAGGCTTATGAAAACCTCGAGGCAAATATCCCTCACTTGTGTTTTAAAAAAGAACTTTTAAAAAATTTAATGATGCCATTGTCATTAATATTAGATTTTTCATTCATTACCTGTACTAAGCATTTTCAGCCGCTGTGTGAAGCTATTTTGAAAACGATCGCCCTAGAATATATAGCATGTTGGTGTAGATATATCAACAGACTATTGAAAGGGAAAAATTCAGTTGGTTGGGCTGAAGAAACTTTAATGAAACAAGCACGCATTCAATACGTGAAACATTGTAGGCATAAAAAAACAAATTAAAAAACCATTTTAAAAAGAAAAATCTGTGCTACTATCTCTTACCTCTACTTGTATTTTTACAGTTAAGTATATCATACAAAATGTAGATTGAGAGATATATTTGTTGGCATTATCAATTATTGTTGGCAAAATAATCTCCAATTATGCCAATAATAATTGAAAAAAATCGGAAGGTTTAGATAAGAAACTTCAGGCGAATGAGAAATATTTAATTACATTCAATTATTGCAAATGTAATTAAATGTTTTTCGTTAACACCTGAATTTCGTATCCAAACATTCTTAACATGTCAACAAATGTATCTCTTACTCTATATTGCAGTACGCAAATTCTGACCGTATTTCAATTTTCCCGGTTTGCGTCGCCATATTGAATTTTAGTTCTAAACACAATCTTTCATAAATTAGATGGCGTTGAAATACGGATCCAAAACTTTTGCTGGAGATTCAGCCCCCTGGCGAGAGTTTAACATAGAGGGCGGGTTTTCGCTAAGGTACGCTTTGGCTCGGTTTGTCGACTCACGCCGGATTTCTCTCTGAAAATCTATTTCGGGGATCAGGAGCCTATATGGCGTTGAAATATGTCACTTCTTGAGAACTTATACAAGCTATAAATTGCAAGATGAAATTGATTGTTAGTATTTTACGTGTAATGCAACATTTAACTAATATTATCACGTGTCGTACGCCGAAAATATTAAAAATTGACGCTTTATAACTATTGAATGGATTTAAAAAGTATAAAAAACATCTACGATGTAAGTACACGAGGGTAGGTTTCGCTTACGTTAAGATCTGGGCACACATATCAGTTCCGTGTCAGTTCACGTAGAATTCGCGTACTCTTCATTACTTTCCTCAATTATTTTACTCCAAGTACTTTCCATTACAGTCAATAAAAATAATCAGAATTATATCAAGTTTGGTGTCATTTTCATACTCATTACTGAATGGCCTATTGCTGACTTTGTCCTTATGCCACTACTCTAGCGTTCATGACCCCCGAGCCGCGTCGTTCGGAAGCTTTTACCTAAGAACCCATCAGGGTCGTAAAAAAAGGTACGCGTTACCGTTCAACCGATTTCAAGAGAGCGTACAGCGAAAAGGCCAGAATGTCGTGGCCATAGAATTTTAACTTTCTGAGTACGAATACAGTTTCGACACTGAAAGAAACAGATGAATGAGTATAATGGTCTTGAAACGCTGCGGATTACTACATACATCTGAAGTATTCAGGAGTTACATTTCTTTGGGAAGGGGCAGGGTATGGTGTATTTTGTGAACAATCAAATCGATTGCAAATTGTTTCTCAATTTATTAATCTATTAACAAGAACAGCAATAAACAGAAGATGGATAAACATTTCTAACATAATCATTATCTATTCACTGCTCTATCATTTCGTTGCTTGAGATGAAATTTTTATGAAATAAATATATTGGAGAACGGTGACGCAACCACTTCTCCCATCATGCGCCCTAAACATGCAAATTGTTCATCCAAAAACAAATTAAATAGTTTTTTACGATTTTGGAATCCGAGACTTCATTCTCGAAATATTAGCGTGGAACTTTTGGGCCGTGTAGTAAAGCTGAAACATCTGAGCGTGACACAGTAAATGCTCTCACGCACACGCAGGAGGCACGCGTAGATGTAGACCCACACACACATACACACAGTAGAGCTGACCGTGCTGATGCAAAACGTGAAAATGGGTAGCGTGGGCTGCTCTACTGTGTGTGTGTGAACCGCCCGCTCAGCTGATTCGGCTTTAAACTGCGGTCCAGAAGATCCACCGCATATGTATACAATTTATGAACACATTCCATTACAACAGAGATAGACCAAAAATTTTTTGAAATAAAAATTTCGTACACAAATTTTTATTTCAAATAATTTTTTGCTCATCTCTGCACTACAATCATGCGCCGTCCCGGCGTTCGGAAAGCTGCCAGCGACCGCTGGACAGCAGTGATCCCCGAGCTTCGAAAATTTTGGGATGGTCGCTTTCAAATTCACGTGGCAGAGAGCTATTGGGAATTTCCCGGCCCAGGTAAGCGAGCCGCGCGCTTCGATTTTATTGTCGGTTTACCACTCGCACCCCAGATTACTGTAATGAGGTTTGAAAACAATGTCGACAGGTCTCGTACCCGTCTCAATTTCAATATTTTTAGTTACGGCAGGGTTGACCGCGGCACTATACCCCTGTACGGAGAGACTTTTCGCCATCTGCGTGTAAAAACCACAATAATGGCGCATCGTTCCAAAGAATGGAAAATCAGAATTAAAACCGACATAAAAAAAAATAAAAATGCACTAAAAAGTAAAAAATAATTTTGTTCCTTATTTACTCTACGACACTCAATTTTGTTTACATCGGCGTCTCATCAGTTGCACTGTGTAAATCTGGCGTCGACTTAAAACAATTGAGTGTCGTAGATTAAATACGGAACAAAATTATTTTTTACTTTTTAGTGCATTTATATTTTTTTGAAGTCGAGAAAACCAGAACAGTAGATTCTGAGGTCTGCAAACGCATTGTTGGACGTGGCCGAAGCCGCGACGTCGAGCCCGTCGACATCGACAAAAGAACGAGACGATCGGCCGCCGACGAAGGCAGTCTCCTCAGGAGACTCTTCTGCAGCCACTCGTATAGGACGGTCTTGTCGAGCACTTTATGTATTTCAAACATTAAATATATTCACTTCGTGCATTGTAAATACCATACTCCCCCCCCCCCCCCCATACTATTCAGTTTCCTCCATCAAATAAAAAAACTTTGATATGAAACATCTTTTTGCTTTTTCAACAGTTAGAAAAATAATAGTGTGTCAAAAATAATATACGAACAAATCGGACATACTGTATAAACTTATTGTAACATCTGAACGTCAGTTAACATTAATCAGTTAACATCAGTTAGTATATAGTTTAAACAAATTAATTTTTCTAATAATTATGGAGGAGAATGAATTCCTTTTTCAAAAAATATGTATCCAATATTTTTGGCTACTCTAAAGAATTGCACAATTGCACCAAAATCGGTGTGTACGGGTTTGATATGTCCCTTTTAAATAATATAGTACAGTAGAAGGATATTATTATTATTATTATTATTATTATTATTGTCATTATTATTATATGTCTGTATTCTATCGTATAGACCATCATTAATGTATGCGCAAACACATGATGAATAGGTGATTTCAGCAACAGGTGCTCTTAAAAAACAGTTAAGCACTCTTCTTACAAATTACGTTATTACAAGCGAATGAAATTTTTTTTGCGTTAAATAAACCGGAATAGGATAGCAAAGTTAAGAAGACGAATGTGATATCGTTTTATTTTCATCCTTCTTTCTCTTCCGTTGAACGGAATATGTTCATAAGACGATTTTTAAATTGTTACTGTAACAGAAACATTTGTAAATCGCGGGCTTCGACTCTCAAAACATAACCTAGTTTTAGCCGTCCTGAATTCTAATTCCTACCACGCGTAGCGTTACAATCTGTTTCGAGGCTTCACCGGTAACGTTGCATGCGACACTAAAATGGTAAGGGGGTCCTAGGACCCCCCAAACCGGTGACAGAAAAATACATTGGTTGATAGGTCTATTCTATACCTCGTCTGTGCCAAAATGGTATTTTCATATAACCAAAAGGCGAGGGTAAAGAAGACTCGCCCGACCGCGGCGGGACGTGACCGGTGGCACATTTTCTCGGTACGAGGAGGGCTCGCTTTGACCGACGGACACGTCAAAAAACAAAGCGGGCGACCGGAGCTCACACATGTTACGGCGTCCGAAAATTTTTTCTCATTTTCCTGCATGTAAGTGTGCTTCATTATTATTAATTTTAAGGTGTACGCATAATGAAACGAACATATTTTCAACGAATAGGTAATTTTGTTTCATTACATGTGTAAATTAATTTAACCTATGCTAACCTATTTCTTTATTGAAATGTGTATCTTTTTAGTATCAAGTTCCTTGGAAGCAAATTTTCTATTCTTCTCGTCAGTAGGAGTAGCAAAAGAAAAAAATATTATATTTGGTAAGTGACGTTTACATTTATTTATATATAATAATACGTATGATATTAGTTTAGTGCTTATTACAAATTTCTCGTTTTTTACAGGTTGGAATATTAAAAAAAAAAAAGTAAAGTACACTCGCTGAGCTGCTTTGCGCTATTCCGAGTAAACTTTACTGGCTGCATCGCGCCTTATCTTATATCTTATAACATCACTCGATAGGCTGCATTGCGCCGTGTCTCGAGTATAACAACTTTCAATAAAGTTGGGCGTCCGCGATCGTATAACCGCCACGCTTATATACATATATTGTACTATTGTATTGTATTGTACTGTTACTGGCTGCATCGCGCTTTATCTTATAAATAAAAAAGAAGTGGGTTTTCTATTGATAACGCCACTCTAAACCGATCTATTTTTATTCTTCCAATACCCGTACATCCTAGGAGATCCAGATATATTAATCCTAATCCTAAGTAATTTTAGTTCCTTCTATTAAAATGTCTATGCAGGTAAAAAAGAAACAGGGAATATCGATGTTTACCGAAAAAAATAAAAATGAAATTTTTCGTGGCGAATGGTTATGGGATGATGATATGGATCGTTTCAATTGCCTTTTACAAAATCATTCCAATTATAGACCTGTTGAAACGTGGCGAGTGCAATTACTTGATACTATACAACCCATACCGGCAAATGAAAAGCATATACAATTTTTATATAGTTCTTTGTCGAGAGATAATGTGAATGATAATAATTGGTTACTGTACGGAAGAGGTCATTGGGTATGCAGCTTTTACGACAGAAAAAATATATTTATTTATGATTCTTTGAATAATAAGAGGTTAGAGAAGGATCATGAACAATTCTTGAAAAAGTTGTTTCCAGCATATGACTTTATTCAGAATCCTGTCCAATTTCCCACTGTGCAACAACAACCGAACGGTAGCGATTGCGGTGTTTTCGCAATAGCCTTTGCTGTTTCGTTATTATTTAATATCAAACCTGAAAAAGTACAATATGACCATAGTTTAATGCGACCGCACTTGATAAAAATGTTTGAATTCAATATTATAGACCATTTTCCTGAAGACCTAAATTTTAGTGTTCCTCATAAAGTGCTTCCATTAATAGAAATAAAAGCAAAAGAGGTTAAAGCGTCTTGTAAGCGCACAATACGTCAACGTAAAAAAATGGAACAATTGAAATCGAGCTTATTACAAACAAATTGCGATTTTCAGCAATCTGAGGACGGATTAAATAGTAATATCTCAGCTAAACGATGTCAACAAAGAATGACGCTGTCATTAGAACAAAAAAGTATTATTGCTGAAGGTAGATGGCTAAATGATTTGCATATGGATCATTTTAATTATATTTTAAAAAGCTGCTCAGATTATAGACCTGTCGGAACATATCTGGTACAATCAATGGATAGAGTACAATCCATACCGAGGAATAAAAAACATATACAGATATTACCTTCTGTATCGTTGGGAATACATTGGACATGCGGTTATTACGATACAAAAAATATATTTATTTATGATTCTTTTAATATAAAACTGTTAAGTAAGTCTCAGGAAGAATTTTTGAAAAAATTATTTCCAACATATGATTTTACCCAGAATCCTGTTCAATTTCCTACTGTGCAACAACAACCGAATAGTAGCGATTGCGGTGTTTTCGCAATAGCCTTTGCAGTTTCATTATTATTTAACATTAAACCTGACAAAGTAAGGTATGACCACAGCTTAATGCGTCTACATTTAATACAAATGTTTGAAACCAATGTTGTAGAGCATTTTCCTCAAGATTTAAATTGTCGTGCCCCTCAGGAAGTGCTTTCATTAACAGAAGGAAAAACAAAAGAGGCTAAAGCGATTTGTAATTTAGAAAGTAATAATAAAAAGCGATGTCTATCTGATGAGCCAGATTTAGACAATAATGTTAAAAAAAAATGCTAAAAGACGGTGTCTATATCAAGAACATCTGGAAAATAATCGCGCGAAACAAACACAACGATATAAAAAAAACCGGGAGAATATTCTTTTTAAAAGACGGTGTCGATATCACGAACATCTGGAAAATAATCGCGCGAAACAAGTACAACAATATAAAAAGAAACGGGAGAATATTCTTTTTAAAAGACGGTTTCGATAGCAACAAGACATTGAAAATAACCGTTTTAAATTTCGATGTCGATATAAACAGGATTTTAAGAGGCTTTACAATAAGCGATGTTATCAGAATCAGAAAAGAAGTAATTTAACACTTGCTAAGAACAATACTGCCAAAAATATTAGAAAAAAATATGCTATGTTTCGGTCCAGAATTTCTATGAAAATTCGCGATTCTGCGGAAGTAATCGTTAAAAATATTTTACACAAGCTCAATATTACAGATTGCAGCAAAGGTTATATTAAAAAACGATTAGAAGTTGAGAAAGTCGTACGCTGGTGTATACACATTAGAGATAGTTATGTTCGTAATATGAATAAAATGTTAACTCTGCTTAAAAACAAATCAGAAACATGTTTGACTGTTTTTGCAGAATGTTCTACGGTGGATGACAAATTATGCGCGCTATGTGGCAGATCTAAACATACAGCTTCGTCTGAAAATTATTTTGTTGATTCTACATATTATAATATAAATTCACCTGAAGTCACTATAACGGAGCCATTAATAATAAATATGAAAGGACAGACTGAAAATGTATTACCTTTGATTGAAGCACGGGCAAAAAAATCGTGGTCGTGCAGTTCTTTATGTAAAATTAATGATCCGCTTCTAATTGCCCGATATCATAAATTTCTAGAAGCTGTAAATATATGTACTTTGAAGAATTTACCCAAACTTATGCAAAACATTCACGAGTGTACTGTGAAAACTTCAAATAAGGATAAATTAGGCCATACGCATGGCTGTTATATTGACCCACAAAATTACCTTTTTTAAAAAAGGTACAAAAAAGAGCGCCAAGTATATAATTCCATCATAAAGAATTCCATTTAAAAACATTGTCGTAAATTAATATAAATTTCTTAATATGCTATATTTAACTTTACAAAAGTGATGAGATACAACAATTGCGCCAATTATCACAATGGCTATTTATACAAAGAAAAAAATGTACTCCATAATATTAAGCCGACATATTTTTATACAAATCAATATTTTAATACGAATAAATATTTTATTCAAAATACTTGGCGCTGCTCTCCGAAAAAATGTTAATTGTCTTGGTTAATAAATAAAACAAGACAAGACACCACAGAGACAAGAAAGAAAGAAAAAGATTTTAATGCAATTTATGCATATTTATTCAGTTTAGCAACACCAATTCAGAGAGCAGCGCCAAGTATTTTGAATAAAATATTTATTCGTATTAAAATATTGATTTGTATAAAAATATGTCGGCTTAATATTATGGAGTACATTTTTTTCTTTGTATAAATAGCCATTGTGATAATTGGCGCAATTGTTGTATCTCATCACTTTTGTAAAGTTAAATATAGCATATTAAGAAATTTATATTAATTTACGACAATGTTTTTAAATGGAATTCTTTATGATGGAATTATATACTTGGCGCTCTTTTTTGTACCTTTTTTAAAAAAGGTAATTTTGTGGGGATTTCACACATTTTGTAGTGTTTATTGATGACTGGATAACTTTTTCACCCCCTCGGGGTTATTTTTTCAACAATATATTATATGGTTATCCAAACTCCGCACGCTTGCAAAGCTACAAGACAATTGGATTGGTCGAATTGGTTTATAGTTGAGTTTTCAGATATGAAGCAAACATACAAGAAGCAAACATAGAATCGAAGCTGAATAAAATCGTTTAATTAATATAATATTATGTCCGATTTATTTTTGTTGTCTGAATTATACAGTTTTTCACATTCATAATAAAACTCAATATTAATTGTATAAACATATTTCTTAAAACTCTAGAATAAAATTATACATGAAAATGTGCTTATTTTTCTCATTTGCAGCAGGGTTACTTTCTCTATCGCTTCTGCTTCGATTATCTGTAAATATACAAAATTCCACATTTTAGTTATGACTTAACGTAGAACATATAAAAATAGATTGGCCCTTTGCTATTTTAAGTGTACAGACTACAAAATGTGTCCGAAGGAGGTGAGAGCGTATGGCAGAATGTCTTGTTGCAGGAAATTTAAATGCTAATGGTAATTCAGCAAAAATGAACGAAGAGATTCAATATTTTTAACGTACAATGTATTGGTATTGGAATAAAATTAATTTAGTATGTCTATATTTTTGAATTGAAATATTGTTAATGGGAAACTAATAAAATTAATGAATAGCGTAGGAACTACTGTGGATTTTAATAAAGTATTAGGAATACCTTTCCAAAAGAGATTGAAAAGTATCAAGGGAGATGCGTTTTCAGCGTACTTTCTTCACTAATGTGACTTGCTCAACGTTGCAAGCAGTACGCTATAATTTTCTTAATTCTTAATGCTACGCTACTTTGACAAATTTTGTCGATTTACCTTATTTGACAACTTTCCAGAAACTTGTGCGAAACAAGATGTTTTTCTGTCTGTCTAACCTTCTCTGGACAACCTCCAAGCCTGTGCATCCCCTTCATTTCTATCCAAGCTTGTGCGTCCCCTTCATTTCTATCCAAGCCTGGGCGTCCCCTTCATTTTTATTCGAGCCTGTGTAAAAATTGTTTGCTGGTATAAAAACAATATATTAATTTGTGGAAACTTGTGCGAAAGAAGATGCTTCTCTGTCGAACCTTCTCCAGACAACTTCCAAGTCTGTGACTCTACATAAGAAATCTATTTGAAAAATTTTGGCGACTTACCTTGTTAATTGAGACAATAATTCAGTCTCCTATTAGTGTAAAAACTCGTGACATTTCAAATTCCGACAATTTACTTTATTTGACCCTTAGCACTTGGTAGGTTAAAATATCTCTGCCTAGCTGTCACGTGACAACAATTTATTTGACACTTAGCACTTGGTAGGTTATAATATCTCTGGCTAGCTGTCACGTGACAACAATTTGTTACGCGATTGGCCGATGCCCGCATCCAATGAACAACGTGCCTGAGAGACATTTCCTCACCCTTTCATACTCCCCTCTTGCCTAGAAGTGTAGGACGATGACTATGACGATGCTGAATTTTAAGAACATAAAATTCAGCAAATTGCAACTTTACATCGAAATATCTCAGCTCATAAGGCCCGTAGGAACAAAACGAAGACACTTTTCTCATGTAAATCAAACCCAAGCTATCCATTAAGACCATTCAAAATCTAATTGGATCAGCCGTTATTGAGATTCGGAAATCTCAGGGTTCTTGATAGCGAGTCGTCGCGTAATAGAGCCACTCCGTGTCTTGCGCTGCGCATATATATATATATATACTTGGCGCGAGACACTACCGTGTCTCTTGATTTAAATCTTTGTAAAGCGATGTCTGTTCCAATGCAGTTATTGTCGCCTCATTTCCCCAAAGTAAGAAGTATTAGACGTTTTATATATCAACTTAAAGATTTTTATAAAAAAATGTTGTATCTGGACAAAGCATTGTATTCTGCTGATCTGAATAGATTAAATGAAATTGTAACTTTAGCGCAAGAAAAAGCAGATATGTATAAGCTTCAGCAAACTGAAATAATGTTAAGTGATGATGATATTGTTACGTTTTCGCGTTGACATAATATAAGTTTAATGTGTAATAACAGAACGTGAACATTAACAAGGATAATAGTAATTAAATAACAGTAATTAATCAGGTAGAGGTGTTCGGGACTACGTCTGCTCGCAATGGCGTCTGTATCTCAAGTCACAGCTTGACAGGCGATCGATCAGATCGCCTTCTTCTCGCTGTCTCTTGTCTTTGTCGCGAGCATCATCGGGCCATGGATTCCATCCATAGGGTGCTCGCAACACTGCTCCCCCCTCTCGAGAAGCGGTCGTCCCGACCGCTGTAACTTCTCCTCTGTCTGTAACCGTACCCTGGTCACGAAAGAGTGGACTAAGTGTTGTGTGGCCTCTTCCGACCGTCGCCTCGGCATTCGCCTTCACGCCCAAGGGAAAACCACCCAAAAACCTTGGGCAAGGCGTGGGTACGTGGTTCTTCGCGCCTCTGCCCTCCACTTGCGTCTTCGAACTTGTGTGTTTCTGTCTTGTGAGGGCTTCCTCTTCTCCGACGGCGCATCTTTTTCTTGGGCAGAGACGGGCGTGGTTTCCTGTTCTTCCGAAGGCCGGGGTTCCTCGTCCCTTCACCCGTCGGGGAGCATGGCGTGGCTCGTGCGATGGTTCGGTGGTCTGGGTCTCCCTCGGTGACGGTTCCTCCGGAGCTCCAACGATGGAATCCCGCGACGCTCCGGAACTTCCTTGGGCGGCTCCGCTCCGTTCGTCGTTCCCTGCGATCTGTCCGCTCCGGCGTTTCGTCCTGGTTCGTTCCCGACTGCATGCTGGTTCGTCCTCGACGTCCTTCCAGTAGTCCAGTCTTCCAGAGTTTCCTTGTAAAAGAAGCGTCGTTCTTATTAGACGGGAACCGAAGGCAGCTCGTTGGGGCCGTACGAGTCGGAAAGCCGGAAAGGAAGGCCGAGCACGCAAGCAGAGGGTTGCAGCTAGTCACAAGCATGCAAGCGGCCCAACCTCCAGCCCAGCCACCCGCCTTGCCAGCCCTGGCCGTCTTCTCTTTTTCTTCTTTTCTCCTCCAGCCCTTGGCTTCGTGATGGCCCCATTCCTCTTCTTGGCCTCTGGTGTTGTTCCAGGGGACCGTCCTGTACGTCCGGTCAGCGCTCCCGTTTCCGCGACATCCCCTCCAGCCGATCCAAGCAGCGCTTGTCCGTCTGGTGATTGGGGATGCCATTTCCCTCCTGCTGTCCACCCTCTCTCCTTCTTTTTCCTGGGTACCCCGCGAGATCCTCCATCCTGGCCGTGCCAGGGGCTCGCAGGGTCTCCTCCAGGGGGCTAGCGGGGCGCTTTCACGTATGTCCGCACCCCGCTGCGGACTGCCACGCTATTGTGGCACATTCGGGGAATTCGGGAGCGCGTATCCCGACCGCGGTGGTAGTCCCCCGACACCTTGTCCCTCGTCGTGGGGTATCGTGTACCTGTAACAAACTCAAGAGCGGGGGCCGGGTTACGAAGGCAACCTCCGTAGCCCAGTCCACCTGATTAGCTTAGACTAATCTTCTTTCTTGAGTCTTCCGAGTCCTCGCGTCCTTCCATCTTGGGATTCTGAGTGTTGGTGCTTGACTCTTCACTCTTCTAGGAACCATCCTTCGTATTTCGCTAGGCGTCGAACATGGACCACCTTGCACTTCTTCCGGGGTGTACGCTGGATCCTGTAGACGACGTCGTTGATCTTGTTCACCACTGTGTAGGGTCCTTCCCAGTCGTTCTGCAGTTTTGGGCACTTCCCTTTCACTCTTCGTGGTTGGAATAACCACACTCGTTCCCCGGGCTGGAACTCCATCGTGTTGATGCGCTTGTCGTACCACGACTTCATTTTCGAACTGTAGATGTCCAGACGGCCTCGATCTCGAGAGCTCTGGTCACGGCGGCTCTTAAAGACGTAAACCCGCCGAGTCGCAGTTCCCGCTGCATAACCGAGCTCGACAATGCCGTTACGAATTGGGACGCGGCTAACTTGTCGCGGGTTTCCACCGGGCATTCGGCGAAAGCGGACTGTGCTAATCGCTCTATTTTTGTGGCGAGCGAGGAGATGCTCTCATCTCTTCGCTGTCTATGGCTTTGGAAGAGTACATAGTTCAAATTCGACAGGTTTTTCGCCCCGTAGCGGAATTCCAGCGCGGAAACCAATTCTGCGAAGTTCTCGCATTGAGCTGCGGAGAGCGTCGTAAGGACGCTCCTTGCCGTGCCCCCGAGGGCAGCAATCAAGGCTGTAGCCTTTTTTTGGTCATTCCAACCATTCGCGCGCGCGATCGTGTCAAATTGTACCCTGTACTCTTCCCACGAATTTTTCCCATCAAAAACTGTCGGTTTCACAGCGTACCCCAAGCGGAGTACGTGTGGTTCCGAAAAGGAGACAGCGGCAGGCGTAACGACGGGTGTGGTGACATGCGCCGGGGGAACACTATTTACATCACTATTTACACCATTATGTACATCGCTATTTACATTATTATGTGTATCGTTATGTACATTGGCGACTGTCTCCCCACCCCGAGTATTCGTGCCGCTGTCAACCGAGCCGCGGGCACCCTGTAACAAGGAGACTACGACCTGGATGCGATTTTCCATTTCTGTCATCCGGGCCTCGAGAACCGCCTGGGTTTGTCGGTCTGCGGCTTCTTTTTCTTCCCTGCGCCGGTCTTCCCTCTGCAAGCGGGCCTCGTTGTCCCTCCGCAACTCCCGAATCTGTTCCGTGATGCCAAACTGGAGGGAGGTGAACAGCTCTTGTATAGAAGGGTCCGTCGCTGCAGGAGAAGGCTTCGCGGAGGCCGCGGATGCGCGAGTGGGCATCCCACTTCGAGTGGGCATCCCACTTCTGACACCAATGTTACGTTTTCGCGTTGACATAATATAAGTTTAATGTGTAATAACAGAACGTGAACATTAACAAGGATAATAGTAATTAAATAACAGTAATTAATCAGGTAGAGGTGTTCGGGACTACGTCTGCTCGCAATGGCGTCTGTATCTCAAGTCACAGCTTGACAGGCGATCGATCAGATCGCCTTCTTCTCGCTGTCTCTTGTCTTTGTCGCGAGCATCATCGGGCCATGGATTCCATCCATAGGGTGCTCGCAACAATATTGTTTCAAAATATCATAATGCATTTATGGTTCTAAGAAAATGTTCACTGGACACCCCGCGGTATAGTTGTATATCGTGTGAGAGACTTTGTTATAGAAGAAGTGTTTTTAAAATTAGTAAACAAAAAATGCGGAGGGATAATCGAATTTGGAAAGATTTAATGGTGTATGTAAAGCAACAAAAAATTGATCCGCAATATATATGTAAGTATTGTGATAAAAAATTTTGTAGTGGCTTGATGCCTGCTTATTGTATCCTAAATAACCTCTCGGTAAATGACGTGCCTGAGGTAATATCATCTCTTAACGATTTTGAGAAATTGCTTTTACAGAGAGCTAAAGCTTTTTAAACTGTTGTTAAAATGGGAACAGTTGTTAATAAAAAAACACCTGCACGACAAAAGATACAAAAAGTTAAAGGTAGAACATTTCATTTACCACTTCCTTTACAACAGACTTTCGATAAGTTATGTTCTAACACTGATCCAATAAATTTAAATCTTGAATTTATTTTAGTTCGAAATGTTCCAACTAAAAACAAAATTATCTGGGAAGATTTAGTGGACATTAAAAAAGTATTTGAAGCTTTAATATGGTTGAAAAAAAATAACCCTTTATATTCTGAAATTGTACTGTCTGATATTCATGATAAATTGTTTTTAGGGGATTTGGATAATGTAGAATTTGAAATGCAAGAATCAGAAAATGATACAAGTGACAACTGTGAGCCATTAAATAATTTAGAATTACATGTGAAAGAGATAAAAGATCATGTAGAACTTGCATTGGACGATCAGCCTAAGGCAATGCTAACTCAAAAAGATAAAGATGATAGCTATTATGAGCAATATACTATATATCCTCTACATGAAAAAAAGGAAAATCAAACTGCGACTGCTTTATATCAAATGTTAAAAATTCAGGACATACCTTTAGATAATCGTGAAAAGAATTTAGATTTGATGTGTTTTCCAGATTTATTTCCATTTGGTTCTAATGGACAATGTGATGAAAGTAGACCGATCAAACTTCAAGAGCACGAATTTATTAAATGTCGCTTAACATCTAAGCGTCCACAATTTAGATTAAATCAACAATATTTGTTTTATTTATTAAATAACGCGAATATTCGTCAGTTGCGTCGTGGAATTTACCATAAAATGAATATAACTGATACACGAATTCGTTACACAGTTGCGGAGTATTTAGAGGCCATGTCGAAAGAAGCGTTGGAGTCCAACTTAAATTCAATGTTTTCTTCACTTCGAAATACGGAACAATATTGGCGTAGACCGAGAAGTGATTTATCTTGTATGGCACAACATTACGGACCTGCGACATGGTTTCTAACGTTAAGTCCTAGTGAATGGTTATGGGACGATTTAGGTGAATATATTCGTGACGCAAATGGGTGGCAAGACTCTTCGTTAACCACTAGTTTACTTGTTGCTAAAGATCCTGTATCAACATCGAGATTTCTTGATAATAAATTTCGAGCAATGCTTGCTATTATTTGTTCAGAAGATTCTCCGATTGGTAAAGTAACACACTATTTCTGGCGACGAGAATATCAAGGTAGAGGTATACAACATTTTCATTTATTAATCTGGATTGAAGGTGCACCAATTTTCGGCGAATCTTCTATTGAAGAAGTTTCTAAATTTATTTTACAATATATAAGCTGCAAAATGCCAGATGAAAATATTTCGCCATTATTGCACAGACGTGTTAATACGCACCAACGACACAAACATAATGATTATTGTCTTCGTTCTAAAAAAGTAGGATTTAAAGTTATTCGTAGGTGTCGTTTTGGGTTTCCTCGTCCTGTTACTGACACACTAAATATGAGAGACGTGGCAACTTCGATAGCAGGTAGAAAACAATTAAAACATAAGAGTAGATTATACGATCTTCCTCGAACAAAGAATGAAGTTGATATTAATGATTATAATCCTGTTATACTTACTGCATGGGAAGGCAATATGGATATACAGTTTATTGGTGAAAAATCGACACTGCTCACTTGGTATGTTACTAAATATTTGAATAAAGCAGGGAAAAGTGAACTTTCTGATTGTGATTTTGCAAATAGTGTAAATAATCAAAATAAGTCATTGGCAAGTGTTCTTTGGAATTTTGCTTTACGATCCATAAGCAATAGAGAATGTGGAGCTCTTGAAGCTGCTGACACATTGTTAGGTATCCCTTTACATGGAACTGATCGAAATACAACTATTAAATGGTTAGATGTTAATCCTATACGACAGAGGAAATTAAAAAGTCGTAAAGAAATTGAAGCTCTTGATGGTGAATCTACAGATATATTTTGTCCATCTTTAATAGATAATTATTATCCAAATAGATCTGTAGAATTAGAATCTGTGTCTCTTTATGAATTCGCACAATGGTATGATATCACGACAATCAAACCGAAAAATAATAATATTGAATATTATAAATTAGATAATAGTCATTATCTTAAACGGCGACAACGTGGATGTCTTATTAATCATTATAGACATAATGTTAATAATCGACCGGAAGATTATTTCTTTTCTTTATTGCTTATGTTTAAACCATGGCGGGAATTAAAGGATCTTAAAAATAGTTGTGATACTTACATGGAAGCATTTCATAATGTAAAACTACATCTTACGAAAGCATTACAATATCACGAAAAACTAGAAGAATTGAAAAAAGCGTTTGAAACTGCACAAGAGTTAGTTCGGCAATTGGATGAAGAATTACAAAAAAACGTGTCTCAGGATGACCCTGACAATCCGATAGGCGCTCAAAATGTAGAAGCTGGTGAAGCAATGCAAGATTTTAGGGATCTTGGTAATAAAATGGATGAAAAAAATGACGTGTCTGAAATGATAGCAAAATTAAATGCCGACCAAAAAAGAGTATTCCACAGAGTCATTGATACTGTAAGGTCAGATAATTCGATATTACGATTGTTTATTAGCGGAGAGGGAGGAACGGGAAAGACTTTTTTAATTAAAACCATTAAGTGTTGGATAAAACAATATCTCAATAAAGATACCGCTGTAGCGGCACCTACTGGTATAGCAGCGTTTAATATAGACGGTTTGACAGTTCATAGATTGCTTCAATTACCCGTTGAACATGGTCTAACGCCAAAGTATAAACAATTATCTGATCATGTATTAAAAGTTTTACGAGCAAATCTCAAAGATGTTGTTCTTTTTGTGATTGATGAAGTGTCAATGATATCAAATTTCATTTTTATGTATATACATTTCCGATTGTCTGAAATATTTGATACTAATGATTGTGAAGACGGTTGGTTTGGTCAAAAGCACATTCTTTTATTTGGTGATCTGCTTCAATTACCCCCTGTACACGAAGACCCAATTTTTGTACAATTATCAAATGATAAAATTAACAAATATGTCGGTTCTTTAATTTCTGTTAATTTATGGACTACATTATTTGATTATGATGAGTTAACGATCAACATGCGTCAGCAAGGGGATGATTCTTATCGACAGTTGTTGTCAAGAATTCGTATTGGTCTAGTGACAAAACCTGATTGCGAGATTCTTGGGAATAGAAAAATATCTTTTACTGGGGATACGTTTGAACTCAGATTAAACGAATTATGCCAGTTTATTAATGATTTTCCGTTGGACATTGTTTGTTTATTGTCTACTCGTAATATGTGTGACGTTCTTAATGCTGTAATGTTAAATCGCATTACAGCAAAAGAGATATTATTAATTGCCGAAGATACGATTGACTGTATTCCGTATGTGAGAAAGAAAGTATCAAAAGTATTGTCCAATACTGATGACGATAATTCTAAAACTGCTGGACTTTCAAAGGAAATTGTAATTAAGATTGGAGCAACCGTTATGATAAGGCGTAACATTGACGCTACTTTGGGTCTTGTGAATGGTACCATAGCTAAGGTAATATCAGTTGTACAAGATATGTCTACCGATTATGTAGAGAAAATTAAGCTCCTTCTACCATCAGGATTAGAGTATTTCATTGAAAGAGTAAGCGTTAAATTTGAAGTAGTGGATAGAGCATTTGTTATTAGAAAACAATTTCCATTGTGTCTGAGTTATGGAATCACAATTCATAAAAGTCAAGGATTAAGTTTACAAAGTGCTATTATGGACATAGGCAACTCTATATTTAATTGTGGTCAAGCTTATGTTGCATTATCACGAGTAACGTCTTCAGGAGGGTTGCATTTGATTAATTTTGATCCTTCGTCAGTAATAGCTGACGAAAAAGCTATTAGAGAATATAATCGGCTAAGATCTAAGTACAAACCAGACGCAGACATAATTACTGTTTCGAAAAAACGCTATTCGAAAGTGGAAGATGTTCCATGGATATTGCCAAAGGTAATTGATTCTGTCCAAGAAAATTGTCAAACTCAAAAATTATTACACAAAAATGTTTCTTGGGTTTTACATGGTTTTCAAAATACAGATAAAGCTTCATGTTATGCAAATGCAGTATTACAATGTTTAATGCATTTGAGTGCCATTAGAAAACAATTGTTTAATTGTAATGAATCATTAAATGTTTTGAAGATATTAATGCATCGATATGAAAATGGAATACGCAATTTAAATACATATACAGTACGGCAAAGTTTAGGAGAACATTTTTCAATAAACATAAAACGAGATGTATTCGAATTTCTAATAACCCTGTGCACAGAATATGATTGTATAAGACAATTGGTAGAGCATCAAGTAACGTCTACTGCTCGATGTAAATCTTGTGATTATACAAAAAGAATTACTACTAATAATTTAGTTGTTTCATTTATTACTGACATGGATATGCAAAGTTTTACTTTAAATTGGTCGCTGTACGAATACTTTCTACACCGACTGTATATGTTTTTAGAATGCTTGAAAATAAGTATTTAGAATGCTTGAAAATATGTATAAATTTAAATACTAATAAATTTATTGTTGTTTTTACTACTAATTACAGGACCGTACGTGGCTCGCCACGAGAAGGGCGGGTGGAGGGTGAGGGCCCAGCGGCAAAATTGGGCCGCTATAGAAATGATGAGGTTCCAGGCCCTCACCCTCAGAACAATAATCGAGGACCAATATCGCGGCCGTGGCCGGGGCCGGGGACGTGGCCAGAGCCGGGGGCGGGGCCGTGGATGTGGCGGCGGCCAATAAATAAAAAAATAAATTCTTTATTTTGATACATAAAAATGTGGTTATTTCATTTGCTCATGCAGCATTGTTACTTTCTCTTTCAGCTGTTGAAATTCTCTTCATCTGCATCGTTAACTGAAAAATAGGACAAATTTACTAATTATTTATAAATTATCACACGTGCTCACATTGAATGAATAATTGCGTATGCAAAACCCTACTTGAACATTTGTGCGTACATAGTCCAACGTAGATCACACAGCATCATCTTCTGCTTTGATTATCTGTAAATATATATATATAAAGCCACATTTGAATTATATACAACTTAACGTAGAACTTATTATTATTAATAGAAATAGAGTGGCTTTTTGCTATAGTGAGTGTAGAGACTACATAATGTATCCGAAGCAGGTGAGAGCGTATGGCAGAAAGTCTTGTTGCAGGAAATTTAAATGCTAATAGTAATAATTCAGCGAAAATGAACGAGCAGATCCAAAATTTTTACGCAAAATTTATTGGTGTTGGAATAAAATTAATTTAGTATGTTTATTGGTGAATTGAAATATTGTTAATGGGAATCTAAAAAATTAATGCGTAGCGTGGCAACTACTGTGGATTTTAAAGTATTACGAATGTCTTTCACAAAAGATTGAAAAGCATCAAGGGAGATGTGTTTTCAGCGTACTTTCTTCACTAATGTGACTTGCTTTACATTGCAAGCAGTCCACCATAATCTACTTTCTTAATAATTCTTAATAGTATGTCTTTAGACAAATTTTGTTGATTTATCTTATTTGACAAATTTCCAGAAACTTGTGCGACACAAGATGCTTTGTCTATCTATCTAATCTTCTCCGCACAACCTCCAAGCCTATGTATCCCCTTCATTTCTATCCATCCAAGCCTGTGCGTCCCCTTCAATTCTACTATCCAAGCTTATGCGTCTCCTTCATTTTTATCGAAGTCCTGTGCGTCCCCTTCATTTCTATCTATAATATAATAAGTTTTATATAAAATAAAAACTCTAAATTGCTGGTATACAAATTCAAATATCTGGCAATTTATATGCAGTGCAATTTTTTACTACAATATATATATTATTTTTTGTACATGCATGGTACAAATTTCCAGAAACTTGTGTGAAAGGAGATGCTTCTTAGTCGAACCATTTCCGGACAACTTCCAAGTCTGCGACTCTACATAAGATATCTATTAAAAAAATTTTGGCGACTTACCTTATTAATTGAGACAATAATTCAGTCTCCTATGTAGTGTAAAAACTCGTGACATTCCAAATTCCGACAACTTACTTTATTTGACACTTAGCACTTGGTAGGTTATAAAATTCAAAATAGTATATATAAGTATGTATGTACAATGACGGACGACGATCCCCGCCGAATAATCCCGAGAGTCGACGAACGAAGAACGAAACATGTGTTGGCTGAAGGTGTGTGTGTGTAACGCGTATACGAATTATATTATGTCGCCGAAATTTTGTGGAGAAGAATCAGAAGAAAAATATTACCGTTTCTGACAGATCCATGACATGATATTGATGGGTATTTTGGTAAAAGAAAACGCTAGTGTTTCGTTAGTATGATTATGAACAATGAACTTTTATTATTCTTCAGTATGGCTCTTGCTATATATATATCCTTGTCATTCGCTCGGCGATTTTCGAGAAACTGAAACGACCGGCGTCGTCTCGGACCAACAAAAACAAAAATATAAAGTTGTAACTTTGTTTACTTACAAAAAATAGTTTTAACTTTAATTTTATTTTATTTGCGATGTATACATATGTGCTGTATCCTTCTGCTCTTTCTCACTTATAAGTGCATCTCAGTAGCAGCTAGTAGCAGCCAATTTTTTTTTAATTTAACACGTTGACTGCCAACTAGATACGAGATGTCTCTTAGGTTGTCAGTTTTCAGTATATGCGCCTGCGAAAGGCGCGTTACATGCTGATTTCAGGGTAGGAGCCTACACGCACACTACTAGAACCCGCAACCTCATTGGTTTCGAGCGCCCCCTTCCACGCGAGCTTTGGAAAACGCGATGAATGCTCGGACCGCCCATCGGGGCAACGCTGACGTAGGGTGAAGGCAGGTAATATGGAACATCTGATTTCCCAAGTTTGTCAAAAGTAGGGGAATTTCTTTTTTTTAATAAAACTGACATGAGGGGACGAAGGAACTAATGCATAATCATATTTGTATAGCCAAATGTAAAAATAACCAATTGCTTTGCAATGATACCTAGTGAAAAAACTGAAATGAGTGAAAATCGACCGTTCGAAAAAATGGGTTCTAATATGGAACACCTAGGAAATTCATAAAGAAAACACAAAAATCTTTACATTTTTTTTACTAAAAATGAAGATTTATTAAGTAGAAGATACAAATAAATAAGTATACATCATTTTTGGAACTTATTCCTGCTTTCTGCATCTCCTACACGTTGAGCGCGTGAATAATACGTCGGGAGCCCTACATTCTTCGTGTGTCCACTGAAAGCAGCGAATACAATGGGTCTACTTTTCATTGTCATTATTTTTATAATTTCCATCGCAAAATTATCAACTTCGTCTACATACGTTACTCGATACGTTCCGTATTACGTACACACATGTTCCGACAAGAAATTAAGAATTATATTATACTAAGAAGAAAGTAATTTTATTGGTAAACTATTGTTAAATAATCAAGAACACACATATTTAATGATAAATTATATCAAAATAATACTTTGTAACATACCTTCACTACAATATTTAACTGTTTGATGCACTTTTCAAAAACTTTTACACCCCACGAAAAATATAAACGTTTCTCTTTCAATGATGGATGCCCGACTGATGTTCAATTGTCAGTATCATCGTCTGTTGTGTCTAAGGATCTAATATACCCGATTGCTTGAAGAGTTCGTTATTTCTTTATCAAAATATTACGAAGTTCCATATTACGTGTAGTTCCATATTACCTGCCTTTACCCTACATACATATGTATACTTCGACAAATAAATGTTTTTATTTTTTTTTCACTCCTTCACACTGTTATTTTTTTTTATTAATTATCATGGTGTTAGATACTGTAATTATTTTGTACTTGTTTGTTATGGTCTATTTGGAAGGCCTGAGAGTTTGAAGGAAGGATAGGGTATAAAGCTGATAGAGGTGAGGTTGGAAGGATTTGAGGTGGGGGAAGTGGACTTGAGCAGCTAAACTCTTTGCCTCGACTGCATCTTGAGGATAAAAAAATACAATTATTAGTGGTATTCCTATGCTTAAATTGAAATAACACAAGAAAATGAAAAAAACACAAAAACCGATAAAAAATGGAATTTTAGTGTTTTCACACAATTATCTCTAGCTTCAGTGTTTAGGGCCCTTGCACACGAGCGACTTTTAGCAGCGATACAGTCGCGATACAGTCGCGATGCAGCAGCGATACAAACGCGATGCAGTCGCTGCCAATGATTTCAGATGCCCCTCTGCAGCGATACAGTCGCGCGTTCGCGAAACGCGCGACTGTATCGCTGCTAAAAGTCGCTCGTGTGCAAGGGCCCTTATCCATAGATTTTCTTCAGTAGCACCTTGTTTTCTTCGTAAAAGTGCAGATCTACGTAAGAAATGAGATATTGGGCCCATTTTTGCGATTTCGATTTTTCTCAGATGATTAAATCAATTGTCTTGTCAATTTCGGTCGAAAAGAATGCCCTTTTTCCATATTTCCAGCGATTGCACCCGAACTACTGACACGATTTAAAAATGTTGTGAGGCAGATTTGTTGGTGATTCAATTATCTTTAATTTGAGATACTTTTCGACCATATCGGTCATTCACAACACGAGATATTCGCAATTAAGTGGGATCACCTTTTTGACAGACAGTTAAAAAATTCACCTGTCGATATCTAGTATTCAGTATTTGTTACAACGATGGAAAACTTTTTTAATATTGGGGAACAAAATATCTGATCCTGTTATAGAAATTTTTTTATTTTTATATTTTATAAGTTCCATTCCAACTGGAACCTTCATTTTCAAGAACTTTTATCTTATCGGTTCTACTGGGAACTTATAATATGAGAATATTTTTAAGGAAGTTCCGCGGTCCATGTTTTAAGTGGAATCTATTGAAAAGTTCCAGAAATTTTTCGATACCTGACTTAAGGCAAGTCAGCGATATGTGAATCTACAGTCAATATTCATATCAAATGGAAACACAATGTTTAAAATATACGAGTACATAATGCACGCAGGATTGATTAATTTTAGGGGGTTGTTAGTAACAGCGTGGGTTTTTCCCAAAACTCATGACCTGTCCGGGCTCCAGGGATGTTCCGCGTTTCTCACATAAAATAATAAAACTTTATAGTAGCCGATATGCGGACGACTCGGCGAACGTTAAGCTCTTAATCTTAAGTAGTTTATACTAGTATTGTACTCAAATACCCTTGGAAAGAAGTTTTTTTTGTTCCATATTTTCTACCCTTAACGGAACTCTATCTTTCAATATCTTCTACAGCCGTGTACGCGTTTCGCTTATAGCTTCCATTGTTAAATATTTTCTAGCATTCATATTTTCGACAGCTTAGGCCTTAGTTAGACAATAGGCAATGTTCCCGTCATCTGGTCGACAGTCGGTCTTGTCCGCGCCGTAAGTGTGCCACCGATGCACCGAACAATAGGGTCGTAACCTGCATCCGTCGGTAGACGCTCGCGACTTCGGCGCGGCCAAGTTAATTCTTGACCATGCATATTTATTATTTTCACCAGCATGCATGACCCTACCAAGGAGAGTCTGATATTGAAACAAAATTCCTTACAATCATTACTATTTGGAAACATGGTTGCAACCAACTAACCGGATTATTCGAGTTATAGATGTCTTGTGTGATCTCGTGTACCGAATCGGATGCGGATTAAGGGAGTATTACACCCAAAAATTAGATCTTTTTTTATTTTCTAATAGTTTGGGGTTTCGAAAATATGCCCTTAAAATATTAAGGTGAAAGTCGTAGAACAACCAGAGTTAGGTATAGGGGTTTAAGGTCGCAGCGTGGCACGTAATCGTTCCCTCGATCCTTGTAGGTTTAAAGAGGCTATGACTGCCAGCAGAGAAGAGACAACTGCCCAACATGATTTTTTTGAAGCTAAGGATGGTTTCCTCTACGGTCCTCGTATACCAGATTAGGGATAAGTTACAGAAATTAGTCGTAATCTACCGTAACTTCAGTCGTATAGGTCATAACTGCATACAAAACATTAAACGTGATTTCTCGAAACAATTTTTTTTGATCGGGCGTACATTTATCTCCAAAACTACTATCGGACCGATTGAGCTAAAATTTGACACACGTTCAAAGTGAATGTGTATCTATAGCCCGAAGCAGAATTAGGTATATCGATAGTTTTAATACAACCTCCCCCACACCTTGTTTAGCTCAAGAAAAGTCCAAAGAATCAAATATAAATTTTTAAACAGCTGCGACTTCGGTAACGATGCCCGGACTTGGTTACACCTGCTTCGGACGATAACTACACTCATATAGATTATACAAATCTTTGGTAGTTTGGTTTCAGATGACTAGGACGGCCGCAATTCGTGCGACCGATGGGGCCGATGTTTGATGACATTGACCTGCGCTTCGGCGTGTAACTTGTACAAATTTCAATATAATGCATTCCTAACATTTGTGTTGATAGTTCAAACACTACTAAATATGTGTGCAAAACGCCTGCCCTGTAGGTGCGATAGGTTTTCCAGAATTAATTTCCAAATATCACCTTCAAAAACGAGTGTCAAGACTAGAATACCCCCTTATGATATCCATATTTAATTTTTTAACTAAATATCCGAATGTCCAGATTTTACGCAAATAGTTTGCGATAGGTAGGTACATACATAATTTACTAGGTTGCAGATGAAAATAAAAAAATCATGATTTTGGTTAATAAAGTTTAATCTAAATTTTGGTTTGTTTTGGTGTAAGAATACTATGATGTCAACATTTTCGCGCAGTCGGCGGACTAATCCCTTTTCTTCCTGTGTCTTATCGCGAGGGTACTGGTACTTCTTCAGAGTAATTTCGTTTTCGACTCCATTGCCAGGGATACATTGTACAATCTCTTATGATAAGAACATCTTTTGGTCATCGCGCGGACCACAAGAATAATTTTCATCACGGTCAGCGCTCAGATCATCATTATAATTTATTTATACTGTACCAGAGGTTTATTGCCCGCCGAACATAGACAGATTAGCTAGTAGAGGAGGAAAATGCCACATCTTGTTCCCAAAAATTAATCAAGCTGATCGGCTGGAGCGTCTTGCCAGGGTTGCGGTTTATGACCGTTTTGTCCCTCGAGTTGGCGGTTGACGACGGTACCTGCGAGCAATATACGGATTAACTCAGAATGAACAATATTGCTATATTTTTTATTGACCTTTAGAAATGCGACAAACAGATGTTGTCGAAACGTTCTTGAAAAAATAATAAATTATCGATCGCAAAGAACGAATGAACTTTCGCCTATCTCTGCGCCCGCTTTTGTCCCAACGCACGCGAGAAAGATGCCACCAATATAGTAATTAAAAAGTATTATCCACCATCAATACACCTCGTGGAGAGACACAGGAAGAAAAGGGGTAGTCTCCTGACTGCGCGAAAATGTTAACACCTTAGTACCTATTCTTTATTAAACAAAATCATGAGGTTTTTTTATTTTCATCTGCAACCTAGTAAATTATGTATGTACCTACCTATCGCAAACTATTTGCGTAAAATCTGGACATTCGGATATTTAGTTAAAAAATTAAATATGGAAATCTTAATACACGTGTAACCGTATATTTCGATACACCTGTACCCGTGAATTTCAGTACACGGGTACACGGATACTACGATCCGTGAATTTCGATACACGTGTACCTTCACGTGTATTTCAATACCCGTGTACCCGTGTATTAAGAAGTACACGAATTAGAACACGGATATTTTTACTACACGTGTACACGTGTATCTTCAATGCACATTCTACGCCGGGATCTCTACAATCAGTCCTTCGACACCCGATAGCTGTGTAGGAGATCCAACGTGGTCATCAGCTATCGCACGTCGCGTCGCCAGGTCTGTACGTAATCTCGTGTAATACCGTCTATCGATACGGCACGCAGGCTAAAGGTCTGCGCACACATATCCGTTCCGTGTCAGTTCCGTTCCGGCGTGCCAGTGGTAAGAAAAAGAGGGGCGTAGAGGGTCTCTTCTTCCTACCACTGGCACGCTGGAACGCAACTGATACGGAACAGATATGTGTGCGCAGAACATAAGTTCCTGCCATAAAATTCTTGAAGGCAAGACAGCATCGGACCATCCGCCCTCGACCTCACCCTTAAGGGGGGAGACGACTGTGACGGTCCGAAATGTAAGGGAGTTTTCGGGAATTTATTTCAACCAAATAACGCAAGTAAATCAATTTATCAAAATTTTTCAATCAAATTCGTAAATCCGTTTCCTGTATATTCTTCGTCAAAATTTGCGCTGCGGTAAAAACATGCTAGTCGCGTTAACAGTGCCCAGGCCATATGGTTAATCTGATTTAAAAAAAAATAATATTTAGAAACTAGAAGCCTGCCTCTATTACGTGACGATCAAAAAAAGTCAAAATTGTAAAAAATTACAAAATGGCGGACCACTGAAAAAGAAACTCATGTTTTCGGGGTACAAAATTGGGGAAATGTTAAGAAAAAAAATAGAAGCAGGTCGAAAATTGAAAAAAACTGATCGTCACGTAATAGCGACGGGTTTTCCGTACAATAAATGTCCTTGATCATGTTAATTGGACGTATAGTTTTCTCTGTAGACTGTCAACGCGGTTGAAAAATGTCATTCTGAGGAAAACGCATTCAAAGTTCCGCTCGGCTCACAAGGGACGTTCGGCAACCCGGAAATTCAGAAAATTATGAAACTCGGTGTGCAAGTAGAGTAGTTCATCCGTAACACAACCCTATTTTTTGTTGGTGCCAAAAAGCATTTTTTAGGGGTGAAATCACCCCTTGAAGAAAATGCAGAATTTTCTTTTCCGTGGAATATCTCGAGAACGGTGAGAGATATCGAAAAGAAGTTTAAACAAAAGTTGCATCCTTCTTTTATATCTACAAAACCGCGTAAAAATTATTTTCGAAAAATCCATATTTTTCAAGTTACCCCCACCACCAACTCTTAAAATTAAGTTTTTGTATTTTGTAAATATACGCTGACATACCTCTGGATAATCCCT
The DNA here is from genome assembly GCA_963932335.1 of Andrena marginata. NCBI lineage: Eukaryota > Metazoa > Arthropoda > Insecta > Hymenoptera > Andrenidae > Andrena > Andrena marginata. The sequence goes on from OZ010663.1 coordinate 19,090,698, forward strand.
TTTCATACATATAAATAGTTTATGTGATATATTTTTTTTGCAAACAAATAAAACCTCTATTACCGACTTTGAAGTCCATTTTGGCAGTTTCCATTAATAACATGGTTTCTTAAAGCCATAATTAAATTCGTATTTATGTAAGGTTCAGACAGCTTTCAATTATTTAAGCAAGGCAGTACGTATGTAAAATTTCATCCAAGGTAAAACTCATTAAAACTAATCAGTGACGTGCATGAATCAGTATGATAACAGCACATTCGTACATGCATTACTTCAAGTGTAATCTTATTAGGCTATTTTGGAATCCACGCGATAAATAAATAATGCGTGAAGATTCACAATGACTTTGCAATATATATATGTTATCATTGAAATGACGCAGAATCGCATTGATGCCGATAACCTTGTCGAACCTTCAGATTTTCCGAGTTTTCGGTAAACATGTTTTTGTACTCGCGTCTTTGAGTGATATAAATATTCTCCAGGATGTAGCCAACGGCAGTTACATTTTTGGCAGCAGTCAGTTACCATCCAATTCAGAAAAGTGAGTGATCATTGTTTGAAAGACAATTTTCTTTAAAATGCAGACGATTAATGTTGCTAACGTAATACACATGTTAGCCACTACGTTTCAAATTGCAAGTATAACACAGACACATATAATCCCGGTAGAAACGGAACTGCACAATGAAATTCGGGACATTATAAAAAAGTTTCAAAACATACATTCCCTACCATTAATTGAACATGATTATGTGCTCGATTATGCCGATCCATCAGAACCACATGGTGCACAAGTTGTAGAGTACATTATGCCTGCAGAAGAAGAAGAAGACAGTTTTGAACCTGCAGAATGTACTGTTGATGATGAAGGTGGACAAGTTGACTTAAGTTATAAGAGAAAAGCTGTAACGTTTTGGAAAAGAGCAAAAAGGCACGTCGAACGCTTGCCAGTGTACAGAAAAATTATCGCATGGTTAAATCTTTGCAGCAGCTATACAGGTGGGAGGCGAGTGTAGAGAGAGGTGGAACAAATGCAGACAAACTTGCATTTATTGGGGAATATGTACTGCAAAAGTTTGAAGAAGCTTGTGACAGAAGATCCATTGTTCATGACATGAATTTAAGATTGTGGCCCTTAGAGGCAAAAAACCAAGTGGACCTACCCCAATTCGTGGCAGGTAAATGGTGGATTTGGAACTTTAAGACTGCGCATAGAATTGTGTCCCGCAAGATAACAACATTCAGGACGCAATTTACGTTTGAAGATATTGACAATATCAAAAATATCGCAGAATCGGTTGTTACTCGCGTAAAGTCTAACATCCCAGCTGTCGGAGTTGAAGAAATTTATAATGCAGACGAGAGTGGCTTCAACCTTGAAATACATTCTGGGCGAACATTGGCGAAATTAGGAGTGAAAACGGTAGAAGCGACGATTCAATCGGTATCTGCTACAACACATAGCTACACTATAATGCCTATTATATCAGCAAGCGGACGTCTTCTTTCACCACTATACATAGTTTTAAAGGAATCTACAAGAACGCTTGGTCCGATAGTGCAAAGAACTCTATTCCATCCGGTTAATATTTACATCGGAGCTTCAAAGTCAGGAAAACTCACGTCTGAACATTTTAAAACTTGGTTTACCGAAGTGTATCTACCGAATATTGGCCGTAGAAGCATGCTCCTACTCGACTCGTGGACGGGACACTGCCCAAATGAATTACAGCAGTTGATTCCACAAGACAAGGAAGTAACTTTTTCAATGATTCCAAAAAAAAACAACGGGCATCGTTCAGCCTTTAGATGTGTTTAAATTCCGGATTTGGAAAAATTTCGTGCGGACATTTTCGGATAATGTGATTCTCCAAGAGAGAGATGTCAATTTGCACTTACGTAATGAAATAATTAAATTGCAATCCCTAACCCACAACCAGTTTTCTTCGCCTAGATTCAAAAACCTTTTTCAATATGCTTGGTTTAAAAGCGGATATCTAGAAACGCATCCCAGCGAATTTCAAAATCCTGTAGATTTCTGTTACTTCAGAAATAAAAAGCTTATACCCAAATGTAGTATTTGTGGGGAGCCGGCTTTTATGCGATGTGCATGGTGTGGCAAGTATTTTTGTTTTAATCACTTCTATGAAGAATATCATTATTGTACCAATTACGAACCGTAATTTTCAATATATTTATCGTTTTCTACTTGTATATTTCTCCCAATGTATAATCACACAATACAGCATGTACAAAAAGAGACTGCAAATGTTAAAATATTGCTTTATTCAACCACTTCGTTCATGAAAACTCCTATAATGTTATAATTAAATTTAATATTAATATCTTTAATGTAATATTATAATATTTAACTGTAATATTATATATATATACATGTTATTAGTGGTGTAACGTTCGGTTGTCCGGGGACGACTGAATATTAACAGGTTCTCGAGAGGAGAGCGGCGTCCCTCGAGTATAGGATAGGTGGGGTTTCGTTGGTTGAGTAAAGGATTAAAATCCAACTTAAAACGTAACAATGATTTATTCAAACAACACTTATTCCTAATAACGAGTATAATGATATTGCTTACGACTACGATTATATATAAGTTTTATGTTTTTTATGGTTTCTTTTATCTATGCTAATTAATTCTAATACGCTGTGGAATTGTGTGAATATATATATATATATATATATATATGCTGCTGCCGTAAGTCCGGCCGCTACCGTTTCCGGAGCGGTTCCCGAACTCTTGACAGAGTTTTATGTTCTATAATTCTGCTGTGAGAGCGGCCGCTACCGTTTCCGGAGCGGTTCCCGACACTCTTGGCAGAGTTCTTGTTCTAGTGTTCCGTAGACCTTGCCTTTGCTAAGCGGCTAAGCTGCTACCTACTAGTAGGAGCAACGCTTGAAACCTCCGCAAAGACAAAGTTCTCAACCTTTAAATGAAAGATCCAAAAAGGAGCACCAGTACCTTTGTACACTGAGAACCAGTCGCTACCGTCTCCGGAGCGTGCTGAAATTCTACTGGATAGTACTTAAGCTGCCTCTAGGAACTAGCATTCGTTGGTCGCAAGAACGTATCTGTATTCGAATGAGCGCGCCAAGTGCTGCGTGCGCCTCCTTTTATACTGGAGAATTGGCGGGCTGGCGCATGCGCAGTGAGTCGGTATTCGTTATTTCGCATTTTTCTCGCTTATTATATAATATTTTGTTTTGTGTTTCTGTCAGTATTTATAATTAATTATTCTTAACATTTCTATAATATTTGTTTCTCTAATCTATGCGTAGTTTAATATTAACATATAAAAGTATGTATAATGGGTCTGCGTGGTAACATTTACGTGGTAATGTAGTACCATACTATTTTATCGACGGTCGGTAACGTCGGGTTTGAGTCCCCGTGGGACGTTACACCTCCCCCCTGGGGGATCTCTCGTCCTCGAGAGATTTGTATGAGGTGCGATACAAAATGGACAATTTATTTATATAGAAATGTTATTTATTTAAGGTTTATAAGGATTTGCTGCTCCCGTACCAAATAATGCGAATAATCGCCATACTTTTCTTCGAGGATCTTCTTTTGGGAGGGTTCTATACATCTCCCAATCCAGTTCCGGGATATTAATTTTTATTAGGCTTGGCCATCGAGGTGGAGGTACTTCTGGTACCTTAAAATTGAAGTCCGGTGCCTTTGGAATTTTGAAGTCCGGGGTTTTTGGAAATTCCGGTGTGGTTGGAAGTGTGTCCGGTGGGGAATTCGGCGGAGTATGAGGTGGTATATGAATTGACATCTTGAATTTAAGGAATTTGAGTTTAGTTTTGTTGAAAAAGTGGAAGTTTTAAGGTACTTTTACCGTTTTTTCTGGAGTTGTCGGAAGTGGGGAGATTAGTGGAGGAATCTCAACCATCTCCTTTAGTATTTTTTGTAATTTATTTCTATTTTCCCTTGCCTTAATGTGGCGGTTGCCTGATCGCTTTGGCATCTTTGACAAGAATGAAATATGGCGCAAGCGCGAGTTTGAACGGAACGTTAGGGCCTTGTATAGTGGCGCCCTCTAGCGGATTTTTATAAAAATTTGGTCTGCAGCTTTGTAGACTATGCAACAATATGCTATTTTTAAGGTTTTATTGACAGGTTATAGGTTATTGGTAGGTTAGATTTTTAGGAGGTTATGGATTTTTTTTTTTTTTTTATAGGTTTTTAGGTTATAGATTATTATTATTATTTGTATATAAAAATGTGTTTATTATTAAAAGGATATAAACTTATGCACTAGGTGTGAGTGTTGATTACATTTTGTTTGTGTGTGTAGTGTGTGCATGTAGAGTGTAATGTAAAAAAGATATATATAAAAATGCTTAAAAATATGTGTAAGTGTTAATTACATGTTGTTGTGTGTATGTGGAGTGTATATGTAATGTGTAAAAAATGTAAAAATGTGTATGTATAAAAATATTTACAAATTTGCGTTTTTGCATATTTCGCACTTTTGTGTAGACTGTCCAACGAAAAGTATGCGACGGCACAACTGGCATCTTCGCCATCGTATGTCATTATTTTTTGACACTAAATGCTTACATAATGGCGTGTCATCTTCTTCTGGAATTTCTACTTTTTGTGTGCATTTCACACAAATTATTCCTTTCTTATAGTAGTATATTCCTTCGTCATATACTGCTTTTAGGCAGGTGTATTTTTCCATTTTTTTTTTGTTTTAATGATACTTGCAACAATGATGAAATCCTTTGTCCGTCGTTCCTTATATAGGCTTCCTCTGCAGGTTTGCAACTTTGTATAATTAATTTCGCTTTTGTTTCGCTGGATTGCTGTGAACGCTTTTGTTTTTAATTATTTAAAAGTTTTATTTAAAAATTTTATTTTTCCATTTTATGCAGTGGTGTTTTCTTGAATTTCTTCTGGTAGATAGGCCTTTTTTACTCTGTTCATATGTACGATTCTAGTTTGTTTTAAAGTTATTGCTATCTTCAGATTACTATTCCCTATGACTTCAGTAATTTCGTATGGTCCGCTATATTCGGGTCCTAGTTTTTCGCGCCTTGGATTTAATAACCAAACCCAATCTCCTGCTTCATATGTTTGAGGTTGTATCTTCCGGTCGTAGTAATGTTTTTGTCGAACTTTTGATTCTTTTAAGTTATTTCGCGCCATTTGTCGGATGTGGTGTAGTTTGTGTATTAATTCGTCGACATAGTCTGGATATGTCTTGATATTATCTGTTGGAGGTATACTTGAAGGAAGACGTGCTTTTCTACCGTAGACAAGTTCGTGAGGCGTAAATTTCGTGCCTTCATGAGTGCTTGTATTATACGAAAACATTGCTTGAGGTAACCATTGGTCCCATTGTCTTTCCTTTGATACATAATGTCTTAAATATTCAATAAGAACATGATGACTTCTTTCTAGTGATCCATTAGATTGTGGATGGTATGCAGATGTTCGATATTGTTTGATCTGGAATGTCCTGGCTAATTTCTTCATAAGGGAACTCATAAAATTTGGCCCTTGGTCAGTCAGAATTGCTTTAGGACTTCCGAATTTACAGATAAAATGCTTTGTAAATGCTTTGGCTATGTCCTTTGCAGTTATATTTGTTAATGGTATTGCAAGAGAGTATTTGGTTAGGTTGTCTTGAATTGTAAGTATATAACTATTTCCATTTTTTGTGAAAGGTAATGGTCCTACTATGTCCATAGAAATTTTATCAAAAGCATCCAATGGTGTGTCTGTCAATATCATAGGCTCCTTATTTTTTACTCTTACTAATTTAGTTTTCTGACATTCTAGACATGTCTTAACAAATTGTGCTATTTCATATTTCATGTTTTTCCAATAATATATGCTTCTTATTCGATGGTATGTTTTAGTAATTCCTTTGTGTCCTCCTATAGGTGTTTCATGGATTTCTTTGATAATTTGCTGCCTATCTTGTATGGAAGGAGTTATAAGAGTACATTTACAAAAAATAAATTGAATGTCCTCGTTTATGAATATTAGTTCTATTAAATTTCGTAATTGCCTAAGCGAAATTTTATTTTCTTCTGCTGATATATACACCTTTGTGGCTTGTTTAAGTACCAGGTATGTGTAAAGTGTTTTTAATGATGTATATAGATTTTCTTCTGTTGGGTAATTTGGTATGACAAGTCCAACGATTGTACGTTTTCCACTTCTTATTGTTGCAGATTCTCCGAGTTTTAGTGGAAATGGAATTTTGTTAACTCTTATATTTCTTTCTTTATATAATTTTTCTCCCATTGGTCCTATTGGTTTGCCTTCTGTATTTATAAATCAAAAAGACTCCCATTTAAAAACATTGTCGTAAATTAATACCCATCAAAAAGAATCCCATTTAAAAACATTGTCGTAAATTAATACCATCAAAAAGAATCCCAATTAAAAACATTGTCGTAAATTAATATAAATATATTAATGTTCTATATTTAACTTTACAAAAATAATGATATACAACAATTGCGCCAATTATCACAATGGCTATTTATACAAAGAAAAAATCACAATGGTACAATGGAAAAATGTATTAAATAATATTAAGCAGATGTATTTTTATACAAATAAATATTTTAATACGAATAAATATTTTATTCAAAATACTTGGCGCTGCGAAACCGAAAAAATGATAACCCTGATAGCCAGATCTGGGCAGCAGGATCTGACATCAGAACCGTAGTCGTCTGTGTCCGCATTTAATTGTCTTAGTATTAATAATTTACAATAACTCCCTTACAATCTAAAATACATAATGTACATATACATACTAGAAACGCAGAAAAAAAGAGAGAAAAAGATTAATGCAATTTATACATATTTATTCAGTTTAGCAACACCAATTCGTGGCGCAGCGCCAAGTATTTTGAATAAAATATTTATTCGTATTAAAATATTTATTTGTATAAAAATACATCTGCTTAATATTATTTAATACATTTTTCCATTGTACCATTGTGATTTTTTCTTTGTATAAATAGCCATTGTGATAATTGGCGCAATTGTTGTATATCATTATTTTTGTAAAGTTAAATATAGAACATTAATAAATTTATATTAATTTACGACAATGTTTTTAAATGGGATTCTTTTTGATGGTATTAATTTACGACAATGTTTTTAAATGGGATTCTTTTTGATGGGTATTAATTTACGACAATGTTTTTAAATGGGAGTCTTTTTGATGGTATATATATACTTGGCGCTCTTTTTTGTACCTTTTGTAAAAAGGTAATTTTGTGAGGATTTCACACATTTTGTAGTTTTCTTGTGCGTGAAACCGTGCTGTGCGCTATCCTGATGTTCCATAGCGTGGTAATTTTTGTTGGCTTATTTATTTATTATCCTTTTTTTGTAAGAACAAAATATAAATATCTTTAGCACCTTTGGGCCATTGCCTTTTTTTAATTTGCACGTCATCAGCTTCAATCCAACTACTAGACATTCCTTCTTCTTTACATATATAAATCATAATGTGGTTATTTAATTTCCTCATGCGGCAGGGTTACTTTCACTTTCAGCTGTTGAAATAATTGTGCGTTGATAGTTTGACGTAGATCACACTGCATCATCTTCTGCTTTGATTATCTGTAAATATATAAATCCACATTTTAATTATATATTCACAAAAGATTGAAAAGCATCAAGGGAGATGTGTTTTCAGCGTACTTTCTTCACTAATGCGACTTGCTTTACATTGCAAGCAGTCCACCATAATCTATTTTCTTAATAATTCTTAATGCTATGTCTTTAGACAAATTTTGTCGATTTACCTTATTTGACATATTTCCAGAAACTTGTGCGACACAAGATGCTCTGTCTATCTATCTAATCTTCTCTGGACAACCTCCAAGCCTGTGCATTCCCTTCATTTCTATCCATTCAAACCTGTGCGTCCCCTTCAATTCTATTATCCAAGCCTGTGCATCCCCTTCATTTTTATCGAAGTCCTGTGCGTCCCCTTCATTTCTATAATATAATATAATATAATATAATAAGCTTTACATAAAAACTCTAAATTGCTGATATACAAATACAAATATCTGGCAATTTAAATACAGTGCAATTTTTTACTACAATATATATATTATTTTGTACATGCATGGTACAAATTTCCAGAAACTTGTGCGAAAGGAGATGCTTCTCAGTCGAACCATCTCCGGACAACTTCCAAGTCTGCGACTCTACATAAGAAATCTATTTGAAAAATTTTGGCGACTTACCTTGTTAATTGAGACAATAATTCAGTCTCCTATTAGTGTAAAAACTCGTGACATTTCAAATTCCGACAATTTACTTTATTTGACACTTAGCACATGGTAGGTTATAATATCTCTGCCTAGCTGTCACGTGACAACAATTTATTTGACACTTAGCACTTGGTAGGTTATAATATCTCTGCCTAGCTGTCACGTGACAACAATTTGTTACGCGATTGGCCGATGCCCGCATCCAATGAACAACGTGCCTGAGAGACATTTCCTCGCCCTTTCATACTCCCCTCTTGCCTAGAAGTGTAGGACGATGACTATGACGATGCTGAATTTTAAGAACATAAAATTCAGCAAATTGCAACTTTACATCGAAATATCTCAGCTCATAAGGCCCGTAGGTACAAAACGAAGACACTTTTCTCATGTAAATCAAACCCAAGCTATCCATTAGGACCATTCAAAATCTAATTGGATCAGCCGTTATTGAGATTCGGAAATCTCAGGGTTCTTGATAGCGAGTCGTCGCGTAATAGAGCCACTCCGTGTCTTGCGCTGCGCATATATATCTATATATATACTTGGCGCGAGACACTACCGTGTCTCTTGATGTTATTACGCAATCCTTTCCCATCCATAGATGATCTTCTACTTCAATATTTTGTTTTTTGACAGGTATATTGGATATACTCTTGGTTTGCCTGTGGTATGTTGTGGAGGTGGTGTGGGTGGCACAGATAATGGCAGGGGAGTCAATGGTGGAAGAGATAATGGTGGGAGTGATAATAACGGGGACGGAGGTGGTGAAGGGGGAGTGAGTATTTTCCCTTGCTTGATTTTAATGGGAGTTATGGGAGCTGTATCTGTACTAGAATTTAATTTTTGTTTCTTCTTTTTAGGTGTATGGTGAGTATTTTTGTCTGTGCTTGACTCTGCATTAATTTTGGGAGGATCTTTATAATTGTGTCTTGGTACTATGGTTGTTTCATCTATTTCTTCTATTAAGTCCTCTTGAGGTTTCTTAACGTAAGGTTTTTTTATTGCTTGTGTCTTGTCTTGTGTTGTTTCTTGAAATGGTATTCCTTCTTGAGGAGTCTTATGTATTTGTATAGGTACCGAAATTTGGGGGGGTATATGTACTTCAACAGGTACTGTGATTTGAGGGGATATATGTGTTTTTATTTGAGGAGATTCTATGCTTTGTTTTTTCGTTTCTGGTTGTGATGAAGAGGTATTTCTTTTTACTTTTCGTTTTAACTGTTGTCGTTTTGTTCCTATTGCATCACTCTCGTCGTACGAGGAGTCGGAATCTGACGAACTAAGTTTATGCTGTTTATGTGGAGCTGGGTTTCCTGAGGTCGAGGCGGTTGTTTCTCTTTGTCGTGTATTAGGTTGATGAAACTGTTTTTGTTTTTTGTTCTCGTGTGAATTTGTTTCTGAATGTGCTCGCTTCGCGTTTAACGGTAATGCTATTGGATTTCTAGATAAAGCATCTGCGTTCGTATTATATTTCCCCGGCTTGTACAAAATTTTGTAATCGTATTCCGCTAGTTTAATTTTCCATCGCATTAGTCGTGACGTTGGATTTGAGAGAGTTTGTAGCCATTCTAAAGGTTTATGATCTGTTATAAGATAGAATTTTCTACCATAGATATAAGGTCTGAAATGAAATACCGCGTATAATATTGCTAAAAGTTCTCGTTCTGTCGGTGAGTAACGAGTTTCTGCGTCATTTAGAACTCGAGATGCGTAAGCTACTGGTAAGTCTTTTCCTATTTCTCCCTGACTAAGAACTGCACCTACAGCGATACCTGAGGCGTCTGTCGTTATGTTGAACGTTTTTTCAAAATCTGGATACTGTAATATGGGTTCCTTGCAGAGAGTTTCCCTTAAAGTTTCGAATGCCTTTTGTTGTTTGTCCGTCCATGCGAATTTATAATCCTTTTTGGTGAGATTGGAAAGTGGTCGTGCAATTTTTGAGAAATCTTTTATAAATCTTCTGTAATATCCGCTCAGTCCTAAGAACTGTTTTACATTTTTGACAGTTGTTGGTGTTGGAAATTCTTTAACTGCTACTATTTTTCGTGGATCGGGTTTAACTCCATATTCGCCTATTATGTGTCCTAGATATGTAACTTCTTTCTTCAAAAATTCACACTTATCGGGTTGAAGGTGAAGATCTGCTTCTCTTAATCTATCCATTAATCGTTTGAATTTGGTTGCATGTGCCTTCAGAGAGCTAGCATATATGACTATGTCATCTAAATACACGAAGAGCTCTACTCCTTGAAGTCCGGTTAGAACTTGATCCATAAGTCTTTGGAAGGTTGCTGGTGCATTTTTAAGTCCAAACGGCATTCTATTGAATTCATAATGCCCGTATATTGTAGAAAAGGCTGTTTTATGGCGATCATCTGGATGCATAGGAATTTGGTGAAACCCGGATGCAAGATCAAATACAGAAAAATATTTTGCACTTCCTAACTGATCTAATATATCAGTTATATTTGGTAAAGGATAAGCGTCTCCAATTGTTTTTTCATTTAATTTTCTAAAGTCTATTACTATCCTAGGTTTTCTTATTCCTTCAGAATCTTCTTTTTTTAATACTATCCATATCGGTGAATTATAAGGAGATAAAGAAGGTTGTATTATTCCTTTCTCTAATAATTCTTTGGTTTGTTTTCTTACTTCTTCCTTAAATGACTGAGGATACCGATACTGTTTCGTAAAAACAGGAACATCGTTTTCCGTTATGATTTTATGGTAAGCTTTATTTGTTGCTTCCAACTTTTCTCCCGGAATGTGAAATCTATCTGCATGTTCCTTTATCAGTTCTTCAACACTGGCTCGTTCTTCTGAATTTAAATGGTCTAGCCTTAGTAGTCGTAATAACTGGTGGGTTCTATTGGTTGCCCTATATATATCTGATGATTTTTCTTCTGCAGGTACTTCAATAAATGGTTCTAATTCGACCGATGGTACAGGAATTTTAATATCCTTTGTGGATGTATTTATTGCAAATAGACATGCCATGCCGTTATTATTTGACACGATTGCGTTTCCCATATGTAAATTAGGGTGAATGTTAATTTTAGGAATATATCCTGTGCTAGTCTGTGTATTGAGAACTCGTACATATATTTGACTTCTTGTTCTGGCTGGTATTGTAACCATTTCTGGATCAATGAATGGAATAGTTTCTGGTCCAATAGTTATTGCTGATCTTGTATAATCGATAGTTGCTCCGTTAGTTTGAAAGAAATCCGTTCCTAATATTCCATCCTGTCTGATAGGAAGGTCCTCTACGACGTGGATGATAACTTCTGTATTTAAAGTTCTTATTTTGATGTACCCTATAGTGCTAAGTAGACCGTCCGTGATGCCATTCAGATCAAATAGGGTGTCCAGGAAGATTGGAATGTCGGGAGAAACAGCACATCTTTTGATTACATTTAGGTCTGATCCTGTGTCAATCATTAGTGTTGCTTGTCCCCCGTTAAACCCTATATCAGAAAGAAGGATGCTAGGTGGTTTCCTTATTTGTTCTGTTTTGAGTCTAAGTATGGCTTGTCTACGTACCATACGGGGTTGTGCCTCTTCTTTTTCTTTTCTATCAAAGTACATCTTTTTTCTGCATTGGTCTATCGTGTGGCCTCGGAATTTGCAGTATTCGCAGGATATACTATCATAAGCTCGGTTTCTACATTCTTGCACCGTATGTCCCGGTCTCCGACAATAATCACAATATGTGTTGGATTGAGGAGTTCTATTCGTGTAACTTTGACTTCTACAATCTTGCGTCGTGTGACCCGTTCTTCGGCAGTTGCCACAATATTCGTTGGACTGAGGGGCTCTGTTGGCTTGGCTCCTGCAATCTTGCGTCATGTGACCTGCTCGTCGGCAGTTGCTACAATATTCGTTGGGTCTTGCATTATAACTTCGACGTCTACAATCTTGTGTCATGTGACCTGGCTTTCGGCAAAAGTCACAGAATGTATCGCTCTGATTCTTGTTTAGGTTCCTACATTCTTGTATAGTATGTCCTGTTCTTTTACAATGTTGACAAGTTTTTTGTTGCCAGTCAGTGCGTGAAACTTGCTGACTACTGCAGGTGGTGACGTCATGGCCGTATCCGAGGCAGTTTATACATTGATTAGCTTGAGATACTCCTGTTGTTATTTTTGTTCTTATTTGATACTCGTTGTATTCTGCTTCTGCTTTAATGGCGACGTTGATAGCGCGATCAAGACTGGTGTAGGTGCATTCATGTATTCTATTGTATATTTCGATCTTTAAACCCGTTAGAAAGGCTTTAACAGCATTTTGTTCCGCGTTTATATTAAATTGAGCTTCATGCCCAGGTACTTCTATAGTGTTACAATGTCTGATTTGTAGAAGTAAATTAGATACGCGGCTGCTATAGTCTACTGTTGTTTCGTTTGGTAGTTGCGCGATTTTTGATAATTCGCCTTATAATTGGATTGATGTGTGTAATGGAGCGAAACGTGAGCTTAGTACAGAAATGAGGTCGCTGATTGTATTATATTCTCCGCTTAAAACTACTCTCGAAGCTTGTCCGTAAAGCTTATTTTTTATGAGTTGAACTAATCCATATTCTGCATTAGGATTTACCATGCGTCGTGCATGCCTACAACTTTTAACAAATTGATGTAGTGGTATATTTCTACCATCGAAAGAAGGTACTGTATCGGCTGTATCGCGTAAACTAATGTGTGGTAAATGAGGATATACATTCGTAGCTGTATTCATATTAATTTGAGGATTTGAATTTCCTGGAATGTTGTCATTTTCAATAGTTTCTGATGTTTCTGGAGTGTCTATATTTCCTGGAGTTCTTTGAGTCTCCGTATTAATTGCTAAATTAGCCATTGCTTCTCCAAGTGTGTTAGGCATTGTGAAGTTTTAAGTCTCTATAGAATTTAAGAAAAAATTTTCTAAGAAAATACTCACTTTTGGAGTTATTTTACTAAGCGAAAATATCCTTCTCAACGAGATATCCCACCGCTGTCACCAAAAATATCCGACCTGTAACGTTCGGTTGTCCGGGGACGACTGAATATTAACAGGTTCTCGAGAGGAGAGCGGCGTCCCTCGAGTATAGGATAGGTGGGGTTTCGTTGGTTGAGTAAAGGATTAAAATCCAACTTAAAACGTAACAATGATTTATTCAAACAACACTTATTCCTAATAACGAGTATAATGATATTGCTTACGACTACGATTATATATAAGTTTTATGTTTTTTATGGTTTCTTTTATCTATGCTAATTAATTCTAATACGCTGTGGAATTGTGTGAATATATATATATATATATATATATATATATATATGTGCTGCTGCCGTAAGTCCGGCCGCTACCGTTTCCGGAGCGGTTCCCGAACTCTTGACAGAGTTTTATGTTCTATAATTCTGCTGTGAGAGCGGCCGCTACCGTTTCCGGAGCGGTTCCCGACACTCTTGGCAGAGTTCTTGTTCTAGTGTTCCGTAGACCTTGCCTTTGCTAAGCGGCTAAGCTGCTACCTACTAGTAGGAGCAACGCTTGAAACCTCCGCAAAGACAAAGTTCTCAACCTTTAAATGAAAGATCCAAAAAGGAGCACCAGTACCTTTGTACACTGAGAACCAGTCGCTACCGTCTCCGGAGCGTGCTGAAATTCTACTGGATAGTACTTAAGCTGCCTCTAGGAACTAGCATTCGTTGGTCGCAAGAACGTATCTGTATTCGAATGAGCGCGCCGAGTGCTGCGTGCGCCTCCTTTTATACTGGAGAATTGGCGGGCTGGCGCATGCGCAGTGAGTCGGTATTCGTTATTTCGCATTTTTCTCGCTTATTATATAATATTTTGTTTTGTGTTTCTGTCAGTATTTATAATTAATTATTCTTAACATTTCTATAATATTTGTTTCTCTAATCTATGCGTAATTTAATATTAACATATAAAAGTATGTATAATGGGTCTGCGTGGTAACATTTACGTGGTAATGTAGTACCATACTATTTTATCGACGGTCGGTAACGTCGGGTTTGAGTCCCCGTGGGACGTTACAGTGGGACAGGTAAGTAAAATTGATTTATAAATCATTTAAAATTCATATACATATGCATCATACAAATCGGAAGGTTCGACAAGGTTATCGGCATGAATGCGATTCTGCGTAATTTCAATGATAACATATATATTTTCCAAAATCACTGTAAATCTTCACGCATTATTTATTTATCGCGTGGCTTCCAAAACAGCCTAATCAAGAGACACGGTAGTGTCTCGCGCCAAGTATATATAGATATATGCGCAGCGCGAGACACCGAGTGTCTATATTACGCCACGACTCGCTATCAAGAAACCTGAGATTTCCGAATCTCAATAACGGCTGATCCGATTAGGTTTTGAATGGTCTTAATGGATAGCTTGGGTTTGATTTACATCAGAAAAGTCTCTTCGTTTTGTTCCTACGGGCCTTATGAGCTGAGATATTTCGATGTAAAGTTGCAATTTGCTGAATTTTATGTTCTTAAAATTCAGCATCGTCCTCGTCCTCGTCGTCGTCCTACACTTCTAGGCAAGAGGGGAGTATGAAAGGGTGAGAACATGTCCCTCAGGCACGTCGTTCATTGGATGCGGGTTTCGGCCAATCGCGTAACAAATAATCTGACAGCTACATAGTCAGAGATAACCTACAATGTGCTTAGTGTCAAATAAAGTAAATTGTCCGAATTTGAAATGTCACGAGTTTTTACATTAATTAGGAGACCGAATTATTGTCTTAATTAAGAAGGTAAGTCGCCAAAATTTTTTAAATCGAGTTAGTATGTACAGTCGTAGACTTGGAAGTTGTCCGGAGAAGGTTCGACAGAGAACCATCTTCTTTCGCATAAGTTTCTGGAAATTTGTACCATGCATGTATAAAATAATAATACCATGCATGTACAAAATAATATAAATTGTAACAAATTGCATTGCATTTAAATTGCCAGATATTTTTATACCAGCAATTTAGAGATTTTATGTAAAGCTTATATACATTATATTTAGAAATGAAGGAGACGCAGAGGACCTGGATAAAAATGAAAGGGACGCACAGGCTTGGATAGAATTGAAGGGGACGCACAGGCTTGGATGGATAGAAATGAAGGGAATGCACAGGCGTGGAGGTTGTCCGGAGAAGATTAGATAGATAGACAGAGTATCTTGTTTCGCACAAGTTTCTGGAACTTTGTCAAATAAGGTAAATCGACAAAATTTGTCTAAAGACATAGCATTAAGAATTATTAAGAAAATAGATTATGGTGGACTGCTTGCAATGTAAAGCAAGTCACATTAGTGAAGAAAGTACACTGAAAACACATCTACGTTAATGCTTTTCAATCTTTTGTGAAAGACATTCGTAATACTTTAATTAATAAAATCCAAAGTAGTTGTCACGCTATTCATTAATTCATTAATTTTTTAGATTCCCATTATTTCAATTCACCAATAAACATACTAAATTAGTTTCATTCCAACACCAATAAAGTGTGCGTTAAAACTATTGGATCTCCTCGTTCATTTTCGCTGAATCATTACCATTAGCATTTAAATTTCCTGCAACAAGACTTTCTACCATACGCTCTCACCTCTTTTGGACACATTATTTAGTCTCTACACTCACTAAAGCAAAAGGCCACTCTATTTCTATAAATAGTAAGTTCTATGTTAAGTTGTATATAATTAAAATGTGGCTTTATATATTTACAGATAATCAAAGCAGAAGATAATGCAGTGTAGCAATACGGAAATTTAATATATGTACTATTCCCACAACCAAAGTAGTAATAGCTGGACAATCATATAAAGTTATGAATGCTATATTTCATAGTGGTTCATGTATTGGGGATGGCCATTACACCAGTATACAGGGTGTCCCAAAAATGTCGGAGTTCCTTGGAAGGGGTAATTCAGGGAGTGATTTGAAACAACTTTTTCCTTAGCCAAAATATTGTCCGAAGCTTCGTTAAGGAGATATTAAAAAAAACCCCGACCAATCAGAGCGCGCGCCTTCCGCTCGAGTTCTCGGGGTAGCGTTGGCTACGCGGTAGGCGACTGCGCTTGTACTACGAACGTACGAACAAGCAAGTTAGCATGCATCGAAGGAAACCGCGTTACACTTTTTTTTTAAAGCAGAATCTTAAATAAGAATCATTTGAAGTGACAAGAAGTACGTAAATTTCGTTTTTAAATAAGGCATAAACGAAAATGTACGACATGTGATCGTAATTCGTTATTGAGGTAAGAATCCGTAGTTTAATAACGGCCATCACAACTAAATTTAAAAAATAATATTAGGTATACGAATAAATTCTTTCCAACTGGATTTCCATAACCAGTACAAAGCTACTGAATTTCTATCGCGGTGGTATTCATAAGCTGCCAGAAAAATGGCAAAAAGTAATTAACAATAATGGAAATTATTTCGATGATTGAGTTGTTTTCATATTTTTTTAAATCGAACTGTTATTGTACCCTAAAATCGAAAAGAATTTATTTCTACACCTAATAATCACCAATAAATTAAATAAAACTCACCCATTCGGACATTCCTTTCCTTCCTTTTCGGAAACCTGTGTCACTGGGTCACTGAACCGATCCTGATTTATGGTAGGGTAGCGCCTAGTGCTCAGCTAAACGCAGGTATTCGCAGGACACCACCCGAAGGTAAGGGTCGCAAAGTCAAGTGCGTCCGGGTTGATGTACCGAATATTCACTTCACTGCACTGATAGTAACACTGATCATTTAATTTATTGTTCCTGCGTTATAAAAATTGGTGGCCGCGAAAGGGGCCGCGCGTACACCCAGAACATCGCGTAATACTCTTCGGCTGAGTACATTTCTGGGACGAGATTACTAGCTGACTGACAGGATTTTTTCCCCAAGCAACTTCCTCTACCCCCAAGTAGTTTCTCTCGTTCCATTATGAGTTTACTCCCACCAGGACAAGAGGCTTTAAGTAAAAAGAAGCCAGCACATTTTCGAAACACACGTGTTTTGCAGAAGTGCAACGAACGAACCATCCTACACTTTCACAAAAGCCCGCGCTCCGTCCTTTTACTGCCAATGTACCCATTGCTTAGAGATAGACAGCAGACACCACGTGTTTCGGTTCGAAAGGGTCCGAAGAGACGAGAAACAGAAAGTCCTCGAATTGTTATAAAGAAGAAAAGGCATACCATTCCTGTTTCCGTTTCCCGATGCCCTGAGTTCACGTTTGCTACGAGCAGGAACCAGTTAAGCCATAAATTACCCAAAACTGTAGTAAATCGTTCTCTACCAGCCTGATTAATTTTGCAGAACTAGAAATTAAAGAGTATTATCCAACATCAATACGCCTCGCGAAGAGATACAGGAAGAGAAGGGGCAGTCCGCTGACTGCGCGTAGTCCCGCCTGCTTCGTCCTACTTTCAAATTAAAGACGGATCCCTTATCTCTCGTTTCTAAGCACGCGCTCGAATTTCAAAACAAAAGCACGCGTCGACGTATTCCGAGCGAGAGATGCTGGGCCTTGAGGTCCGATTGGCCTCAAACTAACTAATCAGGCCTGCATCCCTCCCAAATGTCCACTGTCCTGAAGAGGCCCTCTTCACAGCAATATCTCCTCCCCAAGGCCCACCATCTTTCGCACGGAATACGTCGACGCGTGCTTTTGTTTTGAAATTCGAGCGCGTGTTTAGAGACGAGAGATAAGCAGGTCTGATTGGTTAGTTTGTGGCCAATCGGACCTCAAGGCTCACCATCTCCCGCACGGAATACGTCGACGCGTGCTTTTGTTTTGAAATTCGAGCGCGTGTTTAGACACGAAAGATAAGGGATCCGTCTTTAATTTGAAAGTAGGACGAAGCAGGCGGGACTACGCGCAGTCAGCGGACTGCCCCTTCTCTTCCTGTATCTCTTCGCGAGGCGTATTGATGTTGGATAATACTCTTTAATTTCTAGTTCTGCAAAATTAATCAGGCTGGTAGAGAACGATTTACTACAGTTTTGGATAATTTATGGCTTAACTGGTTCCTGCTCGTAGCAAACGTGAACTCAGGGCATCGGGAAACGGAAACAGGAATGATATGCCTTTTCTTCTTTATAACAATTCGAGGACTTTCTGTTTCTCGTCTCTTCGGACCCTTTCGAACCGAAACACGTGGTGTCTGCTGTCTATCTCTAAGCAATGGGTACATTGGCAGTAAAAGGACGGAGCGCGGGCTTTTGTGAAAGTGTAGCATGGTTCGTTCGTTGCACTTCTGCAAAACACGTGTGTTTCGAAAATGTGCTGGCTTCTTTTTACTTAAAGCCTCTTGTCCTGGTGGGAGTAAACTCATAATGGAACGAGAGAAACTACTTGGGGGTAGAAGAAGTTGCTTGGGGAAAAAATCCTGTCAGTCAGCTAGTAATCTCGTCCCAGAAATGTACTCAGCCGAAGAGTATTACGCGATGTTCTGGGTGTACGCGCGGCCCCTTTCGCGGCCACCAATTTTTATAACGCAGGAACAATAAATTAAACGATCAGTGTTACTATCAGTGCAGTGAAGTGAATATTCGGTACATCAACCCGGACGCACTTGACTTTGCGACCCTTACCTTCGGGTGGTGTCCTGCGAATACCTGCGATCAGCTAAGCACTAGGCGCTACCCTACCATAAATCAGGATCGGTTCAGTGACCCAGTGACACAGGTTTCCGAAAAGGAAGGAAAGGAATTTCCGAATGGGTGAGTTTTATTTAATTTATTGGTGATTATTTGGTGTAGAAATAAATTCTTTTCGATTTTAGGGTACAATAACAGTTCGATTTAAAAAAATATGAAAACAACTCAATCATCGAAATAATTTCCATTATTGTTAATTACTTTTTGCCATTTTTCTGGCAGCTTATGAATACCACCGCGATAGAAATTCAGTAGCTTTGTACTGGTTATGTAAATCCAGTCGGAAAGAATTTATTCGTACACCTAATATTATTTTTTAAATTTAGTTGTGATGGCCGTTATTAAACTACGGATTCTTACCTCAATAACGAATTACGATCACATGTCGTACATTTTCGTTTATGCCTTATTTAAAAACGAAATT
Organism: Andrena marginata; assembly: GCA_963932335.1. Taxonomy (NCBI): domain Eukaryota; kingdom Metazoa; phylum Arthropoda; class Insecta; order Hymenoptera; family Andrenidae; genus Andrena; species Andrena marginata. Next base: position 19,110,066 of record OZ010663.1, read on the forward strand.
TACGTACTTCTTGTCACTTCAAATGATTCTTATTTAAGATTCTGCTTTAAAAAAAAAGTGTAACGCGGTTTCCTTCGATGCATGCTAACTTGCTTGTTCGTACGTTCGTAGTACAAGCGCAGTCGCCTACCGCGTAGCCAACGCTACCCCGAGAACTCGAGCGGAAGGCGCGCGCTCTGATTGGTCGGGGTTTTTTGTTAATATCTCCTTAACGAAGCTTCGGACAATATTTTCGCTAAGGAAAAAGTTGTTTCAAATCACTCCCTGAATTACCCCTTCCAAGGAACTCCGACATTTTTGGGACACCCTGTATGTAAAGAAGAAGGAATGACTAGTAGTTGGATTGAAGCTGATGACGTGCAAATTAAAAAAAGGCAATGGCCCAAAGGCGCTAAAAATCTTTATATTTTATTTTTACAAAAAAATGATAATAAATAAGCATGGTAGTGAACCGATGTACAATCCCATAAAAAGAATCCCATTTAAAAAATTGTCGTAATTTAATAACAGTAAACACTACAAAATGTGTGAAATCCCCACAAAATTACCTTTTTACAAAAAGGTACAAAAAAGAGCGCCAAGTATATAATCTCTTCAAAAAGAATCCTATTTAAAAACAATGTCGTAAATTAATATAAATTTAATAATGTTCTATACTCTACAAAAATAATGTTCTAGACTGTACAAAAATAATGATATACAACAATTGCGCCAATTATCACAATGACTATTTATACAAAGAAAAAATCACAATAGTACAATGAAAAAATGTATTAAATAATATCAAGCAGATATATTTTATACAAATAAATATTTTAATACGAATAAATCACATAAAAAAATAGAAGAAAATATACAATATAAAAAAATATATGAAATCAAAATGAGCTGCAAGTACATAAAGGTGCTTTCCAACTGCGCTTAAGATGACACAACTACATATACACAGCTAAAATGCTGTATTCATACATTCCGTTACTCATATCGCGGACATTTTAAATAATATGAAGATAAAATGTAACATCTAGATATTTGCCTTGATGTCCGCGGCCTGGAAGTCAAATACTTGGCGTGGCCAGGCAAAGTATTCTCAAATCATCAATACCCATACCTTCCCCTCGCAGGCTTTCAGATAATTTGTCCATTTAAAACGTAGATAATATGAGTACATTTTCATTATATTGCGTTTTAAAATAATTGTAAGTTTATTTATCGATAAGATTACACTTGAAGTAATGCATGTACGAATGTGCTGATATCATAATGATTCATGCACGTCATTGATTAGTTTTAATTAGTTTTACCTTGGATGCAATTTTACGTACGTACTGCCTTGCTTAAATAATTGAAAGCTGTCTGAACCTTACATAAATACGAATTTAAATATGGCTTTAAGAAACCATGTTATTAACGGAAACTGCCAAAATGGACTTCAAATTCGGTAATAGAGGTTTTATTTGTTTGCAAAAAAAATATAACACATAAACTATTTATATGTATGAAAAGGGATTATCCAGAGGTATGTTAGCGTATATTTACAAAATACAAAAACTTAATTCTAAGAGTTGGTGGTGGGGGTAACTTGAAAAATGTGGATTTTTCGAAAATAATTTTTACGCGGTTTTGTAGATATAAAAGAAGGATGCAACTTTTGTTTAAACTTCTTTTCGATATCTCTCACCGTTCTCGAGATATTCCACGGAAAAGAAAATTCTGCATTTTCTTCAAGGGGTGATTTCACCCCTAAAAAATGCTTTTTGGCACCAACGAAAAATAGGGTTGTGTTACGGATGAACTACTCTACTTGCACACCGAGTTTCATAATTTTCTTAATTTCCGGGTTGCCGAACGTCCCTTGTCAGTCGCGTGCTTGACACCGCTTCACGGAAAACACCATATCTCCGTTAATTTTGCGAATTTCTTCATAAAATTTGGAGACAGCATTCTTGAAGCCTGCGTCTTTCGGAAAATGTAAAAAAGAAAAAATCGATTTTTCAGATTTTTTACAGTGGTCTCCCCCCTTAAATTTGGTTACGCCAACATATAAATACGTATAGATTTCTCTAACGGTGCGTTTAGACCAAACGAACATTTCGACAAAATACATGCTCATTTAGTGTAAACGGCAATCTTCACTTGTAACTTTTCATTGTCGATGTGTGTGTGGGGGGGGGGGGGGGGAGGCGAACGAACACTCGTTCGTTTGGTTTAAACACACCTTTACGTATAACAAGCAGAGTTGGGTGTTATCCGTATAAAGTTTTATTCGAGTAACCTTCGAATAACAATTGGGAATACCTATTAAACAGTTATTGAAGAGTGACGAATAATTTTGTATTCCAAAGCAGCGCGATAATTGTGTCGTGTGTTATTGGTACGTGTATGTATGTATGTTTGTTGAAACAACGAAGCTGAAGGGTCTGGCTGTCATTAGGCGAATCGAGACCCTCGTCGGACGAGGGAGCTCCTTCCCAGTTGTAACACTGCCTATATAAAATGGGCCGTATGTCCAGGTATGTACAATCATTAAAAAATCTGTTCGAGATTCGAGTAGTTCGGATCTCCGCCACACCCAACTCACCGCAGCACCTCCTGGACAGCGGAGCGTCAAGCCCGATCCACAATCGATCAGCCAATCACCTGCCAGCGACAGAACGCTCATCCAATCACATTTCCCCACGTCTGTCGATCCGCTGGGGAAGACGGCTAACGGAAATTGATGATCCTCCTGGCCATTCTTGTTCACGTAGAGTGCTCGGCTAGACGTTCGGTCTGACTAAATCGTTCATACGGCATCTCGTGAATATTCTCAGATACTCTTTCTCATCGTGTGCTCATCACAGATTTCTCGATCGCTCACTCACTTCAATCACGCGTGTCGATTGTGGATCGTGGTCGTGGTGCGACCGCGTGGTCAGTGTGCGTGGCCTTCTCAACGAGCATTTGGTGGTACAGCACCACGCGCTGTCGCTCACCGTTCACCCTTTTTAAACTTGTGACTCACTCCGCGAGTCTTTTTACAATAAAACGACAATTTAACTCAACACGTGCATTGTGACTTTCGCACCTAACCTCCCCGGCAGTTTCAAAGCTCATCGCGACATATCAATCGCGAACAAGATCCTATTAATATTTCCTTTTACCCCCTCGTATGACAGGATTGTAAAATTTCAGCAAAAGGTCGGGGGCCTCTCGGTACCCCTCGCGGATTCCTGCCGCCCGCCCATATAGATGTAATAAACAAATGCCGCTTATTCCTCTGACCCTTCGTCGCGACATAGTTCTTGCGAATAACAATTAAAAAATAAGCAAATAAATGAATTCATTCGATGAGAATGAAGAAATTTTCTTTATTCGAAGAGCGTTTCTCATCCGTAGCGATGTACCGTTTATTCCAAGGTTCATTCCAAGGCGCATAACTTCACTGTGCACTGCGTTCCTTCGTCCTTCGAATCGGTGTGGCATGGCGCGTAAAGTACTATGTGCTCACTGATGGAATGCTGAGGGACGAGCGACGAGGACTTTTCTCATTTGGGTACGAATAAACATTAAAAATGAGAATAAGAACAGGATTGTTAGAATTACAAAGGACGTTTTTGACGTTGCGTCTCGTCTTCAAGAACTTTCATCAAAATGTGATTTGATGTCGACCACGCATGAAACGAGTAGATATGTACTTGTCATCGTTTGGCTGTTATCGAATTTATTTAAACCGTACTAATTTTTTTTTGAATAAATAGATTGTGTTCTACTTGTACGAGTACCTGCATGACTTTTCCTGCAAGTCTTCTAGGATTATTTCATGTAGGCCATTCATTGAAACTCTCGGTTTTTCCCCCGAGGTCCTGACTAGGTCGAGCTATGTATAGCCAAGCTACACATCTGGCAACCAGTCTCGCGCAGGTCAGTCCTTTTTGCCCGTGGAAGCGGTCAGTTTTCTGTTTCCGGTGACTTTTCGCGCCCCTTTTTTTCTGCGCGTTTTCAGCGTCGCTTGAGGACCTCGGTCCTCTTCGAAGGCAGTAGATTGAGTAGGTATAGATCGAAACGTTGTTTTGGAAGGTGAATATGAAATTACCAATCGTAAAGAACGAATGAATTTTCGTTTCGCTCTGAAATATTCCTCAGGCTAGTCGGCCAGATTGTCTCGCCAGGGGTGGTCGCGGTTTATGACTGTATTGTCCCGCGAGTTGGTGATTGACAACGATAACTGCGCGTCCGAATTGTCATCGTATGTACCACCTACAGAGCAATATATGGATCAACCCAGAATGAAGAATTCCGGTAATTATGCATAAAAGGGTACACTTCACCGATTCTAATGACCTTGAAATATGTTGTCAAGGTCACCATTCTGAACAACTCTTCCCTATAGGTACAGTATACATGTTACCACCGCTCGGCCTTTGTTTCCGAGATATTTGCGAAAATCTGCTTTTGACTTATTCCGACGCAATGCATTCCACTTTCCAACTTGTCCCGGGTATCAGGGTTATCCCCGATTAGTGTTAGGGTTCGTGTTCCCCCCAGAGGGTGGGTGGCAGAATACACCCTCTGCACCAAGGGCTTGTCGTAAAGGCAGCCACACACGGTCCAGTCGGCCTGACAGGTCTGCCTGCGCAGGCAGACCTGTGCAAGTCGGCCTGACGCCCGTACTGCCTCCACACGCTCCGTCCGGCCTGACAGGCTGGCCGGATGGTACATCCACACGCTCCGGCTATTTCAGAAAAAAATAATTATTTATTCTTTATCGTATCAACATGGAAGTGATGTCGATGAATTCCTTATATTTTTCCGATGACAATCATACCAAATTTCATGTAAATCGGACTATTATTAACGAAATTAGTCTCAGGTTATGGGAATGAATTCTTCATGAAATTTCCTTCATTATTTTCCGAATTACGTCATTCTTGGTGTCACTTTCATCGGCAAAACATAAGGAATCAATTGGCTTCGTTTTCGCAAAGATCTGATGAGAAATGCGGAAGTAAAAAATTTTTCTGACGTTCCTTTGGTCGAGGGTCCCGAGGTCCTTTCCTCGGTACAATATGGCAGGCAAACCTTTGGTTTCCACCACTCTAAACAGTCTCTGCCCTTCAATCTTTAGCTGTCGCGAGCCACGAGTCTCTGTCTAAACTAGCGACGATAGCGAGAAATATAGCTTGGTATTATGGAGAATGGGGAGTCTCAAGTGGCGTTCGGCCTTCAGGCCGACCGAATCGTTTTTCGATTTTGCTCCGGCAGGCCTGCACACTCCGGATTGCGCAAGGAAAAATAAACTTTCTGCTACCGAAATCTACTGAATGTATACTACAGGGTGATTCTCAAGCGACGCCTGTCAAAGAGATGCCGCCTGGTATCCCGTGGCGACGACAGGATTCTCCATTGCTTCACCGAATTTGATGGCTCTCGATCTTCGAAAGTGTTGGAATCCATTAAAAAATCAGAAATGTCCAGGATTTCCGCATTTCTCATCATATCTTTGCGAAAACGACACCTATCGATTCCTTATGTTTCGCCAATGAAACTAACAACAATAACTACATAATTCGGAAAATAATGAAGGAAATTCCATGAAAAATCGAATTATATAATTTCCAGCTTATTGTGTTAAAAATAGTCCGATTTACATGAAATTTTGCATGAATTTTAGCGGAAAAACATAAGGAATCCATCGGTATCACTTCCATATCGATACGACAAAGAATAACGAATTTCTTAATAAGCTGAAATGAATAAATCCGTTGAATAAATGAATTCTAATGTTTAACTAAACTGTAGATTTCGTCACAATTTCTAATAGTACTATTTGGTTTTTCCTTATAATCGGAAACTAAAACTTTTCTCAACAAGCGATTTAAATCGCTTAAAGACCATTAAATAAACTCCTAAATATACAGTTTTCAAATTTTTTGATAACAATTATGTTGAAAAAATTGAAAAAACAACATTAAATGGACGTACAATATATTCAATTATAAATCATTAGAAAGGAATAATTTTTTCATTTTATGTTTTTTTGGCGCCATTCCGATATCTTTTATAGTTTAAAAATTATACAACAATGAATGTCACTAACTATCCCTATCCCGACCACTGTGCGGCGTCAGGTCGGCCTGCGCAGGCCGGCCGGACGACGTAGTGCATCCACACGGTCCAGCCGACTTGCACAGGCCTGCCTGCGCAGGCAGACCTGTCAGGCCGACTGGACCGTGTGTGGCTGCCTTAAGAGGCGACAGCAGGTCACCCCCCCCCCCACCGACCAGATTCACGAACGTCAAAAATAAAGGAGCGAGGCGCGAGGGCCGCAGGTAGGCAAGGCCCATGCCGTCAACTTGGGACGGACGCGGGGGACCCTCGCGCGCCGGTTTTCGTCAGAATAAATTAACCGACTCGGCTAGCTATCCTTAACTAAAAATGGGAACGAGGGACTTTCCCAAATCGCGCCAACACAATGGACTAAAAGTCCACGAGTAACGGTCACGACAACATGAGGCGCACGTGCAGCACCCGCGAAACGAAAGACCTCCATAAAAACGGCTTGAGGGGTCGTATCCCAATATAACGCTAAATAGCGAAACAGGGAACAATAGATTCAATCGGGCCTCGGAGCTGACCGCCGCTAGGGAAATAACCTCAATAAGCCAGGGAAAGTAGGAGACCTGGCACCAAGGGACTAAACACGTGGAAGGTGACCCGCGAGATACCCACCACGGACAACCCGCGGACAAGACAGCGACAAACACACGCGCCAGCGTACAGAATCCACACGTCCCATCACACACGAGCATCAAATAACATGTGCCCCAGGCGGACAACGCTTCGCTCGCCCGCAAAACTAGGCTCCGGCTACACAGCAGAGAACCCATTACCTGCAAACAACTGTAAGAAATAAAACAAAGAACGCCCTCCGGACTCCAAGGTCGCGACGACCGAAATCGATGCATTTTCCAACGAGTCCCCTCAGATGAGATTTATAGAAGCAATATTCCGATTTTAGATATCTCTGCGCGCTTTTCAAGCTGGCCGCAGCACGACGGAGGAACGTATTGGAGGAAATGGAGATCAGCAATGAATTTCTTATATTTTTCTGATGAAAATGTAAAGTAGTCCCATTTGCATGATATTTGGTGTGATTTTAATCGGGAGAACGCCAGGAATCCATTTGTGCCGCTTTCATATCGATAGTAAAAGAATGAAGAATTTCTTAATAAGCTGAAATGGATACATTTCACATTTTCACCCCTTGAATGCGGGCCCCGACCCCTCAATTCGCTACGGTCGGCCGAGGATTCATACCTGGGAAATGTTTACATCGAGGGGAGGATTCTCCGATTTCAAGGACCTTGGCATATGTTGTCAAGGTCATCATTCTGAACAACATTCCCCTCTAAACTTTTTGGCGCGGCTTTGGTTTACGAGATATTTACAAAAAACTTGGCATAATTGTACATTGAAATCTGCCTATACAGACTCCTTGCTTTACGCGCACGCAAGCGGGCGCGCGCCCCCCGCCCTTACCTAGCCCCAACCAATACTAATACCGTCGGCTGTGAAACCGTCAATCGGCAGTTCTAGTGTTAAGTAAAGTTTTTTGTAAATATCTCGTAAACCAAAGCCGACACAACATATGTCAAAATCATTGAAATCGAAGAATACTCCCCTAATGTAAACATTTACCCATACCTGTTTCAGAAAAAAATAATTCTTTATTCTTTATCGTATTGATATGGAAGTGATGCCGATGGATTCCTTATGTTTTTCCGATCAAAATCGTACCGAATTTCATGTAAATCGGACTATTATTAAGGAAAACAGCTTGAGGTTATGGAAATGAATTTTTTATGGAATTTGTTGCATTATTTTCCGAATTACGCCTTTCTCGGTGTCAGTTTCATCGGCGAAACATAAAGGTGGGATCAGACGGCGCGTGAATCGGCGATCTTTGCGCGTGAATCGGCGATTCACGCGCCGTCTGATCGGTCATGGCTCGGCTCGCCCAGGTTCGCCAAGCCGACTTGGCGAGCAAGATCGCCAAGCCACGCGCCGTCTGATCGGTCATGGCTCGGCTCGCCCAGGTTCGCCAAGCCGACTTGGCGAGCAAGATCGCCAAGCCACGCGCCGTCTGATCGGTCATGGCTCGCCAAGCCGACTTGGCGAGCAAGACGAGCCGAGCAAGATCGCCGATTCACGCGCCGTCTGATCCCACCTTAAGGCCGCGTCGAGATCTGAACCGAACCCCGAACCGAACGCCACTTGAGACTCCCTAATGCCCCGTTCCTACGTGTGGAACGTATATTTCTAACGATCTTCGCCAGTTTCGACAGTTTGCCTGCCATATGACACCGAGGAAGGGATCTCGGGACCCTGGACCAAAGGAAAGTCAGGCTCGCCGCGATGTTCGGGCTCTTCCCAGCCGATGTCGGTAAAGTCCCGAACCATCAAAGGAATGGCTCACCCACATGGGGTAAACAATTGTAGTGGTGCATCCCTGTCCCTCACACCACCATGACTTGTTGTCGTCCTTACAGTTGGGGGTGTCAAGTAGTTTAAAGAAGCAAGACAAGGTGGTAATAAACGAAGAGTGTCCCACAGACCTTTCCAATGTACGTACGCCTACGGTTCGAAATGTCTACGTGACTCACGGAAGTATCACGGAATAACCTGTACCACGGATTTATCCGAGTTTACCCTATGTTTGTTTTAACATGATACCGATTTCACGACCTTTCTACTTTCCAAACTGGCAAGATGTCTTGCGGGGGGGGGGGGGGGGGCAGGAAGAAAAATCAAACACATGGAGGGAAAAACTGTACAGGCTGCCTTGTCTGCCATACCTGGTTCCCAAAAATTAATCACGGTGATCGGCCAAAGCGTTCCGAGAGGGTCGCGGTTTATGACCGTGTTGTCCCGCGATCCAGCGGAAGAGCACGGTACGTGTGTGTTTGGGAATGCACTAATTCCCAAAGCCACCACACCCGCTCTCAGCGCAGCACCTCACGGACTCAGTGCAGAGTCGCTGATCTACGGTCGATTCCCCAATCACCGATGGGGATCGACGGTCGATCACCAATCATCAACGCGGAGTGTGCGCCATTCAGCCAATCAGCGCAACGCTTGACCCTGTTTCGATTGGTCTGGGAACACGCGCGAACCAATAACAGCTCACCATGTCTATTCATCAACCAACCAAATTTCCCTACGTCGATACTCTCTCGAGCATGTTCGAGAAGACGCGTAACGGAAATGATCATCCATTGTTGTACAAGCTCTCGTGTTGACATAGCGTGCGAATGCAGACGTGTCGCGTGCGATTCGTTTGGTACGAAGCAACTTGTGAATTCTCAAGCTCAGTGAATAACCATTCTGTATTATCTCTAACATTCTCAGCACTCAGCTCATCGATCAATTACTCGTGCAATAGCTTCGTGATTTTGCGTAGGTTCTCGCGAACACGTGGCTCACTGCTCATCGTTTATATTCACCGCGTGTGTTTTGTACTGATTGACATTGTAAATATCAAGCTCATTCTCACCGCGAGTGATTTTTACATTAAAGACACGTAAATCATTTTACTCAATATACTGTGTTGTGAACACCTCTTCACTGTCGCTCCCTAACCTCACTTTTACCAGCGTGCTCACCCAATTTATTTCTCAAACAGTGTGGGTCCTCATACTACCTATCTACAGAGCAATATATGGATTAGCTTGGATTGAACAATGTCACCCATTTTTTATTAGCCTTTAGAAATTTGGGAAACAAATGTTGTCGAAACGTCCTTGGAAAAATAATAAATTATCGATTGTAAAGATCGAAAGAATTTTCGCCGGTCTCGGAGCCCGGTTTTCTTTCAAATTGTAGACGAAGCCTGACTTTCCTTTGGTCGAGGGTCCCCAGGTCCCGTCCTCGGTGTCATATGGCAGGCAAACCTTGCGTCTGCACTACTCTGAACAATCTCTGTCCTTCAATCTTTAGCTGTCGCGAGCCACGAGACTGTCTAAACTGGCGAATATCGCTAGAAATATACGTTCCACACGTAGGAACGTGGCATTAGGGAGTCTCAAGTGGCATTCGGTTCGGGGTTCGGTTCAGATCTGGACGCGGCCTAAGGAATCAATTGGCGTCGTTTTCGCAAAGATCTGATGAGAAATGCGGAAGTCGAAGATTTCTCACTTTTTAGTAGGCACTCCAACCCCTTCGAGGGTCGAAAGCCATAAAATTCGGTGAGGCACTGCGATGGGTTGTCCTCGCCACGACGACGACGCTTCGGTGCTTTCTCGATGAATAAACGATATACGAGTACATATTCGTGGTTTTGCATTCGTTATCTTACAATTTCTATTTTAGTTATGTTGGCTTTGTTGTTTTCATTGTAATCATCGTTATCGTTGTTATCGTTGTTATCGTTGTTATTATTTACAATACATGCAATAACACAAGTATTGAATAAACATAATTCTTTTTATAATTCCCAAGCTTATTACTTTTTCGTATATGTACAACAAATATCCAAACGTAATCCCGAAACCCCTTCCACCCCGTTACATAGTATCTCGGTGACGGTCTCGAGCGACCGTGAATATGATTAGTGAACTATCGGTGTAGTTCTGACTCAGGACTCAAAGTTCCGTACTCGAAGGGTTAATAAACAGTTAACATAATGGATGATTTAAAAGATCGTTGCAACCAAGAAATCAACGTAGAAGAAACTTTAAGACATCCGTGTGTGCTATAATAGGTATACCTATACATACGTACTTTCCCAACTAAAATGTGGAGTTGACTGTGACCAGTTAGAAATTTTGAGTGTCCTTCCTCTTTCACTAAACTCTAAAGAAATTTTTAAGGGAACGAAAGATAGGTAGGGAAAGTAACCGTGGCTCTAACCCGCCGACATCTGTTGCTTACTAGTGTTCAAATGTTGGGATGGGCAGGTACTTAGGTACCTACATGTGGCAGAACTCGCAATAGCATTCTCGAGAGGATGGCACGAAACAGTCATTGCTCAGTTTTTTTGTTCTGAGGGGCCGGTCAATGTTAACGATAGGTAGATATACATACATAATAGTACATTGCATGACAAGGGAGAGAAGTAAGCGATTTTGACGAGCGTGAAGTTTTACTTCATTACTGGGTCATTAAATTAGATTTGTTTAAGTTGATTCTAAAGATTTTGTTATGAAAATTTCAGTTTCTTCAGAGATTTCTGGGTTATCCGATTCGCCTCAAATGAATCGGATATTTCTCACTTTTTCGTTTTTTGTTTATAAATAAAAGATTTTTATGTTTAATTTCAATTTTTATATATTAATGTTTAAAGCCAAAGGTGTATTGGTCACGAATGTATAATAAAAAATTAGTTTTTTAATGTTTGACTTTTATCTTTTTACCATCAAACACAAAGTGATCTGATTCGCCTCAGTCTACCCTACCTAATTTAAAATGACATTCGAATGTCAGAGTTTCCCGAATACAGGGTCATCGTTTAATCCTGCAACCCACGCGCGCGCGAACTTATAAAATGGCAACACCAGCTCACGGACGCATTCCACTACAACCATGCACCGGCCCATCGGAGGGCTGCCAGCGACCGCTGGACAAGAGTGTTGCCCGAGGTTCGAAAATTTTAGCGTCGCAAAGAGCTAGGTATTGGGAATATGCCGGCCCAGGTAATCGAATCGCGCGCTCCGCTTTTACGATCGATTTACCACTCGCACTCCAGATTACTGTAATGAGGTTTGAAAATAATGTCAACTGATCTCGTACCCGTCTCAATTTCAAAAATTTTACTTACGACAGGGTTGACCGCGGCGCTATACCCTTGTACGGAGAGATTTTTCGCCACCTGCTTGTAAAAGCCACAATAATGGCAAATCATTCCAAAAAATGACATTAACGGAAGCCGGTATAGGCGTGGCGTTGAGTAGCTAAAACATTCAAACACAAAAATTCTAGAAAAAAAATTCAAACACCGCTACAATCAAAGACACGTCCCATTAGTTACCCCTTACGTCTGATCTAGGTATGCACCGCATTAAGGATAAAATCATTAAAAAGAAAAATAAAACAATAGATTCTGAGGTCTGCAGAACTAAAACATAATTGAATAAAAATTTAATTTCTTCAATTTATAAAAGTAATGATACAGAAACAACTAGCCTATTGTTTATCAACACCACGAATTTTAAAAACAGCGTTAAATACATTATCAAATAAAGAGTTTGCAAAAGCTTTTTAAACAATTATGGTTAAAAAATTGATAAAAGAAAAATGAAGTAAACGTAAAATATGTTAAATTATCCATCATTAAGAGGGAATAATTTTTCCTCATTTTTCGGCGCAAATTGCATTCCGATATCTCTTATAGTTCAAAAAAAGGCCCCAAATTTTTCAACCCGGGCCGGAAAATTCTGAACAGTTCTTTGCAACGTTAATTTGAAAGACCCCAGTCCAAAATTTTCGAAGCTCGGGCATCACTACTGTCCAGCGGTCGCTAGCAGCTCTCCGAACACCGGGACGGTGCATGGTTGTAGTGGAATGCGTCTGTGAGGCGGTGTTGCCATTTTACAAGTTCGCGCGCGCGCAAGTTGCAGGATTAAACGATGACCCTGTACTGTGGGGTCTTCAGAATTCCGAATTTTCACATTTTCAAAATTTCAAATTATTAAAACTCCCGATTCTCAGAATTAAAAATGTTCAAATATTCAAATTTCTAAATTTTCAAATACTCAAAATTTCAAACTTTTAAATGTTCACATTTCCAAATTTTTAACAATTTAAATTTACGAATTCCCAAAGTTAGAAACTTTCAAAATTTTCGGTTTACACCTTCACACCTCGATTGCCTTCCCATAAGCGAGATTATATTGAGAGGTAAGAATTTGGGTGCAAACTATTATATGCTCAACGGTGTACTTATACTTTCAACGGTATAATATTTTATAGAACATACATAGTGAATCACGAAAATATTCCGACGCCCTTATTAAGACAGAATAACTTTTTTAAAATTGGTCAAAACGACTTGGGTTATTTTGAGACGCTGGAAGGATTAGTTTACTATTTAGGTGACGTGTTCCGTCGGTTCTCACAAATGTGGTAATTGGTCGGAATTATAGGGAAGAAAATAATAGTGAAGGTCGCTTTTTCAACTTTTTTATCTAAGCCTGTAATGAAAATTTAAAGATCCCATTTGTAGATTTTATTTAAGTTGTATACATGCCGAGAAATTATCATCACGTGTATCTGCTTATTAACTGCCCTCCTTAGTTAAACTGTCCTATCTAGCATTTTCTTCATTTTTTGAGATATGTTGAAATATATGAAGTTCCACTCGTCTTTTACCTTTTAAGTAAAGTGCTTAAGTTAAGTGCGAGTGCTAAAACAGCTAATTGTAAGTAGAGCATTATACGCGGCTGCTGACTGTTGGTGCCGCGCGAGATTTATATATATCGCCATATCTTCTACAATTATTTATTATTCAGTGTGAAAATTGGTGAAAATGTTCTTTGTATATTAAGGAAAACCTATGTCACCTCAAGTTATATGTACGTCAAAATTGCCTCGATACTTTTTAACGGCGAACGTTGAAAAACATGGGTTATGCCCAGTATTTCTTTTTAATTAAATATTATTACATTATTTAACACAAGGGTTTTGTGCATACATTTTACGGTTTCGCTAGAGTTTTCCGAGTTTTATGTTTCAAGTCTCATAACAATCCGATAATACTTACTCAAGTTGTCGCAATTTTTGTTTAAAAAGGTATTGAGTTTGGTCGAAGAAATTTGTTTGGTTTATAATTTTCCAATATTTCTTAGCGTTTGGACAATAATTTTTTCCATTTTCGACCGCTAGGTAGTCCCCTTATTGCATCCGAGCCTTCATATTGTCGGCTATGAATAATTTTCTCGTATTTATTCGTACTTTCTCCACTAAATATATGATTCCCAACTAAAGTATAAATAAATACGAGAAAATTATTCATGGCCGACGGATGAAAGACCTTGGAATAAAAAAATTAGTCACTATGTATATGGCTTTCCAATACCCATTTATTTATTATTTAAAAAATTATGCATTAAAATAAAAATTGTTAATATTTCCTCCGCTTCTTCCTCCTCTTCTACCTCTTCCTCCTCTTCCTCCGCTTCCTCCTCTTCCACCTCTGCCTCCTCTTCCTCCTCTTCCTCCTCTATCTTCTCGACCTCCCCTTCCTCTGATATCTAGAGACGCGGTAGCGTCTCGACACCAAGTACATGAAAGACACCCTGTATATGTCGACTGTGGCTACCGCTATCATTTACTCGTCGCCCGGCTAATCCAACCTAACCTGAAACTTATTTCATTAATATCTCATCACGCCTGCAATATTTCCAAAATTTAAAGGCATTTTTCTTATGTAAACCGCATATAAGCTTTCGAATAGGACCAATTTCAATAAAATCGGTCCACGTATGACAGAGATATCATAATATCGTCTCATGGATCAGTCGAAAATTTTAAGTTTTAAGATTTTTCTTCTGATTCTTCTTGTTCAAGGAATTTTTCGTCAGTATAATACGTGTATACGCGTTACACACACACCTTCAGCCAACACATGTTTCGTTCTTCGTTCGTCGACTCTCGGCATTATTCGGCAGGGATCGTCGTCCGTCATTGTACAACATATACTTACTTATATATATATATATATATATGTACTATTTTGAATTGTATAACCTACCAAGTGCTAAGTGTCAAATAAAGTAAGTTGTCCGAATTTGGAATGTCACGAGTTTTTACACTACATAGGAGACTGAATTATTGTTTCAATTAATAAGGTAAGTCGCCAAAATTTTTTTAATAGATTTCTTATGTAGAGTCGCAGACTTGGAAGTTGTCCGGAGATGGTTCGACTGAGAAGCATCTCCTTTCACACAAGTTTCTGGAAATTTGTACCATGCATGTACAAACAATAATATATATATTGTAGTAAAAAATTGCACTGCATTTAAATTGCCAGATATTTGTATTTGTATACCAGCAATTTAGAGTTTTTATGTAAAGCTTATTATATTATAGAAATGAAGGGGACGCACAGGCTTGGATAGTAGAATTGAAGGGGACGCACAGGCTTGGATGGATAGAAATGAAGAGAATGCACAGGCTTGGAGGTTGTCCGGAGAAGATTAGATAGATAGACAAAGCATCTTGTGTCGCACAAGTTTCTGGAAATTTGTCAAATAAGGTAAATCGACAAAATTTGTCTAAAGATATAGTATTAAGAATTATTAAGAAAGTAGATTATGGTGGACTGCTTGCAATGTAAAGCAAGTCACAATAATGAAGAAAGTACGCTGAAAACACATCTCCCTCGATGCTTTTCAATCTTTTGTGAAAGACATTCGTAATACTTTAAAATCCACAGTAGTTGCCACGATACTCATTAAGTCATTAATTTTTCAGATTCCCATTATCAATATTTCAATTCACCAATAAACATACTAAATTAATTTTATTCCAACACCAATAAATTGTACGTTAAAAATTTTGGATCTGTTCGTTCATTTTCGCTGAATTATTACCATTACCATTTAAATTTCCTGCAACAAGACTTTCTGCCATACACTCTCACCTCCTTCGGACACATTATGTAGTCTCTACACTCACTGTAGCAGAAGGCCACTCTATTTCTACATAAGTAAGTTCTACGTTAAGTTGTATAACTAAAATGTGGCTTTATATATATTTACAGATAATCGAAGCAGAAGATGATGCAGAGTTATCTATGTGAGACTATATACGCACAAATTTTCAGGTAGGGTTTTGCATATTTAATGATCTTAACATATGAGCATGTATGATAATTTATAAATAATTATTAAATGTGTCCTATTTTTCAGTGAACGATGCAGACGAAGAGAATTATTTCAACAGCTGATAGAGAAAGTAATCCTGTTACATGAGCAAATAAAATAACCACATTTTATCTATAAAATAATCAATATAATATTTAATTATTTGTTTTAAAATAAAAAAAAGTCAAAAAATTACGCCAAGTACATGAATTAGCTTTGTAAAAAGAAGTGAGATCCCCAAAAAAACTTTAAAAAAGTAAAAAATACGCCAAGTACATGAAAATGACGAGGACAAAAAAAAGTACTATCAAAAATCACAAAAAAAGAAAATAGTATACATGAAAAATTCGAGGAAAAAAAGAGGTATTATCAACAATAAATACAAAAGAAAACACAAAAAAGACAAAGAAACATGAAAAAGTCAAGGACGAATAAAGTATAATTAACAAAAATATATAATCACATAAATAAAAAATAAAAAATATAATTACAATATAAAAAAGATGTGAAATCAAAATGAGCTGCAAGTACATCACAAAAAAGAAGAAAATAATATAATCATACAAAAAAAGAAAATAATATAATTACAAGATAAAAAAAGATGTGAAATCAAAATGAACTGCAAGTACATAAAGGTACTTTCCAACTGCGCTTAAGATGACACAACTACATATACCCAGCTAAAATGCTGTGTTATTCCATTACTCATATCGCGGACATTTTAATTAACCCATCAAAAAGAATCCCATTTAAAAACATTGTCGTAAATTAATAGCTTTACAAAATTAATGATATACAAAAATTGCGCCAATCATAACAATGGCTATTCATACAAAGAAAAAAATGTATTAAATAATATTAAGCAGATATATTTTTATACAAATAAATATTTTAATACGAATAAATATTTTATTCAAAATACTTGGCGCTGCGCCCCGAATTAATACCCATCAAAAAGAATCCCATTTAAAAACTTTGTTGTAAATTAATACCATCAAAAAGAATCCCATTTAAAAACATTGTCGTAAATTAATATAAATTTATTAATGTTCTATATTTAACTTTACAAAAATAATGATATACAACAATTGCGCCAATTATCACAATGGCTATTTATACAAAGAAAAAATCACAATGGTACAATGGAAAAATGTATTAAATAATATTAAGCAGATGTATTTTTATGCAAATAAATATTTTAATACGAATAAATATTTTATTCAAAATACTTGGCGCTGCGCCACGAATTGGTGTTGCTAAACTGAATAAATATGTATAAATTGCATTAATCTTTTTCTCTCTTTTTTTCTGCGTTTCTAGTATGTATACAGGGTGTCCCAAAAATGCTGCGGTTCCTTGAAGGGGGTGATTCAGGGGGTGATTGGAAACAACTTTTTCCTTTGCGAAAATGTTCTCCGAGGTTTCGTTAACGAGATATTAACAAAAAGCACCGACCAATCAGAGCCCGAGATTGGAGGCCGAGTTCCCGCGGTAGCGTGGCCGCGCGCCGCGCTGCGACTACGAACAAGCAACTCGGCATGCATCGAAGGAAATTGCAGAGAATGGCAAATGAAAAAGACGTAACAAATAAAATCGAACATTTTGTCATGGTTTGTTTGTCATTTAAAGTGAAAAATGAATAAAGGATAAATGGATGAAAATCATGCGTAACGTAAAAAGACAAATACAAAGGTTTTTTTTAGAAGAATCGAAAATAATAATTACTTGGAGTGAGAGGATAAGGAACACGTAAATTTCCTTTTTTAATAACGTACAAACGAAAAGGTAATGCAACAGGGAACGAGCGAAAAGTGATCGTAGTTCGTTATTGTGATAAAAATCCATAGTTCAATAACGTCCAACACTGTTGTTGATAATGAATAACTCCGTTTAAAAACTGCGAAAAAAATTTACGTACGGAAATTTGGAGAATTATCACCGGAAATTAGCCATAACCTGCGTAAAATTTAAAAAATAATAGTCGCCAATAATGTACCTAAAACTCACCCTTTCGGAAATTCACCTGCAGCTTGAAAATCTGTGTCACTAGGTCACTGAACCGATCCTGGTCATCGACAGACGCGCCGAATGCACAGCTGATCTCAGGTACACGACGCCATCCAAAGTTAAAGGTCGCAACGTCAAGTGCGTCCGGGTTAATGTACCGAATATTCACTTCACTGCACGGCTACTAACACTGATCACTTAATTTATTTTTCATGGAACGTGTTGTTCCTACGTTATAAAAATTGGTGGAAATGAATTTTTACTTGGCGTTCGGAGCCGTGGGTATTTCCGCGCAAATTCTCACGCTGCAGCACTTGCGTCCTCGTTGTTCGGGGGGTGCAACCAGAACATCGCGTAATACTCTTGAGCAGAGAACATTTCTGCGACGTGATTGCTTGCTGACTGACAAGATTTTTACGCAGCGACTTCTTCTACCCTCAAATAGTTTCTCTCGTTCCATTATGAGTTGACCCCCACCAGGCCAAGAGGCTTCAGGTAAAAAGAAACACACGTGTTTCGCAGAAGTGCAACGAACGGGCTATCGCGCTCTTTTACAAAAGTCCGCGTTCCGTCCTTTTACTGCCAATGTACCCATTGCTTCGAGGTAGGCGGCAGACACCACGTGTTTCGGTTCGAAAGGGTCCGAAGAGAAGAGAAACAGAAAGTCTTCGAGTTGCTATAAAGAAGAAAATCCTGTTTCCTGTTTCTCTTTTCCGATACCCTGAGTTCACGTCTGCTACGAGGCGGAACCAATTAAGCCATGAATTACCCAAAACTGTAGGAAACCGTTGTCTACCGTCGACTAGCGGGACAATACGGTCATAAACCGCGACCCTAGCGAAATGCTCTGGCCGATCAGCCTGATTAATTTTTGGAAACTAGCAATTTAAAAGTATTATTTAACATCAACACGGCTCGCGAAGAGACACAGGAAGAAAGAGAGCATGTAGTTCGCTGACTGCGCGTTGTCCCGCCTGCTTCGTCCTACCTTCAAATTAAAGACGGATCCCTTATCTCTCGAGTATAAACACGCGCTCGAATTTCAAAACAAAAGCACGCGTCGACGTATTCCGTGCGAGAGACGACGGGCTTGAAGTCCGATTGGCCCTACATCCCTCCCAAACGGCCACTGTTCTGAAGAGGCCCTCTTCACAGCAATATCTCCTCCCCAAGGCCCACCTTCTCTCGCACAGAATACGTCGACGCGTGCTTTAGTTTTGAAATTCGAGCGCGTGTTTAGACACGAGAGATAAGCAGGCCCGATTGGTTAGTTTGGGACCAATCGAACTTCAAGCCTACCTTCTCTCACACCGAATACGTCGACGCGTGCTTGTGTTTTGAAATTCGAGCGCGTGTTTAGACACGAGAGATAAGCAGGCCCGATTGGTTAGTTCGGGACCAATCGAACTTTAAGCCTACCTTCTCTCGCACGGAATATGTCATCGCGTATTGTCCCTGAATTGAGGGACAATCCGGGGCATGCATTATCCTGATGCCGGAAGACATCGAAAAGTCCTTTACCGTTTCACTTCGAGGTCGCGATTATAAAAATCCGAAAAAGTACTACCACATTCGCTGATATGTTTTTTGTAAATTAAGCTTATTTCTAGAGTAACGCAGCTGATATTAACGTCGCAGTAAGCTCTTGAAGACAATGGGGCGCCCCGTCTCAGGTAAAGCAACCGCGCGCGATTACAGTCAGCTGACCGTACCGCTACGACCCCAGGTCTTCAGTCAGGTAAAGAAACAATTCGACAGAAGGATTGCAGGAGAATCTTACTAACCCACTCTTGGCCAATGACACTGTTCTTTATAATAATCAGATTTGTAAGTTCCAGCTTGTCCTTCTCTTGATTTCTCCTGACCCATCCTTAACCTCTCCTGATGGAAAAAGCCCACCACCTTCTCGTGGTTTCCATTGAGCAACGACATTTGTCAACAAATAATCAAGATAAGGACAAGCTGGAACTTACAAATCTGATTATTATAAAGAACAGTGTCATTCTCCTGCAATCCTTCTGTCGAATTGTTTTTTTACCTGACTGAAGACCTGGGGTCGTAGCGGTACGGTCAGCTGACTGTAATCGCGCGCGGTTGCTTTACCTGAGACGGGGCGCCCCATTGTCTTCAAGAGCTTACTGCGACGTTAATATCAGCTGCGTTACTCTAGAAATAAGCTTAATTTACAAAAAACATATCAGCGAATGTGGTAGTACTTTTTCGGTTTTTTATAATCGCGACCTCGAAGTGAAACGGTAAAGGACTTTTCGATGTCTTCCGGCATCAGGATAATGCATGCCCCGGATTGTCCCTCAATTCAGGGACAATACGCGATGACGTATTCCGTGCGAGAGAAGGTAGACTTGAAGTTCGATTGGTCCCAAACTAACCAATCGGGCCTGCTTATCTCTCGTGTCTAAACACGCGCTCGAATTTCAAAACTAAAGCACGCGTCGACGTATTCGGCGCGAGAGAAGATAGGCTTGAAGTTCGATTGGTCCCAAACTAACCAATCGGGCCTGCTTATCTCTCGTGTCTAAACACGCGCTCGAATTTCAAAACTAAAGCACGCGTCGACGTATTCGGTGTGAGAGAAGGTAGGCTTGAAGTTCGATTGGTCCCAAACTAACCAATCGGGCCTGCTTATCTCTCGTGTCTAAACACGCGCTCAAATTTCAAAACTAAAGCACGCGTCGACGTATTCTGTGCGAGAGAAGGTGGGCCTTGGGGAGGAGATATTGCTGTGAAGAGGGCCTCTTCAGAACAGTGGCCGTTTGGGAGGGATGTAGGGCCAATCGGACTTCAAGCCCGTCGTCTCTCGCACGGAATACGTCGACGCGTGCTTTTGTTTTGAAATTCGAGCGCGTGTTTATACTCGAGAGATAAGGGATCCGTCTTTAATTTGAAGGTAGGACGAAGCAGGCGGGACAACGCGCAGTCAGCGAACTACATGCTCTCTTTCTTCCTGTGTCTCTTCGCGAGCCGTGTTGATGTTAAATAATACTTTTAAATTGCTAGTTTCCAAAAATTAATCAGGCTGATCGGCCAGAGCATTTCGCTAGGGTCGCGGTTTATGACCGTATTGTCCCGCTAGTCGACGGTAGACAACGGTTTCCTACAGTTTTGGGTATGTGATGTCCCACCATTTTTTCGCGCGGCCCTATTCCAAAATCTATCTAAAAATCACTCCACAAAACAAAATCTGAAACTCAACTCTTACCCCATCTCCCCAATCGCTGATCACCTTGATGTTGTACCTTAGCGGTCACCAACACAAGACGATCGATACAAAACTCCACCTCGATGATGTACCTTAGTGGTCCCCATCATGAGATGATCGTTACAAAACTCCACCTCGATGATGTACCTTAGTGGTCCCCATCACGAGATGATCGTTACAAAACTCCGTCCCCTATTCGCCCTATGAGGCACGAATCCTTTCCCCAAAACGAATTCAAACAAGCCCCTCGTTACAGAACCCTCTTAAATCGAGACCACGTCTCAATCCCCTCTTTACGACTCACAGAGTCCAAGCCACTCTCACCCTTTTCCTATAAAATACCCAAAATTCATTCGACAAGTTGAGTATCTCCTTTCGCAGTCATAAGAACCCCAGAAACCTAATTGCGACGCATATTCGGCGTACGTGACAAAAATATGTCTATTAATAACCATACCGTTGTAAAAACCCCGGAAGTCCTACTACGTCTTATTTTGAAACTATGTCAAGGTCTCTACCGCGCGTACCCCCGCATCACTCCTGTAAAAATATATAAATACGAGGTCCTGAGAGGCCGGTCAGTCAGTAGTCATTATTCAACAGTCAGTATTCATTATCCATTGGTCATTAGTCTTTAGTGATTATTCATTGTGTCGCGATATTCAAATCAGTGAGCAACAATCACCACTCACCTATTACCGTAAGATATTACAATTAACATAACATTGCATATCACGTTCATCGTATCCTTGTATTGTTATTGCTTTTCATATCTTTTGTATTATTATTGCTTTTCATATTATTTAGTATTATCAACGCTTAGTGTATATATACTTTGCCCTATTATTCTTAAGCTTTTGTATTTCATATTAATTATCTTATCGTGCTCTAAAGCTTACTGCTTTCATTTATATTATTTGTATTATCATTCATATTGCTTTCTATATCAACGCCTATTGCTTACCATTTATTATTTTGTATTAACAACGCTTATTACTTAAATCATTCTACTTAATTTCATGTGTTTCATGTTCATATTCTCATATTTCGATTAATTACCATTTATATAAATATCATGTGCTAATGCTAAAAGTCCCACGCATTATTATTACTAAACGCTATAACGCTTCCGCCAAGTTAATAAACCTATTTGTTTTCAATCACGTTTCGAATTATTGTGTGCATCCTTGGTTATAACAAGTCCGAACAAAACCAAGCTGCCGCAACAGCTGATTCGCGCTCGTGAACGCGAAACGGTTCTAGTGTTTACAAACATATTATTGCATGAGCCGTGAAATCCACGAAAATACTAAACGTGGTCTCTTATACAACTGCAACGGTAAAATCCTATTACCGAGACCAAAAAAAATATGGAGTACTATAACGGGTGCTCTTTAAGTGTACATTTACCTTCCCAGGTCGATTAGAGTGACGGATTTAAGATTCGCGCCTGATCGCCTCCAGAAATACTTAGCGTGACGGATTTAATATTCGCGCCTGAGTCCCTCAAAACCCTCAGCGTGCTGGATTCAAGATTCGCGCCTGGCCTTCCCTCAAAACCCTCAGCGTGCTGGATTCAAGATTCGCGCCTGAGTTCCTTCCAAACCCTCAGTGTGAAGGATTTAAGATTCGCGCCTGAGTTCCCGCAAAACCCTCAGAGTGAAGGATTTAAGATTCGCGCCTGAGTTTTCCCTCCTTCATGTCATTGTTCCCCAAAGACCTCACCCGGGAGGTGACATATTTTTGGTGACAACGGTGGGATCTACGTTTGCCGCTGATAGGAAATAGATTCTCTGACGCGGTACCCACAAGGTCCCAATATTAAAATGTGCATTGAACACCCTAGTCGGTGCCAACCATCATACCGGAGCCGCAGATTACAAAGTTTGACGGCATATTTGAATGCGCTGACCTGCATTTCGGGAGGCGTAGCCACAACCACTGACGGCAGCGAGATTTGCCTAAAGTGCTCTAGCCTAGCGCCCGCAGATACTGTAGAAGTATATTGGACCCATTATTACTATACGTATAGAACCCCAGTCTATTGCCCTCGATGCAGAAACTCATTAATTCCAGAACGCCCAATAAGAAACTGCATCGAGTGCTTTGAAAGTTACCTGCTCTCGAATAAGAGCTACAGACGGTTTGATAATTATCAACAATGAGTATAGTAGAGCCTAATTTTAAATAACGGCTGCCGGACGCCGAAAAGGTCAAACCACTTAAGAAAATAGAATCGAACGAATTTAACATGTCCGCGTACGAGAAAACCGAGGACTCTTGCGTAATGGATCGAGACGCGGGCCCTCCCACTAAAACTGTAGAAGCTGCGGCCTACGAATTAATGGAACGGGTGCAATTATTACGGCAAAACCAAGCCGAAATAGAAAGCTTGCACGCGAAAATCGTTGTAAATAAAGAACCCAATACGCATTCGGGCGTAGACACCGGATCGTTCGACCCCACGTTTAAAGGTCTTTATGATAAAATAAAAAATATCGAAGCAATGATGGAGAAACTTCTTGCACCCCCGCTAGATACAAATAATTTTGCCACACCGGGCTCCTCCCGTTTCGATAGGAAACCAGTATTAAATTATAATAATGTTCCGGACCAGGATCCATCGCCCCAGATCAAATTAAAGGACGTTATAGAAACAGTCCCAAATTTTAACGGTTACAACATATCCGTTTTGCAATTCGCGAGAGCCTGCAATAGGGCTAAGGCTCTGATTCCCTCGCAAGCCGAACCCCAGCTAGCAAGGTTGTTGACAAATAAGCTGCAAGATCATGCGTACTTGGCGGTTGAGGATCGGGTCTTTGACTCCGTAAATGATTTAATAAAACGACTGAGACGTATATTCTGCCCTGCGAAAACATCAGAACACTATCGTGGGGAACTCGCAAACGTTATCAAAGGATCCAACGAGCACATATTAGAATACATTTCGCGCGTCAAATATCTCCGGTCCGCCATTCTAGAAGAAGATAGTGAATACTACCGCGGCTTCGCGCGAAATCACCCCCAGGATCTGGATCGCCTAGCCCTACATTCATTTGTCGATGGTCTTCCACCTCACATAAGGACGAGACTACAACTACACCACTTTGAAACGCTCGACGAAGCGTTCAATCTAGCTGTCCTTGTGGACAAAGAAATTGACAGGGACCGTCTCCGATTCTCCGAACAAAAGGCTCCTAAATTAGTATGCCAACTTTGCAATAAGACAGGGCACGATGCAAGGTCCTGTTGGAACAATCAAAATTCAGCCTCCCAACTTCCCGAAGTACACCCTCTAAACCGCGCTGCGGAATACGGGTACCAGGCACCCACTTACGATTCAACCCAAGACATCAGGGCTACCATAAAAATCAGTACCGTTCAAATAAATTCAGTTAACGAAGCCCCGTCTGTAATAATGGACTCACCAGGCTTCGGGAAAATAGTCGAATTAATGATCAACACCGGTACTGAGGTAAACGTACTAAAACTTCAGGCCGTAAAACGATTTCAGGACATAGATCCGACGCAGCGAGTGCTATTACAAAGCATCTCTCCGAACCCTACCCCCACGCTTGGCACAGTCAGGATAACCCTTTTGGGCGACGACGTCACGTTTCATATAGTCAAAAACGACTTCCCAATCAAAACTCAAGGAATACTAGGGTCAAGATTCCTAGAGGAGAAAAATGTAACAATAAACTACTCCACGAAACAGTTGGACCTCAATGGGATTTCCATCCCATTCGTAAACAAAAATCCAGTCGTGTTACCGGCGAGGACAAAATCCTCCTTTTTCGTACATACAGCTAATCCGGACCTAAAGGACCAGCTGAAAATTATAAACTCCAACGAGTTTGACACTCCAATTACCATGCCTGCCATTGAATTAGAAAATTTGGACAGAATAATTCCAGAACCCAAAATAGTACGACCAAAAGAGACTAAGACGTCTAAATGCGTCACTCCTATTCCAGCCCTAATAAAAACCAAGCCCCTCTTGGCCCTGGATCCATCGATCCACTATTTCGAGACACCCGCGCCGGTGTACTCATTCTTACCCCCTGCGCTATACGCCAAATCAACCCTTCCCCTAAAATCCCAAGAGTCTCTTGCGGCTGCGTTGGAACCAAATATAATGGAAAAATCTGAAAATTTCCCACGAAAGGCAGGACAACCACTTCAGTCAATCTCCAAAGAATCCACGAATCCCGGGAAGAGCAATAAGGTCGCTGACGCTGCACCTCGTACACCAAAAAGAATTAAAAACTTCCTTGGTCTGACTGGATATTACAGAGGGTTTATCCCAGAATTTCCTAAAACTGCTTGCCCGTTAACCCAACTATTGAAAAAGGACACACCATTTGACTGGGGACTGACCCAGCAAACAGCTTTCGACTACTTCAAACCGGTATTGCAGAAGGAAATCATCCTGCAATGCCCGAATTTTGAACTGAAATTTCACGTCACTATAGACGCCTTAACCCATACTTCCCCTGCAGTGGAGGCATATTCCAAACGACCACGCGAAGAATCTGACGATGACTTGGAAGACAAGTCCAAACATAAACCAAGCGACCCCAAGAGGCCTCGGTTCTACTATTCACCAATCCATGTGGCACCGAGTGGAAACAACCGCGTCGACCCTGCAATTCCCACATCCAGCGCTCACCTAAGAAGGAAATGCAAAAGGATTCAAATGCACAGGAAGATGCGCCAGAAAACATCATCTGCAGAAATTCCACTACATTCTTCCCCAGAAAACATACGTGAACGACTACCTACAACAGAAGCAGACAACACGTATAAATTACCCATGCAGAGCTTATTCATAAAATATTTTGTGTGCGTGCTTCTCATCCTATTAACATTAATTAAGACCGCTGATGTATATATTAAAAGATTCAGCTATCACTTCGGAACTCTTAGAGCCATCCTCACCGACCAAACGGCAATTACTCGCAACTTCACGAAAGCAGTACCACGGGAATGTAAAATGCAACAATTCCGAATCAAAGACTTTCGCCCACCGTCTAACGGCCCTTTAGAGAGATTGCAAAACGTTGTGACCGAATGCTTAAAATTGTTAATCGGTAGATACAGTGACTGGGACGAATGGAGTAACTTGGCCGCGTTCTCATATAATACCAGTGTCCATAAGGGTACTGGATACACTCGGTATAAATCATTTTTAGCAAAATTAGCAATACTCAAGAACATTGGGAACGAAACATATGGTTGCCTTTCAAAACTGAGTAGGAGCCTACGGTACAAAAAACAGTATGATTGCCCTACCCGTGTGCGCGAGAGTCCCGGTTGACTCCAAGTCAATAAAAACAGAATACTTTAATTAATTTTCCGCTTAGATCGTTGCTACTGCAACATTTTCGCAACCACCATTTACGCAGCAATGCCGTCCAGAAGGAAGGAAGGAAAATCATATCCCTTCTACCTAAAGTCATCTCATCAATCATCACCACAGGAAGGCGCCTCCGGAGACAATCATCACCAAAGATGACTGCCCCGCTCCAACATCGGTCAACTGAGAGCAGTTCCAGGATGCTACTGCCCTTTCGCCCAGTGTAGACCTCTCTTACGAGTTAAAATAATTCCACCCGCGCCTTATTATTAAGAAATGCTACGCATTTCTTCATATAAGGGGGGAGGTGTGATGTCCCACCATTTTTTCGCGCGGCCCTATTCCAAAATCTATCTAAAAATCACTCCACAAAACAAAATCTGAAACTCAACTCTTACCCCATCTCCCCAATCGCTGATCACCTTGATGTTGTACCTTAGCGGTCACCAACACAAGACGATCGATACAAAACTCCACCTCGATGATGTACCTTAGTGGTCCCCATCATGAGATGATCGTTACAAAACTCCACCTCGATGATGTACCTTAGTGGTCCCCATCACGAGATGATCGTTACAAAACTCCGTCCCCTATTCGCCCTATGAGGCACGAATCCTTTCCCCAAAACGAATTCAAACAAGCCCCTCGTTACAGAACCCTCTTAAATCGAGACCACGTCTCAATCCCCTCTTTACGACTCACAGAGTCCAAGCCACTCTAACCCTTTTCCTATAAAATACCCAAAATTCATTCGACAAGTTGAGTATCTCCTTTCGCAGTCATAAGAACCCCAGAAACCTAATTGCGACGCATATTCGGCGTACGTGACAAAAATATGTCTATTAATAACCATACCGTTGTAAAAACCCCGGAAGTCCTACTACGTCTTATTTTGAAACTATGTCAAGGTCTCTACCGCGCGTACCCCCGCATCACTCCTGTAAAAATATATACATGAAAAATCAAATTAATCACAAAAATAGAAGACAATAATAATCCCCATAAAAAACTTCAAAAAAGTAAAAAAATACGCCAAGTACATGAAAAATCAAATAAATCACAAAAAATCGAAGATAATAATAATCACAAAAAAATAGAAAAAGTATACAATACAAAAAAGATGTGAAATCAAAATGAGCTGCCAGTACATAAAGGTGCTTTCCAACTGCGCAAGATGACACAACTACATACACACAGCTAAAATGCTGTGGTCATACATTCCTTTACAATGTATTACATAATATTAAGCAGATATATTTTTATACAAATAAATATTTTAATACGAATAAATATTTTATTCAA
Source organism: Andrena marginata (assembly GCA_963932335.1). Taxonomy (NCBI): domain Eukaryota; kingdom Metazoa; phylum Arthropoda; class Insecta; order Hymenoptera; family Andrenidae; genus Andrena; species Andrena marginata. The sequence continues at coordinate 19,137,796 of OZ010663.1, forward strand.
AATACTTGGCGCTGCGCCCCGAATTGGTGTTGCTAAACTCAATAAATATGTATAAATTGCATTAATCCTTTTCTTTCTTTCTTGTACGTGCATGCGTGGCGCGTGCGCGCGCGCGTGCGTGTGCATATGCTACGTATAGCATTAGAATTAAATATATGTAGAATAAATCTGACTGCGTTTCTAATATGTGTATGTATATGTTTTTTATATTGTAATGGAGTTGTAAATTATTAATACTAAGGCAATTAACATTTTTTCGGTTGCGCAGCGCCAAGTATTTTGAATAAAATATTTATTCGTATTAAAATATTTATTTGTATAAAAATATATCTGCTTAATATTATGTAATACATTGTAAAGGAATGTATGACCACAGCATTTTAGCTGTGTGTATGTAGTTGTGTCATCTTGCGCAGTTGGAAAGCACCTTTATGTACTGGCAGCTCATTTTGATTTCACATCTTTTTTGTATTGTATACTTTTTCTATTTTTTTGTGATTATTATTATCTTCGATTTTTTGTGATTTATTTGATTTTTCATGTACTTGGCGTATTTTTTTACTTTTTTGAAGTTTTTTATGGGGATTATTATTGTCTTCTATTTTTGTGATTAATTTGATTTTTCATGTACTTGGCGTATTTTTTACTTTTTTGAAGTTTTTTTATGGGGATCTCACTTCTTTTTACAAAGACAATTTGCATAGGGACTGACTTTATATAATTTTTAATATTATAAATTACAAATTATCACGCGACAGAATTAAGGATAAATTCTATCTATATTCTACGTAAGTTTAACAACTACGAACAGAAACGATGTGCACCGGATTGCCAATCTATATGTATTAATATTATATGTATAGTACTTTGTGTACAATACATGGTGCACGAAGCAGCTTATGTCGCTGAAAGCAACCTTTGGCGCTGGACGTATTTAACATTGAAGTGTATTAACAAACGCAATTAACACCTTTCGAAGAAAAATATGTATGCATTTTTAGCATTTCGTGGCCAAGCTTGTTTTTCTACTCGTAAATCATCAACGGATACCCACGTTGTGCCCTTACCCCTTACCATACTCGTGTAATGACCATCGGCATTACTTTTACCATGGTGGAAAATCGCTGCCTTAAGTTTATAACAGTGATCTACCAATTGTATTTTAGTAGTAGGCATTGCTTTGACGTAGAAATTTTCCACTTTCGTTGTTGTTTCACTACTATCGTGATCGAACAAATGTAATTTTGCAATAAGAATTTGTTTGGAAGCAGTTATATCGATTTTCTTCATTGTGTTTGAATTATCACAATTATTGCAGGTATCTTTCAAATTTTTCCATCCTGTAAAATTGTATTTTATTATATCTTGAAATTCGAATGGTTTATTTTTTAACATCTTGGGTAGTGCAAGATGTACCACACAATTTGTACTGATAGTAGTACTTGTGTAATTACAACCTAAACATCTTAATACCGTTGTAATTTCGTGTTGTACTGCATTCTTAATAAGAATCTCCTGATCACAAAGAGAGGTAATAAACTCAGCTGCATCATGTAGCTGATTGTTAGCGTATTTTTCTCCTGCAAATTGCTGTAATGGTATTATATTTGGATTTTGATTCGATTTATATTGGTCCATAAAGACTTTTATAATATGATCATCTTTTTCAATCGAAAATAAGTTTTCTCTTATGGTTGGACAATATAACATACATTGGATTGTGGCATTCGCATAACAAGACGCACCATCAGAATTCGGGAGACCTCTTACGTAGTATTGCATGGTATCCACGATGTGATCATCAGTATTCTGACATTCGGATACATTATAATTAGGTACTGCCCAAACAGCATCACGAACTTTGAGAACGCGGTTTTTAGAAATTGAAATAGTCATAAGATCAGGTCTATATTTTTTTCGCAATCTATTATACTCTATTATAGCCGATTCTTGTGCCTTTACGGAAGATGGATCATAATTGATAAGATGCAGTCCTTGTAATGTAGTCACCCGAGAAAGAGCAACGTAAATTTGTCCGCAAGTAAATATTGAATTACCTGCTTCTATGACAGCATTCTCCAAGCTTAGTCCTTGGCTTTTGTGAATAGTAATACCATAGCTGAGGCAAATCGGAAATTGTTTTCTAATAACGAACGCTCTATCCATTACTTCAAATTTAACACTTACCCGTTCTATCACATGTTCTTGCCCCGTGGGTAATATAATTTTTAATTTTTCAACGTCATTATCAACACCTCGTGTAACTGAAACAAGTTTAGCAATGGTACCGTTGACAAGACCTAGTGTAACATCAATATTTCTTCTAATCATGATTTGCACTCCTGTTTTAACAATTACGACTCTTGCAAGTCCCGCCGTTCGGGAGCTATCCTCGTCATTATTGTTTAGTACCTTTGACACTTTTTTTTTCAAATACGGTGCACAATTCGTTGTATCATGAGCAATCAAATGTATTTCTTCGGATGGAAATCGACTCAGCATTGCAGCGTTCAAAACATCACACTGAACACATGTGGGAAGTAAACACACCGTATTAGATCCTACATTAAGCATGTAATCACTTAATTCCTTTAATCGGTCATTACAATTTGTCGCTTTGAAATTTAATTTCCTCGTTTCTAAAAGCTTTGTATCCGAAGCGGTCACTACTCCAGTGCGAATTCTCGACAAGATCTCTTTGTAAATATTATCACCCTGCTGTCGCATGTTTATTGTCAATTCGTCATAGCTAAACAAGGCAGACCATAAATTATAAGAACCTAATCCTCCAACATTTTTCTCCATACTCTTATTAGATAATTGTATAAAAGCAGGTTCTTCGTGAACAGGAGGAAGTTGTAATAAGTCACCAAATAACAGAATAGGTATTTTTCCGAACCAGGCATCATCTGAATCTGCAGTATCAAATATTTCTGTAAGTCGTAGATGTATGTACAGGAAAGTTACGTTAGAAACCATCGATATTTCATCGATGATTACTAAAGCAACATTTTTTAATTGATCTCGTACAATTTGAAGGGCTGCATCGCTAAGTTGCCTATACTGGGCTGTATGTCCATGTTCTACAGGTAATTGAAATAATCGGTGTATGGTAAGACCTTCGATATTAAAAGCTGCGATTCCAGTAGGAGCAGTTACTGCTGTGTCTTTTCCGATACTCTGCTTGATCCACTGTCTAATAGTTTTTATTAAAAAACTTTTCCCAGTGCCACCTTCTCCACTGACATAAAGTCTAAGAATGTTATCGTCAGACGTCAAGGACTTAGTAACTTTATCAAATATCCGCTTCTGATCATGGTTCAATTCCGAAATCATTTCTTGAAGATCACCACAGTCCAATTTTTTTTCCGTGTCTTTAAAGTCTTTCATGGCACCAATAGTTTCAATGGGGACACACTCTAAGGGGTGATCGCCTTGATCATTTTCTTCTTGTTCTACAGTATTCAACACGTTCTTTTCAATTTCTTCCTTTATATGATCACGCGCTTCTTGAATATCCGTTATTCGTTCGTGATACTGAACTGCATCTGTCAATTGTGATTCTAGCGACAAAAAAGATTCCGCATATGTGTTAAATCCATTTTTCAATTCGTCGGTGTTTCTCCAAGGTTGGAATAATAATAATAATGAGAAATAATAATTCTCAGGTTGGGTTTGAACATTGTACTTATAATGATTGATAAGATACCCTCTTTGCCTTTTTTTCAAAAACAAAGATGCACGGATTTCAAAGTATTCAGTTTTTTCAGACGGTCTAATTTTAGTAACGTCATACCACATAGCAAAATCGTACAGATGCATAGATTCTAATTCCTTGGGTCTGTTAGGATAGTGATCATCTATGAGGGATGGACAAAATATGTCTGTGGATTCACCTTCCAGATCCTCAATCTCTTTGCGAGTTTTCAATTTCCTACTTCTCAGTATATTTACATCTAACCATCTAATAGTAGTACTGGAGTCAGTGCCATACAATGATAATCCTAAAAGAGTATCAGCGCATTCAGGCGCTCCACATTCTCTATGATTTAGCATGCGCATTCCAAGGTTGCATAGCAGACTAGCTAATGACTTAGTAGAATTGATTGCTGCCAAAGTGTCCGTAGCGTAACTTTTTTCCGGCTTTGACACGTACTTAGTACAGTAACATGTTACCAACCCTGTTTTTTCTCCAATATATTGTATATCCATGTTACCTCTCCAAACCGTGAGAACGGGAGCATTATAATCATTGATACGGACTTCCTGTGTTGAACGTGGAAGATCGTAGAGTCTACCTTTTGCTTTCAATTGTTTTCTAGCACCTATAGAAACAGCTACATCCCTTATTACCAAAGTATCTGTAACTGGACGTGGAAATGAAAATCTACATACTTTACGGAAGGAATTTTTAGTTTTTTTGTTGCGTAGACAATAGCTATTGCATTTATGCATTTGATGTGCAATTACACGACTATATAATTCTGGCGACACATGCGGTGATGGCAATCTGCAAGTGACGTATTTCCTAATGAATCGTGCTACATCTTCCTTCGAAGATTGATCGATTATAGGAGCATCTTCAATCCAAATTAAAAGATGAAAATGTTGTGATCCTCTGCTTTGATATTCTCTGCGCCAAAAGTAATGTGTCACCTTGCCAATCGGATTGTCGGGCGAACAAATGAAATCCAGCATAGCGTGGAATGCATTATCTATAAATCGAGCAGTTGAAACGGGATCAGAAGCAATGAGTTCGTTCGGGGACATTTTAGCCACCGATGGGCCGTTTACTTCACGAAGATATTCTATTAAATCTGTCCATAGCCACTCACTTGGACTAAGCGTGAGGAACCATGTAGCTGGTCCATAATGGTGTATCATACAGTTCAAATCGTTTCTCGGTTTTCGCCAATACTGTGCTGTATTACGTAATCTGGAAAATATAGTGTTCAAATTCGTTTGTAGCTGATCTTTAGAAAGTTGCTCAAGAAAACCAGCAGCTGTGTATTTATCACGTGGATTTACGACGTTCATTTTGTGATAAATTCCAGCGTTCAATTGTCGCATATTGGTATCGTGTAATAAATGGAAAATATATTGCATGTTCAATCGAAATTGCGAATGCTTGGACATCAGTTTGGACTTAATGAATTCATGATCAGTCAAACGAACCAATCTGTCTTCATGCTGTCCATTCACTCCATAAGGATATAAATCTGGGAAACATTTCACATCTAATTGTTCAGCACGATGGCCCAACGGAATGTCATGAACTTTAAGCATTTGATAGAGTGCGGTAGCAGATTCATTAACCCTTTTGTCATACATTGGATAAATCGTAAACTGATCATAATATGCATCAGATTGTGACATTTGCGTCAATAATGCACGTTTGATATTTTCATCGATATTAAGTATTTCACCGTCAACGTCCTCGATAGATTCGTTATTATTATCATTGGTAACAACTTCTTCTTGAAATTCTGTATCTGGTAATTTGGCATTTAGCAATAAATCGTGCGATTGTGGTAAAACAATTTCTGAGTATAGAGGGTTATTGGCTTTCAACCATACTAAGGCATTCCATACTTTCTTCAAGTCAACTAACTTTTCCCAAACTATTTTAGATTTTGTTGGAACGCCCCGCACCAATATGTATAATTCATGATTTTGATTTAAAGGTTCAGTCGGAGGACAGATTTTTTTTAAATTTTCTTGTAACGGCAAAGGAAGGTGAAATGTTCTCCCCTTTACTTTTGGAAACATATGTTTATGTGGAATATTTTTACGCATTACTGTATCCATTCTCACAATCGTTTGAAACGGTTTAGCTCTTTGAATGAGAATTCGTTCGTAATCGTTCAACACTGCTATTTCTGGAATTGAACGTACATCAAGCTGATTTAAAATACATTTTGGTGGTATGGAATCGTTGCGAATTTTATCGTGACAATATCGACAAATAAAATGCATGTCACCAACTTTGTATCCAATATGATTTAACAATGTTTGCATTACATTTCCCTTATATGTTCTTTTAGAAATATCAAACTTAAGAACCTCTCTTTTAAAACAGAGTTTCTCGCAGGAAACACACGGAATGCGTGGTGTGTCCATAGACCGCTTTGTGAAAGCTCTAAATGCTAAATAATATCGAGATATAATCTCTTCTTCGTTCAGGCTTATGTCAGTATTATTTTTTTGTAACGCTTTAGCTTCTTTCCGAGCTTGAAGTGTTATTCGTTCAAGTGTTTCAAGGTCATTATCGTTTAAGGCTTTGTCTAAATTATGTAATTGGTCTTTATAAATGCTCGCTGTTTTGTATATCATTCTCTTCAAATGTCGTAAATCCGGAAAGTGAGGTGCCAAAATCTCAATGGCTAAAAAATTGGACTTACATAGTTTAGGGTTTATGTAACAACCATGAGAATGACCAACTTTTTCAGCATGCACTTTATTAGAACAGCTACTGATATGGTTGTTCAACTTATGTACCTTTTTTAATGAACATTCTAACAATCGTTTGAAGAAATCCTGTAAATTATTCAGAAGTTCAACATCTTTCGTTTTACAAAGATAACTACAATGCCATGCTTTTGTCGTTTTCTTTGATTGCAATACAGGTAGAACGTTTATAGCTTTCCCTGCCGAATTCAGTATAATTGATTCAGAACCGCTGAAAGGATGGTACGAACTTTCCGCATAATATGATTCTGAAGAAGACGTATGTCTGGATTCTCCACACAAAGCATTAATCCTGTCCTCAACTTCTAAACATTCTGCTGCGCGCGTTAAGGAAACTTCCACTTTTTGTTTACAATCTTTCAACAGTTTCCTCATTTCAAAAATGTACTTTTGCCTAATATGAAAACACCATTTTATTATACGCTCAGCTTCCAACCTACTTGCTTCTCCAGACGGCATGCTAATAATTTTTGAAAGATTTCTAATATAAGTTTCTTTGTTATTTTTGGTTGCTATATTGTTATTTGTTACATCAATATAACGATACTTTTTTATTATTTGCAGAGCGGCACGACGTTTTGCTACTTTATTATAATCATCGTTTTTACGTATTTCAACATAACGTATCTTCCGCTTTTTGGAGATATCTTCTTTATTTAGGTGATAATATTTTTTTTTCTTTTCGCAAATCACTTCATTATTTACGTCATAATGCACTTTTGCCTTTTTGATTATACCTTCTTTATTTAGCTGATAATAATTTTTTCGCTTTCCGCATTTCACTTCTTTATTTGCGTCATAATGCACTTTTTTCTTTTTTATTATACGTTCTCTATTCAACTCATGATAATTTTTTCGCTTTTCGCATATCACTTCTTTATTTGCATCATAATGCACTTTTTTCTTTTTTATTATTCCTTCTTTGTGTGCGTTATAATATTCATAATTATAAAATTTTATGCTTTCCTCCCCTTTTTTACAATCTTTACCCTTTTTCATGTTACATTCCCCTTTCTTTGCTTTATAAACAGCTCTTCTTTTTAAATTAATTTCCTCTTTCTGCCGTTTATAATAATTAGACATGTATTCGTTCCTTTTACATGCGTATGGTTGATCTGTCTGAATTATATTTTTGGTATGTGTAGTGACTTCTTTGTTACTTACTGTTGCATTTTCAACTGGGGATATTTCTTCTTTTTCATTAGTAATATTACTTTGACCAATTTTAAATGGATGATAATTTCCACAAGAGGGATCTTTATTATTAATAGTATTACCAATTGCAGATTTATATTCACATATACAACGTGTTAATTGTTGATCCTGAATGCATGGAAAATGTTCTATACGATTAGATTGAAACATTTGGATCAAATGTTGACGCATCAATGCATGATTGTACGTTACTTTGTCTGGTAATATTTTGAATAATAACGAGACCGCAAATGCAATCGCAAAAACTCCGCAATCCCGTGTGTTAGGTTGAGCTTGTACACGTGGAAATTCAATAAATTCTTCGTCAATTGTACCGTCATGTTTGTTCAAAAATGGGTATAACTTCTCAAAAATAATTTTATGATGATTATGCAATTTCGAGAAATTAAGAGAATCATAAATATAAACTCTTCTGTCATCATGTTTATAGAAGCTACAAACCCAGTGTCCCCCTGCATTGCTTTTAAAATCTTCGCTTTGGTGCAAAATCTGTATATGATCCTGATTTTCAGGAACTGGTTGTATTGTACCAGGCAATTGAACTCTCCAGGTCTCGCGTGGTTTATAATTAGAATTAGCTTCTAATAATTTGTGAAAATATTCAATATGATCATCTGTTAACCATTCGCCTCTATTGATAATTTTCATAATTTTTAAATTGAGTGGCAAGAGTCTATTAACTATAGACATGATGAATTATAATTTTATATTTATATTGATTATTTATAATAATATAAGATAGAAATGTCCAATAAGTATGTTACGTAATTCAACAATTCAACAACGATTTATAACCAAGAATATTATTTTTATTGATTTTGAATATCACGCTTCAGCAGTTGAAATTACACTTTGTGATTACTAGTGTATTATTATGGAATTTAGGAATGCCTCGCATTAATTCAGCGCCTAAGCAGCCGAGAGTTTCGGCGCATAAGCAGCCGAGAGTTTCGGCGCATAAGCAGCCGAGAGGTTGGCGCATAAGCTGCCAAGACTAAGAGAATATTAATTATTAAAGGAAAGAGGAATAAAAAAGGAAAAGTGAATGTGAAACAAAGAGAGGTTAGAAAGTATGAAAAAGTAATAGAATAATAGAATAGAATGGGTGATCCCACGCTGGTTTTAAAGAATTTAATGTCCACGATCTGAAAATGATAATTTATGCATATATTAACTTGATTATTTATTAGACAATTTCAAATGGTGTATTCCAGTCTTACCTAAAACTTATCTGTGGACTCAATCTCGATTAAATGATTATTATTTTATTAAAATATTTTAAATCATTAAATATCCACGATCTGAAAATAATAATTTATAAATATATTAGCTTGATTAATTATTAGAAAATTTCAATTGGGGTAATCCAGTCTTACCTAAAACTTAGCTGATGAATATTTTTTATATTTCTAACACAATCAAAATATAAGTGAATATATTTGCTTATAACTTAACACGCTTGCCAATTGTCCGTGCGGTCACACCATGGACCACGGTGTAATAGGAAGACGTCCCAACGCATATTTCTATATATGGATATGAACCATGGAGCATACGAAAAAATGAGCTCCGGTCGTCCGCTTCGTTTTGTGTTTCACGCGACCCTAGACCCATGATGTACCCATACAGCACAACGTCCGGAAAAACGTCCTGGGGGACGTTCTGGGGACGTCCTGGGGACGTCATGTTAAAATATGGCCGCCTAGTTACATTATGGAGTTTATAATGTACTACCTAACTTCGTGTAGCGTAAACTGTAAAGGTGCGAAGTTTGAACAAGACTACGTTACGTTACCAGATTTTAATGCAACTGTCATATTGGTTGACTATCCAATATGAACGATCTTGGGAAGGGCACGTTATTGGCTAATTTGTAAAGGGTGCGCACGAGCACACCTAATGTCTTTACATCATGCCTAGACCCAAGTGCCCGTGCGCGCCGTCGGGCGAAATTCAAATTTTCTATACCCTCGCTTAACGCGAAACGTATTGAAGAAAGATTTCGATAATTAGCAGTATCGATCGATATTTTCTAAAACGAGCGCTTTGATCGTCGAATGTTTACCTTGCATCTGGGCAAGCTAAAGCTTGCTTTTGTTTTTCGTACAACGCCACGACGCACAAAATGTCTACGCCTAATGAAAATGTAAGTAATACAAATAATACAAATAAATATACTCGTAGCAGCTAAGCTATGTTATGCGATGCTATGTTTTAACTTAGCTTTTGATGGAAACGGTTCCATAAGAATGTATTGAAGCTAATATTTTAATAGTATAGCATCGCACAGCATAGCATAGCATAGCATGGCACAGCATAGTATAGCATAGCTTAACTTCCCGGTGGATTTTCAATTCGCCGCTTTGATTCGTGGGAATTTATTTAATGTCACGAATAATAAAACTAACGAATGTGCATGTAACCTGTAAGATTTTGACAGTCTTTGGTATGCACTTTGCCTATGTCATTTAGCTTTATGGCTAATTAATGGTTTATTCATTTTTGCAGAAAACAAAGTACGTCTCAAAGGAGGACCCCTCGCAAGAACTTGCCGAGGAAAACGCCCTTCTGTTTGGTAAGTTTTATATTATTAAGGGGGTAGACAAGCCACGTGACATGGGCGATGCTCCGCTCTGTAATACCGACAATGTAACCTAAAACATGGATTTGGGATTTTTCGTTTTTCGTCCTTATATGAGCAGATTTAGAGCTGGACGAGGTTTCATTCGAAAGAAAAAGATTCAACGCGGAGCACTAGCTGCACCGTTTTAGTCACAAAACTCTTTTAGTGACCTAAAAATACTTAAGGAGGTAAACATGTCACGTGACACGGGCGATGCACCGCGCTGTAATACCGACAATCTGGCCCAAAATATGGGTTTAGTAGGATACGCTTGATTTCCTTATATGAGCGAATTTTGGGCTGGGTGAGGTCTTATTCGAAAGAGGAAGGTTCAATGCAGCGCGCTGTAGACATTGTTTGAGTCACAAAACTCTTATAGTGACCTACAAATACTTGGAATCTGCGAGTGTATTTTGTCCATTTTTTCTCTACTTTGATCACTCATATCATTACATACAAACAAAATCTCGTCGAACCATGTCTACAGCGCGCTACATTGAACCTTCCTCTTTCGAATGAGACCTCGCCCAGCCCAAAATTCGCTCATATAAGGAAATCAAGCGTATCCTACTAAACCTATGTTTTGGGCCAGATTATGTCGGTATACAGCGCGCTGCATTCCCCGTGTCTATCCCCTTAACGATTAACGATTAACTTACAGAAAAATTAAATTAAATAATATTAATCAAATTTATTTTTCCAGAATCAAATGACGACGAGGACGTTTTCATGGGGGGGCAAGAATGCGCGCCGACCCAGAGGACGGCTCAACCCCCACCGGCACCGGCACCGGCACCGAACCCAAGGGCGGCTCAACCCCCACCAGCAATGATTCAGAGGGGGGATCAGCCACCAGCGGAGCAACGCCGTTGGCCTAGGTGTAAGTGTTTTTCTAAAAAAAGAAATCAATGATGTCTGTGATTTATTTATTTTCTTTTTTATTTAGTTCATTTAAAATTTATCATTTCAGATAGAGGCACTAGGGCTGGACGATCCAGACGGCAGGAAGATTTTATGAACTTTTTATATAAACTAAGTGCTGCCGATTATCATTGGGGGAGGAGAGGGCGGGGGAGGAGAGGAGGGAGGGGGGAGGGGGGCAGGTGGAGGCACTGGAGTACAGAAAAAATAAAATAAAAAATAAAGTTTTATTATTTCAAACATAAAAATGGGGTTATTTAATTTGCTCGTGCAGCAGAGTTCCTTTCTCTTTCAGCTATTGAAATGATTCTCTTCGTCTGCATTATTAACAGAAAAATAGGGCACCTTTACTAATTATTTATTATTATTTATAAAATAAATTTTCGCATGTACTTGACGTCGAGAAGCTATGTTTCCATCATTTTTTTCTCTGCCGTAGATCATACTGCATCATCTTCTGCTTCGATTATCTGTAAATATATAATATAATATATATATATATATATATATATATATATATAAAATCCACATTTTAGTTATTTTAGTTATTATTACAACTTAACGTAGAACTTATTATGTACACAAATAGAGTGGTATTTTGTAATAGTAAGTGTAGAGACTACAAAATGTGTCCGAAGGAGGTGAGAGCGTATGGCAGAAAGTCTTGTTGCAGGAAATTTAAATTCTAATGGTAATAATAATGGGAATCTAAAAAATTAATGAATTAATAAATAGCGTGGCAACTACTGTGGATAGGTTATAAGGGTATATAAGAGTATAAGGGTATAAGGATAATGGAAAACTAGTAAAATTAATGAATAGTGTAGCAACTATATAGAAATAGATTGGCATTTTGCTATAATAAGTGTAGATTACAAATGTGTCCGAAGGAAATGAGAGCGTATGATGTCGGAAGGAAATGAGAGCGTATGATGTCCGAAGGAAATGAAAGCGTGTGACAGAATGTCTTGTTGCCGGAAATTTAAATGCTATGGTAATAATTCAGCGAAGATGAACGAAGAGATCCAATATTTTCAAAACACAATTTATTGGTTTTGGAATAAAATTAGTTTAGTATGTTTATAATTTTGTCGATTTACCTTATTTTACTTTCCCGAAACTTGTGCGAAGCAAGATGCTCTGTCTATCTATCTATTCTTCTCCGGACAACCTTTACGCCTGTGCATTCCCTTCATTTCTATCCATTCAAGCCTATGCGTCTCCTCCAATTCTACTATCCAAGCCTGTGCGTCCTCTTCATTTTTATCAGAATCCTGTGCGTCTCCTTCATTTCTATAATATACATAAAAACTCTAAATTGCTGATATGCAAATACAAATATCTGGCAATTTAAATGCAGTGCAATTTTTTACTACAATGTATTTTATTTTGTACATGCATGGTACAAATTTCCAGAAACTTGTGTGAAAGGAGATGCTTCTCAGTCGAACCATTTCCGGACAACTTCCAAGTCTGCGACTCTACATAAGAAATCTATTAAAAAAATTTTGGCGACTTACCTTATTAATTGAGACATTAATTCAGTCTCCTATGTAGTGTAAAAACTCGTGACATTCCAAATTCGGACAATTTACTTTTTCTGACACTTAGCACTTGGTAGGTTATAAAATTCAAAATAGTATATATAAGTATATGTATGTACAATGACGGACGACGATCCCTGCCGAATATTCCCGAGAATCGACGAAAGAAGAACGAACATGTGTTGGCTGAAGGTGTGTGTGTAACGCGTATATACGTATTATGTTGACGAAAAATTTCTTGGAGAAGGAGAATCAGGAGACGAAAATTAATAAATTCGACTGATCCATGAACGATATTATGATATCTCTGTCATGTGTGGACCGATTTTATTGAAATTGGTCTTGTTCGAAAGCCGATATGCGGTTTACATAAGAAAAATGTCTTTAAATTTACAAAACATTGCAGGCGTGATGAGATATTCATGTATAAATGTCAGAATTAGGTTAGAGTGTCTCCGCGACGAGTAAAGATACACGGTAGCGACATCGACATATACAGGGTGTTTTTCATGTACTTGGCGTCGAGACGCTACCGCGTCTCTAGATTAAGATTATACGTTGCTACAAAAGAACCATTGTTCGAATTAAAATTATTAACCGAGTATGTAATTAAAGTGTATGCTAGCACCTGGTTTCTTATTAAGGGGGTATAGGACTATTGAACGACTAAAATCGACGGTTTCTTTTCGGTTGGATTGTTTAGATACCAAATAATCACCATACCGGCACTTTTCACAGTTTTTTTATGTACGCTTGTACAAGTAATGTAAAATAAAAAAATTGTCAGAATGTTGAAAATTATTCAAGTTATTTGATTAGGTGAACCAATCGTCTAAAAGCAAAATGCTTTGGGGTGAGTAATTTCTCCACTAATAATTATCGTGTGAAATTTGGCTGGGTGAATTTAAACAAAAATTGTAAAAGTTACACACGAATCAATTTTTTTCCCCATATTTTTATGGGAAGAAAACGCCTTTAATTAGTTACAAAATGTTTTACAAACATCAAATGTTGATGCGCAAATTCCACACGATAGAGAAAGGAATTCTACAGCTCCAGTTAAAATTTTAAGTGAAAATATTCATTGGTTCAAGAGTTATGATGTACACCGTTTTTGAAAATGGTGTTTCGAGAAAACCGGCTTCAAAGTTAAGTGCCCTACGCCAATACAGCTCTGCGAGGCGTTATACTCAGTTACGTTCAGCGCTGTAATTTCCGTAATTATTCGAATTCTCACATGAAACTTTTTTTGCAAATGTTCACAAAGGATGAGTCTTTCAGAATTAATAATAATAAAAAAATCGATATTTTTCGATATTCCAATAGTCCTATACCCCCTTAAGTACAATTCAGTTTGCAAGTATGGACCCCAACATTTGTTTCATTTAATTCAATCTTCTCGTTATTTACCGACCAAATTCAAGGAGATCATAAATAAAGTTATTCAAAGAAATGCTTATTTCGCTCATCCCGAAAATGTTTTGATCGGAATGCTTGCTGATGACAGAGAACATATTCGAGAGTTGGCTTTGCGAATATTGAATTGTCGAACGTTGAAATGTGAAGTTCGTGATTTTTACGTGCCAAAAGTAAATTTTGAAGCCAGCGATTACACGGAGCTACTTAATTGGCAAACTGTTAAAGTAACAGAACCACCACTGACGAAGAGTATCGCCGAAGCAGAGCTTAGAGAAATGATTATAAATATTTCAAATAATATCGAAGTTTTAAGTTTTCCATGTCATACTCAGGCTGTAGAACGTTACATAAAGATGGTAACCGAAGCATCTTTGTCAGTATGTGGTAACAACGCCAGGGACGGATTGATTCGGGCAAAGATTGCTTGCAGAAAAGCAATTCCGATAGTGGAGACAAAAAAAGATTTTATTAAATAAGTTTCTATCTTGTTACACAATATAAAAAAATGAAAAAAATAAAATGCATCGAAAAATTAACATGTGAATCTTATTTTTTATATTTTTAAGAGAAAAAGGAACCTGTAGACATGAATATTTTTCCAAATTTTTTTTACAGTTGTGTTTGGTTAATCAAATTACAACTATCCCGCACCCAGGCCAACTGCAAATTCAAATTTAAATTTTTGCCTATATAGTTTCGCTCCGCCCTAATGCACATACCCACGTATATCGGTTTGTTGAATTTCACCTCGAGTTTTCGCATTTCAACAGCTATTAAATTTTCCGAAAAAACACTTCTGCTGTGGAAATTCGGTTTCGCGATCATTGCCTCCGCGCCATATCGCCCTTCCCAATGAGTCATAAGTTTTACATCCACGTGATTTCGCACATTTTCCATAGTTTTACCAAATACCGCGTTGTTCATCAATTTGTACAAATTTTTTCAAAGTCGTTTGTCGCGCCTGTTCTAAACCGTGTATTGAGTTCGATGTAATCGCGGAGCCAGGGAGATTGAGCGAATTGAAGCACGCGGTGTATCTTTGTAATACGAAGACCATGACGCGTGCACTGCTGCAGGTTACGGCAATGGATAACGTAACGCTGCTTATCATATACCGTCGCGAGTAACTTGTCCTGCCTGCTGACAGGTGGTTTGGCACGCGTCGGGCAGAACGGTAGATCGGCATGAGCGTCGTGTAGACGTTACGGATATTCCAAATCTACCTCGAGAATGTATCCCGTGGGCGAATCGACCGGGATTGAAGACACATCAAAATTTGCAGCATCTTCGACCCATTGAAATGTAGCGTATGGTAGTGGCTGACACATTGCCCATCCATACAAATTGTTCACGTCAAAGTACATCAAGTACGATGACTCTTCCGATGCGTCGTAAGATGACATGTACTTGTTATTAGCATGTGCATATCTTCCGGAACATTGGCTTAAACCCCCACGTATACCGCGTTCGATAAACGTAACCATATCTACGTCTGTGAGCAATTCGAATGTAATTTTGGTGTGTTTTAGCATGGCATCCCACGTGAAACCAGGTAGAGTATAATAATGTGCTGAATCTAGTCCATAACTCTTGATACAACTTTCGCGAAAATTTTCCGGGGATTGTACACTGATCGTCGCTTTCTTCAACAATAAATCCCGCGACAACTTGGTGTGGCATCCCGCGCGCAGTGGATTATACTTATTGACATTGACGGTCAGGTTGAGGATTCTCGCCAATGCCCATCCGCTGTCGCGTTCCTGGAACTCTTCCAGCGATGCCAGGGTGGGTTCGATGATGCATCTCTGGTACCACTCCTGCAGATCGGATGTGCCGAAGAGTTCACAGTTCCGGGAATTGATGCTTTTACAAGCATGCTTGTCACCCGCCACAAATTCGCCGTTAAACACAGTGTTCACTTTGAGGTGTTGATGTATCCTCAAAGCACCTCGCACCTGCTCCAACACAATGGTCCCCGCATCCTGGAGGAAGTTGCGCGGCTCGATGTAATTCGCATTTAACACGGCACCAGTTAATACGCGGGTATCGAACGCAGCGTCTATTTCGCGCCACAAAAGTCCTGTGCTCGAATGTCCGGCACCTTCACGCACGAAACGGCCACGCAACGAATGTTTCAGTCCTTCAAGCCGCGCGATTCGAGCAACCAACGATTGCCGAACACCGATCGATAATCGCGGGCGTTTCACGCGGCTCTGTTCTTCCAAAGATTCGATGCACTCGTTGCACCGTTCTTCCCACGCAAGGTACTCTTCCCGCGAAATCAATCGTGCAGATTGATCCAGCAATTGGCGGGTTACTTGCGCGAATTCTCCCATGGTCGTAAATGCAATGTCTTTTCCTCGCAACACGTTGCAACGATTTGAGGCTTTGTGCACTTTGGGGCGCATATTTATACGTAGACTGCAATTTGCTATCTCCATCAGCGTACCCCCTCCCTCGAATGCAAAAACGACGATCCATCCCAACATGGTTCTATGCAGTTTCTGCTGATGCAGCATAATTCTAAGATTCGACGCTTCCACAGGTGTCATATTACATTCAACACGTGTCGAGACTTTTATCCTTGAGGATGGGGCTCAAATTACATACTGCGACGTTAAGATTGAAACACATTATGGAAAAATTGATAGCTTTAAAATAAAAATGGGGTGGTGGGGGAAGCAATTGCACCTCTATTTAAGACGCCTCCCGAACGCTATTTCATCAATCGCTCAGTAGCCTCAGTGACTTTCGACGGAACAAATAGTGCTCTGAAAACAAAATGTGCAGTACCAGTGCCGAAGCAAACGTTGTACGCATGAATTATTACGTTCCGATCATGCGAGATGATGGTGTGGCTCAATGCGGGGAGGATACAGTTGCTTGGTAAGTGTTGCTATAAAGAATTATCGGAACTAGTACTAGGAATCAGTTCGGCAAAGTGTTTAGAACTAGGTTTATTGTTGTAACGATTAGAACGGACTTACGATATATTTAAGCAATTAGTTTAACACAACGTTTATAGGTCAGATATGTACACAGGTCAATTAACACAATTTCAGTCACTAAATATTAACACATAAATTAACAGTCATTTACCCACGCAGTTTTAACTAATTATTAAGTATCCTTTACATACAATAGATTTGAATATTAACTGGAGAAGCAAGAACTCCAGCGTGATTTCGCAAGGCAATGTAGCGAAGCCAAAGAAAAGTTCGAACAAAGCGCAAGCAAAGTGCGTAAGCGAAAGATATGTAGCGCGCAAGCAAGGTGCGTAAGCGAAAGATATGTAGAGCGCAAGCAAGGGGCGTAAGCGAAAGATATTTACCCAGGTGTGAGGTCAAGAGCGGAGTGGCCGATTCCCAGAAATCACGGTCGATTTCTAGGAAGAGCAGGCCTTCCCCTTCCATGGATCGCGAGTCGTTGGAAGGGGACGCGATCCGCGCTCCACAGGAGTGAGCAGGCCGTTGCCACCTGCTTAATTATCATAAGGCGACAATAGGTGTCGGTAATATGCCTATTTTGCGAACAGTAAGGCTTAATTTTCACATTTCAAAATTTTTATGTTTATTCCCAATACGAGCGAGCAATTTCATAGCTTTGATTGTTCTCTTAGCCCGCGTCGAACATCACGTATTATGGTCAGAAGATACGCATTAACATCCATGGGCAGCAAATACTTGGAAATTGGAATCAGAGTACGGCCTACGATTGATGTAGAAATGGTTCTCGGCGACAATCGTGGGATGTTTCTCATGTTACCATGGGATACATGGTATTCGCTATGCGGCAGTCGTACAACCATTGAAGAACGTTAACGATCACCTGGATCACCTTCGATGCAAATGAATAAATTAACGGTGGATTTTTGTGAGATCTATAATTCTCCGATTGTAAGGATGACACTACATAATAAGCCGCTGTATTTCAAACCGGATACAGTAACATTTTTGTTAAATCTTGAACCATGTATAGACTATGTGTTTGCGCGGTTGCATCAAAATGTAAGAGATGTGCAGATGAAATTTGAAACTTTTGTTAACGTGCTACAGCAGAGCGATGTTGCCTGTGAAACATTAGATGCGCGTCGTGCTGCTAAAATCATACGCGATAGCAAACTTTACTAAGATGATTATTATGTAGATTGCGAACTAGTAGCATGTGCCATCAATGATATTCTAGCTGATGCTCGTAGGAAAAAATGTTAAATTATATTCTTTAATTTTAAATAAATTTCTTAAACACACATTCTGTCTACATTTTATTTATCCGTCTTTCTCCTCGCCACCTAATTTTAAGATTCAGCGTTTCAATAATTACTATTTCTCTGCGTTGGGGAAAAAAACATTCTGCCGACGCTGCATAATTCTATTTCGTTCTTCGCGCCGTGAAAATGACGTCATCCCGCACGGCTGCTCCAGAGGAGGACTCATATTACATACGATCCCGCGAGACGCTGCGATTGAAAATCATTTTGAAAATTTTTACAATGCATGCGATTGTACCCTTATGTAGTGTTGTCTCTTTCCCTCCCTAGAATTTTAGCTTTAAAATGATGCTCTGTCTCTTTCCCCTCCTCCGAAGACGTGGTTCTTAAAAGGTCGATCTCTCCCGAGATCTTCCGAAACAATTTCCAATAAAAATAATTTTTTTTTTCTCTGTGTTGGAGGAAAATTTCATCACATAATGGTTTTGAAAAATATTTGGGGGGTCATTCCCCCTGAAAAGTTTCCGACGGTGGGCCCCGGTCTCCGCGGCGGCTCGGCCCGGACTGACCCCCACCATCATCGCGGCTTCCCCCACTCCGCGGCACGTGCGTGCGCAACCGGTCTTCCACTCCCCGCAGGCCCCGCGCCCATGTTTCCCTCCGCTGCGCTCCCCCGCGCGCCCTCTCTTCCCCCCGCCCCCGCGCTCCCCTCAGAGGACCGGCGTTAGAACTGTCATAGCTATACTACTTACGCGGACGATACTCTGGTGGTGGCATCCGGGCAGCGATGGGTGGCAGCGCTTGACCTCGCTGAGAGAGCACTGCGGCATGTCATCCCTGCGATAAGGGCGCTCGGTCTGTGGGTCGCCTTTGAGAAAACAGAGGCGATGTGGCTCGCAGACAGAGTTGGGAGTGGTATCCCCAACAGAGCGTCCCTGAGGGTCGGGGATGCCTGCATCAGGGTCGGCGGATCGATGAAATATCTCGGCCTGACCCTGGATACCTACTGGCGGTTTGCGCGCCACTTTCGGGTCATGGGCCCCCGGTTGGAGCGACAGGTGTTTGCCTTCGCGCGCATCATGCCCAACCTGGGGGGCCCTCACGAAGCAGTTCGGCGACTATACGTGACGGTCGTCCGGTCCATGGCGCTCTACGGAGCTCCAGTGTGGGCCGGCGACCTGGAGGACTGTCGCGTCGGGCGGGTACTCCTTGCTAGGGTTCATCGCCGCGCGGTCCTCCGTACCGTGCGGGCATACCGCACGGTGTCGCACGCCGAGCTGTCGGCGCTGGGTGGGTCTCCTCCTTTCCATCTGCTCGCGGAAATGGAGGCGGAGGTTTACTTCACCTCCCACGATCTCCGTGGGGCGAGGGACCCTCTAGCGCCGGAAGGACCCGAGGCGCGGAGCCAGGCCCGGCGACGCATGGGAGCCAAATGGATCGAGTGGCTCTCCCTCCGGGAACATCGGGAGGGACGCGTCGTCGGAGAGCTCCTGCCGATTCTCGATGAATGGGTGGGGCGTAGGTACGGCAGGCTCACCTTCCGCCTGACGCAGATGATTATCGGCGTAGGGTACTTCGGTGATTATCTGTGTCGCATAGGGCGGGAGGCAACGTCGCAGTGCCACAGCTGCGGCCGGGGCGTCGGGGACTCGGCGGACTACACTCTGGCCAGCTGGCCGGAGTGGCAGGACGACCGCCGGGTCCTTGAGCTGCAGTTGGGTCTCGACCTCTCGCTGCCGACGGTCGTGCATCGGATGGCGGAGGATCGGGACTGTTCGGCAGCCGTCTCCTCCTTTTCCGAAGAAATCATGCTGGAAAAGGAGGAGGCAGAGAGGGACCGCGAGAGGGCGGGCCTCCGAGCCCGTCGCGCGGCTCCCCGCAGAAGACGCGCGAGATGACCCGTGGCCGGGGGAGGCCGTGCGACGACTTAGTTATGAAAGTCGCCCCGCTCCCCCGGTTAGCAAATACAAGTAGGCCCCGGGTTGCGTCGTCGCCACTCCCCCGCGAGGGAGTGTCGCACCCCATAACGGGTGCGGCAACAGCTCTCCCGTACGCCCCCCGCCCCTGTGAGAGTGGGGGGGGGGGGCAACTGCAGACGGGATGTGTGTGAGAGGGAGGAGGAAGCGGAGCGGCCCCCATGTTATAGGGGTGGGCCGCTCGGCGCAGTCGAGTCGAGTTGGAAAACGGGGCGGGGGGGGGGGGGCACGAAATAGGGCCTCCCCGCCGGGGAACGGCGATGAATCTGTCACGCCGCTCCTGATAGAGCGATCGAGCTCGCGGGGCAAGTCGGGCGGCCGTAAACGAGCCGCTCTGTGGGCACTTTGCCAGCCGCCCGCCCGAGGTGTCCGTCGGTTTGCCGACTGCCTTAAAGGCCCCCTCGGGGTGCGGCGGTTTGGGCGGCCCTTGGGGCCATCAGCGCCCCGGCCCGGTCGCGACATTAGCTAACCGTCGTGGCCGGGTAGTAGCTCGATCGTGGGGCCGCGGGGCGGGAATGCCGCGGGGCACCACCCGCCCTTGTAGCAGCGACCCCGGTAAAGGCGGCGCGGACGCGTGGTCCGTCGCGCGCCGCCAGCCCAGAACATAGCTGGGGGAGGTTCAGTAATACTCCCCCAGGGAAGACCCCGCTTCGGGGCTGTCTTGTGCGGAGTTGCACGAAGCGCAGGAGGTAGGCCACCTTGGAGGTTTTAGTGGGTTCGAGTCCCACATAACCCCCTGCCCGCTCCCGCGGGTGGGGGGTATCCGTGGGGATTTCTTCCAAGTAAAAAAGAAAAAAAAAAGTTCCCTCACATCTTCTTCAGCTCGTTGCAAAATTTTCGAATATATTGAAACCCGTAATTCCCTTACACGTAATATCAATAATCTGAGACGGTTATTACATATGTAACGTTCTCGAACGAGACGTTACCGTTCTTTACAGGTGATTCACAAGTAGAGCGGTTTACCTGTGAATTTGTGGGATTTGGTTCGGGTGGCGTGCGATTAAGAAATGAATTTCAAGATACGAGAGTCCTTCTTTTAACAATAAGTAACAAATGATTTATTCAAAAATAGTTTGGTTTAGACTCTAGGTCGAAATAGAACATATAATACGACACTGAGTCGTGCGATTTATGACAATTAATAGAAATAAGGTAATACGTAACGTCGTATCGGTCGGTAAATCGTTTGATTTCGGTTCCTAACGCTAAGTCGGTAATAAAGAATATTGTTTTGATTTCGGTTCCTAACGCTAAGTCGGTAATAAAGAATATAGTTATAATTGAGGCGTTAATTAGTATAAAAGATATAGTATAAAGATACGATACTAAATCGTAAGTTGAGTATAACCTCTCGACACGAAGTCGGTGTAATACAAGATACGACACTAGGTCGATTTGGAATGTTGGTTGAGATTTAGAGAGCGTTCCTTCTCGAGGATAGATGTGGCTTCCAGTTGCCTATCAGCTTGCCCACGCTTTCTAGGATGGCAGCCGAGTTGCTAGTTAAAGCGTCATCGGATGGTAGGTGAAAAGGTAGCTTCCTTCCTTCGTATTTGGTTATGGCTTCTGGTGCCTATCAGCTGGTCCACGCTTTGGAGTATTCGGTTTAGGCACTAATAAGTATGGCCCAGGTTTGTAATTGAGGAGCTAACTAAAGCTACCTCGGTTTTGGGATTGAGGAGCTAATTAAAGCTACCTCGGTTCCTGAGATTGAGGAGCTAATTAAAGCTACCTCGGTTTTGGGATTTGAGGAGCTAACTAAAGCTACCTCGGTTTTTGAGATTGTGGAGCTAATTAAAGCTACCTCGGTTTTGGGATTTGAGGAGCTAACTAAAGCTACCTCGGTTTTTGAGATTGAGGAGCTAATTAAAGCTACCTCGAAAGGAAGTTTAGGATTTGGAGTTTTAAGATAACTTCTTCCAGACTGAGCGGCTGGCTAGAGCGACCGAAGTCTTCGCGGTTCGGTGGCAGAACCAAGTCTGCTCTCTGCTGCTGGCGGGCCTCTATTTATACTGCTTGCTGATACTTGGCCCGCACCAATCACTGCCTGTGCGGTCTCGCGCACCAATTATAATTAACATCCGGCTCGCGCCACTTGCGTACTACGTTCGGTTTATTCGGCGTCCGGTTGAACGTGCGATCTGCGCACGCGCGCTCTATTCACTCGCGGCACTGTGTTCACTGTTTGAATAGACGGCTATGCGCACGCGTTGCGCGTTACTAGGTTCTTTCGCGCGCTGTTTGAACGCGCTCTCACATGCGCGGTATAGTAACTTAGGTATAATGTAAACGAAATTAACAATATGTGCGCAAACAAAAGGAAAAATTGATGGCGGTAGGTAGCGGTACGTTACACATATTCCCAGAGTAGTGTTTTCGCATCGGACTTCCATGGCGAGTTGCAAAAACACATCGTAACGTTCGAGCAAATCGTAACGTTGCTCGTATGTCCGTAAAAATGGAATTGTTCGGATTAAATCTATAACTTCACGTTCAAGCGTTTCCATTAGTATTATTATTGATATTGTACTTAGAAAATAGTTGGATGATTTTCCGTAAAACCGCGATACTCGCAACGATTGTGTCAGAAGGTCATTCCGACGCATGACCATTCGCGAATTTGTCATGTTGAAGATGCGTACTGCTTTAAATATATGAATATCCCCCACCTAAACTGTTCACACTCTCATACGTATACATCCTAATGGACCACCTAGGATTCATTATTCTCGGTATCGAACCCTCCACTGTTATAGTTCTATGTTTTGACTCTGTTATCGCGTGATGGTCGGTGCTTTCGACTTACTTCTTCGGGTACATCGTGCTGCCGTACGATTTTTTTTTGCTTGGCGACCGTAAGAGGAATAGATGCATATCGGGTCTCTTTCGCACGCCTTGCTCGAAAGTCGTTGCTATGGGGGCGGCGGTCTGTCCTTGCGACGATAGAAGCGCATCGGCTCGTTTTGAATTTTCGCGGTTTCGAGAAGTCGATTATTATTCTCGGAATTTTGTATGATCATAGATGCTGCGTATTATTCTCGGAAGTATATATATTATCAAGGTTTCAAATTACATCTTCGAATGGAATTTTTTAATACCACCCACAGCGTGGGATGAGTCATATGCAGTACACCGTGCATCACCTCACATGTGTGTGTGTGTGTTTGGGGCACGTGCAATTTCCCCCTCCACCTGTCCTCATGTGCTTCTGGGGCACGTGCGATTTCCCCCCTCCACATACCCATGTCCTTGGCGGCGGACCGCACTCCCCCCTCCACCGACTTATTCCCACTTCGACGTGACGTATTCCACCACCCGCCTCCCCCTCGCCACTGGTGCGGTTCCCCTCGCCCCGCTTCTCACCATAACCGCGCATTGATCCAGAATCGGCCTACTATACCTATACGCAATTCCATATAAGAGCATACCGACGGCCCTACCGATTTGCGACCGATCTGCGCAGCTCCCATGGATCTGACACACGCGATTGGTCGTAGCACTTTTGCGATTGGTCGTAGCAGTTTCCCTGCCGGTTAACTACCAATCAACAGTGTATCCCTGCGCGAAACCAGTATGCTCTAATGTGGAACGCAGTATACTACTCTATATCTCCAACATGGAAACCATCCTTGATTTTCCAAAGCAGCCTCGCGTGGCAAGCTCCCGCGGCAGCTTCGCGCTTCCTGGCCGCGCGAGGTTGCTTCGCAAAGTGATCATGGTCGAGGTATGCAGTTTCCAGAATTTCCTCTCCGCACGGCGTGGCTCGCGAGAAATCCTCGCAAAGTCGATACGCATTTTAAGACAGAGCATATCCCCCCATTAAAAGTTATGCCCAAAATTAAAAATTTGATATCAGCGCTCCACAGATTAAACCAAATGAATGTAAAAGGAGCGGTTAAAAAAGAAAATTCCAAGTTCGTAGTATCTGCTAATACAGCAATATCATATTTTTGCATAATTTTATATATATGTGTATACTGAAGAATTGCGCAACAAAATTAAGAAAATTTTGTTTAAAATCTTGGCTTGTGTCTTATTATTAAGATCTATTAGTTACCATTTTCATAAATGTTCGTTATACGATTGCTATTGCACGGCTGAAACCAGTGGACGAAAGCTAGACCACGGTGGGAAAATGTCGCAGGCGGAGACAACTAAACTTTCTCCAAACGTGCGTTTGGCAACATTCAAAGCAACACACCCTTCTAACATCGACGAAAATTCGGGCCCAACCATGAGTTGTAAACATCTGCATTGCAGAAGACCGGGTTAGACCTCAAGCATTGCCTATTGTAATAAATTGTACAGTCCTGCCCCTGTTACAGGGTATACAAAAATATAAAAAATGGACCAAATTCTCCTCCTCCGCGTGAACGGTGAATCAAATATCTCCAAAACTATTTGTCCGATTTATTTCAAACCGGGTACACATATTCTTAATGGTAATATCTAAAACGTAACACAACATTTTTTATGCGATAACCCATTCGTATATAATAAATGTGTCTAGTCTGCCTTGTTAGGTAAACAATGAATAGCGATATTCACCTTGCACTCATTTGTACAATAAATTTTTTCTTCCCAAATCCGTATGCTATATTGCAGATATTTTATTAATGAACACAAGAATCATGGTCTTTCTCGTGTTAGATAAACCTGGGCGTCATAATTGTACACACCGTTCACGCGCGTCATCGTTTAATATTTTTGTACAATATTTATGCAACATATCCACTTAAGGGTGGTCACTGTCTCGGATTCATATTCATTCATTGCTCCTCAGACAATGTAATATCAAAATCTAGAGACGCGGTAGCGTCTCGACGCCAAGTACAGGAAAGACACCCTATATATGTCGATATGTCGACTGTCGCTACCGCTATCATTTACTCGTCGCCCGGCTAATCCAACCTAACCTGAAACTTATTTCATTAATATCTCATAACGCTTGCAATATTTTCTAAATTTAAAGGCATTTTTCTTATGTAAACCGCATATAAGCTTTCGAATGAGACCAATTTCAATAAAATCGGTCCACGCATGACAGAGATATCATAATATCGTCTCATGGATCAGTCGGAAATATTAAGATTTTTCTTCTTCTGATTCTTCTGATTCTCCTAGAAATTTTTCGTCAAACATAATACGTATACGCGTTACACGCACACCTTCAGTCAAAACGAAACTAACACATGTTTCGTTCTTCTACGTATATACGCGTTACACGCACACCTTCAGCCAAAACGAAACTAACTGTTCAAGAAAAGATGCATTCTTACGCCATCTTCAAGAATCGTCACCAATTAGGCGATCTGTGGCACGGGCCGCTGACTCATGTGGAGCAGCGATCAGCACCCCTTCCCTCGACACACGATCAATGGAGGAGGAAGACTCTTCCTTCCAGGAAATCGACCGCGGTTTCCTGGATCTCTCTCTGTTCGCAGCTTTGCTACAATACACACGCTTTTCAAAACTATTCTTTGCTCTCGCACCGATTGCTTCGCGCCGTTACTCCTAGCTTTGTAACGGACCCCAGTGCTCTCTGGCTTTACGCGCCTGCTTGCGTTAAACCGTTATTAAAATCCATTGTTTCTCGTTAGTGTAAATAGTGTATAGTTTATTGTCCGGCATTGTACATAATTAAAATACAAGTATACTCGTGAATGTTTCGGTAAAATTCTTCGTGCTTAAAGTAGACTAAAACCCTTCGTCGTGTTAATCACTCCTTGCAGTCTTTTGCGCCTATCCTCTGAAGCTTTATAACATTTTTGGTCCTTCGAGCCGGAGCGGCGCTTGTGAAAAACAGTTCGCGACCGTTAGCTAGTGCCGGGTAACCGTCGCGCGTGACCTCCACCTGCAAACAGTGACTCATATCATAACGAGTCAGCACGACCTTAACGGACAAATCTAACGAGCATTCGAATACCAGAAACATGGAGCGACTAATTGAAAGCCAAAGGGAGATTTCTGGAAGGATTGCGCGCGCCTACGAAAATCTAAAGAAGGTAGGCGCTGCAAAAACCACTCCAGGCACCGTCGAATCTCGCATGGGGATGCTGCGGAAGAATTGGGAGAAATTCGACCAGCAGCATGATCAACTGCTGGCCCTTGTCGCACCCGGGAAAAGAGACAAGCCGTACTTCCAGGAAGACCACTATGCAATGACGGAGGAACTGTTCCTTGTGCAGGAGGCGTTGTTCATCGACAAGTTACAGTCATTCTATCCTGATCGCCGCGAGACTGGAACGGCGGATACTCCCACAGCAGCGACCGGGCAGTCGAAGGCCTCCTTACCCCGACTACCACTGCCGGAGTTCGACGGTACTTACGAATCCTGGCCAGGATTTAGGGATCTCTTCCGATCCCTCGTCATCCGCGACGGGAGTCTCACGGACGTAGAGCGCTTACACTATCTTCGAGGCTGCCTAAAGGGCGATGCTCTCCTTGCCCTCAGGAATCTCCCTGTGAGAGCTGCGACTTTCGCCCGCGCTTGGAACCTGCTGCAGGATCACTACGAAAATGAGAGGTTGCTGGTCCAAGCGCAAATGGCAACAATATTCGGACTACCGACGCTCACTCGTGAGTCGGCCACGGAGCTCAAGACGTTCTACTTCACCTTTTGCGATTGCGTTGAGACCCTTGCTACCATGGAGCGCCCGTTTGATGCCTCAGGAGACTGGTTGGTCTACTGGTTGGTCGAGAAACTGGACCAGCAGTCGCGCCGAGAATGGGAAACACAGCTCGGCTCCCAGACTACTCCTCCGACTTTTGAGGAACTAAAGGCATTTATAAAGGGCCGTATTACCACCATCGGAGCGTTGGAAGGAGGCAAAGCTAAAGGCCAACCTGAAGGACGCACGACTAAAACTACCGGGAGCCAGAAGCCAGCTAAGTTGTTGCAGGTCACCAAGGCCAACCGCCCTCAAGACCAGTGCGGGTTATGTGGAGGCAATCACTTTGTGCTCTTCTGCGGAATCTATAAAGCGAAAACCGTGTGTGAACGTCGTGAAGCATTACTGATGGCAAATCTGTGCTTTAATTGCCTCGGACGTCATCAAGTGAAGGAGTGCGGTTCGGAGAAGCGGTGTCAACTATGCAACGGGAAGCACCATACCACCATCCACGAGGATAGCGCGAACTCCAGCACCGTTGAAGAGGTTACTGCTAACACCTCTAACTGTCCATCGAACTCCCTACCCGCTGTACTTCTGGCCACTGCGCGCGTAAGGGTGTTGCAACCCGACGGTGATTCCAGAATTGTGCGAGCCCTCGTTGACCAAGGTAGCGAGGTGTCCTTGATCACCACAGCATTGGCTCAGCAGCTACGTCTACCACGGAAATCAGCCAACATAAGCCTCATCGGCGTCGGGAAACAGCTCCCCGAGCGGGTTCGACGAAAGGTACAGCTGAAGTTCACCGCACACACCAACACTATGGAGAGTCATGTAATCGAGGCTTTGGTGCTGCCACGAATTACTGCATACCAACCACGCCTCAACAACCGAGTTTCGACATGGACTCACCTCCAAGGGCTGACACTAGCGGATCCCAGCTACGACGGAGAGGGGCAAATTGATGTCCTGCTGGGAGCTGATGCATATGCGCTTATATTACGGGACGGCCTCATTAAAGGTGGCATCGGGGAACCCATGGCCCAGAACACGACGCTGGGCTGGATCGTGTCGGGACCAGCGACGAAGGGACCGAGAAGCCATGATGCCGACAGCCATGCTCTCGTGACACTCCAATGCACAGCGACAGAGGAGCTCGTTTCGCTAGTACGCCGGTTCTGGGAACAGGAAGAAGTCATGACGGCACCGGCCTACACCGCCGAAGAAGAGAGCTGCGAGGGCCATTATCGGACCACTCACCAGCGGTTGCCGTCCGGTCGCTACATGGTCCGACTCCCACTCCACATCGATCGAGAGCTCGGCGAGTCCTATCACGGAGTCCAGCGCATGCTGCGACGGATGGAGACCAAATTCCGCAGGGATCCCGTCTTCGCTCAAGCCTACGGAGAGTTTATGCGTGAGTACATGCAACTCACACACATGACCAAAATTCGTGGGAACATTACAGGACCAACCTTCTATTTACCCCATCACGGAGTACTAAAGGAGAGCAGTACAACCACTAGACTGCGGGTGGTGTTCAACGGTTCTTACGTCACTTCATCTGGTCATTCTCTGAACGAGCGACTGATGATAGGACCCAATCTACTTCCCAGTCTGCACCAACTCGTGCTACGCTGGCGTATACATCGTGTCTGCCTCACCGCAGACATTGAGAAAATGTACAGACAGATACTCCTCCATCCGGACGACCGCCAATTTCAACTGATCCTATGGAGAGAAGGAGAAGACAAGGACATTGACACCTATACTCTTAACGCGGTGACGTATGGACTAGCCTGTGCGCCGTACCTTGCTATTCGGACGCTGAAACAACTGGCCAACGATGAACGAGCCCGACATCCAAGAGCGGCGGCCATCCTGGAACGGGACGTGTACGTGGATGACGTCGTGACCGGGGCCGACTCTGTGCAGGAGGCACTCGAGCTGCAAGACGACTTACGTCAACTCTGCAAGGCGGGCGGCTTTAACTTACGGAAATGGGCGTCCAACCAACCAGCACTGATGGAGCAGGTCCCCGCCGGCGACGCTATTCCGGAATGCAAGTGGCAAGCTGGCGAAACTCATCAAGCCCTGGGCGTCCACTGGAGCCCAGCCGATGACAGCTTCAGGGTCCGAGTGCAGCCAATCCAGCCGGACTCCGAAGTGACACGGCGGACGGTTCTATCTAAAATAGCGAAAATATTTGATCCATTGGGCTTGGTATCCCCTGTAACGGTCAACGCCAAAATATTCATGCAATCACTGTGGCTTATCAATTTAGATTGGGACACCCCTCTACCGTCGACTGAGACTAAGTACTGGCATCGATTCCTTAGCGAACTGCCAGAGCTGAACCGCATCATCGTTCCCCGCTGGCTCGGGCTGCACCGATCACCTCAAGGCCTTGAACTTCATGGCTTCGCCGATGCTTCGGAGCGAGCCTATGCAGCGGTGATATATCTCCGAGTGGTGGACTGCGATGGCGCCATCCAAACTCATCTGGTCACTGCTAAGACCAAGGTGGCTCCATTAAAGAAAATCTCACTACCGAGGCTGGAGCTCTGTGCTGCTACCTTGTTGACCCGGCTAGCAACGCTCATACGCAAGAATCTGGAATTGGAGAACACTGCAGTTCACTTGTGGAGTGACTCTACGATCACACTCTCATGGATCCAAGGCCACCCGTCACGTTGGAAGACATACGTGGCCAATCGCGTGTCGGAAATTCAGCTCGCACTCCCTGATGCTCACTGGCACCATGTCCGCAGCCAGGACAATCCAGCAGACTGCGCTTCGAGAGGGCTCGCTCCCAACCAGCTACCAGACTTCGATCTTTGGTGGACCGGACCTTCTTGGCTGACTTCACCATCTGGATGGGACGATGGGGGCCAGTTTACTGTGCCGTCAACTGACCTCGAGAGCAGAATCACTGCCGTCGTGTCGTCTTCGGGTGATCCTGCATATGGCGAGGAAATCTTAAACAGGCACTCATGTATATCCTCTCTCCTTAGAACTACCGTCAGGTGCTTGCGGTGGCTCCCACAACATGCCACAGCTACACGAGGAGAATACCTGAAACCGGCAGAAATAGAGGCAGCCCGAATCCGATGGCTTCGTCTTGTTCAGCATCAGACGTTCGCAGCTGACATCCAGCAGTTGGAAGGAGGACGTCCACTATCAAGCCGTAGCAAACTGTTACCACTGCATCCGTACCTGGACGATCAGGGTCTCCTGCGAGTCGGAGGTCGCCTACGACACGCAGCTCTGCCTCTGGATGCCCAGCATCAAGTCATTCTCCCAAGTGACCATAGACTGACAGACCTAGTTGTTGACGAGGCCCATCGACGCACGTTGCATGGAGGGACGCAGCTAACTTTGTCCACCTTGAGACAGAAATACTGGATCCTGCAGGGCAGACAGCGAGTCAAGGCCCTGATTCACCGCTGCGTCACCTGTACACGATGGCGAGCAACCACAGGACGACAACTTATGGGCGACTTACCAGAATCCAGAGTGACTGCAGCCCGCCCTTTCCTACACGTGGGGGTCGACTACGCTGGACCCCTCACGCTTCTGGCCATACGAGGAAGAGGACGCCGTACTCACAAAGGCTACGTGGCTCTCTTCGTCTGCTTGTGTACTCGTGCCGTCCATTTAGAATTAGTTTCTGATTGTAGCACCGAAGCCTTCCTGGCAGCTCTGCGGCGCTTCACCTCTCGTCGTGGACTCTGTGCTGTCATCCAAAGCGACCAGGGGACCAACTTCGTGGGCGCAGCCCGTGAACTACGGGAAATGCTGGTTCACCTCAACAACGGTCACGATGCCATCCGATCCACCCTGCAGAAGGATGGCATCGAGTGGCGCTTCAATCCTCCTGCAGCTCCTCATTTCGGAGGACTCTGGGAAGCCGCAGTGAAGTCCACCAAATATCATCTACGTCGAGTGGTGGGCGACCAACACCTTACATTCGAAGAATTCTCTTGATTGAGACGCGAAACGTCTCGGCGGTCAGCGTTTCTCAATCCTCCTTTTCTGCATGCTACAGTATTAAAATATTTATTTGCATAAAAATATATCTGCTTAATATTATGTAATACATTTTTTTCTTTGTATAAATAGCCATTGTTATAATTGGCGCAATTTTTGTATATCATTAACTTTGTAAAGCTATTAATTAATTTACGACAATGTTTTTAAAAGGGATTCTTTTTGATGGGATAAATAAAATGCCCGCGATATGAGTAATAGAATGTATGTACACAGCATTTTAGCTGTGTGTATGTAGTTGTGTCATCTTAAGCGCAATTGGAAAGCACCTGTATGTACTGGCAGCTCATTTGGATTTCACATCTTTTTTTGTATTGTATATTTTTCTATTTTTTGTGATATTATTATCTTCTATTTTTGTGATTTATTTGTTGTATATTTTCTTCTATTTTTTGTGATTTATATTATTATCTTCTATTTTTTGTGAGTATAATTATAGCCGTATATTATTTATTTTATTTGGATTATTGTAAGGTTAAAATTCTTAAATTCTATTATTACTTTCGTTAGAAACATTAATGCTATCCACTATTTCTTTTTCTTCTTCTTCTTCCACTGGAATTTTGAAATGTTTTTCAAATTTGTTAGCAAATTCCACCGATTGTTTTTAACGTAAGAGTTTAGAGTATTTGGTGACACCTTCGAGAAATGTTTATAAATGCGTAGGTACTGTCTTTCGCTGACCGCACGCAACGCTGACACCCTAAAGGGCCGCGGCACCAAGTGCCACTGCTGAAACGTAAACAGATGTCTGCAACACTCTCGAATTCTTCCCAACGACCCACGGAAGTCAGTCAGTCTTCGGAGTTCGGACACAGCTCTTGCAAGATCGTGCGTTCATTTACGGCTTGTGAAGTAACTGTGAGATAATATTATTTTTGTTATATTGTAATATATTTTATTGTGTAATATAAATATAATGTAGATATACTTTAACTTATGTACAACGTAAAAGAACGTGTTGGCTACGCCATGTTACATTTTCGCACAGAGTGAATAGGAAGTAGGTAAAACCCGCGAAGGCGCGTACATAACGCCATCTATATCTCACGTGATATCCGGTGAAAGCATTATCACAACACCCTCTCTTAATGCTTTCCCTTCATTCCAAAAAACGAAACGCTCATATTACATATTGATACATCACTAAAAAATACGCATATATACCATTCATCAATATGTCACTCTTACATATCACCCATGCCATATAAAAATACACTTTAGCAAAATAAACAAATATATAGCTCTGAGTAACATTATGATACATATCTATATAATATACTTTAAGCAAAAATAAAACTTCGCTTTACATCTAAATTACAATGTGCTTAACCCTCTCTGGCTTTCAGGCCAATATCATCAAGGTTTTCATTAAATTTTACTCGACTTAGTCCTTTGGTTAGCATATCCGCTAATTGATATTTCGTATTTATGTACTCAATCACAATTTCTTCCTTTTTTAACCCATCACTAATATAATCATATTTTACATCAATATGTCTGACTCTCTTATTGTTTTCTGGGTTTTTTACCAATGCTATGCAACCTTGATTGTCTTCAAATACTTTTACACTTTGTACTTTTAAACCCATATCTATTAGTAATTTTTTAAATCCTAAACTGTCTTTAATTGCTGAACACAAAGCCACCAACTCGGCTTCAGCGCTGGATAACGCCACGCAATTCTGTTTTCTAGTTACCCATGCTATTGTGTTTCCAAATACTCTTATTAGATAACCTGTAACCGATTTTCTATCATGCACTTCTGTTGCCCAATCTGAATCAACGTAGCATTCAATTGGTAATGGATCATTCTTTCTTTTATATATTAATTCTATGTTCATTGAGCCCTTTAAGTATCTTAACACCCTTTTTAAGTAATTCCATACTTGGTCTGAATTACTATCCTGTAATCTACTGAAGTAATTTATCACATAGCTTATATCTGGCCGCGAACCTAACATTAGGTACATTAAGCACCCTATCAGTTCCTTAACTGGTGCACTACTTTTATTTTCTTTTGAGTCTAACTCCAATCTTAGTTTCGGATCTACTGGTATATCGCATGGTTGGCAATTTTCACAGTTAAAGCGTTTTAAGATTTCTCTTAAATATATATTTTGGTTTATCTTTAATATGCCTTTTTCTCTATCATAATTAATCTCTAAGCCTAAGAAATATTTCAAATCTCCCAGATCTTTCATCTCAAATTCTTTAAATAGTTTTACTTTACAATCTTCAATATGTGTTAGGTTTGGTCCTGCTAAAATAATGTCGTCAACATATAACAGTAAATGTATAGGACTCTCTTGGACCATTTTCGTATACATACAACTATCAGCACTTGATCTTTTAAAACCACATTTTAATAGAAAAATGTTTATCTTATCATTCCAACATTTAGATGCTTGCCTAAGCCCATATATGGATTTCTTTAATTTCAATACCTTCCCCTTATTGTATTTGAAACCTTCTGGAGGGTATATATATACGTTTTCCTTCAAATCACCATTTAAGAAAGCCGTTTTTACATCTAGTTGCTTAAAATAAT
This sequence comes from Andrena marginata, assembly GCA_963932335.1. Taxonomy (NCBI): domain Eukaryota; kingdom Metazoa; phylum Arthropoda; class Insecta; order Hymenoptera; family Andrenidae; genus Andrena; species Andrena marginata. The sequence continues at coordinate 19,171,387 of OZ010663.1, forward strand.
ACTTGTATTGATTTCCAACTGATAATAATGTTCTTATCGTAGACATTTTTGCAACCGGTGAATAAATTTCATCATAGTTAAAGGATTCTTTCTGCTCAAAACCTCTCACTACTAACCTAGCTTTAAACTTATCTTCAATATCTTTTTCTAACGGTTTTGAAGTAAATACCCATTTAGTGTTCAATATTTCTGTCCCACTTTGCATATCAACTTCTTCCCATGTTTTGTTTTTTATTATTGAGTCTATCTCCTTTTTCATTGCCCCTCTCCAGAACCTTTCATCATTCCTATCCTTTAATTCTTCCACTTTGGATGGTACTTGTTGCACATAAGCCATTGCGTCAAATGCCATATACATTTCATAGTCATCATATTTACTTGGTAGTTTTCTTGTTCGCTTTGTTTCATTTTTGCTTTCCACATCAGTTTCTTTTATTTCATTTTCTTCTTTTATCTCTCCTACATTTTCATCATTTATTTCTGTGTCTACGTCTGTTCTTAAATCAATACTTGCTGTCTTTTCCTTATAATAATATTCATCTTCTTTAAAAACAACATCCCTAGCATTTATTACCCTTTCTTTTTCAATGTTCCATAAACGATACCCTGTTGTAGTATAACCTATCATTATACATTTTTCAGATTTATTTTCGAATTTGCTCCTTAATTCTTTAGGAACATGTGCAAAAGCTGTTGTACCGAATACTCTTAAATTACTTATATTTGGTTTACTACCATACCATTTAAATGCCGGAATTTCATCATTTAAATTTCCTGCACTAGGATTACGATTCATAGTGTATGCAGCAACTCTCACTGCTTCACCCCAAAAATTCTTTGGCATGTTCGCTTCAGAAATCATCGCCCTAGCCCTTTCTACTAAACTTCTGTTAAATCTTTCAGCTTTGCCGTTTTGTTCCGGTGTGTATGTAATCGTGTAGTCTATAAATGTACCATTTTCTTTGCAAAAATCCCTAAATTCGCGAGAAATATATTCCCTACCATTGTCACATCTCAACTTTGCAATTTTTAAATTAAACTTTGCTTGAACCATTTTTGCATATTCTCTAAAACAGTCTAAGGCATCACTCTTATTTTTAATGACATATACTTGAATAAAGTTTGAAAAATCATCTATAAAAGTTATGAAATATCTTTCCTCATTATGTGTTAATGGAGTTATCGGACCCGCTATATCTGTATGAACAATTTCTAACAACCTTTTCGCTTTATTTCTTGTTCTAAATTTTGATCTTGTCATTTTACCATTTATACATGATTCACATAATTCTATTTTGCTCATTTTTAATTTTCCAATACCATCTACCATATCCCTTTTAATTACTTTTTCCAAATTTGATTGGCAAATATGGCCATATCGGTTGTGCCATAATCTAATTTCTTGGTCTTCTGACTCTATAGTTAAACTCTCTGTATTTCTTACTTTAAACGCTATTTCATACAGGTTTTTTCTATATCCTATACCTAACAAACCTCCATTGTTATATAATTTAACCTGCCCATTATTAAAAACGACTTTAATACTTGCCATTTCTAGTTTCTTAACAGATAATAAGTTCCTTCTCAACGTTGGAACATAAAGTACATTTTTAATAGTACATTCAACATTCTTGCCATACACATCACTTATAACTTTAATATTGCCAACACCCAATGCACTCATATAATTATTGCTCTTAGCTACTACTATATTAATCGCCTTGTTTAACATTACCAATTCAAAAAAAAAATTCTTGTCATTCACTAAATGATCCGTACACCCGGAATCAATACAAAAAATTAAATTGTCGTCACTCACATTTTCTGAATGTTTAATCAAGTCCGTGCTAAAACATATACCTCCGTTTTCATCTGTATCATTTTCTCTATTTACATAGTTGCCTCGATGACCTCTATAGCTCGCACCTTGGCCTCTATTGAAGTTCCTTCCGCCATTGAAACTGCCGCTGTGACCTCGATCGCTGCCTCTTCCATATCTGTTTCTACCTCTGTTGTATTTCCCATGTAGGTTTCCTCGTGCATTCTGATATTGACTTGACTTGTTCTCTTTTTCCTGTGGACAGTTTCTATGAAAATGCCCAACTTCTCCACATCCATAACATGCGCCTAGCTTGCATGAAAATGCAGCAGGTTTTACTTCGTTTCCTGCAACGCTTACTGCTCCTGTGGCTTTCCTTCTTTCGATCTCTGCCCTCAGTCTCGTCTTGACCACTTCTAATGTTAATGAATCAGACGGCATATTTTCCAAAATTGTTGTGACCGTCTCAAATGATTTTGGCATCGCCAATAGTAGATTACATACTATATCCTGTTCTTGTATCTCCACTCCAGTGGCTTTCAGTTTCCTTATTACTTCATCAAAATCTGTTAGAAACGTTTCCAAATTTCCTTGTTCTTGATGCTTCATTGTCATCAATTTCTTTCTTAATACCAATTGCCCTGGTATGCCCTTCTTTTCGTACCTATCTTCTAGGCTTTTCCACATTTGGTACGCTGTTTCTTTGTCTCGTACCAGGTCTATTTGTGAATCGTCCAGACATTGAACAATTAAAGACTTACATAGATTATTCTCTTTTCTTGCTTTTACTTTTTCTGTCACCTTATTCGCATCAAAATTTGCCTCATTAAATTCCTCCTCTGTCCAACCAATTACGTCTTTCTCTGTTAATAACATGGTCATCCTGAACTTCCACGTGTGATAATTATTTGCGTTCAGGAGTTCAACATTGAGGTTATTTGTGCCATTTATCTTTTTGTTCTCCATTGCTTAAAATTTGTTTGATACTTATCTACTTATTACTTTCTGCCACTGGGCCCATGACCTGTTATATTGTAATACATTTTATTGTGTAATATAAATATAATGTAGATATACTTTAACTTATGTACAACGTAAAAGAACGTGTTGGCTACGCCATGTTACATTTTCGCACAGAGTGAATAGGAAGTAGGTAAAACCCGCGAAGGCGCGTACATAACGCCCTCTATATCTCACGTGATATCCGGTGAAAGCATTATCACAACAATTTTCGTTTTGCGAATTCAATGTGGTGATTAGTGAAAAATGATTAGGAAAGCATTGATAGATTATAGTGTTAATCTGCACATGCTGCAGATGTGTGAAAAATGTGAAGCATTAGACGGGAGCTACAAATTGAAGTGTCGTTCGAATAAAGTGACGGGAAAAAGTATGTGCAAAATTTTTTATAGTATACCACCAAATACCCTAAACCCTTACGGTAAGAACAATCGATATGGATGATATATTCGAAAAAAATCGAACTTTAACGGGTTCAAGTCATCAGTACTCTTGTATTCGCGGATTTTATTTTTTAATTCGATTCTGAAGAGTGGGTATACGAAATTGTTGGGTGGGCAAACGTGGCCAGTTCGTTTACATTCGTATCCAACTTTAAAGATATTAAAATGTATTCATGGAGGGTGACGAAGTCAAATTGTTTAATTTGTTCATAACTTTTTTTGGAGAGGTGGGGAAAAAAATTGTTGGGTGGGCAAACGATGGGCAATCATTTCCCACTGCTAAATCATTAAAATGTTTTCATGGGGGTGCTGATAAAAAATTTTTTTTTGCCGTAATTTTTTTTTTTTAGGGTGGCCAAACGAAAATTTTGGATGGGCAAACATGGGCAAACGATGGACAAACGAATGCCGTCAAGTTTTTCCAAAAATTCACATCTGGGGGTGCTATCTTCACAGACCTCGCCCCAGCCCATATGGGAAGAGCTATACCAGCTATAGGACGAGTTTGGGGAACCGAGTAATTGCACGGAATTGTGCGGTTTCGTGGCCGCCAAGAAGCCCAGATTTAAATCCAATGGATGTTTACGTATGGGGCCACATGAAATCATTAGTATACACCGACACCGAATTTGAAACCTTAGAAGAATTGCAGGGTGGAATATTTCATGCTGTTAACGTTGTACGCGAGCACCCTGGAATATTCGCCCACGTTCGCGACAATTGATTGCGTCGGTTTCAGGCGTGTCTAGATGCAAATGGCAATCATTTCGAGCATCTTTTCACATTCACGTAAGAGTAGCCACGCATTGACAGTAGCTTTTTGCGTGACAGTTTAGTCACACTCAAAGGAAAGAAACAGTTTTGTCACTTTCTGAAAAAAAAAACATGTTTTGCAGTCGTGTCGTCAAAGGAACAATGTAAATCAATGCATTTTTTCGTGAGTATCAAAACTGTCACCCAACAAATTGCCACCACTGCGCACCTGGCCTAAGAACACGTGTAGAGTTTTCGTTCACTTGTTTCTTATTTTCTAGCTTACGACCCTAAGTGCCTCCGCCACTCCAAACAGATCCTCAATGGGTCCTCAACCGCTACTGTAAGGGGCCCGTGCTTACCCGGTTACTGGGTCATCTTGAACAGCTCACAACGGGCGGTTTTTGTGCTACGGCTCATCTGCGTGTGTGTAGCGACGATCATTTCCATAAAAATCTTCGATGTTTAAACCTTCATAACAACTAAACTATACGAGATACAACAAAATGTATTCAGACCATTTTACTCTACTGGTGGTCTCCATTGTATTTGCAAAATTATGGAATCCTGCGACTATTAGTTTAGTTTATAGACATGTTAACTTTGAGGCATTATTGCTGTAAAATAGAGACCTATCGGACACTATGTCATAGGACTTTTATGTTCCATTGGACCTCCCCTACCACCCCCTAAAATATTGCTACGTATACTATTTACACCCTGTACAAACAACATAAGTCTATAAGTTTTGAATTCTAACTTCTTTCCTTATTTCTGGATATTCTGTCCGAATGTGACGATAGATCGTAGTGCGGCTAGAGTTGCTAGGCTGCTTTTGAAGGAGGAGTTGTGCGAAAGCTGCAGTGCGACTAGGAAATTCTGCCGTTATGGCGGAAAAGAGACACTCGTGGCATTGTCTTGTGTCTGGAGTAAACTACGCTGCTCATGAACCAGACGCGCATGGACTTTTTATTTTTTTTTTGTTTTACTTGGAGGAAATCCCCACGGATACCCTCCGCGGGGGCGGGCGGGGGGTTATGTGGGACTCGAACCCACTAAAACCCCCTAGGTGGTCTACCTCGTGCGCGGAGCTGCGCGCCCGAGGGGAGGGACTTGATGCGAGAGCAAACTGGCGATACGTCGGCTACCCTCCCCCCTGCGCTTCGTGCAGCACCGCACACGGTTCCCCTATTAAGCCGGGGCCAGACCTGAATGCGTATACGCTGAGCAGGCTGAGCGCGCACGAATGACGCATGCGGAGGGGTCGAAAGTGCCATTGTATCTTTCTTCACCAACTTCTGTGCTTAACTTAGCCCACTCCGCAGTCATAAAGATGGTGTGATACATAGTTAGCTAAATAAACATACAGCTCAACCCTCCGAGTCATCCCGTTTACCAATACAGAGTGATTGTCCACCGACGCGTGTCAAAGAGTTGCCACCTGGTACCCCGTGGCTAGGACAACCCCCTGCAGTGCCTCACCGAATTTGATGGGTTTCGATCCTTCAAACGGTTGGAATACCATTAAAAATTCAGAAATGTTCAAGAGTTCCGCATTTCTCATCACATCTTTGCGAAAACGACGTCAATTTATTCCTTGTGTTTCGCCGATGAAACTGACACCAAGAACAATGTAATTCAGACCATAATGAAGGAAATTTCAGGAAAAATTGTTTTATATCATTTCAAGCTGAATTCGTTAAAAATAGTCGGATTTATATGAAATTTGGAATGATTTTCATCGGAAAAATATAAGGAATCCATCGGCATCCCTTCCATATCCCGTAGGCGTAGGTACATTGGAAAGGTCTGTGGGACACTCTTCGTTTATTACCACCTTGTCTTGCTTCTTTAAACTACTTGACACCCCCAATTGTAAGGACGACAACAAGTCATGGTGGTGTGAGGGACAGGGATGCACCACTACAGTTGTTTACCCCATGTGGGTGAGCCATTCCTTTGATGGTCTGGGATTTCACCAACATCGGCTGTGAAGAGCCCGAACATCGCGGCGAGCCTGACCTTCCTTTGGTCGAGGGTCCCGAGGTCCCTTCCTCGGTGTTATATGGCAGGCAATCCTTTCGTCTGCACTACTCCAAACACTCTCTGTCCTTCAATCTTTAGCTGTCGCGAACCACGAGACTCTGTCGAAACTGGCGAAGAAGATCGCTAGAAATATACGTTCCACACGTAGGAACGGGGGCATTAGGGAGTTTCAAGTGGCGTTCGGTTCGGGGTTCTATTCAGATCTGGACGCGGCCGAAAAGGAGGCTAATATTTCCACTATCTTTAGGTGGAATCAGACGGGTCGTAGCTCCGTGAGCCGGCACGCCTCGTCTAGCTCGTCAATTTTGCTGGGCGAGCCGAGCCGATCAGTCTCCAATTCGAAGGTAAGACGTCACAGGCGGGATCACGCGCAGTGCAGCGGACACCTCATTTTCTACCTGCGTCCCTCCACGAGGCGTATTGCTGCCCCCGCGAGTAATCTCGTGTGATTTTTTAACACAACAGCGAGTCGGCCTGGCTATATGAATTAAGAACAATGCAGGGTGTAGTGAAGAAAAGAAAGACAAATTATTCAGTACAATAGAGCTTTAAAGTCTATCATATGTTAATTGCATTATTATTATTATTCAAAATGTAATTTTTAAATTTTTGATTATCTGTTTATGTCAATATTAGCAATGGATTAAATTTATTTAGTCTATGCCTTCAATAATTTAAGACATTAAAATTAATTTCTGTAGGCGTTTCGTAAAAATCACCGAATGCAGGAAACTTTGAAGATTTGTATTTTTTAAACAATTTCGAATCTGCAAAAATGAGGACTTAACCCTCCCTAATTTCATATGGGCTACCATATGTGTATTTCAATATCATGAAAATCCGAGATATCGAGGATTTTAGAAAAGTATCACATTCTGCCTCTATCTTCCACGCTGAACGCAATGCACTCCAAACTCCCTTTGATGTGCGGAAGAAAACCGACAACGGTCGGCTCAGGCCATGTGCCTTCGCCGGCATCCCCGAGTCGGGTCGAATGAGCCGAGTCACCACGAATGACCCGTCCACACTAGCATATGCGTTCACGCTCAGCCTTTCTGAAGTAGAAGCATGCGGCCCTAGCTACCGTTTCACCCGTCCACATCAGAATATTCGTGCGCCGCTCAGCCTGCTCAGCGTATACTCATTCAGGTCTGGCCCCGGCTTTAGGGGTCATCCCTGGGGGAGTATTGATAGACCTCCCCCAGTTGCTTTCTTACGCCGGTGGCGCGCGACGGACCACGCGTCCGCGCTACCCCTCCCGGGGTCGCTGCTACTAGGGCGGGTGGTGCCCCACGACATCCCCACCCCGCTACCCCGCGATCGAGGTGCCACTCGGCCGCGACAGCGACAGTTAGCGCCGCGGCCGGGCCGGGGTGTTGGCGGCCTTACGGGCCGCCCAAACCGCCACGCTCACCGAGAGTGCTTTAAGGCTGCCGTCTCAAGTTTGTTATGTTCCGAATACAATCGAAGCGTCCCCAGTAAACAAACGGAGCCTAATGAAACTACTGCGATCGATAAAAATAAATTTGTACAGCGATGACATCTTTAGGTACTTTGGGTAGACGAATTTTTTATGCTTAGATGCCACATGTTCTGTACTCTCTGTCTCTGCCGCGCTGTTGCCACAGAGTTCTCTCTTTCTATCGAGAAGTCTTGAAGGATATGGCACGAGAGCTGCGTCTAGCGGCAGAGCCTCGTTGAACGTAAAAGAAGATAGCAGTAATGAAAGGTAGAGAGGTTCAGGAGTGAAGTCAGTGAAGTAGAAGTAGAAACTGTAATTTTTATTGTACTCTTTCAAATGAAAAGGTAGCTGCGCAAGTCGCGCTACTAGCGCGGGCGTGGCGGTCGTGGCGGTGGCCATAATAGAGGCCGTGGAGGATGGCGCCGGCGTGGCCACGGCGGAAGGCGCGGAGGAAGCGGGAGGGGGATATAACGTTTATATAAATTATTAGAAGACACAAATAAAAAAAATTTTTGATTAGTGGCATGGGTTTTATTTAGAAAAAAAATAGAAAAAAAATTATGTGTTAATATCATGATAAATAATTCACTTTCAATAAAATTGTGGGGCACGATATTTCATAACAGGATATGAATCATTTACTTCAACTTCTGGTTGCACATGGTGCTCTACGATTTCATTTAAAGTGAATTATTTAAAGTGATATTAACACCATCAAAATTGTAGTACAAGAAAATAATTATTTTTTAGTTTTTAGTGCATTTTTAATAAAATCGTTTAACATAAAAAATTATTTTTTATATATTTTTTATTTTCTAGATTTTAGTATTTGTGGATTTCTATTTCACAGCTCAGACTTTTTTAGAAATATCTTTTATTGCTGTATAGAGTTTAACAGTTTGCTTAAACGCTATAGTGCTAAAGTCACTAAAAAATAATCCTTTTCTTGTACTACAATTTCGATGGTGATATACTACGAACGGCTGCAAGGCGGATCACTTTGAGATTTAGTATCTGAGATTTAGTTCAAATTGAAACACGTTATAGTGCTTGTGAAAATATAAGGGGTTCAAGTTGTCACATTTTGTCACATTCAAAATTGTTTTATAAATACAGACCCTCAAAGTACTCAACTTTCATCGATTTTTTGAAAATTACCTTTCGAATTTGGCAAAATGATTATTCAAATCCTCCTTATTTTCACATGGACTCTAACATATTTCAATTTGAACAAAATACCCAGGACGACGGGGAGGAAATAGCCGTGGGTGAACAATATTTATATTTACTCATAAAAAATATATTAAAATTGTGATTGTTTATGTTGTTTGTTTTGATAGCTATCGTATCGTCATGAACGTTTCAATAACATATTCCTGAGATTTTTCAGATGAAAATAAATTTAAACACAGTATAAATCAGATTATTTTTAGCATTTTTAGATAGAATTTAGATTCACTTTTATTTTCAGTCACGAATAATAAGCTTTCTATTAAAAAATGTTTTTGACTAATACTTTTTCAAACACCGTATTAGTCAAAAACATTTTTTTAATAAAAAGCTTATTATTTGTGATTGAAAATAAAAGTGTCAACTATTGGTACACTGTCAACAACGAGTACAGTTATCTTTTATTGGAGTTTATCAAGATATTATCTTTGCCCATCTCTGTTCTTCAGCCGCTTCGTCGTGATGCATTCAAGCCTCCGTGACGACAAAATAGTAATAGGGGAAATGCGGCAACAGCGCGATCCAACTCTCGATACGTATCGGCAACTATGTCTTTCCTACATTTATCGTCTAGTTTGGACTTCCAACGGTTCTGATGATACATGACGCGAATATACCATCAACGCCGGTGACGGAGAATCCTTGAAGCCTCATTCTGTCATTTCTCGAATCTGTCACAGTACACGATTCATAAATTCATTATTATTTCAACCCACGGTGCTTATTAGTGCTCAAATGCACCAGACCCGTCTGCATGGATGTCTACTGGAGGCAACTATACCCGCAAAAACTTCCTTTTGGCCGATTCCAGGACGAAAGTTGTAATATACGATTTGTTTACTACACGCGTGTATGTACACGCATAACGTAGCTTGTGTGAGCGTACGCACACAGTCAATGCCCGCTGAGACGGCAGCCTTAAGGCGGCCGGGGAATATTGACCCCCGTCGGGCACCTCGGGCGGGCGGTTGACGATACGCGGCCCACTATCGGTCGCCTAACTCGCCCCGCGAAGTCGACCACTTACTACTACATCGTCGTCGTGGGCCCCCCGTTCCTTCGCCCCTGCAGCACCGCCGCGGCCCTGGCACACCCTGCCACGGTGCAGCCGCGGCGGCCACTAAATATTGTCTTGAGGGGTGCGGCGGCCCTCACATGTGGGCCCGACGCCCGTCTGCAGCCCCCTCCCTATCTCACAAGGGGGGCTTACGGGCAAGCTGGTGCCACACCGGTTGTTTGGTGTGGCACCCCGTCTCGCTCCCACGCGGGAGCAGCATAACCAGGGGAGCGGAGCGACCTTCAACCACTAGGTCGCCGCACGGCCTCCCCCAGTCCCGCGCGCTCCCTATCCCTTTCGGCCTCCTTCTTCTCCAGCATTACGACTTCGGAGAAGGAGGAGACGGCCTCCCAACAGTCCCGACTCTCCGCCATCCGACGCACGACCGTCGGTAGCGAGAGGTCGGGGCTCAGCTGCGACCGGAGGTCCCGGCGGTCGTCCTGCCACTCAGGGCAGCCGGCCAGCGTGTGATCCGCCGAGTCCTCGACGCCCCGGTCGCAGCTGTGGCACTGCGACGTCTCCTCCCACCCTATGCGACACAGATAATTACTGAAACACCCTACACAGGTGATCATCTGCGTGAGGCGGAAGGAGAGCCTGCCATACCTGCGCCCCACCCATTCACCGAGAATGGGCAGGAGCGCCCCGACGACGCGTCTCTCCCGATGTTCAGGGAGGGAGAGCCACTCGATCCATTTGGCTCCCATGCGTCGCCGGGCCTGGCACCGCGCCTCAGGTCCTTCGGGCGCTAGGGGGTTCCTCGCTCCGCGGAGATCGTGGAAGGCGAAGTAAACATCCGCCTCCATCTCCGCGAGCAGGTGGAATGGAGGGGACCCACCCAGCGCTGACAGTTCGGCGTGCGACACCTTGCGGTGAGCCCGCACGGTGCGGATGGCCGCGCGGCGGTGAACACTGGCAAGGAGCTCCCGCCCGACGCGACAGTCCTCCAGGTCGCCGGCCCATACAGGGGCTCTGTAGAGCGCCATGGACCGGACGACCGACACGTAAAGACGCCGAACCGCCTCGTGAGGGCCCCGCAGGTTGCGCATGATGCGCCCCATGGCGAACACCCACCGCTCCAACCAGGGGCCCAGGACCCGAAAGTGGCGCGAAAATCCCCAATAGGTATCCAGGGTCAGGCCGAGTTTCGTCATCGATCGGCCGACCCTGCTGCAGCCATCCCCGACCCTCAGGGACGCTCTGTTGGGGATACCACTCCCAACCCTGTCTGCAAGCCACATCGCCTCCGTCTTGTCGAAGGCGACCCACAGACCGAGCGCCCCTATCGCGGGGATCACTAGCCGCAGTGCCCTCTCAGCGAGGTCCAGTGCTGCCACCCATCGTTGCCCGGAGGCCACCACCAGATTGTCGTCCGCATAGCAGACGAGCGAAACGTCCGGTGACGGCATCTCTACCCGCAGCACCGCGTCGTAAGCCAAATTCCATAGCAGGGACCCTCAAACGGACCCCTGTGGCACGCCGCGGTGCACGTGAGCCACCCCGTCCCCGTCCCCGTCCCGGCCGACATAGGAGACCACCCGGCCGCAGAGGTAGTCCCAGATCAGGCGGCGAAGGTAGAGCGGGACGCGATGATAGAGAAGCGCCCGCTCGAACGCCGCCCAGGAGACGGTGTTGAACGCGTTGACGATGTCGATTGACACCGCCACGCCCATACCGCCCCCCTCGATCGCCCGGCGCGACAGCGATCTTACCAACAAAATGGCGTCTACCGTCGATCGCTGCCGCCTAAAGCTGAATTGGCGGTCGGATAGGTCCGGGAATTCCGCGGCTCCCAGGTGGTCCAGGAGGCGGGCAGCCAGAACGCGTTCTAGCAACTTGCTCGCCTCGTCCAGGAGACATATCGGTCGGTATGCCGATGGTGACTCTGCGGGTTTTCCGGGCTTCCGGAGCAGCACCAACCTCGCTTCCTTCCAAACAGGGGGGAACCTCCCGGTCCTCAGCGCGGCATCGAACACGCGTCTGAGGCCGTCCCCTAGGGCGCCCATTACGTAGGCCGAGGCTCGCCCGGGTACACAGTCCAGTCCGGGTGCAACGTTCTTCGAACGCATTCGTTGCCCCAAAAGGACCACCGGATGAGCTGATTGGGGGGCAAGGAAAGCCCTCATTTCGCTCAACCGGTCCTCGAACTCCGGGACGCTGAGTCCGGGTGCCAGGTGTGCAGCCTACCACTAGGAGGTTCCCCCACTTCACCGCCATCCAGCCCCGTCCGTGTTGGGCGACCGAACACGGCGGGTCGCCACTTCCCACCTCCCACGTCATCGCCACTTGCCGATCCGGATTGGTGGACCGAGAACAGCGGTCCGCCAGCGGATACGGCTCGGCGATGACGGCCAGCCCAACCCCCAACACCACGTGAGCCTGCTCAAGCAGGTCGTGCGCTCGCATGGAGTGGTTGAAGATTGCGAGCAGTATCGGAGAGCCCCATGGCATTAAACGGCGTTAACGTCGACCTCCTCCGACACTCCCGCAGGTCGGGCTGCGCATCCGATGGTACTGAGGGGCCCGAGACAATCCGTCCCGGCATCAGGGAGGTGGGACCCACCCCCGAACGACGTTGCGACCGAGCGCGCTAATTCACGCGCCTCCTCGCGCCTCGCCTCATCCGTCCCCGCACCCGCCAGTGGAGGGACCACGCTGACCTTCCAAAAGGCCTCCCTCCCTCCCGACTGTGGCCCCTTGGGGAGGAGCCCTGGGACGCTCTCCCCCTTTCTGCCCTATTACTTCATTCTCCTCGGTGGCCTAGGAGAGTCCCCGGGCACCGGCGAAGGGGGACCGCTAGCCGGTGAGTCCGGCTCTTCGCGATCTTTCCTCTTGCCGGCGCCGGCCCCGGTCATGGATGTCGAGGCCAGGGGCCCGTCTCCATCGCCTCCGGCGAGGACGCGGGCGGGGGAGAGACGGTGGAGGCGGGGGGAACCCTCGAAGGCGGGGAGGGTCGAGCCCCGGACGGTGTCGGGACAGGCCCCCTCCTCCGGGACCCAGGGCGAACCGCAGGGGGTGGCCAACAGGCCGGTCCACCCATTCTGTGGCCTCCGGGAGCCCGGCCGCCGTGCTGGGCGGGCAGCCGGGGGGGGGGGGGGTCTCACAGAGGCGCGCCACGTGCCCTTCGCCACCACAGCGGTAGCAGAGGCCGCTCCTGTCGGTGGGGCTGCTGCACTTGGCCCGTGCGTGACCAAACTCGACGCAGCGGAAGCATGCCTCCGCTGCGCACGCGGGCGACCAGCGAGTCCACTACGATCGTGCCCGCCTTTATCAGTTTAGCAGCAGCCGCCACAGGCCCGCGAGCCCACAGGGAGTAAAGCCTGGCGGCGTCTCGGCACTTCACGCCCACCGAGACGTCTTCAGCCGCGCAGGCTCCCTGGGTCGCTATCGCCCCCCCCCCCCCAACGCCTCCGCCGACGCCAACTCCATCAGGCCGCACACCCGTAACTCGGTCGTTTTTTGGGGGCAATGCACCTTTATTCCGGTGCCCCCCAGCTGCTCCGCCAGCCTCGACTTGAGGGCGGCAGCTTTGGCCGAGCCCTGAGATCCTGAGATCTCAAAGACTAGTCCCCCTGTAATGGCGCGTCTCGGCCTCATAGAGATTATGCCGAGTCCGGCGACCTTAATGGCCGCCATCGCGCCGGCGACCCGCGTTGAGAATTCTTTCTCACCCCCAGCAGGGGCGGTGATGGTCATCGCCGCGGTTCTGGGGGCACGCGGGATCGCTGCCGGGGCTGGTCTGGGTGTGCCGTCCTGCTGGGGAGCTGACGTCCTTGCAGCCCCCTTTCCTATCCCCCCCTTACCACCGCTTGCAAGCGCCGCCTTGGCCGCCATCTTGGCCCCACGGCTGACGACCTGGGCCCACGTGCTCTGGGGGGCAGCCTGGGCAGTCTGGGTCCCAGGGGCCGCGGCCCGAACACCCGACGCGGCCGCCTTTTTCTCGGCCTTCGCGGCCCTCCTACGCTCTCGTCTGATTTGCGCGGGGGTACGCTGGGGTGGACCGCCCACCCCACCCCCACAGCAGCGGACGCCGACGGAGCGGCCCCCGACAGCTCACTCTTCTTCTTCTTGGGCAGCGGTGCCAAGGCCGATGGCAGTCCGGCCCTCCTCTTCTGCGAGCAGGGTGGTGGCGCAGGGGGAGCACCCCCCGACACGCCCGCAGGCACAACCGCGGGTACCCCTCTTCTTCGCGGTCTTCTTTTTCTCTTTCCGAGAAGCTGCCCTACCCCCGACCCCGGCAGGGCTCTCCTTGCCGATCTTGGCCCATTCCAAGGCCAAGGGTGAAAGACCACTTCCCGATTTGGGCGCTGGCTCGCTCCGGCCCAGGACTTTGCCCATGGCCAGAAGCCGTGCATCCACGCGCCTCTCAAGCTCCTCCATACGGCGCAACACAGCGTCCCACGGTTGCTCCGCGGGGGCAGCGCCAGCGCCGCGAGTGGAGCGTCTCCGCCTCCGTCACCTCCACACCCTTAAGAGCCGCCCGCGTTTCGAGGCGGGCGTACTTCCCGCACAAAAACTCCAACTCCCTTTCCCTGACGTGCAGGCACTCGCCCAGGGTGTGTGCCTGGTCGGTGAGTGCCTGCACCTGTGTGGAGAGCTTATGGGATTTTTTCTCTCAGGCCCCCTGGCGGAACACCACCTCCCGCGCCGGTTTGTCAGGTCCCCCCCCCCCCCGCCTCTCGGCCCTGCCGGTTAACTCGGCAGCGAGAGTGGACGCGTGACGGATCGCGATCCTAACAGCGCGGACATCAGTTGTTTTGATGTTATTTGCCGCGCTGATGGTCGCCGTCACCGCATCCAACTCTCGCTGGGCCTGCCCCGCCAGGCCACCCACCGACATTGTCTCCGTCCAGTCGCAGAACTGTGAACGCGTCGGTAGGGCCTTCATTCCGTTTGTCCAGACCTCGGGCTTCCGGCCTCTCTTACCGGGGACGAAGCCGGGCTGCCGCACCGCGTCGGTTCCCCCGTCGGACGACGGAAACGGGGGCGTCTAAACAGCCCCCCCCCCTCCGGTGTCCATTTCTGCCCTCCTCCTCAGCGCGGTCCTCGTCCGTACCGGACGTCAAAATACGTCGCGCCCCCCTCCACCCGGCCGAACAGTCCCCGTGACCCGGTCGTCGGAGCCGTTCTGACCGTCGGTCGCGGTCGAAGCGTCAACCTCCATCCCCGTTCCGGAGACGCACGGGGTCCCCACCGTAGCGTCTCCCTTCGGGGGCATCCGACCAGTGGTGCCCGGCTCCCCTTCCTCCTCCTCGTCGGAGGAGATGACGACGACGCGCGTCGTCGTTCGGCACGAGCGCGTCACATCTCTCTAGGACGACGCGGGCTACCCCCGTCGCCGCCCTATCGC
This sequence comes from Andrena marginata, assembly GCA_963932335.1. Lineage (NCBI taxonomy): Eukaryota > Metazoa > Arthropoda > Insecta > Hymenoptera > Andrenidae > Andrena > Andrena marginata. The sequence goes on from OZ010663.1 coordinate 19,186,567, forward strand.
ACGCCGTCGAGACAGCGGACCGCACCGAGCCGGCCGGCGAATCGCAGCGCGACCGCGCAGTGACAGTAACGGCGTTCGAATCGAGTCGCCCCATCAACCGCGCCACCTCCTTGTGCAGGCCCAGTAGCTCCTGGACCTGCTCGGAGGTCTTGACCTCCACGCTCCTCACGTACGGCACACCTGTGGTGGTACACGGCGCCGCACGTGGAGCACTCCCGACTCGTGGACGCGAGATCTTCTTCATCTCGCTCGGGATGTCCTCCCAATCCGCCTCCGGATCGCGCGTCGAGGATGAGTCAGCCCTCGACGCGTCCAGCTCCGTCAGCATGTCGCTGACACGGCTCACTCCAGACGCCGTTATCGCGCCGCGACGAACCCGCAATAATGGGGAGACATCTGGTGTCTCCCTATCCGCGGTGGAGCCGCCCTCGACGCTTAAATCGGGGTGATCGTCGCGGGAAGTGGCTGGATTGCCACCCCCGCTAGTCTCACCCCTCGCCTGCTCCTCCTCTTCCCACCCAGCCAGGCCAGTGACCCGCGAGAACGCGATCGAACACTGGTCCTGAGGCGAGGCCGGCGACCCGCACGAAGCGATCGAACGACGATCCTCGGTATGCGCCAAAGACATAACCCGGTCGCTGGTCGGGGACGTTGTCCGGTCGTCTCCCGGAGGTGTATATAAGGTACCGCCTTGGAAGTCGTCCATGAGAATCCCACGAGTAGTCGCTTATTGAAGTCGCGTAACGGTAGAGGCGACCTGCCGTTACGAAGCCATTATACCCGGGCCCCTAAGGGCGCGGGCTACGTCTGGGGGCGGCAGTTCCCCAGCCAAATCATTGTTAGGTGGAGCATAACCCGCTCCACCCACGTGCCCCCTCAGAACGCGAGGGGGTCACGTACCCTGGCACCACTATTGGGGCTCAGAGTTGGGGGGTTTTATTGTAGAGGTTTTTCCTTACCTCGCGGTCCAGCCGGCTAAGGCAAGATCATCGGTCCATACTGGCTTCGCATACCCTCGGGAGAGATCTCTCCGAGGGGTCGTCGTTCCACCAGGAGGGGTTACGATACTCCCGGAAGCGGTACGCTTCCGGGCTTCCCCTCTAAGGCGGGGGTGCATTGTAGCCTCGGAACCGTTCCGAGGCTACTGTCCAACCCTGTAGGCGGAACAATCCGCCAGGGAGGACGCCCCTACGGACGAGTCCGGTCATTGGGGTTGAGGCATGCCATGCCCGCGTCCGCGCCCCTACCCGGCTATGCCGTGCAGTGACCCCGGGAGCACCGACGCGGAGGTGCGGTACATGGTCTTACTCTGGTCGGGCCTCCAACTTCGTCCAAGTTCTCCGCTCCGGGCTGACCCTGGATCCTCCCCGCGCGGCCTAAGGCCCGGGGGTACCACCAGGGACGATTACCCGGTTGAGAGAACATGGAACCCATCGGAGTTCCCCATCGGCCATGCGCCGGTAAGCCGACAGCCGATGGAGCGCCCTTCCAGAGCTTCAAGGATCGAACTGATCAGTCCTGGGACCGTGGAGGAAGTCCTTCGGCTTGGACACCCCCGGCCCCGGGGAGGGCCTGGGAGTTATGGGGATGGTTGGGATCAACCCCCCCCCCCCCCACGAAACCTCCACGGTGGCCAACTGCACGGGAGTATAGGCAAGCTCGAGATCATGGTCTGCCAGCGTATCACCGGTCTGCCTGGGCTAACCCGAGCGACTACTCGAGCCAGATCCCATGTCTCGCGCCAAAGTTATCCCTGCCCGAAGGAAGCGAGTCCCCCCACGGGCACACTACACAAGGGGAAGGTGTAGGCCACGTTACGTTCAGCATGCGACGCCCGGGCCCCTACACCGAGCGCCCAGCGGGCTACTTCTATTCTGATTCCCCCCGGCCCTGCGCTAACACCCCGCCTACATTCCTAATGCGTGCGGGCGCGATATGGGCCCAGGAGGGCCCCGCAATTCGGCGGCCGACCTCATCGGGGCCGGTACTAAGGCGCCATGTCGTCGGGCCCAGGAGCGTGTTCGGGGCGCTTGGGCTCCCTACTCAGGCAACGGGCCTCACAAACAAACAAACAAACGAACAAACGAACAAACATATAAACAAATAAATAAATAAATTACCAGCTTCGTCCGCCACTGCGTATGATAACGAGACGAGGTAAGGAGCAGTTTCTGCTGCCGATTTAACAACGTTAGTCGTGTTTCCCAGGGTCAGGGTTTCGGTGGCTCCTTCGAGTGCTTCGGGCAATTTCGGATTCTGTGCTGCATACTCCCACACCTAAACCACGCACCCTTTTCCCACGTTGCTGGCCGTGGACACGCACTGGACCGATGACCCGTCGTCTGACCGCAATTATAACAACGTGTACCATCACGCCGCGTCGACACAGTCGCTCTTCCTCAATTAGTTTTCACACCGTCCTTCTTCTCTTTCTATTGGCAATTATACTCCTTCGATTCGGGGTCCAATGACATATCTTCGAACAGTTCCAACAAATCTTCCGGCGTTTCGAACCGTTGTAAGCGAGGATGCCTGCGCATGTAGGTGTCCGGCACGCCATCAATAGCGTAATGAACAAGTTCATCGTCATCAGTTGGCATTTTGTTTCTCAACGTTGCTTTTGTGTTGAAGTAATTTGCAAAAGATTCATTCCGTTGCTATTTACGCTTCACGAAACCCTCGCGTAATCTCATTTTATCTGGTCGCCTGTTGAACATACTATCCATTTCTTCGAGTAATTCGGCCATGTCAGAATGTAGATGCGCTGCTCATGAGTAAAACCAATCCCGGGCCTTTCCTTTTACCCGCTGACTAAGCAACAGCTTCGCTGAACGCTCATCCAGGTTGTAAGTCGTGTGAAGAAGTTCGAGCTGCGCTTTTCAGCTCTTAAACGTGTCATTTTCCCCACTGAAATCCGGTAGGACGTCGACGTCGAACGTATGCCGATCGTGGGTGCAGGCCTCACTGCACTTACTGCGGGGGTGGCATTGTCTGCGTTCCTCCGTAACAGTCTCATTTTTCGCTCAAGCATTTCCTTTTTACGCTTCAACACTCCCATTTCGCGACGAGTCAATTCCGCCACACCATCGCGCTCGCTGACGGCCGCCTCCCGGCGTCGTCCTGTAACATCCTCATTATACAAATCACCAGACCCGCGCGGATCTACCGATGACACCACTGACTTGGGCACAGTTCTGGTTTTTGGTAGAATGGCTCCTTGATTTGCACTTGCTGAAACCGCGTGCCAGGAATCACTATCCAGGGCAGTAAGTCTACCGACCAGCTCGGCCTTTGAACCTCTTGTTTGAAGGCATCGCTGCTTCGCGAACTCCTTCAACTGTTACATCTTGTACGAATTCAAAAATGGTACGCGGTCTCCTTCCATCGTGACTGAAAATTTCTATGTTCAGTCACTCAAGTTCATACTTCAAACGAGTCACACGCAACCATTGCAAGTCAATGGCGCCGACACCAATTCGCACAAAGCTCTCGGAAACGACAGAAAACGAAACCGTGACTGCTGCAACGACACGATCAATGATGAGCGCTCACTAAATTAACCCGCATCACAATAAAAAAAAAACTGGGCAAAATGGAATTCGAAACGTCAAGACACGAAGGCACACTATCCCACTTCTGAAACTATAGGGGGAAATAATATAAGGTTTATTAATTGTGAACTGGTTCTGTACATTGGGAACGCCTGAGCGTAACTGCCTGTTCGGCACTCCTCATCGTGCACCCGCGGGCCGATGCGAGCCCCTCCGCGGGGCTCCGGCGGGCCGCCGAGGGCACCGCCACTACGCAACGCCCGGGCACACCAGCCTTCAAAGGGCACCGCCGCTACGCAGTTCTCTGCCTATACTATTAAATTTCGTAGTCTGTTTAGCAAGATTTCATCTTCTTCTTCTGATATGTTTACTTTTGTGGCATTCTCAGGTACCAATTATGTATTAAGTATCTTCAGTGAAGATCGTATATTTTCTTCTGTTGGAAGGTCTGTTTTCCTTCTTTAAGTCTTACTGATTTCCCGACCTTTTATGGAAGTGGAATCCTGTGAGGTCTTATGTCTTTTTCTTTGTACTGTTTTTCTCCAGTATATATATATAAATAAATATATATATATAAATATATAAATAAATATATATATATATATAAATAAATAAATATATATATATATATACTGTAGCTGCCGTGTATCTTTATTCGTCGCCGGGCTATTCCAACCTAACCTGAAACTTATTTCATTAATATCTCATCACACCTGAAATATTTTCCAAATTTAACCTTTTTTCAACAGCAACAGATCCGGGTATGTTTTGCGTTTTCAAATCGCTATATCTTGGAAACTAGCAATCGGAGCGACCTGAAATTTCATGATATCCTCAACAAAAGTGTTTTACACCATATTCCCAAGTCTGAGTGGGATTGGACAACCTGGGCCATAGTTATGGGCATCTTTCGATTTCTACCCCTTACGTCAACAGCTGCATACCCGGGTATGTATATGAAAACGCATGCAAATATGTTGATATAATAGAAAAGTAAACTTTATTTTGCATCAAATTTTTAAAATAGTACAAGAATATAACGATAATATAACAAAATAATACATATAAAATAAAAATTATGAATAAATTGGAAATTATTAAGTTTTTAACTACATCTATTGCATTGCGGCATATGAGTAGAATGTTCTACACACACGGGTCTTTTGCATAATGTGCAGGCTTTCCTTCTCCTTGTTGGGCGACGTTTGGCATATATATAACAATTACCCTTTGTTTTGATTCTGCCCGTGCTCTCACGATCTTCCTCGCCTCCTATTGCAGCATCTATTATCCTCAAGGGACCGTCGTTTATTGCTTCAATGGCATTGCGTGTAGAGTATATTCTGGATATTCGACTATTATTGGCTCTTACTTCTATTTCAGGTTTCGCCAGTTGTTCACTAAATTGATGAAGGAACATCCTACGCCGGTTTGTAGAAGCCTTCAGGTGTGGGTTCTTCTCCGCGTAAATTATGTACGCAGTAAAGGCAGCTACATCCAGAATATTATAAAAGAATGCCAAAGGCCATCTATTCGTTCGCCGCTTGGTTGAATATTCTGCCAAGCATTTATCCATGTTATCAACGCCACCGTTGGTTTTGTTGTGATCTAATATCATTAGTGGCTTCTTCTTTGGACCTTCTACTTCGGCTGTGTAATGCATTGTTGAAAGGACCACAACTGATTCATTTTTCTTCGGCACGTAGAAACACATGGTAATATTGTTCCTGAAACCAAATATGGTAGATGCCACTGCACGTCCTTTTGGAATAGAAAATTGTGGTGGCACAAATTTTCGTCTTTTATTCACTTTACCCAGCATCAATAAATTGCTGTCCTTCATCAAACTTTTTGCCAAATTGTAGCTGGTGAAGAAATTGTCGCACACAATGTTTCGTCCACTTCCAGGGAAAATATTGACGCACAAATCCTTCACCACTCTTTCACCTACGTTTTTTTCCCGTTAACCGGACGCCGCCATTCCCGTGTACATTTGTCCCTTCAATGGATAAGACGAAATGGAGTCGCATACCCACCACACTTTTATTCCTTATTTGGCGGGTTTTTATGGTATGTATTGTATGAAACCAATACCACCACGGAAAGGATACAGTTGTTCATCAACAGTGACGTTGGTTCCTGCTACATAATTGCTATGTAGATTGCTGTTCAACATCAAACAAATGTCCGTTATTGCTGCTGCTTTGTCAGTTCGTTCGCGTTGCTGGCGTGTGTTTCCGTTATCAAAACGTATGAAGCGACTTATTGCCCAAAATCGTCGTACACTCATTGCAGCATGATATATTGGATGTGATGTTGTTTTCCACAAATCTTTTATATGAACCTAACCGGAATATGTCACGCCACTGAACAAAAGAAGACCCAAATACGCATCAAATTCACTTTTTGTTACGGGTTTCCATGTGCGTTGTTCTCTTTTTGGGTTTTGTGTATTCTCACGTTCATAGCATTGGTTTGCATTTCTATTTGTTTCGCGAATAATGATGTCGCACATTTCATCAGACATTATCAATCTGGATGTTTCCACAATGGACAGACCTTCTGTTCTTCGTACTGGTCCACAGTTTGCAGATCTGAGTATGTTGTGGGTACAGAATCTGGCAGTTTGTGGTGGTGCAGTAGACCAAATTGACCTTTCATCTAACGAAATAACGTAGTGGTATACATCGTTGAATTGCCCCAACAAACGTTAGCATGGTATGAATAATGAAATATAATGTTTCGTTTAAAAAAACCAAGTTGCTCTTTAAATCTGCTCCATTCCTCCACCTGTAGAAGAACTATCTATACCACATAATGTTCCCCTCCATATGAAACAACTTTCGTAACAACAATTATTTAATATCTTCACTTCCTTGCGAGATATTCCACCGCATCCAGTTAAAACGGACTCACTATACAATTACAATTCAGTGTCACATATCTGCATATATAGTGTATTACAATTATGATGTATCTAGAAACAAGTATACCTCTCGCAGCAGTATAATTGTTGCTATTTACAGTAATAATTATCATGTCATTGCTTGCTTTAATATATAAACTAAGTAATAGACCATAAAAACACGTATGCAAATTATACATATGTAGGAGTAAAGAGTACATTTGCGTTGAAGACACACACATTTTTCCAGTCTTTTCGACGATGCGCGGCGTGCATTCGCGTGCGCGCGTGGCAGAGAAATCCCTGCATAGCGCGCACACGATCGCTTTCGATGCGCGGATCGTCGTAAAAGTCGACCCTTTCAAATGCTCCAAACTCCTAGAAAATCCGAGAAAGTCGTAAATCTGACTCGTGCGCGGTGCGCAGTTGCACCAGTGGGAACGTCTTTCTGCAACAAATCGGCCTTGCGCGTCGAAAAAAACGTGCGCGGCGCGCGGTGGCACTAGTGGGACCCTGTCTTTTGAGACGTGTCTGGAACCCGCGACAAAAGCGAATCGCGGCCGACGATGTGAGAGGGGCGCCCGACGGCGCCAGGCACTCTTGTGGCTGGCTTGTACCTAAACAAACCTTTTTGCATACATTCAAAAACCATCACCATAAAATGTGTTCTAAGAAACTCATTATTTATACATTAAAATAACATATTTCTCAAATCTTTCTTCACATACTTAAAATAAACATATATTCCAAGAACATAACAATAAAAAGTTAGGCAGAATAAAAAAGTGTGTTAATATTCACATTTTTGTTACAACGTCATGCCATTTACCATACAAAATGTATGTGCATACCCGGGTATGCTGCTGTTGACGTACGTATAATTTTTCTGCTGTTGACATGAAGGGTAAAGACATTTTTCTGATGTAAACCGCATATAAACTTTCGAATAAGACCAAAATCAATAAAATCGGTTCACGCATGTCAGAGATATCATAATAACGTCTCATGGATTAGTCGGAAACGGTAAGATTCTAAGATTCTTCTTCTTCTCCTTCTCCAAGAAAATTTTCTTCAATATAATACGTAGGCACCGACTTTCGTCGAAATAATACGTATACGCGTCACACGGACACCTTCAGCCAAAAGAGAGACTAACACATGTTTCGTTCATGGACTCTCGAGATCATTCGGCAGAGATCGTCGTCCGGCATTGCACATATACCTATACTATTGAATTATAACCTGCCAAATGTTAAGCACTCATAACCTGCGAAGTTTTCCAAATTTGAATTGTCACGTGTTTTTACACCACGCAGGACACTGAATTATTGTGCCAATTAACAAGGTAAGTCGCCAAAATTTTTTAATAGACTTTTTATATAGAGTTGCAGACTTGGAAGTTGTCCGGAGAAGGTTCGATTCGACACAGAAGCATTTTCTTTCGCATAAGTTTCTAAAAAGTTGTACCATGCATGTATAAAATAATATATATATTGTAACAAATTGCATTTTAAATTGTCAGATATTTTTATACCAGCTAACTATTTTTAATTTAGAGTTGTTATGTAAAGCTTATAGAAATGAAGGGAACGCAGAGGCGTGGATAGAAATGAAGGGGACGCACAGGCTTGGATAGAAATGAAAGGGACTCACAAGCTTGGATAAAAATGAAGGGGACGCACAGGCTTGGAAAGAAATGAAGCATCTTCTTTCTCACAAGTTTCTGGAAATTTGCCAAATGAGGTAAATCGACAAAATTTGTCAAAAGGTAATAGCATTAAGAGGGTAGACACGGGTAATGCAGCGCGCTGTATACCGACACAATCTGGCCCGAAACATGGGTTTGGGGGCATACGTTGTTTGTCCTTATATGAGCAAATTTTGGGCTGGGCGAGGTCTCATTCGAAAGATGAAGGTTCAATGCAGCCCGCTTTAGTCATGATTCGACGAGGTTGTGTTGATATCTAATAATATGAGTGTTCAAAGTAGAGCAAAAATCGACAAAAAACTACAGAGCAACTCACGTGACAAATTTAGTTTAGCTAGTGGATACCAGATGGCGCCTACTCAGGAGGACTGCCAACGTGGAATCATAGCAAAACTGAAGAGTTTACCGCGAACCTTGGTGAGAGTCCAACGTGTTGAGAAAGGTATTTTTTTCTTGTTTCTAATTTACAGCTCCCAGTTTCGAGGTGGAGAGTCCTGACGAGATAATACGACTAAGACTTCATCCAAATAGTTTTTAATACAAGGTGGTGACCAGGGAGTGGTTCTGGTGGTGGGGTACAGGTTAACCTACCCACGCCACGCTGCTGGGTGGAGATCCCTACCTAACCTTCCCTAGACCCTTGGGGTCCAGGGAGAATCTTTTCATTGATATGAAGGTCGGCACAGATGAGGACAAGCTCAAAGCAAATGCCAATAAAAACTCTTCTTCCATAAAAGTAACATCTAGCGAACCGACCAAGCGTCGCTGTTCTTCTCCTTCCCTGACGCCTAATGATGCTGCGAAGAGGAAGCTCACCACGTTGGAAACGGGTTCTTCTTAATCTATTCGTCCCTTTTCCTCCTCTCACAGAGGGCCTGCCACTATTGAATTATTTTTAAGCGAGGAGAAATCAAAGAAGAACAAAGCGTATAACATGCTGTTTTTGGCAAAGGCCATTCACTCTTCCGGTGCGGGCGCCCATAACCTGCGTCCCAGAAGTTTGAACAAGGCAGAACTGTCCTTCAACAACCACTTAGAAACTAATAAAATTCTGAAATCAACCGCTTTGGCAGCCTATGGCATTAAAGCTTCGGTTCCCCGATATCAAATTGAAAAAAAGGCCTTATCAAAGGATATGGAATGGACTTCTACCTTAATGATCTTATATCTCAAGCCTCCTCTCTCTGCAAAATTTTACACGCCAGAAGACTAAACGGGAAAGTAACCGATCCTACTACCAAGAAAAATTCTTGGGTTCCCAGCGAAACAGTGCTGCTGTCTTTCGAGGGAGCTATACTACCTGAGAACATCTTTCTGTATGGTTTCCTTCGCAAACAGGTCATCCCGTACATCGAACCAGTTAAAACGTGTTATAACTGTGGAAGATACGGACACACTCAAAAATTCTGTAAATCGTCCAAAATCTGCCTCTCGTGTGGCACTCCGATTACTTAATCCGACCATACTTGCACCTCATCTACCGCGGAATGTCTCCACTGCAAGGAAGATCACAGAATCTTTTCTCTCAAGTGCAGTAAAATGCTATACCATAAAGAAGTCCACACGATTATTGCTTTAAACAACATCAGTATATATGATGCCTGCGAACAGGCCAAAACCAAATTAGGCCTAAACACTAAGCATTCTAAAGACATACACAGCCAAGACCTAATTGTTTCACAAAAAAATTTCCTTCTCTCCCTCCTAGTTCAGCAAAGGACTCTTACAAGCTTCGTTGGATTGGTGGTTCCACTAGTCCTCCCGCAAAGAGTAACAACTCTTGACAAGACAAAACGCTTAGAACTTACTCAAGAAACAATGTCAGTGGGAGCCTCTCTGGCGAGTATTTGCCTGAGTCGCACACGGATCTTGCAACTGACTCTCTGAGTCACAGGGTTTCTACATCAGCCAAACCTCCTAATCCTAGTACCTCTACGCTACATTCGTTCTCAGCGTCCACCGACAAGCTCCCAAACACGGGAAAAAACAAGCTCACTGTCTCCAAAATACAGTTTAAGCAATCTAAATTGTTAACTCCATCGTCATCTACAAGTTACAAATAAAAAAATGAATAATAGACAGCTAAGCGACCTAAATATTCTCTTTTGGAATTGTAGGTAGCTCGCGGGTAAAAGAGACGAACTTTTGAAAAACGCTAGTCACTATGACATCATCATATGTGTGGAAATGTGGTTGAAACCCAATGTTATCTTCAGTTTCCCCAACTTTTCCGTCCTCAGATGAGACAGGACACAACGAAGAGGTGGGGGGATAATAGTGCTTATCAAGGAAACGCTTCGGTACATCACTATGGCGGACATTGTCATCAATGATCACATCACAGAAATCATGACTATACAAATTACCAATCTCAAGGATAAGTTAACGATCTGCGTCTGCTACAGACCACCTGGTGCTTCTTTCGAGGCAAACAAATGGAACGAATTAATGGATAAGCTCAATGCCTCTAATCCTTTCCTTCTGATGGGGGATTTCAACGTCCACCATACAGCATGGAACTGTAATCTCACAGACTCCACAGGTGAAGATCTCTTGCAACTAATGGAAGACAACGACTGCGTTGCATTGAACTGCGAAACGCAGTCGTATGTCGGTCCCAATAATTTCCAGAACAGCAATCTGGATTTAGTTATCACTTCTGTTACTTCGGCTTACTGCTTTGAGGTTTCACAACTGGACGATCTTTGGGGCTCTGATCATTTCCCCCTAAAAATTACTCTTCAAGTTCAAAGGTTTCACTTCCATCAGCGGAAAAATGGAATCTCCTCCAAAAAGACCGACTGGCTGCAATACTCGGACATCCTGGACAACGCCTGCGAGGTTTTCACCTCTGAAGGTCTTACCGCTCTGAACTTCCTCGACTAATACCAAGTGCTGACCGAATACATGAAACTAGCAATAAAATTGGCCACTCCAATAGAGGCTGTAGTCGTCAATGCTGTGCATAGAAACCCGGTTCCCTGGTGGGATGCCGAGTGTGACAGAGCCCTTTACTGCCGTAAGGCTCTGCTCAAGAAATGGACTGCCACGGGCGCCTCTGTGGATTGGATAGCCTATAAGCGTCAAGTGACACTCACAAATAAATTCCTGCATAAGAAGAGGAGGGACAGTTTTCGCTCCTTTGCCAGGGGATTGGATAGGAACACAGACATCAAATTTCTCTGGAGGAGAATAATTACTTTAAAAAACAAATGGTCCAGAGTGCCGGCTTCCGTGTAGACCGCTGTGAATACCGTAGATTACTTCGCGGCCGTGGATAAGCTCTGCCCTTCATGGGTGCCGAGCGACTGTGTTTTGTTTCCGTCCTCGAACTCCAACGAGTTTCTAGATAGGGGATTCGATTTTTGGGAGTTCAATATGGCTCTTAACAGACTCAAAGTGAGGTCTGCTCCGGGTACGGACTCCATAGAGAACAATATGCTTAAACTTCTACCCGTTGAATGTAAACTAATCCTGTTGGACATCTTAAATAACTTCTGCGAGTCAGGATTGTACCCAGTAGAGTGGAACAACTCTCAAACCTTTTTTATTCCTAAAGCCAGCCAGAAGAGGCTCCGTCCGATAGCCTTGACTTCCTGTGTTTGCATGCTGCTGGAAAGAATGGTTGAGTATCGTTTACACTGGTGGATGAAGCACCACAACCTTCTGCCACCCACGCAATCTGGCTTTCGCTCTGGCCGAATCGGCCGCGGACAACGTCGCGGGATTGGTCTCTCTGGTTGATACCGGTGTGACGTGTCGTCCCAGCATGCGAGGAATCGAGCACGCGGTAGTCCGACCAGGAGTGAGGGAGACGACAAGCGCCCGGCCGACTGCGACCGAACCACTCCGAACCGGGCCGAGGCACACCGGGCTCGCGACGCGTCCGCGCGATGACGCTAACCCGCACCGCGCCGCTAGATCGCGTCGATTTCTCGCTACTAATAAATTCCGGGAATCGGGATATAAGCCTCAACGTGACGACGGACAGGCAGTCGAGAGGGGTTACGGAACCACCTCCCTAGAGCGCCCAGCTGGATGTTGCCCGGTGAAAGCGTGCTTAGGACAAACAACTCCGTTAACCACCGATCGAGCGATCGCCATACCTCGTGCCATTTCAGAGACGCCCGGATGATGCCCGGTCTCTAGGCCCGCCACCCCGATACAGAGACGCCCGGATGCTGCCCGGTCTCTAGCCCCGCACCGAGACGCCTGGAACTTGCCCGGTCTCGACTTCCCCCGTTACAGAGACGCCCGTATGCTGCCCGGTCTCTAGCCCCGCACCGAGACGCCTGGAAGTTGCCCGGTCTCGACTTTCCCCGCTACAGAGACGCCCGGATGCTGCCCGGTCTCTAGCCGCCCGTACCGAGACGCCTGGAAGTTGCCCGGTCTCGACTCCGCCGCTCCGCTACAGAGACGCTCGGATGCTGCCGCCCGATCTCTAGCTTTCCGTATCGAGACGCCTGGACGTTGCCCGGTCTCCCGTCTCTCCGCTCCGACATAGACTCACCGGGATACCGCCCGGTCTCTATCTCGGCCGCTCCGAGTACAGAGGTACGAGGACACTGTCCGACCTCCACGACCACTCCGTACCAAGTTACCGGTCTGCGCATTCGAAACGCCGGCCCAGGCCCGCTTCGGCAGCCGAATATTGTACAATTATAATAGAACACAGGACGAGTAATAAAGAATTACAAAATCGGCGTAAACGAACTCTGTCTTACCGACTACAGCTATTCACGCCGATCCTTACCTCCGGAGTGACAAACGTCACACCGGCAACCTTCACAAACATACCACTGCCGCGGTTTTTTTGGATGTCACAGCTGCTTTCGACAACATTCTCCCGGATATCCTCATGAGCAAGCTCGGTGCTCTCGGTGTCTCAACTAACCCGCTAAAATTTATTCAAAAGCTGATAGAATTCAGACTAGTACATTTCTATATCTCGGATGATTCCGGATCTCTACAACACATAACAAGACATACATTCAAAGGAGTTCCAAAATGTTTCGGCATCAATCACCACTCTCCAATACGCGGATGACATTGCTGTATGCACGGCAGATTACAGCATTCAACGTGCAACTACCGCCATTGAAACTGCAGCCAACCAGATTCAGAGGAATCTTCATCTCATTGGCCTTGACATTGCACCTGCTAAATCGGCTTTATTGGTTTTTAACAGAAAAAACAACCCCCCTGGTGCATTCGCTATCAAACTGGGGAACTCTTGGATTCGAAATTCACAATCCACCACATTCCTTGGCATCCACCTTGACCAACTCTTAAATTTTAAGCTTCATATCAATGAACTCTATACCAACACAAGGAAACTGCTCAATATCATAAAATTCCTTCGAGGAACAGGGTGGGGTACTGACCCCCTTACCCTGCTCTTAATCTACAAGGAACTAATTCAGTCTAGATTGGAATATTGTGTCCCGTGTATCCTATCTAGGCAAACTTCTCTTCTGGACAAGATGGAAAGAGTTCAACGTATTGCTGTTCGACTTGCTCTGGGTTTCCGAAACTCTACTCCTAACAACGTCACCTTGGCTGAAGCCAAATTACCTACGCTAGAGCAACGGGCAGTTTTTTTGGGAATGAAATATACGATGAGAATCGCGGCTCATCCAACCCATTTCATAAATGGTCTTCTGGGAAGTCTCCGTTCCATCCATCAGAGGCTCGCTCTCAATCAGCATACTCCTCCCGGTCTCCTTACCTGGATAGCAAAACAGATGATTACGGCTTTTCAATACCTCCAGCACTACTCCCAGCACTTCATACGCCTGCTGAATACAACCTCTAATCTCGTGCACTCCTAAAAGACAGTACTGACATCAATTCGGACTTCAACGACACGATGAACAAGAACTACCCTGGTTTCATCAGTATTTACACTGATGGCTCCAAGACTTCTGACGGGGTTTCGGTCGGTGCAGCATGGTACTGCCGCGGATTAGCTAAAGCAGAATCAATCAGTCTCAACAATCAAGCCTCCATCTTCACAGCTGAGTGCGTCGCAATCAGCAGAGTACTTGATTTCACGAAACCTCATCGCGACTCGTACCTCATATGCACTGATGCTCTCAGCGTTCTTCAATGTCTTTTCAACCCTACTCACCGCCATAGGAACAAGTATATTTGGGACATTAAAGTAAAGCTGGCAAGTAACTCGTCTCAACGTAATTCACAAACTATTAAATTCATGTGGGTTCCCTCCCACGAAGGCTTGATCGGTAATGAGAGGACCGATCATCTCGCCAAGGAGGCGACCAACAACCCTTCGCACCCATTCTGGAAGATTCCGGCCAGTGATTTCAACGCTTCTTTCCAGTCGGAAATGTGGGACAGGTCCTTCAGACAGTAGCTAATTAAGGCTGATCCGTCCAAGGGTACTCCAGTAGGACAGGCCTTTTTTCAACTATATTTCACCAGTACCACTCACCCGTGGTTCTATTACAAGCATATTCCCAGAGACCTGACAGTTTGGATCTGCAGAGCTCGTTCCAACCATTATAACCTAAATAAGTCGCTTCATAGTGTGACTGGTGTGTGGAGCGGAGGAGCACGACGTGAACCATGTGATCTAGCAGTGTCCCCTCACTGCCTTACCCAGAAGCCGGTTGATAATCGCACTCAGACGGCATGGCTGGCAACTGCCTCTCTGTATCGAATGCCTTCTTTCCAAGCCCTACCTCAAGGAACTAAAATTAATTTATCAATTCCTTCTTTCCTACGACATCATGGTGTAATCTATAGACTTTCGTAATAGATTGAGTGAAAGCTCAACTACTTACTCTACGTATCAAACAACATGTATATGTACCTCTTATTTTTATACAGTCGGTCAGTTAACTTCAGCTACCATGTACATATTTGGTCCAATGGGCTCTTTTCAGAGCCTAGGACTTTTATTTTCTTAATAAACAAGAATATAATAGCAAAACTAAAGCGTTAGCTGGATACATGTGCCACAGTAAAAGCGTGATGCAGTCGATGTATGTATTTTCGCACGATTGTAGGTTAGGTTATATGCATTTTAGGCATACATTGACTAGGAACTGCTACGAACTGTATAGATTTACTAAATCTTTTACCGTAACACATATATCACTTCAAATCGCTGTCAAATTTATGTTATAGTAATTGAGGTAGTTAGAGCAACAAACGGACGAACCCACATTAAAAAATTTGTTTTCCTATTATATATGAATAGTAGAAGATATTGGAATACGTTATTGCTACTAATTCAATTTCGAAAAAATGTGGGTTAATCGGTTGTTTCTCTCAGTGCCTCAATTATGTGGCAAAATACCAGAGATGGGCATCACGTAACCCTTTAGTGCCCAGACACTTTTCCCGGCGGAAAAAAATTATATATTGCAATTAGTTAACTGAAAAATGGTGCCAGTACATGCATTCATTATTGTTTTCCCTAAAAAATCCAGTGGAAATATGATTTTCTAAATATGACGTATACGTCAGCTTGGGCGTGTACGGAGTAAAATGTGGCTCAATATTTAAATACAAAATTTGTGTTTTAAATGCATGTTTACTATAATGTGTAAGAGATCTTAAAAGTATAAATGAAAAAAACACGAATATATCTTTTGTTAACATTTCTAAACGATATACTCGTGTTTTATTCATTTATACTTATAACATCTCTTACAAATGCAAAGAAGAGTAGTAAGGCTAGGAGAGTTCCAATTCAAATTTCAGTTTCAAGGCCACGATAAGGATTTTCCCCCTGACCTTGAAATCCAAATTTAAGTTCGACGGGCGGCAGGCGGCGGGGCGGCGGCGGGCGATCGGGCGCGGCGACGCGGTCGCGGATGACGTCATCGTGATGACGGAGTGGTGGGGGGTATAGCGCGAGAGCAGATATCGAATCAATCGATAACCGAATCGATATCGAACCGATACCGCATCGAGGAAGGAAATATTAATTTTAAGATATTAATATAAATGAAAAAACGTATCCGGGCGACGGGGCTCGAACCCAAGACCTCCGCGGTACGAGTCAGCCGCCTATCCAACTTTTTTTTTTTTTTTTTTTTAAACAAACGTTTATTGTGCCAGAACAAAGAGGAGTAATAAATATTAGCAGGGGTACAATAAACATAACGAATAAAAGTTTTTGAGGGCGCAATTTTCGGAAGTTAGACAAGAGGCTCCAACACTGAAGCACGCACAGTCTTATCGTTGTTTACTATTTACATTGCACTTAATGCTATATTGTTGTATTTAAACTAGGCTTATGTTACTAAATTCGTTCGTTGGGTATGATGCACAGTAAGGCACGGGACTGTTACATCAGTCTTTAGCGTTTGTATAATTATAGGGTAAGGGTGGGGGTGAGGGTGATAGGAAGAGGAGGGGAAAAGATGGGATGAGGAAAGTTATATCTAGTACTTAATAATGCTATAACATGATCTTATATACATATGTTTATCATACTTTTAGCTAGTTAGAGTAAAATTATAGTGTGGTGTAATAATATGGAAACAGTGGGCGCGACTTAGGATTTGGTATTTCATAGAATAGTTACTAGGTTGTTTTCAAGGGGGCTCGTTAATTACGGATAGCTTTGTCTTATATTAGATTTTGTTAGAGCCACCAGTATTTCTTGGTATTGTTCCGGTGCTTGTCTTTATGGTCGAAAGTGGTTAAATTGTATTTGAATCGCATCGAGGGACCATTTGTGTCAATATCGGCTTCATATGGTATACTTTTATCGTAGTTTTTTCTGTTAAAATGGTATATCGTTGGTAGGTTACTATTATTTTGTATGAGGCCTATGCTGTCAAGGTAAACGAATGATTCTGGTGGTGTGTAACCGGTTTGTCTGGATTTATCATAGTATTGAGGATTCGGGTAGATGGAACTGTAGATTAGGCTGTTTGTTTCAATGTTATGAATGTGTGCCCAATGGTTCCTGATTAGTTTTAATATGAACAAATCTATTCGAGTGAATTTTGCTTCGTTATATAGATGGTGATTGCTTACATTTTTGGTGTAGTTTGACTCTGGTGTTCGATATCTACTCAGGCAGGCCCTGATGCATTTTCTTTCAAACTTTCTTATTTTCTCCATTGTGCTGGCACTGATGTTGAACCAGATTGCGCAGCCATACGTTAGGATCGGTCGAATTAGTAGCTTATAAAGTAACAGTTTTACGTTCTTATGTAGATCCTTAGAGTAAAACATTCTTCTGTTTGCCATAAATGCTTTTTGTGCTTTACTTATTTGTATATCTATGTGTTTGTTAAAGTTTAGTTTGAAGTCCAGATGTACACCTAGGTAGCGAACTATTTTTTTGTGCGGGATAATGGAGTTTGTGTTGTAGGAATCATGAATGCAGAATTTTTTGGAGTGGATTCTGACATTTTTTGTTTGCGTCTGATATTTTCGAGATGTATGGTCTGAAAAGGATGGATTCGCATTTATTTAAGTTTATTTTTAGTTTCCAAGTGTGGAGATAGTTTTGGATTTTGCCGAAAAGTTCTTGAAGTTCTATTTTGATTTTAGATGGTTTGTTGTCTTTTACGTAGATAAGCAGGTCGTCTGCAAAAGCTAATGCGGATTTTTTGTTGTCGCTATTTAGGTTGAACATCTGGAGTAAGTCGCTTGTGCAAATGTTAAATAAGATGGGGGAGTTTACGGTGCCTTGTTGCAGTCCGTTTCTTATTTTGAAGGTTTTTAGTGATGTGACTTGTCCTTCGGTTACGATGAACTCTTTATCATGGAGCATGTTCCAGAGCACCTTTATTAAGTGGGGTGGGAAGTTCTTTTTGCTAAGTTTGAAAAACAGTCCGTCTAGCCAAACTGTATCAAAAGCCTTTTCTAGATCGATGAATACGGCCCCCACGCAGTCCCCCGCGTTTCTGGCCCAACAAATATCGGATGTAAATTTGGTGATGGCATGGGTGGTTGATTGTTTGTGTCTAAATCCAAATTGTGTTTCTGGGATTATATTGTTGAGTGTACAGAATGTGTTTAGTGAGTTGTTTATTACGATTTCGAACACTTTGCTGATGTTAGGTAGGAGACTAATCGGACGGTAGCTTGCCGGATCGTTGCTATTTTTATCCTTCTTTTTTATGGCAATAAGCTTGGCTATTTTCCAGACTTTTGGGAAGTATGACATGTTTAGGCAATTGTTGAATACTATTGAGTAATAGTAGATGTATAGTGGTGGTGAGTTCTTTAGCACTATATTGGGGATATTGTCGAAGCTCGAGGATTTTTTGTTGTTTAGTTTTTTGAAAATTAGTTTTAGGTTTTCTGTTGATGTGAAGAAGTCAGGTGGAATGAGGTTTGCGTTTGGGTTGTTAGCCTCATTTGTATTGTTAAATATGCAAACTGTTGTGTTATCTTGTGTGTCTTTGTCAAGTTCATTTTTTAAATTTTCAATTTTCTGTGTGATTATGTTTGTTAGTTGTTGTTTTCCCATGTGGTTATTCTGAGTGTGGACTGTTTCGAAATGGGCTCCTAGGATTTTTAGCTTGTCCTGTAAGTCAGTGATGAGCAAGTTGTTGTCAATGTCAGTTTGTAGATTGTTGCGGTCTAAGTTAGCGTTTGCGATTAGGTCTATGTTTGTGGCGGGAATTTTAAGAGTGTCTACGTTACCGCGGTCTCTTGGGCGGAAGATGCTGTTGATAGCTGGGAAAAGTTCTCTGGGTTTATGAATTGACAAACTAGTGATTTTATTTTTCCAGTATTTACTTACGGAGTTATGGAAGGCCTTTTTTATATCGTATCTAACTGATTTTAAGATCTGTTTAAGTGCTGATATGAGGTTGTTATTTGCGGCCATATAATTATCGGGTCTAGTTAATTTATTTATACGAGTTATTAAATAGCTCTTTTGTTTCCTTAATCTTTTTATGAGAGGGGTAATATATTTGTCTGTAGAATTAGAGTTGTTTGATGATCGAGGTATTGATTGATCCATTGCGCTTAAAATGTTGGTGTTCAGTTGATCAATGAAGCCATCGATCTCCTTTGATGTAAGGTTTCTAGTGTTTGGTAAGTCTGTATTGTCGTTTTCGATTAAGTACAATTTAAATTTGCGCCAGTCTGCTTTGTTAAAATTGTAGGTGGTGGTGGGGTTTATTTCATCTATTTCAATATGTTCGTGGGGTTGCAGGGATACCATCATTAAAACGGCCCTATGGTCGCTATCATAATCGAAAGACGCTAGTCTGTCTGAAATGGGCAAGTCGTGGAATTGAAGTCTGTTATCTGCTAAGCAAATATCGATGAAAGCTCCACTTCTAGGGAAGGAAGGTACCGCGCTATGTAGGAATGAAAGACGATATTTAATCTGATTTTGGTCAATCCAATTGTGAAGTGCGTTCCCTCTACTGTTATCTGTGGGGTTATTCCAGGCCAAGTGTTTAGCGTTGAGATCGCCCGCAAGGAGGTAGAAGTTTTCATTTTTGTGTAGTTCAAGCTTGTCAAAAACCGAACTTAGCTCTGGCAAGAATTCCTTTTTGTTATTGCCGGCGGCATATGCGGCTATTAGGAAAAGATTTACATCTTTTTGGATTTTTAGCTGGATTATGCTAGTTTCAAATGTTGTTGATTTGATACCGTTTGGCTGGACGGACTTGAATTTAATATTTTTCTTTATTAGAATACCTGTGCCCCCACCTTGTTTAGCATTTAGTCTGTCATTTCTTATGAATGTATAGTTCTTAAAATTGACGTGGTGATTATTGTTAAGTTTTGTTTCACAAAGAAGGACCACATCCGGGTCATTTATTTGCAAACATTCTGCGAGGTTTGCCCTTCTTTCATTCGTGATTAAGGAATTTACGTTTATTTCAAGAATTTTTATCTTCTCGAGGGTTATTTTCCCTCTGATACTATTGTCTTGGATGATGTCGATGTTGTTATGAGTCATTGAATACAATATCTATAGATTTAGCTAATATGTCTATTTTTTTTGAGTTTGCATTGATGTGTTCTAGTAATCGCGATGTTTGTGCGTTTACAGAGGAATCAATTATTTTCTTTATTTGATCTAGGAGTGTGATCTGGGAGGGGTGAACTACGGGGGTTTCGGGGAGGGATTCTGGTATTTTGTACGTGTATGGAGGTGAAGGTTTAGTAGCTTTGTGGCCAGTTACAATGGAACTAAAGGAGATGCCTTTTTTGATAACGTTGTTGACCGATTTCAATTTTTTCTCTTGTTCTAACTTAGTAGTTAGCCTCTTTTCTTCTATTTTTTGTCTTATTTCCTTGAGTTTCGGACATCCTCGATAGGAAGCTGGATGGCCGAAACTTTTACAATTGATACAAAAGGGTCTAGCTTCTTTTTGAGATTCATCATCGGTTTGAAGTGAGTTGTAACGTGGGCATTCTCCTGGGTTATGAGGAGAGTCGCATTTAACGCAGCGGTATTTGAGATTGCAGTTAAATGCCACATGACCAATTCTTTGACACCTTTTGCATTGGATGCGGTCCTTCTTAATGATTTTTTCCCAACGAACGAATGTGTGTAGTAGGACTTTTATTTCTTTTAAATTGTTTATATTGCTAATAGGAGACAGTTGAACTAGGAATATCGGTAGACTTCTGCCTTCCTCTAGTGAGCGCCGAGTTGCAAATTTTTTAACCGATAAGAATTGGAGGTTTTCTATTTTTTGGTTGATCAGGGCATCTAAAATTTCTTGTGTATTGAAATCGCTCTCTAAATCTTTGAGTAGAACTGTTAGGTTTTTATCTGTTTTTGGTGTGTACGTAAAGAATTGTATTTCGTTTTGTTTTAAAATTTGAATTGCGAGCTTGAAGTTATCAGTGGTGGTGGTATGTAGCAAGTGTTTGTTGACATTTACTCGTCTGATGTAAAAATCTTTTAGGTGCCCTGATAGTAGGTCTACAATTTGTTTTGTTGAGTTAACATGTAGGGTAATCGGGGGCGGTTTGGATTTGTTATGCGGCGATGAGGTGTTTGTGGAGTTTGTGGGTTTTTGCGGTTGCTTACTATTTTGGATGATGTCTCCGTTGTTTCTTTGGGCTTGCGATGCGTTGTTGGATTGAAGAGCATGTCGATGGGTGTTGCTGGGTCCGCTCGGCGTGGTGCGATCCTTGGAGGATGTTGGAAGGGAAGGTGTCGACGAATTTGGCCGGTCTTTGGGTGAGTCATTGGTACCTGGTGCGTTTGCCTTCCTTTTGGGGTCGCTTTTATGGTCCTGGGGGTCGGTGCGCGTGGCTTTTTCGAGCCGGTCAGGGTAGCTGGCCGTTCGTCTTTTGGGTTTTCCCCATCAATGTCAATCACATCCGGCTCTAGCAGTTGAAATCTATTTTCTGTTACGAACTCGGAATGGGTATGACTGGACGTTTTCAGAGGACGCCCTTTAAGGTGGAGTGCTTCTTCGAGTTGTTTCGAGAGATTATTCACGGTGTTATTTAGCGTGTCGACTGTAATCAGTAGATCCTCGTATGATGGTTTAGTACTGCTTATGCTAGCAGGAGATTCGCAATCCATTTCGAGGTTTTGCGAGATCACTGGGTGTGGGGCTTTCTTGATATTATTCGCCGATGTAGCTGGCGAATTTATGTTGATTGTTCCATTGTCTTTTTTAACTAAGATGGGCATGGGGTTATATCTTTTTCCCGTTTTGCCTTTTATAATTTGCTTGTAGATTTTAGGGGATTTGAGGTCCCCAGACTCTAGAGCTTTTAAGACTAGAGGGTTATCTTTTAATGGGGTCTCCATCTTCGCGATTGGAGCGTGTGGATGGAGTACTTTTTCCGTGTACTGTTGGAGATTAGTGACATAATCGGTTTCTTTCTTCTTGTGGGTTGTAATGGGAGGACAGGCCTCTGCCCTCGGGGGGTGGTCTCTTACACCTGCAATCTTATGGCGTTGCTTGAGTCACACGTTGCGTGAGGTGCACTGGGGGTTTGAAATGTTCACACGCTGAACAGTGAAATCAATTGTAGCCAGCTTGGGCAGGCTTGTTGAAGGCCTGCACTGGTGAGCGTTCTTCGGCGGAGCCCGCCACGCGGTTTATTGCACTGTAGTCGTAAAGCTGGAGGACTGCTCCGGTATGTCGCCTATCCAACTCCCCCAACGCCAGCTCTCTCACATTAGTCTTTTCTGAATGATACATATACCGAGCGTCACACACGCGCTCACACACCGTTGCCGAACGCCAACGAATTATCGGATGATGTCGGCTTTTTTCACACTGCGTCTTCGGGGATGGGAAAGAGACAGAGCATTACTTTAAAGCTAAATTCTTGGGGAGGGAAAGAGGCAGCACTACATAGTGGTACAATCGCAAGCGTCGCAGCGTCTCGCCCGATAGCATGCGTAACTCAAATTCTCTGGAGTAGCCGTGCAGGATGATGTCATTTTCACGACGCGAAGAAGGCTCGAATGAAATAGAATTATGCAGCATCGGCAGAATGTTTTGCCCCAACGCAGAGAAACAATAATTTTGAAACGCTGAATCTTAAAATTATGTGGCGAGGAGGAAGACGGGTGAATAAAATTGACAAATAATATACGTTTAAGAATATATATTGTTACATTATAAATATAATAATAATAATAAAAGAGAAAAAATAAAATAAAATAAAAGGAAAAATATAAAATAAAAAAAATTATGGCGACGGTGGTGGTGGCGATGTGGGTGATGGCGGCTCGGCTGCGGCGGCCTTGGGTGCCGTATCAGCAGATGGAGCCCACCTCGACCCAACCTGCGGCTCCTGCCGTGGCAACCGCGCAGCAATCACCGGCACCCCTCTGTGTGCAACCTGGAGCGTCAGGTCCGCCAGCTAGGCAATTACTGGTTCTAGTAGCAGGTCCTAGAACACACACACACACAAACGTCGATATAACACTAATACATTAACCAGATTAAACATGGAACACACAAAAAAAACAATGCATTACATACCTGCGAAGGTGGTGGCGAAGGCGGCGATGGCGACGGCGACGGCGCCGACTGCGGCGAGCCCCAATCCAAGGACCATGTTGGTGATGGCGGTGGCGAGTTCTGGAAAATAGAAACCCGCAATATAATATTTACATGAATGCCTGATTTAATCTCTCTCTCGGTTTCAAAGGTTAAACGCGATAAATGCCAAAAATACTGTTATGTACATACCTCAGAGTTTTCTCGCCATGGCTCCTCGTTCCACTCTGATGTAATTAGATAAAATCCCATTTTTTTGATCTTCACAATATGTTTCACAGACTGTCGGCTGTCGCAGTTTGAAGACAAATGGTCTCGCTACATCTCCAAGCTCGCGCATGTATACTCGTATCTTGAAATCGAGAAGTGCATAGCTATGGCAAAGTAAGATGCTTTTGTTCTCCACCTTCATTTTCGATGACCATCCCATTCCTCCTTGCACTTATCTTCTTCACTGACCATCCTCTCCTTATTCACACGCGTCTTCTTTCCCTTCTTCTTTGACACATCATTCAGCTAGACCATATCCCCACAAAAAAAACTTCAGAAAAGTAAAAAAATTACGCCAAGTAGGTACATGAAAAATCAAATACATCACAAAAAATAGAATGTAATAATTACAAAATAAAAAAAGATGTGAAATCAGAATCAGCTGCCAGTACATAAAGATGCTTTCCAACTGCGCTTTAGATGACACAACTACATATGCACAGCTAAAATTGCATTACTCATAATGTCTATATATACAAATAAAAAATGTATTAAATAATATTAAGCAGATATATTTTTACGCAAATAAATATTTTTATACGAATAAATGTTTTATTCAAAATGCTTGGCACTGCGCAAACGAAAAAATGTTAATTGTCTTACAATTAGTATTAATAATTTACAATTACTCCCTTACAATCTAAAATACATAAACATATACATACCCATATTAGAAACGCAGTCAGATTTATTCTACATATATTTAATTCTAATATAATACGTAGCATATGCACACGCACACACACAGTTACGAACGCACCCACAAGAAAGAAAAAGATTGATGCAATTTATACATGTTTATTCAGTTTAGCAACACTAATTTGCGCAGCGCCAAGCATTTTGAAGAAAATATTTATTCGTATAAAAATATTTATTTGCGTAAAAATATATCTGCTTAATATTATTTAATACATTTTTTATTTGTATATATAGCCATTATGAGTAATAGAATTTTAGCTGTGCATACGTAGTTGTGTCATCTAAAGCGCAGTTGGAAAGCATCTTTATGTACTTGCAGCTGATTCTGATTTCACATCTTTTTTTATTTTGTAATTATTACCTTCTATTTTTTGTGATTTATTTGATTTTTTTGTGGGGATATCACTTCTTTTTTCAAAGATTAATTGTACTATTATTTGCAAATTCATATTCATACACACGTGTTAATTGTTTATTTATCCTGAATGCATGGAAAATCTTCCAGACGATTAGATTGAAACATTTGGATCAAATGTTGACGCATTAACGCATGATTGTACGTCACTGTGTCTGGTAATTTATTGAATTGTCTGGTAATTTATTGAATTGATAGAAATAGAGTGGCCTTTTGCTATAGTAAGTCTAGAGACTACATGGTGTGTCAAAGCAGAGTTGGGCATTATTCGACTAAATTGTTATCCGACTAACCATGGAATAAAAATTTCGAATACAATGGAGCTATTCGTGACTAACGAATAAATTTTTAGTCGACTAAGTTTTTATTCGATGCACTCGAATAGAAATTTTGAATAAAGTGAAGTTATTCGTAAATAACGAAAAAATTTTTAGTCGACTAAATTTTTATTCGAAAAATCTCGAATAAAAATTTCGAATAAAATGTCGTTATTCGTTATTCGTTATTCGGAGGACCTCCATGGCGACTGAGCGTCACGAATAAGCTGCTTCGGCTCGAGTCCCATGGTCCTCGGCCCGACCGGTGACCAAGGGCCTCGGGACCCCAGACGGAGCGGCTCGGGTTCTGACCCACGCTTATTCGTGTCGGTTAGTCGCCACGGGGGTCCTCCGAATAACGAATAACGACTAACAATTTAGTCGACTAAGAATTTAGTCGAATAAAAAGTTATTCAACTAAGAATTTAATCTTTATTTTCGAATAAATTATTATTCGAAATATTTGTACGAGATCACTCGAATAAAAATTTAGTCGAATAATAATTTATTCATTATTCTCGAATAGCTACACTTTAATCGAAATTTTTATTCGAGATCGTTCGAATAAAAATTTAGTCGAATAATTTTTTATTCGACTAATGCCCAACTCTGGTTCAAAGGAGGTGAGAGCGTACGGTTGAAAGTCTTATTGCTGGAAATTGAAATGCTAATGGTAATTTAGCGAAAATGAACGAAGAGATCCAATATTTTTATTGGTGAATTAATTGAAATATTGTTAATGGGGAACTACTAAAATTAATGAATAGTGTAGCAACTACTGTGGATTTTATTAAAGTATTGCGAATGTCTTTCACAAAAGATTAGAAAGCATCAAGGGCGATGCGTTTTCGGCGTACTTTCTTCACTAATGTGACTTGCTCTACATTGCAATCAGTCCGCCATAATTTTTAGTGCTTAATTCTTAATGCTATGTCTTTTGACACATTTTGGCGATTTACCTTATTTGACAAATTGGCAGAAACTTGCGCAAAGAAACTTATCCAAGCCTTTGCATCCCCTTAATTTCTATTCAATCCTGTGCGTTCCCTTCATTTCTATCCAAGCTTGTACGTCCCCTTCATTTCTATAAGCTTTATAGGTATATAGAAACTCTAAATTAAAAATAGTTTGCTAGTATAAAAAAATATCTGTCAATTTAAATGCAATTTGTTACAATACATTATTTTGTAAATACACGGTATTTCCAGAAACTTATGCCAAAGAAAATGATTCTCTGGACAATTCTGCGACTCTATATATAAATATTAAACATTTCAAATTTGGACAACTTCGCAGGTTATGATATGAGCGATTAACACTTGGCAAGTTATAATTCAATACTATAGTTATATATGTACAATGACGGACGATGATCCCGAGAGTCAACGAACGAAACATGTGTAGCTTCTTTTGGCTGAATATATATATTATGTCGACGAAAGTATATGAGGGTGTAAGGGTATAAGGATATAAGGATATAACGGTATATAAGGGTATAAGAGTATAAGGGTATCAGAGTATTAGGGTATAACGGCAGTCGACATTCATATACAGGGCGACTTTTATGTATACAGGGTGTCTTTCATATGTACGTAGTACAGGGTGTCTTTTCTTTCATGTACTTGGCGTCGAGACGCTACCGCGTCACTAGATAAAGGTAAAGGATATAATGGTAAAGTGTGTAAGGGTAAAGGGTGTAAGGGTGTAAGGGTAAAGGGTGTTAGGGTAAAGGGTGTAAGGATGAAGGGTGCAAGGGTAAAGGGTGCAAGGGTAAAGGGTGCAAGGGTAAAGGGTGCAAGGGTAAAGGGTGCAAGGGTAAAGGGTGCAAGGGTAAAGGGTGCAAGGGTAAAGGGTGCAAGGGTAAAGGGTGCAAGGGTAAAGGGTGCAAGGGTAAAGGGTGCAAGGGTAAAGGGTGCAAGGGTAAAGGGTGCAAGGGTAAAGGGTGCAAGGGTAAAGGGTGCAAGGGTAAAGGGTGCAAGGGTAAAGGGTGCAAGGGTAAAGGGTGCAAGGGTAAAGGGTGCAAGGGTAAAGGGTGCAAGGGTAAAGGGTGCAAGGGTAAAGGGTGCAAGGGTAAAGGGTGCAAGGGTAAAGGGTGCAAGGGTAAAGGGTGCAAGGGTAAAGGGTGCAAGGGTAAAGGGTGCAAGGGTAAAGGGTGCAAGGGTAAAGGGTGCAAGGGTAAAGGGTGCAAGGGTAAAGGGTGCAAGGGTAAAGGGTGCAAGGGTAAAGGGTGCAAGGGTAAAGGGTGCAAGGGTAAAGGGTGCAAGGGTAAAGGGTGCAAGGGTAAAGGGTGCAAGGGTAAAGGGTGCAAGGGTAAAGGGTGCAAGGGTAAAGGGTGCAAGGGTAAAGGGTACAAGGGTAAAGGGTGCAAGGGTAAAGGGTGCAAGGGTAAAGGGTGCAAGGGTAAAGGGTGCAAGGGTAAAGGGTGCAAGGGTAAAGGGTGCAGGGGTAAAGGGTGCAAGGGTAAAGGGTAAAGGGTGCAAGGGTAAAGGGTGCAAGGGTAAAGAGTGCAAGGGTAAAGGGTGCAAGGGTAAAGGGTGCAAGGGTAAAGGGTGCTAGGGTAAAGGGTGTAAGGGTAAAGGGTATATAAGGGTAAATGGTATAAGGGTAAAAGGTGTAACGGTATATAAGGGTATATAAAGGTATAAGGGTATAAAGGTATAAAAGAGTATAAGGGTATACGGGTATATAAGGATGTAAGGGAATAAGGATATAAGGATATAAGGGTATATAAGAGTATAAAGGTATATCGGTATATAAGGGTGTAAGGGTATATAAGAGTATTAGGGTATAACGGTATATACGGGTGTAAGTATATATATAAGGATATATAAGAGTATAAGGGCATAACGGTATATATAAGGGTGTAAGTATACATATAAGGGTATATATGAGTACAAGGGTATAACGGTATAAGGGTGTAAAGGTATAAGGGTATATGGTTAGGTATATAAGTGTATAAGGGTATATGGCTAGGTATATAAGTGTATAAGGGTATAACGGTATAAGGGTGTAAGGGTATAAGTGTATAAGGGTAGGTATATAAGTGTATAAGGGTATATACTCTGCGGAATGATCCCGAGAGTCGACGAACGAAACATGTGTGCGAAACTGATAGGTGAGTGTGTGTAACGCGTAGTATACGTATTTGGTTGACGAAATTTTCGACTGGAGAAGAAAATTTTCTCGTACCATTTTCGACTGATCCATGATACGATATTACGATATCTCTAGCATGCGTGGACCGATTTGTTCGGAATTGGTCTTATTCGAAAGCTTATATGCGGTTTACATAAGAAAAATGCCTTTAAATTTAAAAAATATTGCAGGGGTGGTGAGATATAATGAAATAAGTTTCAGAATATTTTCGGGACTAGTAAAGGATAGCGGTAGTGGCAGTCGATTACGAATATATGC
Organism: Andrena marginata; assembly: GCA_963932335.1. Classification (NCBI taxonomy): domain Eukaryota; kingdom Metazoa; phylum Arthropoda; class Insecta; order Hymenoptera; family Andrenidae; genus Andrena; species Andrena marginata. The sequence goes on from OZ010663.1 coordinate 19,214,791, forward strand.
AGGGCTCGGAATTTCGGTTTCGGATTTCGGAAAATGGAGATACATGGCAGGGGCAGTCGACATTCATATACAGAGTGTCTTTTACTTATACAGGGTGTCTTATATGTACATGGTACAGGGTGTCTTTTCTTTCATGTACTTGGCGTTCGAGACGCTACCGCGTCTCTAGATCACTTTGAACGGGTATCGAACGGCTTTGAACGTGAATCGAACGGGTATTGAACGGGTTTGAACGGGTATCGAATGGGTATCGAACGGGTATCGAACGAGTATCAAACGGGTTTGAACGGGTATCGAACGGCTTTGAACGGGTATCGAACGTGAATCGTACCACTCTGAACGGGTGTCGAACGGGTATCGAACGTGAATCGTACCACTCTGAACGGGTGTGGAACGGGTATCGAACGGGTATTGAACGGCTTTGAACGGGTATCGAACGGCTTCCACATAATAATTACAACTATCGTCTTAATCTAGCGTACATCGTATGTATGAGGTTAGGTTGGGGAGGGTGAAGAAAAACATTTATGCATTAAAAATTTATTATATTTTATTTAAGCATTTCTCTCTGGTGTTTAGACCACAAGTTGTATATTTTAAATACATTTTTCAAGGCACAGTGCTTTTCGTGTCTGCCACAACGCAGAGTATTAACTTCATTTAGCTTATTTAGAGATTTGATATCCTCGTAGTCAATGTCCAGCGTCTCGATGATCACGTCCGCTTTCGTATTTTCATCAAGGAAATCCGCAAGCCAGTCGCGTTTCTGCAGCCCTTTAACGTATACTATATGGGATGTGTCATCTTCTTCGTCGATCGCTTCAGCTACAGTTTTTGTAATTAGCTGTTTAGCCATACTGTACGGAACGTCACCATCGTCCCACCGTAGTCCGTGATGTTTTGCCACCAACTATCGGATGCTTGATTTGTCGGATTTTGTAAGAAGAAATTGTGGCATAGGACTCCCAAAAATATAGTGCGAGAGAATTGTTCCCTTGCGTAGGACAGCCACTTCCTTGACGATAAATCTTCCATCGACGATGAACCCTTGTAGGTCAACGAATGTTGGTACATCCATTATCGGTACAATTTAGAGGTCCGCTCGCTTCAAAGACAGACGGGAGAATGCAGTTTTTCTCGTAAAGCATCTCAATTTTCACGAAGAAGTTTTGTGTGAATTTGACACAGGAGAGGGCGGGCAAGTAGCGTGACAATTTAATTCCTTTTGCGCACCACGTTTGTCAGTGGATTGAATTCAACCACTCGATCGTGCAGAATCAGACAGTAGGCTGTAGTATTTACCGACACATTCTCTTCACATTTGAATTCTATGCGCACGTCCATGGTGCCATTCTTGATCGACTCATTTTGTCGCGAGCAATCAATCACCACGATGGGGCTAAATTGTAAAAATTCAGCCACGGTGAATAATGCCTCGTTGCAACTATGTCCAGAATACGATTTACCGAATTCCGTATACATGTGATACAAGATGGCATGCTTATTCTTGTCAAAGTCCAAGTTCATGTCATCGTATGGGTAAAATTCCGAGTTGAGAAAAAGTTTTACATTGGTTAATTTACAGTTGTTGAATTTAGTACCGTCTTCGCTCATCACATTCCTTCGACCAGTCTGTACAGCAAGGATCACGCATCGCGGCTTCTCCAGCTGTGCAGATGCCTTCACGGCCCACGAATGCTTGGTTGTGCTCTGTAAGAGAGGATACTGGTACAGATCCCACGATTGAAAACAAATTCTCAGGTTTTGTCTACTTTCCAAAGTACGTAGCAACGATAGCTTATTAATATCGTTCAGCGTCACATGAGGCATCCACCATTGTAGTTTAAGTAATTCAATTTCTGGTTCCAGCATCGGTGATCATATCAGAGCATTGTTGTCGTTGCGCGATCGTATTAAAATCAATTCGTGACGCGCATTAATAATCATGCGTTTGTAGTCCTCGCAAAATCCCAACAAATATTTGCGTGGGATGCAAAAATTGAAATGATTTTTCACTATTAGCCCATCGCGTCGTTTCAAGCCCCATCCGGCATTCTCCACATTTTTGTCTTCGTCCGATGTCAGCGATTGTTACGGATCGAATCAAAGAGATGTACAGACGCACACGATTGATTGTTCACGGGATTTTACACTTATGAAAAAATACCATTTAATAAAAAACCACTCCACTATGTACAAAGTATTTACATTGAATTGAATTAATCAACCTTCCACTGATTTAAGACAAAGTAAGAATTTTTGAAAAACGTTTACACACCGCGCCAGCGCTCTGGCCACGTATGCTCGAAACAGTTCGATTTTAAGAGAGACTCCGCGCGATCGCGAAACATGTTTTCCGTTCGGCACTCGAAGCGAGAAGAAGGCGGAAATCTCGTCTCCCGGAATCCTTGCCAAGATTCCGGGAAGTGACGTGAATTTAGGTGACGTAATTAGGAACCGAGTGAGACACCGTAATTAACTGGGGATACCCAGAGATGGCTCACTCAGTCCCTTTGTAAACACATGACGATTTGTATCGGCCCGTGGCCGAGCTCCAACATCGAGCATCACCTTGCTCGTGACGTCGACCACCCCTTCCTCATTCTGTCTCCAACAACGATACATAGTTTTTAAGAGGGCTAGTTATTCTAACGTTTCTGTTGCGATCAATCTCCACGCCATTCAGCTCGTATCGAATCTCATCGAATAAGAACGCCACACAATTATTTCCCAACATCACCGTTAACGCATCGTTTGGCCTATTTATCTTCAATTTCTCCTCCACATAGAGGAAACTTTCACATGGTAATGTGTATAAATCCTGCTGCTGTATCGGTATTCTTATCTCATCGCTGTATCCAAACGTCGTGTTGACGTGTGGGTTGTATGTGTGAGTCTCGAGATTGACGATGCGATCATCAAACGTCGGCTTCCCTCCAATGCTTAGAATATCAGCCATTTTTTTTCAACTTAAATGCGCACAATGAATCCCAAAGATTTCAAAAATGCAATGTTCGCAGCACCGAGCCTCTTCTTTTTAGCGTAATCAGAGCTGTTGCGGTTGTTGGTGTTGTAAACAATTTCACTTGGAAGAAACGGGTTTCTGGAGTCGTTCAATACAAACATTTCTTTCGCACCACACGTATTATCGTCGTCGTCGTACGTGCAGTCTGATAGTAATCTCTTCACCTCGAAAATCGAGCAATCGTCCGTCTTGATCCACAACGCGTATCGTTAGATCTGTAATGACCCGTGCGGTGATTAAAAGGTAAATGATCTGCGCGGGCGTTTCCGATAACTTATATCCTGGTGGAACTCTCGGAGAAAATTCATGTGTCGTATGTACACGCCGCCCATTGTTGTACGCGCCAGCGGTCATGCTACATTCTATGCGAATAATGTTCATGTTCATGATATTAATTGGATCGTCCGATTCGTGCCATCGTCCTGGTTCTAATACACGATTCGTCGAGAATCCCAATAGCGATCCAATGTTATTGGGCTTTGTAAAGTCTACGGCGAACCGGCAGTACAGCTCGCTTTTCATGGTGTTGTTGTTGGGACGCAACACTATAGGATACACATCGTTGTCACCGTCATCGGTGCCGTCGAGATTTTTTTGAGGATATCGCTCGAGTAATCGCTCCTTCAGGTACTTGGCAATGGCGTCTAGTTCGTAGGAGCCGTGGGGGATCGTAATGTATTCATGAGTGGTGTCGACGCTGTTGTTTTTGATGTCATAGTTTGAGAAAAAGTAGAATTTATCGTTGCTCGAGTCGATGTTCGGTATTGTGTGATAAGTTTCAAAGGTTGTTAGACCAAGCTCGTAATCATCATCGCTCAAATCTATGGGTCGAAAGTGGCTCACCGCGAGGGTGCTACTCTTGCCGGTTAGAGTGAATGTTAAAGACATATTCCGCTCGAACTGCTAGTCTAGTACTGAATCCGAGTGGTGAGAAGTCAATCCTTAAATTTTGCGCTGATCGTTTGTAGAAAGCGTAGACATAGTTGTCCACAATTGCTCTGATCGTACTTCTGATAAGTCGTTCGATTGTATTCAATTTTCACAGCATCTTTATCCAGATATTTTACCAATTCCATAGGCGGCCGAAGATTCCCAAAGCTGTCGAAATATATAGCTCGACGCCCTCTCTTCGCATACGCCACCCAATGAGTCCCAGGCCCATCGACATTGTCCAAATTTATGATACCGCTCTCATTTCGACGTACTTCTCCAGCTGGTAACGCGTTACACATAAAAGCACCTCAAAAGAATGGAATACGCATACGTTTTGCCAACTCCACCAATCGCGCATCGGTAGTTACGCCCGCTGGCATTTTTATTTTCTTTTCGGCGTTTATTTTTTCGTTTCGATATTCCCTGTCCACGCTTGTATGGTGCGAGATAAAGTCCGTGACCTTCCATGGAGCGATTGTGGCGTTGCATTTCCTGCAACTGATGTTGCGCTGCCTTATTATCATTTACCGCCATGGCAATGCCCGCCGCTCCACCAGCCAATGATCCGAGTACACCTAGCAACGGTAGAAGTGGTAATATACAAACCCCGTTTTGCCACCGGAAGAATCCGCTTTTGCGATGCTCTCTTTGTAGTCCTTTTGCGGGTTTTTGTTTTCATCCACATTCCGATCTTCGTTTTGGCCTTCATAGCTGCCCAAACAGCCGTAGCAGCACCTGTTTCACCCAGAGTCGAGTCTCGCGCAACGATGCGTTTTCGCGCTTTGTCAGCGAGTATGTTATCTGTCGTCGAGGTCGTTGCTACGCGAATACGCATTATCGTGTTCTCGACACGCTGCGTCCAACGGATTGATACCTCGATCCCCTCTAGCCAATCGTTTTGCTAGATGAGTTCCTGGGCCGCAAAACTGGTATCCCGGGATGTGTAATTCGATAGGTAGTGCGTTTATCGCTCGATTTAACAAACCACGGCCTTTCTTTCCTCTCGTCGGCGACATTCGCCACAGTTTTTAATCAATGGTGCTGGACCGTCGATATGCGTTCGCTGCCAAGGGCGATTATAATGTTCCATACACCGACGATACTGCTGAACCTCTGAATCGGCTTTTATATGCTCGGTGTCTGTCCCACAACTGATCAATGTGTCTATCAAACTCTCGGAGTAGAATAATCTTTGATATACATTTCAACTGCTCAGAGGTTAGGTCTCGAATATCACAATTATCCGACAGGATCAGAAGCATTTTGAATACTGAACCGTTTTTCTTCAGCGTGGACCTATTAATAGGACGCTTCGATGTATCAAAATCATTTTTCACGGTTCACGGAGAGGATGCGATTTGTGCGACAACCTGTAACGATACGCGTGACAAATTTTGATGATAAATCGCAAATGATGTCTTCGAAAACAAGACGCAGACATGGTAGCACCCTACCAAACACTATCCGCCGCCTCATTTGCGGTCCATCAAATTGTGGAAAGACCAACGTGCTAGTCAGCTTGTTGGAAAGCCCACACAGCGTCCTCTTCGAGAACGTGTACGTGTATTCCAAGTCGTTGCAACAGCCGAAATATCAGTATTTGGAGAATTTATTGACTCCGATAGATGAAATTGGTTACTTTACGTTTCCGAATAACAGTGACGTCATCCCACCGAGCGAATCGCTTCCGAATTCTATTTTTATCTTTGATGATGTGGCATGCGAAAAGCAAGATACGATAAGGGAATACTTTGCAATGGGGCGCCACTCGAACGTTGACTGCTTCTATCTCTGCCAGACGTATGCAAAGATTCCAAAACATCTTATACGCAATAATGCGAATCTGCTGAATCTGTTTAAGCAGGATGGTACCAACATGAAACATGTGTACAACGATCATGTAAACACTGATATGTCTTATGAGGATTTCTGTGCTTTATGTCGTAATTGTTGGCAACGGGAGTGTGGTTTCGTGGTAATAAACAAGGATAGCGCGATGTCCAATGGACGTTATAGAAAGGGATTTAACCAGTTTGCGGTACCGTGAGATGGTCAATTGTCGTCAACACGTCGGTGGGAAAGCAACATCTGCGGTACAACGATGATTGATATCGATACTCTGGAGATTAAGGATCGCGAGAGAATAGCGAAGGAAATTGCCAAAACCAGCGAATCCATTCGCAAGAAACATCAGGCTTTGAAGACTGGCAAGATGGAGGAATATATCGCGTTGGAGAGATACTTTAAACCTATCGTCGAACCCTTGAAACATATTGTGGAAAATACCACAACAGCAGAAACTGACACATCACCGCTGATGAGTACAGACGTTGATGAGAATGAAACGTTAACGCCTAAAACAAAAATCAAGCCGAAAAGGAACACATCACGCAAGGCTAAGAGGAAACAACACGTGTCATTGGAATATTCACCCGTAACCTCCACACCAGTTCAATCGAAGCGGAACCGGCAGAATGCTACATAAAACGATTCTCCGGCTCCTCCCACACTAATAAATACATTTCCCAGTGTACAATTGTTCACAACCAATGATGATGACGACGTTTTTGTAACTAGTTCCGATGAGTCGTTTGTAACATCTATTAGACAACAACTTCAAACAACTGATGGACAAGAAACGATCCTCAGTCATTTCTGCCCGCTGGGGCAAAAATACAAGAGCGCGATCCTAAGTAGTGATAAGGATACAGCAATGGACTTTTTGTACGGTATATATTTTGGCAATAATGGAACGATGCTTCGGGATAAGGCTTTCGATATAGACAAGGATGATAATATAATCATAGATGGTGTAAAATATAGAAGAACACCTGGCCTTTACGAATTGTTTTTTAAGAGAATTCCCGACGATACTGTATACACCGATGCTGATAAACAAAAATACAAAAGTATACTGCTGGCGACGAATGCCCACAGACGCGGTCATGGTGCTAAAAATCCCCTATTGGGCAACAAGGGATACAAGTACAAACATGTAATTGCACAAGATCGATTACGTACACTGGGACGATCCCAACGAGCTGGTGGATCGATTCCGTTTGCTCGAAGCGTCGCGTCAGGCGGATAACAACTCTCACGATCCCGAAATTCTATCGATTATCGAGGAACTCCGCGAGGTAGGCCTCATTATATAAAACCGCGCGCCGATGATGTGCATAGTATGCATCGAGATGCCAATCAACAAATTTGGGGTATCGCTCGAGAAGATTGGAGCAGCTTGAATGGACTATTACAAATGGAGCGGTTTGCTTCGAAATTACATGCGAGATAACGCTCTTTGCGCGACCGGTGCAGACATTGATGCAAAATCACGCAAGATACGACGCGTAGCTCAGCCGGTGGCCGACACTGATTCCGTCAATAAACTATACGTGGATAAGAGCATTAAATTTTGAGAGAGCAGCAGGAAGAATTAGAGAGGAAGCTAGTCGTGTTTCAGACAGATATGCTGACGTTGCAAAACAGCGTTCAAAAGATATCACAAGTGTTGAATTCTATCCCACAGCCGGACAACGAAATGCGTAAAGTTAAAGAGGCTATAACCGCTTTTGCTACGGAGCAGCAACTTGTCAAGAATTTTCTCGGACCGACGGAAAGCACTTAATACACGTACTCGAAAATTATCGCATCATTCGTGTCCAAGACACCTCTGCGATCAAACATGCAGCCATTATCGAAATCCAAGTGTAAAGAAGAAAACTATGGCCACAAGAAGCGACAACTCGTTGAGGAATTGCATGCTCCAGCTCGAAGACATTTTCCGCGGAGGCGCGTCATCGTGCATGGATACGACGATCTGTGGCAAGCTGACATTGTAGAAATGCGTCCATACTCGCGTTTCATCCAAGGTCACCACTATATACTCACCGTCATCGATGTGCTGAGCAAGTATGCGGGGGCGTTGCCGCTCAAGACTAAAAGTGGCGCTGATGTGACTAAAGCGTTCGCAAAGATATTTAGAGATCGATATCCGAAAAATATGCAAACAGATCAATAAAAAGAATTTTACAACACCGATATGCAGAAACTCTTAACAAAGCCACGACATTAATCATTATTCGACGTATTCGGTGATGAAGGCCTCCGTCGTAGAACGTTTCAATCGAATTTTGAAGAACAATATGTGGAAACTGTTTACGCTGAATGGAACCTATAAATGGACCGATGCGCTATCGTGTCTGCTTGCAGAGTATAACGCACGAAAACATAGAACCATCGGAATGCCTCCTTGCGTTGTTACCCCTGCGATCGCCGACAGGCTGCTAGCCACCGTATACAGCAACATAAAGGTGGCTGCTCTAGCGAGATTTAAGTTGGGCGAGTTTGTGCGCGTGAGCAAATTTAAAACCATCTTCGATAAAGGCTATACACCGAATTGGAGAACGGAGGTGTTTAAGATAACCAAAGTACAGGCAACTAATCCTGCAACGTATTTGCTCGTCGATTCCTATGGAAAACTCGTTGCTGGAGGATTCTATGAACACGAGCTGCAACGCGTCACCGATCCTGATGAGTATCTAGTGGAAAAGGTGTTGCGTAGGAAGGGGGATAAGGTGTACGTCAAGTGGCTGGGGTTTGATAAATCACACAGTTCTCGGATAAATAAAAATAATGTATTGTAAAATAATAATACATGGTTCAATAAATACAATGATGCATATATGTAAATGTGTGAACAATTTATTTTATTTTTAACATATTAATCCTGCTATTTATATGAACGAGTTAATATATACAATAATAATTTTCTATACATTTGCAAACAATTTTATAATATACAATAAATACAATGTCTATTTTTTTTTATAATGAAATTTTGTAACGTCCCCAGGGCAGAGTGTCGGTCGAATCGGGTACGATATACCGCTTGTCGTCGTGTGGGTTTAGAGCGATTTTAGATTCCGAAATGGTGTCCACTTTATGCAATTTAGACCGTATGCATGATTGTCTGCGGACCATTTCGATCTCCCTTTGCAAACACTGCGCGTAGTCATCGAAAGTTTTCGTCCTGGCTATGACGTTGGTCTTGACGCCTTTCGCCTTTTTCGTATCTTTTTTGCCGTCTACGCGAAGTGCATACATTTTCGCTCTAAGACCTACGAATTCGGTCATTATCGCACCGTTATTTTCGTCCTTCATCAGCCCCGGAACCTTCTTATTTACGCGCGGCATATTATATACATTGTCGGTAGGATAATCGCTTTTGTCGAATCTATCGATATTATGCTTCATGGACTCGTAGATATCATCGCATCGAATGTGATAAATGAGACCGTCAGTGTCGGTATATAGAATTTTACAATTTGGACCGTGCTTGGGAGACATGTGCTCGTGGTGAAATTCGTACAAACAAATTTTTGATATGTCTAGAATGTACATGCCCACGTATAACGGTTTGTTGAATTTCACCTCGAGTTTTCGCAATTGAACAGCTATTAAATTTTCCGAAAAAACACTTCTGCTGTGGAAATTCGGTTTCGCGGTCATCGCCTCCGCGCCATATCGCCCTTCCCAATGTGTCAAAAGTTTTACATCCACGTGCTTTAATACATTTTCCATAGTTTTACCGAATACCGCGTTGTTCATCAATTTGTTCAAATTTTTTTCAAAATCGTTTGTCGCGCTTGTTCTAAACCGTGTATTGAGTTCGATGTAATCGCGGAGCCAGGGAGATTGAGTGAATTGCAGCACGCGGTGTATCTTTGTAATACGAAAACCGTGACGCATGCACTGCTGCAGGTTACGGTAATGGATAACGTAACGCTGCTTATCGTATACCGTCGCGAGTAACTTGTACTGCCTGCTGCCCGATGGTTTGGCACGCGTCGGGCAGAACGGTAGATCGGCATGAGCGTCGTGCAGACGTTGCGGATATTCCAGATCTACCTCGAGAATGTACCCCGTGGGCGAATCGACCGCGATTGAAGACACATCAAAATTTGTAGCATCTTCGACCCATTGAAATTTAGCGTGACACATTGCCCATCCATACAAATTGTTCACATCAAAGTACATCAAGTACGATGACTCTTCCGATGCGTCGTAAGATGGCATGTACATGTTATTGGCATGTGCATATCTTCCAGAACATTGACTTAAACCCCCACGTATTCCGCGTTCGATAAACATAACCATATCGACGTCGGTGAGCAATTCAAATGTAATTTTGGTATGCTTTAGCATGGCATCCCACGTGAAACAAGGTAGAGTATAATAATGCGCTGAATCTAGTCCGTAACTCTTGATACAACTTTCGCGAAAATTTTCAAAAATATCTGCCAATAACAAGACATCAGTTTTCAAATACAAATCGCTGTATTCGCCCAAGGTTCTAATCCCGAAACGCTGCCAGACAGTCTCGGCATGTGCGTAATTGGTCTCGGATACTGTCTCACCCGTTAACGAACTGTAGAATGATTCGCGCGGCGGTAAGCATGGATCCTGCAGCTTGTTCGCGCAATCAAGTTATTCGTACGGACACACACCCTTTCGCGTCAATAAATTGAAGTCTTCGGCGGATAATGTTTCAAATTTGGATCGTAAAATTTTTAATTGATCTGTGCTCAGAAAAGATGCTAATTTGTCAAGACTGGTATTTAGAAATTTGTACGTATCGATGAATCGCAATTTAATATAATTTCGGGAATCTGATTCAGCCGTATCTTCGACATTTTTTTCTGAAAGAAATATACTTTTCTTTAGTTATAGGCAATACATCAACGTGACCTTCGAAAGCGGTAGCTATTTCCGCGATAATGAAATGCGAATCGTAGCCGGATATATTATGGAAAACTATGGGGATGTAAAACGCATTTTTAAAATTTCAATTGCACTCCGAATGTGCTGGGCCTCTAAACCGTCCGGACAGATGGCAATGATCGCCAACTCGTAGATCATCAGTCTTGAATGGCTCTTCGCAAATGTGGCAATGTGTTGCATCGCGAAATGCTGTCCACTGTTCGGTGGTTAAATCAAGCATTTGAGTATTACTAGTCAAGATGGGCTTAGCAAAATTCACAAAATTTTTTAGTTCATCGAAGAACCATGAAACACAATTCGCGTCGCGGCGACATCGATACGTCGATAGCGATGTATCGTACGAACAATGCATATAATATGCTATGCTGTGCACTTTATGGTGCTGGTATGCATGTAATTTATTATTGTCTATATCACCCACTCGATTGTCCTCTGTTTTCTCGATGATGCACTCGAGATCGGCGTATACCCCGAAGGGAAGTCGCTGCTTCTGCAGTGGTTACTGAAGCTGAGGAGATTGTTGCCTGCGCTGGGCAGCAAGATGGCACAATCATTCATCTTGCCGCAGTCCATTGCATGTGCCTCCAACTTCTCGACAGATCCGAAATAGTGCATGCAGCTGTAAACCCAAAAATTTTTTTTTTTATTTAATTTGTTTCGCGAGACATTTCAACATTTCATAAGTTTATATACGTACCGATCACAGATGAATTTCTTTCCATTGCGCCTGCTCAGCTGCGTGCTCACCAGCCGGGACAAGTTCTTGATCCACACAAAGTGTCCTACATCGCCGTGCTCTTGATTCGGCGTGTAGAGCAGGTTGACGTGCCGATCGCTCTTTTGACTGGTGAGATGCAGCGGAAAGACCTCCGAACCATTCTTCGTCTCGAAGCTGTACACGTTGATGAAGATGTTGTTCAGTCGTTCAAACTTCCCAATTTGCGCCAGGGACATTGGGAACTCAATGCCCTGGAGATTTAACACCAATATATAGTGCGGATATGAGCTTGGGCGATGGGGGTATCTTTCCGCAGGATAGAGAGCGGCGACCACTGCCCACGCGAAACACGCATTATCCTCGGATTGTACGCTAATCGTTGCATTCTTCAACAACAATTCCAGCGGCAACTTGTAGTGGCACCCCGCGCGCAGTGGATTGTACTTATTGACATTGACGGTCAGGTTGAGGATTCTTGTCAATGCCCATCCGCTGTCGCGTTCCTGGAACTCTTCCAACGATACCAGGGTGGGTTCGATGACACATCGTTGGTACCACTCCTGTAGATCGGATGTGTGGAAGAGTTCACAGTTTCGGGTATTTATGCTTTTACAAGCATGCTTGTCACCCGCCACAAATTCACCGTTAAACACCGTGTTCACTTTGAGGTTTTGATGTTTCCTCAAAGCGCCCCGCACATGCTCCAACGCAATGGTCCCCCCATCTTGGAGGATGTTGCGCGGCTCGATATATTTCGAATTTAGCACAGCACCAGTTAACACGCGGGTATTGAAAGCAGTGTCTATTTCGGGCCACAAAAGTCCTGTGCTTGAATGCCCGGCACCTTCATGCAAGAAACGACCGCGCAATGAATGTTTGTGTCCTTCGAGCCGCGCGATTCGAGCAACCAACGATTGTTGAACATCGATCGATAATCGAGGGCGTTTCACGCGGCTGTGTTCTTCTAAAGATTCGGTACACTCGTTGCACCGTTCTTGCCACGCGAGATACTCTTCCCGTGTAGTCAATCGTCCAGATTGATCCAACAATTGGCGTTCCACTTGAGCGAATTCTTCCATGATTGTAAATGGAATGTAAATGTAATGTCTTTTCAGTGCAACACGTTGCAACGATTTGAGGCTTTGTGCAGTTAGAGCGTCTTTTTTATACCCGCACCCTTTTTTGAATCTTTGTCTAACTTTTTCGACGTATCTCCTTCCGCCAATAGATTGCATGTAAATTTCCGCTGACACAGCATAATTCTTTCTATGATTCACATATGATGAATTAGTGCGCAAAATCATCCGAGGAAATTTCTGCTGACTCCACATAATTCAAAGATTCGACGCTTCCAAAGGTATTATATTACATTCAACACGTGTCGAGACTTTCATCCTTGAGGTTGGGGATCAAGTTACACGTGATCGTGCGATATGCTGCGACGTTAAGATTGAAAAACATTTTGAAAATTTTTTAGCTTTAGAGTGTCTGTTTGCTACATATTGGTTCGACAGATCGGTGTAGGAGGGGATTCAAATTATTATTTCTCGGCGTTGGGGACAAATGTCTGTTGGTATGGAAAAATGATTTTCTGCTGACGCCAATTCTTTCTATGATTCGCGCTTTCTTCGCGCCGTGAAAATAACGTCACCCTGCACGGCTGCTCCAGAGGATTTAAATTACACACGATCGCGCGATACTTTATGATGTCAAGATTGAAAAACATTTTGAAAATTGTTTAGCTTTCAAGTGTCTGTTTGCTACATATTGGTTCGGCAGATCGTTGATTCAAAAATTATTATTTCTCTGCGTTGGAAATAAATGTGTCCATATCGCATATTGGTATGGAAAAAAAATTTCTGCTGACGGTGCATAATTGTATGATTCGCGCCGTCTTCACACCGCTAAATGACATCATCCTGCACGGCTGCTCCAGAGGAGTCAAATTACGCATGCTATCGCGCGAGACGCTGCGAAGCTAAGATTGAAAAAACATTATGAGAAAACTCGTTAGCTTTAGAATGAAAGCGATTGTACCACTATGTAGTGCCGTCTCTTTCCCTCCCTTAGAATTTAGCTTTAAAGTAATGCTCTGTCTCTTTCCCATTCCCGAAGACGCAGTGTGTAAACAGCCGACATCATTCGATAATTCGATGGCGTTCGGCAACGGTGTGTGAGCGCGTGTGTGACCCTCGGTATATGTATCATTCGGAAAAGACTAATGTCAGAGAGCTGGCGTTGGGGGAGTTGGATAGGCGGCTGACTCGTACCGCGGAGGTCTTGGGTTCGAACCCCGTCGCCCGGATTCGTTTTTTCATTTATATTAATATCTTAAAATAAATATTTCCTTCCTTACCGATGGTAGCCTCGTTACCACGCTCCAGAGTAGCACCTTCACCTGCGGTTCCTCCTCGATGAGGTATCCCGGTTCGCTATCGATTCGGTTATCGATTGATTCGATATCTGCTCTCGCGCTATACCCCCCACCACTCCGTCATCTCGATGACGTCATCCGCGACCGCCCCGCCGCCTGCCGCCCGTCGAACTCAAATTTGGAATTCAAGGTCAGGGGGAAGATCCTTATCGTGACCTTGAAACTCAAATTTGAATTGGAACTCTCCTAGCCTTACTACTAAGAAGAATACATATTTTTTTATAGAATGTATAAACGAAGTACAAAATCGTAATTTTTACTATAGTAATTTACAAAACAATTGCAATTGATTGAACTTTGATTGAATGTGGCCAGAAGGGCAAAGTTTACAGCGCTGTCTGTCATCGCTGAACACGATTCAAAGGTCAACATTGTCGAAACGCTATAGATCCGAGGGTTTAAAATTAGAAGTCGATGCTTGCCGTGACTTCTCTGATGGTGGAGCATATACCGGGGGACGTCTGCGCAATAGAAACCATTATACGAATAAAAAAAAATTTCGCTTTTTTAATCCGTATACGCCCAGTATGACGTACACGTTACATTAACTTCAACGTGCAATTACAAACTAAAAATTGATCAAATAAAACTTTATCAGAAATATTCTTTTAGTACTACAATCAATTTAAACGTATCTACCAAATAAAATGAAAGAAAAATAATTTTACTCTCAACTTTTTAAAGAAAACAAGAGCAACGGTTCAGTTTATCGAAAAATGTCCAACAGGCATTAGGAAATCGGGTATAGCATATAGGTTATATTTTCTGTCACTTTGGAGAGCAGATTTTCTGTTCTCGAAGTGAGAGAAAATATAACCTATGTATATGCTATGTATATGACAATAAATGTTGGACGGCTATTTCGTTCCTTTGCGCTACATTTGTGAACTTTTTATCATCCTTCCTCAACATTATTATTACGCCGCAACGGTATCTTTAGCAAATCGGGTATAACCTATAGGTTATATTTTCTGTCACTTCGAGGACAGAAAATCCGCTCCTCCAAGTAATAAAAAATACGCTCCTCCAACCCATACAGCACACGGCGCCTTAAAGGCGCCCGTTTTCGGCCTGTTTTAGGCCTGAGCGCCTGAGCGTCCGGATTTGTAATAAGGCGCCTTTTGGGCGTCTCAAACGTCTTAGGCGTCTTAAAGGCGACTTTGGGACGCCGTGTAACTACACTGGCGTCATCTATACAAAGTTTCACAGGCGTTTTACACGCGTCTATAAGGCGCCTTTTGAGGGACTGTTGACGGCCTTATAGGCACTGGTGCCAGATTCGGGACGGGATCTCTCGAGAATTTCCCCCACCACGCATGCACACTACGCCGGAGCTGCGTATCCGTGAGCTCGGCGCTTCGGACAACGTCGGGAAAGACGAGAGAGAAAACGAATGTGTGTCTTTCTCTCTCGCTCTTGAAACGCTGTGATCCAAGGTGGGGAGCAAGCGACACGCAGCCGTGCGCGATCTTCTTGAATGCCTCGAGATACACTTTTCACTTTCTGACATACTATGTATAATACTCTTGTAATGAAAAAAAATTTGCAAAAAATTTTGTTACGGAAACCACGTTTTAAGACCTCATGATCACGTTTTGACTATTTAGAAAAGAGCTTTTTTTTAAATATCTCATATATTTGTTAACACGATTAGGTTTAAACGGCAAAATGGATTTCAATGAAACTGTATGTTTAAATTTTATATTGTCTTAAGATCCGATTAGATGACGAAAAATGATAATTACCACCCGTTATGGTTCTTCGATGTTTCAGATATACGAACTAAATTCTACATGAAAAAAAGTTAAATACAGTTCGTCTGTAACTTCTTTAACAAAGAAAAATGTACATTCATAATTTCTTGTTTTCATTTTAAATTTCCCTACTTTTTATTCGAGCTATTTCTATTTTTCAAACCTTAAAATGAATTTTTTTTATTAAAAGATGAATATTTTGATACTGTAAATTGGTCAACTTTGTTAAAATTAGAATCCACTCTTGGCCAGTAGCATGGACGCTGTAGGAGCCTTCTCGAGGACCGAGGAGAAGGTCTCGAGGAGGAGATTTTTCGGTAATTATATCAAGTTGCGACAAAGAATCACGCACTATTTACAAATTAATTACGCGCAGCGTGCACGCTACCGCTCGATGGAAACTACGGGAAAGTGGTGGTCTCTTCCATCGGGAGGGAAATGTAAACAATTGGTTATGCAAAGCTAACATCGCGATACATGTTGTACAGTACTAAAATGTACAAAAACATTACAAAAATAGAAAAGAAAGGCAGCACGTAAATATATCAATTGGGTTCGATATATTGACGAAATGTAAGACTGAAATAATTGTACAATTTTTTACATTTCCAAAGGATAGAAAGCAAGCAGAGGAATTTACTATAATACATGCGACAGAATTTCGAGATAATTGTTACATATAAAATGAATATAATTAAGAATATACATTTATTTGTACAATTATCTCGAAGTTCTCTCTATAAATCATATGTACAGCAAGCAAGCGAATTTATTGCAAGGATAGAACAAGAATTGCGTGAAGTAAATCGAACAACTATTTACATATTCGCGATGTCCAGAAATCGAATGAAATAGAAAATGGATGAAATTGATAATGTTCTGGACATCACCAATTTGCATTACCCGACGTAGAAGGAAAATCCGCGAGGCCATCAACGGCATGTAAACGTAAACTACTCTTTTGCTTCTTCGCAAAAGTATATAAATTCTCAGATGACATGAGAGATAGCTGTTTGTCATCTACCTCCATGGTCTGAGCTGTTTCCTCGTGCGCCTTTAATGCCGATTTCGTTACGCAAATGGCATTGACGATGGTCGAACAAAATCGGTTTCGTTTCTTGTTCTTTATGCCAGGAAGCATGGAAAACGATCTTTCAGCATCGGCGTTTGAATTTGGAAGACTTCTAATGGAATTTAATAATTCCTGCAAACATGGATATTTAAATGCGCCTTGATCGTTTCGCGTGAATAATATCGTTTTCCAAGCATCATCAAAAGCTAATGTATAAAGCATCTGCTTGTCTGCATTTGCAAAATTCAGGTGCAATGTCGACCATTCTTTTTGCAAACCGTCTTCGTCGAAACCGCCCAATTTCTGAGCAATAAAGAGAACACTTTTAAAGGAAGTGTCTTTGTCATTATCTACTAATGCCAAATTAGGCTCAAAAACAATTAACTTGCTCAGAAATTCGTCATCGATTGGCAATCGATTACGAATTTCGTTTGCAGCCGTTATGTAAAACTTAAGACAATTTTCTCGGACGGTTTGGACAACATCGGGTTTGCCTTCTGCAACTAACTGGCAAAGAAAAGTGTCACAATCCGGACCTAAATGAATACTATCAAATACGATTTGATTATCGCCTCTTGAAAAATCTATTAATTTTACTAAATCCATGTGCTTCAAAAGCTGCGGGTTCAAAAAATTACGTAAAATATTATACAAAAGAGTTTTGGCAGTATTTTGAAGCAAATGGATTCTTGTTCGTTGCGATTGAAAGAATAAACTAAAGTCATTGAAATACTCCAGAACGTATTCCAAAAACAGAAGATATGCTTTCGCTTCTGGATTTTGCATGATGGCAAACAGATTTTCCCCAGACTTTGTCTTCTCACTTACGACCAATTCTTGCAGAAAGTGCCACAGACTGTCCCAATTTTCTAAAAGTGAAACTACGGATGTGTAACGCGATAACCATCGCGTAGTACACAATTTTAAAATTTTGCGGGTCGTAAATTGAAAACATTGCTGAAATTCGCGAAAAATGGCCGAGCGTTTGGGACTGCTGTAAATGAATTTTGCCACTTTCCGTAATAATTCCTCGCAGACCTCGGGAATGGTAGCGCATGCTGCTTGCACTACAGTAGTATAGCTAAGCGGGTTCTAACCCAGGTCCTCTGAGGGGAGCGCGGGGGCGGGGGAGCGCGGCGGAGGGAAACACGGGCGCGGGGCCTGCGGGGAGAGGAAGACCGGTTGCGCGCGCACGAGCCGCAGAGTGGGGGAAGCCGCGATGATGGAGGGGATCACTCCGGGCCGAGCCGCCGCGGAGACCGGGCCCGCCGTCGAAAACTTTTCAGGGGGTAATGACCCCCGAAAAATCTCTTTCAGCCCACCCCAAACATTTTTTCAAACCCCCCACCCACCCCGATTTTTTTTCCGACACAGAGAAATAATAATTTTTATTGGAAATTGTTTCGAACAATGTCGGGCAATGTCGGCTTTTTACGAACCGCGTCTTCGGAGGAGGGAAAGAGACAGAGCATCATTTTAAAGCTAAAATTCAGAGGAGGGAAAGAGAGAGCAATATTTTAAAGCCAAGAGTATTCTAAAGCGTTCAGATTTAGCGTCGCAGCGTCTCGCGCGATCGTGCGTAACTTGAATCCTCTGGAGCAGCCGTGCGGGATGACGTCATTCGGCGGCGCGAAGAACGAAACAGAATTATGCGGCGTCAGCAGAAACGTCGAATCTTAAAATTAGGTGATTAGGAGAGATGGATGAGCACAGGTAAATAAAATGGAGAAATATGTGCTAAAAGATGATAATATATTGTTACAATATAAATAGAAATAGAAATATAAATAGAAATAGAATTGCAAAAGTAAAAGTGCGGGATGATGTCATTTGACAGCGCGAAGAATGCTCGAACGAAATAAACGCTGAATCTTAAAATTATGTGAGGAAAGGAGGAGGATGATGGGTAAATAAAATGGTACAATGAAATACGTTTAAGAAATTTTATTTAAAATTAAAAGAATATAATTTAAAATTTTTTCCTACGAGCATCATCCACAATATCATTGATAGCACATGCTACCAGTTCGCAATCGATCAATGAATGCTGTTCGAAGTGTTCGCTTTCAGAAATTAATTTTACATAATCTGTTGGCGCGGTAGCGCTACGTAGAACGTCTACGAAAGTGGCATATTTACTGCTTACAGAGTACATATTTTCAGCTAACCACGTGTACATATGTTCAATGCAATGATTGTACGCGAATAGTTTACACATCGTGGCTTCAGTCATATATATGACAACGCGATTATCGGTGATTTTAATAAGTTGATTATCATGGATACGCGTGAACTCTAGTCGTAAATGATCAATTATAATGTGAGTTTGGGGCGATGTTGCGTTGCTGCATAATCGTTGGAGTATGTCCACCTCATTTTGTAGCAGGAGCTTCCACGTAGACATTGAAAAGCTTAACTCGCTGCCTTTATTGTCGGCTATGGCGATCTCGACGTGACACAAATCCATACCAATGCGAATTCCTATAGTTAGACGTTTATAAGCTGTTGCAGTCAGTGGATAATCACGCCCCAGGATCCGTACGATTGATGGTTTCGGTGTTTTCATCGTTTTAAACGATACGGATCCAGAACTGTAAGAAACAAGTACATGAAATTGATACTTCGATCGTTTGCGTTTACAGTGAATGAAGTAAATGAAAAGTGTATAGTAACGCGTACGTACCTCATATTGGATTGTTGATGATGTTGTTGCTGCCGTTGTTGGCATTTATTTGGAAACTCACCATCGTTGCCGGCTGCGCAGGATGAATCGTTTAAGCTGCGTTTTTACATTTTGATGTGTGCTATATTTTTTATGGAGTACCGTCTGTTCCGTCAAAGTCACTGAGGCTACTGAGCAACTGATGGAATAGCGTCCGGGAGACTGGCTTAAATAGAGGTGCAATTGTCCCCTCCACCACACCATTTTTATTTTAAAACTATCAATTTTTCCATAATATGTTTCAATCTTGACGTCACAGTATGTAATTTGAGCCTCATCCTCAAGGATAAAAGTCTCGACACGTGTTGAACGTCGAATCTTAAAATTATGCGACGTCAGCAGAAACTGTGTCGGATGATCTTGCGCGCCAATTCGCCATACGTGTGAATCATAGAAAGAATTAAGCTGGTCAGCGCAAATTGTGCATATGAGGGGAGGGAGTACGCTGACGGAGATAGCAAATTGCAGTCTAGGTATAAAAGTGCAGCCTAAACTGCACAAAGCCTCAAATCGTTGCAACGTGTTGCGAGGAAAAGACATTTACATTTACAACAATGGGAGAATTCGCGCAAGTAACCCAACAATTGCTGGATCAATCCGCACAATTGATTTCGCGGGAAGAATACCTCGTATGGGAAGAACGGTGCAACGAGTGCATCGAATCTTTGGAAGAACAGAGCCGTGTGAAACGCCCGCGATTATCGATCGGTGTTCGGCAATCGTTGGTTGCTCGAATCGCGCAGCTCGAAGGACTGAAACATTCGTTGCGTGGCCGTTTCGTGCGTGAAGGTGCCGGACATTCGAGCACAGGACTTTTGTGGCGCGAAATAGACGCTGCTTTCGATACCCGGGTATTAACTGGTGCCGTGTTAAATTCGAATTACATCGAGCCGCGCAACTTCCTCCAGGATGCGGGGACCATTGTGCTGGAGCAGGTGCGGGGCGCTTTGAGGAAACATCAACACCTCAAAGTGAACACTGTGTTTAACGGCGAATTTGTGGCGGGTGACAAGCATGCTTGTAAAAGCATAAATACCCGGAACTGTGAACTCTTCGGCACATCCGATCTGCAGGAGTGGTACCAGAGATGCGTCATCGAACCCACCCTGGCATCGCTGGAAGAGTTCCAGGAACGCGACAGCGGATGGGCATTGGCGAGAATCATGAATCTGACCGTCAATGTTAATAAGTATAATCCGCTGCGCGCCGGGTGTCACTTCAAGTTGCCGCGGGAATTATCTTTGAAGAAAGCCACGATCAGTGTACAATCCCCGGACAATGCCTGTTTCGCGTGGGCAGTGGTCGCCGCTCTCCATCCCGCCGAACGACACGCTGATCGCCCAAGTTCGTACCCGCACTATGCTTCCGTGCTAAATCTCCAGGGCATTGAGTTCCCAATGTCCCTGGCGCAAATTGGGAAGTTTGAGCGGCAGAACAGCGTCTCCGTCAATGTGTACAGCTTCGAGGCGGAGAAGACGAAGACGGTCTTTCCCTTGCGCCTCACCAGCCAAAAGAGGGATCAACACATCAACTTGCTCTACATGCAGAATCAAGAGCACGGCGATGTAGGACATTTTGTATGGATCAAGAACTTGTCTCGGCTGGTGAGCGCGCAGCTGAGCAAAAACAAAGCAAAGAAATTCATCTGTGATCGGTACGTATA
Source organism: Andrena marginata (assembly GCA_963932335.1). NCBI lineage: Eukaryota > Metazoa > Arthropoda > Insecta > Hymenoptera > Andrenidae > Andrena > Andrena marginata. The sequence goes on from OZ010663.1 coordinate 19,235,892, forward strand.
GAAAACTGTGAAATATTGAAATGTCTCGCGAAACAATTAAATAAAAAATTTTTGTGTTTTTACAGATGTATGCATTACTTTAGCTCTACCGAGAAGTTGGAGGCGCATGCAGTGGACTGTGGGCAGATGAACGACTGTGCCATCGTGCTGCCCAGCGAAGGCAAAAATTTCCTCAGCTTCGAGAACCACTGTAGGAAGGAGCGGCTCCCCTTCGTGATGTACGCAGATCTGGAGTGCATCATCGAAAAACAGGGGCTAACCACCAAACGGGTGAGGCGGACAACAAATTGCGCGCATATCAACATCATAAAGTTCACAGTATTGCATATTATATGCATTGTTCGTACGATACATCGCTATCGACGTATCGATGTCGCCGCGATGCGGATTGTGTTTCATGGTTCGTAGACGAACTGAAAAAATTTGCAAACTTCGCCAAACCCATCTTGACCAGTAATGTTCCCATGCATGATTTAACCACCGAACAGTGGACGACATTTCGCGATGCAACACACTGTCACATTTGCGAAGAACCATTCGAGGTTGATGATGTACGAGTTCGCGATCATTGTCATCTCTCCGGACGGTTTAGAGGTTCAGCACATTCGGAGTGCAATTTAAATTATAAAAATGCGTTTTACATCCCCATAGTTTTTCATAATTTATCCGGCTATGATTCGCATTTCATTATCGAGGAAATAGCTACCGCTTTCGACGGTCACGTTGATGTATTACCCATAACTAAAGAAAAGTATATTTCGTTCACAAAAAATGTCGAAGATACGACCGATTCAGGCTCACGAAATTGTATTAAATTGCGATTCATCGATTCGTACAAATTTCTCAACACCAGTCTCGACAAATTAGCATCTTTTCTTAGCACAAATCAATTAAAAATTTTACGATCCCAATTTGAAACATTATCCGTTGAGGATTTCAATTTATTGACGCGAAAGGGTGTATTTCCATATGAATACCTTGATTGCGCGAACAAGCTGCAGGACCCGTGCTTACCGCCGCGCGAGTCATTCCACAGTTCGTTAACAGGTGAGACTGTATCCGAGAGCGATTACGCACACGCCGAGACTGTCTGGCAGCGTTTCGGGATTTGAACCTTGGGCGAATACAGCGACTTGTATTTGAAAACAGATGTCTTGTTATTGGCAGATATTTTTGAAAATTTTCGCGAAAGTTGTATCAAGAGTTACGGATTAGATTCAGCACATTATTATACTCTACCTGGTTTCACGTGGGATGCTATGCTAAAACACACCCAAAATTACGTTCGAATTGCTCACGGACGTCGATATGGTTATGTTTATCGAACGTGGTATACGTGGGGGTTTAAGCCAATGTTCCGGAAGATACGCACATGCTAATAACAAGTACATGTCATCTTACGACGCATCGGAAGAGTCATCGTACTTGATGTACTTTGATGTGAACAATTTGTATGGATGGGCAATGTGTCACGCTAAATTTCAATGGGTCGAAGATGCTACAAATTTTGATGTGTCTTCAATCGCGGTCGATTCGCCCACGGGGTACATTCTCGAGGTAGATCTGGAATATCCGCAACGTCTGCACGACGCTCATGCCGATCTACCGTTCTGCCCGACGCGTGCCAAACCACCTGGCAGCAGGCAGGACAAGTTACTCGCGACGGTATACGATAAGCAGCGTTACGTCATCCATTACCGCAACCTGCAGCAGTGCACGCGTCACGGTCTTCGTATTACAAAAATACACCGCGTCCTGCAATTCTCTCAATCTCCCTGGCTTCGCGATTACATCGAACTCAATACACGGTTTAGAACAGACGCGACAAACGACTTTGAAAAAAATTTGTACAAATTGATGAACAACGCGGTATTCGGCAAAACTATGGAAAATGTACGAAACCATGTGGATGTAAAACTTTTAACACATTGGGAAGGGCGATATGGCGCGGAGGCAATGATCGCGAAACCGAATTTCCACAGCAGAAGTGTTTTTTCGGAAAATTTAATAGCTGTTGAATTGCGAAAACTCGAGGTGAAATTCAACAAACCGATATACGTGGGTATGTGCATTCTGGACATATCAAAAATTTGTTTGTATGAATTTCACCACGAGTACATGTCTCCCAAGCATGGACAAAAATGTAAAATTCTATATACAGACACTGACAGCCTCATTTATCACATTCAATGCGACGATATCTACGAGTCCATGAAACACAATATCGATAGATTCGACACAAGCGATTATCCCACCGACAATGTATATAATATGCCGCGCGTAAATAAGAAGGTTCCGGGGCTGATGAAGGACGAAAATAACGGTGCGATAATGACCGAATTCGTAGGTCTTAGAGCGAAAATGTATGCACTTCGCGTAGACGGCAAAAAAGATACGAAAAAGGCGAAAGGCGTCAAGACCAACGTCATAGCTAGAACGATAACTTTCGACGACTACGCGCAGTGTTTGCAAAGGGAGATCGAAATGGTTCGCAGACAATCATGCATACGGTCTAAATTGCATAAAGTGTACACCATTTCGGAATCTAAAATCGCTCTAAGCCCACACGACGACAAGCGGCATATCGTACCTGATTCGACCGACACTCTGCTCTGGGGCCATTACAAAATTCCATTGTAAAATAGAAATTATTGTATTTATTATAAATAGTGGAATTATTGTTTGCAAATGTATAGAAATTATTATTATTGTATTTATTAACTCGTTTCTTACAAATAGTAGAATTATTGTTTGCAAATGTATAGAATTTACAAATGGTGGAATTAATGTGTAAAAAAAATGTTCACACATGTATATGTATCATTGTGTTTATTGAACCATGTATTATTATTATTTTACAATACATTATTTTTATTTATCCAAGAATTGTGTGATTTATCAAACCCCAGCCACTTGACGTACACCTTATCCCCCTTTCTACGCAACACTTTTTCCACTAGATACACATCAGGATCGGTGACACGTTGCAGCTCGTGTTCATAGAATCCTCCGGCAACGGGTTGTCCACAGGAATCGTCCAGCAGATACGTCGCGGGATTAGTTGTCTGTACTTTGGCTATCTTGAACACCTCCGTTGTCCAGTTCGGCGTATAGCCTTTATCGAATATGGTTTTAAATTTGCTCACGCGCACAAACTCGCCCAATTTGAATCTCGCTGGTGCAGCGATCTTTATGTTGCTGTATACGGTGGCTAGCAGCGTGTCGGCGATCGTCGGGGTAACATCGCAGGGACGCGTTCCGATGATTCTATGTTTTCGTGCGTTATACTCTGCAAGTAGACTTGGTAGCGCATCGGTCCATCTATAGGTTCCATTCAGCGTAAACAGTTTCCACATATTGTTCTTCAAAGTTCGATTGAAACGTTCTACGACAGAGGCCTTCATCACCGAATACGTCGAATAATAATTAATGTCGTGCTTTGTCAAGTGTTTCTGCACATCGGTGTTGTAAAATTCTTTTCCTTGATCGGTTTGCAAATCTTTCGGATATCGCTCTCTAAATATCTTTGCAAACGCTTTAGTCACCTCAGCACCACTTTTAGTCTTGAGCGGCGCCGCCCATGCATACTTGCTCAACACATCGATGACGGTGAGTATGTAGTGGTGACCCTGGTTGAATCGCGAGTATGGACGCATTTCTACAATACCAGCTTGCCACAGATCATCGTATCCATGCACGATGACGCGCCTCCGCGGAAAATGTCTTCGAGCTGGAGCGTGCAATTCCTCAACGAGTTGTCGCTTCTTGTGGCCATGGTTTTCTTTACTCTTGGATTTCGATAATGGCTGCATGTTTGATCGCAGAGGTGTCTTGGACACGAATGATGCGATAATTATCGGGTACGTGCATTAAGTGCTTCCCGTTGGTCCGAGAAAATTCTGGACAAGTTGCTGCTCCGCAGCAAAAGCGGTTATAGCCTCTTTAACTTTACGAATTTCATTGTCCGGCTGTGGGATAGAATTCGACACTTGCGATATCTTTTGAACACTGTTTTGCAACGTCAGCATATCTCTTTGAAACACGACCAGCTTCCTCTCTAATTCTTCCTGCTGCTCTCTCAAAAGTTTAATGCTCTTTTCCACGTATAGTTTATTGACGGCATCGGTGTCGGCCACCGTCTCAGCTACGCGTCGTATCTTGCGTGATTTTGCATCAAAGTCTGCACCGGTTACGCAAAGAGCGTTATCTCGCATGTAATTTCGAAGCAAACCGCTCCATTTGTAATAGTCCATTCTAGCTGCTCCACTCTTCTCGAGCGATACCCCAAATTTGTTGATCGGCATCTCGATGCATACTGCGCACATCATCGGCGCGCGGTTTTATACAATGAGGCCTACCTCGCGGAGTTCCTCGATAATCGATAGAATTTCGGGATCGTGAGAGTTGTTACCCGCCTGACGCGACGCTTCGAGCAAACGGAATCGATCCACCAGCTCGTTGGGATCGTCCCAGTGTACGTAATCGATTTTGTTATCGTTTACCACCATGACCCGCGGCACTGTTAGACCTTTCCCTGCCCTACTAGCCGATGCACGGGGAATTAGCGGTGCAATTACATGTTTGTACTTGTATCCCTTGTTGCCCAATATGGGATTTTTAGCTCCATGACCGCGTCTGTGGGCATTCGTTTCCAGCAGTATACTTTTGTATTTTTGTTTATCGGCATCGGTGTATACAGTATCGTCGGGAATTCTCATAAAAATCAATTCGTAAAGGCCGGGTGTTCCTCTGTATTTTACACCATCTATGATTATATTATCATCCTTGTCTATATCGAAAGCCTTATCCCCAAGCATCGTTCTACTATTGTCAAAGTATACACCGTACACATAGTCCATTGCTGTATCCTTATCACTACTTAGGATTGCACTCATGTATTTTTGCCCCAGCGGGCCGAAATGACTGCGGATCGTTTTTTGTCCCTCGCATGTTTGGAATTGCTGTCTAATAGATGTTACAAACGACTCATCGGGACTAGTTTCAAAAACGTCGTCATCAACGGCTGAGAGCGATTGCACATTGGGAAATGTATTTATTGGTGTGGGAGGAGCCGGAGAATCGTTTGATGTAGCATTTTGTCGTTTCCGCTTCGATTGAACTGGTGTCGAGGTTATGGGTGAATATTCCAATGGCCCGTGTTGTTTCCTCTTTGCCTTGCGCGATGTGTTTCCTTTCGGATGGATTTTTTTAGGCGTTAATGTTTCATTCCCTTCAACGTCTGTACTCATCAGCGGTGATGTGTCAGCTTCTGCTGTTGTGGTATTTTCCACAATATGTTTCAAGGGTTCAACGATAGGTTTAAAGTATCTCTCCAACGCGATATCTTCCTCCATCTTGCCAGTCTTCAAAGCCTGATGTTTCCGGCGAATGGAATCGCTGGTTTTTGCAATTTCCTTCGCTATTCTCTCGCGATCCTTAATCTCCAGAGTATCGATATCAATCATCGTTGTGCCGCAGACGTTGCTTTCCCACCGACGTGTTGATGACGATTGACTATCTCACGGTACGGCAAACTCGTTAAATCCCTTTCTATAACGTCCATTGGACATGGCGCTATCCTTGTCTATTACCACGAAACCATACTCCCGTTGCCAACAATTACGGCACAAAGCGCAGAAATCCTCGTAAGGCATGTCAGTGTTTACGTGATCGTTGTACACATGTTTCAAGTTGGTACCATCCTGCTTAAACAGAATCAGCAGATTCGCATTGTCGCGTATAAGATGTTTGGGAATTTTTGCATATGTCTGACAAAGATAGAAGCAGTCAACGTTCGAGTGGCGCCCCATTGCAAAGTATTCCCTTATCGTATCTTGCTTGTCGCATGCCACGTCATCAAAGATAAAAATAGAATTCGGAAGAGATTCGCTCGGTGGGATGACGTCACTGTTATTCGAAAACGTAAAGTAGCCAATTTCATCTATCGGAGTCAATAAATTCTCCAAGTACTGATATTTCGGCTGTTGCAAGGACTTGGAGTACACGTACACGTTCTCGAAGCGGACGCCGTGAGGACTTTCCAACAAGCTGACCAGCACGTTGGTCTTTCCGCAATTTGATGGGCCACAAATGACGCAGCGGATAGTGTTTGGCAGCATGCTACCATGTCTGCGTCTTGTTTTCGAAGACATCACTCGCGATTTATCATCAAAATTTGTCACGCGTATCGTCACAGGTTGTCGCACGAATCGCATCCTCTCCGTGAACTGTGAAAAATGATTTTGATACGTCGAAGCGCCCTATTTATAGGTCGGCACCGAAGCAAAACGGTTCAGTATTCAAAATGCTTCTGATCCTGTCGGATAATTGTGATATTCGAGACCTAACCTCTGAGCAGTTGAAATATATACCAAAGATTATTCTACTCCGAGAGTTTAGCAGGTACATTGATCAGTTGTGGGACAGACTCCCCGAGCATATAAAAGCCGATTCTGAGGTTCAGCAGTATCGTCGGTGTCTGGAACATTATAATCGCCCTTGGCAGCGAACGCATATCGACGGTCCAGCACCATTGATTAAAAACTGTAGCGAATGTCGCCGACGAGAGTAAAGAAAGGCAGTGGTTTGTTAAATCGGGCGATAAACGCGCTACCTATCGAATTACATATTCCGGGATACCAGTTTTGCGGCCCAGGAACTCATCTGGGAAAACGATTAGCTAGAGGGGATCGAGGCATCAATTCGTTGGACGCAGCGTGTCGAGAACACGATATTGCGTATTCGCGTAGCAACGACCTCGGCGAAAGGCACGCGGCAGATAACATACTCGCTGACAAAGCGCGAAAACGCATCGTTGCGCGAGACTCGACTCTGGGTGAAAGAGGTGCTGCTACAGCTGTTTGGGCAGCTATGAAGGCCAAGACGAAGATCGGAATGGGGATGAAAACAAAAACCCGCAAAAGGATTCCAAAGAGACCACCGAAAAAGCGGATTCTTCCGGTAGCAAAACGGGGTGGTATATTACCACTTCTACCGTTGCTAGGTGTTCTCGGATCATTGGCTGGCGGAGCGGCGGGGATCGCCAAGGCGGTAAACGATAATAAGGCGGCGCAACATCAGCTGCAGGAAATGCAACGTCATATGTGCTCCATAGAAGGTCGGGGACTTTATCTCGCACCGTACAAGCGCGGACAGGGAATATCGAAACGAAAAATAAAAACGCCGAAAAGAAAATAAAAATGCCTGCGGGTGTAACTACCGATGCACAATTGGAGGAGTTGGCAAAACGTATGCATATTCCATTCTTTAGAGGTGTTTTTATGCGTAACGCGTTACCAGCCGGAGGAGTACGTCGAAACGAGAGCGGTATCGTAAATTTGGACAATGTCAAGGGGCCTGGGACTCATTGGGTGGCGTATGCGAAGAGAGGGAGTCGAGCTATATATTTCGACAGCTTTGGGAATCTTCGACTGCCTAAGGAATTCATACAATATCTGGATAAAGATGCTGTGAAAATTGAATACAATCGTACGTCTTATCAAAAGTACGATCAGAGCAATTGCGGACAACTATGTCTACGCTTTCTACAAACGATCGACACCGAATTTAAGGATTGACTTCCCACCACTCTGATTCAGTAACAGTCGAGCAGTTCGAGCAGAATATGTCGTTAACATTCACTCTAACCGGCAAGAGTAGCACCCTCGCGGTAAACTACTTTCCACCCATAGATTTGAGCGATGATGATTACGAGCTTGGTCTAACAACCTTTGAAACTTATCACACAATACCGAACATCGACTCGAGCAACGATAAATTCTACTTTTTCTCAAACTATGACATCAAAAACAACAGCGTCGACACCACTCATGAATACATTACGATACCCCACGGCTCCTACGAACTAGACGCCATTGCCAAGTACCTGAAGCAGCGATTACTCGAGCGATATCCTCAAAAAAATCTCGACGGCACCGATGACGGTGACAACGATGTGTATCCTATAGTGTTGCGTCCCAACAACAACACCATGAAAAGCGAACTGTACTGCCGGTTCGCCGTAGACTTTACAAAGCCCAATAACATCGGATCGCTACTGGGATTCTCGACGAATCGGGTATTAGAACCAGCACGATGGCATGAATCGGACGATCCAATTAATATCATGAACGTGAACATTATTCGCATAGAATGTAGCGTGACCGCTGGCGCGTACAACAATGGGCGGCGTGTACATACGACACATGAATTTTCTCCGAGAGTCCCACCAGGATATAAGATACCGGAAACGCCCGCGCAGATCATTTACCTTCCAATCACCGCACGGGTCATTACGGATCTAACGATACGCGTTGTGGATCAAGACGGACGATTGCTCGATTTTCGAGGTGAAGAGATTACCATCAGACTGCACGTACGACGACGACGATAATACGTGTAGTGCGAAAGAGATGCTTGTATTGAACGACTCCAGAAACCCGTTTCTTCCAAGTGAAATTGTTTACAACACCAACAACTGCAACTCCGATCACGCTAAAAAGAAGAAGCTCAGTGCTGCAAACATTGCATTTTTGAAATCTTTGGGATTCATTGTACGCATTTAAGTTGAAAAATGGCTGATATTCTAAGCATTGGAGGGAAGCCGACGTTTGATGATTGCATCGTCAAGCTCGAGACTCACACATACAACCCATACGTCAACACGACGTTTGGATACAGCGATAAGATAAGAATACCGATACAGCAGCAGGATTTATACACAATACCGTGCGAAAGTTTCCTATATGTGGAGGGGAAATTGAAGATAAATAAGCCAAACGATGCGTTAACGGTGATGTTGGGAAATAATTGCATGGCGTTCTTATTCGATGAGATTCGATACGAGCTGAATGGTGTGGAGATTGATCGCAACAGAAACGTTGGAATAACTAGCACGCTTAAAAACTATGTATCGCTGACATCGGACGAAGACAAAAATATGGAGAATGCCGGATGGGGCTTGAAACGACGCGATGGGCTAATAGTGAAAAACCATTTCAATTTTTGCGTCCCACTCAAATATTTGCTGGGATTTTGCCAGGACTACAAACGCATGATTATTAATGCGCGTCACGAATTGATTTTAATACGATCGCGCAACGACAACAATGCTCTAATAGGATCACCGATGTTGGAACCAGAAATTGAATTACTTAAACTACAATGGCGGATGCCTCATGTGACGCTGAACGACGTTAATAAGCTATCGTTGCTACGTACTTTGGAAAGTGGACAAAACCTGAGCATTTGTTTTCAATCATGGGATCTGTACGAGTATCCTCTCTTACAGAGCACGACCAAGCATTCGTGGGCCGTGAAGGCATCTGCACAGCTGGAGAAGCCGCGATGCGTGATCCTTGCTCTACAGACTGGTCGAAGGAATGTGATGAGCGAAGACGTTACTAAGTTCAACAACTGTAAATTGACCAATGTAAAACTTTTTCTCAACTCGGGATTTTACCCATACGATGACATGAACTTGGACTTTGACAAAAATAAGCATGCCATCTTGTATCACATGTATACGCAATTCGGTAAATCGTATTATGGACATATTTGCAACGAGGCATTATTCACCGTGGCTGAATTTTTACAATTTGGCCCCATCGTGGTGATTGATTGCTCGCGACAAAATGAGTCGATCAAGAATGGTACCGTGGACGTGCGCATAGAATTCGAGTGTAAAGAGAATGTGCCGCTAAATACTACAGCCTACTGTCTGATTCTGCACGATCGGGTGGTTGAATACAATCCACTGACAAACGTGGCGCGCAAAATGAATTAAATTGCCACGCTACTTGCCCGCCCTCTCCTGTGCGAAATTCACACAAAATTTAATCATGAAAATCGAGATGCTTTACGAGAAAAACTGCATTCTCCCATCTGTCTTGAAAGCGAGCGGACCTCTAAATTGTACCGATAATGGTCGTGCCAACATTTGTTGACCTGCAAGGGTTCATCGTCGATGGAAGATTTGTCGTCTAGGAAGTGGCTGTCCTATGCAAGGGGACAATTCTCTCGCACTATATTTTTGGGAGCTCAATGCCGCAATATCTTCTTACAAAATCCGATAAATCAAGCATCCGATGGTTGGTGGCAAAACATCATGGACTACGTTGGGACGATGGAGACGTTCCGTACAGTATGGCTAAACAGCTAATTACGAAAGCTGTAGCTGATGCGATCGACGAAGAAGATGACACATCCCATATAGTATACGTTAAAGCGCTGCAGAAAAGCGACTGGCTTGCGGATTTCCTGGATGAAAATACGAGAGTGGACGTGATCATCGAGACGCTGGACATTGACTACGAGGATATAAAATCCCTAAATAAGCTAAATGTAGTTAATACTCTGCGTTGTGGCAGACACGCAAAGCACTGTGCCTTGCAAAATGTATTTAAAATATTCAACTGGTGGTCTAAACGCCAGAGGCATAAATAAAATATAATCAATTTTTAATGCATAAATGTTTTTTCTTCACCCTCCCCAACCTCTTGCATGTACGCTAGATTAAGACGATAGTTGTAATTATTATGTGGAAACCGTTCAATACCCGTTCAAAGCCGTTCGATGTGGTACGATACCCGTTCGATACCCGTTCGACACCCGTTCGATACCCGTTCGATACCCGTTCGATACCCGTGCAAAACCCGTTCGATATACGATCAAAGTGGTACGATTGACGTTCGATACACGTTCAAAGTGGTACGATTGACGTTTGATACACGTTCAAAGTGGTACGATTGATGTTCGATGTGGTACGGTAGACGTTCGATACACGTTCGATGTGGTACGATACACGTTCGATTCACTTTCGATGTGGTACGATTCACGTTCGATACACGTTCAAAGTGGTACGATACACGTTCGAAGTGGTACGGTAGACGTTCGATACACGTTGAAAGCCGTTCGATACCCGTCCGATAGACGTTCAAAGTGGTACGATTGACGTCCGATGTGGTACGATTGACGTTCGATTCACGTTCGTTTCACGTTCGATGTGGTACGATTTACGTTTGATGTGGTATGATACACGTTCGATACTCGTTCGATACACGTTTTGAAGTGGTACAATTGACGTTCGATACACATTCAAAGTGGTGTAATCTAGTCGAATGATGTGTCAAAGAAGAAGGGAAAGAAGATGCGTGTGAATAAGGAGAGGACGGTCAGCGAAGAAGAAGATAAGTACATGGAGGAGGATGGTCAGCGAAAATGCAGGTGGCCTGTGATGAAGATGGTGAAGAACAAAGGCATCCTACTTTGCAAAGCTACGCACTTCTCAATTTCAAGATATGAGTTTAGATGCGCGGGCCTGGAGATGGAGCGAGACCAGTTGTCTTCAAATCGTTGCAGCGAGTACAGTTTGTGACAGTTTGTAACAGTTACCATTGTGAGCAAATATGGGATACTACCGACTTGCGTCGGAGTGGGATGCATGGCGAGACGATTCTGAGGTATGTACACAACAATGTTTTCTTACATTTATCGAGTTTAACCTTTTAAATCGAGTGAATATTATATCGCGGGTTTCTATTTTTTTCCAGAACTCGCCATCACCGTCGCCACCACAATCACCACCACCGTCGCCCCAGTGGTCGAGCGACTGGGGGTCGCGGCAGCCGTCGCCATCGCCACCGCTGCAGCCGTCGCCGCCACAGCCGCCTTCATCGCCGCCACCGCCACCGCAAGTATGTAGTGCATTGTTTTGTGTGTTTCATGTTTAATGTGTTAATATTATATCGATGTGTGTGTGTGTGTGTTCTAGGACCTGCCACGGATAATTACTTGGCTGGCGGACCTGGCGGTCTGGGTTGCACCCCGAGGGGTGCAGATGGCCGCGCGGCTGCAGCTGCGGCGGCCGAGATGGGCTCCATATTGGATACCGCAGCCACCATCGCCGCCGTCACCCCCCTCGCAACCTTCCCCTTTATAAATATTTTCTTTTATTATATTCTATTTTATTTTATTATTATTATATTCTTTTTTTTATTCTTTTATATATTTATATTTATACTTTTATTCCATTTTTACACTCTATTTATATTCTATTTATATTCTATTTTTATATTTTTCCTTTTTTATATTATATTTTATTCTTTTTATATAGATTTTTTTATACTTTTTCTTTTATATTTATTTTCTTTTTATATTTACTACTATTATAATTATTATCGTTTTTTTCCATGTAACAATATATACTTAAACACATATTATTTGTCAATATTATTTATCTGTCTTTCTCCTCACCACCTAATTTTAAGATTCAACATTTCAAAAAATTATTATTTCTCTGCGTTGGGGACAAAACATTCTACTGATGCTGCATAATTCTATTTCGTTCTTCGCGCTGCCAAATGACGTCACCTTGCACGGCCGCTCCAAAGGAGGACTCATATTACATACAATCGCGCGAGACGCTGCGATTGAAAATCATTTTGAAAATTTTTAGAATGCTCTTGGCTTTAAAATATTGCTCTCCCTTTCCCTCCTCTGAATTTTAGCTTTAAAATGATGCTCTGTCTCTTTCCCTCCACCGAAGACGCGGTGTAAAAAGCCGACATTGCCCGACATTGTCCGATATCGTCTGATAAAAATAAATTATTTCTCTGCGTTGGTGGGGAAAATTCGGGGTGGGTGGGGGGTTTGAAAAAATGTTTGGGGTGGGCTGAAAGAGATTTTTCGGGGGTCATTACCCCCTGAAAAGTTTTCGACGGCGGGCCCGGTCTCCGCGGCGGCTCGGCCCGGAGTGATCCCCTCCATCATCGCGGCTTCCCCCACTCTGCGGCTCGTGCGCGCGCAACCGGTCTTCCTCTCCCCGCAGGCCCCGCGCCCGTGTTTCCCTCCGCCGCGCTCCCCCGCGCGCGCTCACTTCCCCCCGCCCCCGCGCTCCCCTCAGAGGACCTGGGTTAGAACCCGCTTAGCTATACTACTCACTACCAATGCAGAGGAGTGACATGGACACGGCATGGTGACAAATTTTTCACCGCGAATTTCTGCAAGTTTGGTCTTGAATGACGAGTGACGCCCTGTCATGACAGAAGCGTTATCACACGACAAAGCAAGAATATTTTCGAACGGAATTTGCTTTTTCCACATGGAGTTCCTAAATGAGGTAAATATTTTATCGGCAGTACATTCTCGCGCGTCAAGATTAATTAATTCTACTAATTCCGTTCAAACATCCAAAGTCTCGGGTGCGACATACCGAACAATAAACGACATCCATTTCTCATTGGTAGAGTCGGATGTCTCATCAATAAATATTGAAAACTTAAAATTTTGTAAAACATGACTAAGACGCTCTGTTTCCCGAGGACACAGAACGTTCGATATAATATTAGAACACTTTGTTCGACCACACGTCATACGTTCCAAAACATCATGATCTTTCCCAACGTCTTGGAAAAAATTAAGAATCGCCTCTGCGGATTGATGCGAAATATTTTTCTCGGCAACTAATACAGCAAAACGAATTTCCGCGACTTTTTTTCGTTCATCAAATGACAAAGGCGATTCCTCGCATAGCGATCTGAAATCGTTCGATTTCCTCACATCTATTCCATTTTTTCGCAGTTTTTTATGTGGCACTTGGAATCCGCGTGACGTTGGATTTGCGATATCCCGCAAGCAAATGATGGTAATTATGCAGAACAGGTGTTTCCTCACCGATTTCAATTATTTTTGGATATGTTGTTGGGGACATGATTCTGAACAACTTTTTCCTATACATGTTACCGCCGCTCGACCTTCGTTGCCTATATATTTGCCAAAAACTATCAGTTGCATTCTGCCCATACCTACATACATTGTATGTACTTGTATGCAAATGACGAAGCTAGCCTTTGTTTCTGAGATATTTGTATAAAAACTTCGGTCGATTTATTTCGACGCAACGCATTCCAGTTTCCAACTTGTCCCGGGTATTAGTTTGGTTTAGGTTAGATTGGGGCGGGGGGGGGGGGGGGGGGGGCGCCCGCTCGCGGGCGCGTAAAGCATGGTAGCGAACCGATCAGAGTTTAGAGATTTGAACCAGAAACTTGTGGATGCCTGTCAACACCCCGACTCACATCGGTTCGCCACCATGCTTTACGCGCCCGCGAGCGGGCGCGCGCCCCCCGCCCTAATCTAACCCAAACCAAACTAATACCCGGGACAAGTTGGAAACTGGAATGCGTTGCGCCGAAATAAATCAACCGAAGTTTTACACAAATATCTCGGAAACAAAGGCCAGCTTCGTCATTTGCTTTAGTCCGATGCTGGCGCATACGCTGCCACGGACGCGTACTGTAGATAGGTATACGGCAGAATACATTGTAGTTGTAGCAGCAGTTTTTCGCGAATATCTCGGAAACGAAGGTCGAGCGGCGGTAACATGTATAGGAAAAAGTTGTTCAGAATCATGTCCCCGACAACATATCCAAAAATAATTGAAATCGGTGAGGAAACACCTGTTCTGCATAATTACCCAAATGATTTTTTACAAGCCGAACAGAAACACGAAAAAGGATCATCGGCGACCTTATTTAACCATGGCTTGAAATCCTCAAGCCATTGAGGCATAAAAATCTTTCTCGAGTCCTTAGCATGAACAGTTATTCGCGGAATTTTTTTAGATGACAAATATTTATGTCTCGCTGATTCCGCATGTCTTTTAACGTTTGACGCGCCCCAAGAAAAAGTTTTCTCGCATGAAGAACAGTAGAAAAGGCTTTTATCATTAGCTACTCTACGAATCCACGATCGGAACTTCTCATTCGTTTCCCACACGGCCGATAAATATTAGTAGCCTTTTCACCTGTTTTCTCAAACGGTTCTATCGTACTTACCACGAAAAAAATGAAATATGTAGGAAAAATATTATATACAAAGCAACAAGCAAATGCTAGCGTATAGAAAAGGGGAGATATAGGGGGCTACTAATTACACACTACACGACAGATACGAAAAACATGCAGGCAGCGCGAAAGAAATAGTAGGTACTCACCACCGGATCTCTAATTCTTTTGAAATGACGGATACTTAAATTTCGCGAAGCGCAACTGCACGACTCCCCACGAAACGCATCGACATGTAAACAAAGTATGTATACGCGACCACCGATCGCGCGGATCTGACCGTCAAATGTACTTGACGAAAACCCGGCCCGAGCGAACCCTCGAAACGGGAAACGAAAAGAATAGATAGGGATTCGTAAAGTAGTACGAAAAATTCTGAAAGGAGAAAAATCGAAGAAAAGGCTAAAAGAAATGACAGCAAGGCAATGGTGACAGTACCGAACTGCCACAGATGCATTTACCAGTTACCTTTCTCTCCTATTCTTGTACAATTCCTTTATACCAATTTACACATTTTAGTGTACAACATGTATCGCGATGTTAGCTTTGCATAACCAATTGTTTACACCCCCCCCCCCCCCCGATGGAAGAGACCACCACTTTCCCGTAGTTTCCATCGAGCGGTAGCGTGCACGCTGCGCGTAATTAATTTGTAAATAGTGCGTGATTCTTTGTCGCAACTTGATATAATTATCGAAAAATCTCCTCCTCGAGGCCTTCTCCTCGGTCCTCGAGAAGGCTCCTACAGCGTCCATGCTACTGGCCAAGAGTGGATTCTAATTTTAACAAAGTTCACCAATTTACGGTATCAAAATATTCATCTTTTAATAAAAAAAATTCATTTTAAGGTTTGAAAAATAGAAATAGCTCGAATAAAAAGTAGGGAAATTTAAAATGAAAACAAGAAATTATGAATATACATTTTTCTTTGTTAAAGAAGTTACAGAAGAACTGTATTTAACTTTTTTTCATGTAGAATTTAGTTCGTATATCTGAAACATCGAAGAATCATAACGGGTGGTAATTATCATTTTTCGTCATCTAATCGGATCTTAAGACAATATAAAATTTAAACATACAGTTTCATTGAAATCCATTTTGCCGTTTAAACCTAATCGTGTTAACAAATATATGAGATATTTAAAAAAAAGCTCTTTTCTAAACAGTCAAAACGTGATCATGAGGTCTTAAAACGTGGTTTCCGTAACAAAATTTTTTGCACATTTTTTTTCATTACAAGAGTATTATACATAGTATGTCAGAAAGTGAAAAGTGTATCTCGAGGCATTCAAGAAGATCGCGCACGGCTGCGTGTCGCTTGCTCCCCACCTTGGATCACAGCGTTTCAAGAGCGAGAGAGAAAGGCACACATTCGTTTTCTCTCTCGTCTTTCCCGACGTTGTCCGAAGCGCCGAGCTCACGGATACGCAGCTCCGGCGTAGTGTGCATGCGTGGTGGGGGAAATTCTCGAGAGATCCCGTCCCGAATCTGGCACCAGTGCTTATAGGCGCCTTTTGGGCGTCGTCAGTCATGTACCTGCACTAACGCCATCTATACAACGTCGTCTATACTATGAGGTGCATTTCAGTCTTAAAGGGTATTTCAGCGAAAGTGTTTTACCGACTCCGAATATGAAGACTGGACGTAGCGCCCTCTGCTTATGAATAGCGTGCAATTCAAGAACTACTCTAAAATGTATCGAAATGTTGAAAGATTTGTTTGGAGCGAGAGTTTGAAACAGGTGGCAGGTATAGAGACGTGTAGTAGCGTTAGAGGTGTACGAATTTCTTTCCGAATATCTATGCGGGGAGTGAGGAGTCACATAGACCCGAATATGGTATATCCTGAGAGTTTGTATTTTATCGGGTCTAAATTAGGCTAAATGCATTGGACGGTGTTGAAGACGGTTATCAATACGATTAAAATCAAATCAAATTTGATAAAAATGTATTTCCATTTATTTCATTACAGTACACTACAAATTATATCATCCACTGCATTACACTATGTATGTTTACAAATATTGAAAAACTACAATACTATAATATTATTATTCTATTTGTCAGAAATTGTAAATGAAATTATTATATTTCTATAACCAAATTACTGGTGCGTGTATGCGCGAAATGACTACAGAATGCAGTTACAATAAGTTGTGAATACACCTGTAGTTGGTTAGAATATACAAATCAGACTATATAAAATGTACAGGGTGTTAAAAAAGTATTGTTCACCGCTTGGAGGGGTGAATCTACACCCCCGGATCGGTGGAGATTTGTAAAAAAAACTTGCTGCAAAATTGTTTATAACATTGAAAATTAATGTTAAATTTTTTTTTTACATCAACATATTCTGCTCGGTGGAAGGAGAAAAAGTTTGAAAGGAGCCATATGTCGCAAACGAACCGTTTCGTGGGGAAAAATTGTTAAAGATTTCGCAACGATTTGAATGTATAGAGTTGCACGTAGATGCACGGGCCCACCACCACCACTTTGTCGTTTGCCAGTATTTACTACCTGAAGGGTAGTGGCCTGGGGTAGGTAGCTCCTGGGCTCTACGCAGACACAACACGGCGTTTAAAGGGACAGAAGACTGTGCAAGGTGCATTGACCCGGCTAGGCCTGAATTAAGTGGTGTTTTCCCAACAGAAATTCGGAGTTGGCAGTAACCAGTTAGAATTTTTACCTATCTTTTGATTTTTTTTTTTTTTTTATTATAGAGGGGGAAAATGCATTACGCATACCCAGGCCGGGTTGCCTGGATTATGTGGGACTCGCCGCTGCTAGCGGGATACCCACTAAAAACCCCCTCTTTCTTGGCCTCCTTCGTTTGGGCCCTATGCTACGGCCGGGACTTCGCCTATCTTTTGCCTACGGACAGTTGAACGGATAGGGCACAGCAATAGATTCTGCTGATTGACAGGAGGAAAAGTTTAAAAGGAACCATATGTCGCAAACGCACCATTTTGTGGGAAAAAAATTGACAAAGTTGAATTGTGAAGGTTAGACGATATTAACTTATCAACTTACCAACGTTCTCGGTGGTTCACCTCCTGCGTCTTCTTCTCACCCACAGGACACTCCCATCAGTGTTGATGGCGCGTAGCATCCGTGCCTGTCCGCTGGCTTCGATATGACCACCGTCATTATCGAGGCATTGTTGGAGTCTGTATCTCATATTTCGGCGAACATTTTCAAAAACGTTCGGCGAATCTTGAATCGTTCGGAAAGCTACTTCGATTCTTTGTTTCAATTGTTCCCGCGATTCAATTTGGGTCCCCGATTTGTAAACAATATCTTTCACCGCTCCCCACATAAAAAAATCCAGGGGATTGAGGTCGGGTGAACGTGGTGGCCACACGTGAGGTGCAGGACTGCGTGCTATCCACCGTGTTCCAAACATGCGTGGTAGATAGTCCCTGACTGCCAGGCTGAAATGCGCTGGAAAAGTGCACCATCGTGCATAAAATATAGCGATCGGCGTCTGTTTCGCGGAACCACTTGGCGAAGTTGGCCTAACAAATTTTGCCGCAAAAAGCGCAAATATGTTGCACTGGTTAACGTGGGTAAATAGACAGGGCCAATAATCCGATTACCCACAATTCCTGCCCACACATTCACAGAAAAACGTCCCTGATTGAAGCGTTGGACGGTTGCGTGGGGATTCACATAGGCCCAGACTCTTGTGTTTTGCCTATTTTGTAAAGTCGCACTTGAAAAACTGCTTTCGTCGGTGAAAAGGACATTTTCTAGAAAGCGGTCATTCCGTCGTAATTTCCGTAGCATCCAGTGACAGAAGGTACGTCGAGCAGCGTAATCACCTGGACGGAGTGCTTGAACCCTCTGAATTTTGAAGGGCCGTAGACCTTCTTCGCGTATGATCCGTCGCACCGTCACGTGCGAAATATTTACGCGACGAGCGATAACTCGGAGGCCCATTAGTGGGAATGCACGCGCCAGCGCAATCACGCGTTCTTCAGTTCGCCAGGGTACGCGAGGTCTACCTGGTCTTGGGTGGTGGTTGACTCCCACATTCAGCTCCTCTACATTTAATTCCGAAAAACGATGATCTAGCCGTTGAAATTCCCGTCGGTAGGGGATTCGTATTTCCTGGCCACTGTCCACCAACCATTGTCTATATATTTCGCTGGCTAATGTATAGTCCCTGTTCGCATCGTCAATCGCACGAAGCATTTGCCGAACGTTTCCCCCATCGTGGCGACCTCTGCCTCTTAAGCGTCGCTCCATGCCACTCGGGGACCACTTATATTCACTAAACAGTAACTAATAACTAAAATAAATGATAACTATACTAGTCACTAAACTACACTAATTCACTAGGTAAAAAATGTTCCGCGTGTGTCCAATACACGGCACCACTACACGCGATGCAACGCGAAATCCGGTGTCTCACCGATGAAGATGAACAGTTTGATGTTCGCTCCTAAGTGTTTAGGAGGCGGCGAAAATCCAACTGGTTGCATTTCCTTGGTGTAGGAGGGACCTTGAGCTTTGGAAATTCGTCGGTGGAGAGGGGAGCCCCCTCCTTCTTGAAGAACTAAACGAAGAAAATGCAAACATCTGGTTCCCCAAAAAATAACAGGCAATTCGATCGGCCCGAGCATCTCGCCCCCAGGTAGCTTTTTATGGCCGCATTGTTTTGCGAGTACGCGCTGGGGAACGGTGCGCGCGGGACCCAGGTCATCACGTGAAATCCACGGAGCAATAAAAGGATTAACTCAGGGTGAAGAACGTCTAATAATGGTCAATTCGGACGAGCGCTACGGCGTCGATGCGATTTCGAATCGGTACACACATATATATGTATATATTACACGTGACGCAATTTTTTGCGGCAGTATTGTTATATCGTCTCGTTTGAATTGACCCTATAAAGGTGGGATCTCCTAGCAGTGTGCCGGTGTAATGGAGAAGCATGCATCTGTTTCCCCTACGCGTCTGACGCGCGTCTGCCTCAGCAGCAGCTTAGGCTACTCTAGACGCAATTGCACTGCGACGAGTGTGTGTTAAGGGGTTATACCTAGTCAGGAGGCCGAAAATAAGCGAATGTTTGCGAATTTTTTTTGAAAAAGTGGAAGCATATATTTTCACAGAACTTTATGCACTTTAAAGAGTAACATTTAAAGAACATTTGGTAATTTTTTTGTAGAAAAATATTTAACGTTTATAATAAAAATACAACGACATCCAAGAAGCCTTTTTAAAAACGGTGAGCAAGATATCTCAAAAACTACTGCACCAATGTTTCTCATACTTTATGGGATTATTTTTTATATAAAAATCTATCGACTATCGTTCGCATTTTTTTTGTAATGTATATTTTCGATTTTATCAACGAAAAATGACCGTTTTTCGCGCGAAAATCAGGCCCTTCAAACTTTAAATAGCTGCCATTTTATTTTAAATTAATATTTCGAAAATCCCCCGCCGTCAGTTGAAATATACATTAATATACTAACGAAATCTTTTTTGTTTTTTATTTGAGATAATCTGATTCCGAATGGCAGTGCTCACCGCAAAACAACTTTTTATAAAAGGCTTCTTGGATATCGTTGTATTTTTAATATAAACGTAAATATTTTTTTACAAAAAAATTACCAAATCTTCTTTAGATGTTGCTCTTTTAAGCGCAAAAAGTTCTGTAAAAATAGATGCTTCAGTTTTTCCAAAAAAAATTCACAAACATTCGTCTCTTTTCGGCCTCCTGACTAGGTATAACCCCTTAGGGGGAGGTTCTGGTCTGGAGCCCAAAAAAATAGGTGATATTTAGGAATTAAATAAAGGAAAATTACTATATACAATTTAATGCGACTTTTTGCATTGTATTAAGGATGTCTTAAATTATAGAAATATATTTTTTGTTTTATAATTAATCATTGCAGACAGCCCTGGGGAGCCGTTAAAGTCAAGGCGTAAAAAAATTGATCCAAATCGGTGGGACCTGTGTCTCCAAAAGTTATTATCCGATTCGACTGAAACCTTTTTTATTTTGAAGATTATTCTTTTCGCTAGGGGGGAACTAAAAAATTACAAAAATGACATTTTTCTTAGAAAATAACGACACTTTAAGTTTGAAATCACTTTTCCCTGTATTTTTCGTCCTTTCATCGCCTTTGAAAATGATAAATTTTCAACTTTTTGTATTTTTTTAGCCCCCCCCCCTAACCAGAAGTATATCCTTCAAAATAAAAAAAGTTTCAGTCGAATCGGATAATAACTTTTGTAGATACAGGTCCCACCGATTTGAGAACGCTGTTTCGAGGAAAACGCGTTTGAAGTTTTACGTAAGTGCCGAGTCGCCGGGTGTTATCCATGCATTTGCCGCTACTCAAATGCCTATAACATCGGGAATTTTACGAATTTCAACAAATCCTTTTAAACACGTTTTCCTAAAAGGTTGAACATTCGAAAAATGAAATAAAAAAAAATCGACATTTAGACCAGAACCTTCGCTTAAAGGCGGAATCTCCTAGCCTACGTCTGCGTATATGGAATAGGTGGAAAGTTGCCGCCGTTTCAATGGAATAATCTCTTTCCTATGAGCCACCTTCTCTCGCAACGAATACGTCAGCGCGTGCTTTTATTTTGATATTCGGAAACGTGTTTATATTCCAGAGATAAGGGATCCGCCTTTAATTTGAAGTGAGGGCGCAGCAGGTAGGGACCACGCGCAGTCAGCGGACTACCCCTTTTCTTTCTGTGTCTCTTCGCCAGGCGTAGTGATGTCGGATTATACTTTTTAATTGTTCTGTTGAGGGCATCTTTCTTACATATGGCATAACTAGGTAAAAACCGAACCGGCCGATCGGCCAGAGTGTCTCGCCCAGGATCGCGGTTTATGACCGTATTGTTCTGCGAGTACGCGCTGGGCAACGGTGCGCGCGGGACCCAAGTCAGCAGGTGCAAGCCACGGGGCAATATAAGGATTAACTCAGGGTGAAGAACGTTTAATAATGGTCAATTCGGACGAGCGATGCGGCGTCTTTGCGATTTCGAAATTACATATATCTATATATGTATGCGGAGACATATGTATATATTACACGTGACTCAATTTTTTGCCGCAGTATTGTTATATCGCTTCGTCTGAATTGACCCTAAAGGTGGCATCTCCTAGCAGTGTGCCGGTGTAATGGAGAAGCATGCATCTGTTTCTCCTACGCGTCTGACGCGCGTCTGCCTCAGCAGCAGCTTAGGCTACTCTAGACGCAAATGCACTGCGACGAGTGTCTGTTAAAGGCGGAATCTCCTAGCCTACGTCTGCGCATATGTAATAGGTGGAAAGTTGCCGCCGTTTCAAAGGAAGAATCTCCTTCATATGAGCCACCTTCTCTTGCACCGAATATGTCAGCGCGTGCTTTTGTTTTGATATTCGGAAACCTGTTTATATTCCAGAGATAAGGGATCCGCCTTTAATTTGAGGCGAGGACACAGCAGGTAGGGACCACGCGCAGTCAGCGGACTACCCCTTTTCTTTCTGTGTCTCTTCGCCAGGCGTAGTGATGTCGGATTATACTTTTTAATTGTTCTGTTGGGGGCATCTTTCTTACATATGGCATAACTAGGTAAAAACCGAACCGGCTGATCGGCCAGAGTGTCTCGCCCAGGATCGCGGTTTATGAGCGTATTGTCCCGCGAGTTGGCGGTAGACAACGGTACGTGGCCGTCCGATGTACCCCTGTGCCACCCGGTGACAGAGCAATCAACAGATTATCTTAGTGCGAAGAAAGTCGAATCGCCTGCCAAAAACGGTACGATGTCGATTGTCCCTGTTCATTATTAGGTGGACAAATGGTTCCCGGCGAACGCTTCGAAAACAAGCAATTACCTACCATAAACGAATGGAGAAATTTCCCATCGAAAAATTTTAAATTACCGGTTGCAAAAAATAATTGGAATTTCCGCCTCGCTCTGAGCCCGTGGCATCAACCAACATCTGGCATTCAAATATAATCATAAAAGACGCTAGTAAAGCAAGGACGCGAAAACGCAGGCCCAAATCTGACACACCGTCGAAAGGACAAAAGTGAAAAGACATAAACAAAGGGATTACACGGGAAATACCCAAAACACTCAGCGAAGATACCAGGCCAAAAACATTTAGTCAAGCGTCATAAATGCAGCTTATAGGTTCGCAGGCCTTGTAATTACTAATTTTCGCGTCTTTTCACGGGGGTCTTCGCGCGAGGGCGCCGCTTGTGGGCGGTGCACTCGTTGGGTGATGGTTGGTTAAGGGTGTGTCTTTTGTCCTTTCGACGGTGTGTCAGATTTGGGCCTGCGTTTTCGCGTCCTTACTTTACTAGCGTCTTTTATGATTATATTTGAATGCCAGATGTTGGTTGATGCCACGGGCTCAGAGCGAGGCGGAAATTCCAATTATTTTTTGCAACCGGTAATTTAAAATTTTTCGATGGGAAATTTCTCCATTCGTTTATGGTAGGTAATTGCTTGTTTTCGAAGCGTTCGCCGGGAACCATTTGTCCACCTAATAATAAACAGGGACAATCGACATCGTGCCGTTTTTGGCAGGCGTTTCGACTTTCTTCGCACTAAGATAATCTGTTGATTGCTCTGTCACCGGGTGGCACAGGGGTACATCGGACGGCCACGTACCGTTGTCTACCGCCAACTCGCGGGACAATACGCTCATAAACCGCGATCCTGGGCGAGACACTCTGGCCGATCAGCCGGTTCGGTATTTACCTAGTTATGCCATATGTAAGAAAGATGCCCCCAACAGAACAATTAAAAAGTATAATCCGACATCACTACGCCTGGCGAAGAGACACAGAAAGAAAAGGGGTAGTCCGCTGACTGCGCGTGGTCCCTACCTGCTGCGTCCTCGCCTCAAATTAAAGGCGGATCCCTTATCTCTGGAATATAAACAGGTTTCCGAATATCAAAACAAAAGCACGCGCTGACATATTCGGTGCAAGAGAAGGTGGCTCATATGAAGGAGATTCTTCCTTTGAAACGGCGGCACCTTTCCACCTATTACATATGCGCAGACGTAGGCTAGGAGATTCCGCCTTTAACAGACACTCGTCGCAGTGCATTTGCGTCTAGAGTAGCCTAAGCTGCTGCTGAGGCAGACGCGCGTCAGACGCGTAGGAGAAACAGATGCATGCTTCTCCATTACACCGGCACACTGCTAGGAGATCCCACCTTTAGGGTCAATTCAGACGAAGCGATATAACAATACTGCCGCAAAAAATTGAGTCACGTGTAATATATACATATGTCTCCGCATACATATACAGGGTCATCGTTTAATCCTGCAACCCGCGCGCGCGCGAACTTGGAAAATGGCAACAGCGCCTCACGGACGCATTCCACTACAACCATGCACCGTCCCGGCGTTTGGAGAGCTGCTAGCGATCGCTGGACAGCAGTGATGCCCGAGCTTCGAGAATTTTGGGCTGGTCTCTTTCAAATTAACGTTGCAAAAAACTATTCAGAATTTCCCGGCCCGGGTTGAAATATTTGGGGCCTTTTTCGTATAACTTTTGAACTATAAAAGATATCGGAATGCAATTAGCGCCGAGAAATGAGGAAAAATTATTCCCTCTTAATGATGGATAATTTAACATATTTTACGTTTACTTAATTTTTCTTTTATCAATTTTTTAACCATAATTGTTTAAAAAGCTTTTGCAAACTGTTTATTTGATAATGTATTTAACGCTGTTTTTAAAACTCGTGATGTTGATAAACAATAGGCTAGTTGTTTCTGTATCCTTACTTTCATAAATTGAGAAATTAAATTTTTATTCAATTATGTGTTAGTTCTGCAGACCTCAGAATCTATTGTTCTGGTTTTCTTCTTTATGATTTTATCCTTAATGCGGTGCATACCTAGATAAGACGTAAGGGGTAACTAATGGAACGTGTCTTTGACTTTAGCGGTGTCTGAATTTTTTTTCTAGAATTTTTGTGTTTGAATGTTTTAGATACTCAACGCCACGCCTATACCGGCTTCCGTTAATGTCATTTTTTGGAACGATGTGCCATTATTGTCGCTTTTACAAGCAAGTGGCAAAAAATCTCTCCGTATAAGGGTATAGCGCTGCGGTCAACCCTGTCGTAGCTAAAATTTTTGAAATTAAGACGGGTACGAGATCAGTTGACATTATTTTCAAACCTCATTACAGTAATCTGGGGTACGAGTGGTAAGCCGATCATAAAAGCGGAGCACGCGGCTCGATTACCTGGGCCGGGAAATTCCCAATACCTAGCTCTTTGCGACGCTAAAATTTTCAAAGCTCGGGCATCACTCGGTCGCTGGCAGCTTTCCGCTGGCCCGGTGCATGGTTGTAGTGGAATGCGTCCATGAGGCGGTGTTGCCATTTTACAAGTTCGCGCGCGCGCGGGTTGCAGGATTAAACGATGACCCTGTATAGATATATGTAATTTCGAAATCGCAAAGACGCCGCATCGCTCGTCCGAATTGACCATTATTAAACGTTCTTCACCCTGAGTTAATCCTTATATTGCCCCGTGGCTTGCACCTGCTGACTTGGGTCCCGCGCGCACCGTTGCCCAGCGCGTACTCGCAGAACAATACGGTCATAAACCGCGATCCTGGGCGAGACACTCTGGCCGATCAGCCGGTTCGGTTTTTACCTAGTTATGCCATATGTAAGAAAGATGCCCCCAACAGAACAATTAAAAAGTATAATCCGACATCACTACGCCTGGCGAAGAGACACAGAAAGAAAAGGGGTAGTCCGCTGACTGCGCGTGGTCCCTACCTGCTGCGCCCTCATTTCAAATTAAAGGCGGATCCCTTATCTCTGGAATATAAACACGTTTCCGAATATCAAAATAAAAGCACGCGCTGACGTATTCGTTGCGAGAGAAGGTGGCTCATAGGAAAGAGATTATTCCATTGAAACGGCGGCAACTTTCCACCTATTCCATATACGCAGACGTAGGCTAGGAGATTCCGCCTTTAAGCGAAGGTTCTGGTCTAAATGTCGATTTTTTTTTATTTCATTTTTCGAATGTTCAACCTTTTAGGAAAACGTGTTTAAAAGGATTTGTTGAAATTCGTAAAATTCCCGATGTTATAGGCATTTGAGTAGCGGCAAATGCATGGATAACACCCGGCGACTCGGCACTTACGTAAAACTTCAAACGCGTTTTCCTCGAAACAGCGTTCTCAAATCGGTGGGACCTGTATCTACAAAAGTTATTATCCGATTCGACTGAAACTTTTTTTATTTTGAAGGATATACTTCTGGTTAGGGGGGGGGGGCTAAAAAAATACAAAAAGTTGAAAATTTATCATTTTCAAAGGCGATGAAAGGACGAAAAATACAGGGAAAAGTGATTTCAAACTTAAAGTGTCGTTATTTTCTAAGAAAAATGTCATTTTTGTAATTTTTTAGTTCCCCCCTAGCGAAAAGAATAATCTTCAAAATAAAAAAGGTTTCAGTCGAATCGGATAATAACTTTTGGAGACACAGGTCCCACCGATTTGGATCAATTTTTTTACGCCTTGACTTTAACGGCTCCCCAGGGCTGTCTGCAATGATTAATTATAAAACAAAAAATATATTTCTATAATTTAAGACATCCTTAATACAATGCAAAAAGTCGCATTAAATTGTATATAGTAGTTTTCCTTTATTTAATTCCTAAATATCACCTATTTTTTTGGGCTCCAGACCAGAACCTCCCCCTAAGGGGTTATACCTAGTCAGGAGGCCGAAAAGAGACGAATGTTTGTGAATTTTTTTTGGAAAAACTGAAGCATCTATTTTTACAGAACTTTTTGCGCTTAAAAGAGCAACATCTAAAGAAGATTTGGTAATTTTTTTGTAAAAAAATATTTACGTTTATATTAAAAATACAACGATATCCAAGAAGCCTTTTATAAAAAGTTGTTTTGCGGTGAGCACTGCCATTCGGAATCAGATTATCTCAAATAAAAAACAAAAAAGATTTCGTTAGTATATTAATGTATCTTTCAACTGACGGCGGGGGATTTTCGAAATATTAATTTAAAATAAAATGGCAGCTATTTAAAGTTTGAAGGGCCTGATTTTCGCGCGAAAAACGGTCATTTTTCGTTGATAAAATCGAAAATATACATTACAAAAAAAATGCGAACGATAGTCGATAGATTTTTATATAAAAAATAATCCCATAAAGTATGAGAAACATTGGTGCAGTAGTTTTTGAGATATCTTGCTCACCGTTTTTAAAAAGGCTTCTTGGATGTCGTTGTATTTTTATTATAAACGTTAAATATTTTTCTACAAAAAAATTACCAAATGTTCTTTAACTGTTACTCTTTAAATTGCATAAAGTTCTGTGAAAATATATGCTTCCACTTTTTCAAAAAAAATTCGCAAACATTCGCTTATTTTCGGCCTCCTGACTAGGTATAACCCCTTAACACACACTCGTCGCAGTGCAATTGCGTCTAGAGTAGCCTAAGCTGCTGCTGAGGCAGACGCGCGTCAGACGCGTAGGGGAAACAGATGCATGCTTCTCCATTACACCGGCACACTGCTAGGAGATCCCACCTTTATAGGGTCAATTCAAACGAGACGATATAACAATACTGCCGCAAAAAATTGCGTCACGTGTAATATATACATATATATGTGTGTACCGATTCGAAATCGCATCGACGCCGTAGCGCTCGTCCGAATTGACCATTATTAGACGTTCTTCACCCTGAGTTAATCCTTTTATTGCTCCGTGGATTTCACGTGATGACCTGGGTCCCGCGCGCACCGTTCCCCAGCGCGTACTCGCAAAACAATGCGGCCATAAAAAGCTACCTGGGGGCGAGATGCTCGGGCCGATCGAATTGCCTGTTATTTTTTGGGGAACCAGATGTTTGCATTTTCTTCGTTTAGTTCTTCAAGAAGGAGGGGGCTCCCCTCTCCACCGACGAATTTCCAAAGCTCAAGGTCCCTCCTACACCAAGGAAATGCAACCAGTTGGATTTTCGCCGCCTCCTAAACACTTAGGAGCGAACATCAAACTGTTCATCTTCATCGGTGAGACACCGGATTTCGCGTTGCATCGCGTGTAGTGGTGCCGTGTATTGGACACACGCGGAACATTTTTTACCTAGTGAATTAGTATAGTTTAGTGACTAGTATAGTTATCATTTATTTTAGTTATTAGTTACTGTTTAGTGAATATAAGTGGTCCCCGAGTGGCATGGAGCGACGCTTAAGAGGCAGAGGTCGCCACGATGGGGGAAACGTTCGGCAAATGCTTCGTGCGATTGACGATGCGAACAGGGACTATACATTAGCCAGCGAAATATATAGACAATGGTTGGTGGACAGTGGCCAGGAAATACGAATCCCCTACCGACGGGAATTTCAACGGCTAGATCATCGTTTTTCGGAATTAAATGTAGAGGAGCTGAATGTGGGAGTCAACCACCACCCAAGACCAGGTAGACCTCGCGTACCCTGGCGAACTGAAGAACGCGTGATTGCGCTGGCGCGTGCATTCCCACTAATGGGCCTCCGAGTTATCGCTCGTCGCGTAAATATTTCGCACGTGACGGTGCGACGGATCATACGCGAAGAAGGTCTACGGCCCTTCAAAATTCAGAGGGTTCAAGCACTCCGTCCAGGTGATTACGCTGCTCGACGTACCTTCTGTCACTGGATGCTACGGAAATTACGACGGAATGACCGCTTTCTAGAAAATGTCCTTTTCACCGACGAAAGCAGTTTTTCAAGTGCGACTTTACAAAATAGGCAAAACACAAGAGTCTGGGCCTATGTGAATCCCCACGCAACCGTCCAACGCTTCAATCAGGGACGTTTTTCTGTGAATGTGTGGGCAGGAATTGTGGGTAATCGGATTATTGGCCCTGTCTATTTACCCACGTTAACCAGTGCAACATATTTGCGCTTTTTGCGGCAAAATTTGTTAGGCCAACTTCGCCAAGTGGTTCCGCGAAACAGACGCCGATCGCTATATTTTATGCACGATGGTGCACTTTTCCAGCGCATTTCAGCCTGGCAGTCAGGGACTATCTACCACGCATGTTTGGAACACGGTGGATAGCACGCAGTCCTGCACCTCACGTGTGGCCACCACGTTCACCCGACCTCAATCCCCTGGATTTTTTTATGTGGGGAGCGGTGAAAGATATTGTTTACAAATCGGGGACCCAAATTGAATCGCGGGAACAATTGAAACAAAGAATCGAAGTAGCTTTCCGAACGATTCAAGATTCGCCGAACGTTTTTGAAAATGTTCGCCGAAATATGAGATACAGACTCCAACAATGCCTCGATAATGACGGTGGTCATATCGAAGCCAGCGGACAGGCACGGATGCTACGCGCCATCAACACTGATGGGAGTGTCCTGTGGGTGAGAAGAAGACGCAGGAGGTGAACCACCGAGAACGTTGGTAAGTTGATAAGTTAATATCGTCTAACCTTCACAATTCAACTTTGTCAATTTTTTTCCCACAAAATGGTGCGTTTGCGACATATGGTTCCTTTTAAACTTTTCCTCCTGTCAATCAGCAGAATCTATTGTTGTGCCCTATCCGTTCAACTGTCCGTAGGCAAAAGATAGGCGAAGTCCCGGCCGTAGCATAGGGCCCAAACGAAGGAGGCCAAGAAAGAGGGGGTTTTTAGTGGGTATCCCGCTAGCAGCGGCGAGTCCCACATAATCCAGGCAACCCTGCCTGGGTATGCGTAATGCATTTTCCCCCTCTATAATAAAAAAAAAAAAAAAAAAAATATCAAAAGATAGGTAAAAATTCTAACTGGTTACTGCCAACTCCGAATTTCTGTTGGGAAAACACCACTTAATTCAGGCCTAGCCGGGTCAATGCACCTTGCACAGTCTTCTGTCCCTTTAAACGCCGTGTTATGTCTGCGTAGAGCCCAGGAGCTACCTACCCCAGGCCACTACCCTTCAGGTAGTAAATACTGGCAAACGACAAAGTGGTGGTGGTGGGCCCGTGCATCTACGTGCAACTCTATACATTCAAATCGTTGCGAAATCTTTAACAATTTTTCCCCACGAAACGGTTCGTTTGCGACATATGGCTCCTTTCAAACTTTTTCTCCTTCCACCGAGCAGAATATGTTGATGTAAAAAAAAAATTTAACATTAATTTTCAATGTTATAAACAATTTTGCAGCAAGTTTTTTTTACAAATCTCCACCGATCCGGGGGTGTAGATTCACCCTTCCAAGCGGTGAACAATACTTTTTTAACACCCTGTACACAGAATACACAGATCGCATACACACTTAAAATGTATGTACAATACATAAAATATATAAATATAGCACATGTTAGAGTACTTAATACAAATCGGATTTTATAAAATTATACAGTAGAGATAGAGTAGTAGTTTTAGCACACACTGGCAGGCAAACATATACATATACACTCTTTAAAATCGCATAACTTTTTACAATAATTGAACTAAATAAATTCGTTTTTTTATGAGTTAGACAGATCGGTGTACTATAATAGGTATATCGTGGATTCGCTGTTTTGTAAAAATTGGAATTTTTGAAACAACAAGAAATAAACGATTTTTCAAACTTATTTATGTGAGCTTATAATGAAAATTTAAAAAATGCCCTTTCTAGAATCAAGTAAGATATACACATACTAAAAATTTCATTTAAATCGGTTAACGTTGCTCTGAGCTACAAACGCTTAAAGATCGCACAATAAGTTCGAAATCGGTGGTACATGCCGAGGTCAGGCATTTTGAAATTCTGTCATGTTAAGGGGTCATTCTGGTTAGCGCGCCGATAAATTCAGCAATTTTCACGAATTTATTGCAAAGACAGGAATTATAGTAATGGAATAAAACGTTTTTCTATTGATTAAACTACATTTCCGCAGCAAATGAAAAATATAAAAGTAATCAAATTGTTGCTTTTAGAATGGCTTTGAAGGCGATTTTGATGAAACGTTTAAAACTTCATGCCTCGCTCTTGCAGGTGATTTCAGCTGTTGGACTTATCTGAAACCAAAGATACAAACAGATTCTTGATCAGTATGACTGTCACTATAGCCCGAACTAGAATAAATGATTTATCCTTAAAATTAACAAAATGGCGATTTAAATACAAGAATCAATGTATTTCGGCTGTTTTCTCTGCTATTTTCGATTTTAAAAGTAGGTTAGACTCAACAGAAATACTTGGCTGTAATCTCGGCCAGAGGCATAGGTGTGCAGAATAAGCAGTTCAATTTATAAAGCAATCGGTTCAATAGATTTTGAGATTTTACCTGCAGCATGTGAAAAAATGACGTTCCGAGAAAAACATATTCAAAGTTTTTATTTATGGTGGTCGAGCCTCTGTGCTCCCTACCAAATACCTATGTAGAAGCTGAAATAATTGGAATTTTTCAATGAGAATTTAACAGTACATTCTTGAAGATATGTACTTTCGAAAAATGTTATAAAAAAATCAATTTTTTTAAATTGTCTAACCAGAAAGACCTCTTAATACTCATCGTCGTGGGCAATATATATAGCTAATGTTAAACGTGGTTTGTGCCTTGTATGCGCTTTACAATGGATATACTTTGTTGATCGTAGAAGAATATCAAGAGACACGGTAGTGTCTCGCGCCAAGTATATATATAGATATATATGCGCAGCGCAAGACACGGAGTGACTCTATTACGCGACGACTCGCTATCAAGAACCCTGAGATTTCCGAATCTCAATAACGCCTGATCCAATTAGATTTTGAATGGTCTTAATGGATAGCTTGGGTTTGATTTACATGAGAAAAGTGTCTTCGTTTTGTTCCTACGGGCCTTATGAGCTGAGATATTTCGATGTAAAGTTGCAATTTGCTGAATTTTATGTTCTTAAAATTCAGCATCGTCATAGTCATCGTCCTACACTTCTAGGCAAGAGGGGAGTATGAAAGGGTGAGGAAATGTCTCTCAGGCACGTTGTTCATTGGATGCGGGCATCGGCCAATCGCGTAACAAATTGTTGTCACGTGACAGCTAGGCAGAGATATTATAACCTACCAAGTGCTAAGTGTCAAATAAATTGTTGTCACGTGACAGCTAGGCAGAGATATTATAACCTACCAAGTGCTAAGTGTCAAATAAAGTAAATTGTCGGAATTTGAAATGTCACGAGTTTTTACACTAATAGGAGACTGAATTATTGTCTCAATTAACAAGGTAAGTCGCCAAAATTTTTCAAATAGATTTCTTATGTAGAGTCGCAGACTTGGAAGTTGTCTGGAGAAGGTTCGACAGAGAAGCATCTTCTTTCGCACAAGTTTCCACAAATTAATATATTGTTTTTATACCAGCAAACAATTTTTACACAGGCTCGAATAAAAATGAAGGGGACGCCCAGGCTTGGATAGAAATGAAGGGGACGCACAAGCTTGGATAGAAATGAAGGGGATGCACAGGCTTGGAGGTTGTCCAGAGAAGGTTAGACAGACAGAAAAACATCTTGTTTCGCACAAGTTTCTGGAAAGTTGTCAAATAAGGTAAATCGACAAAATTTGTCAAAGTAGCGTAGCATTAAGAATTAAGAAAATTATAGCGTACTGCTTGCAACGTTGAGCAAGTCACATTAGTGAAGAAAGTACGCTGAAAACGCATCTCCCTTGATACTTTTCAATCTCTTTTGGAAAGGTATTCCTAATACTTTATTAAAATCCACAGTAGTTCCTACGCTATTCATTAATTTTATTAGTTTCCCATTAACAATATTTCAATTAAAAAATATAAACATACTAAATTAATTTTATTCCAATACCAATACATTGTACGTTAAAAATATTGAATCTCTTCGTTCATTTTTGCTGAATTACCATTAGCATTTAAATTTCCTGCAACAAGACATTCTGCCATACGCTCTCACCTCCTTCGGACACATCTTGTAGTCTGTACACTTAAAATAGCAAAGGGCCAATCTATTTTTATATGTTCTACGTTAAGTCATAACTAAAATGTGGAATTTTGTATATTTACAGATAATCAAAGCAGAAGCGATAGAGAAAGTAACCCTGCTGCAAATGAGAAAAATAAGCACATTTTCATGTATAATTTTATTCTAGAGTTTTAAGAAATATGTATATACAATTAATATTGAGTTTTATTATGAATGTGGAAAACTGTATAATTCAGACAACAAAAATAAATCGGACATAGTATTATATTAATTAAACGATTTTATTCAGCTTCGATTCTATGTTTGCTTCTTGTATGTTTGCTTCATATCTGAAAACTCAACTTTAAACCAATTCGACCAATCCAATTGCCTTGTAGCTTTGCAAGCGTGCGGAGTTTGGATAACGATATAATATATTGTTGAAAAAATAACCCCGAGGGGGTGAAAAAGTTATCCAGTCATCAATAAACACTACAAAATGTGTGAAATCCCCACAAAATTACCTTTTTTAAAAAAGGTACAAAAAAGAGCGCCAAGTATATAATTCCATCATAAATAATTCCATTTAAAAACATTGTCGTAAATTAATATAAATTTCTTAATATGCTATATTTAACTTTACAAAAGTGATGAGATACAACAATTGCGCCAATTATCACAATGGCTATTTATACAAAGAAAAAAATGTACTCAATAATATTAAGCCGACATATTTTTATACAAATCAATATTTTAATACGAATAAATATTTTATTCAAAATACTTGGCGCTGCTCTCTGAATTGGTGTTGCTAAACTGAATAAATATGCATAAATTGCATTAAAATCTTTTTCTTTCTTTCTTGTCTCTGTGGTGTCTTGTCTTGTTTTATTTATTAACCAAGACAATTAACATTTTTTCGGAGAGCAGCGCCAAGTATTTTGAATAAAATATTTATTCGTATTAAAATATTGATTTGTATAAAAATATGTCGGCTTAATATTATTGAGTACATTTTTTTCTTTGTATAAATAGCCTTTGTGATAATTGGCGCAATTGTTGTATCTCATCACTTTTGTAAAGTTAAATATAGCATATTAAGAAATTTATATTAATTTACGACAATGTTTTTAAATGGATACACGTGATGTTGCTCCCACGTTGATGTCTGTGGAAGGCAGCGACTTCTCTGTCAATGTTGCCCTTCTTCCAGGCTCTTGAACGGTGCTTTACTGCGGGATGTTTATCGCACTTCATTGGGAGAGGCGGCCAGGGTCCGCATTCATCGACAGTCTGCCCGCACTACTCCTTTTTTTTACGTGGAGAAAATGCATTACGCACACCCGGCGAGATGTGTGCCGGGTAGTGTGGGACTCCTTGCACGTGTCGGACCCGCAAATTTACCGACTAAAAACCACCACGATCCCCCTCAATCATCTAAATTTTGGAAAGTATGAACCAACAAGAAAACCTCGAAATCTGAATGTTGTTGTCACCATAAAGACATCATAAAGACAGAGTGTACATATAACAGAAACATTGGACAAGTATTTTATTTGCATGTCGGAAGAGTGGTGTGAAGTAGGGGGAAAATTGTAATTTTATCTGGAGCTTCTAATTTTACACATTTATACGCTATTTCTGCTACATTGGAAATTTGACGGGGACCTAAGTTATACATACGGATTATTTAAAAATCTAGAAATTGTAAAAGTTTTCTACCAATTATTTTTTGCTCATTTTCGGATACGATAATATTTCCTAAAATAATAATGCTGCCATCATTGGGGCACCAGCAATTGTTAGGGTGCCGGATCTGTAAAATAAATTACTTACAAGGGACGTTCGGCAACCCGGAAATTCAGAACATTATGAAACTCGGTGTGCAAGTAGAGTAGTTCATCCGTAACACAACCCTATTTTTTGTTGGTGCCAAAAAGCATTTTTTAGGGGTGAAATTACCCCTTGAAGAAAATGCAGAATTTTCTTTTCCGTGGAATATCTCGAGAACGGTGCGAGATATCGAAAAGAAGTTTAAACAAAAGTTGCATCCTTCTTTTATATCTACAAAACCGCGTAAAAATTATTTTCGAAAAATCCATATTTTTCAAGTTACCCCCACCACCAACTCTTAAAATTAAGTTTTTGTATTTTGTAAATATACGCTGACATACCTGTGGATAATCCCTTTTCATACATATAAATAGTTTATGTGATATATTTTTTTTGCAAACAAATAAAACCTCTATTACCGACTTCGAAGTCCATTTTGGCAGTTTCCATTAATAACATGGTTTCTTAAAGCCATAATTAAATTCGTATTTATGTAAGGTTCAGACAGCTTTCAATTATTTAAGCAAGGCAGTACGTATGTAAAATTTCATCCAAGGTAAAACTCATTAAAACTAATCAGTGACGTGCATGAATCAGTATGATAACAGCACATTCGTACATGCATTACTTCAAGTGTAATCTTATTAGGCTATTTTGGAAACCACGCGATAAATAAATAATGCGTGAAGATTCACAATGACTTTGCAATATATATATGTTATCATTGAAATGACGCAGAATCGCATTGATGCCGATAACCTTGTCGAACCTTCAGATTTTCCGAGTTTTCGGTAAACATGTTTTTGTACTCGCGTCTTTGAGTGATATAAATATTCCCGAGGATGTAGCCAACGGCAGTTACATTTTTGGCAGCAGTCAGTTACCATCCAATTGAGAAAAGTGAGTGATCATTGTTTGAAAGACAATTTTCTTTAAAATGCAGACGATTAATGTTGCTAACGTAATACACATGTTAGCCACTACGTTTCAAATTGCAAGTATAACACAGACACCTCTAATCCCGGTAGAAACGGAACTGCACAATGAAATTCGGGACATTATAAAAAAGTTTCAAAACATACATTCCCTACCATTAATTGAACGTGATTATGTGCTCGATTCTGCCGATCCATCAGAACCACATGGTGCACAAGTTGTAGAGTACATTATGCCTGCAGAAGAAGAAGAAGACAGTTTTGAACCTGTAGAATGTACTGTTGATGATGAAGGTGGACAAGTTGACTTAAGTTATAAGAGAAAAGCTGTAACGTTTTGGAAAAGCGCAAAAAAGGCACGTCGAACGCTTGTCAGTGTACAGAAAAATTATCGCATGGTTAAATCTTTGCAGCAGCTATACAGGTGGGAGGCGAGTGTAGAGAGAGGTGGAACAAATGCAGACAAACTTGCATTTATTGGGGAATATGTACTGCAAAAGTTTGAAGAAGCTTGTGACAGAAGATCCATTGTTCATGACATGAATTTAAGATTGTGGGCCTTAGAGGCAAAAAACCAAGTGGACCTACCCCAATTCGTGGCAGGTAAATGGTGGATTTGGAACTTTAAGACTGCGCATAGAACTGTGTCCCGCAAGATAACAACATTCAGGACGCAATTTACGTTTGAAGATATTGACAATATCAAAAATATCGCAGAATCGTTTGTTACTCGCGTAAAGTCTAACATCCCAGCTGTCGGAGTTGAAGAAATTTATAATGCAGACGAGAGTGGCTTCAACCTTGAAATACATTCTGGGCGAACATTGGCGAAATTAGGAGTGAAAACGGTAGAAGCGACGATTCAATCGGTATCTGCTACAACACATAGCTACACTATAATGCCTATTATATCAGCAAGCGGACGTCTTCTTTCACCACTATACATAGTTTTAAAGGAATCTACAAGCATACTTGGTCCGATAGTGCAAAGAACTCTATTCCGTCCGGTTAATATTTACATCGGAGCTTCAAAGTCAGGAAAACTCACGTGTGAACATTTTAAAACTTGGTTTACCGAAGTGTATCTACCGAATATTGGCCGTAGAAGCATGCTCCTACTCGACTCGTGGACGGGACACTGCCCAAATGAATTACAGCAGTTGATTCCACAAGACAAGGAAGTAACTTTTTCAATGATTCCAAAAAAAAACAACGGGCATCGTTCAGCCTTTAGATGTGTTTGGATTCCGGATTTGGAAAAATTTCGTGCGGACATTTTCGAATAATGTGATTCTCCAAGAGAGAGATGTCAATTTGCACTTACGTAATGAAATAATTAAATTGCAGTCCCTAACCCACAACCAGTTTTCTTCGCCTAGATTCAAAAACCTTTTTCAATATGCTTGGTTTAAAAGCGGATATCTAGAAACGCATCCCAGCGAATTTCAAAATCCTGTAGATTTCTGTTACTTCAGAAATGAAAAGCTTATACCCAAATGTAGTATTTGTGGGGAGCCGGCTTTTATGCGATGTGCATGGTGTGGCAAGTATTTTTGTTTTAATCACTTCTATGAAGAATATCATTATTGTACCAATTACGAACCGTAATTTTCAATATATTTATCGTTTTCTACTAGTATATTTCTTCCAATGTATAATCACACAATACAGCATGTACAAAAAGAGACTGCAAATGTTAAAATATTGCTTT
This sequence comes from Andrena marginata, assembly GCA_963932335.1. Taxonomy (NCBI): domain Eukaryota; kingdom Metazoa; phylum Arthropoda; class Insecta; order Hymenoptera; family Andrenidae; genus Andrena; species Andrena marginata. The sequence continues at coordinate 19,273,111 of OZ010663.1, forward strand.
ATTCAACCACTTCGTTCATGAAAACTCCTATAATGTTATAATTAAATTTAATATTAATATCTTTAATGTAATATTATAATATTTAACTGTAATATTATATATATATATACATGTTATTAGTGGGACAGGTAAGTAAAATTGATTTATAAATCATTTAAAATTCATATACATATGCATCATGCAAATCGGAAGGTTCGACAAGGTTATCGGCATGAATGCAATTCTGCGTAATTTCAATGATAACATATATATTTTCCAAAATCACTGTAAATCTTCACGCATTATTTATTTATCGCGTGGCTTCCAAAACAGCCTAATAAGATTACACTTTAAGTAATGCATGTACGAATGTGCTGATATCATAATGATTCATGCACGTCATTGATTAGTTTTAATTAGTTTTACCTTGGATGCAATGTTACGTACGTACTGCCTTGCTTAAATAATTGAAAGCTGTCTGAACCTTACATAAATACGAATTTAAATATGGCTTTAAGAAACCATGTTATTAACGGAAACTGCCAAAATGGACTTCAAATTCGGTAATAGAGGTTTTATTTGTTTGCAAAAAAAATATAACACATAAACTATTTATATGTATGAAAAGGGATTATCCAGAGGTATGTTAGCGTATATTTACAAAATACAAAAACTTAATTTTAAGAGTTGGTGGTGGGGGTAACTTGAAAAATATGGATTTTTCGAAAATAATTTTTACGCGGTTTTGTAGATATAAAAGAAGGATGCAACTTTTGTTTAAACTTCTTTTCGATATCTCTCACCGTTCTCGAGATATTCCACGGAAAAGAAAATTCTGCATTTTCTTCAAGGGGTGATTTCAACCCTAAAAAATGCTTTTTGGCACCAACGAAAAATAGGGTTGTGTTACGGATGAACTACTCTACTTGCACACCGAGTTTCATAATTTTCTGAATTTCCGGGTTGCCGAACGTCCCTTGTGAGACTAGGGCGCGAATTTTTCGGTTTGATTCTCTTCGGAGCATGATCTACTGACAGAATAATCACTTAAAAATCATAACAAGGATTACTTATATCAATTATAATGAATTAGTATTCTGTATAAACATCAAAGTGGTGATAAATAATGCTTTATCGATATTATAAACATCGAAAACAAGAAATTCTTCTAGTAATAGAACGTAAATAAGGATAAGTAATAAGTATTAAACTCAGTTGAATGTACAATAATTAATCTACTCTTGTTGCCATTACTTACATGTTTCGTCTTCATACGTCTGTGTCACTTTCTTCGGATGACGATGCATTTATGAAATAATCATTCAGAAAGCTCGCAGACAAACGGACTGAAGATTTGTGTCGAGCGAAACCGAAATACCATAAAATCATCGCTACATGTGAGCAGCAGCCTACAACTCGTTCACCGATTTTGCATCCGCATGTATGTCCAATAATTGCATCAAGCCCGGTTTTGGTTTTGTCCAGTAATACGTAAACGAAATATTTTACACTGTTTGAATGTCGCGAGCGTAACTGAGTTTTTAATAAAAGGCTGTTAGGAATATCTATTGCTATTTGATATTTTTGATAATCCATTACCGAAGTTGTGTTAGCTATTGTGAATTCAAAGTCACCATTCCCATTAATATGATCCGCATAATAGTGAGGAGCTTGTTTCAACTGATACGTTCCACACGTGTATACACGGAGATCGCGATCACTTAATTCGGGGAAAAAATCTAATGTTGTAGCTTCGATACGTATAAATTGTGATCTCCGTGCATTCAAGTTTTCTCGACGTACTAATTCAGATAGGCGATTAGGCTCGTTTGATTGCTACAGCATTTTATCAATCATGAGCTGGTCTAATTGAGTTGTAACTATTGGTTTGAAGGTAGCATTTAACAAAGCACACGCAGTGACTCCCTCTTCTCTCAGGTTTTCGAGGGGGAACTGTAGGCGAAGAGGGATTCACTCCCACTCTTTTTCAGTCTACCTCTCCTTGCCCCACTGCTACCACACCGACAAACATGAAACCATTCTTGGCAGCCCTGGACGGCACAGCGTAGAACAAGGCAAACAGCAACTCATTATTGTAAACTAGTCAGGCAGTGTCTTCTCAGTATCTTGTGCAAAGAATACCTTTCGCAACTTCATACTCGCACACTATTATTAAATCATACTACTGAAAATGCAAAACGCCTTCACGCACCCACAGATGACCGCAAAATCCTTGTATTCGACGGAACTTATCTTTTTATAGAAAAAAGCAGCAACTTTCAATTTCAGCGATCCTCATATTCAGGACACAAACATCGTAACTTAATAAAGCCTATGATGGCTGTCTGCACAGATGGCTACATTGCAGGCGTATGGGGAACTTATCCAGGAAATACAAATGATGCATCTATATTGTTACGTTTTTTAGTAGACATAATAAAGATTTAATGTATAACAGTAACAGAACATCAACTTGTACTAGAACAACGGTAACGAATACAATCTCTAATGTAGCAATATAAGTTTCGATGCGTCTGCTCTCAATGGCGTCTGTATCTCAAGTGACAGCTTGACAGGCGATCGATCAGATCGCCTTCTTCTCGCTGTCCCTTTTGTCTTCGTCGCGAGCACCAGCGGGCCATGGGTTCCATCCATAGGGTGCTCGCAACACTGCTCCCCCCTCTGGAGAAGCGGTCGTCCCGACCGCTGCAGCTTCTCGGTTGTCTGCTGCCGCACCCTAGTCCGGAAGAGTGGGAAAGGTGTTGTGTGGCCTCTTCCGACCGTCGCCTCGGCATTCGCCTTCACGCCCAGGGGAAAACCACCCAAAAACCCTGGGCAAGGCGTGGGTACTTAGTTCCCGCGTCTCTGCCCTCCACTTGCGTCTTCGTACTTGTGTACTTCTCTCTTGCGCGACTTTCCTCTTCTTCGACGGCGCATCTTCTTCTTGGGCAGAGGCGGACGAGGGGGTTGGGTTCCGTTGTTCGGCATACTGCTCTCCCTCGGCGGGCGGTTCCTCCGGGACTCCAACTGGGGAATCCTGCGACGTTCTGCAACCCTCGACGACTCGATGCTGCACTCCCTCGAACGTTCTCCGACGGTTGTGGCGCTGCATCCTCCTTATAGGTTCGGCTGCAGCATCCTTCGTCGGCCCTGCTCGAAGTTTACATTCTTTGGTGGCTCCTCAGCTGCTCGGATGACTCCCCGTTCCGGGCTCCCTTGGTAAAGAAAATGGACGAGCGTTAACTTTTTCTCCTTCCCCGAGAGAACTCCGGTGGAGCCGGTCAGAGCCGGGAAGATGGACCGGCGAGACGGGGAGCGAAGGCAGGGGGTCGCAGCTAGTCGCAAGCATGCTATCGCCCCGTTCCCCGATCCATCCGCCCAGAACCACCAGCTCATCTTCTCTCTTCTTCATTCTTATCGGCTCCAGTTTTCCAATCCTTGACTTCATGATGGCCCCATTCCTCTTCGTGGCATCTGGTGTTGCTCCAGGGGACCGTCTCGGTGCAGCTCGTCAGCGGTCCCGTCTCCGCGATGCCCCCTCCGACCGATCCATGCGACTGCGTCGCACGTCCGTCCAGTGATTGGGGACACCATTTCCCGTCTGCTGTCTACCTCGTAGGAAGGGACCCCTTGGTATACACTGTACCGGGGACGCGGCCAGGATCCCAGCCAGGAGGGTAGCGGGGTGGCTTCACGTATGTCCGCACCCCGCTGCGGACTGCCACGCTGTTGTGGCACATTCGGGGAATTCGGGACCGCATCCAAGCCGCGGTAGCAGTCCCCCGACACCTTGTCCCTCGTCGTGAGGTATCGTGCTCCCTGTAACAGACTCAAGAGCGGGGGCCGGGCTACGAAGGCAACCTCCGCAGCCCAGTCCACCGGATTAGCTTAAACTAATCTTCTTTTTTGAGTCTCCTTTGCATGTTGCATCCCTTCCGTCGGAAGTCTTCACTCCTCTTGCAATTGTCCCTCATATTTCGCAAGGCGTCGTACGTGGATCACCTTGCATTTCTTCCTAGGCGAGCGTTGAATCCTGTAGACGACATCGTTGATCTTGTTCACCACCGTGTAGAGTCCTTCCCAGTCGGACTGCAGTTTTGGGCACTTCCCTTTCACTCTTCGTGGTTGGAACAACCACACTTGTTCTCCACACTGGAACTCCCGAACTCAGCATTTTTGGTTCTCTCTCTCTCTCCGCGACGGTATTCGCCCTCGAACTCCCTCCGTCGCGGCTTCCTGTTCGTCTATCCTGCAACGATGTTCGCCCTCGAACTCCCTTCGTCGCAGCGTCGCGACGGTATTCGCCCTCGAACTCCCTCCGTCGTGACCTTTCGCACAGCTATCCTATGACGATGTTCGCCCTCGAACTCCCTTCGTCGCAGCGTTGCGATGGTATTCGCCCTCCTCCACACTGCCAGCAACTTTTCTTCGTGTAGTCGTCCGATCGGTCGTCCGAGCCCTCGAACCTCCTCTTCTTCTCCGGGCTCTCAAAAGTGTAGGAAGATTTAGTTCTCCGTTTTTCCGCGTCGCGATCTTGGGACTTTGTCACGAGATCGCGAGACATCGTCTCGATGGCCTCTATCTCCAAAGCTCTGGTCACGGCGGCTCTTAGGGAGGTGAACCCGCCGAGTCGCAGTTCCCGTTGTATCTCCGAGCTAGACAAAGCCGTCACGAATTGAGACGCGGCCAGTTTGTCGCGTGTTTCTACCGGGCAGTCGGCGAACGCGGACTGCGCTAAACGTTCAATTTTGGTGGCGAGCGAGGAGATGCTTTCATCTCTCCGCTGCCTATGGTTCTGGAAGAGTACATGATTCAAAGGGTCTAGCCGGATAAGCATAGTGAAAAGTGCCCTTGAACCGATTTTAGCTGGCAATGCACCTTTCAATAGTGTAGCACAGGAAAACATTGTACACCAAGTTTCAACCCCCTATCTCAATCAGGAGGGTAGTTATAGGGTAAATTCGAATTTTCGGTTTTTGCCATATTTTCCCTATTTAATGGTCAGCAAAAATTCTAAAAAAAATCTGAAATATTGTAGACATGATTGTGTATGATTGTGAATTTTTTCAGATTTTTTCGTTGCAGCTGCTAAGTGTAAGAAATAAAAAACGCAAAAAAATGTCGAAAAATGCAGATTACGTGTTGAAGTTTTCGAGCGACTAGATTTTTAATTTTACAGTAGTTAGATATTGACATGACTATTATCTACAATTTTTTCAGATTTTTCGGTAAGGTGCGCCGTGGTTAAAAAAATCAGAAAACGATATTTTCGAGATATTTCGCGTGAAAACGTGATAAATACTTTCAATTTTTGCATTTCCGTCATACAGTGAATGCATTATATGATTTTTAATATCTCTACATTCGACAGAGTAATATGTAAACGAAGGGAATTAAGTTAATATTGTTACGTTTTCGCGTAGACATAATATAAGTTTAATGTGTAATAACAGAATGTGAACATCAACAAGGATAACAGTAATTAAATAACAGTAATTAATCAGATAGAGGTGTTCGGGACTACGTCTGTTCGCAATGGCGTCTGTATCTCAAGTCACAGCTTGACAGGCGATCGATCAGATCGCCTTCTTCTCGCTGTCTCTTGTCTTCGTCGCGAGCATCATCGGGCCATGGATTTTATCCATAGGGTGCTCGCAACAATATGATTAATTGGAAGTGTATACGCACCATATATCATGTGGTACGTAAGAATCATTCAGCGCCGCAGTTAGCGTAGTGGTTAGAGTGTCTTAGTCGTGCAGTCACAGTGAGCGGACGTGCCGCATGCTAGCTCCGTACAGCCGAGACAAAGCCTCATAAAAGTACCGTTACTAACCTACAACGTGCGCCCAACTACGACAGTGACGCGCTCCTCAGTGTCCAGTGTTGACCAGTGCCTGGGAAGAAATTAAGATCAAAAACAAGTCAAGCTCGGGTGCCAAGGCCCCAGGGCCACCAGAAGAATCGAAAATAGAAGTTCAAGATGAAACGCCCAAGACTGAGGATAACAAGCCTTCCACCTCTCTCTGCGGCAGTAGTTCCCTTCCGCGCACACTAAACAAGCAAGAAATCTTCAATATTATCGACATCAATTCCCGAGGCACAGGGAAAATGCTTAAACAAGCATTTAAAAAAAAATCAACCAAAAGGCTAAATCCAACACCTAACCTTTCAAGAAAAATTAATCCCTTGTCGGGAACAAAAAATAACGAAGACGCTAAAATGGAATCAAGCGAGAAACCGCAATCAGAAACACCGATGGACTTGATCACCCCTGAACAAGGTGAAGTTGCAAAGCCCTCATATAAAGACCTTCTTAAGACAATAGTCAATTTACAAGAGACTATCCTCAAACTCTCATCAAGATTAGAAGGAAATAATGAAGCAGGATCTTCACAGAAGAAAAAAACGGATGAACACTATGAAATTTCAACCATCAACAAATTCCAAGCACTAACAGACATCGAAGAAGATGCCACAACCAACCCAACAAAGGACACAAATAGCAAGTCAAGAAAATCAGATGGTCCAGACACAGCGAACAGTATGAAGAGGCTCAACCCCGCCTCAGAGCCCGGCAGCAGCAAAAACTACGAGGGAAAGCGCCCAAAAATCATGAATTCTACAACCACTGGGATCCCAAGGAAGAGAACCACTGCCACGGACACAATGGGGCAACAATCGCCGACGGACTACGACGGTCACGAAGCCAAGACACCCAAACCTCCGCCCATTAATGTGGGATCAGGAACCTCCACCATAAGAGAGGACACGGAATAACGAAGATCGGGGGAAGTCGGCGGTAGCCGAGGTGGTTAAGGCGGCTGGCCAGCGCGCTACGAATCTAGAGATCGCGGGTTCGAGTCCCGTTGAGGCGACTTCCCTTTTTCCGTGATCCTACATTAATGTAAGTTATAAGTCCGCAAAAGAAATCATAGTCTTAATAAGAAATTCGGAAGCAAATGTGAACTTCGTTACAAAAAAAATCAACGAATCTAAAATTTCTTTACAAACGGAAACGGTCCCCGATTTTAGAAAATTATGTATCTTATTGAAAAATAATAACATTCAATTTTTTACTTTCACCCCTAAGAACGAGAGAATGCAACATTATATCCTAAAGAACCTAGACGGCGATTTTGAAGCTAAAGAAGTACTAGATGAGCTAAATAAGTCAAAAATAGGGGGCTTAGAATTTGTCAGTGTAGAAAATTTTCAAACAACTCGTTCTAGGAAAGAAAATAGAAAATTGCCAGCCTTTCTTATCAAATTATCCCCTAATAGTAAACCAGAAAGACTAAAAGAAATAAAAGTGATCCTATACTCAGCTGTTCAGTGGGAAAAACTCAACAAAAAAACACAAATTCAATGCAGAAGATGCCAAAGAATAGGTCATACAGCAAGCAATTGCAATCTAGAATATAGGTGCGTCAAATGCGATAGCAAGCACGAACCAGGTGAATGCAAACTTCCTCCCCTTAACCATGAGAACAGATCAGTCAACATTGATAAACCATACTGCATTAATTGCAAAAACTACGGACACCCAGCCTCCTACAGAGGTTGTCCTAAACTAAAAGAAAATTTAGCAAAAATCGAAGAAAAACGCGCCCAAAACCTCCTCCTCAAGGAAAAACGAATTAAACAAATAAATAATTTGATAGACCCAAAAATCTCCTATAGTACGGCAGTAGCAAGAAAGCGAACTCCCCAGATCAATTTGGGAACGAGCACAGTGTCAAACCCTACAAAGAATCTCACAGATATACCCCCATCTACTCCTGATTGGCTAGAAACGATCAAAAAGACAATAGAAAACACAATTAACTTAAATATCAATAAATTATCCGAACAAGTACGAGCAAATTCTATCAAAATAAACGCCATAACCACATTTTTAAATCTAGACATATAGAATTCAACACCCAGACTAGGAAAAAAATAGCGATTGAGAATTTTAAAATTATATCAATAAATGTAAATTCAATAATAACGAACGAAAGAAGAGCTAATTTAGCAGAGTTCCTTGAACGCCAGGACCCAACAATTGTTCTATTATGCGAAACCAAACTAAATCCCTCACATAGACTAAACTTTAAAAATTACAATCTAGTCAGAACAGACCGGCCAAATGCTAAACAGGGTGGGGGAACGGCTATTCTTATCAAAAGAGAAATTAAATTTAAAACAATAGTAATTAACGGAGAACAGGCTAATAAAGTATTAGAAACTACAATCATAGAAACAAACCTACCAGACAACAAAAAGCTTCTTCTTATAGCAGCTTATGCACCAGGCAACAATAAGAAAGAATTCATGCAGGAATTCGATCGCCTTTTCGAGGGACTCGGCTGTAATCACACGAACACCTACTATTTGATTGCAGGCGATCTTAACGCCAAGCATGAAGCATGGGGAAACCCAGTAAACAACGGAAGGGGTACCTCACTACATCTATGGCACATGAGAAATAGGCTACGTTACAAAGTAACTTTAAGAGGTTCATCCTCGCCATCGTTCGTTAAAAGCGGAGCGTTCCTAGATCTTTGCTTGACAGACGACCGGATCAAAATAAACAATCTGACGGCGAACAAAATAAAATGCATCAATTACGATAGTGACCATAAAGCCCTTTGCATGTCAATTTCTATAGACCATTCAGCACTCATTGAGCTTGATAGAAATATAATTAGAGAAAATAAAGATTTTAACAAAACAAATTGGGACCGGTATAATAATTCGCTTTTAGAATCAGAGACAAATTTAGACATTCCAGAAGATAGGAATCTCTCTATCCTCGAAATCGATACATTACTTGAAAAAATTAACGCAAACATTCTAAAAGCAATCGAGGACTCTGTCCCTAACATCAATTCAAACTCTAACTCCACTGACAAATTCATCACAACCGAAATAAAATCGCTTAGACAAGAAAAAAGTTACATCCTAACGCAATTAAAAAACCTCTCTAGAAGATCGTGCTCCAATCACAGTATCGAATTATTAATTCCCGAATTTAAAAAACTGTTAAAACAAGTTAGATATAAAATCAAGAAAGAGTTTCAAAAATCTATTAGCACCCATTGGAAAAATAAAATAGGGAAAATTTCCATTAAAAATTCAAGAGAAATGTTCCCATCAATAAACAGTATCTTTAGACGGAAAAAAATCAATAACGTAGAAACAATAAAAATCTCACCAAGTTTCCCAGATTCATTAAACGAAGCCGGCATTGACAGTCAGGGCCTACCCAGAGATAACGCAAATAATTATTTAATCCAGGACCCAGTCGATAAATTGAATCTTTTGGGAACTCACTTCCAAAGGGTTCATACTCAGAACGAGAACATTGGCAAACCCCAACTCAATAGAATTGTTGAAAGCAAAGTGAAAACTTTGATTGACGAAATGGATGCGGAAAACACAAATGCAACGGGAGTATGCGTCTTCTCGCCTAACAACCCAGCAACCAATTCCACACAAACTCGTAACATAAAAAATTATTTCACAGACCTAGCGCACGTAACATACATATTCAGAAATCTGAACAATAAAAAATCCTCCAGCTTTGATAACATCCCCAATTTTATGCTCAAAAAGCTACCACATCCATACTTATATTTCTATACAATTATATTTAACAATTGCCTGAACATGACATACTTTCCATCCAAATGGAAAACGGCAAAATTGATCCCGATTCTAAAGAAAGGTAAAGAAGGAAACAACCCATGAAGCTATAGACCAATTAGTCTGCTCCCCAACATAAGTAAAATCTTTGAAGCAATTATCAACGATGCAATTACACATCATTGCAATGAAAATAACATCATACCGGACACCCAATTCGGCTTCAGGCATGGACATTCTACAATTCATGCGCTCACCAAATTCACCTCGGATATTTGCTGGGCAAGAAACGCGGGGGATTGCGTGGGTGCCTGCTTCATAGACCTCGAAAAGGCGTTCGATACTGTATGGCTGGATGGTTTAATATTTAGATTGATAAACAAAGGTTTCCCTAGACAACTCATTAAACTTATATGGAATATGCTCCATGATAAAAAATTCATTGTGGTAGATGGTGATGAAAAGTCATCAAAAATTTTTTCTATAAAAAATGGGCTACAGCAAGGAACAGTGAACTCCCCCATCCTGTTTAATATCTACACATGTAATCTGTTGCATGCGTATGGTCTGAACAGCGATAACGAGAAATCTGCCATAGCTTTTGCTGACGACTTATTGATTTATGTACAGGGTAATAAACCTTCCAAAATAAAAATTTCACTCCAGAACACATTTGAAAAAATCCAAGACTATTTTCACACCTGGAAACTAAAAATTAACACTACAAAATGCGAATCTATCCTGTTCAGACCCTACATATCTAAGATATCTGATGCAAATGCTGACGTCAGAATAAATTCAAAAAAGTTCTCTATACATGAGGCCGGCAACCTAAATAATATAATCCCTCACAAAAAAAGTAGTACGCTATCTGGGAGCTTTTCTAGATTTTAAACTAAATTACAATGCGCATATACTAACGCAAATAAATAAAGCAGAAAAAGCATTTCTAGCAAATAAAAGGCTTTTCTATTCAAAAGACATCAACAAAGAAGTAAAAATCCTTTGCTACAAAGCACTCATAAGACCAATACTTTCCTACGGCGGTCCAATTTGGTTCAACGTGTGTGCGGGCACAATGGAAAAACTAAGACTCTTCGAAAGAAATTGCCTAAGGGCTTGCCTGAGTAGATATAGGTCCCAAGAAAGCAATTTTACTAAAAGAGTCAAAAATCATAAATTGTATGAAGAGGCAAACCTCAAAAGAATAGACTTATTCTTACTTAAGCTAACCAGAGACCATTGGGCAAGCATACACAATATAACGACCAATCCAAGTATATCCCATGTATTATACCCTAACCCACTGTACCACGAGAAAACAAGACTGACGGGATACATTCCACCGGAGGCATTTGTACATCTCGATAAGAAAGGCTATATACAGACTAAAAATAATTTACCATTAATATACCATATCAAGAGGAAAAACTATAATAAGAAAATAGAATATAATGTAGAATTAGAACAAGACGACGAGAACTTAAGATTTATGTATAAACTTTCCGACATAGATATAAGCGATAATCATAGAAAGAACAAACAAAAATACTGGTGGCTTTGACTAAGTACAAAAGTAAAAAGTGCAATCACAATCTAATGATAAGGACATTTCTTAGAATAGTTATAAATCTGACTAACCAAAAAACACAAAACATATTTTATCTTTATTTTAGATAGATTTTATGAGGACCATTTAACTCCTCTATTGTTGTTTATCCCCCTCCCCTCCCCACTCCCGCCCGAATACTAGGTATAGAACGGCCAATTTCTATACCCTTAAGTATAAATAGTATGTTTCTATGTAAACAGTATCCAAATAGGCTAAGAAGGCAATAAGTGCTTACAAATTAAGAGATCATAAGACTTCGCGTACTCTATAATGTAGAGTCTCTAGTCTGTAAGCGATCCAAAGCAATCAAAATGTTCCTATTTTATACGTTTAAGGATATGACTATATTTTTTTATATTACGTTTGTAATATTATATATAAACTGTTATGGCAAAAAATAAACGTATTCAAAAAAAAAAAAAAAGTGGTTAGAGTGTTAGACTGCGAAACCGCTGCATACGCATATTCTCTTTTGTCGTAGGTTCGCACCCCACCAAGGTCCAATTTTTTTTTCATGATATAACATTTTTTCATCGTTGATTACATGACAATACACGATATTCATTTAAAAATGTTTCTAGAATATTTTAAAAATATTTTATCATAAGGTTTCCATAAAAATAATTCTAGCTCCGGATAGTTTATAATATTTTGTCAATGGAATAGATGTGTGGTATTGGCTTATGATACGTATTCTGAATCCACTGGTTGGATTCGCCATTCTTTTATCAACGTACACCGTCCTCATTCGATTGTGGTCGCAGTGCGTCCGATTAATGGCTGATTTAAAAAAAATAAACGTAAAAATATTGCCATAAGCTAGCTGTAGTGTACAGCTGTGATTATGCTTTATTACATTATAATATATTATATTATATTGCATTGCATTGCATTGCATTCCATTTTTGTTATATTTTTGTTGTTATGTTATACTATTGTTATATTATGTTATATTATATTATATTAGTTTATTGATCAGGGAATCAGACAATAATTGAACGGACCGCGACCATAATCGAATGAGGGCGGCGTATTCTATTAGGTATAGAATTATTTAGCTTTTTCTGTTCAACTCTATAATTAGGATACTTATATTTATTTTAAGAATACTTACCTCCGTAACTGTTGGATAATGAGTATGTTATTATTATTTTAGAATGCAATGCAATGCAATGCAATGCAATGCAATGCAATATAATATAATATATTATAATGTAATAAAGCATAATCACAGCTGTACACTACAGCTAGCTTATGGCAATATTTTTACGTTTATTTTTTTTAAATCAGCCATTAATCGGACGCACTGCGACCACAATCGAATGAGGACGGTGTACGTTGATAAAAGAATGGCGAATCCAACCAGTGGATTCAGAATACGTATCATAAGCCAATACCACACATCTATTCCATTGACAAAATATTATAAACTATCCGGAGCTAGAATTATTTTTATGGAAACCTTATGATAAAATATTTTTAAAATATTCTAGAAACATTTTTAAATGAATATCGTGTATTGTCATGTAATCAACGATGAAAAAATTTTATATCATGAAAAAAAAATTGGACCTTGGTGGGGTGCGAACCTACGACAAAAGAGAGTATGCAGCGGTTTCGCAGTCTAACACTCTAACCACTACGCTAACTGCGGCGCTGAATGATTCTTACGTACCACATAATATATGGTGCGTATACACTTCCAATTAATCATATTAACTTAATTCCCTTAGTTTACATATTACTCTGTCGAATGTAGAGATATTAAAAATCATATAATGCATTCACTGTATGACGGAAATGCAAAAATTGAAAGTATTTATCACGTTTTCACGCGAAATATCTCGAAAATATCGTTTTCTGATTTTTTTAACTACGGCGCACCTTACCGAAAAATCTGAAAAAAATTGTAGATAATAGTCATGTCAATATCTAACTACTGTAAAATTAAAAATCTAGTCGCTCGAAAACTTCAACACGTAATCTGCATTTTTCGACATTTTTTTGCGTTTTTTATTTCTTACACTTAGCAGTTGCAACGAAAAAATCTGAAAAAATTCACAATCATACACAATCATGTCTACAATATTTCAGATTTTTTTTAGAATTTTTGCTGACCATTAAATAGGGAAAATATGGCAAAAACCGAAAATTCGAATTTACCCTATAACTACCCTCCTGGTTGAGATAGGGGGTTGAAACTTGGTGTATAATGTTTTCCTGTGCTACACTATTGAAAGGTGCATTGCCAGCTAAAATCGGTTCAAGGGCACTTTTCTCTATGCTTATCCGGCTAGACCCTTTGCCAGATTCCTCGCCCCGTAGCGGAATTCGAGTGCGGAAACCAAATCTGCGAAGTTCTCGCATTGGGCAGCTGAGAGCGTCGTGAGGACGCTCCTCGCTGTACCTCCCAGGGAAGCGATCAAGGCTGTACCCTTTTTCTGATCATCCCACCCATTTGCGCGTGCGATCGTCTCGAATTGTACTCTGTACTCCTCCCAGGAATTTTTACCATCAAAAACTGTTGGTTTCACCGCGTACGCCAAACCGAGCGCGCGGTGTTCCTCCCGGGTATCTCGAGGGGCAGCGGCAGGCATACCGACGGAGGTAGGGACATGCGCCGAGGGGACACTATTTACACCACTATTTACATCGCTATGTACATCACTGTTTACATCATTATTTACATTATTATTTACATGTGCAACTGTCTCTCTACCTCGAGGGCTCGCGCCGCTGTTAACTGATCCGTGGATATTTTGTAATAATGAGACTACGACCTGGATACGATCTTCCATTTCTGACAAACGGGCCTCGAGAGCCGCCTGTGTTCTTCGGTCGGCGGCTTCCTTTTCCTCCCTGCGGCGATCCTCTATCTGCCAGCGGGCCTCGTTGTCCCTCTGCAGCTCCCGCATCTGTCCCGCGATGCTTAATTGGAGGGAGGTGAACAGTTCCTGTATAGAAGGGTCCGTCGGTGCAGGAGAAGGGTTCGCGGAGGCCGCGGATGCGCGAGTGGGCATCCCACTTCGAGTGGGCATCCCACTTCTGACACCAGTGTTACGTTTTTGAGTAGACATAATAAAGATTTAATGTATAACAGTAACAGAACATCAACTTGTACAAGAACAACGGTAACGAATACAATCTCTAATGTAGCAATATAAGTTTCGATGCATCTGCTCTCAATGGCGTCTGTATCTCAAGTGACAGCTTGACAGGCGATCGATCAGATCGCCTTCTTCTCGCTGTCCCTTTTGTCTTCGTCGCGAGCACCAGCGGGCCATGGGTTCCATCCATAGGGTGCTTGCAACAATATTAATTAAGCTATTACAGACTAACGAATGGAATCAGTTGACATCAGAGGACGTTTTCCTTGTGGACCGCGGCTTTCGGAATTCATTAGATTGCATTTAACAAAAAGGTTTTATAGCCAAAATGCCATCATTTCCGACTGAAAATAGAAAAAGATTGACGACACAGGCAGCAAATCAATCGCGATTAGTCACAAAAAGTAGATACATTGTTGAAGTTATTAATGGTCGGATAAAAAAACGATTTAAGTTCTTTGACAGTACAATTCAGAATATTACACTGCCCACGTTATTTGATGATTTCAGAATTGCGTGTGCTTTGTTAAATGCTACCTTCAAACCAATAGTTACAACTCAATTAGACCAGCTCATGATTGATAAAATGCTGTAGCAATCAAACGAGCCTAATCGCCTATCTGAATTAGTACGTCGAGAAAACTTGAATGCACGGAGATCACAATTTATACGTATCGAAGCTACAACATTAGATTTTTTCCCCGAATTAAGTGATCGCGATCTCCGTGTATACACGTGTGGAACGTATCAGTTGAAACAAGCTCCTCACTATTATGCGGATCATATTAATGAGAATGGTGACTTTGAATTCACAATAGCTAACACAACTTCGGTAATGGATTATCAAAAATATCAAATAGCAATAGATATTCCTAACAGCCTTTTATTAAAAACTCAGTTACGCTCGCGACATTCAAACAGTGTAAAATATTTCGTTTACGTATTACTGGACAAAACCAAAACCGGGCTTGATGCAATTATTGGACATACATGCGGATGCAAAATCGGTGAACGAGTTGTAGGCTGCTGCTCACATGTAGCGATGATTTTATGGTATTTCGGTTTTGCTCGACACAAATCTTCAGTCCGTTTGTCTGCGAGCTTTCTGAATGATTATTTCATAAATGCATCGTCATCCGAAGAAAGTGACACATACGTATGAAGACGAAACATGTAAGTAATGGCAACAAGAGTAGATTAATTATTGTACATTCAACTGAGTTTAACACTTATTACTTATCCTTATTTACGTTCTATTACTAGAAGAATTTCTTGTTTTCGATGTTTATAATATCGATAAAGCATTATTTATCACCACTTTGGTTTATACAGAATACTAATTCATTATAATTGATATAAGTAATCCTTGTTATGATTTTTAAGTGATTATTCTGTCAGTAGATCATGCTCCGAAGAGAATCAAACCGAAAAATTCGCGCCCTAGTCTCACAAGGGACGTTCGGCAACCCGGAAATTCAGAAAATTATGAAACTCGGTGTGCAAGTAGAGTAGTTCATCCGTAACACAACCCTATTTTTCGTTGGTGCCAAAAAGCATTTTTTAGGGTTGAAATCACCCCTTGAAGAAAATGCAGAATTTTCTTTTCCGTGGAATATCTCGAGAACGGTGAGAGATATCGAAAAGAAGTTTAAACAAAAGTTGCATCCTTCTTTTATATCTACAAAACCGCGTAAAAATTATTTTCGAAAAATCCATATTTTTCAAGTTACCCCCACCACCAACTCTTAAAATTAAGTTTTTGTATTTTGTAAATATACGCTAACATACCTCTGGATAATCCCTTTTCATACATATAAATAGTTTATGTGTTATATTTTTTTTGCAAACAAATAAAACCTCTATTACCGAATTTGAAGTCCATTTTGGCAGTTTCCGTTAATAACATGGTTTCTTAAAGCCATATTTAAATTCGTATTTATGTAAGGTTCAGACAGCTTTCAATTATTTAAGCAAGGCAGTACGTACGTAAAATTGCATCCAAGGTAAAACTAATTAAAACTAATCAATGACGTGCATGAATCATTATGATATCAGCACATTCGTACATGCATTACTTCAAGTGTAATCTTATTAGGCTGTTTTGGAAGCCACGCGATAAATAAATAATGCGTGAAGATTTACAGTGATTTTGGAAAATATATATGTTATCATTGAAATTACGCAGAATCGCATTCATGCCGATAACCTTGTCGAACCTTCCGATTTGCATGATGCATATGTATATAATATTTTGTTTTATGCTTTTGACAGTACTTATATTTAATTATTTCTAACGTTTCTATAATATTTGATTCTCTAATCTCTGCTTAGTTTAATATTAATGTATAAAAGTATGTACAATGGGTATGCGCGGTAACATAGGCTGGTTGCGTGGTAATGTAGTACTGTTCTATTTTATCGACGGTCGGTAACGTCGGGTTTGAGTCCCCATGGGACGTTACACCTCCCCCCTGGGGGATCTCTCGTCCTAGAGAGATTTGTATGAGGCGGGTAATAGAATAGATGATTATTTAGATATATATATGGTTATTTTATTAAATTTATTTAATGGGTTTGTAAGGGCTGGCTGCGCCTGTTCCAAATAATCCAAGGATTCGCCATATTCTTTTCCTTGGGTCTTCCTTCGGAAGAGATCTGTACCATTCCCAGTCTGGTTCGGGGATGTCCACTTCAAATAATTTTGGCCATTTCGGTGCTTGTGATTCTGGGATTTTGAAATCAAAATCCGGTGCCTTTGGGATTTTTATATCCGGAGTCTTCGGAAACTCCGGTGTTGTTGGGAGAGTGTCTGGTGGTGTGGTTGGCGGAGTTTTGGGTGGTGTCTTTGGGTTAAAGAATTTGTTAGTTTTTTTGAAAGGAGAGTAGAATTTGTATAGGTATATTACCATTTTCCGTGGAGATATTGGGAGTGGTGCAATTAGTGGAGGTATGTTAATCATCTCCTTGAATATTTTGTCTAGTTCTTCGCTTTTTTTATTTCTGTAGTGTCTACTACCTGAGCGCTTCGGCATTTTTGACAAGAATTAATAAAACATGGCGCAAGCGCGAGTTTGAACGGACGTTAGAGCCTCGTATAGTGGTACCCTCTAGCGGATTTTTTTTTAAATTTTTACGTTTGCAACCTATGCAACTATATAATAATGCGCTTCTTATGCTACTTGATAGGTTTTTAGGAGATTTATAGGTTATTGGTTGGTGTAGAGTTTTTAGGAGGTTATGGATTTTTTATAGGTTTTTAGGTTATAGATTATTATTATTGATTATTATATAAAAAAAAATGTTTATTTTAAAAAAGATATATAAAACTTATGTACTAGGTGTGAGTGTTGATTACATTTTGTTTGTGTGTGTGGTGTGTGTATGTAGAGTGTAATGTAGGAAAGATATATAAAAATGCTTAAAAATATGTGTGAGTATTAATTACATGTTGTGTGTGTATGTAGAGTGCAATTGTGAAGTGTAAAAAATGTGTATTAGAAAAGAAAATGTATTTTTAATATATTGCCTCTTTGCATATTATGCATTTTTTTATTGATCGCCCAATAAATAATGTGCGGCGCTAAAGCGACATATTCGCCACCTTCTCAAATTCGTGCTTGATATCAGGTGGTTTTGAAGTGCTTCCTCGTCCACTATGTCTACCTTCTGTGTACATGGTGCACAGACGATTCCACTTTTATAATAAAATATGTCTCCGTCGTAGATTTTTTTTAAGCACGTATAATTCTCCATTGTATTATCAAAGAGTAGGTATAATAATGACGAAATCCTTTGTCTACTACTTCTTATATAGATTCTCTGTGCAGGGTTGCAACTTTGTATAATTAATATCGCCTTTGTTTCGCTGGACTAATGTGAACGCTTTTCTTTTTAATTTATTATTATTTTTTTAAAAGTTTTATTTAAAAATTTTATTTTTCCATTTTATGCAGTGGTGTTTTCTTGAATTTCTTCTGGTAGATAGGCCTTTTTTACTCTGTTCATATGTACGATTCTAGTTTGTTTTAAAGTTATTGCTATCTTCAGATTACTATTCCCTATGACTTCAGTAATTTGGTATGGTCCGCTATATTCGGGTCCTAGTTTTTCGCGCCTTGGATTTAATAACCAAACCCAATCTCCTGCTTCATATGTTTGAGGTTGTATCTTCCGGTCGTAGTAATGTTTTTGTCGAACTTTTGATTCTTTTAAGTTATTTCGCGCCATTTGTCGGATGTGGTGTAGTTTGTGTATTAATTCGTCGACATAGTCTGGATATGTCTTGATATTATCTGTTGGAGGTATACTTGAAGGAAGACGTGCTTTTCTACCGTAGACAAGTTCGTGAGGCGTAAATTTCGTGCCTTCATGAGTGCTTGTATTATACGAAAACATTGCTTGAGGTAACCATTGGTCCCATTGTCTTTCCTTTGATACATAATGTCTTAAATATTCAATAAGAACATGATGACTTCTTTCTAGTGATCCATTAGATTGTGGATGGTATGCAGATGTTCAATATTGTTTGATCTGGAATGTCCTGGCTAATTTCTTCATAAGGGAACTCATAAAATTTGGCCCTTGGTCAGTCAGAATTACTTTAGGACTTCCGAATTTACAGATAAAATGCTTTGTAAATGCTTTGGCTATGTCCTTTGCAGTTATATTTGTTAATGGTATTGCAAGAGAGTATTTGGTTAGGTTGTCTTGAATTGTAAGTATATAACTATTTCCATTTTTTGTGAAAGGTAATGGTCCTACTATGTCCATAGAAATTTTATCAAAAGCATCCAATGGTGTGTCTGTCAATATCATAGGCTCCTTATTTTTTACTCTTACTAATTTAGTTTTCTGACATTCTAGACATGTCTTAACAAATTGTGCTATTTCATATTTCATGTTTTTCCAATAATATATGCTTCTTATTCGATGGTATGTTTTAGTAATTCCTTTGTGTCCTCCTATAGGTGTTTCATGGATTTCTTTGATAATTTGCTGCCTATCTTGTATGGAAGGAGTTATAAGAGTACATTTACAAAAAATAAATTGAATGTCCTCGTTTACGAATATTAGTTCTATTATATTTCGTAATTGCCTAAGCGAAATTTTATTTTCTTCTGCTGATATATACACCTTTGTGGCTTGTTTAAGTACCAGGTATGTGTAAAGTGTTTTTAATGATGTATATAGATTTTCTTCTGTTGGGTAATTTGGTATGACAAGTCCAACGATTCTACGTTTTCCACTTCTTATTGTTGCAGATTCTCCGAGTTTTAGTGGAAATGGAATTTTGTTAACTCTTATATTTCTTTCTTTATATAATTTTTCTCCCATTGGTCCTATTGGTTTGCCTTCTGTATTTATAAATGTTATTACGTAATCCTTTCCCATCCATAGATGATCTTCTACTTCAATATTTTGTTTTTTGACAAGTATATTGGATATACTCTTGGTTTGCCTGTGGTATGTTGTGGAGGTGGTGTGGGTGGCACAGATAATGGCAGGGGAGTCAATGGTGGAAGAGATAATGGTGGGAGTGATAATAACGGGGACGGAGGTGGTGAAGGGGGAGTGAGTATTTTCCCTTGCTTGATTTTAATGGGAGTTATGGGAGCTGTATCTGTACTAGAATTTAATTTTTGTTTCTTCTTTTTAGGTGTATGGTGAGTATTTTTGTCTGTGCTTGACTCTGCATTAATTTTGGGAGGGTCTTTATAATTGTGTCTTGGTATTATGGTTGTTTCATCTATTTCTTCTATTAAGTCCTCTTGAGGTTTCTTAACGTAAGGCTTTTTTATTGCTTGTGTCTTGTCTTGTGTTGTTTCTTGAAATGGTATTCCTTCTTGAGGAGTCTTATGTACTTGTATAGGTACCGAAATTTGGGGGGGTATATGTACTTCAACAGCTACTGTGATTTGGGGGGGTATGTGTGCTTCAACGGGTGTATGTATTTTTATTTGAGGAGATTCTATGCTTTGTTTTTTTGTTTCTGGTTGTGATGAAGAGGTATTTCTTTTTACTTTTCGTTTTAACTGTTGTCGTTTTGTTCCTATTGCATCACTGTCGTCGTACGAGGAGTCGGAATCTGATGGAACTAAGTTTATGCTGTTTATGTGGAGCTGGGTTTCCTGAGGTCGAGGCGGTTGTTTCTCTTTGTCGTATATTAGGTTGATGAAACTGTTTTTGTTTTTTGTTCTCGTGTGAATTTGTTTCTGAATGTGCTCGCTTCGCGTTTAACGGTAATGCTATTGGATTTCTAGATAAAGCATCTGCGTTCGTATTATATTTCCCCGGCTTGTACAAAATTTTGTAATCGTATGTAATCGAGTTTGTAGCCATTCTAAAGGTTTATGATCTGTTATAAGATAGAATTTTCTACCATAGATATAGGGTCTGAAATGAAATACCGCGTATAATATTGCTAAAAGTTCTCGTTCTGTCGGTGAGTAACGAGTTTCTGCGTCATTTAGAACTCGAGATGCGTAAGCTACTGGTAAGTCTTTTCCTATTTCTCCCTGACTAAGAACTGCACCTACAGCAATACCTGAGGCGTCTGTCGTTATGTTGAACGTTTTTTCAAAATCTGGATACTGTAATATGGGTTCCTTGCAGAGAGCTTCCCTTAAAGTTTCGAATGCCTTTTGTTGTTTATCCGTCCATTCGAATTTATAATCCTTTTTGGTGAGATTGGAAAGTGGTCGTGCAATTTTTGAGAAATCTTTTATAAATCTTCTGTAATATCCGCTCAGTCCTAAGAACTGTTTTACATTCTTGACAGTTGTTGGTATTGGAAATTCTTTAACTGCTACTATTTTTCGTGGATCGGGTTTAACTCCATATTCGCCTATTATGTGTCCTAGATATGTGACTTCTTTCTTAAAAAATTCACACTTATCGGGTTGAAGGTGAAGATCTGCTTCTCTTAATCTATCCATTAATTGTTCGAATTTGGTTGCATGTTCCTTCAGAGAGCTAGCATATATGACTATGTCATCTAAATACACGAAGAGCTCAGTAGTATAGCTATGACAGTTCTAACCCAGGTCCTCTGAGGGGAGCGCGGGGGCGGTGGGAAGTGAGGGCGCGCGGGGGAGCGCGGCGGTGGGAAACATGGGCGCGGGGCCTGCGGGGAGAGGAAGACCGGTTGCGCGCGCACGAGCCGCGGAGTGGGGGGAAGCCGTGATGATGGTGGGGGTCAGTCCGGGCCGAGCCGCCGCGGAGACCGGGGCCCACCGTCGGAAACTTTTCAGGGGGAATGACCCCCGAAAAATCTCTTTCAACCCACCCCCGAAAATTTTTTAATACCTAACCGAGGGAAGGGACGACCCCCCAGAAATTTTTTCCCCCAACACAGAGAAATAATATGTAATTAAAATTAGGAGAGATGGATGAGGACAGGTAAATAAAAAGGAGAAATAAAATGTGCTTAAAAATGATAATATATTGTTACAAAAAAGAATATAAAATATAATATAATAATAATAATTGTAAAAATGGAATATAAAATATAATATAAATATAAAATATAATATAATAATAAAGTAAGAGAAAATGAATAAACATAATAAAATAACAGAAAAAATATAAAAATAGAAATATAAGAATAGAATATAAAAATAGAATAGAATATTAAAATAAAAGAAAAGAATATAAAATATAAAAAATAGAAAAATACAAAACTATTCTAAAGGGGGGTGAGGGTGGCGAGGGAGGCGATGCGGGTGATTAAGGAGGAGGTGACGGTGGCCGCGGAATTTGATATGGGGCCCACCTCGGCCCAACCTGTGGCACCCGCGCAGCAATCACCGGCACCCCTCGCCCTCGGGGTGCAACCCGGAGGGCTATGACCTCCAGGTTCGCCAGCCACTCCCGCAAATCTTGAAGTGGTATACCCTAGAACACACACACACATCGATATAATATTAACACATTACACATGGAACACGAAAAAAACAATGCACTACATACCTGCGATGGCGGTGGCGGCGATGAAGGCGGCGACGGCGACGGCTGAGGCGAGCCCCAGTCGCTCGACCATTGGGGTGATGGAGGCGGCGACGGCGATGGCGAGTTCTGGAAAAAAATAAAAATCCACGATATAACATTGACAGGACCGTCTGATTTAATCTCGCTCGATTTAAAAGGTTAAACGCGATAAATGTAAAAAAACATTGGTGTCTACATACCTCTGAGTCGTCTCGATCGAGAGCATCGTCCCATTCTGTGGCAATGTGATAATATCCCATTGTATATCAATATGCAAAAACTGTTTCGCACTGAAATTGTCTGACTGTCTGTAAAGTTTGAAGACAACTGGTCCCGCTGCATCTCCTGGCTGTCGCATCTAAACTCATATCTTGAAATCGAGAAGTGCGTAGCTTTGCAAAAGTAGGATGCCTTTGTTCACCACCATCTTCATCACAGGCCACCTGCATTTTCGCTGACCATCATCTTGCACTTATCTTCTTCGCTGACCGTCCTCTCCTTATTCACACGCATCTTCTTTCCCTTCTTCTTTGACACATTATTCGACTAGATCACACCACTTTCAACGTGTATTGACCGGGTATCGAACGTGTATCGTACCACTTCGAACGTGAATGGTACCACATCGAACGTGTATTGAACGGCTTTGAACGTCAATCATACTGCATCGAGCGTGAATGGTACCACTTTGAACGTGAATGGTACCACTTTGAACGTGTATCGAACGTCAATCAAACCACATCGAACGTGAAACGAACGTGAATCGAACGTCTACCGTACCACTTTCAACGTGTATCGAACGTCAATCGTACCACATCGAACGTCAATCGTACCACATCGAACGTCAATCGTACCACTTCGAACGTGTATCGAACGTCTATCGTACCTCTTCGAACGTGTAATGAACCACTTCTAAATAATTACAACTATCGTCTTAATCTAGCGTACATGCAGGAGGTTCGGGGGAGGGTGAAGAAAAAACATTTATACATTAAAAATTGAGTATATTTTATTTATGCCTCTGGCGTTTAGACCACCAGTTGAATATTTTAAATACATTTTGCAAGGCACAGTGCTTTGCGTGTCTGCCACAACGCAGAGTATTAACAACATTTAGCTTATTTCGGGATTTGATATCCTCATAGTCAATGTCCAGTGTCTCGATGATCACGTCCGCTCTCGTATTTTCATCCAGGAAGTCCGCAAGCCAGTCGCGTTTCTGCAGCCCTTTAACGTATATGATATGGGATGTGTCATCTTCTTCGTCGATCGCATCAGCTACAGCTTTCGTAATTAGCTGTTTAGCCATACTGTACGGAACGTTTCCATCGTCCCAACGTAGTCCATGATGTTTTGCCACCAACCATCGGATGCTTGATTTATCGGATTTTGTAAGAAGATATTGCGGCATTGAACTCCCAAAAATATAGTGCGAGAGAATTGTCCCCTTGCATAGGACAGCTACTTCCTTGACGACAAATCTTCCATCGACGATGAACCCTTGCAGGTCAACAAATGTTGGCACGACCATTATCGGTACAATTTAGAGGTCCGCTCGCTTTCAAGACAGACGGGAGAATGCAGTTTTTCTCGTAAAGCATCTCGATTTTCATGATTAAATTTTGTGTGAATTTCGCACAGGAGAGGGCGGGCAAGTAGCGTGGCAATTTAATTTTGCGCACCACGTTTGTCAGTGGAATGTATTCAACCACCCGATCCTGCAGAATCAGACAGTAGGCTGTAGTATTTACCGGCACATTCTCTTTACACTCGAATTCTATGCGCACGTCCACGGTGCCTTTCTTGATCGACTCATTTTGTCGCGAGCAATCAATCACCACGATGGGGCCAAATTGTAAAAATTCAGCTACGGTGAATAATGCCTCGTTGCAACTATGTCCATAATACGATTTACCGAATTGCGTATACATGTGATACAAGATGGCATGCTTATTCTTGTCAAAGTCCAAGTTCATGTCATCGTATGGGTAAAATTCCGAGTTGAGAAAAAGTTTTACATTGGTCAATTTACAGTTGTTGAACTTAGTAACGTCTTCGCTCATCACATTCCTTCGACCAGTCTGAAGAGCAAGGATCACGCATCGCGGCTTTTCCAGCTGTGCAGATGCCTTCACGGCCCACGAATGCTTGGTCGTGCTCTGTAAGAGAGGATACTCGTACAGATCCCACGATTGCAAACAAATGCTCAGGTTTTGTCCACTTTCCAACGTACGTAGCAACGATAGCTTATTAACGTCGTTCAGCGTCACATGGGGCATCCGCCATTGTAGTTTAAGTAATTCAATTTCTGGTTCCAACATCGGTGATCCTATCAGAGCATTGTTGTCGTTGCGCGATCGTATTAAAATCAATTCGTGACGCGCATTAATAATCATGGGTTTGTAGTCCTCGCATAATCCCAGCAAATATTTGAGTGGGACGCAAAAATTGAAATGGTTTTTCACTATTAGCCCATCGTGTCGTTTCAAGCCCCATCCGGCATTCTCCATATTTTTGTCTTCGTCCGATGTCAGCGATACATAGTTTTTAAGCGTGCTAGTTATTCCAACGTTTCTGTTGCGATCAATCTCCACACCATTCAGCTCATATCGAATCTCATCGAATAAGAACGCCATGCAATTATTTCCCAACATCACCGTTAACGCATCGTTTGGCTTATTTATCTTCAATTTCCCCTCCACATAGAGGAAACTTTCGCACGGTATTGTGTATAAATCCTGCTGCTGTATCGGTATTCTTATCTCATCGCTGTATCCAAACGTCGTGTTGACGTATGGGTTGTATGTGTGAGTCTCGAGCTTGACGATGCGATCATCAAACGTCGGCTTCCCTCCAATGCTTAGAATATCAGCCATTTTTCAACTTAAATGCGTACAATGAATCCCAAAGATTTCAAAAATGCAATGTTTGCAGCACTGAGCTTCTTCTTTTCAGCGTGATCGGAGTTGTTGCAGTTGTTGGTGTTGTAAACAATTTCACTTGGAAGAAACGGGTTTCTGGAGTCGTTCAATACAAGCATCTCTTTCGCACTACACGTATTATCGTCGTCGTCGTACGTGCAGTCTGATGGTAATCTCTTCACCTCGAAAATCGAGCAATCGTCCGTCTTGATCCACAACGCGTATAGTTAGATCCGTAATAACCCGTGCGATGATTGGAAGGTAAATGATCTGCGCGGGCGTTTCCGATATCTTATATCCTGGTGGGACTCTCGGAGAAAATTCATGTATCGTATGTACACGCCTCCCATTGTTGTACGCACCAGCGGTCACGCTACATTCTATGCGAATAATGTTCACGTTCATGATATTAATTAGATCGTCCGATTCATGCCATCGTCCTGGTTCTAATACCCGATTCGTTGAGAATCGCAGTAGCGATCCAATGTTATTGGGCTTTGTAAAGTCTACGGCGAACCGGCAGTACAGTTCGCTTTTCATGGTGTTGTTGTTGGGACGCAACACTATAGGATACGCATCGTTGTCACCGTCATCGGTGCCGTCGAGATTTTTTTGAGGATATCGCTCGAGTAATCGCTGCTTCAGGTACTTGGCAATGGCGTCTAGTTCGTAGGAGCCGTGGGGAATCGTAATGTATTCATGAGTGGTGTCGACGCTGTTGTTTTTGATGTCATAGTTTGAGAAAAAGTAGAATTTATCGTTGCTCGAGTCGATGTTCGGTATTGTGTGATAAGTTTCAAACGTTGTTAGACCAAGCTCGTAATCATCGTCGCTCAAATCTATGGGTGGAAAGTAGTTTACCGCGAGGGTGCTACTCTTGCCGGTTAGAGTGAATGTTAACGACATATTCTGCTCGAACTGCTCGACTGTTACTGAATCAGAGTGGTGGGAAGTCAATCCTTAAATTCGGTGCCGATCGTTTGTAGAAAGCGTAGACATAGTTGTCCGCAATTGCTCTGATCGTACTTTTGATAAGACGTACGATTGTATTCAATTTTCACAGCATCTTTATCCAGATATTGTTTGAATTCCTTAGGCGGTCGAAATTCCCAAAGCTGTCGAAATATATAGCTCGACTCCCTCTCTTCGCATACGCCGCCCAATGAGTCCCAGGCCCCTCGACATTGTCCAAATTTACGATACCGCTCTCGTTTCGACGTACTCCTCCGGCTGGTAACGCGTTACGCATAAAAACGCCTCTAAAGAATGGAATATGCATACGTTTTGCCAACTCCTCCAATTGTGCATCGGTAGTTACGCCCGCAGGCATTTTTATTTTCTTTTCGGTGTTTTTTTTTTCGTTTCGATATTCCCTGTCCGCGCTTGTACGGTGCGAGATAAAGTCCCCGACCTTCCATGGAGCAATTATGACGTTGCATTTCCTGCAGCTGATGTTGCGCCGCCTTATTATCGTTTACCGCCTTGGCGATCCCCGCCGCTCCGCCAGCCAATGATCCGAGAACACCTAGCAACGGTAGAAGTGGTAATATACCACCCCGTTTTGCTACCGGAAGAATCCGCTTTTTCGGTGCTCTCTTTGGAATCCTTTTGCGGGTTTTTGTTTTCATCCCCATTCCGATCTTCGTCTTGGCCTTCATAGCTGCCCAAACAGCCGTAGCAGCACCTCTTTCACCCAGAGTCGAGTCTCGCGCAACGATGCGTTTTCGCGCTTTGTCAGCGAGTATGTTATCTGCCGCGTGCCTTTCGCTGAGGTCGTTGCTACGCGAATACGCAATATCGTGTTCTCGACACGCTGCGTCCAACGGATTGATGCCTCGATCCCCTCTAGCTAATCGTTTTGCCAGATGAGTTCCTGGGCCGCAAAACTGGTATCCCGGAATATGTAATTCGATAGGTAGCGCGTTTATCGCCCGATTTAACAAACCACTGCCTTTCTTTACTCTCGTCGGCGACATTCGCTACAGTTTTTAATCAATGGTGCTGGACCGTCGATATGCGTTCGCTGCCAAGGGCGATTATAATGTTCCAGACACCGACGATACTGCTGAACCTCAGAATCGGCTTTTATATGCTCGGGGAGTCGGTCCCACAACTGATCAATGTACCTGCCAAACTCTCGGAGTAGAATAATCTTTGGTATATATTTCAACTGCTCAGAGGTTAGGTCTCGAATATCACAATTATCCGACAGGATCAGAAGCATTTTGAATACTGAACCGTTTTGCTTCGGTGCCGACCTATAAATAGGGCGCTTCGACGTATCAAAATCATTTTTCACAGTTCACGGAGAGGATGCGATTCGTGCGACAACCTGTGACGATACGCGTGACAAATTTTGATGATAAATCGCGAGTGATGTCTTCGAAAACAAGACTCAGACATGGTAGCATGCTGCCAAACACTATCCGCTGCGTCATTTGTGGCCCATCAAATTGCGGAAAGACCAACGTGCTGGTCAGCTTGTTGGAAAGTCCTCACGGCGTCCGCTTCGAGAACGTGTACGTGTACTCCAAGTCCTTGCAACAGCCGAAATATCAGTACTTGGAGAATTTATTGACTCCGATAGATGAAATTGGCTACTTTACGTTTTCGAATAACAGTGACGTCATCCCACCGACTGAATCGCTTCCGAATTCTATTTTTATCTTTGATGACGTGGCATGCGACAAGCAAGATACGATAAGGGAATACTTTGCAATAGGGCGCCACTCGAACGTTGACTGCTTCTATCTCTGTCAGACATATGCAAAAATTCCCAAACATCTTATACGCGACAATGCGAATCTGCTGATTCTGTTTAAGCAGGATGGTACCAACTTGAAACATGTGTACAACGATCACGTAAACACTGACATGCCTTATGAGGATTTCTGCGCTCTGTGCCGTAATTGTTGGCAACGGGAGTATGGTTTCGTGGTAATAGACAAGGATAGCGCCATGTCCAATGGACGTTATAGAAAGGGATTTAACGAGTTTGCCGTACCGTGAGATGGTCAATCGTCATCAACACGTCGGTGGGAAAGCAACGTCTGCGGCACAACGATGATTGATATCGATACTCTGGAGATTAAGGATCGCGAGAGAATAGCGAAGGAAATTGCAAAAACCAGCGATTCCATTCGCCGGAAACATCAGGCTTTGAAGACTGGCAAGATGGAGGAAGATATCGCGTTGGAGAGATACTTTAAACCTATCGTCGAACCCTTGAAACATATTGTGGAAAATACCACAACAGCAGAAGCTGACACATCACCGCTGATGAGTACAGACGTTGAAGGGAATGAAACATTAACGCCTAAAAAAATTCATCCGAAAGGGAACACATCGCGCAAGGCAAAGAGGAAACAACACGGGCCATTGGAATATTCACCCATAACCTCGACACCAGTTCAATCGAAGCGGAAACGACAAAATGCTACATCAAACGATTCTCCGGCTCCTCCCACACCAATAAATACATTTCCCAATGTGCAATCGCTCTCAGCCGTTGATGACGACGTTTTTGAAACTAGTCTCGATGAGTCGTTTGTAACATATATTAGACAGCAATTCCAAACATGCGAGGGACAAAAAACGATCCGCAGTCATTTCGGCCCGCTGGGGCAAAAATACATGAGTGCAATCCTAAGTAGTGATAAGGATACAGCAATGGACTATGTGTACGGTGTATACTTTGACAATAGTAGAACGATGCTTGGGGATAAGGCTTTCGATATAGACAAGGATGATAATATAATCATAGATGGTGTAAAATACAGAGGAACACCCGGCCTTTACGAATTGATTTTTATGAGAATTCCCGACGATACTGTATACACCGATGCCGATAAACAAAAATACAAAACTATACTGCTGGAAACGAATGCCCACAGACGCGGTCATGGTGCTAAAAATCCCATATTGGGCAACAAGGGATACAAGTACAAACATGTAATTGCACCACTAATTCCCCGTGCATCGGCTAGTAGGGCAGGGAAAGGTCTAACAGTGCCGCGGGTCATGGTGGTAAACGATAACAAAATCGATTACGTACAATGGGACGATCCCAACGAGCTGGTGGATCGATTCCGTTTGCTCGAAGCGTCGCGTCAGGCGGGTAACAACTCTCACGATCCCGAAATTCTATCGATTATCGAGGAACTCCGCGAGGTAGGCCTCATTATATAAAACCGCGCGCCGATGATGTGCACAGTATGCATCGAGATGCCAATCAACAAATTTGGGGTATCGCTCGAGAAGAGTGGAGCAGCTAGAATGGACTATTACAAATGGAGCGGTTTGCTTCGAAATTACATGCGAGATAACGCTCTTTGCGTAACCGGTGCATACTTTGATGCAAAATCACGCAAGATACGACGCGTAGCTGAGCCGATGGCCGACACCGATGCCGACAATAAACTATACGTGGAAAAGAGCATTAAACTTTTGAGAGAGCAGCAGGAAGAATTAGAGAGGAAGCTGGTCGTGTTTCAAAGAGATATGCTGACGTTGCAAAACAGTGTTCAAAAGATATCGCAAGTGTCGAATTCTATCCCGCAGCCGGACAATGAAATTCGTAAAGTTAAAGAGGCTATAACCGCTTTTGCTGCGTAGCAGCAACTTGTCCAGAATTTTCTCGGACCAACGGGAAGCACTTAATGCACGTACTGTGCTCAAACATGCAGCCATTATCGAAATCCAAGAGTAAAGAAAACCATGGCCACCAGAAGCTACAACTCGTTGAGGAATTGCACGCTCCAGCTTGAAGACATTTTCCGCGGAGGCGCGTCATCGTGCATGGATACGATGATCTGTGGCAAGCTGACATTGTAGAAATGCGTCCATACTCGCGATTCAACCAGGGTCACCACTACGTACTCACCGTCATCGATGTGTTGAGCAAGTATGCGTGGACATTACCGCTCAAAACTAAAAGTGGTGCTGAGGTGACTAAAGCGTTTGCAAAGATATTTAGAGAGCGATATCCGAAAAATTTGCAAACCGATCAAGGAAAAGAATTTTACAACACCGATGTGCAGAAACTCTTGACAAAGCACGACATTAATCATTATTCGACGTATTCGGTGATGAAGGCCTCTGTCGTAGAACGTTTCAATCGAACTTTGAAGAACAATATGTGGAAACTGTTTACGCTGAATGGAACCTATAGATGGACCGATGCGCTACCAAGTCTACTTGCAGAGTATAACGCACGAAAACATAGAACCATCGGAATGCGTCCTTGCGATGTTCCCCCTGCGATCGCCGACACGCTGCTAGCCACCGTATACAGCAACATAAAGATCGCTGCACCAGCGAGATTCAAATTGGGCGAGTTTGTGCGCGTGAGCAAATTTAAAACCATCTTCGATAAAGGCTATACGCCGAACTGGACAACGGAGGTGTTCAAGATAGCCAAAGTACAGACAACTAATCCCGCGACGTATCTGCTGGACGATTCCTGTGGAAAACCCGTTGCCGGAGGATTCTATAAACACGAGCTGCAACGTGTCACCGATCCTGATGTGTATCTAGTGGAAAAAGTGTTGCGTAGAAAGGGGGATAAGGTGTACGTCAAGTGGCTGGGGTTTGATAAATCACACAATTCTTGGATAAATAAAAATAATGTATTGTAAATATAATAATACATGGTTCAATAAATACAATGATACATATACATGTGTGAACATTTTTTTTTACACATTAATTCCACCATTTATAATTTCTATACATTTGCAAACAATAATTCTACTATTTATAAGAAACGAGTTAATAAATACAATAATAATAATTTCTATACATTTGCAAACAATAATTCCACTATTTATAATAAATACAATAATTTCTATTTTACAATGGAATTTGGTAATGACCCCAGGGCAGAGTGTCGGTCGAATCGGGTACGATATGCCGCTTGTCGTCGTGTGGGCTTAGAGCGATTTTAGATTCCGAAATGGTACACTTTATGCAATTTAGACCGTATGCATGATTGTCTGCGAACCATTTCGATCTCCCTTTGCAAACACTGCGCGTAGTCGTCGAAAGTTATCGTTCTAGCTATGACGTTGGTCTTGACGCCTTTTGCCTTTTTCGTATCTTTTTTGCCGTCTACGCGAAGTGCATACATTTTCGCTCTAAGACCTACGAATTCGGTCATTATCGCACCGTTATTTTCGTCCTTCATCAGCCCCGGAACGTTCTTATTTACGCGCGGCATATTATATACATTGTCGGTGGGATAATCGCTTGTGTCGAATCTATCGATATTGTGTTTCATGGTCTCGTAGATATCGTCGCATCGAATATGATAAATGAGGCTGTCAGTGTCTGTATATAGAATTTTACATTTTTGTCCATGCTTGGGAGACATGTACTCGTGGTGAAATTCATACAAACAAATTTTTGATATGTCCAGAATGCACATACCCACGTATATCGGTTTGTTGAATTTCCCCTCGAGTTTTCGCAATTCAACAGCTATTAAATTTTCCGAAAAAACACTTCTGCTGTGGAAATTCGGTTTCGCGATCATTGCCTCCGCGCCATATCGCCCTTCGCAATGAGTCAAAAGTTTTACGTCCACGTGATTTCGCACATTTTCCATTGTTTTACCATATACCGCGTTGTTCATCAATTTGTACAAATTTTTTTCAAAGTCGTTTGTCGCGCCTGTTCTAAACCGTGTATTGAGTTCGATGTAATCGCGGAGCCAGGGAGATTGAGCGAATTGAAGCACGCGGTGTATCTTTGTAATACGAAGACCATGACGCGTGCACTGCTGCAGGTTACGGTAATGGATAATGTAACGCTGCTTATCATATACCGTCGCGAGTAACTTGTCCTGCCTGCTGCCAGGTGGTTTGGCACGCGTCGGGCAGAACGGTAGATCGGCATGAGCGTCGTGTAGACGTTGCGGATACTCCAAATCTACCTCGAGAATGTATCCCGTGGGCGAATCGACCGGGATTGAAGACACATCAAAATTTGCAGCATCTTCGACCCATTGAAATTTAGCGTATGGTAGGGGCTCACACATTGCCCATCCATACAAATTGTTCACGTCAAAGTACATCAAGTACGATGACTCTTCCGATGCGTCGTAAGATGACATGTACTTGTTATTAGCATGTGCATATCTTCCGGAACATTGGCTTAAACCCCCACGTATACCGCGTTCGATAAACATAACCATATCGACGTCGGTGAGCAATTCGAATGTAATTTTGGTATGTTTTAGCATTGCATCCCACGTGAAACCAGGTAGAGTATAATAATGTGCTGAATCTAGTCCGTACCTCTTGATACAACTTTCTCGAAAATTTTCAAAAATATCTGCCAATAACAAGACATCTGTTTTCAAATACAAGTCGCTGTACTCGCCCAAGGTTCTAATCCCGAAACGCTGCCAGACTGTCTCGGCGTGTGCGTAATCGCTCTCGGATACAGTCTCACCCGTTAACAAACTGTAGAATGATTCGCGCGGCGGTAAGCATGGATCCTGCAGCTTGTTCGCGCAATCAAGGTATTCGTACGGAAACACACTCTTTCGCGTCAATAAATTGAAGTCTTCGGCGGATAATGTTTCAAATTGGGATCGTAAAATTTTTAATTGATCTGTGCTGAGAAAAGATGCTAATTTGTTGAGACTGGTATTGAGAAATTTGTACGATTCGATGAATCGTAATTTAATAAAATTTCGCGAGTCTGATTCAGCCGTATCTTCGACATTTTTAGTGAATGAAATGTACTTTTCTTTAGTAATAGGCAATACTTCAACGTGACCGTCGAAAGCGGTAGCTATTTCCTCGATAATGAAATGCGAATCATAGCCGGATAAATTATGGAAAACTATGGGGAT
Source organism: Andrena marginata (assembly GCA_963932335.1). Lineage (NCBI taxonomy): Eukaryota > Metazoa > Arthropoda > Insecta > Hymenoptera > Andrenidae > Andrena > Andrena marginata. Next base: position 19,306,204 of record OZ010663.1, read on the forward strand.
GTAAAACGCATTTTTATAATTTAAATTGCACTCCGAATGTGCCGGGCCTCTAAACTGTTCGGAGAGATGACAATGATCGCGAACTCGTACGTCATCAGCCTTGAATGATTCTTCGCAAATATGACAGTGTGTTGCATCGCGAAATGTCGTCCACTGTTCGTTGATTAAATCCGGCATGGGAACATTACTGGTCAAGATGGGTTTAACAAAGTTTGCAAATTTTTTCAGTTCGTCGACAAACCATGGAACACAATCCGCATCGCGGCAACATCGATACGTCGATAGGGATGTATCGTACGAGCAATGCATATAATAGGCTATACTATGAACTTTATGATGTTGATACGTGTGTAATTTGTTGTCATCAATTCGGTGGCTGTCCTCTGTTTTTTCAATGATGCATTCGAGATCTGCGTACACCACGAAGGGGAGCCGTTCCTTCCTGCAGTGGTTCTCGAAGCTGAGGAAATTGTTGCCTTCGCTGGGTAGCAGGATGGCGCAGTCGTTCATCTTGTCGCAGTCCACTGCATGCGCCTCCAGCTTCTTGGCAGATCCGAAATAGTGCATACACCTGTAAACATAATTTTTTTTATTTAATTGTTTCGCGAGACATTTCAATATTTCACAAGTTTTCTATACGTAACGATCACAGATGAATTTCTTTTTCCCGTGCCTGCTCAGCTGCGCGCTCACCAGCCGAGACAAGTTCTTGATCCATACAAAATGTCCTACATCGCCATGCTCTTGATTCGGCGTGTAGAGCAGGTTTACGTGTCGATCCCTCTTTTGGCTGGTGAGGCGCAAGGGAAAGACCGTCTTCGTCTTCTCCGCCTCGAAGGTGTACACGTTGACGGAGATGTTGTTCTGCCGCTCAAACTTCGCAATCTGTGCCAGGGACATTGGAAACTCAATGCCCTGAAGATTTAGCACGGAACCATAAGGCGGGTACGAACTTTGGCGATCGGCGTGTCGTTCGGCGGGATGGAGAGCGGCGACCACTTGCTCGCGAAACAGGCATTGTCCGGGGATTGTACACTGATCGTGGCTTTCTTCAACAATAAATCCCGCGACAACTTGATGTGGCATCCCGCACGCAGCGGATTATACTTGTTGACATTGACGGTCAGATTCATGATTCTCGTCAATGCCCATCCGCTGTCGCGTTCCTGGAACTCTTCCAGCGATGCCAGGGTTGGTTCGACGACGCATCGCTGGTACCACTCCTGCAGATCAGATGTGCGGAAGAGTTCGCAGTTTCGGGTATTGATGCTTTTACAAGCATGCTTGTCACCCGCCACAAATTCGCCGTTGAACACCGTGTTCACTTTGAGGTTCCACTGTTTCCTCAAAGCACCCCGCACATGCTCCAGCACAATGGTCCCCGCATCTTGGAGGAAGTTGCGCGGCTTGATGTAATTCGAATTTAGCACGGCACCAGTTAATACGCGGGTATCGAACGCAGCGTCTATTTCGCGCCACAAAAGTCCTGTGCTCGAATGTCCGGCACCTTCACGCACGAAACGGCCGTGCAACGAATGTTTCAGCCCTTCGAGCTGCGCGATTCGAGCAACCAACGATTGCCGAACACCGATCGATAATCGCGGGCGTTTCACACGGCTCTGTTCTTCCAAAGATTCGATGCACTCGTTGCACCGTTCTTCCCACGCGAGGTACTCTTCCCGCGAAATCAATCGTGCAGATTGATCCAGCAATTGGCGGGTTACTTGCGCGAATTCTCCCATGGTCGTAAATGCAATGTAAATGTCTTTTCCTCGCAACATGTTGCAACGATTTGAGGCTTTGTGCACTTTGGAGCGCATACTTATACCTAGGCTGCAATTTGCTATCTCCGTCAGCGTACCCCCTCCCTCGAATGCAAAAACGACGATCAATCCTAATATGGTTCTATGCAGTTTCTGCTGATGCAGCATAATTCTAAGATTCGACGCTTCCACAGGTGTCATATTACATTCAACACGTGTCGAGACTTTTATCCTTGAGGATGGAGCTCAAATTATATACTGCGACGTTAAGATTGAAACACATTATGAAAAAATTGATAGCTTTAAAATAAAAATGGTGTGGTGGGGGAAGCAATTGCACCTCTATTTAAGACGCCTCCCGAACGCTATTTCATCAATCGCTCAGTAGCCTCAGTGACTTTCAACGGAACAAATACTGCTCTGAAAACAAAATGTACAGTACCAGTGCCGAAAGAAACTTTGAACGCATGAATTATTACGTTCCGATCGTGCGAGATGATGGTGTGGCTCAATGCGGGGAGGATACAGTTGTTTGGTAAGGCTTAATTTTCACATCTCAAAATTTTTATGTTTATTCCCAATACGAGCGGACAATTTCATAGCTTTGATTGTTCTCTTAGCCCGCGTCGAACATCACGTATCATGGTCAGAAGATACGCATTAACATCCATGGGCAGCAAATACTTGGAAATTGGGATCCGCGTACGGCCTACGATTGATGTAGAAATGGTTCTCGGCGACAATCGTGGGATGTTTCTCATGTTACCATGGGATACATGGTGTTCGCTATGCGGCAGTCGTACGACCATTGAAGAACGTGCACGATTACCTGGATCACCTTCGATGCAAATGGGTCAATTAACGGTGGATTTTTGTGAAATCTATAATTCTCCGATTGTAAGGATGACACTACATAATAAGCCGCTGTATTTCAAACCGGATACAGTAACATTTTTATTAAATCTTGAACCATGTTTAGACTATGTATATCTACGGCTGCATCAAAATGTAAGTGATGTGCAGACGAAATTTGAAACTTTTGTTAACGTGCTACAACAGAGCGATGTTGCCTGTGAAACATTAGATGCGCGTCGTGCTGCTAAAATCATACGCGATAGCGAACATTACTGTGAGGATTATTATGTAGATTGCGAACTGGTAGCATGTGCCATCAATGATATTCTAGCTGATGCTCGTAGGAAAAAATGTTAAATTATATTCTTTAATTTTAAATAAATTTCTGAAACACATATTATTTGTCAATTTTATTTATCCGTCTTTCACCTCGCCACCTAATTTTAAGATTCAGCGTTTCAATAATTACTATTTCTCTGCGTTGGGGAAAAAACATTCTGCTGACGCTGCATAATTATATTTCGTTCCTCGCGCTGTCAAATGACGTCATCCCGCACGGCTGCTCCAGAGGAGTCAAGTTACACACGATCGCGCGAGACGCTAAGATTGAAAATCATTTTGAAATACTGTTATCTAAACAACAAAAGCGACTGCACCACTAAGTAGTGTTGTCTCTTTTCCTTCCTAGAATTTTAGCTTTAAAAGTGATGCTCTGTCTCTTTCCCTCCTCCGAAGACGCGGTTCGTAAAACGTCGATCTTTCCCGAGATCTTCTGAAACAAGTTCCAATAAAAATAAATTATTATTTCTCTGTGTTGGGGGAAAATTCGGGGTGGGTGGGGGTTTGAAAAAATATTTGGGGTGGACAGAAAAAGTTCTCGGGGGTGGACTGAAAGAGATTTTTCGGGGGTCATTACCCTCTGAAAAGTTTCCGACGGCGGGCCCGGTCTCCGCGGCGGCTCGGCCGGGACTGATCCCCTCCATCATCGCGGCTTCCCCCACTCTGCGGCTCGTGCGCGCGCAACCGGTCTTCCTCTCCCCGCAGGCCCCGCGCTCATGTTTCCCTCCGCCGCACTCCCCCGCGCGCCGTAACTTCCCCCCGCCCCCGCGCTCCCCTCAGAGGACCTGGGTTAGAATCGGCATAGCCTTACTACTCATAATGCCCGTATATTGTAAAAAAGGCTGTTTTATGGCGATCATCTGGATGCATAAGAATTTGGTGAAACCTGGATGCAAGATCAAATACAGAAAAATATTTTGCACTTCCTAACTGATCTAATATATCAGTTATATTTGGTAAAGGATAAGCGTCTCCAATTGTTTTTTCATTTAATTTCCTAAAGTCTATTACTATCCTATGTTTTCTTATTCCTTCAGAATCTTCTTTTTTTAATACTATCCATATCGGTGAATTATAAGGAGATAAAGAAGGTTGTATTATTCCTTTCTCTAATAATTCTTTGGTTTGTTTTCTTACTTCTTCCTTAAATGACTGAGGATACCGATACTGTTTTGTAAAGACAGGGACGTCATTTTCTGTTATGATCCTGTGGTAAGCTTTATTTGTAGCTTTCAATTTTTCTCCTGGCAGATAAAATCTATCCGCGTGATCTTTAATTAGTTCTTCTACACTGGCTCGTTCTTCTTGGTTTAAATGTTCTAACCGTAATTGTTCAAATAACTGATGAGTTCTATTAGTTTTTACATATTTGTCTGATGCTTCTTCTTTCATAGGTGCTTCCGTGAATTGTTCCAATTCAACTGAGGGTACAGGAATTTTAATGTCTTGTGTAGATGTATTTATTGCCAAAAGATATGCCACGCCGTTATTATTTGATACAATTGCGTTTCCCATGTGTATGTCAGGATGAATTTTAATTTCTGGAATATATCCTGTGCTGGATTGCGTATTAAGGACTCGCACATATATTTGACTCCTTGTTCTGGCTGGTATTGTGATCATTTCTGGGTCTATGAATGGAATAGTTTCTGCTCCAATGGTTATTGCTGATCTTGTGTAGTCGATAGTTGCTCCATTAGTTTGAAAGAAATCTGTTCCTAATATTCCGTCCTGTCTGATAGATAGGTCTTCTACGACGTGGATGATAACTTCTGTATTAAAAGTTCTTATTTCGATGTATCATACGGTGCTAAGTAGGCCGTCCGTGATACCATTGAGGTCAAAGAGGATGTCCGTAAAGATTGGGGTGTCAGGAGAAACAGCACATTTTTTTATTACATTTAAATCTGATCCAGTGTCGATCATCAGTGTTGCTTGTTCTCCGCTAAATCCTATATCAGAAAGAAGGATGCTAGGTGGTTTCCTTATTTGTTGTGTTTTGAGTCTAAGTATGGCTTGTCTACGTACCATACGGGATTGTGCCTCTTCTTTTTCTTTTTTATTAAAATATATTTTTTTTCTGCATTGGTCTATTGTGTGACCTTTGAATTTGCAGTAGTCGCAGGATATGCTTTCAAAAGCTCGGGTTCTACATTCTTGTACCGCATGACCCGGTTTCCGACAATAATCACAATATGTGTTAGATTGAGAAGTTTTGTTCGTGTAACTTCGACTTTTACAATCTTGCGTCGTGTGACCTGTTCTTCGGCAGTTGCTGCAATATTCGTTGGACTGAGGGGCTCTGTTAGCTTGGCTCCTGCAATCTTGTGTCATGTAACCTGTTCTTCGGCAGTTGCTGCAATATTCGTTGGTTCTGTTCGTATAACTTCGGCTTCTACAATCTTGCGTCATGTGACCTGGCCTTCGACAGAAGTCGCAGAATGTATCGCTCTGATTCTTATTTAGGTTCCTACATTTTTGTATAGTATGTCCTGTTTTTTTACAATGTTGACAAGTTTTTTGTCGCTAGTAGGTGCGTGTAACTTGCTGACTACTGCAGGTGGTGACGCCGTGACCGTATCCAAGGCAGTTTATACATTGATTAGCTTGAGATACTCCTGTTGCTATTTTTGTTCTTATTTGATACTCGTTGTATTCTGCTTCTGCTTTAATGGCGACGTTGATAGCGCGATCAAGACTGGTGTAGGTGCATTCTATGTATTGACATGTATTCTATTGTATATTTCGATCTTTAAACCCGTTAGAAAGGCTTTAACAGCATTTTGTTCCGCGTTTATATTACATTGAGCTTCATGCCCAGGTACTTCTATAGTGTTACAATGTCTGATTTGTAGAAGTAGATTAGATACACGGCTGCTATAGTCTACTGTTGTTTCGTTTGGTAGTTACGCGATTTTTGATAATTCGCCGTATAATTGGATTGATGTGCGTAATGGAGCAAAACGCGAGCTTAGTACAGAAATGAGGTCGCTGATTGTATTATACTCTCCACTTAAAACTACTCTCGAAGCTTGTCCGTAAAGCTTATTTTTTATGAGTTGAACTAATCCATATTCTGCATTAGGATTTACCATGCGTCGTGCATGTCTACAACTTTTAACAAATTGATGTAGTGGTATATTTCTACCATCGAAAGAAGGTACCGTATCGGCTGTATCGCGTAAACTAATGTGTGGTAGATGAGGATATACATTCGTGGCTGTATTCATATTAATTTGAGGATTTGAATTTCCTGAAATGTTGTCATTTTCAATAGTTTCTGACGTTTCTGGAGTGTCTATATTTCCTGGAGTTCTTTGAGTCTCTGTATTAATTGCTAAATTAGCCATTGCTTCTCCAAGTGTGTTAGGCATTGTGAAGTTTTAAGTCTCTATAGAATTTAAGAAAAAATTTTCTAAGAAATTACTCACTTTTGGAGTTATTTTACTAAGCGAAAATATCCTTCTCAACGAGATATTCCACCGCTGTCACCAAAAATATATCCAACCTGTAACGTTCGGTTGTCCGGGGACGACTAAACGCTAGCAGGTTCTCGAGTAGAGAGCGGCGTCCCTCGAGAATAGGATAGGTGGGGGTTCGTTGGTAGAGTAAAGGAGTAAAATCCAACTTAAACTTAACAATGACTTTATTAAAACAACACTTGTTCCTAATAACGAGTATAATATTGCTTACGACTACGATTATATATTTTATGTTTTTGTGTTTTTTACGTTTTTTATCTTATATTATATGCTACGTGGCTAAGTATTTATTGCAGAGCACAGCCGCTACCGTTTCCGGAGCGATCTGGTAGACTTTTGGCAATGTCTGTAGTAAGAACAGCCGCTACCGTTTCCGAAGCGATCTCGTTCTTTTGACAGAGTTTCGGTTCTATGCTCCAACAGACCTCGCTTTTACCAAGTGCATCAGCCGCTACCGTTTCCAGAGCGATCTCAATTGGTGCCTTTACACGGACGTTCTTTTGTGACACTTTTGCGTGCCACACGCCAGCGCGGCACGCATTTGGCGTGGCGTGCCGGAACGTCGCAGGCCAGAAGATCGTACCCGTCACTACTTAGAGACAGCGAGTTCGGGCTCCCATTTCTACGTCGACTCCACGTGCTTTTTCCAGGAACCAGCGCAGTCTTGTATTGTGTACTACCTGTTCCATGTATATTATCGATCTGCGAAACAATCGGCAAGACACGATCGCGATACACGTAGGTTCGCGAAAAGTATACGAATTCCTCGATATACCTGGCTTATAGAGGATATCATAAATGCTTTTACTGTAGGGCACACTGAAACATCTGTTTTTACGAAGCTACATTTGGTTTACCTGAAGGTGCTATAAATTATGGAAATGGTTTATTACTCAGTTATAACGACTGTATTGCGATCTGCATTCTTCTTGCAGACGAAAAGTTTCCACCTCATCGGAAGTTCTTGCTAGCATCTTGTGCGCAGTTAGAAGTGTGGCGCGCCGGAATTCCACGTTCTTGCGTGCGAGTAGAACCGTTGTCAGGCGTGGCGCGTCCAAAAAAGTGTGGCGCGCTTGAATTTTCGTCCCACGCAAACCTCGACTCAAGAGGCAACCCTACCGATAAGCCGTGCCTCGATGGGTTTCAAGGACTTCGACCCTCGAGCCCAGGGGGGCCGTACAATGTTGCCCCCTAAAAAGTGACGAATCAAAAATTCTACATTTTTCATCGGATCTTGGCGAAAGTGGTGTGAATCGTTTCCTTATGTTTGCCCGATGAAAATGGTCCAAAAACGACACAAATCGGATCGTAATTAAGGAATCTTCATAATAAATTGATTTCCAAAATTTCGTTAAAAATAGTTCGATTTACATGAAATTTGGTATAATTTTCATTTGAAAAACATAAGAAATGCATCGGTATCACTTCCATATCGATACGCGTGTACACGTGCATCGAAATTCACGGATCGTAGTATCCGTGTACCCGTGTACTGAAATTCACGCCTATACATGTATCGAAATATACGGTTTCACGTGTATTAAGATATCCATATTTAATTTTTTAACTAACTATCCGAATGTTTAGATTTTACGCAAATACTTTGCGATAGGTAGGTACAGACATAATTTACTAGGTTGCAGATGAAAATAAATAACATCATGATTTTGGTTAATAAAGTTTAATCTATTAATCGTATATTAATCTATTTGAGACAACTACAACAACTGATTTTATGCTAACAGTGCGCATATGAGTTTTGTAAGGCGCTCTATTTGAAGCACTATAACTCCGGATATAACCACTATTTTTGCATACAATTTTTTTTCATATTCCCTAAAGATTGACAAATGAAGCCACATAGCTGGAAGTAAATATATTTAATTCTTTGGTTTGAAAAAATTCTCTTTCACTTCCTACCGCCTGTAGCGGCTCGAAGAGTCTTGGGTGCCAGGCGCGCCGCGCGCCTCAGAATTTCCCGCACTGTCGAAAATTCCACGCGCCACGCCAAACCCTTGGTTTCAAGTGCCGCTTTCCTTTTCTAACTACCTTTTCTGTCTCTTATGTAAACTTTTCTGAAGTCGAGGTTAGCGCGCCACACTTTTTTGGACGCGCCACGCCTGACAACGGTTCTACTCGCACGCAAGAACGTGGAATTCCGGCGCGCCACACTTCTAACTGCGCACAAGATGCTAGCAAGAACTTCCGATGAGGTGGAAACTTTTCGTCTGCAAGAAGAATGCAGATCGCAATACAGTCGTTATAACTGAGTAATAAACCATTTCCATAATTTATAGCACCTTCAGGTAAACCAAATGTAGCTTCGTAAAAACAGATGTTTCAGTGTGCCCTACAGTAAAAGCATTTATGATATCCTCTATAAGCCAGGTATATCGAGGAATTCGTATACTTTTCGCGAACCTACGTGTATCGCGATCGTGTCTTGCCGATTGTTTCGCAGATCGATAATATACATGGAACAGGTAGTACACAATACAAGACTGCGCTGGTTCCTGGAAAAAGCACGTGGAGTCGACGTAGAAATGGGAGCCCGAACTCGCTGTCTCTAAGTAGTGACGGGTACGATCTTCTGGCCTGCGACGTTCCGGCACGCCACGCCAAATGCGTGCCGCGCTGGCGTGTGGCGCGCAAAAGTGTCCCAAAAGAACGTCCGTGTAAAGGCACCAATTGCCTTTGTAAGAGCAAGGTACTATAGTTTTCAAATTAAATAGTCCAAAGAGGTGCACCAGTAACTTCTGTACGCTGGAGATCAGCCGCTACCGTTTCCGGAGCGATCTCAATCCCACTGGTTGAAACTTAAGCTTCCTCTAGGTCTAAACATTCGTCAACTAAAGAGCGTGTTTTTGAATGTAGCCTGACTGAGCGCTCCGCTGCGTGCGCCTCCTTTTATACTGGAAAATTGGCGGGCTGGCGCATGCGCAGTGAGTCGATATTCGTTATTTTGCAGTTTTTCTCGCTTATTATATAATATTTTGTTTTATGCTTTTGACAGTACTTATATTTAATTATTTCTAACGTTTCTATAATATTTGATTCTCTAATCTCTGCTTAGTTTAATATTAATGTATAAAAGTATGTACAATGGGTATGCGCGGTAACATAGGCTGGTTGCGTGGTAATGTAGTACTGTTCTATTTTATCGACGGTCGGTAACGTCGGGATTGAGTCTCCGTGGGACGTTACAATATCGATAAAGCATTATTTCTCACCACTTTGATGTTTATACAGAATCACTAATTCATTATAATTGATATAAGTAATCCTTATTATGATTTTTTAAGTGATTATTCTGTCAGTAGATCATGCTCCGAAGCGAATCAAACCGAAAAATTCGCGCCCTAGTCTCAGTCATATTCTTGCACTTTGGCCTCATTTTTCACAACCTTCCCGTCACATCTCGAAAAAATGGCCAATACATTTTTTTGTTCCTTGGAAGGTATAGAAACGATCGGTGAAAGAATTATTCTTTGGGTCGTCAATGCCAAAATTAACCTATTTTTAACATTGTCCTTTTTTCAAGCTCTGTGAAGATAGCACCCCCAAATTCGAATTTTTTGAAAAACGAAACGGCATTCGTTTGCCCATCGTTTGCCCAGGTTTGCCCAACCAACAATTTTTTTTCCCACCCTTCAAAAAAAAGTTACGAGCAAATTAAAAAATTTGACTTCATCACCCTCCACGCATACATTTGAATGTTTTTAAAGTAGGATACGAATGTACCCGATCTGGCCACGTTTGCCCAACCTCAGATTTTATTTGCCCACCCTCCAGAATCGAATTAAAAAATAAAGTCCGCGAAAAGAAGGGTACCGGAGACGCGGTCGCGTTAAAGTTCGATTTTTTTCGAAAATATTATCTAATTCGTTTGTTTAACGATGCGGTCCATTAGTTTAGATGTACGAGAGATTTTCCCACCCAATAATTTTGTATGCCCACCCTCCAGATTCTAATTAAAAAATAAAGAACGTGAAATGAATGGTACCGGAGACGCGATCGCGTTAAAGTTCGATTTTTTTAGAAAATATTATCAAATTCGTTTGTTTAACGATGCGGTCCATTAGTTTAGATGTAGGAGAGATTTGCCCACCCAATAATTTCGTATGCTCACCCTCCAGATTCGAATTAAAAAATAAGGTCCGCGAAAAGAAGGGTACCGGAGACGCGGTCGCGTTAAAGTTCGATTTTTTTTAGAAAATATTATCAAATTCGTTGGTTTAACGATGCGGTCCATTAGTTTAGATGTACGAGAGATTTGCCCACCCAATAATTTCGTATGCCCACCCTCCAGATTCGAATTAAAAAATAAAGTCCGCGAAAAGAAGGGCACCGGAGACGCGACCCCGTTAAAGTGTGATCTTTTTCGAATATATTATCAAAATCGATTGTTCTTACCGTAAAGGTTTAAGGTATTTGGTGGTATATTATCCAAAATTTCGCACACACTATTTCCCGTCATTTTATTCGAACGACACTTCAATTTGTAGCTCTCATCGAATGCTTCATACTTTTCACACATCTGTAGCATGTGCAGAATAACACCAGAATCTATCAATGCTTTTCTAATAATTTTTCACTAATCACCACATTGAATTCGCAAAATGAATAATAATATAATCTCACACTTACTTCACAAGCCGTAAATGAACGCACTATCTTGCGAGAGCTGTGTCCGAACTCAGAAGACTGACTGATTTTCGTGGGTCGTTGGGAAGAATTCGAGAGTGTCGCAGACATCTGTTTACGTTTCAGCAGTGGTACTTGGCGCCGCGGCCCTTTACGGTATCGCGTTGCATGCCGTCAGCGAAAGAAAGTAACTACGCATTTATAAACATTTCTTAAAGGTGTCACCAAATACTCTAAACTCTTAGGTTAAAAACAACCAGTGGAATTTGCTAACAAATTTGAAAAGCATTTCAAAATTCCAGTGGAAGAAGGAGAAAAAGAAACCTAGTGGATAGCATTAATGAAATCTAACGAAAGTAATAGCAGCATTTAAGAATTCTAGCCTTACAATAATCCAAATGAAATAAATAATATACTGCCACTATTATATTCTGAGTGGAATGTCTGATAACTCTATACCTCTACCATGGAAACCATCCTTGAGTTTTCAAAGCAGCCTCGCGTGGCAAGTTTGCGCGGCAGCTTCGCGCCACCTGGCCTCGCGAGACTGCTTCGCAAAGTGAACGTGGTGGAGGTATGCAGTTTCCAGACATTCCACTTTGCGCGGCGTGCCTCGCGACGAATTCTCGCAAAGTCGATACGCACCTTTGACAGAACATATTCCCCCATTAAAAGTTATGCCCAAAATTGAAAATTTTACATGAGCGCTCCACAGATTAAACCAAATGAATACAAAAGGAGCGGTTAAAAAGGAAAATTCCAAGTTCGTAGTACAGTGGTCCCCGGATTATTGACATGCTTTTTTCCCCGGATCATCGGGAAAGCCACCCCACAGTTTTGCTTCCTCGGTGCGAGTGAGGGCCTTCGGTCCCGGGTAGACCGCCCGTTGACTGCCGGGAGCAATAAAATCGTTGGGCCAGATAAAATACCCAGTAGAGAAAAAGAAAATGTTCATGCATTTGATAGATGTTCATGAAAGTATTACCAATGGATTTTTTGGGATTTCCCAATGAAAATGAGTTCAAATATGGAGAAATTCGGTCCATTTTTAGTGAACGTAGCGTGTGTCGCAGGCCAGTCACCAGAAGCGTGTTTTCTGCTTAAACCGGGGAACTGGAATTCTAATTGTATTTTCATAATAAAAAATAGACCGAATGGCTTCGTGTTTGGACTCACTTTCGTTGACATAAACTCACCAATCCATCGGTAATACTCCCTTTTAGATGTAATCAGTAATATGAAAATATTCATATTCAATACTGAATCTCAATTCGCCGTCGACCGAGGGTCCCCCGCTGGTGCGCTATTTCACTCACTCCCGGTTTACATCGTTCAGTCTCCTTGTCAGACGGTTCGGGCGAGGGTCCTGACAAGGGTCAGTTTAATAAGCGCAAACTACTTCCCCTACCTCGGTTTATGGAGAATTCCCCGGTCCCGAATTTTTCTGGATAATCCGGTGAGCACTGTATTTACTATTACTGTAATATCATATTTTTACATAATTTTATATATATGTGTATACTGAAGAATTGCGCAACAAAATTAAAAAAATTTTGTTCAAAATCTTTGCTTATGTCTTATGATTAAGATCTGTTAGTAACCATTTTCTTAAATGTTCTTTACACGATTGGTATTGCGCGCCTGAAACTAGTGGATGAAAGCCAGACCACGGTGGGAAAAGTGCGCGGGCGGAGACAACTCGACTTTCCCCAAACATGTGTTTGGCAACACTCAAGGCCAAGTCCCTTCTAACATCGACGAAAATTCGGGCCTAACACTGAGTTGTAAACATCTGCAGCGAAGAAGACGGGATTAGACCTCAAGCATTGCCTGTCGTACTAAATTGTACACTCCTGTCCCTCTTACAGGGTATACAAAAATATTAAAAAATGGATCAGTTATTTGTTGTCCCGGGCAGCTCCTCCGCGTGAGCGGTGTATCAAATATCTCAAAAACTATTTGTCCGATTTATTTCAAACCTGGTACACATATTCTTAATGGTATTATCTAAAACGTAGCACCACATTTTTTTATACGATAACCCATTCGTATATAATATATGTCTCTAGTTTGCCTTGTTAGGTAAACAATGAATAGTGATATTCACCTTGCTGTCATTTGTACAGTAAATTTTTATTGAGAATAATTAATGTACCTAATGTTTATTTGTTTATACGCTCCTGGAGCTAACTACGCCTTACTATTACGGCCCTGTTTACCGTGCGTGCCGCTGTGCGACAATCACGCGACTTTAGTCAGTTGGCTATACATTCCTCGCGCGGTATCACGTGTTGTGTATTTCTCATTTGCTAATAAAGCTTTTCTACTTTTCCTTATATAGACTACGTCCTGTTCATTAGGTTATGGGCCCAGGAGCGATATTACTGCGCGTAGCTTATTCTGGTGTGTGAAAAGCTAGCTCGCGATCGAAAAATTGACTTTTCGGACGGTTTGTGCAACCGTTGTCGTCGCGAGTGGTTCGTGTAAAGTCGAATAATGGCAGAGAAAGTCGATGTGGCGTCGATAAGCAAATTCGACGGTAAAAATTATCCGCAGTGGCGTTTCCAAATGGTATGCGCGCTGAAAGCAAAAGGTGTTTTTGATATTACGTGCGGGATTGAAAAACGACCTACTGCTACAGAGACAAACGCTGCGGCACGTGCGAAATGGTCGAAAGACGATGCAATCGCCATGTTTACACTTACGGCGGGAATGGAAATTTCGCAAATAACTTTGGTCGATAGCTGTGATTCGTCGAAGGCAATACTCGACAAGTTGGACTCCGTATATCAACAAAAGTCTGAATTTAATAAAATGATGATCCTTGATCGTTTTTATCAGGTAAAAATGAATTCAAACGAGTCAATCGCACAACACGTGGCAAAGGTCGAAAATTTAGCTGGACAAGTAAAGGAGTCTGGTGAGTCCTTGAGTGACATTGCCATCATCACAAAGATACTCAGTACCTTGCCAACCAAGTACCGAAGTTTTCGACAGGCATGGTTGTCCTTGGCGGAAGATAAACAAACACTGCCAAGTCTCACGGCGCGGCTTCTCGATGAAGAAGCTAGTTTGACCTCAACTGAAGAGCAAGAATCGGCATTTTTGGCCTCATCGATTCAAAAGTGTGACACTAAGACTAAATCTAAAAGTGAGGTCAAGTTCGGATCAAGAAAGGTTGATGTTCAAAAGATAACCTGTTATAAATGTCACAAAAAGAGACATTTTGCTCGCAGCTGCCGAAGCGTTAGAAAAGATGACGCTGACCAAAAGCCTAGGCAGGACAACCAATCAGCTTTCAATGTGGAGTGCAATAGGAGTCTGCATGTGATTCCAGAAAGAAATGAAGATAAATGGATAATGGACAGCGGTGCGTCTGCACATATGTCTTATCGTCGTGAGTATTTCAGTGACTTCAAGGAGATCAACGAATATGACAATGTCACTGTGGCCAATAAACAAGGGCTACCAATAAAGGGTATCGGCACTATTAAAATAGAAAAATTCATCGATGGAGACTGGTATGAGTCAACAATTACAAACGTCTTATATATTCCAGCTCTTAGCAGAAATTTGTTTTCCGAAGGAGTTTTGGTGAAAAATGGTTTGAAGATAATAAAAGTAAATGACTCCGCTAAGGTGTTTGATGGAAATAGATTAGTGGCGTGCGCGATTCGCGAAACAAACAATCTATATACAATGCTGTTTCGCATGGTAGTGGTTCCGGAAGCGAATACTGTTTCGCGTGGTGATTTAAAACTCTGGCATGAACGCCTTGGTCATGTGAACGTAAAATTTCTACGTGAAATGGTGAAGAAGGATCTAGCAGAGGGCGTCGAAGTGTCAAATGATGGTTTCTTTTGCGAAGGTTGCCAGTATGGCAAACAACATAAAAGTTCGTTTCCCACTAAGGAGAGGAGAAAGACTGTACCTGGTGAGTTTACTTATTGCGACCTAGGTGGTCCCATGACAACTCAGTCAATCGGTGGAGCATTGTATTATATTCTGTTTAAGGACGATGCCTCGTCCTATTTAACGGTTATGTTCATGAAACACAAATCAGACAGCTTCGATTGCTTCAAGAAATACGCAAATCTGTGCAAAAATAAATTTGGTCAAATGATGAAAATCCTGCGCTCCGATAATGGAACCGAATTTGTCAACAAGGAATTTCGCAACTTTTTCTCAACTCATGAAATCGAACATGAGAAGACTGCTCCATATACACCCGAGCAAAACGCTAGACTGGAGAGGAAAAACAGAACAGTTGTAGAAAGCGCTCGATCAATGCTGTACACAAAGAATTTACCTATAAATTTTTGGGCTGAAGCAGTGAATACTGCGGTCTATATTTTGAACAGAACTCCATCAACCCAGACGCCAAATACAACACCATTTGAAATTTGGAATGATAGAAGGCGTACACTTGGTCATAATAGGCTATTTGGCAGTGAAGCATTCACGTTAACACCTAAAGAGAAACGCACAAAGCTTGAGGCGAAAGGAAAAAGATTGATTCTTGTTGGATATGAAAACAATTCTACGAATTATAAATTGCTTGATCCAAAGACCAAGAAGATTACAGTATCCAGGCATGTAATCTTTAATGAAACCACTGACGTCAACTCTACCGTGCAGACAACTACGATTCACAACGCATCGCAGCATGAAGAGGATTTGCTACCAGAAGAAGATGGACAACAGCCGGAAGAAGAATCAGTATACGCAGGTAACCCTAACCAATCTAATGGACCTGTATTGCGCCCTAGAGAAACGCTCCGTCCCCCAGATCGCTACGAAGCAAATCTTTTTGAAACGGATGTACCGCAGTCCTACGATGAAGCAATGGGTAGTCCTGACTCAAAGGAATGGGCGGTAGCTATTAAAGAAGAATTAGACGCTCTAGATAAGAATGAAACGTGGGAGATGGTCCCTCTTCCACCTGACAAACGGTGCATTGGCTCTAGATGGATTTTTAAGGTAAAACGATATCCAGATGGGAACATTCAACGCTACAAAGCTAGAGTTGTTGCAAGAGGATTCTCACAAGTAGAAGGAGTCGACTACACACAGACTTTTGCTCCAACAGCGAGATACGACACAATTCGGGTCTTACTTGCGCTATCGGTAAAGAAAGATCTAAAAATATCGCAATTCGATATAAAAATGGCCTTCCTTCATGGCCTACTGAAGGAAGAAGTGTATATGAGTGTCCCTGATGGCGTGAAGAAATCTACAAACATGGTGTGCAAGCTTAAACGGGCTCTCTACGGTCTCAAGCAGGCCCCTCGTTGCTGGTACCGGAGGTTTGACGATTTTCTTCGGAATTTGGGTTTTCAACAGTGTCAAGCTGACAAATGCGTCTATTTTGCCAATTTAGAGGAGAAGAAAATTATCCTCGCCTTCTATGTGGACGATGGTCTTATTTTTGCTGAAGATGATAAGACACTGTTAAAGGTCATCAATGAATTGAAACATGTCTTCGAGGTGACAGTCGGTGACCCTGGATATTACCTCGGAATGGAGATCTCAAAGGATCCAAGAGACGGATCAATCTTCATACATGGAACAAGCTACATCGATCGTGTACTCAAGAGGTTCAATCTAGAAGACGCATACACTATCAGCACGCCAGCTGACCCACATGTGGTATTAGTACAGCCTGCAAGAGAAACGGATGCTAACTTTGAGAATAATATTCCATATAGAGAGGCAATTGGATCACTGATTTTTGCAGCAGTTTCCACAAGACCTGACATCATGTTTGCTGTCAGTGTGCTGAGTAGATTTCTGACAAACTTTGACAATAGTCATTGGAATGCAGCAAAACGCGTTTTCAAATACCTTAAGGCAACGCGTACCCTTGGAATCCAATATGTAAAAGACGACCAAAATGAAGCTCTCATTGGATATTCTGATGCGGACTACGCAAACGATCCAGATACGAGACGTTCAATGAACGGATACGTCTTCCTGATGAGTGGAGGACCGGTCACTTGGACTTGTCAACGCCAGAAGTCAGTCGCTCTTTCAACAACAGAGGCAGAATACGTGGCTGCGTCGAATGCATCAAGAGAAGTGATGTGGTTGAGACAACTGATCTCAGAAATTGATGAGATATCAGACAGTGGGACTGTCTTATGTGTGGACAACCAAAGTGCCATAAAGTTAATTAAAAATCCAGTTTTTCACAGACGTTCAAAACATATTGACGTTGTCTATCATTTTATAAGAGAAAAGTTTGAAGAAAACATTATAGACATTAAGTATGTTTCCTCTGCTGAACAAGTAGCTGATATTTTTACAAAAGCTTTACCTAAAGCTGCTTTTCAAAAGAATTGTTCGTTGCTTGGTATGAAAAATCGTACATAACTTTTATTCTGCTGCATTGTTGTAGAATTATCATTTTAAATCAGGTACAGAATTAGTGGTAGTATTGAGAATAATTAATGTACCTAATGTTTATTTGTTTATACGCTGCTAGAGCTAACTACGCCTTACTATCACGGCCCTGTTTACCGTGCGTGCCGCTGCGCGACAATCACGCGACTTTAGTCAGTTGGCTATACATTCCTCGCGCGGTATCACGTGTTGTGTATTTCTCATTTGCTAATAAAGCTTTTCTACTTTTCCTTATATAGACTACGTCCTGCTCCTTATTTTTTTCTTCTCAAATCCGTATGCTACATTGGAGATATTTTATTAATGAACACTGGAATCATGGTCTTTTACATGTTAGATAAACCTGAGCGTCATAATTGTACACATCGTTCACGCGCGTCACGATGGAGGAGCTTCACGGGACAAGAAATAACTTGGCCATTGTTTAATATTTTTGTACATTATTTATAAAACATATCTACTTAAAGTGGTCACTGTCTCGGATTCATATTTATACATTTATCCTGGACTAATCTAATATCAAAATGTACTTGTGTCAGTATATTATTTAATTCATTTGGATTATTGTAAGGCTAGAATTCTTAAATGCTAGTATTACTTTCGTTAGATTTCATTAATGCTATCCACTAGGTTTCT
This sequence comes from Andrena marginata, assembly GCA_963932335.1. Classification (NCBI taxonomy): domain Eukaryota; kingdom Metazoa; phylum Arthropoda; class Insecta; order Hymenoptera; family Andrenidae; genus Andrena; species Andrena marginata. Next base: position 19,324,325 of record OZ010663.1, read on the forward strand.
TTTTCTTCTTCTTCCACTGGAATTTTGAAATGCTTTTCAAATTTGTTAGCAAATTCCACTGGTTGTTTTTAACCTAAGAGTTTAGAGTATTTGGTGACACCTTTAAGAAATGTTTATAAATGCGTAGTTACTTTCTTTCGCTGACGGCATGCAACGCGATACCGTAAAGGGCCGCGGCGCCAAGTACCACTGCTGAAACGTAAACAGATGTCTGCGACACTCTCGAATTCTTCCCAACAACCCACGAAAATCAGTCAGTCTTCTGAGTTCGGACACAGCTCTCGCAAGATCGTGCGTTCATTTACGGCTTGTGAAGTAAGTGTGAGATTATATTATTATTCATTTTGCGAATTCAATGTGGTGATTAGTGAAAAATGATTAGAAAAGCATTGATAGATTCTGGTGTTATTCTGCACATGCTACAGATGTGTGAAAAGTGTGAAGCATTCGATGAGAGCTACAAATTGAAGTGTCGTTCGAATAAAGTGACGGGAAATAGTGTGTGCGAAATTTTGGATAATATACCACCAAATACCTTAAACCTTTACGGTAAGAACAATCGATTTTGATAATATATTCGAAAAAGATCACACTTTAACGGGGTCGCGTCTCCGGTGCCCTTCTTTTCGCGGACTTTATTTTTTAATTCGAATCTGGAGGGTGGGCATACGAAATTATTGGGTGGGCAAATCTCTCGTACATCTAAACTAATGGACCGCATCGTTAAACCAACGAATTTGATAATATTTTCGAAAAAAATCGAACGTTAACGCAACCGCGTCTCCGGTACCCTTCTTTTCGCGGACTTTATTTTTTAATTCGAATCTGGAGGGTGGGCATACGAAATTATTGGTTGGGCAAATCTCTTCTACACCTAAACTAACGGACTGCATCGTTGAAAGAATGATTTTGTTTTTTTTTAGGAAAAAATCGAACTTTAACGCGATCGCGTCTCCAGTACCCTTCTTTTCGCGGATTTTATTTTCTAATTCGATTCTGGAGGGTGGGCAAATAAAATCTGAGGGTGGGCAAACGTGGCCAGATCGGATACATTCGTATCCTACTTTAAAAACATTCAAATGTATGCGTGGAGGGTGATGAAGTCAAATTTCTTAATTTGCTCGTAACTTTTTTTTGAAGGGTGGGAAGAAAAAATTGTTGGGTGGGCAAACCTGGGCAAACGATGGGCAATCGTTTCCCACTGCCAAGTCAGTACAATTTTTTCATGGGGGTGCTGACAAAAAATTTTTTTTGCCATAACTTTTTTTTGAAGGGTGGGCAAACGAAATTTTTTTATGGGCAAACATGGGCAAACGATGGACAAACGAATGCCGTTCCGTTTTTCCAAAAATTCGAATTTGGGGGTGCTATCTTCACAGACCTCTTTTTTCACCATGCCGTGTCCATGTCACTCCTTTGCATTGGTAGTGCATGCAGCATGCGCTACCATTCCCGAGTTCTTCGAGGAATTATTACAGAAAGTCGCAACATTCATTTATAGCAGTCCCAAACGCTCGGCCATTTTTCGCGAATTTCAGCAATGTTTTCAATTTACTGACCGCAAAATTTTAAAATTGGGTACTACACAATTGTTATCGCGTTACTCATCCGTAGGTACACTTTTAGAAAATTGGAACAGTGTGTTGCACTTTCTGCAAGAATTGGTCGTAAGTGAGAAGACAAAGTCTGGGGAAAATTTGCTTATCATCGTGCAAAATCCAGAAGCGAAAGCATATCTTCTGTTTTTGGAATACATTCTGGAGTATTTTAATGACTTTAGTTTATTCTTTCAGTCTCAAAAAACAAGAATCCATATGCTTCAAAATATTGCCATAACTGTTCTGTATAATATTTTACGTAATTTTTTGAAACCGCACCTTTTGAAGCACATGGATTTAGTAAAATTAATAGATTTTTCTAAAGGCGATAATCAAATCGCATTTAATAGTATTCATTTAGGTCCGGAATGTGACATTTTTCTTTGTCAGTTAGTTGCAGAAGGCAAATCCGATGTTGTCCAAACCGTTCGAGAAAATTGTATTAAGTTTTACATAACGGTTGCAAACGAAATTCGTAACCGATTGCCAATTGATGACGAATTTCTGAGCAAGTTCTGTGTTTTTGAGCCTCCTTTAGCATTAGTAGATAATGACAGAGACACACTTCCTTCAAAAGTGTTCTATTTATTGCTCAGAAATTGGGCGGTTTCGACGAAGACGGTTTGCAAAAAGAATGGTCGACATTGCACCTGAATTTTGCAAATGAAGACAAGCAGATGCTTTGTACATTAGCTTTTGATGATGTTTGGAAAACGTTGTTGTTAACGCGAAACGATCAAGCCTCATTTAAATATCCAGGTTTGCAGGAATTATTAAATTCCATTAGATGTCTTCCAAATTCAAATGCCGATGCTGAAAGATTGTTTTCCATGCTTCCCGTCACAAACATCAAGAAACGAAACCGACTTTGTTCGACCATCGTCAATGCCATTTGCATAACGAAATCGGCATTAAAGGGGCACGGGGAAACAGCTCAGACCATGGAGGTAAATGATAAACATCTATCTCTGATGTCATCTGAGAATTTATATGGAACTTTTGCGAAGAAGCAAAAGAGTAGTTTACGTTTACATGCCGTTGATGGCCTCGCGGATTTTCCTTCTACGTCGGGTAATGCAAATATAACAAATAAATCACAAAAATAAAAGATAATAATATCACAAAAAATAGATAAATATACAATACAAAAAAATATGTGAAATCAAAATGAGCTGGCAGTACATACAGGTGCTTTCCAACTGCGCTTAAAATGACACAACTACATACACACAGCTACAATGCTGTGTTCATACATTCCTTTACTCATATCGCGGGCATTTTATTTATTCCATCAAAAAGAATCCCATTTAAAAACATTGTCGTAAATTAATTAATAGCTTTAAAAAGTTAATGATATGCAAAAATTGCGCCAATTATAACAATGGCTATTTATACAAAGAAAAATATGTATTACATAATATTAAGCAGATATATTTTTATACAAATAAATATTTTAATACGAATAAATATTTTATTCAAAATACTTGGCGCTGCGATCTAAAATACATAAACATATACATATACATACGAGTATTAGAAACGCTGTCAGATGTATTCTACATATATATAATTCGAATATCATACGTAGCATATGCACATACACACATTCACAAACGTACGCACAAGAATGAAAGAAAAATATTATTGTAATTTATACATATTTATTCAGTTTAGCAATACCAATTCGGAGAGCAGCGCCAAGTTCAATCACGTTTGGAATTATTGTGTGCATCCTTAGTTATAACGATTCTAAACCAAAACAAGCTGCCGCAGCAGCTGATTTCTGTTCGTGGACGCGAGAGCGCTTTCAGTATTTACAAACATACTACTGCATGAACCGTGCAATCCACAGAAATACTAAGCGTGGTTTCTTTTACATAAATGCAGCGGTAAATCCTATTACCGAGACCAAAAAAAATACAAGGTACTATAACGGGTGTTCTCCGGGTGTGTATTTACCTGTTAAACCTTCCCTGGTCGATTAGAGTGTTGGATTATAGATTCGCGCCTGATCTCCGTAAAATTCTTAGAGTGACGGATTTAACATTCGCGCTTAAATTCCCTCCAAACCTCAGAGTGACGGATTTAACATTCGCGCCTAAATTCCCTCCAAACCTCAGAGTGACGTATTTAACATTCGCGCCTGATCTCCTCCAAAATCCATAGAGTGACGGATTTAATATTCGCGCCTAATTTTCCTCCTCAAAACGCTTAGAGTGCTGGATTCAAGATTCGCGCCTGAGTTCCTTCAAAATCCCCAGAGTGACGGATTTAATATTCGCGCTTAAATTCCCTCCAAACCTCAGAGTGACGGATTTAACATTCGCGCCTAAATTCCCTCCAAACCTCAGAGTGACGTATTTAACATTCGCGCCTGATCTCCTCCAAAATCCATAGAGTGACGGATTTAATATTCGCGCCTAATTTTCCTCCTCAAAACGCTTAGAGTGCTGGATTCAAGATTCGCGCCTAAGTTCCTTCAAAATCCCCAGAGTGACGGATTTAATATTCGCGCCTAATTTTCCTCCTCAAAACGCTTAGAGTGCTGGATTCAAGATTTGCGCCTGAGTTCCTTCAAAATCCCCAGAGTGACGGATTTAATATTCGCGCCTAATTTCCTCCTCAAAACGCTTAGAGTGCTGGATTCAAGATTCGCGCCTGAGTTCCTTCAAAATCCCCAGAGTGACGGATTTAATATTCGCGCCTGACTTCCTCCCAAAAATCTCAGAGTGCTGGATTTCAGATTCACGCCTGACTTTTCCCTTTTCCATGTCATCGTTCCTAAAGATCTCACCCGGGACGTGACAGTGATTTATTTTATTATCTTCTATTTTTTGTGAGTTATTTGATTTTCTTGTACTTGGCGTAATTATTTTACTTTTTTGAATATTAATTACTGTAAAATTCAATGTAATGTTTCCTCGAAATTCTTCTTTAAGGGAAGAGGTCACTGAAAAAATCGCGATTTCGACCATTTTTAAGAATTTTTTTTTTTATTTTTGGCAAATCTGAACCCTTGTTCAACCGTACACAACATGGTTTGACAGTCAGTGTTGCCTTTCTACCAGAAAAACATATTTTTCTAAAACCTTGCGAAAGAGCCGAAAACTAAAACCTTCGTTTTTCGATATATTTCTCCATTATTTAGCTCTTTGAGTATGTTCAACCGCTGGCTAGTGTTTTGGGGAATCTAAATTAACTGCGTGGCCTTGACATTGTTTATTTTCACCAATGGCCAAAATGCGTTTCACGATTCTAAAACGCACGCGTGCTCTGTAACAGAATCCATGTGACTGCGCCTACTTAACTACGAACGCTTTCTTACAAAGTATAGTATGTGACTCGTACCGTCCTCGCTCGCTTTCAATGGCTCTCGCTCGCTCTCGTTCCATCTTGCTCTCGCCTTCGCCGGACAAGAGTGAGACAGAAGTGATGGGGAGAGCGACAATACGTATGGAGACAATACTGTATATATAACGCGGCAGATAACTCAGCCATGTATAGTAGGTAACTCTCTAAGCGGGCCCAAAAGGGTCAGTGGCTGCCGACAGAGGTCAGTCTCTCCGGGCGCTAGACACCATACTTTTTGAAATCTTACAAAACTCCGGTTTACGTGAGAATACAGAGTGAGATTTTACGGTGCAGTGAAATTAGCTTGTATAACACGGACCTCCCAGGACCTAATGGACCTCATTAGCCGAAAATATCGCAAGAGTAAGAGTAGAGTGAAGCGTGCTATTCGTTTAGCAAAACAAGCGGCGGTAGCTGCTAAATTGAAGAGAAATGAGCCTGCAATAGATGATTCTTCATCTAGTGCTCATTTCGATAATGGGAAAGAGAAGGCGACTAGTACTAAGAAACTGGAATACTTCAGAAATAATGAAGAAAAACCTGTTTCTGAAGTGAAGGATGAATTTTATATAGTGCACAGCTCGACAATTCAAGAGTTGATTAAAAACTGGACTTGCAGTGTTTGCCACTCAAAAATGATTATTCTGGATAGTGACGTACAGGTAAAGTGACCATCCTTCTCAAACATATCGGAATAGTCCCAAATTTTCACCCTTTTCATCAGTTTCCTTTTGACCCATTTAGTTCCGAATTATAAACATTTTTTCCCATTTATTTTTACAATGTTACTCTGCCCCGATTAGTTTTCTAACTATAGAAAATTCCTTACACATATTTTTGTGTTTATAAAAAACGTTCTTTATCCCTCCTTGACCAATCATCCTGAATTCTGAATTTGGAAAACTGGTCACTTTACATATAGGGATTCACAAGAAAATTGACTGCAAGATGTACCAATTGTGAGGAAATTAGTGGGCAAACTTACACCAGCCCCAGAATAAGCACCGATGAAACCACAAAAAGACCACCTTTCTTGATAAATAGGAAAATGGTGGATGCTTTTGTCTCTGTGGGAGCTGGTTACGCTGCAATGGAACGATTTGGAATGGAAACCGGTATGAATGTGCTTTCATCAACAGCATGGAAAACACGCCTTGAAAAAATTCAAGCTGTAAATAAAGAATTCAAGGAAAGTGTTCTCCGGAAGTCGTACCAAATTGTGAGAAACATGCACTCTGTTGATGAAGGTGAAGTGCTCGATACCCAGGTGTCATTCGATGGATCATGGCACAAGAGAGGACATACTTCCCTCCATGGCATTGCCTTTGTCATAGACATAATGACAGGACTCGTTGTGGATTACGAAGTGTTGTCAAAGTATTGCCACATGTGTGCGATACGAGCAACTGAATGCGAAGCAGATTCACCAGAATTTGTTGAATGGAAGAAAGTGCATGTGGAAATAGGAGAATGTCAGGTAAGTTTTGTGTATGGATATAATTTTGATATATCCATAAAATAAGAAAAATATGTATTTGCATGTATATATGTATATGTACGCATTTATTCTTTTAGGTAAATTTTGAAAGATCCTCCGGAATGATGGAGATCGCAGCTGCTGAAGCAATGTGGAAGAGATCTATGGAACATTGTAACATGCGATACACAACAATGTTATCAGATGGCGATGCAAAGACCCACACCCATCTTCAAAGTTTGCAAGTATACGGTCCTGACATTGACATCCGGAAAGAAGAATGTGTAAACCACATTGCGAAGCGCATGGGTACTGGCCTTAGAAATGTTGTCAAAGAGTGGCGAGCCAAAAATGTGACACTTGGTGGCAAGGGTGAAGGCACACTCAAGGAGTCTACCATTGACAAATTGACAACATATTACAGGTTATAAAGCGATTGCACAAAACATATATTTTATCAATTTGATATTTTCTGTCGAGTTGCAAAATTTACTTCTAATGTTACAGAAATGCAATTGTACAAAATATGCCAAATGTAAAGGCCATGGAGAATGCTGTGATGGCTACTTTAGATCACTGTAGCTCTACAGACAACAAACCTAACCACGCTAGATGTCCAAAGGGCAAGCAACCGTGGTGCTTTTACAATCGAGCAAAAAGTAGCAGACGAAAACCAATAAGCCACACACACATGTCAGTCAAGCTGTCTGAAGATGTCGCCACCAAAGTGAAACCCCTTTATGAAAGACTGGCAAATGAACATTTGATGGCACGGTGCTGTAAGGGAGGCACTCAAAATGCAAATGAATCCCTCCATGCAAAAGTGTGGAGATTCTGCCCGAAGACAACATTTGTATCAAAGGCAAGGCTTGAAGTAGCTGTGGCACGTGCTGTTTCAGAATTTAATATGGGTTGTGTAGGCTCATTGACAATGAGGAAACAAACAGCTGGGGAAGTTGTGTCTGAAACAGCTATAAGTATAGCTAGAGACAGGGACAAGAGAAGAGAAACCTGCAGTGCACAACAGCAATCCACTACAAGAAAGCGCTTAAAGAAGAAACAAAACACAAAGAAAATTGCTGCTGATAGGAAAAGACGCAAGATTAATGAGGATGTGTATCAACCAGGTGGATTTTAGACTAAACAAAAAGGAAAAATGGTCTGGAATTTACTCTTTAGATTTAAAATGCAATTATCTCAAAACTTACTTTTTTAACATATTTAATGTTCCTTGCGCAAAACCGTTGGTCTGATTCTCTTACAGCTTGGCGTACTTCAAGAATAACATGAGACCAAAAAAATTGTGTATCGGCATGAAGAAATCTGCAACACTCTTTGCGCTGTGCTTGGTTTTCTTTAAAATTTTGGTCAAATTTTGCATCTTTGACATTTAATAAATTCAATCATTTTTAGCTTAAAAAGTATGAGATGTAGAAACTTCTCGATACACGATTTTTTACTTTACTATGGACCCTTCTTCGCTGGAAAATCTGGAGGCTGTGGCATCACACACTTTGCGCAAGAACATTTTTGAAGTTATGCTTGATTTTTGTAACGTAATGTAAATTCTATGAAAAGCAATGATTAAAACTGTGTCCAAACTGGCATAAGGACTTTACTTCAAACCTACTTCCTTCCCTTAAGAGGAATTCCGCATGTCTCAAATATTTTCGAATTTCACAATTTCAGTGACCTCTTCCCTTAAGGTGCAGCAGAACACAGGGAAATGGCAGAGAATAGAAAAAATACAGAGTTATTTGTTTAAGTGCACATCCACATCTATTTTAAGTGTACCTGTATATCCTGCATAGTTTGTATATTAGGTCTGTGAAGTTGGCACCCCCAAATTCGAATTTTTAAAAAAAACTCGACGGCATTCGTTTGTCCACGTTTGTCCAACAAAAATTTTCGTTTGTCCACCTTTAAAAAAAAAGTTATAAACAAAAAACAAATTTTCACCAGCACCCCCATGAAAACTTTTTAATAATTTGATGGGGGGAAATGATTGTCCATCGTTTTTCCACGTTTGCTCAACAAAAATTTTCGTTTGTCCACGCTTCAAAAAAAAGTTATAAACAAATTAAGAAAATTTGTCATCAGCACCCTCCATGAACACTTTCCAACTTTTTAAAAGTGGAATATGATTGTCCATGATCTAGCATCGTTTGTCCATCAAAAATTTTCGTTTTTCCACCCTCCAAAACAGAATTATTTATAAAAATCGCGAAAAAGAAGGGTACTTGCGTAGCGATCGCGTACAAGTCCGATTTTTTGATTAATTAATCGATGAAATCGTTTGTCCAACGACGGATTTCGACAGTGTAGATGTAGAAATCGTTTGTCCACCCCATGATTTCGTTTGTTCACCCTCCAGAACAGAATTATTTATAAAAATCGCGAAAAAGAAGGGTCCTGGCGAAGCGATCGCGTACAAGTTCGATTTTTTGTTAATTAATCGATGAAATCGTTTGTCCAACGACGGATTTCGACAGTGTAGATGTAGAAGACGTTTGTCCACCCCATGATTTCGTTTGTCCATTTTTCAGAATCGACTTAATTGCGTGCGTTGAATTTATTATTGCTTTCGTCAGTTTCTTGGCAAAATTACGCCGGCGTCGTTTGACTCGCGTGATCCGCGAGTACAAGCGCCATGGCTGGCACTTGTCACCACTGGTAGAACCAGTGGTACCGCACTTTACAGAGCGGTGCGACGCCGGACCGATTCAATAGTTTTACTATTGTAAAGTATCATTGTTCTGTTGAATTAAAGTTTTAACAGAATTTTTATATTTTTATGAATATCATTGTGGTCGGAAATAATTTTACCGTTTTTGGATTTGAAATCATTCGCAATTTTTGACTAATGTCATTGTGCAGTGTCCATACTCCTGTTGTATTACGGCAATAAGCTGTATAATGTGCTGCGCTATGAGATACGATGCCACTTAAAACGTATATTGCATCTTCAATTTGAAACTTTTCCGGTATGCTATTTAAAAATATTCCATTTATTTTATTTAGTTGGAAATAGATTTCGGTGTCTATGAACACATATGACTTTGGGTCTCTTTTTAATTGCACTGCTGATTGACATGTTTTACACGTGCGTGTTTGCACACTGAAGAATTGCGCAACAAAATTATCAAAATTTTGTTTAAAATCTTCATTTGTGAGTGTAATAATTAAATCTACTACAAACAATTTTCTAGACTTTACTTGACATTTGCCGCAGATTCTATTTTCTTCGACACTGCAAACGTCTGTTACAAGTTTTGTAAATAGCTGATTGACATTTGTAGTACAATCTACAATATTATTGCGATTCTCAAATATTGTACATAAAATAGCTCCTCGCTCTTCATACACGGAGTTGTTAATATTCTCCATAGCGTATTTTTTGACGAACACGAAAAATATATTGTCTGAATTTTCATCGATCCAGTTTTTAAATGTACTATAATTGCAATACGCACTGGTTAATACTTCAACCAATGCGTCGAATGCACACGTACTTTGAATATATATTTTTTCGCCATTAAGATGAACCAAATTACAGTTATTTCCATTTCTTAATATTTCATTTTTTATTTTCCTTAATGGCCTGTCGTATGTGAGGTGAATATCTGGGCATGAAGTTAAATATTTCCCTCTAGGAGTATTCTTTTTGTTTTCGATTAAGAGCTCCTGTATTATATTTAGTGTACTGCTTTTTTGTGTATTCGCGTTTGTTTTTACATTTTCTTTATTTTCAGAGTCCTCTAAATAATTTCTATTATTAGTTGAAACTCGTAAATCTTTTAATCTATTTGGTTTGGCTTCAATATTTAAGCCTTTCCAATTTTCCTGTTTCGTTAAATAATCATAAGTATGGGTAGCGTTTTGCGCATTTTCGTCAAAATCACGTGAATCGATTTTTCTTTCTTTTTCTTGTCTTATCTCAGTTTGCAGCAGTGCAATTTTTTCGTTCGTGCGTTTAATTGCAGCACGTTCCAATTTCGAGATATTTTCAATAGTTTTTATGTGGTGAATGATAAATTTATCGACGCGCATTGGTTTATAATTTGCGCCCAAATCTGAATGCTTGAGATCTTTAAAATATGCCTCACATCTAGAGGATATTGCTACATTCGATGACAGAGGGAAATATCCCCTCATCACCTGTGTCCAGAGTGGAAAATGTTTTGTCAATTTAACTAGATATGCGACTAGTTCTGGACAATAAGATGCGTTATACCTATCTGTCTCTACACTGTCTTTTGCAATTTGTTCAGCCTCATCTCTGACATTATTTATAAATGCAACTATATTTTCATTTTCATTCAGCATTTCTAAATCATCGTATTCTTTGTCATTCTCGTCGCTCGTAAAGGTGAATGACTTTATTCTTTCGAATAAATACGATCGCTTCTGCTCACAAATTACTACAATTCCATCAGAATCTTTGCAATCGTACTCACTGTAAGCGACAATAAATATTGAGCTAAGCAGTGTACTAAAATCTTCCACATTATCGCACGATGACATTATCCCCGCGCATCTTTGCTACAAATAATTTTTATTAAATGGGCAATATCAATTCTGATGAAACACCGAAGTGGATGTTGCAAAATTTCGCCACTAAACCATCGATAGCAATCGGAAATGTAATTTTTTAAGCAACGTTCATTGAATGCCAGGCTGGTTGCATTCAAAAGCGCCAGTGAATAATCGGAATCCACTTCTGGAGGCACCGCTGCCCCGTCTCGTATGATCTCCCTCAACCAGTATGTAATTAAATTTGTATCATGCTTTTCTGAAAGCATTTGAAATACTGGTTGTATACCATTTGCACCTTTTATAATAATTTGGTACAAGAATATATGTTTCTTGTCACCATTTAGTTTTTCTATTGTTTTCACTAATTTTCCAGTTGCGTCTATTTCTATTTTCCTGCACGATTTGATTGACGTTTTATACAGATCCATTTGCATGGGAGACCAGTAAAAACAATAGAAATGATCCTTTGCGATCTGTTTAATGTACCCTGAGTATTGCCCCTTACATTTCAACTCACATAATGAATTAATAGGGTCGAGATTTTTATTTATTCCTAATTCCCGTACAATGGCTTCTTCTCTGATTTTCCTCAAGGTACATTGTCGCGCAACATAAGGTGGTTCGGGATCGTCGTAGCTTAAATCAGATACGGCATCATTTCTCCATTGTCTGGGTTTAATATTTAAAAGTTGTTGCCCTATTGCTACCCTATTTTTTCCCTTTTCTTTTCATGCGGTATTCCCGAAGCATCGTCTGTGTGCACTCTTAACACAATACCAGTGCCAGGAGCCGGTTTATGTAAGCAATGAGCTTTAAATTCGGCACCGCATTCATTACAAGTGCCGTATATTTTCAAATATGTTTCCGCTTCCGGAGAATCGAAAATTTTGCTATATTTGAACGTATAAGCGCCAGGAATTTTCGTTTTTAAAAAAACTGGCTTTGCAAATAATATCCGTCCAACCGGGATTAAGTATTTTGTAAGATTTTCCACGAGTACCCTTTTTATTATAAATTTTCGATACAGGAGCAATAGATTTTCATTGCTCCTCAGACAATGTGATATCAAAAAAAAAATGGCGGCAGTTTTTTATGCATTTTATTTGCATCATTGTGGGGCACGAAATGTGGACTAATATTACTTACGTTAGAAACATCAATGCTGTCCATCATTGATTCGCCTTCTTCTTCTTCTTCCATTGGAATTTGGAAATGTTTCTTCAAATCCGTCAGCAAATTCCATCGATTGTTCCTCACATAAAAGTTTAAGGTGTTTGGTGACAACTTATCACAAATTTTTAAACACACTTCTTCCCACACTTTATCCGTACGGCACTTCAATTTATAATCCTCATCGAACACTTGACACTTTTCACACTGCTGCAACTTCTCCAGAATAACGCCGGAGTGTATCATTTGTTTCGATTTCAGCAGCGACACGTGGTGCAGTCCGCGTTACAAAGTAACTACGCATAAGGACGCTAGTCGAAGGTGGCGCTAAAATATTATATTGGACGCTTAATAATAAAGAAATCCAATTTTCACAGAAACAAAATGTATATGTAATTCTTTTTTTGTACACCGTAAATACAAAACATATTAAATAGGAAATCTGTGTAGAAATCTGGGGTAATTTTCTTACATAAGGGTGCCAAGCATTCTCGCGCCTGCCCTGCTGGTTAGTTACCAAATACACTAAACTTTTACGTTGAAACCATTCGATGGAATTTGCTGACAAATTTGAAAATATATCAATCTTGCGAGGTCCAGTCAACGCAAGTGCTAAGACTGCTAAGTAGCGTATTGTAACTATCTGTCACTAGTGGGGTCACAGCCGACTCTACTACTAGCCGTGCTATACAACGTGGCAACACCGCTCATGTGCGGATCGGGAGTCCTATTTTCAATAGTGGAGTTTCGTAGTCAGCATTAAAATTATCGTTATTTTGCGATATAAAATTATACTAATATACAGTATTTTTGATTAATTATGTATAAGGAATACATAAATATCATAACTATAGTAAGTAGATATAATACAGGAGTGTATTAATATTCATAAATGTGGTATATGTTATGTGGACTCTCGGAATAGTTTCGTGTTGTGATGCATTATATTTGAAATATTTACAGAGATTTGAAGAAAATAGGAGTGTGAAACAAGTTAAAACCATCTTTGAACCACATTGAAGGATTTACAAATTGATAAAGGTATGTATAAGTTAATAGAGACGTGAAATATGTGTAGACAAAATTATTGGTACGAAGCCAAACAGGTTAAGTGCCCGTAGAAAAGAGGTTAGCATAATTAGCTATTGAAAGGAACAATTATGCAGTTAAATATAAAATCGTGTTAGAGGGCAGTATTATTATTGTGGAAAATTTTTCTCACCACCCTATGGGTATTTACCATGGCATGTTACCTTTTTTTTTATTATAATGGGTTAACTTATATAAAATATGTTTATGATTTTCAGATTGCAAATGTTGAGATTCCAAATTACCATGATCTATTATGGCTTACATTATTGCATATACTTGAATAAATGAGGTTCTGACTTCTTCAGTGGGAACAGAAAGGACCCCTTTTTGTAAGTGATTAAAATATACATCGCCTATAGTTTTACCGTTATCATCCACAATTAATAATCGACATATATTGCAATTTAATTTTTTAGCAACAGAATGGGACCCATAACTGGATATGTAAATTTAAATGGAACCATCTACAACCGGAAGAATATTTTGTTGCTGTCCAATTTGTAAAAGATATAGCAACCATTTATTTTTTCGGTAATTCCTCATCTTTGAGGAATAAAAATATAGAATTATAATTATCTTTTAAAGTACCCTTATAATTTCCCTTACAATTCTTGGCAGGAAGACATGAATTCAGTATGGTAGAAGAAAAGGAAGAAAGCCTAAAAATAAGCGACGCAGAGGAATGTCAACTATGCAACATGAGTATGTCCCCAATATCAACAAAGGCATGCACAAAAAGTTAGGGAAAAAGAGTTCCCTGAAGTATTGAATATTAGGAACATCGAGGAAGCAAAGAATATGTTTTATTTTGTATAGACAGTAAAAAAAAGTAAACTAGCACTAATTGAAATGTAATAAGAGTATAAATAATATATAAAGTATAGATATTAGGCTTAAGTATAATGTAACACAGATAAAAGTAAGGATGTAGATAAATGTAGAGAACCAAACAACTTCCTTTGTAATTGGCTATGAGCCTGTAGAACAAATAAACATTATTATTATTATTATTATTATTATTAATTTCCCTTAATGAATACGTGAAATTTGTAAAAAAATTTATGTAAAACAAAATGTCCAAAAATGCTACAGATTGTATTAAATAAATGTGCTACACACAAAAATAAAGATCTGTAGGGTTAATATAAATAAATCAATCACCTGGATTATTGCTCCGCTTCTGATATTTAGAGGATTTCAGTGTTGCATTAATATAAACATCTCTATATTTAAAAGATAAACGGGAAACCGAAAGGCCGGTAGAGGGAGACTGCGTAGCCGGGAGGCCGGTGGGTAGTGAGAGGCTGATACGTAGTGTATATATATATCAAAGCCGGACTCTCGCGGTGTTGCCATTTTGCCTTCAGCACGGCTAGTACTAGAGTCAGCTGTGGTGGGGTCGTTGCCGGTCGCTGCGATCGGCCTTAAGGCTGGATCTCCTACCTGCCGGTCGCTGCGACCCTTTCGCAGCGACCCCACTAGTGCTAGGTAGAAACAGATGCATACTTCTCCCACCGGCAGCTAGGAGTTCCCGCCTTTAAGGGTCAATGCACACGAGCGATGCGGCGTCGTTGCGATCTCATAGCGGTACATATGTATATAGATAGAGAGAGATTTACACGTGACACAATTTTTGCGGCAGTGCGATATGACATTCTGCCGCAAAAAAATTGCGACACGTGTAAATCTCTCTATTGGGAGTAGAACATTAGCATGCGACACTAACGGTCGGTACGCAAACTAGTAGTAATGGCCGACGCAAGTATACCATTTATTGCGATCTACCAATTTTCACAGTATCGACTAATTGTATGCAGAAAAAAATGTTGTACAACAAATTGTAACGCTACAATGAACAATTGTCCCAATTTAAATATTCATAAAAGTGCCAAAAAGTGGAGTAACTTAAATTACCCACATTACATGCTTGTACATATTCCAAAATTGTGTCTAAATGTATTGTCAACATTTTTACTGTAAGAAATAACTTTGAAAGAAACTTTTATACTACTGGATTCATATAAAGATATAGTAAACGGTATACTTGCGTCGTCCATATTTGTTATGTCAGACCAGCGCCACCGTTCCCGCGGTGGTAGATTCCTTTGCCAATTCACATATGTACCGGTGCGAAATCGCAACGACGCCGCATTGCTCGTCTGAATGTACCCTTACCTACGGACTTTTCGTCAGCGACGACAAAGGGACTTTCTTGATTGAGAAAAATCAGTCTCGGGTTGCCACTTGCCAGAATAGTCCCTGACACATAAGGGGTCTGTTCGCGCATGCAGCGCATGAAATTGGTGGCATCGTACGATTCCCTAGAATTGCTGCAACTCCAAATTCCTGCAGTTCCTGCGCGCTTCATGCACCGCAAGTGGCATCGTATTGGTGGCAAGCGAGAGAAATTCTACGGAATTGTACGATGCCACCAATTTCATGCGCGAATCGGAACAGACCCAAGATTGTCACTGGTGCGTGTGATGACGCCGGGACGTCAAACCAATCGGCGCCAAGCTAGCTGTTGGGCCAAACACCAATCAGCGCCAAGCTAGGTTTTGGCTTCGAACCAATCGACGCCAAGTAACAATGTGTGCATCAGAGACATTCCGGGTATCCCTGATCACTGTCTTCATTGTCCACCATTGTCCACCCAGCATCCAAGAGCATTCAAAGAGTTATACAGGAAGAAAAAATGAACATGCAGAATGTAAGTATTAAAATGGTATACTGTTAAACAGGGTGATTCTCCCGCTAGAGTTCTCAAAGGTGATGTCGCGAATAAGTCGTGCCTTTTTTAATCGGGATATTTTTAAGGAAGTTAACTTTACATTATGCAAATAGATTTTTCAAATGGGCCATTTTCGTCGGGACGGCATAACAACGTGCGTTTACGAAAAACAGCACGTCTGTCTTCGTTGCGTAGGACGATAAATAACTACTATCCTATTATTGTAAGATTATTACTGTTGGACAAAATTTAACCTTTTTTCGGACTTGTAACATTCAATAGCCGTTCCTTTGCTCCACGCGATGCGACAGACAGTTTTCCTTCGGAAACCATCGTCAGAAGTAGTAAAACACCTCTCGTTTTCAATACAGAAACGAAAGAGTTGGGCAACACGTGCCCCGTCGACAGCGGTAGTCAATGGCACGTGGGCCGCTCAGCGTCACGGAATCGCGTAACGCGCGTACATTGTAACATCAAAAATATATAATCCAAAATGTGCTGTTCTTCGTGGCGAAGCACTGAAATATACTAGTCAGGCCCGTTCCTGGGTTTTGTCAAAATTTTCTACATAATAAACGGCCTACGGCCGCCCCTGGGTTTGGTCGTCCAAGTGCGCGGGCACTTTCTGCAGCCCCGCCAGGAACGGGCCTGATGCTAGTTTTCGCGGCGGAAGACCAAACGTCCTAATATTCGTTAGAAACGATGCAATGTGCTTCTTTAGGTGGGAAACTGAAACGTGTTGTTTTTCGTAAATGAAACGTGCTGTTTTTCGTAACGCACGTCGTTATGTCGTCCCCACGAAAATGGCCCACATAAAAAATTTATTTGCATAATGTAAAGCCGACTTCGTTAATAAAAAAATATTTAAAGAATGAGGTAATTGTGCATTAAAGGTGCATAATTGTGCATAATTTAAGATACAAAATTCATAAATTTTCCAAAAGTGATATCATCTATCCCCAACCTACTACCGATCACATTTTTTGCAAATATCTCGAAAACTAAAGCTGAGCACAATTTTTATACACAATTATCAAAGAAAATTTTAAATTAACAATTTTATTTAACTTGATCAAAAATGCACTGAAAACTAAAAAGTAATTATTTTCTTGTACTGCAATTATGACGGTGATATGTCTTATTCGGTAATAAAATCGTGGAGCAGGATATTTCATCGCTCATTTCGATTCTTGATTCTGTAATAAATCGATTCATATCCTGCTATGAAATATCCTGTCCCACGGTTTTATTTAAAGTGACATATCACAATCGCAATTGTAGTACAAGAAAATAAGTATTTTTTAGTTTTCAGTGCATTTTCGGTCAACTTAAATAAAACCCTTTAACACGAATTTTTGTTATATATTTTGTTTCATTTTCAGATGGAAAATGCACTTATGGATTTAGAGCCCCCCACCCCCCACCCCCACCCGCCAACGAGGGTAATCCTGTGGCGGAGGTGATGGCGGAGGTGGCGGCGGAAAGGGAGGAAGGAAGGGGCGCTGCTGCTGCTGCTGATCGGAGAACCGGTAACTCCGACGCAGTCCAACAGCAATTGAACAAAGTAAGTATGTGGAATGTAGTTCTATAGCTTACTTCCTACTAAACTACTCTGTGCGAAACGTTGCAATTGTCAGAATATTATTCCGTTTTAAGAAATGTCTTAATGTTTATGTTACTGTTTCAGTTACAAAAATTGAGGAAAAAATTCACACACTCCCGCGGCCGTGGAAGGGGAAATGGTACGGCCCGGAGAGAAAGAGGCCGATACCATTATAGAGGCGGCCGATATAATAAAGGCTGGGGAGGAAGAGGCCAGAGACGCGGTGGTGGGGGGAGGAGGAGGATCTGGAAATAAAATCATCAATGTCTATTTTTAAAACGGTTTCAATAAATTCTACTTTAATAATTTTTTAATAAGTTTAATTTTTTCATTTCAATTGGATACAGGGTGATCCTGGAGCGACTGGACTCAAAGAGATGGCACCCCGTGGCGACGACAACCCCTCGCAGTGCATCGCCGAATTTTATGATTTTTGACCCTCGAAGAGGTTGGTGTACCTATTAAGAAGTGTGAAATGGCCACGACGCCAATCGATTCCTTATGTTTCACCGAAGAAACTAACACTAAGAAAGACGTAATTCGGATCTTAACGCTAGCTTTGTTAAAAATAATCAAATTTACATTAAATTTGGTACGATCTTCATCGGAAAAACACAAGGAATCGATTGACGTCGTTTTCGTGGACATTTCTCACTTTTTATTGTATTCCAACCTCTTCGACGATCGAAAGCCATAAAATTCGACGAGGCACTGCAGCAGTGTGTTGGCCCTGCCACGAGGTACCAGGCGGCATCTCCTTGGCAGGCGTCGCTCCAGAATCGCCCCGTATGTCTTTCCTACATTTATCAGCTAGCGTGGATTTCCATCGATGCTGGTGGCTCGACCATTTTCACCTTTTATAATAATTTTGTATAAGAATATGTTTCTTGTCACCATTTAGTTTTTCTATTGTTTTCACTAATTTCCAGTCGCGTCTATTTCTATTTGCCTGCACGTTTTAATTAACGTTTTATACAATTCCATTTGCATAGGAGACCAGTAAAAACAATAGAAATGATCCTTTGAAATCTGATTAATGTACCCTGAGTATTGCCCCTTATGCTACAATTCACTTAACGAATTGATAAGATTAAGATTTTTATTGATTCCTAATTCTCGCACGATAGCTTAATCATTTATTTTTCTCAAAGTACACTGTCGTGGAACGTAGTATAATTCACCTTTAAAGCTGCGTATTCACCTGAGCATTCGCCCCAAATGAGCATTGCACGAGCACCGATCAATTCAAAAACTTCACGAGAATGTCGTGAGAAGACTTTTTTGTTATATTAAATTATATTTATGATAAAGTTACAAAGCACGATACTGCCGTCATAAAATACATTATACCTGAAGAAAGATTGGCAATTACTTTCAGATTTCTTGCAACCGGTGATTGTTATAGTATCTCACAATATCTTTCGAAATATCTAAACAGGTGATTTAAAAAATTATACCAGAAATGTGCGAAGCTGTCTAATGCATTATGTAAAGGTGAGGTATCCTCGCTGTCGCGACGAAGCGCGGTTTTTGAACGCGCTTCTGTTCCCTGTGTCGCGGCTGGGCGATCGCGATGGCGGACTGGTCGGGCCATCTCGGGATTGATACCTGGACTAATTAGTTATTCTGTCTCCCCACTGAGTAGCATTGTCTCGCGATACGTACGTGGACCGCGTTGATTAGCCAGGTGAGTAGGCCGACTAGGCCGATTCCAACCCAAATTTGAGTTTGAAGGCCATTTCCCCCACTCCTCCCCCGACCTTGAAATCCAAATTTGAGTTTCAAGGTCACAGGAAATCCATCGCAGCGTTGGCGAGCGGGCGCGGGCAGGGGCGGGCCGCGGTCGGGGCGCGGCCGGGCGGCGGCGGATGACGTCATAGAGATGGCGGAGTGGTGGGGGGGTATAAGCGCGAGAGCAGATATCGAATCAATCGATAACGAAATCGATATCGAACCGAAACCGCATCGAGGAGGAACCGCAGGTGAAGTACCACTCTCTTCTCTGGAGCGTGGTACCGAGGCTACCATTGGTAAGGAAGGAAGTATTAATTTTGAGATATTATTATAAATGAAAAAACGAATTCCGGGCGACGGGGCTCGAACCCAAGACCTCAGCGGTACGAGTCAGCCGCCTATCCAACTCCCCCAACGCCAGCTCTCTCACATTAGTCGTTTCCGAATGATACATATACCGAGCGTCACACACGCGCACACACACCGTTGCCGAACGCCAAAGAATTATCGGATGATGTCGGCTTTTTACGAACCGCGTCTTCGGAGGAGGGAAAGAGACAGAGCATTATTTTAAAGCTAAAAATTCTAGGGAGGGAAAGATCGACGTTTTACGAACCACATATTCGGAGGAGGGAAAGAGATAGAGCATCACCTTTAAAGCTAAAATTCTAGGGAGGGAAAGAGACAACACTACTTAGTGGTGCAGTCGCTTTTGTTGTTTAGATAACAGTATTTCAAAATGATTTTCAATCTTAGCGTCTCGCGCGATCGTGTGTAACTTGACTCCTCGGGAGAAGCCGTGCGGGATGACGTCATTTTCACGGCGCGAGGAACGAAATATAATTATGCAGCGTCGGCAGAATGTTTTTTTCCCCAACGCAGAGAAATAGTAATTATTGAAACGCTGAATCTTAAAATTAGGTGGCGAGGAGAAAGACGGATAAATAAAATTGACAAATAATATGTGTTTAAGGAATTTATTTAAAATTAAAGAATATAATTTAACATTTTTTCCTACGAGCATCAGCTAGAATATTGTTGCGAGCACCCTATGGATGGAATCCATGGCCCGCTGGTGCTCGCGACGAAGACAAGGGACAGCGAGAAGAAGGCGATCTGATCGATCGCCTGTCAAGCTGTCACTTGAGATACAGACGCCATTGCGAGCAGACGTAGTCCCGAATACCTCTACCTGATTAATTACTGTTATTTAATTACTATTATCCTTGTTAATGTTCACGTTCTGTTATTACACATTAAACTTATATTATGCCAACGCGAAAACTGCCGAGAAGTAAAATATCTGGGCCATATCGTAACAGAGAGTGGAGTTAAAACAGATCCGGAGAAAATTAAAGCCATTTCGGAATGGCCACAACCAAAGAACATCACGGAATTAAGAAGTTTCCTAGGATTATGCACGTACTACCGAAAATTTGTAAAGGATTTCTCCAGGATCGCCAAACCCCTGCATCGCCTCACCGAGACCAAACAAGACTACCAATGGACCGACGAATGCCAAAGAGTTTTCGAAGAGCTGAAGAAGAAATTAACCGAAACCCCGATACTAGCATACCCAGTGATAAACAAGGACTTCATCCTGGACACGGACGCCTCTAATTTCGCCATAGGCGGCGTCCTCTCACAGGAACACGAAGGACAGGAAAAGGTCGTAGCCTACTTCTCCAAGACCCTGGGAAAAGCAGAAAGGAACTACTGCGTCACCCGGAGGGAGCTACTAGCAGTAGTGAAATCCATCGAACACTTCCATCATTACCTCTACGGACGAAGATTTCTAATAAGGACAGATCATGCAGCGCTTCGTTGGCTGCTGACCTTCAAACACCCTGAAGGACAGGTAGCCCGTTGGATCGAACGACTACAAGAATACGACTTCGAAATTCGTCACAGGGAAGGAAAAGCCCACGGAAACGCCGATGGACTCTCCAGAAGACCGTGTATCGAAGAAAATTGTAAGAACTGCAATCGACTGGAGAAGAAAGAAGCAGAAGGAGAAGTACAGACCACGAAGAAGATTCACAGGATATTTTGTGAAGAAGACAAGAACGAGTGGAAACGAAGTCAAGAGAAGGATGAAACGATCGGCTTCATCCTTAAAAAGAAAGGAGAAGGGGAGAAGCCCGATTGGCAAGATGTTGCTCGTTTCTCCCCGCAAATGAAATATTACTGGTCAATCTGGGACTCGCTGGAAGTTCACGAAGGTTTACTTTTCAGGAAATGGGAGTCCCACGATGGTACAACGACCTCGTGGCTTTTGGTGGTACCGCACGAAAAGGTTGCAGGAGTCCTGAAGGAGTTCCATGATGCGCCAGCAGCTGGACACTTCGGAGTAAACAAGACCTTGGCAAAGATCCGCCAACAGTTCTTCTGGTCTACGTGTCGACAGGACGTTCAAGAGTGGTGCCGGCGGTGTGACACCTGTGCGGCAAAGAAGGGACCACGTCAAAGGGGAGCAGGGAACCTGAGAGTATACAACGTGGGAGCTCCGTTCGAGAGACTTGCCCTGGACGTTGTGGGTCCGCTCCCGAGGTCTCAGGCCGGCAACAGGTTTATGCTGGTCGTGGCGGACTACTTTACCCGGTGGCCGGAAGTAATCGCGATGCCAGACCAGCGAGCTGTCACAGTGGCAAGAGCTCTTCTGCACAACGTAGTGTGTCGTCATGGTGTACCGTTAGAGATACACACGGACCAAGGAAGGAACTTCGAATCCTCCGTGTTCAAGGAATTGCTGAAACTGCTAGGAATCAGGAAAACACGAACAACTCCTCTGCATCCTCAATCCGACGGTCTAGTAGAACGTTTGAACAGAACATTGCTCCAATATCTTGCAATGTTTGTTTCAGAACATCAACGAGATTGGGACGAATGGATTCCCATGTTCCTCCTCGCATACAGGTCAGCACGACATGAAGCTACACAACTAACGCCAGCGATGATCCTATATGGCCAGGAACTGCGTTTACCTCTACAATTATGGAGAGGACTACCCCCAGAGGTGGAAGACGACGAGGACGTTGAACGTGGATACTCCGAATGGATCCGAGGAAAAATGAAGAAGATCCACGAATTCGTTCGACGCCGTCTGGACATCTACAGTAAAGTGGTTCACGTGCGCCGCCTTGCCAAGTACGAAGGACAACTACAAGAGGAGTAAAGACGTAGCAGGACCACCACTGGACTCAAGAAAGAAGATTAGACTAAGCTAATCTGGTGGACTGGGCTGCGGAGGCTGCCTTCGTAGCCCGGCCCCCTTTTTTTTTTGAGTCTGTTTCAGGGAACACGATACCCCACGACGAGGGACAAGGTGTCGGGGGACTACCACCGCGGTCGGGATACGCGCTCCCGAATTCCCCGATTGTGCCACAATAGCGTGGCAGTCCGCAGCGGGGTGCGGACATACGTGAAAGCGCCCCGCTAGCCCCCTGGAGGAGACCCTGCGAGCCCCTGGCACGGCCAGGATGGAGGATCTCGCGGGGTACCCAGGAAAAAGAAGGAGAGAGGGTGGACAGCAGGAGGGAAATGGCATCCCCAATCACCAGACGGACAAGCGCTGCTTGGACCGGCTGGAGGGGATGTCGCGGAAACGGGAGCGCTAACCGGACGTACAGGACGGTCCCCTGGAACAACACCAGAGGCCAGGAAGAGGAATGGGGCCATCACGAAGCCGGGGGCTGGAGGAGAGAAGAAGAAGGTCATCATCAGGGTGGACGAGTCCGGCGGCTGCCGTGGGGGCTGGGCCGCTTGCATACTTGTGACTAGCTGCAATTCCCTGCTCGCGTGCTCGGCCTTCCTCGTTGGCTTTCCGGCTCGGGCGGCCCCAACGGTCTCTTTACAGACACGACCGAACCCTAAAGCGCTTTGTATTTCTGCAAGGGAAACCGGAGCGACAGCAACAGCAGGCGAACTTAGCGAGCGGGACAGCGATCCAGACGCAGGACGTGGAGACGGCCAGATCCCAAGACCGGACAACCCGGGGACCCACGCAGGGGATGTCGTCGTCGAACAAGAAGAAATTTTGAAGCTGCATCCAGAAACCCCAAAATCCAGGACAGACACGCGAACCCCGACCCTGAGATGACCAGACCCCGTACCCGTCTCTACCCAGGAAGAGGATGCGCCATCACAGAAGATGAAGTCCAAGAAAGAAGTGCGCAAGTTCGAAGACGCAAGTGGAGGGTAGAGACACGGGGAACCACGTACCCACGCCTTGCCCAAGGTTTTTGGGTGGTTTTCCCTTGGGCGTGAAGGCGAATGCCGAGGCCACGGTCGGAAGAGGCCACACAGCACTTAGTCCACTCTTTCGAACCAGGGTACGGCTGCAGACAGCGGAGAAGCTACAGCGGTCGGGACGACCGCTTTTCGAGAGGGGGGAGCAGTGTTGAGAGCACCCTATGGATGGAATCCATGGCCCGCTGGTGCTCGCGACGAAGACAAGGGACAGCGAGAAGAAGGCGATCTGATCGATCGCCTGTCAAGCTGTCACTTGAGATACAGACGCCATTGCGAGCAGACGTAGTCCCGAACACCTCTACCTGATTAATTACTGTTATTTAATTACAATTATCCTTGTTAATGTTCACGTTCTGTTATTACACATTAAACTTATATTATGCCAACGCGAAAACGTAACAATATCATTGATGGCACATGCTACCAGTTCGCAATCTACATAATAATCCTCACAGTAATGTTCGCTATCGCGTATGATTTTAGCAGCACGACGCGCATCTAATGTTTCGCAGGCAACACCGCTCTGCTGTAGCACGTTAACAAAAGTTTTAAATTTTACTCTCGCATCTTCCGCAGTTTGATACATCCGCGGATACATATATTCTATACATGGCTGAAGATTAAATAAAAATGATACTGTGTCCAGTGTGTAATATAGTGTATCATCACATTGTTTAATCTTTATAATTGGTGAATCAAAGATCCGAAAAAAATCCACCGTTAAACTATCAATCTGCATCGAAGGTGATCCAGGTAATCGTGCACGTTCTTCGATGGTTTCACAGCTGTCGAATAGCAAACCCCATGTATGCCATGATAATATGAAATGATTTCCATGATTGTCGCCGAGAAGAACTTCTACATCGACTGTAGGTCCTACGTCGATTCCAATTTCCAAATATTTGCTACCCATGGATGTTAATGCGTATCTTCTAACCATGATACGCGATCCTTGACGCGGACTAAGAGAACAATCAAAGCTATGAAATTGTCCGCTCGTATTAGGAACAAACATAACCATTTTGAGAAGATATACAAATTATGCCTTACCAATCATTATATATATTCTCCCCACATGGAGCTACACCATCATCTCGCACAATCGGAACGAAATAATCTTCACACTCAGCGAGTATTTCATCAATGGTGCTGTACATTTTTGTTTCAGACCACTATTTGTTCCGTCGAAAGTCACTGAGGCTACTGAACGATTGATTGAATAGCGTCCGGGAACTGGCTTAAATAGAGGTGCAATTGCTTCCCCCCACTATCACATTTTATTCTAAACCCAACAATTTTTCAAAAATGATTTTCAATCTTAACGCCGCAGCGTCTCGCGCGATCGTGTGTAATTTGACTCCTCTGGAGCAGCCGTGGTGCAACGTGACGTCATTTGGCAGCCCGAAGAACGCTCGAACGAAATAAACGCTGAATCTTAAAATTAGGTGGCGAGGAGAAAGACGGATAAATAAAATTGACAAATAATATGTGTTTAAGAAATTTTATTTAAAGTTAAAAGAATATAATTTAACATTTTTTCCTACGAGCATCAGCTAGAATATCATTGATGGTACATGCTAACAGTTCGCAATCTACATGATAATCCTCACAGTAATGTTCGCTATCACATATGATTTTAGCAGCACGACGCGCATCTAATGTTCCGCAGACAACATCGCTCTGTTGTAGCACGTTAACAAAATTTTAAAAATTTCATCTACACATCATATGCAGTTTCATACAACCGCGGATACCCATAGGCTATACACAGCTCAAGATTAAATAAAAATGTTACTGTGTCCAGTTTGTAATACACCGACTTATTATGTAGTGTCGTCTTTACAATTGGAGGCGAGAATCATAGAAAGAATTATGCGGAATCGATAGAAATTGGTGAGGTGAGATGGAGGGAGACAGACAAGTAAATAGATTGTAATATATGTGAAATGATTATATATTGTTCCATTAATTAAAAAATAGAAATATAAAAAGAAAAAATATAAAAATAGCATATAAATAGTGTCTCGGCAGAACCATCTCTCTCTCTCTCTCTCTCTCTCTCTCTCTCTCTCTCTCTCTCTCTCTCTCTCTCTCTCTCTCTCTTCTCACTCTATCAATCTCTTTTTTTTCTCTTTCTCTTTGTTTCTCTTTTTCTCTTCTTCTCTTCTTCACATCAATCGCAAGACAATTTGAACATTCTCGAACAGCTGATGGACTTCCTATTTTCTTTTCGCGACATCATACATACACACATACTCTTCCACACAACACCTCATATACATTCATACACACTCACGCTCTCGTGACCGACCCGAGTGCTCAGTTACACAGAACAGTAATATCTCGAAAACATTCGCCGAAAGTGTTACGTATCTATTGTATCGCCTCAATTCTTTATCTCTAATTAAACCGCACTATTCTCAACATTTTTGAGTTCTCTCTATACAAATAGAATATAAAAATATGAAATAAAAATATCAAAAAAAAAGAAAAATGTAAAAATATACAAATACAATATAAAAAGAAAAAATATAAAAATAGAGTATAAATAGAATATACAAATATTTATACATTTCTATTATATACAAAACAATTATACATTTCTAGAATATACAAATATAAAATGAAAAATAAAAATATAAAAATATAAAAATATAAAAATACAATATAAAAGAAAAAATATAATAATAATAATTTAATTTATTCCCACTTTCGTGTTACAATTTAACGATCATACTCTTTCCATTTCATTCCCGTGATTGCGCAGTGTAAGTCCTGTCCTTCTAATGTATCCTGCTGTGTCTTAACAATTTTTTCTGTTTTACAAGTGTTTCCTAATTTATTATATGTTACATAATCTTCTTTTATCACTTTCCTGTTCTTCCCATCTTTTCTATCTCCCTATTATCTCCTGCAGAATAGCCAAGTCTTTCCCTTCTCCTTTAATTACCTCTGTCCAATTCCTACCACTCTTTCCACTTACTTCACATGCTTGAATCACGTGTTTCACTGTTTCTTCCTCTTTCTTACAATGCCTACATACCCTTTCTTCTATCATTAGCCAATATTTGCATGCCCTTGTTTCACTACCCTGTATGAATCTTCCTATCGTTTCTAATTCTCCTTTTTTCTTTTTCCCACACAAGTATTCCGACCTATCTCCTGGTGTCCTTGCCACCTCTCTTAGTTCTCTTAGGAATTTTGACTCCTATACTTTCATCTCTCTTTCTTGTTCTTGGGTGTCTTTACTTATCTGCCCTATTTTGGTCCACACTTCTTCCCCATTTAATTTCTCGTTTTCCATTTTTCATTTGACCATCCTCTCCCTTCCAAGAATTTGATTATCATTCTTTCCCTTTTCGTTACTTCATTTCCTCTCATTAGTCTTCCCCCACATTCATATCTTATCGATGCTTTATCCGAATTTATTAGCCTCTGTTCAAACTTCATTGCCCTTACTCCAATTTTAATTGCTATGTCATCTCTTCATGTTTCTTTTAACAACCAGTATGTTGGTGTTGATCTCTCCAATTTCATTAACCACCCTATGTATTTCGCCTGCAATTTTTCTATTTCCTCATACCTTCTCCATCCCCATATCTCTGCCCCATACGCCACAGTGCTTCTAACTAGCGCATCAAGCAGTTTAATTCTTCCTGCCACATCGCAGAGTATTAATAGCAATGAGAAGATATTGCGGCAGACACGCAAAACACTGTGCCATGCAAAATGTATTTAAAATATTCAACTGGTGGTCTAAACACCAGAGGCATAAATAAAATATAATCAATTTTTTCAATGTATATGAAAATGTTTTTTTCTTCACCCTCCCCCAACCTAATCTCCTACATGTGATGTACGCTAGATTAAGACAATAGAAGTGGTTCATTACACGTCCAATACACGTTCGAAGTGGTACGATTGACGTTCGATACACGTTCGAAGAGGTACGATAGACGTTCAATGTGGTACGATTGACGTTCGATACACGTTCGAAGTGGTACCATTCACGTTCGATGCATGCTCGAAGTAGTACGATAGACGTTCGATACACGTTCGAAGAGGTACGATAGACGTTCGATATACGTCCGAAGTGGTACGATTGACGTTCGATACACGTTCGAAGTGGAACCATTAGCGTTCCATGCATGTTCGAAGTAGTACGATAGACGTTCGATACACGTTCGAAGAGGTGAGATAGACGTTCGATATGCATTCGAAGAAGTACGATAGACGTTCGATACACGTTGAAAGTGGTTCATTACACGTTCGATTCACATTGAAAGTGGTGCGAAGACGTTCTGTACACGTTCAGATTGATATGGTCGAGCCGATTTTACACTGATACAATCATGGGAATGAAGTGGAAAGAGTATATTGTTAAATTGAAACACAAAAGTGGGCAATAAATTAAATTATTATTATTATATTTTTTCTTTTTATTTTGTATTTTTATATTGAATTTTTATATTTTTTCTTTTTTATTTTATATTTTTACACTCTATTTATAATCTATTTATATTCTATTTATATACTATTTTTATATTTTATCTTTTATTTTATTGTTTGTTCATTTTCTCTTACTTTATTATTATATTATTTTTTTATTGTATATTTCTTATGCAATGGTATTTTCTTTTATTTCATTATTTTATTTTCTTCTCTTTATATTTATATTCATATTGTTTTTATATTGTATTGTATTTTATTTTCTTTAATATTTATTATTCTTTTTATTATATTTCTTATACAATGATATTTTCTTTTATTTCATTATATCATTTTCTTCTCTTTTATATTTATATTTTTTTTATATTTAATTGTATTTTCTTTTCTTTTATTATTTTATTTTATTTTATTTAATAGTTATATTGATTTTTTTATTGTATTTTATTTTCTATTTTAATTGTATTTTTATATTTTTATATTCATTTATATTTATATTTTTTATATTGTATTGTGTTTTATTTTATATTTTTTATAATACATTTTTATATTTTTATTGGGAAAGAAGTGTGAACCAAAATGGAGCATATAGTAAAGACATCCAAGACCAAGAAAGAGAGATGACAATAAAAGAGTCAAAGTTCCTAAGAGAATTAAGAGGGGTGGCAAGGAAACCAGGAGATAAGCCGAAATACTTATGGGGGAAAAGGAAAAAAGGAGAGGAGAATTAGAAAGGATATGAAGATTCATACAGGGTAGTGAAACAAGGGCATGTAAATATTGGCCATCGAAAGAAGGAAGGATACGTAGGCTTTGTAAGAAAGAGGCATAAACAGTGAAACACATGATTGAAGCATGTGAAGTAAGTGGAGAGAGTGGCAGCAATTGGAAAGAGGTAATTAGAGGAGAAGGGACAAATTTGGCTATTCTACAGGAGATAATAGGGAGATGGAAAAGATGGGAAGAACAGGAAAGAGATAAAAGAATATTATGCAACATAAAATAGATTAGGAAACACTTGTAAAATAGAAAAAATTGTTAAGACACAGCAGAATACATTAGAAGGACAGGACTTACACTGACGCAATCACGGGAATGAAATGGAAAGAGTATATGATCGTTAAATTGTAACACGAAAGTGGGCAATAAATTAAATTATTATATTTTTTCTTTTATATTGTATTTTTATATTTTTATATTTTTATTTTTTATTTTATATTTGTGTATTCTATTTATACTCTATTTTTATATTTTTTCTTTTTATATTGTATTTGTATATTTTTACATTTTTCTTTTTTTTTTGATATTTTTATTTCATATTTTTATATTCTATTTGTATAGAGAGAACTCAAAAATGTTGAGAATAGTGCGGTTTAATTAGAGATAAAGAATTGAGGCGATACAATAGATACGTAACACTTTCGGCGAATGTTTTCGAGATATTACTGTTCTGTGTAACTGAGCACTCGGGTCGGTCACGAGAGCGTTAGTGTGTATGAATGTACCCCATAAAAAAACTTCAAAAAGTAAAAAAATTACGCCAAGTACATGAAAAATCAAATATATCACAAAAAATAGAAGGTAATAATAAAATCACAAAAAAATAGAAGACAATATACAATCCCCCAAAAAATAGAACAAAATATATAATCACAAAAATAGAAGATAATACACAAAAAAATAGAACAAAATATACAATCACAAAAAAATAGAAGATTATAATAATTACAAAATAAAAAAAAGGTGTGAAATCAAAATGAGCTGCAAGTACATAAAGGTACTTTCCAACTGCGCTTAAGATGACACAACTACATATACACAGCTAAAATGCTGTGATCATACATTCCATTACTCATATCGCGGACATTTTTTAATTAATCCGTCAAAAAGAATCCCATTTAAAAAAAATTGTCGTAAATTAATAACTTTACAAAATTAATAATATACAAAAATTACGCCAATTATAAGAATGGCTATTATACAAAGACAAAATTGTATTAAATAATATTAAGCAGACATATTTTTATACAAGTAAATATTTTAATACGAATAAATATTTTATTCAAAATACTTGGCGCTGCACTCCGAATTGGAGTTGCTAAACTGAAATAAATATATATAAATTGCATTAATCTTTTTCTTTCTTTCTTGTGCGTGCTTTCGTGAATGTGTGTATGTGTGCGGGTGCATATGCTACGTATGATATTAGAGTTAAATATATGTAGAATAGATCTGACTGCGTTTCTAATATGTATATGTATATATATGTTTATGTATTTTAGATTGTAAGGGAGTTATTATAAATTATTAGTACTACTAAAACAATTAACATTTTTTCGGTTCCGCAGCGCCAAGTATTTTGAATAAAATATTTATTCGTATTAAAATATTTACTTGTATAAAAATATGTCTGCTTAATATTATTTAATACAATTTTGTCTTTGTATAATAGCCATTCTTATAATTGGCGTAATTTTTGTATATTATTAATTTTGTAAAGTTATTAATTTACGACAATTTTTTTTAAATGGGATTCTTTTTGACGGATTAATTAAAAAATGTCCGCGATATGAGTAATGGAATGTATGATCACAGCATTTTAGCTGTGTATATGTAGTTGTGTCATCTTAAGCGCAGTTGGAAAGTACCTTTATGTACTTGCAGCTCATTTTGATTTCACACCTTTTTTTTATTTTGTAATTATTATAATCTTCTATTTTTTTGTGATTGTATATTTTGTTCTATTTTTTTGTGTATTATCTTCTATTTTTGTGATTATATATTTTGTTCTATTTTTTGGGGGATTGTATATTGTCTTCTATTTTTTTGTGATTTTATTATTACCTTCTATTTTTTGTGATATATTTGATTTTTCATGTACTTGGCGTAATTTTTTTACTTTTTGAAGTTTTTTTATGGGGATCTCACTTCTTTTTACAAAGATAATTGGCATAGTAGGGGCAGACTTTAGATAATTTTTATTGGGGGAAAAAAAGTGGAAAATTTGAAATCGACCGGAAGACGGGAAACCGGGTCTCATCGCATTTGAATTTTTTTTGTAATCGTTTTTCTCCATTGTAGTATATCGTTAATATACATGTTTATATATGGTTGAATTTGTCTTTTTACACTCTGTAATAATATAGAATCAAAGTATAAGATTACTTGAAAAATTATGACCTTGAAATCTCGTAAATTTACCGTAAAAAAACATCTTTCGTTGTAATTATTTTTACCATGTCAAACAGTACAACTTTTGTCTAAGGAATTTTTTTCATATATATATATATTTTTAAAATAAATTGAAAAATATCTGCAAAAATTGGTGCATTTCGGATGTAGTTTTCCCTTTAATCAGTTATTTATAATTATCCAAAAAAAATTTTAGACGAAAATTATACTGTTTGACAACATAAATATAATGCCAACGAAAAAAGTATTTTTTGATGGTTCATTTTTTGAGATTTCAAGGTCATGATTTTTTTGTGTAATCTTATACATTGATTCTATATTATTACAGAGCGTAAAAAGATAACGACATATAAAAATGTATATTAACGATATACTACAACGAAGAAAAACGAGTTACGAAAATAAAAAATTTCAAATGCGATGAGGCACAGTTTCTCGTTCTCCGATCAATTTCAAATTTTGCACACATTATTTTTTCTCCCAGTGGCATAATCCTTGGGGAGTGACCCCGTCAAAAATCTCAAAATTATATTTCGACAAGAGTAACTAAGGTCCACCCTAATAAACAGTCTTATGACGGGATAGAATTAAAGATAAATTCTACATAATAGAAACTATGCACACCTGCAATGCTTCAAGATGATGATTGAATTGGTGGAATTGGTTTAAATTTGAGTTTTCTGATATGAACCAAACTTACAAGAAGCAAATAGAGGATTGCAGCTGAATAAAATCGTTTAATAAAATCGTTTAATTAATATAATTAATATAATACTATGTCACAATAAATTTTTTTCTCTGCCGTAGATCATACTGCATCATCTTCTGCTTTGATTATCTGTAAATATATATAAAATCCACATTTTAGTTATTTTAGTTACAACTTAACGTAGAACTTATTATATATAGAAATAGAGTGGCCTTTTGCTTTAGTGAGTGTAGAGACTAAATAATGTGTCCGAAGGAGGTGCGAGCGTATGGCAGAAAGTCTTGTTGCAGGAAATTTAAATGCTAATGGTAATAATTCAGCGAAATGAACGCGGAGATCCAATATTTTTAACGCACAATGTATTGGTGTTGGAATGAAACTAATTTATTTAGTATGTTTATTGGTGATTTTAAATAATGGGAATCTAAAAAATTAATGAATTAATGAATAGCGTGACAACTACTTTGGATTTTATTAATTAAAGTATTACGAATGTCTTTCACAAAAGATTGAAAAGCATTAACGGAGATGTGTTTTCAGTGTACTTTCTTCACTAATGTGACTTGCTTTACATTGCAAGCAGACCACCATAATCTATTTTCTTAATAATTCTTAATGCTATGTCTTTAAACAAATTTTGTCGATTTACCTTATTTGACAAAGTTCCAGAAACTTGTGCGAAACAAGATGCTCTGTCTATCTATTTAATCTTCTCCGGACAACCTCCACGCCTGTGCATTCCCTTCATTTCTATCCATCCAACCCTGTGCGTCCCCTTCAATTGTACTATCCAAGCCTGTGCGTCTCCTTCATTTTTATCGAAGTCCTGTACGTCCCCTTCATTTCTATAATATAATAACCTTTACATAAAATAAAAACTCTAAATTGCTGGTATACAAATACAAATATCTGGCAATTTAAATTCAATGCAATTTTTTACTACAATATATTATTTTGTACAAGCATGGTACAAATTTCTAGAAACTTATGCGAAAGAAGGTGCTTCTCTGTCGAACCTTCTCCGGACAACTTCCAAGTCTGCGACTCTACATAAAAAATCTATTAAATAAATTTGGCGACTTACCTTGTTAATTGAGACAATAATTCCGTCTCCTATTTAGTGTAAAAACTCCTGACATCTCAAATTTGGACAACTTACATTATTTGACACTTGGAGGTTAAGATTGGTAGGTTATAAAGTTCAATGTATTTAAAAAATAGTTTGTACAATGACGGACGACGATCCCTGCCGAATAATCCCGAGAGTCGACGAACGAAGAACGAAACATGTGTTAGTTTCGTTTTGGCTGAAGGTGTGCGTGTAACACGTATATACGTAGAAGAACGAAACATGTGTTAGTTTTGTTTTGACTGAAGGTGTGCGTGTAACGCGTATACGTATTATGTTTGACGAAAAATTTCTAGAAGAATCAGAAGAAGAAGAAGAAGAAGAAGAATCTTAACATTCCGACTGATCCATGAGACGATATTATCATATCTCTGTTATGCGTGGACCGATTTTATTGAAATTGGTCTCATTCCAAAGCTTATATGCGGTTTACATAAGAAAAATGCCTTTAAATTTAGAAACTATTGCAAGCGTCATGAGATATTAATGAAATAAGTTTCAGGTTAGGTTGGATTAGCCGGGCGACGAGTAAATGATAAGCAGTAGCGACAGTCGCCATATATAGGGTGTCTTTTTCTTTCCTGTACTTTCTTTCCTGTACTTGGCGTCGAGACGCTACCGCGTCTCTAGATATGAGGAGTTGTGTGGAAGAGTTGTATGTATGTATGATGTCGCGAAAAGTAAATAGGAAGTCCATCAGCTGTTCGAGAATGTTCAAATTGTCTTGCGATTGATGTGAAGAAGAGAAGAAGAGAAAAAGAGAAAGAAAGAGAAAGAGAAAAAAAAGAGATTGATAGAGTGAGAAAGAGAGAGAGAGAGAGAGAGAGAGAGAGAGAGAGAGAGAGAGAGAGAGAGAGAGAGAGAGATGGTTCTGCCGAGACACTATTTATATGCTATTTTTATATTTTTTCTTTTTATATTTCTATTTTTTAATTAATGGAACAATATATAATCATTTCACATATATTACAATCTATTTACTTGTCTGTCTCCCTCCATCTCACCTCACCAATTTCTATCGATTCCGCATAATTCTTTCTATGATTCTCGCCTCCAATTGTAAAGACGACACTACATAATAAGTCGGTGTATTACAAACTGGACACAGTAACATTTTTATTTAATCTTGAGCTGTGTATAGCCTATGGGTATCCGCGGTTGTATGAAACTGCATATGATGTGTAGATGAAATTTTTAAAATTTTGTTAACGTGCTACAACAGAGCGATGTTGTCTGCGGAACATTAGATGCGCGTCGTGCTGCTAAAATCATATGTGATAGCGAACATTACTGTGAGGATTATCATGTAGATTGCGAACTGTTAGCATGTACCATCAATGATATTCTAGCTGATGCTCGTAGGAAAAAATGTTAAATTATATTCTTTTAACTTTAAATAAAATTTCTTAAACACATATTATTTGTCAATTTTATTTATCCGTCTTTCTCCTCGCCACCTAATTTTAAGATTCAGCGTTTATTTCGTTCGAGCGTTCTTCGGGCTGCCAAATGACGTCACGTTGCACCACGGCTGCTCCAGAGGAGTCAAATTACACACGATCGCGCGAGACGCTGCGGCGTTAAGATTGAAAATCATTTTTGAAAAATTGTTGGGTTTAGAATAAAATGTGATAGTGGGGGGAAGCAATTGCACCTCTATTTAAGCCAGTTCCCGGACGCTATTCAATCAATCGTTCAGTAGCCTCAGTGACTTTCGACGGAACAAATAGTGGTCTGAAACAAAAATGTACAGCACCATTGATGAAATACTCGCTGAGTGTGAAGATTATTTCGTTCCGATTGTGCGAGATGATGGTGTAGCTCCATGTGGGGAGAATATATATAATGATTGGTAAGGCATAATTTGTATATCTTCTCAAAATGGTTATGTTTGTTCCTAATACGAGCGGACAATTTCATAGCTTTGATTGTTCTCTTAGTCCGCGTCAAGGATCGCGTATCATGGTTAGAAGATACGCATTAACATCCATGGGTAGCAAATATTTGGAAATTGGAATCGACGTAGGACCTACAGTCGATGTAGAAGTTCTTCTCGGCGACAATCATGGAAATCATTTCATATTATCATGGCATACATGGGGTTTGCTATTCAACAGCTGTGAAACCATCGAAGAACGTGCACGATTACCTGGATCACCTTCGATGCAGATTGATAGTTTAACGGTGGATTTTTTTCGGATCTTTGATTCACCAATTATAAAGATTAAACAATGTGATGATACACTATATTACACACTGGACACAGTATCATTTTTATTTAATCTTCAGCCATGTATAGAATATATGTATCCGCGGATGTATCAAACTGCGGAAGATGCGAGAGTAAAATTTAAAACTTTTGTTAACGTGCTACAGCAGAGCGGTGTTGCCTGCGAAACATTAGATGCGCGTCGTGCTGCTAAAATCATACCGCGATAGCGAACATTACTGTGAGGATTATTATGTAGATTGCGAACTGGTAGCATGTGCTCGCAACAATATTCTAGCTGATGCTCGTAGGAAAAAATGTTAAATTATATTCTTTAATTTTAAATAAATTCCTTAAACACATATTATTTGTCAATTTTATTTATCCGTCTTTCTCCTCGCCACCTAATTTTAAGATTCAGCGTTTCAATAATTACTATTTCTCTGCGTTGGGGAAAAAAACATTCTGCCGACGCTGCATAATTATATTTCGTTCCTCGCGCCGTGAAAATGACGTCATCCCGCACGGCTTCTCCCGAGGAGTCAAGTTACACACGATCGCGCGAGACGCTAAGATTGAAAATCATTTTGAAATACTGTTATCTAAACAACAAAAGCGACTGCACCACTAAGTAGTGTTGTCTCTTTCCCTCCCTAGAATTTTAGCTTTAAAGGTGATGCTCTATCTCTTTCCCTCCTCCGAATATGTGGTTCGTAAAACGTCGATCTTTCCCTCCCTAGAATTTTTAGCTTTAAAATAATGCTCTGTCTCTTTCCCTCCTCCGAAGACGCGGTTCGTAAAAAGCCGACATCATCCGATAATTCTTTGGCGTTCGGCAACGGTGTGTGTGCGCGTGTGTGACGCTCGGTATATGTATCATTCGGAAACGACTAATGTGAGAGAGCTGGCGTTGGGGGAGTTGGATAGGCGGCTGACTCGTACCGCTGAGGTCTTGGGTTCGAGCCCCGTCGCCCGGAATTCGTTTTTTCATTTATAATAATATCTTAAAATTAATACTTCCTTCCTTACCGATGGTAGCCTCGGTACCACGCTCCAGAGAAGAGAGTGGTACTTCACCTGCGGTTCCTCCTCGATGCGGTTGTGGTTCGATATCGATTTCGTTATCGATTGATTCGATATCTGCTCTCGCGCTTATACCCCCCCACCACTCCGCCAT
The DNA here is from genome assembly GCA_963932335.1 of Andrena marginata. NCBI lineage: Eukaryota > Metazoa > Arthropoda > Insecta > Hymenoptera > Andrenidae > Andrena > Andrena marginata. Next base: position 19,360,730 of record OZ010663.1, read on the forward strand.
CTCTATGACGTCATCCGCCGCCGCCCGGCCGCGCCCCGACCGCGGCCCGCCCCTGCCCGCGCCCGCTCGCCCACGCTGCGATGGATTTCCTGTGACCTTGAAACTCAAATTTGGATTTCAAGGTCGGGGGAGGAGTGGGGGAAATGGCCTTCAAACTCAAATTTGGGTTGAAATCGGCCTAGTCGGCCTACTCACCTGGCTAATCAACGCGGTCCACGTACGTATCGCGAGACAATGCTACTCAGTGGGGAGACAGAATAACTAATTAGTCCAGGTGTCAATCCCGAGATGGCCCGACCAGTCCGCCATCGCGATCGCCCAGCCGCGACACAGGGAACAGAAGCGCGTTCAAAAACCGCGCTTCGTCGCGACAGCGAGGATACCTCACCTTTACATAATGCATTAGACAGCTTCGCACATTTCTGGTATAATTTTTTAAATTACCTGTTTAGATATTTCGAAAGATATTGTGAGATACTATAACAATCGCCGGTTGCAAGAAATCTGAAAGTAATTGCCAATCTTTCTTCAGGTATAATGTATTTTATGACGGCAGTATCGTGCTTTGTAACTTTATCATAAATATAATTTAATATAACAAAAAAGTCTTCTCACGACATTCTCGTGAAGTTTTTGAATTGATCGGTGCTCGTGCAATGCTCATTTGGGGCGAATGCTCAGGTGAATACGCGGCTTTAAAGGTGAATTATACTACGTTCCACGACAGTGTACTTTGAGAAAAATAAATGATTAAGCTATCGTGCGAGAATTAGGAATCAATAAAAATCTTAATCTTATCAATTCGTTAAGTGAATTGTAGCATAAGGGGCAATACTCAGGGTACATTAATCAGATTTCAAAGGATCATTTCTATTGTTTTTACTGGTCTCCTATGCAAATGGAATTGTATAAAACGTTAATTAAAACGTGCAGGCAAATAGAAATAGACGCGACTGGAAATTAGTGAAAACAATAGAAAAACTAAATGGTGACAAGAAACATATTCTTATACAAAATTATTATAAAAGGTGAAAATGGTCGAGCCACCAGCATCGATGGAATTCCATGCTAGCTGATAAATGTAGGAAAGACATACGGGGCGATTCTGGAGCGACGCCTGCCAAGGAGATGCCGCCTGGTACCTCGTGGCAGGGCCAACACACTGCTGCAGTGCCTCGTCGAATTTTATGGCTTTCGATTGTCGAAGAGGTTGGAATACAATAAAAAGTGAGAAATGTCCACGAAAACGACGTCAATCGATTCCTTGTGTTTTTCCGATGAAGATCGTACCAAATTTAATGTAAATTTGATTATTTTTAACAAAGCTAGCGTTAAGATCCGAATTACGTCTTTCTTAGTGTTAGTTTCTTCGGTGAAACATAAGGAATCGATTGGCGTCGTGGCCATTTCACACTTCTTAATAGGTACTCCAACCTCTTCGAGGGTCAAAAATCATAAAATTCGGCGATGCACTGCGAGGGGTTGTCGTCGCCACGGGGTGCCATCTCTTTGAGTCCAGTCGCTCCAGGATCACCCTGTATCCAATTGAAATGAAAAAATTAAACTTATTAAAAAATTATTAAAGTAGAATTTATTGAAACCGTTTTAAAAATAGACATTGATGATTTTATTTCCAGATCCTCCTCCTCCCCCCACCACCGCGTCTCTGGCCTCTTCCTCCCCAGCCTCTATTATATCGGCCGCCTCTATAATGGTATCGGCCTCTTTCTCTCCGGGCCGTACCATTTCCCCTTCCACGGCCGCGGGAGTGTGTGAATTTTTTCCTCAATTTTTGTAACTGAAACAGTAACATAAACATTAAGACATTTCTTAAAACGGAATAATATTCTGACAATTGCAACGTTTCGCACAGAGTAGTTTAGTAGGAAGTAAGCTATAGAACTACATTCCACATACTTACTTTGTTCAATTGCTGTTGGACTGCGTCGGAGTTACCGGTTCTCCGATCAGCAGCAGCAGCAGCGCCCCTTCCTTCCTCCCTTTCCGCCGCCACCTCCGCCATCACCTCCGCCACAGGATTACCCTCGTTGGCGGGTGGGGGTGGGGGGTGGGGGGCTCTAAATCCATAAGTGCTTTTTCCATCTGAAAATGAAACAAAATATATAACAAAAATTCGTGTTAAAGGGTTTTATTTAAGTTGACCGAAAATGCACTGAAAACTAAAAAATACTTATTTTCTTGTACTACAATTGCGATTGTGATATGTCACTTTAAATAAAACCGTGGGACAGGATATTTCATAGCAGGATATGAATCGATTTATTACAGAATCAAGAATCGAAATGAGCGATGAAATATCCTGCTCCACGATTTTATTACCGAATAAGACATATCACCGTCATAATTGCAGTACAAGAAAATAATTACTTTTTAGTTTTCAGTGCATTTTTGATCAAGTTAAATAAAATTGTTAATTTAAAATTTTCTTTGATAATTGTGTATAAAAATTGTGCTCAGCTTTAGTTTTCGAGATATTTGCAAAAAATGTGATCGGTAGTAGGTTGGGGATAGATGATATCACTTTTGGAAAATTTATGAATTTTGTATCTTAAATTATGCACAATTATGCACCTTTAATGCACAATTACCTCATTCTTTAAATATTTTTTTATTAACGAAGTCGGCTTTACATTATGCAAATAAATTTTTTATGTGGGCCATTTTCGTGGGGACGACATAACGACGTGCGTTACGAAAAACAGCACGTTTCATTTACGAAAAACAACACGTTTCAGTTTCCCACCTAAAGAAGCACATTGCATCGTTTCTAACGAATATTAGGACGTTTGGTCTTCCGCCGCGAAAACTAGCATCAGGCCCGTTCCTGGCGGGGCTGCAGAAAGTGCCCGCGCACTTGGACGACCAAACCCAGGGGCGGCCGTAGGCCGTTTATTATGTAGAAAATTTTGACAAAACCCAGGAACGGGCCTGACTAGTATATTTCAGTGCTTCGCCACGAAGAACAGCACATTTTGGATTATATATTTTTGATGTTACAATGTACGCGCGTTACGCGATTCCGTGACGCTGAGCGGCCCACGTGCCATTGACTACCGCTGTCGACGGGGCACGTGTTGCCCAACTCTTTCGTTTCTGTATTGAAAACGAGAGGTGTTTTACTACTTCTGACGATGGTTTCCGAAGGAAAACTGTCTGTCGCATCGCGTGGAGCAAAGGAACGGCTATTGAATGTTACAAGTCCGAAAAAAGGTTAAATTTTGTCCAACAGTAATAATCTTACAATAATAGGATAGTAGTTATTTATCGTCCTACGCAACGAAGACAGACGTGCTGTTTTTCGTAAACGCACGTTGTTATGCCGTCCCGACGAAAATGGCCCATTTGAAAAATCTATTTGCATAATGTAAAGTTAACTTCCTTAAAAATATCCCGATTAAAAAAGGCACGACTTATTCGCGACATCACCTTTGAGAACTCTAGCGGGAGAATCACCCTGTTTAACAGTATACCATTTTAATACTTACATTCTGCATGTTCATTTTTTCTTCCTGTATAACTCTTTGAATGCTCTTGGATGCTGGGTGGACAATGGTGGACAATGAAGACAGTGATCAGGGATACCCGGAATGTCTCTGATGCACACATTGTTACTTGGCGTCGATTGGTTCGAAGCCAAAACCTAGCTTGGCGCTGATTGGTGTTTGGCCCAACAGCTAGCTTGGCGCCGATTGGTTTGACGTCCCGGCGTCATCACACGCACCAGTGACAATCTTGGGTCTGTTCCGATTCGCGCATGAAATTGGTGGCATCGTACAATTCCGTAGAATTTCTCTCGCTTGCCACCAATACGATGCCACTTGCGGTGCATGAAGCGCGCAGGAACTGCAGGAATTTGGAGTTGCAGCAATTCTAGGGAATCGTACGATGCCACCAATTTCATGCGCTGCATGCGCGAACAGACCCCTTATGTGTCAGGGACTATTCTGGCAAGTGGCAACCCGAGACTGATTTTTCTCAATCAAGAAAGTCCCTTTGTCGTCGCTGACGAAAAGTCCGTAGGTAAGGGTACATTCAGACGAGCAATGCGGCGTCGTTGCGATTTCGCACCGGTACATATGTGAATTGGCAAAGGAATCTACCACCGCGGGAACGGTGGCGCTGGTCTGACATAACAAATATGGACGACGCAAGTATACCGTTTACTATATCTTTATATGAATCCAGTAGTATAAAAGTTTCTTTCAAAGTTATTTCTTACAGTAAAAATGTTGACAATACATTTAGACACAATTTTGGAATATGTACAAGCATGTAATGTGGGTAATTTAAGTTACTCCACTTTTTGGCACTTTTATGAATATTTAAATTGGGACAATTGTTCATTGTAGCGTTACAATTTTTTTGTACAACATTTTTTTCTGCATACAATTAGTCGATACTGTGAGAATTGGTAGATCGCAATAAATGGTATACTTGCGTCGGCCATTACTACTAGTTTGCGTACCGACCGTTAGTGTCGCATGCTAATGTTCTACTCCCAATAGAGAGATTTACACGTGTCGCAATTTTTTTGCGGCAGATTGTCATATCGTACTGCCGCAAAAATTGTGTCACGTGTAAATCTCTCTCTATCTATATACATATGTACCGCTATGAGATCGCAACGACGCCGCATCGCTCGTGTGCATTGACCCTTAAAGGCGGGAACTCCTAGCTGCCGGTGGGAGAAGTATGCATCTGTTTCTACCTAGCACTAGTGGGGTCGCTGCGAAAGGGTCGCAGCGACCGGCAGGTAGGAGATCCAGCCTTAAGGCCGATCGCAGCGACCGGCAACGACCCCACCACAGCTGACTCTAGTACTAGCCGTGCTGAAGGCAAAATGGCAACACCGCGAGAGTCCGGCTTTGATATATATATATACACTACGTATCAGCCTCTCACTACCCACCGGCCTCCCGGCTACGCAGTCTCCCTCTACCGGCCTTTCGGTTTCCCGTTTATCTTTTAAATATAGAGATGTTTATATTAATGCAACACTGAAATCCTCTAAATATCAGAAGCGGAGCAATAATCCAGGTGATTGATTTATTTATATTAACCCTACAGATCTTTATTTTTGTGTGTAGCACATTTATTTAATACAATCTGTAGCATTTTTGGACATTTTGTTTTACATAAATTTTTTTACAAATTTCACGTATTCATTAAGGGAAATTAATAATAATAATAATAATAATAATAATGTTTATTTGTTCTACAGGCTCATAGCCTATTACAAAGGAAGTTGTTTGGTTCTCTACATTTATCTACATCCTTACTTTTATCTGTGTTACATTATACTTAAGCCTAATATCTATACTTTATATATTATTTATACTCTTATTACATTTCAATTAGTGCTAGTTTACTTTATTTTTACTGTCTATACAAAATAAAACATATTCTTTGCTTCCTCGATGTTCCTAATATTCAATACTTCAGGGAACTCTTTTTCCCTAACTTTTTGTGCATGCCTTTGTTGATATTGGGGACATACTCATGTTGCATAGTTGACATTCCTCTGCGTCGCTTACTTTTAGTTGCTCCATTCTTCTGCACATTCATTTTAAGTTAAACAGTAAACACAAGTAAATAATAGCGTTTCACTTAAGTTTCACTTATTTTCACTTATAAGAATGTGTAAGTCTCAGCCGATCGTGTATGTACAGACACAAACACAACTATACCACGATACTAGTGCCCTCTAAAATATGAAAGGCTCCTCCTGCCTGTCTAAACGCTATCCCGGAAGTTCCCTATTCAGTTTCCACCCACTGAACCTGTCGCGTCGCATGCAGTTGCATGTGCGTGACGGCACACAACACCTGGAGTTTCACCACGTGGGCTTGGGAAGTTCCACCAGAGCCATTATTATTATTTTTATTGTTATTATTATTGTTCTTGTTGTCGTCTTGTATAGAAAAAATATATGAGTATTTAATTGTCAGTATTTATTGTAATTTAATTAATTCCCTTACATTTTTTATCCTATCTGTAATATCACACAAGTTTTGCCGAAACATCATTGCTGTAAAATTTCCGAAATGTTACGAGACCATTGCTGTAAAATCTGCGAACAATAATTATTATTGATATATATCAATTAGGGAAAAGTCAATGCAAGAATCGATTCTGGAACCTTTGTTGTAAAATGTCCGGAAGGTTCCGTGACCATTGTCAGAGAATGTCTGGAAGGTTACGTTACCATTGCCAGAGAATGTCCGGAACGTTCCGTGACCATTGTCAGAGAATGTCTGGAAGGTTGCGTTACCATTGCCAGAGAATGTCCGGAACGTTCCGTGACCATTGCCAGAGAATGTCCGGAAGGTTCCGTGACCATTGCCAGAGAATGTCCGGAAGGTTCCGTGACCATTGCCAGAGAATGTCCGGAACGTTCCGTGATCATTGCCAGAGAATGCCCGGAACGTTCCATGAGACTGGCAGGAAGGTTCCAAGTGGCAATGTTCCACCGCAACATGGCTGGAATGTTCAAGGAAGGTTTCTATGTCCGCACGGAGGGAACATTCCACGGCAACCCCCATGGAACCTTCCTGAAAGCTTCGGGCAACGGAGTGTGCTGTATGGGTAGGTATGCTTCTTATATAAATGTATTCTGTATTCATTGCGTGCGTAAGGTCATCTTGTTATAGAAATATATAACACACACACATATATATATATAATGTATATATAATTACACAAGTGTTGTATAAGTATCCCAGACAGCACACAGACATCTTAAAGACATCTTAAAGACGTCTGGAGTTAGAAGTTCCAGACGTCTTTAAGACGTCCGTGAACGTCGTTTTCACGTCTTATAGAAGTCTTCGGCACGTCTTATGTCACGAATCAAGACGTCTTAAAGATGTTTTTAAGACGTCTTATAGACATCTTTAACATGTATTTTCTCACACGTCTTAAAGACGTCTTTATCAGGCCCAAGTTCGGAAAAAAAATTTTACGGTGACGAGAGGAATCGAACACAGGACTTTTCGTTTACGAAGCAACCGTCATTCGCACTTTTTTATATAAAATGTTTTATTATAGGACATTATACATGTTCTTTTACAAATTCTTTGGTATAAATAAAAACACATAGAAAAAATTACCTTAGCTCTGATCTTATTATTATTTCATCGGTGTTCCCGACGCTTATAATCTTTTCGTCTTTGTCAATATACATTGACCTGCAATGTTGGTTATACTATCAAAAAAATTAAAAAAAAATACCACTAGACGGCTATCAGTCTTTTTGTAAACTGGGGGAAAAATGTCCGAAAAATAAGAAAAAACCCCTGTATCGCTCTTAAAGTACTTATTACCTAATGCTTACAACTAATCTTACAACTACGACTATTTACAAAAATGCCTCCGCAGAGACTATACATCGTTCAGGTACGTGTTTTTAGTTATATTAACTCTGTCTGGTTTCTCCGGCGGGCTAGCAGCTCTGCCATATGCTCGCAAGCGCCATCGAGCCACTACTATCTCTTTTTGAGAGCGTAAACGAGTACATAAATTTGTCTCTCTCGAATATAGAGTCGCTCCTTTTCATCGCGATACGTTTATTCGCCTTATTACGTCGCCAGTGATATAACAGTGGGATGTTGTTGCTGTCTTGGATAAGCCCCATTTTATCACAATGGATAAACGTCTGAGGGGAAACATTTCCCGTTGTCAGTTGTCTAGAAGCTTTGACTTCGTCGTATACAGCGATCTCCTTGATAATATTGTTATCTATGTACCTAAGTTTACTATAATAATCGCGTGTCAGTTTGATGGTGAACAGATCGATGCGTGGGATCTCCGCCCTATCGTAGAGCGTTTGATTTCTGACATAATGTTGCCATTCCGAACTTTGGGTTCTAAATAATCCCAAGCATGATCTTAAACACTTGCGCTCTAGGCATCGCATCCCTTCGCCAGTAGAGTGATTGAAATTCAATCAGATGGGGCGAGATATGAAACAATAGGTCTAACCAGTAGCATATATAAAATGATTTTTGCTCTCGACGAGAGATATTTATTCCTGAAGATTCTGCTGTTGGCCAAGAATGCTTTGCCAGCTTTTTCCAACTGTATATCGATATGCCTGTTACCTCGCAGGAGGTAGTCCAAATGGACTCCTAGTTATTTTACTGTTTTCATATGAGGAATCACGACTCTAATGTTGGTGCCAGGGGTCACCGCTGTAATATGGAAGTCCTTACTTCCCGCCTTGGTTTTAGAATTAAGGTTGTCGAGGGGCTTGCGGAACAGTATTGTCTCGCATTTATTCGGGTTAAGCAGGAGGTTCCAAGCCATAAGGTATTTGTTAATTTTGTCAACCGCCATTTCCAGTTTTTCCCTTAAGGGGCCCACTCTGTTGCCCGAAAGATAGACTACCATATCGTCCGCGAATGTTAACAGTGCAGGACCACCAGGTTCATTAAAGTTAAAGAGCTTGGGCAGATCGCTGGTAAAGATGCTAAACAACACTGGTGAATTGACAATTCCCTGTTGCAAACCCTCCTCTATTTTGAACACCAGAGGTGATGGATTATTTCCATCCCAGGTAATAAACGTCTTCTCGCTAATCATGTCCCATATCAAGTATGTTAACCACGGCGGGAACCCATTCTTTTGCAGTTTATGCAGCAGGCCATTTAGCCAGACCGGGTCAAACGCTTTCTCGACATTCAATACGGCAGCACCCACTAGCTGACCTCTGTCTACAAGAGGATTCACGTCTGCCAGCAGCTTATGTACCGCGTGTGTAGTGGCGTGCAAATGTCTAAAGCCAAATTGGCTATCCGGTATGACCCTGTGAGATTCGCAGTGCTCCAGAATCCTATCATTAATCACTGCTTCAAACACTTTGCTCAAACTTGGCGTTAAACTTATGGGCCAGTAGCTAGCCGGTTCCCTAGGGTTTTTTCCTTTCTTCAGTATCGGCAGTACTTTGGCACATTTCCAGGTCTTGGGGAAATAACTTCTATTAATTGCATTATTAAATATTATTGTCAAGTCAACTATAATTTTGGGTGGCAAGTGTTTCAGAACAATTGGGGGAATCCCGTCCAGACCACTTGATGTCTTATATGGAAGGTGTCTAAGAGTGTTGTACACGAGAGCAGGGCTACAGAAGGGTTGTAAATCCTACTCTAGTAGGGTTGGGCAGTCAGCTGAGTTTGTTTCTGAGAATTGCACTATTGTAGCATTCTGCTCTCTTTTAACATTGAAATCTAGTTTTACTGATTCTGCAGCGGTATCAACTATCTCTTTTAATCTAGAATTGTTGTTCAAAAAACGCGGTGAATTAACTGATTCATAATATGTCCCTATGATGTTAAGTTTGTCGGCCTGTTCAGAAAATACTAATTGATTATTTATATTTGGGACATTTGCAAGGTCGCAACGACTTCTATTAAGTATCGAGATAGTATTAGGGCTGATATGCATGTCCCCAATGTTCCCAAATTGTTTATGTCTAAAGAGTGCGTTGATCTTAGGAAAAAAACTATCCGATTTTCTGAAATTAATACTGCGGATCACACCTGCCCAGTACCGTTCAATCGCCGCTCTAAACTCCAGCTGAGGAGACCTAGAAATCATCCTTAGCACGGTCTTGCCCCTGCGTGTTATTGGAAGCCTAGAGGTTGGGTGTACCATGTGCTGTTTATGTAAAAAAGCAACAATATAGCTTTTATTCTTCTGCAGTCGTCGTATCCTGCGGTTTAAGTATTTGCCGACACTATTATATTGTTTATATGCAGGTACAGTACTAGCTATGCCCTGAGAGATTGCGTTGGTTATACTCTGCAGGTGGTTATCAATTTCTGCAATGGTTAAGTTGCTCTCCTGCGGTATGTTATTTGTATATAGCTGCGTTAACTTATTAGAGAATCTATCCCACTTCGTGGATTTGAAATTGTATCTATGTTTAATCGCGGATGGGTTGATTAAAGAAATAGTATCGTTTCGCTTCTCGAATTCAAGTGATATGGCTGCATGGTCACTATCGTACGGTAGTGTTATCGCCTTACCATTGAGATCATTATGCCAAATCAGTCTTGAGTCAGCCAAAACAGATGTCGAGAAAGGTTTGAGCCGGTTTAAAGGTGGGGAAGGGTGGTGTGATTACCCTCAGCTTGTAGTCAATATCGTGCTCTGTCTCCCACTGTCTCATATATCTACCCCTCTGAGTTTCTGCGTAATCTCCCCACGCTTTGCGTCTGGCATTGAAGTCGCCTGCTACTATATAATCTAGAGACGCGGTAGCGTCTCGAACGCCAAGTACATGAAAGAAAAGACACCCTGTACTATGTACATATAAGACACCCTGTATACGTAACACCCTGTATAAGTAAAAGACACCTTGTACATGAATGTCGACTGCCCCTGCCATGTATCTCCATTTTCCGAAATCCAAAACCGAAATTCCGAGCCCTGCATATATTCGTAATAGACTGCCGCTACCGCTATCCTTTACTCGTCCCGAAAATATTCTGAAACTTATTTCATTATATCTCACCACCCCTGCAATATTTTTTAAATTTAAAGGCATTTTTCTTATGTAAACCGCATATAAGCTTTCGAATAAGACCAATTCCGAACAAATCGGTCCACGCATGCTAGAGATATCGTAATATCGTATCATGGATCAGTCGAAAATGGTACGAGAAAATTTTCTTCTCCAGTCGAAAATTTCGTCAACCAAATACGTATACTACGCGTCACACACACACCTATCAGTTTCACACACATGTTTCGTTCTTCGACTCTCGGGATCATTCCGCAGAGTATATACCCTTATACACTTATATACCTACCCTTATACACTTATACCCTTACACCCTTATACCGTTATACCCTTATACACTTATATACCTACCCATGTACCCTTATACCCTTACACCCTTATACCGTTATACCCTTATACTCTTATATACCCTTATATGTATACTTACACCCTTATATACAGGGTGTCCCAAAAATGTCGGAGTTCCTTGGAAGGGGTAACTCAGGGGGTGATTTGAAACAACTTTTTCCTTAGCGAAAATATTGTCCGAAGCTTCGCTAAGGAGATATTAACAAAAAACCCCGACCAATCAGAGCGCGCGCTTTCCGCCCGAGCTCCCGCGGTAGCGTTGGCTACACGGTAGGCGGCTGCGCTTGTACTACGAACGTACGAACAAGCAAGTGGTATGCATCGAAGGAAACTGCGTCACACATTTTTTTCTTAAAGCAGAATCTTAAATAATAATTATTTGAAGCGAGATGACAAGAAATTCGTAAATTTCGTTTTCAAATAACGCATAAACGAAAAGGTAATGTAACAGAAAATGTACGACAAGTGATCGTAATTCGTTATTGAGGTAAAAATCCGTAGTTTAATAACGGCCAACACAACTAAATTTAAAAAATAATATTAGGTGTATGAATAAATTCTTTCCGACTGGATTTACATAATCAGTACAAAGCTACCGCGGTGATATTCGTAAGCTGCCAGAAAAATGGCAAAAGGTAATTAATAATAGGGGAAATTATTTCGATGATTGAGTCGCTTTCATATTTTTTAAATCAAACAGTTATTGTACCCCAAAATCGGAAAGAATTTATTTCTACACCTAATAATCACCAATTAATTAAATCAAACGCACCCATTCGGACATTCCTTTCCTTCCTTTTCGGAAACCTATGTCACTGGGTCACTGTACCGATCCTGGTCATCGGTGGACGAAAAGATTTATGGTAGGGTAGCGCCCAGTGCTCAGCTGATCGCAGGTATTCGCAGGACACCACCCGAAGGTAAGGGTCGCAACGTCAAGTGCGTCCGGGTTAATGTACCGAGTATTTACTTCACTGCACTGACACTAACACTGATCACTTATTTTATTTTCCATGGAACGTGTTGTTCCTACGTTATAAAAATTGGTGGCCCCGAAAGGGGCCGATTATTGTTAATTCAGCAGTTGTTCCACGTGGCCACCCTCAGCGTCTATGCACGCCTCCGCACGTACGACCAGCTGCCTTTGCACTGCTCGCAATGTTGCTGGCGTAATATTTGCCACCGCAGCATGAATTCGCACGACAATGTCGTCCAGTGAATCCACTGGCTGACGGTACACCTCATCCTGAAATGATTGTTGTACAACAAATACAAAACGTAAGTAAAAAAGAATACCTATAAAAAATTAAAAGCACTAATGAAATTACCTTCAGGTAGCCCCAGAAGAAAAAATCCAGCGGGGTCATATCCGGTGACCGTGGGGGCCACGCAACAGGACCGTCGCGGCCGATCCACCTGTCCTGGAAGGTTTCGTTAAGGTAGTAGCGGACAATTGTGGCGTAGTGAGGTCCAGCCCCGTCTTGCTGATAGACCATGTTCTGCCGGACCTCATTTGGAATATGGGCAATAAGACCCGGCAGAACATGCTCTAAAAAGACTTTATACGCTGGACCGTCCATCCTGTCCGGCAGCATGTACGGCCCAACGATAAATTCGCCACAAATGCCCGCCCATACATTAATCGACCAACGGACTTATGCTGCGCGTGTCCGAAGCGCTAGCGGATTCTCGTCGCTCCACACATGCCGATTGCGGGAATTGAAGCAGCCTTCTCTCTTGAAGATTGCTTCGTCCGTCTACAATATGTATTTGCAGAACGACGGATTCCGCTGCACTTCTCCCAACAGCCACACTGAATACTCAACCCGCTGGTCGGCATCCCCGGGGTGCAAATGTTGCACCCGTACATAGCGGTATTATACCCTTATATACATAGCGGATTTATACCCTTATACCCTTATACCCTTATACCCTTATACCCTTATACCCTTATACCCTTATACCCTTTACCCTTACACCCTTTACCCTTATACCCTTCACCCCTATACCCTTTACCCTTGCACCCTTGCACCCTTTATCCTTGCACCCTTTACCCTTATACCCTTATACCCTTATACCCTTATACCCTTATACCCTTATACCCTTATACCCTTATACCCTTATACCCTTATACCCTTATACCCTTATACCCTTATACCCTTATACCCTTATACCCTTTACCCTTACACCCTTTACCCTTACACCCTTTACCGTTACACCCTTTACCCTTGCACCCTTCACCCTTGCACCCCTCACCTTTACACCCTTTACCCTAGGATCCTTTACCCTTACACCCTTTACCCTTATACCCTTTACCCTTACACCCTTTACCCTTATATCCATTACCTTTATCTAGAGACGCGGTAGCGTCTCGACGCCAAGTACATGAAAGAAAAGACACCCTGTACTACGTACATATAAAAGAAACCCTGTATACATAAAAGTCACCCTGTATATGAATGTCGACTGCCGTTATACCCTAATACTCTGATACCCTTATTATACTCTTATACCCTTATATACCGTTATATCCTTATATCCTTATACCCTTACACCCTCATATACTTTCGTCGACATAATATATATATATTCAGCCAAAAGAAGCTACACATGTTTCGTTCGTCGACTCTCGGGATCATCGTCCGTCATTGTACATATATACCTATAGTATTGAATTATAACTTGCCAAGTGTTAATCGCTCATATCATAACCTGCGAAGTTGTCCGAATTTGAAATGTTTAATATTTATATATAGAGTCGCAGAATTGTCTACAGAAGGTTCGACGGAGAATCATTTTCTTTGGCATAAGTTTCTGGAAATACCGTGTATTTACAAAATAAAGTATTGTAACAAATTGCATTTAAATTGACAGATATTTTTTTTATACTAGAAAACTATTTTTAATTTAGAGTTTCTATATACCTATAAAGCTTATAGAAATGAAGGGGACGTACAAGCTTGGATAGAAATGAAGTGGACGCACAGGCTTGAATAGAAATTAAGGGGATGCAAAGGCTTGGAGGTTGTCCGCAGATGGTTAGATAGACGGAGAAGCATCTTCTTTCGCGCAAGTTTCTGCCAATTTGTCAAATAAGGTAAATCGCCAAAATATGTCAAAAGACATAGCATTAAGAATTAAGAAAATTATGGCGGACTGATTACAATGTAGAGCAAGTCACATTAGTGAAGAAAGTACGCTGAAAACGCATCTCCCTTGATGCTTTCCAATCTTTTGTGAAAGACATTCGCAATACTTTAATAAAATCCACAGTAGTTACTACACTATTCATTAATTTTAGTAGTTCCCCATTAACAATATTCCAATTAATTCACCAATAAAAATATTGGATCTCTTCGTTCATTTTCGCTAAATTACCATTAGCATTTCAATTTCCAGCAATAAGTCTTTCAACCGTACGCTCTCACCTCCTTTGAACCAGAGTTGGGCATTAGTCGAATAAAAATTTATTCGACTAAATTTTGATTCGACTAAATTTTTATTCCAACGATCTCGAATAAAAATTTCGATTAAAGTGTAGCTATTCGAGAATAATGAATAAATTATTATTCGACTAAATTTTTATTCGAGTGATCTGGAACAAAAATTTCGAATAATAATTTATTCGAAAATAAAGATTAAATTCTTAGATGAATAACTTTTTATTCGACTAAATTCTTAGTCGAGTAAATTGTTAGTCGTTATTCGTTATTCGAAGGACCCCCGTGGCGACTGACCGACACGAATAAGCGTCGGTCAGAACCCGAGCCGCTCCGTCTGGGGTCCCGAGGCCCTCGGTCACCGGTCGGGCCGAGGACTGTTAGCAATAGTTTGTGAACAGCGCACGTCGCAGGCTGAGACTTTCGCGTGTCGAAGTGGTTTAATTCTTAGAGACTTTAATGACTACTCTAATGTTAAATTTACAATATTTACAGGTTATATAATAAAGGTCCGTTATGCACGTTACAATAGTTCTCTTACTGCTCTAATTTGCTGAGCGGCACTAATTCCTACGCAGTAGGCCCGTTTTACTAAGTAGCGTTAAGCACTGAGATTCGGCCCGAATCCAGCAAGAAGCGTAAAGCAGTAGCGTTAATAAGCAAAGCGGAGAGAGTTGTTACCTGGAGAACGGCTAGACGACAAGTAGATCGAGGAAATCTCGCTCTGTTTCCTCGAATCCGCTTGCTCTCCCCCTTCCATCGATCACCGGTCGATGGAAGGGAGATTCGATCGATGCTCCACATGAACAAGGGGGGGGATAGGTACGAGGCGCGAAGCCTTTAGTTGACTCGATCTAGGGAGATGGCGTAATAGGTGTGATTTCTCGAACAAGGACCATGGGACTCGAGCCGAAGCAGCTTATTATTATTATTATAAACGGGAAAATCCCATAGTTTACAAATATATAAACCCAATGAACTAATACAGTCTCCCCAATTAATACACATTAATACAAGTTATATGAGTTTTAACAAATCTAAATCTTATCTTAAATAAGTAAACTATCAAAATCATGACACATTATTCATGACCCCACGATCGACCAGTTTGCCCATGAACCCGCGCCCGGAGCGACTCCAAGGACCCAAAAAACATGTCAATCCTATTAGAAAACTGATTGGCAACAGCCATGGCACGATTCATGGGGAATTATTCGTGACGCTCAGTCGCCACGGAGGTCCTCCGAATAACGAATAACGACATTTTATTCGAAATTTTTATTCGAGATCTTTCGAATAAAAATTTAGTTGACTAAAAACTTATTCGTTATTTACGAATAACTTCACTTTATTGTTTCTAATATGTGTATGTATATGTTTATGTATTTTACATTGTAAGTGAGTAATTGTAAATTATTAATACTAATTGTAAGACAATTAACATTTTTTCGGTTGCGCAGCGCCAAGCATTTTGAATAAAATATTTATTCGTGGATATGGGACGAACTTGGTAATACAGAACTGAATGCACTTTACCCGATGTGTTATATAAGTGAATGAACGTATTTATTATAAGAAAAGACATTAAGTAATAAATATATATAACTACAACTATTAACTCAAATAGTATTTTTGTCTCAACACTGATCATTACGAAGCGCCATTTTTTCTTTTCCTTTTTACAGTGCTACCAACCGACCATTCATACAAAACTTCTAACAATTCGTATAAAAATATTTATTTGCGTAAAAATATATCTGCTTAATATTATTTAATACATTTTTTCTTTGTATATATAGCCATTATGAGTAATGGAATTTTAGCTGTGCATATGTAGTTGTGTCATCTAAAGCGCAGTTGGAAAGCATCTTTATGTACTGGCAGCTCATTCTGATTTCACATCTTTATTTATTTTGTAATTATTACCTTCTATTTTTTGTGATTTATTTGATTTTTCATGTACCTACTTGGCGTAATTTTTTTACTTTTTTTGAAGTTTTTTTGTGGGGATAGTTATTACTATCACCAAGTCTGAGCCTCTGGAAGAGATCATCAATCTCCTCGATGAATAAATTTCTATTATCATTTTTTGCGTATGCATTAATCAGGTACAAATTATTATTGCCACTCATATGGATCTTGATGATTGCGTACTCCAGAATCTCATTACGCGCTAAGGACGGAAAGTCAATTGCTTAAAAGATATTACATGTGTATTATTTAACTTAGTCTCCGACAGTAAAACTATATCGTGCTTATACTTGTTTAGGGATTATAAAAGCTCTAATCTACGATAGTTAGCAATCAGCGAATTCACGTTTATTGCTGCAATCTTAATTTTCCTACTAGTATTTTGGTTTACGGACATTTTTATTTCGGAAGGAATGAACTAAGTATTTAATCTATTTTATGAGTATTTTCAGATACTTGTGTAGCTAACGTTTTGAACTGGGTGTTGATCATCGCTGCCAGTTCATTTTTAATGTCTATTAACCAGTCTGGCGGACCTGTTCTGTATTGCTATTCCCAAAGTTGATAACATTCTTAGGGTGGCCTTTGCGTCGTTCCCCCCTGGGTCGGTGGGTCCATTGGCTTCATGATATTTGCGTCAACGTGCCTTTGAGATCCTAGTCGGGTTACTGCTTGTGCAAACATAGTGTTTGCCCTGGTTGTAGCGGCAATGCTGTTGACTCTACGCATAGTTGTCTGCGTCTTCGCTGCTGCAGCTCCTCTTTTTCGTTCTAACGCGAACTTAATATATGGACATCCTTTATATGAGGCCGGGTGTCCTAGTTGCCCACAATTGGCGCATTTCAATTGATGTCTTCCGTCTTCCTTTTGTATAGGGCTGTTGCCAGGTTCGTGTGATTCTCCGCATTTCACGCATCTAAATTGTAAATGACAATTCTTACTTGCGTGTCCCAGCCTTTGACATTTTTTGCATTGAAGAAGGCTTGGTTTCCTGATGTGTTCCCAGCGAACTTTTTGATATACTAGACTTTTGACTTTGAAGAGTTTCCCTATTTTACTATTGTTGGATAGTTGGACTAGATGATGAAATTTATCTGGTAATGCCTTGTTGAATACAAACTTAGATATACTCAAAATCTCCAGGTCAGGGATGTTCAGGTTAATAATTTCCTGTTTCACATAGTCTAGAGTGAAATCTCCTCTAATTTCTTTTAGTAGGATCGATTTCGGCTTCAGGTTCTTGGGTATATAAGAGAAGTAGTGTACCTCGCTTGTCAGAAGCATCTCTGAAACTGCTTTGAAGTGCTCACCCTTTTTTGTATAAATAATATGGTTATTTTGATCGATTTCTTTGATCAGAAATGCCGACTTGGGTATGTTTAAGTTTGTGATTTTGCTAATTAGCGTGTTAATATTAGTATTGACCGTATAGATCGGTGGTTGTTTTGTATCCTTCCCCTGGTTAGAATTTGCCTTCGTATTTATTTGCGTCAGATCTTCTGTTTCCATATTTTCTTCGTCGGAGCTTGATATCTATTTTCATCTGCGCTGGGTAATACATCTTTGGGGATATTATCCATGGCTTTGTTAGTTTTTTGGGGAACTTACCCACAGACCAGGTATAGAATAGACCTTTCACTCTTTTGTCTTCGGTGTCACCGTTCTGAAGTACCGATATTCTGAAACAACCACTGGTTTTCGAGCACCCTCTCGGATTTTCGAGCGGTGGGTGCGGGAAACATAATGTATTTCTAGCATTGACACAGGTAAAGCTGCTGGTATCATCGAGAAAAGTATAGAAGCTGTATTATACAGGGTGTCCCACTAACTCGGTTCACCTCAACTATCTATTATTTCAAGTAATAAGCAAAAATATTATTTATAAAAGTTGTCTGGTTGTAAGAAACACAAAACATGGTGAAACTAGTTTCTTTACAGGGATAGAACGGATGTGGAGCTAAATTTTATTTTTTCAAATGGTCTGTCAAATTCAATAGAATAGCGAATTCTGAGTATGAAAGTAGTAAAGTACATTAATCCTAAAACTCACTGTTTCTGAGATATTCAACATTGTCCATCCTATTACTTTGATTATGAAACATATTCGAAGCTATGTTCAGTTCATTTCGAATAGTCAACCGTTGAATGCAGAAATAATAAAATAAAACAATAAATACGAACGTGAAAGGACCCTTTTTTACTCTTGAAAGTATAAACATGCCATTTGAAGCGTGTGTAATAAACCAAATGAACAACACTTAATATAAATTCAAACGTATTGAAATATTTATCAAAAAATGATACAGAAATTAAACAAATAGTTCGAACAATTTTTTGGAAGTATTTGAAGCGTTTATAGGGTGCATATTATATTGAACTCGACACGACTTTGTTTTTCAGCTACCTGTCTTGCCTCTTTGAACTATTTCACACCTTCAAGGGGAAGGGCGACAGCTAGTCATAGTAGTGTAAATGATAGGGATGCACCACTACAGTGGTTCGCGCTATGTCGGTGTGCCATCCTTTCAATGGGACGGACTCAACCAGCACGAGTGCAGCGAGCCTAAATTTTCTTATGTCGGGGGTCCCGTCCCGAGTCCTGCGGTCTCTTCTTTGAGAAATGATTCGATCTTCCTACTGACACGTGCAGATCGTCCCTCATAAAATTTTCATATTTTTCGGGTGCCTATACTTTCTCTCGCGTGATCGGCGCTTGCACTATTTGAAAAGCAAGCCAAAGGGGTACTTTTCATGTGTCATTTATTCATACTATAAAAAAAACAATTGGAATAAAATACCGGCAGCAAATAAGATTCATTACACATATAAGAACGAAATACTTATTTGGCCAAAACAACAAGAGGAGGTTTTGTTTATCACACGTACACACTCTCACGTTCTCTCTCTCTCTCTCTCTCTTTCTTTCACCTTAGCTGCGCAGTTACTTCAAAGTGAATCTGCCAATGTTAAAACATCAAAACATTGAAGTAATAGAGTTAACGGGATGGGCCACGTAAATGCACGCTCGTAATTTGCACTTGGGACCCTCCAAAAAGGTCGTTTTTAACGACGAGACGCGCACCCCAGCTACGCAAATGTTTGTCAAAAGTAAAAAGCAGGCCATCACGAGCAAGCGAATACTCGCCACGCGTACCTCATGGCGAGGTCAATCCCCCGTGGTGCCGTACCGAATTTTATGGCTTTCGACCCTCGAAGGGGTTGGCATACCATTAAGAAGTGAGAAATGTCCAGGATTTCCGTATTTCTCGTCAGATCTCTGCGAAAACGGCGCCGATCGATTCCTTATGTTTTGCCGATGAAACTAACACCAAGAACGACGTAATTCGGAGCATAATGAAGGAAATTAGATGAAAAATTGATTTTCATAAACTCCATTTAGCTTCGTTAAAAATAGCCCCATTTACAGGAAATTTGGTATGATTTTCGTCGGAAGAACATAAGGAATCCATTGGTGTCACTTCGATATCGATACAACAAAGAATAAAGAATTATTCTTTTGCGAAATACGTATGAATCCACGGCCCACCGCAGCGAATTGAGGTCGGCGCCCCGCCGAAGTAACACCAATGCATTCTTTATGTTTTTCTGATGAAAATCATACCAAATGTCATGCAAATCGGACTACTTTTACGCAAGCAATTTATATATTTCCATAAATATATTAGGGTTTCAAATCTATAATGACAAACACATACGTTCTCGGGTTATAGAAAAAAAATGGGGAGTAGAGAATTCTCCATGATTTGAGGCAGGGAAAGTACATAGTTACTACCAAATAAGCTCATCCTTGTCAGGGTCCTCATCCGAACCGCCTGACAAGGAGACTGAACGACGTAAACCGAGAGTGAGTGAAAGTAACTTTTGTTAGAAACATTTTTTCTTAAAACCATTCCAAACTATTTCTCAATGTCTTGATGCTAGAAAACAGGCAAAAGGTCGGAAGCTAAAATCGTTCCAAAATGAGAAGCAAAAATCACGTATCGTTTACACCACTTGGGTTTTCCCCAACTACTTACCCGATGACGGTCTACCCAGATTATTGTTGTCGCGACGCGACCCCCTCAACCATTCTTTGCGCGCTGCCTGACTACTGACTCCTACCACAATCACACACCCCAAAAATCAGTCACACCAAAATCACGTCACACGTCATTCTTTCAAACAGTACTCGCTCCTACAGAACATACCTATCTGCTCATTCTTCACATTCATTGTACAGTGCGTAGAGAAATTATTGGTCGTTGCTCTTAGGGGGTGAATCTACACTTTTGGATCGGCCGACATTTGTAAAAAAAATGTCCGCGAAATTGTCTATAACATTGAAAATTAATGTTAAATTTTTTGGTAAACTTGTTGAAAAGCTACCTCTTCCGCCGATTTCAATGACCTTCACACATGTTGTCAAAGTCATCATTCGGAACAACATTTCTCTTTAACCTTTTTGGCGGTCGGCTTTAGTTTACGAAATATTCGCAAAAAACTTTATTTAAAATTAGAATTACCGAGTTTAACACATACATCGGTTAGCTACCATGCTTTACGTGCCCCGCCCTAATCTAGCCTCCATCAATACTAATATCGTCGGCTATGAAACAGATTTATATATATTATGCCGAAAATTTTAAACAAAAAGTTTAAAGGCAAATGTTGTTCAGAATGACGACATTGACAACATATGTGAAGGTCATTGTAATCGGTAAATAGGTAGCTTTTCGACAAATTTACCATGTTTTGTTACATCAACGTATTCTACGCGTTGAAAAGGGAAAATGTTTGAATGAAGCCATATGACGCAAAGGAACCCTTTGGTCAGGAAAAATTGTTAAAGATTTCGGAACGATTTGATTGTGTAGAGTTACACGTATATGTAGGCATGGACCCACCACTACTCTGCTGCTTGATACGAGACACATCATAAGATTACCATAATTTATTAATCATTTTTTAATTAGTTATTATAGGTAGTGTTCAAAATGATAAATGAAAGTGTATCTCTGTACACAGAGTATTCGGGGTACACAGTTGAAAAAAAATTGAAAAAGTTGAAAAAGTTATATAAACCCATGTCCGCAAATAATTTATTAGGGAATTATAAGATAGCAGGGATTCGTCACATCGTAAACGAAGTTGTATAATGCTTCTCCGTTGTATGGGTCTGTAGAGTTGCTGATTAATAAAGAAATGAAGAAATTTTTATTTGCCTTTTAAAAATGCTGTATTAATTTGACATCGGGACACCCTGTATTTAAATTCTCACCACTATTATAACTTTCATTCCTACCGCTTATAGCGCTACACTCTTATTTCATGCTTAGCCGTTAACGTTGGATGCGACACGGAAATGGCAATGGGGCTCGAGAGCCCCAAAATCGAGTGACACGGAAGACAATAGAGTGAAAGGTCTATTCTATACCTGGTCTGTGACTTCCCATTCATCTTCAGTCGGTAAGTTAAATTTCTGTGATTCTCCTGTTGCCAGTGGGGTTGTCGCTTGAGATGGCGTCCCCTTCTTCCGGGATGCATTTAGGTTAGGTTTAAACTTGCTTGTGCTCGTACCTTTACTATCCTTGAGAAACTGCTTATATAATTTGTCTAGTTGTATCGAGTCCAGTCTAGGCTCTTTCGTATGTCGGTGCTTCAAAAGGGCTTCCGGTGATATGTTTTCTTTATCCGTCGTCATCGTCGAAATGCGACGCTTCTCGCCATGAGGTGGTTGGTCAGACATTATCCCCGATAACGCCCGGGGCGGTTTTTCCTCATTACGGGGAGCGGTATATCCTAGACCAGCAGCCTCGTCTATTACTAGCTGATGTTAAACTTGATAATGTCACTCTTTATACCAATGGTATCACAATAATTCTCCCGTTATTCGCACCTACCCAACATACTTCCTGATGAATACTTCTAAATTCTAGTTATATACATAGTATTAATTGTTTATAAAAAGAAACGCGCATTACAGTGAAATATTCTAACAGAATATTATTATTAAATGTCTTTATTGATCTATGACAATTAAGATATAACAATAATTGTGAATAGGCGAGGTTCAGCATAAGCGCTGCTCTACAACCTAACCTAATCATCATTCGACCTCTAGACTCATTTCACACACTGTCATATAATTGTATTAAAGAAAAATTGACGAAACAAATGTACGACAATTGCGTTACTATATGTTTCCATGCAAATGTTCTAGGCGCCTGTTATTCAGGCGCTTTAAAGGCGCCTTTAAGGCGTCCCGTTTTATAACATCAGGCGCTCCGAAGGCGCATATTGGACGCTCGTGGGACATTCGCCAAAGAGGAGATATAATAAGAGGCGTCACCCCGGGCGGAACCTTTAAAGTCCTTACTTGACCTTGTTACGTCCTGAAGGGACTTTTGCGAATCGCCCTGAGCGGCTAGGATGATTCACGGGGTTCTTGCTCTTTTAAGGTGCTAAAGCACGCCTTGACTATACTTACCATGAAGGATAAGGAGTAAAGGGGGTTGAATCAATGGTTACACGGAATTCAAGGAAAAAACAATAGAGTAAAATATATTCATGACGAAAAGGTTAAAGTAATAGTTAGAACATACCCTAGGGACGGCGCCCCGTCCCTGTTATCGCTGTGCGCTCGGGTGTCGGCACGCTTGCCGTCTATCGTATCGTACGCTCTCCAGGTCGCTCAACCTAGCGCAGATCGTGATCGCTCGCTGTGCTCTCGGATGGCAGTAGGTATACTAGGGGCGTTCTGGACCAATTGTTGGCGAGGGGGTGAAGCGTGGCGAGGGGGACCGCACCAGGGCGAGGGGACCGCACCTGGGCGAGGGGGTGAAGCGGGGTGAGGGGGCCGCACCAGTGGAGGGGGAACGTGTAGGTAAGGAGGGGGAAAGCGCATGTCGCCAGTGGAGGGGGAACGCGTGCCACCGTCAAGGTATGGAGGGGGAAAGCACATGTTACCATTGGAGATGGAACGCGTACCGCCGTCAAGGCAATGCGTGGGAAAGTGCACGCACGCACACACACACACACACGCACGCACGCACGCACAGGTGAGGTGTGCTACATACGAGTCGTCACACGGTGTGGGAGGTATGGAAAAAATCAACAGACACGTGTCAGCGCTGATTCCCAAAAGTTCAAGCTAGCCGGTGCGCTTCTATCGTCCGAACGACAGATCGCATCACCGATAGCGACGTTCGAACAAGGAGTGTGAGAGAGACATGATATGTATCCACCCCTCTCTCTCGACACGTAGTCAAAACATACGGAGTTAGTACGCGTAGAAGATTCAAGGCTAAACTGTCGCGCGATGACCGCGCCAAATAAATCATATAATTGTAACGATGGAAGGTGCACTTCCGAGAATAATGAGCGATATCCACGCGTGTAATCTCTGATCAGCCAACGAACAATGCGTGTGACAGAGCTATGAGATTTACAACTGTCTCTACTAACCTGGCGGTCTGCGGTCCAAAAACAAACGGTGCTATTGCCCTCTGAAATTGTAATTCAAAACCTGGGCGATAACCGTATCAAAAAAACTTCTGAGAATTATACGGGTGAACCGAAAAGAATTCTGGGTGTTCTACACCGACGTAAGTCGAAAACCGCCACGGCTATCGCGCGCTAACAGAATCATAACATGGAACTATAACGATGAAGGGTATACTGCCGAGAATAACACGCGATAGCTCTGAACCGTGGGAGAAACCGAATCTAAAATATATGTCCGATAATAATTGAATGTTAAGGAGGAAAGGATTGTGTAATGTATCAACCAATGCATGCGTTCGTATGAAAAAAGTGTTGTATTTATTGGTAAAACAAATAGACATGTGTACATTATTATGGTACGTTGCGAGCATCGTATATCATTGAATCCAAGCCTAACGCTAACAGTTCACAATCTAACAAAGAATGCTGTTCGAAGTATTCGCTTTCGGAAATGAGTTTTTCATAGTCTGCGGTTGGCGTCGTAGCGGCGCGTATAATGGTAACAAAGGACGCGTATTTGCTGCTTGCGGAGTTTACAATTTCCGACAACCACGAGAACGTAGTCTCGATGCAGCGATCGTATTTGAACATTCGTTGTATCGTAGCCTCGGCCATGTATATGATGGAACTACCATCTGATATTTTGGCAATTCGTTGATTGTTGATTAGCGTGAAGTCGATGCGTAAATGATCAACGATGATAGAGGCTTGATGCGATGGAGTCGTGTCGATACGGAAACGTTGAAGTATCTCCGGTTCTTGCTGCAGCAGAAGTTTCCACGTAGACATTGGGAAACACAGTTCGTTGGATTTGCTATCGACTATCGTGATTTCAACGTGACACGAATCCCGACCGATGCGAATTCCAAGTGCAATGCGTTTGTATGTGGTCAATGTCAATGGATAATCACGACCCATAATTCGTATGTTAGCCTTCTTGGATGATGTTACGGATTTATCACTGTAAGAAACACGTACAGAATTAATGCTTCGATTGGTTTCGTTTAAATCAGAAAATTTTGTAGACATATATGTACCTTGTATTCGAACGATGACGTTTATTCGGAAAACCCGTATCGCTGCAGCGGTTGTTGTTATTCTCAGGCATGTAGGAAGCGTCGTTGCAATGTCGGTTAAACATTTTGAATATGCACGACAGATAACTGTACTGAATGGTTGAGAACACTAACTGTGCGAGTACGAACGTTCGCGATGTAATGCGGTTCGCAAGACCGATCTATAACTCTTTTATAGTAACTTGCAATCACACACACCCCCAAAAAACTACAGTTTGATGGTGGTGGGGATGGTATGGTACAATGAAGTGATATGTATTGAGAAGAGAATAAAAAAAAATGAAAAAAAATTTAAAAGAAAAAAGTGATAACCTGGAAACAATGCATAATGAGAAGAAAATATATATTGAAGAAGCAAGTATCGATGTATGAAGTATTTCTGTAAAAAATATGTCGTGGGAACCTATCGACAGTAGCATGTGTACGTGTGATGTCACGATGGTGTGGAAGCATACGTGAACACAAGGATTGTGAGAAGACGGTAGAGAACGTGGTATGTATGCTGAACAAGGATCGCGATATTCCAATCTTCAATGATGACTGAGATAGAAGTATAGGCCTACTGGCGGTCCAACCTCCCACCATTCGTAATGCTTATCAGTCTTTAATAAATACGATCGCCTAGCCACCCTGACGACTCATTACAAGTGGCGATCAGGAAGTGACAAGTCGACAGGAACGAGTTGAATGAATATATGGCAAGTATTAGATTTTCATAAAGCTTTCGAAGTTTACCATATATAAATATATATATATTGTCCAATTTGGTTCAATGTTTCAGCTAATACTGAGAAGCCATATGATTATCCACGATGGTTTTTCGAGTATGCTGCATTATCATCATACCTCCTGAGGAAGCTTACATCTCTCCCCGACGAAGCCGAAATTCATCCCTGAGGAAGCTGAAATCTCTCCCTGAGCCGGTCACAATTCATCCTTGTGAAAGCTGAAATCTCTCCCCGAGGAAGCTGACATCCTTCACCAAGGAAGTCGACATCCCTTCCCGAGGATGCTAACACACGTCCCAGAGGAAGCCAACATCCCTCCCAGAGGAAGCCACAATCCGTCCCCGGAAAGTGTTCAGTGATGTATTTTTCGGTTTGCGTTAGTGATATTAGTGATTGTAAACTGCATAGATAACAACATATCTCGACATTGCACATCCGCTATTGATAATATCTAATTTCTCAATGACGGTTGCGCGATGCAGAGTATCGTTTGTTATACTATCGACGTCTGACTCAACTTGTGGAGGGTGTATATGTGCAGATAATTGACAATTAAGTTTTATTGTTTCCGCGAAGACTGCTACATCATATGGTAATCCCTAGTCAATAAAATGTAGTTAAATTTATTGAGTTCCGATTGCCATATGTAGAGGTGGTATTCTATACACATGAGCATAGTGGTTTTTTTTTTTAACTTGCATCGATAGTGACAGACTCGTACTTAGATCCATCCTGTGTAGCTTCGAGCACAGGAAGGTTGCCTAGTACGTCTCTGCTACCATCACTTACACCAGAGTCGTGACAACACCAATTCTTTAATCGTACATACATATATTCATTCATGGGTCACTGATGTATATTTTCGTATCAATGGGGCATGAATGGGGTATGTTTATTCGATACATTTACATCCACGTATATTGAGTGTTTTTTGACTTTACATCGATAGTGACAGAGTCAATATTAGAAGCCCCCTATGTAGTTTCGATCATAAGGCGGTTGTCTAGTATGTCTCTGCTACCAGCACTTACACGAGAATCGTGACAATACTGATAATTAAGTGGTAGTGTTTTTTCCATAACCGATGACGGTGCGATTATGATTTTCGACGAGGACCACTAACTTTTCAATCGTACATACATGTAATCATTCATGGGCAATTGATGTATATTTTAGTATCAATGGTGTATGAATGGTACATGTTTATTTGATACATTTACATCCACGTATATTGAGAGTTTTTTTTTACTTTACATCGATAGTGACAGAGTCAATACTGGGAGCCCCTTTGTGTAGTTTCGATCACAAGGTGGTTGTCGAGTATATCTCTGCTGCTATCACTTACACAACAGTCGTGGTAATACTTGTTTATTCGATAAATTAACATACACGTTTATGATTTTGAACATCGATACTGGTGACTGAACTGTGCATGCATATGTCTTTCGTGTCCCAGTAACGTATATTTAACTGTTGATGGTTTACGGTAGACATATGTGTTTGCAGTAAATTTGCACATGTATACCCATATTTATTAATTGTGAACGTGACATCGATAACGATAGTAATAAGTGTATGTAGTAATAGCAATGTGTGCGTGTGTCGAGAGAAATTAATAAATGTATCATAGATAATATATTTTTAGAGTGTAAGAATATTGATGTAACTCTTCGTTGTAAGAGGATGATGATGATGAGAAGAAATAAAAAATCTTTATTATTCTTATATGAATACTAATATTTTATTCATATTAATCATTTTTTTTATATAATTATACTTTTACGAGTAATATTAATACTAATATTAAATTTCAGAACGCATAAATTGGTAAATTTTCTGAACGTTTTCGAGTGCGCACACCCGACCTCTGCCGTTGTGGAACGGACATCGTACAGCGTTCTTTGAGGGCATTGATTTCAGGTTAGGAACATCCGTGACGGGAGACCTGATTCCGCAATAATCATCGTCAACGTC
Organism: Andrena marginata; assembly: GCA_963932335.1. NCBI lineage: Eukaryota > Metazoa > Arthropoda > Insecta > Hymenoptera > Andrenidae > Andrena > Andrena marginata. Next base: position 19,388,313 of record OZ010663.1, read on the forward strand.
GAAGCCCTCGGTATTATCCTCGTTGTCATTGTCGTTGTCGTCGTCGGAGGCGTCGTTGGAGTCGTTATCATTCTTCTTCTTCTCGTACATCTCAATGATATCTACGATGTGTATGTTCGTTCGTAGGAACCGCTGTGATAACCAGATCTTTTTCTCCACACCCTTCACGAATACCACGTTGACGGTTGCGAGCTCGCGGTACAGTATTTCTGGAAGTCTATGGTACGGTATCCAGCCATCAAACCAGTGAAGTCCGTGATGATGTGCTGTCAGCGAAGTCGCTTGACGTTTCTCGAACGATGACAGGCGTGCGTACGAGTGTGGCGGTGCGAAAAGCCAATGACAGATCGTCGTTTCAGCGTTACGATTGTTCGTGAAAATAGTAATTTCCTTAGCGATGAATGTTTTACGTTCGGTGTTAAAGCCTTGTAGATCAACCACGACGGACATCATTATTATGACACGATATGTAGTAGCAAGGACTGCATCCAAATAACAACTGACGTTTTGCGAACATCATCATCGGTATAGTAGTAGTAATCACTTGATTTTTCGCACCGCGTTCGACAAAGGAGCGTATTGGACTATAGAATCGTGTAGGAGTACGCAAAATGCTGATGTACTAGCAGGCACGTTATCTTTGCACTCGAATTCGATTCGCACGTCCACCGCGGCACTCTTCACGGCTCGTTCTGTCGAGAGCAATCTATGATCGCGATAGGAGCGTATCGTAAGAATTCGGAAGTGTTCAGCAACGGTTCACCGCGACCGTAGTACGAACTGGTAAATTTCGCGTACATATCGTACAGCAGCGCGTATTTAGACTTATCGAAATCCAGGTTCAAGTCGTCGTACGGATACGTCTCGGAATTCAGAAACAATCGTATGTTCGAGAGTTTGTACGAGTCGAATCTGCTCGCACTTTTCTGGAGATTATTCTTTCGATCTGTTTGCAAACCGAATAACACGTATCGCGGTTTCTCGATCTGTGATGAGGCTTTCACGGTCCACGTGTGTTTCGTAGTCGTTTGCAACAACGGATACTCATACAGTTCCCACGAGCGGAAACTCATCTCGATCGGTCGATCGCTTTGCATGAGACGTAGCATCGACAGTTTGTTCGTGTCTTCTAACGTGATGTGAGGCATACGCCATTGTATCTTGCGTATTTCCAGTTTCGGTGATATCGCAGGGTTTAGGGAGACTGCATACATCGCGTTCGTATCGACTCGCGCGCGAATCAGAATCAACTCGTGTCGCGCGTTAATCACGATACGCCTGTAATCTTCACAGAATCCCAGTAACGTATTCATTGGTATACAGAAATTGAATGCTGTGCTATTAAAAATGTCTTTGTCGTGCGCGATGGTATGGTCCCAACCGGCATTCATCAACGCTTTGCTCCTATCGATGGACAACGATGCGTAATGTTTCAGCGTGGTGGTGATTCCCGGATTTCTGGAACGATCGATTTCCACACCGTTCAATTCGTATCGAATCTCGTCGAACATGAACGCGACACAGTTGTTATCCAGGAAAACTCTAGCAGCGGCTTTCGCGTCAGCAGAAATCGTCGAGGGACCCATGAAAGAGACGCGTCCTTCGATGTAGAAATAACTTTCGCACGGAAGCGTGTACAGATCTTGTTGTTGAATGGGTATTCTTATCTCATCGTTATTGTCGAACGTCGTGTTGGCATACGGATTATAAGCGTGCACCTCGATCTTCGTGATACGATCGTCGAAAGTCGACGTACTCCCCACGTCCAGTATGGTATACATCGTGTTAGCCATGTATGCAAGTGATACGTTAGTATGTTACGCTAAATCCCAAGGATTGTAGGAAACGCGTGTTTCGATGAGTCAAAGGCTTTCCGCTTCTTCTTCTTCTTGCCCCTGTTCCACTTCCTGTCTTTATTAGTATGTCAGAGGTCGTTGGCTGTGCCGGTGACCTAGATGTTATGTTTTGACGATAAGGCGTTGCGGAGTCCAGAGGAGCGATAGCAGCGGCGACGTTGAACGATGAGTCGTACGCGTGATCGAACACCAACATGCTATACACACACGTGCGTGCGTTCACGTTATCTAATTGCACGCAAACACCGTTGCACGTGCAGACGAATCGTTATTTCCTCTCCGCGAAAATCTACAAGACGATCGTATTGACCGACGATGCGTACCGTTAGATCGTGTATCGCTCGTGCAACTATTGGCAGGTAAATGACGTGTCGCGGAGTTTCCGAGATCTTATATCCCGGGGGAACGCGAGGCGAAAATTCATGAATCGTGTGCACAGGTTTGTCGTTGCTATACGCACCGGTAGTGACGTTGCACGTTACTCTGATCACGTTAACGGTTATAATGTTCACGGATACGTCGGATTCGTGCAAGATTCTCGGTAATAAGACACAGTTCGGAGAAAATCCTAGCAACGAACCCACGTTGTTCGGTTTCGTAAAGTCCACGAAGAACGAGCAGTACAGTTCGCTTTTCATGGTGTTGTTGTTAGCTCGTAGCATTAGCGGATACCTGTCGTCATCATCATTGTTGTTATCACGTCTTCGAGGATATCGCTCGAGTAATCGCTGCTTCAGGTACTTGGCGATAGCGTCTAATTCGTAGGAACCGTGAGGAATCGTAATGTATTCGCGAGCGATGTCTACGATTGATTTGTTACCGGTGTCATAGTTCACGAAGAAGTATAATTTATCGTTGCTCGAGTCGATGTTCGGTATCGTGTTAAACGTCTCCAAGTCGGCGAGTCCTAGTTCGTACTGCTCGTCGCTCAAGTCTATCGGCGGAAAATAATTGACCGTGAGCACGCTGCTCCGACACGTTAATGTAAGCGTGAGCGACATTGTACCTCCACCGCTGTAGGTTACACTAGTGAGAGAGAGAGAGAGAGAGCGAAAGTGATTCGAACGCGCGCTCGCACGTCAATTTATCTTTGATCATGCATAGACCAAAATTCTAGAGCTTTTTGATGCAGAAATTGTACGCACAAGTGACCGCAATTCGCCTGGTCGAAACGTTGAAAGCGATCGTGATTGTACTTGATCGTGGTAGTAGTAGTAGTAGTAGTTGTCGGTTCTCGTTCGAAATAATCGATCAGTTCCGCGGGAGGACGCAAATTCCCAAAACTATCGAAATACTGCACGTGAGATCCACGTTTCGCGTACGCTACCCAATGTGTACCTTCGCCACGATTCTCGTCAAGATTCGCGATACCGCATTCGTTTGATCGTACGTGTGTGGGGAGTGTGTCCCGCATAAACACGCCACGAAAGAACGGTATGTCGAAACACTCGCGCTCTAATTGTAGGTTCGTCATAGGTTGCAGCTGATATCGCGTTATCGCAGTCGCCGCAGCATGCTCCGTAGATCGACGTTTTTTTTTTCCTCGATCGTCGTAAGCGTCTCAAGTTCATGCCTGCACCACGCTTTTACGGTGCCAAATGCATTACTCGCCCTTCCATCGCTCGATTATGACGCAACGTTTCTTCCAGCTGTTTTCGCGCAGCCTTCGCGTTGTTGACCGCTTTGGTGATACCAGCAGCTCCACCGGCCAATGCCCCGATAGCCGAAAGAGCAGGTAAAAGAAGCGGAAGAAAGCCTCCGCGTTTCGCCGTCGGTAGGGTACGATACTGTCGCAACCGTTGTCCTCTGGACTTGCGTTTCCTTCTCGTAGTTCTCCTTCTTGTTCTTTTTCTTTTCATACCCATGCCGAGTTTAGTTTTAGCCTTCATCGTGATCAACACTCCGGTCGCAGCTGCTTTTTCACCGAAAGTCGCGTCGTTCGCGAACACTCGTTCTCGTGCTCGTTCCGCTAACGCGTGATCCGCCTCGTGTCGTCCCTCCAAATCCTTTCGACGAGAGTATGCGATATCGTGCTCCCGACACGCTGCGTCCAGCGGATTTATACCTACGTCTCCTCGAGCCAATCGCTTAGACAAACGAGTCCCCGGTCCGCAAAACTGATATCCCGGAACGTGTAGTTCGAACGGTAGACGGTTTATTATACCGTTCACGAGTCCCGATCCTGTCTTCGTGGAATTCTTTTTCTTTGTCGCGAGTCTACGCATTACCGAAACCATACATGTGAAAATGACAATACACCGCGACGTAAGTACAGACGTAAGCTATCTTCTCTTGGATAGTGATCGGTTCAACGAATGATATGATTATGATTCGCTCGACAGGTGTCGTTGGTATAAATAGCAGTGACATTACGATTTCGGTGGGTTAGAGAGAGAGAGAGAGGGAGCATGCGATTCGCGAAACAACCGAACGCTATTCGCGTGACTGCGAACAGGACGTCTGATGATTTGGCGTGGGATAAGAGTCGATCGAGCAGACACGGTTCGTTGTTACCGAACAGCATACGATCTGTAATCTGTGGTCCGTCCGGGTGCGGAAAAACGAACGTGCTTCTCAGCATGCTGGAGAGCCCGAACGGTCTACGCTTCGAGAATGTTTACGTGTACTCGAAATCATTGCGACAGCCAAAGTATCAATATCTGGAGCATGTGTTGTCACGTATCGGTGGACTCGGATACTTTCCCTATTCGGACACCGCTGAGATTGTCTCACCGAGAGATGCTCGACCTGATTCGATCTTCGTGTTCGATGACGTGGCATGCGATGAACAGACCGCGATCCGTGAATACTTCTCGATGGGAAGGCATGCGAACGTGAATTGCTTTTACCTATGTTAATCGTGCGCGCGAATACCTAAACACTTGATCAGAGACAACGTGAATTTTCTCGGGATGTATTAAGGACGAACTTACGTCGCGTGTACAACGATCACGTTAACACGGACATGACCTTCGAGGTGTTCAACGATCTGTGCGCGAGATGTTGGAAACGAAGATACGACTTCGTAGTCATCGATAAGGATAGTTCATTGTACGATGGACGATATCGACGAGGATTTAACGAGTTTGTGGTATCGCGCGGATCTCAGTAGATTACGAGTCATTCATCGAGTAACACGATGATGTCTAACGTACCAGTGACTAGTGATATCAACATGGAGATTATGCAACAACAATCACAACAACGACGACGACGAGTGTCGTAGAAACAACCTCGTAGACAAAAGTCCCGAGACATCGATACGACGAAGAAAATTGCTGAAATTAGTGCCGCTATACGACGGAAGTACATGCACCTGAAACTTGGTAAAATGACAACGAAAGCTCCTGCGGAGGAGCAAGCGATGCCGATCGTAGAACCGTTGAAACACTTGGTCGAGAACACTGCGATGCTGAAAACGAGTCCAGCGATATCATTGAAGCCGGAATCATTACTCGTCAAGCGAAAACATCAGCAACAACAACAACAACAACGTTTGAAGAAGAAACGACTATCTTTTACTCCGTCCACAGTCGAAGCGATGATGCTACCCGAAACGACGCCGCTTCCGGATTCGAACGATGATGACGTTGACGACAACACCGATGAGGACGCATACGAAACAACCGAGGAACATGATCCGGATGATAAGGGTACGACGGACGAAACGATTCGGGAAGATCTCGATCCAAAAACCACCGTCGAAAACCTCGACGCGTACACTCGAAACGCCACCGGATCGCTGTCGCGCGAATATCTGCGCTTGTTCTTCACAGACGTCAAGAAACTGATCGACAACGTGTACGGCGTGTACCTAAACGACGACGAACAGCTGATGATCGGTGATTCCGTGCTCACCATCGAGGAGAACGACGACGTTAGCGTGAAGGGCAAGCGATACGCGGGTACGCGAGGCTTGTACGAACTGCTGTTCATGCAAACACCTGATGATCGTGTATACGCGAATGTCGATCTCCAAGCGTATCGCAGCATCTTGTTAGCGACGAACGCGCATCGACGGAACCATTCGGCTAGTAAGCCTACGCTAGGTAACAGAGGTTTCAAGTACAAGAAGATCGTGTCGATGTTGGTTCGTGAAGGATACGATTCTGGTAGCAGCGAGACACACGAAGGTCACGGATTATCCATCGACGATGCGATGACGGTTACCGATAACGCGATCGATTACGTGTACTGGGACGATCCGAACGAACTAGTCGATAGACTACGATTGCTCTTGGCATCGCGCGATGTTGGACATACAGGACACGATAACGAAATTGTCTCGATCATTGAGGAACTTCGGGAAGCCGGTCTCGTCATAAATTGATCGTTCGGATCAACGAGGCATCAATCTGGTTCGCGATCAACGTTCGCCCACCCAGCATGTCGGTGAACAAGTTTGGTGCATCTTTGCGCAGTGTCACAGATGATGTCGCGAATTACGTGCGGGAGAATTCGCTGTGTCTGACCACGGATCGGTCCGCGTTCGACGCTATGGAACGTAAGATGTGTCGCGTGACACATCCCGAGGAGGATACAGACGCCGCGACGATGCGATACGTTGACGATATGGAGCGTACCGTCGGACATAGCCTCGACACTATGGAGGAAGACACGCATGAATTGACTACGAAGCGACTGGATGCTTTTACGAGTGCGATAAATACTGCGATGGACAAACGTTTGGACGATCTGTAAGAGTCGATAAATACATCGATGCAACGACGCTTTGATCACTTGAAGGATAGACTCGACGAGCTTGCGGCATCGACCGCACAAGTGCAGAAACGCAAGGAAGCGCGGCGATGAACGACTACTATGATAACGAACACAAAACCAGACAATCCCGGACATGTTTCGAGCGCCTGGTATGGTATCTGCTACTGCTAATCGTGGAACGTTATCGCGATCATCGCTATGGATACCAGTATGTTACGTCCTGAAGGGACTTCTGTGAATCGCCCTGAGCGGCTAGGATGATCCACGGGGTTCGTTGCTCTGTCAAGGTGCTAAAGCACGCCTTGACTATACTTACCATGAAGGATAGGGAGTAAAAGGGGTTGAATCAATGGTTACACGGAATTCAAGGGAAAAACAATAGATTAAAATATATTCTTGACGTAAAGATTATAATAATGGTTAGAACATACCCTAGGGACGGCGCTCCGTCCCTGTTATCGCTGTGCGCTCGGGTGTCAGCACGCTTGCCGTCTATCGTTTCGTACGCTCTTTAGGTCGCTCAACCTAGCGTAGGTCGTGGTCGCTCGCTGTGCTCTCGGGTAGCACACGGAAGTCGGCGAAGTCGGAGTCCGTCGTTTGTATCTGTCTCGTTCCGTCACACGTCTTCGCGGAGTCAACGGCGGTTCGTATCGCGCGCAAGGGCTCTCCCGGCTAGGCCGTTCGCGGTATATCGGAAGGAGTTACCCAGGGCTGATCTCGACCGTCCGGACGGGTGTCGCGGTATCTACGTGGAGGCGAGGTCGCGAAATCTAGACGGCCCGCTGGCTCGTCGCAACTTCCTAGCACGAGCTCTCGAAAACGAATCTATCTTCCGCGGCTTTCGATCGCGGGCCGAACCTCGGACAGTCCCCAGGAATGTGGGAAACTGCCCCGTCGGCAGCTGTTGCTTGGTTCGCTAATTCATCGATTATTGCGAAATAATCGGGGCCCGGACCGAGCGCTGGCGTTGTCCCTACCGCTGCTGCCACGGGCTCAGCACAACGTGATTTCTACACGTGAGGCGATTCCGCTGAATCGCCTTCCCGAAAGAAAACGACGCGAGGACAGCAAGCACGGGATGGACCTGAAAGGCCCATGTAACAAGAGCGAATACAATTGGTAGACGAACTGCACGCTCCCGCGAATCGAAATTTCCTACGACGGCACGTAGTGAGTCTTGGCTACGATGATCTGTGGCAGGAAGATTTGATGGAAATGCGTGCGTATGCAACCCTCAATCGTGGTCACAACTACATACTTACGATCATCGATACGTTCAGCAAGTACGCGTGGGCCGTACCTGTGAAAACGAAAAGCGGTCGCGACGTTACCGAGGCATTCGCTTCCGTGTTGCGACGAAGCGGCAGATGTCCACGAAACCTACAAACCGACATGGGAAAGGAGTTCTACAACGCGGAGTTTCAACGATGCGTAACGTCTCGCAAGATCAACCACTACTCGACGTACAGCGTGATGAAAGCATCGATCGTCGAGCGTTTCAATCGTACGCTGAAGAATCTGATGTGGAAACAATTTTCCCTGATCGCTGGTTGGATCTGCTACCGATGCTCGTGCACACCTACAATCATCGTAAACATCGTACGATCAACGCGTGACCCGTCGACGTAACCTCCGCGACTCGTTTACCGTTCGTCGTATCATCAGATGTCGGACTACGACAACAACGACGACTACAACGCGCTAAATTCCACGTTGGTGATAAAGTACGCGTGAGCAAATTCAAGACGATCTTCGAGAAGGGATACACGCCAAACTGGTCTACCGAGGTTTTCGAAATCATCGTAGTACAACGAACACACCCTGTAACATACATTCTACGTGATTCCGCGGGAGAACCGATCTCGGGTGGATTCTACAAGTACGAACTGCATTCTGCCGCGAATCCTGACATATATCTGATCGAGAAAATTATTCGTCGCAAGGGGAATCGAGCGTACGTGAAATGGCTGGGATTCGACTCATCCAAGAACTCGTGGATACAGGAAAAGGATGTTCTGCGATGCAACAGTGGCTCTTTATTACTATTAATCAAATAAATATACATTTATATCGTTTATTTCAATCTCTGAATTTAAAACACAAAATAAAGCATCTATATATCATGATACACTTGAAGCGCTTACAATACAGTTTTTTGTAATTATCCTCTCTACGTACATACATTACATACTTTTTTTTTTTCTTAAAGAGGGGGAAAATGTATTACGCATACCGAGACAACGGTTACGTCGGGGTTTTGTGGGACTCTCCATTTCTGGCATACCCACTAAAAACCTCCTCTACACTCATACAATGCACAGTGGTCTGGATGGTGGCCAAAATTCAATTTCTCAACTTCAATTTTACAATGTCATATTTTTTTTATGAATTGACAACCCTCCAAAGCTTCTAAATCCGCATAGCTTTCCCTTTTCAGATGATTCTTTGATTAGATATAATATTACAAAGACAAAATCATGAAATTGTATGTGAATCTAATTGTTTTAATTTCTCATTATAGAACATCAAAATACATGTTTATATTATACAGTTATATAGGTAAGGAAGTATATTTCAGTTATTTATATGTGTCATAGGCATTTTTTAGTCCATGAACAAATAGTGCAATGTTTATATCAATTTAAACTTTGAGAAGGCTTATAAAAAAATGATTAAGCGAAATTAACATCGGACTTATTTTACGTGAAAGCTTACACAATTGTTAACAAGAGCATGTAAATTTCAAGTGCAATCTCCTGCAATCTTCAATTTTATGCAGACTTTTAGAAATGACGCTCGAGGTATTTGGGCGTCCCGGACCCGTGCATTTTTAATATTTTATTTTTTTTTAAGTCAAAGATAATGTTGGAACAGATTCTTCTTTCTCTTTTTTTCTCTAGTACGGCTATGATTTTTAATTTTGACTATAAAATACCGCTTTCCAGACCACAATGCGCGCCATATTGAATCCGTCATTTTGAATTTTAAATTTTTGGAGCCAAATTCGTTATCAGCAACCTCAAAAACCCTTAATCACCAAGTTTCAGAAAGATCAGAATTTTGGCCGCTAAATGTAGATATCCCCAGACCACTGTGCAATGTATCATACTTATATACATGAACGAAAAAAATACACGACATTAATGAAACGAATATACATAGCTATATACATATGGTCATGCGTACACACACACACACACACACACACACACACACACACACACACACACACACACACACACAAACTTTAAGAGGTATCCATACACGCATCGCTATCGTTATCGCTGTTCTCGCACTCGGGAATCCGATAGTGTCCCCACGGAAGGGTGTTGACCTGGTCAGGAAGTACAGTAGCGGACAAAAAAATTACCATTTTTTCGAACCACTCTACTTCTATTACTTTTCAATATCAATTCAAAACTGCAGTATGTGCCTAATATACATATTCTGAAAGAGAATTAAAAGCTGTATAAAATCCTGTTACAGTAAAAGTTATCTAACTAACAAACAAAAACCTCACATAACATTAAACAAGACAACACATTTTTAAAGCGAACAAAAAGTTACCACTTTTGAACATTAATAAAAAAAATCTAATATTTTGTGGTGGCACCTTTTGCGTTTAGGACAACCTAACAAAGTTAATAAACGTGGTAACTTCTTTGTCGGTCCCAAAAATTTTACCCCATTCAATGTCATGTAACACTTTTGTTTGTCAGTTAAATAAATTCAACTTTAACTGGGTTTTATACAGCTTTAAATTCTTCATCAGAATATGCATATTAAACAAATACCACTGTCCCAAACGTATGCTAAAAAACAACAAAAATAGAACAAATCGAAAAAGTGGTAACTTTTTTGTCCGCTAGTGTATGTACCGTTTATCGTCATACGGACTGAGGGCGGTCTTCAGTTCCGTCACGGAATAAACATCGTGTAATCGCGCACGGATATGGTTCTGTCGAATCGTCGTTTGCGCGTGATCGCGAAGACACCGCACATAGTCCTCGAAACGTATTTCGTTCGCGACCACACTTCTCTTCACACCTTTCACTTTTTTCGTCTCGGTCTCGATCGTTGCCGCCGCCGTAGCGTCACACACTCGAGTCGCGTACATCTTGGATCGAAATCCCACGAACTCGGTCATTACGGCACCGTTGTTCTCGTCTTTCATCAGACCCGGCACTTTCTTGTTTACGCGCGGCATATCGTACGGGTTGTCCACCGCGTAATCGCTCGTGTCGAAGCGCGCACTGACGTCACTATTCAGCTCCTCGTAAGCGTCATCGCACTGCAGCTGATACATTAAACTGTCGGCGTCCGTGTACAACACTTTGCACTTATCGCCGAACTTTGCGCGCATATACTCGTAGTGAAATTCACATAGGCACACCTTGGACACGTCCAGCACGCTCATACCCACGTATATGGGCTTATCGAACTTCACTTTGAGTTTACGCAGTTCGATAGCGACTAAGTATTCCGAGAATATCGCGCGACTATGAAAGTTCGGTTTCGCGATCAACGATTCGGCACCGTACCGTCCGTCCCACCGCGTCACCAATCGTACGTCCACTCGCTTGCGCACATTTTCCATCGTCTTTCCGTATACGGCATTGTTCATGAGATTGTACAGCGTTTTCTGGAAATCGCTGGTGGCTCGCGTCCTCAAGTCCGTGTTCAAAGTGATGTAGTCGCGCAATCACTGCGATTGATCGAACCGTAGAACGCGATGAATTCGCGATACGCAAAGTCCGTGTCGAATACACTGCTTCAAGTATCGATAGGGAATCATGTATCGTTCCTTGTCGCGGAGCGTGGCGATCAATTTGGTTTCCTTACCGACGGGTGCGTGCTCGCGCACAGGACAGAACGGAAGGTCCGCGTGCTTGTCGTGAATGTCCCGCGGATACTCCAGGTCCACTTCCAGCAGGTAGCCCTGCGGTCCATCGTCCGCCGGCAAGGAGTTCACGTTCAACTTGGACACCGTCGCCTCGTCCAGCCATCGGAATCCTCCGCTCGGCATCGCCTGAGACACCGCCCATCCGTACAGGTTGTTCACGTCGAAGTACATCAAGTTCGTGGATGGTTGCGACGCGTCGTACATCGACGTCGACAGGTACTTGTTGTTGGCGCGCGCGTACCTGTGCGAGCACTGGCTCAGGCCGCCGCGTATACCACGTTCCACCAACAACAGCATGTCCACGTCGGTGAAGAGTTCCAATTCGACGCGCGTGTATTTTAGCATCGCGTCCCACGTGAACGCCGGTAACGTACAGTAATGCGCTGGGTCCAGGTCGTAGCTCGCGATAGATGCACTACGAAAGTTTTCGAACACGTCCGCGAGCAACAGCACGTCAGTCTTCAGATACAGATCACTGTACTCGCCCAACGTTTGTATACGAAAACTGTTCCACACGTTCGTCGCGTGCGCGTAATCCGACTCCGACACGTTGCTATCGTTCAAGCGATTGTAGAACGCGTCACGAGGCGGTAGCCGCATGTCGTTCAATTTGTCGTACGACGCCACGTAATCGTACGGAAAGACCCCCTTTCTGGTGAGGAGATCGAATTGTTCGTCAGGGAGATATTGGAACTCGCGTCTGAGAATCGTCAATCGCTGTTTGCCGAGATCCGAAGCGAGTTTCTGCAGACTCGTTGCCAAGAATTTGAACGAATCGACGAATCAGAACTTCAACATTTTTCGCCAGTTCTTGCCATCGCCCCAGAGGTCCTCCACGTCCTTCGTAAACGAGATATACCGTTCTTTCGTTAACGGTAGGAGGCTGATCTTTCCGTTGAACGCGTCCGCCAACTCCTTGATAACGAAGTGCGCGTCGTAGCCGGGCAGGTTGTGGAACACCACGGGAATCGTGCAGGAACGTTGGTAGCGCAAGTTGCACGATCTGTGCGCCGCACCCATGTACTCGCCCGTCGAGTGACAATGATCGCGCACTTTCCTGTCGTCCTCGCCTTGGTCAAAGGGTCCTCCGCACACGTGGCATGCGGTTGCCCCGTGAAAACTCCGCCACTGTTGCTGCGTTAACGGTGTCATCGATTTCTTCACGCACAATCGCGAGTACGCAACGTTCGCGAATTCGCGCATTTCACGCACAAACCACTGCACACAGTCGGTGTCGCTGCGATATGCTCGATATCTGCACAGAGTCGGGTCGTCGGAACATTGTACGTAGTAGCCTACGCTGTAAGCTTTATGGCGTTGATACTCGTACGTGCGACGCTCCATCGATGGCTGCTCCAGTTCCTCCAGCAAACACTCAAAGTCCGCGTAGATGACGAACGACACGCGTTCCTTGCGTTCGTGATGCTGGAACCGCAAAATTTTCTCCTCTTCCGAAGGCAATTGCACCGCGCACTCGTTCAACCGCATACAGTCCACGGTGTGCCGCTGCAATCGCTCCGCCGATGAGAAAACGTTGAGACAACTGAAACGTAGGGGAAAAAAACAATGTAAACGCTTCTTCGTCCGTAACGTATCGCTCGAAAATTTTTTAATTATTATTCTTATTTGCTTACCTATCGCAAACGAACACTCTGCCATGATGGTTGCGCAATTGTCTGGAAATCAAGCGGGAGAGACTGCGGATACACGCGAAATGGTATCGCTGCGAATCCCTCGGATCTTGGAACAGCAGCACGTCCGCGTGTCTCCCTTCACGCTTGTTGTAGGATACTCGTACAGGTACGCAACCGTCCTCGTCGAACCACAGGTAGATGTTCACGGACACGTCGTTGTCCACCTCGAATTTCTGAACCTGGTCCATGGACATGGGGAGTCGGACACCATCCGTACGGAGCACTGTCGCATAGGGTGGATACGACGTAATCCTGTTGCCGTGTGCAGTAGCCGGAAACAAACTTGCGACGACCGACCACAAAAAGCACGTGTTGTCGTTGCACCGAACGTTCACCACCGCTTTTTTCGTCGCGACCACTCGCGGAAGCGGCACGTCGCACCCGGCACGCAATGGATTACGTTTGTTTATGTTTATCAGGAGATTCTGTACTACCCGTAAGGTCCAGCCACTCTCACGCTCCTGAAACTCCTCCATCGCGATCAACGTCGGAGCGAGCACTTGTTTCGCATACCACTCGCGAACATTCAATGCCATAAACAATACTTGGTTACGCGTCGCGAAACTCTTCACGTCCGTATCGTCCCGCAACATGAATTCTGCGTTTAGCACTGTGTTCACCGACACGCTGCGATGCTCCGTAATAGCGTTCGTAACGCGCGAAATCACCTTTCGACGGGCATTCTCGAAGAATTTGCGTGGATCGACGGCCCCCACGTTTATCACGGCCCCGGTCAACAAACGCTTCTCGAACGCGGTTTCAAGTTCCTCCCACACGACCTTCGATGACGTCGCTTGAGCGGCGTGTCCACACCCTACTCGTGATAATCGTCCTCGCACTATCGCGCGCAATGTTTGCGTTCGCGCGAGCAACGATACCATTCGCTGTTTCTCCCACACCGGCACGCGTTCGCCTCGTTGATACGCGACCATGTGACGTATCGTCTCGTCGCACCTGTCCATCCAATCGCGAAATTCCGCGGTGGTCCTCAAAAGTTCGGACATCCGCAACAACGCCACAAACGCACCCTTGAACACCTCCATGGTTTTTTTTCTTCTTCACAATTACCTATAATAAACGACTCTATATCGTTTTGAACTGCGTTTTCGCCAAGTAAATAAATTCACGTCTGGATACCGAACACGTACAGCCAACATTATCGGCCCGAAAAACCCCCATGAAACGTGTCTCGGACACTCGTTAACATAACGTCGTAATTCACTGTCTAGAAACGTATCTAAGGGTATTACCGCCGTAGGATACAATCCCGTGTACACTTCCGTTGATTTATTCTCAATATCGCGCAAGAGCATCAACGGCGTGCATGCAATCGCGGTAATATACAGGGTGTCCCAAAAATGCTGCGGGTCCTTAAAGGGGGTGATTCGGGGGGTGATAGCAAACAACTTTTTCCTTTGCGAAAATGTTCTTCGAGGTTTCGTTAACGAGAAATTAACAAAAAGCACCGACCAATCAGAGCCCGAGATTGGCGGCCGAGTTCCCGCGCTAGCGTGGCCGCGCGCCGCGCTGCGACTGCGAACAAGCAACTCGGCATGCATCGAAGGAAATTGCACAGAATGGCAAATGAAAAAGACGTAACAAATAAAATCGAACATGTTGTCATGGTTTGTTCGTCATTTAAAGTGAATAATGAATAAAGGATAAATGGATGAAAATCGCGTGCAACGTAAAAAGACGAATACGCAGTTTTTTTTAGAAGATTCGACAATAATAATTATTTGAAGTGGGAGGATAAGGAATACGTAAATTTTCTTGTGTTAATAACGTAGCCACGAAAAGGTAATGTAACAGGAAATTAACGAAAAATAATAGTAGTTCGTTATTGTGATAAAAATCCGTAATTCAATAACGGCCAGTACTGTTGGTGATAACGAATAAGTCTGTTTAAAAAGCCCGAATAAATATTTTCGTACGGGAATTTTGAGAATTATCGCCGGAAAAAAGCCATCGTTTGCGTTAAATTTAAAAATGAATGATCACCAATAAAGTAACTAAAACTCACCCTTGTTGGAAATTCACCTGCAGCTTGAAAATCTGTGTCACAGGGTCACTGAACCGATCCTGGTCATCGATGGACGAGCTCAGTGCACAGCTGGTCCCAGGTATACGACACTACCGAAAGTTAAGGGTCGCAATGTCAGGTGCGTCCAGGTCAACGTACCGAATATTCACTATACTGCACGGCTACTAACACTGATCACTTAATTTATTTTTCATGGAACGTGTTGTTCCTACGTTATAAAAATTGGTGGAAATGAATTTTTACTTGGCGTTCGGAGCCGTGGGTATTTCCGCGCAAATTCTCACGCTGCAGCACTTGCGTCCTCGTTGTTCGGGGGGGGGGGGGGGGTGCAACCAGAACATCGCGTAATACTCTTGAGCAGAGAACATTTCTGCGACGTGATTGCTTGCTGACTGACAAGATTTTTACGAAGCGACTTCTTCTACCCTCAAATAGTTTCTCTCGTTCCATTATGAGTTGACCCCCCACCAGACCAAGAGGCTTCAGGTAGAAAGAAGCCAGCACATTTTCGAAACACACGTGCTTCGCAGAAGTGCAACGAACGGACTATCGTGCACTTTTACAAAACTCCGCGTTCCGTCCTTTTACTGGTAATGTATCCATTGCTTCGAGGTAGGCAGCAGACACCACGTGCATCCCTCCCAAACGGCCACTGTCCTAAAGAGGTCCTCTTCACAGCAGTATCTCCTCCCCAAGGCTTCACTCGCACGGAATTCGTCGACGCAGAGCATTTCGCTAGGGTCGCGGTTTATGACCGTACTGTCCCACTAGTCGACGGTAGACAACGGTTTTCTACAGTTTTGGGTAATTTATGGCTTAGTTGGTTCCGCCCCGTAGCAGACGTGAACTCAGAGTATCGGAAAATGGAAACTGGAAACAGGATTTTTTTCTTTATAGCAACTCGAAGACTTTCTGTTTCTCTTCTCTTCCGTCCCTTTCGAACCGAAACACGTGGTGTCTGCTGCCTACCTCGAAGCAATGAGTACATTGGCAGTAAAAGGACGGAACGCGGACTTTTGTAAAAGTGCACGATAGTCCGTTCGTTGCACTTCAGCGAAGCACGTGTGTTTCGAAAATATGCTGGCTTCTTTTTACCTGAAGCCTCTGGGCCTGGTGGGGGTCAACTCATAATGGCACGAGAGAAACTATTTGAGGGTAGAAGAAGTCGCTTGGAAAAAATCTTGTCAGTCAGCAAGCAATCACGTCGCAGAAATGTTCTCTGCTTAAGGGGGTAGACACGTCACGTGGTCTGGCCGCCGAGGCCGGTCGGTATTACAGCAGATTTTTTCTGCACAGAAATGGTAATACCCATAGATACGCGGCTGCCTGTGCACGCGAGAGGGAGCTGTTTGCTATTTCCATATTTTATTTTGAATGTGGAAAGAAATTCTCAGCTGTTGCGTTGTACTTTTTAAACAGAAAGTCTGCTGGTACTGTAAACCTAGAAAATTCATTGTACATTTACTTGAAATGTGCTTATGCTACAATATTCTACATTGGCAGTAAGGAATTATAAGTGAAAAGGAAAAATACACGAGGGCATGTCCCCAGAAAATGAAGTTTGTTAGGATAGGCATTTTTTAATTAGCAAAACACTGAATCAGAACATGAAATACACATCCTATGCAGAAAACTGTTATGAACAAACGTATATAAAATTGTGTTTGATGTTGAATCCAACGCGTGATTATTATGTGGCCCCTCCTCGAAGTGACAGAAAATATAACCTATGTATATGCTATATGACAATAAATGTTTAGCGGCTATTTCGTTCTATTACGCTACATTTGTGAACTTTTCATCATCCTTCCGCAACATTATTATTGCGCCGCAACGGTATCTTTAGGAAATCGGGTATGGCTTATAGGTTATATTTTCTGTCATTTGGAGGAGCGGATTTTCTGTCCTCGAAGTGACAGAAAATATAACCTATACGTTATACCCGATTTCCTAAAGATATCGTTGCGGCGTAATAATAATGTTTTGGAAAGATGATAAAAAGTTCACAAATGTAGCGCAAAAGAACGAAATAGCCGCTAAACATTTATTGTCATATAGCATATACATAGGTTATATTTTCTGTCACTTGGAGGAACGGATTTTCTGTCCTCGAAGTGACAGAAAATATAACCTATACGTTATACCCGATTTCCTAAAGATATCGTTGCGGCGTAATAATAATGTTTTGGAAAGATGATAAAAAATTCACAAATGTAGCGCTAAAGAACGAAATAGCCGCTCAACAATTGAATTCCCCATGATTAAATTAATTCAATAATAGCACTTTAAATAAAAATTGGCTCGGGTTATTTAAGTATTGCCCATCTTTGGTATTTTGCCATATAATTGAGGCAGTGAGAATAACGACGGACTAACCCACATTCTTCTCGAAATTGAGTTAGTAGCAATAACGTATTCCAATAGGCTCTACTAATCATATCGATGGCTTAGTACACACATATTGTATGTCCACTTTTTATGAAATTTGAGTTTTTATATGCAACAAATAGTGCTTGACTGTTTCTTTATGCTGTATAAAAATCACATTTTTATCTTTTCTATAAATTTATCAAAAATAATATTTTTGTTTATTGTATGTCCATGCCAGAGGACGAAAATATTCTTGGAAAATGTGATAATAAATAAATTTTTTTAAAAAAGTCTTCCTATATCTATCTCGAAGAAAAAAGATCTTCTGTATCTTCCAACGGAATTATTCCTCGATACTACAAGGCATTTATCAATAGCCTACCATTAGCAAAATCACAAAGTAATGTAATTCCAACACCCATGGACATTGACAAAAATGAAAACTACGAAAATGACAACTGCGAAAATGAAAGGGAATAATTACTTTTTTATTCCTGTTACTTTCAAAATAAATATAATATTGAAGTGAGATTATTTCCAGTTATTATTCCTTTCGTTCATTTTTATACAATATCATTCAGTATACTATGTCCTCCTCTGTACTTGGTTACATATAGAATGTCCATCTTCGAAGTTTGTTATGGAATTATTATTATAACTTTGCAGATTCTAACTTATACTACTAATTACATATTTTCAGTGATACCTATATTACATATATATAATAATACAATAATGCAAAAAGTATTTATTATATTATAAAGTACCATTGAATGTTTGAACCTGTTTTTCTCAAAACACGCTAAAAGTGGACATACAATATGAAAAATACAATATCAATGTACAATAGGAAAAATGTATTTGCAGGTTATTCCGTTGTTGCTCTAACTGTCTCAATTACTATAACATAAATACGACAGCGATTTCAAGTGATGTACGTGTTACGGTAAAAGCTTTAGTAAATGTATTCATTCCCAGCAGTTCCTAGTCAATGTATGCCTAAAAATGCATATAACCTAACCTACAATCGTCCGAAAATGCATACATTGACTGCATCACGCTTTTACTGTGGCTCGTGTATCCAGCTAACGCCTCAGTTTTGCTATGATTCCACGTTGGCAGTCCTCCCGAGTAGGCGCCATCTCGTATCCACTAGCTCGACTAAATTTGTCACGTGACTTGCTCTGTATTATCGCCAATATGGCGGAATTCGTATTTGGGAATGCAGTCCCGATTTTTCGTTTTTCGTCCTTATATGAGCATATTTTGAGCTGGGCGAGGTCTCACTCGAAAGAGGAAGGCTGGCAAGGAAATGCTGGGAGGAGGTTAAGGGAAGAATAAAGAGGGGAAAGGGGCTGGAGGGGTGGGAAGAAGAAAGGAAGGAGTTCTTCGAGAAGAGGGGGTGGAAGCTTGAAGAGGTAGAAAGGATGAGGGAGGCTGGGGGACTAAGAGGAGAAGAATTGGTAAGTAGGGAAAGGAAAATGCAGCAGGAGGAGAGGTGGGAAAGGATAGGGGGCTCGGATTACAATAGGTGGTACGGTAGGGTGAAGGGGGAAGGGTTGCCTGGCTACTTAAAGAAGGGGTGGGGGGAAAGTAGGTGGAGAAGGGTGGCCAGGCTGAGATTGGGTAACGAGATGAGGGGGGGTATGTACTGGGAGGATAGAGAGAAGAGGAGGTGTAGGGTATGTGGAAGGGGAGAAGAGACATGGGAACATGTGCGGGAGGAATGCATGGGGTGGGGGGAAGAGAGGGGGTGGCAGGAAATGGTGGGAGAGGTGCTTGGTGATGAAGGGGAGGGGGAGGAATGGATGAGGAAGTTGGAGGAATGGAGACAGTTGTGTAGCGGAGTGGGGGTGGGTGAAAAAGAAGGAATGGAATGAAAGGGGAGACGAGTGGAAGCGGAGGTCCGGGGGCGGATAGGTGTGTGGAGGGGCGCGGAGGAAGTGAGGGGAGAGCGAGCGAGCGTGCGGGCGGGGTGAATGCGCAATCCGATTGTGAAAATATTGTAAATATTGTACATAATGTAATATTAAGGATTAGAGTAAGCTAGGTTAAGTTAATGTAAGATAGTGTAAGATAGTTTAAGGTGGTGTAGGGGAGAAAACGGAGGAGTGGAGGGAGCGAGGTAGGAGGAGATTGTAACCCCGAGGGGCGCAATAAAGAGGAACTACTACTTACCATCTCTTTCCCTTTTCTTTGGCATTGGCAAACATTTATTCATGGGAATCATTACGGTTATTCTCTGGTCTCGGGAATACCCCAAAGATCGAAACAAAAAATGGCTGCCGCTGTCGAATCTCGAACACGTAAATAGCGTCATGACATGAACAGAATGGAAGTGGGGGGGGGGGGGGGAACACTATCGATCAGCATCGATAGTTTATAAAAAATATCGATAACTTTCGATATGGAAAAATATCGATACTTATCGATATGCTATCGATTATTCTCCACCACTACCCGTGGAGCACTGACGCACTCAGCTCGCGAGTTTGCGCGGGAATTTCGATGATGGAAGAAAATAAGTGAGACACTTCTGAATAAACTCTACATTTGGATTTTAATTATTTGTTCAATGTTGACTGTTCTGCTAACAAGTTCGATATGTCTTCTTACAAATTAACTCCTCGCTTGTCACCTCCGGACGCCCTACTCCTCTAATTTTGGCGTGTTCTTCCGACTCCCTCCTCGGATCCCTTCGCTCAACCAAGACGGTGTTGTCCCTCATAGTTCGTCAGTGGGTTGTCCTTCAGCCATCTCTCCGTCCTTGGCCCTTCCTTCACGCTTCCCTCCACTCTCGGCTGGTGGTGGGAACACGCTTTCCGATTACATACTTTACATAGGCTGCGTACAGTACATACATTTCTAACAGGTAGGTAAGCACAACCCCCCCCCCCCCCCAGGGTCAGGATGGCGTCGCCGGCGCAAGGTTTATGACTTTATGACTTTCCGCCTCTCCCGAGGTGAGTTTTTACCCTAACGGGACATCGGCAATTATCGAAAGGGAGGATAGAGTTTTAAATGGTTTTACGAGACGAGCAGCTGCTCGCTCGACTAAATTTGGCACGCAGATGTGGAAGGAAAAGTTAAGCTATTTACTATTCTCCTTGTCCCCTATTTCAAACTTGCTTAAGACCCTCCAGATGTGCCGATCGCTTCAAATCTTATTATAATATATCTGTCTTTCAGCAGAAAAAAATTTGGAATTACGCTCTACATTTAACCTCGATGTCTCTATGTCTTATAGCTAACTTCACGCAATTTAACCAGCGGAAACCGCAACAGTATACACCCAGATAGCACAAAAACGTTTTCAAAACATTTTTTAAACGTCCAGGTCAGATGTTCAGGACGTTTTGAAAGCGTCCAGATAAGGTCCAGAAAAAGTCCTATAAATATCCATTTTCACAAAAAAGTATGTGTTTAGGACATTTCTAAAACGTTTTCAGGACGTTTTCTGGACGTTTTCAGAACGTATTTTGGACGTTTACAGAACGTTTTGTAGGACGTTTTCAAAACGTTTTCAGTACGTTTTCAAAAGGTGTTCAGGACGTTCAACGTCCTGTGTTCAAACGTTTTCACGCGCTTTTTAAACGTTTTCAAACGTTTTTAAAACGCTTTTAAAACGTTTTCGAACATTTTTAAAACGTTTGAACACTTCGTGAAAACGTTTGAACACAGGACGTTGGACGTTTTTAAAACGATTTCAGGACTTTTTTCAAATGTGTTTAAAACGTTTTCAGGTAGTTTTGGTTAGGTCTGAAATAGGCGTTTTTGGACGTTCGTCGGTACTGGTTCGATTGAATAAAAATTTAAGGATGTAAATGGTTTTCAAAATAATATCAAACTCGATAACTTCGTTTACTTCATTCCCATTAGATTTATTTGTAATATTATTATGTATACAGGATATAGGTATGCAGAATATATATGCACTTACAATAGAATTTGTCCTGGTTTACAGCTTCACAGAGATACGAGAGTAATGAAAGTAAGGGGCTAATGTAACAGATATTTACCTACAGATGACGTACAAAGGTGTTTGGGATTAAGCTAGTTTCCCTTTCCGCCACACTCACTTTCATGGCAGCACCTCACGGCCCACGATTCAGCAACACTGATCGATGGGCATCACCAATCAGCACCGATCGATCGACCAATCAGCGCGGATCGATGAGCCAATCAGGGGGCTGAGCGGTGCTCTAGGAGAAGAGTGAAGAAGCGCAACGGTCGACGGCCATGTCAATCACTCTTGTGTGTTCTCTCAAACGGACGTTAGCCTCAAGACCGCGTCGCGAGTTATTAGTCAGTTTGATTACCACTCCTTAGCACTCTATCATTGGAATTCATCCTCTTCACTCACGACTCACCACTCAATCATCCTACACTCACCTATTTCTCCCTCACTCATCCAGACCACCGATTAGTATAATCGCGTGGTTTTCCACGTGGTTCAACCACGCTGTACTCACTACCTCTCCTTTGAACACTCATCCTTCTGCAGCTATAAATAATATTCCTGCATTAACTCATTCCACCTTGTCAACGACACCAGAGCTCAGCGAGTGTTTTAATAAGTGACGCACTTCACATTTTTACGGATATTTGAATTCTTATTTTCCTGTGTAAGACTCACCATCAACTAGACAATCACACTCTCGAACAAAAGGCAATCGGCGCGACACAACAACACAATGTAAAAGCTATCTCTATATATAATTCGAAGATTTAATCTCTCTAATAATATTAATACATCTATAGCATATAGTTAAATATAATAATACTGATCATGAGCAAATACCGCAGTAATATATAAGTTTTATCCTAAATGTGGCAAATAGCACCTAGTCTTATTTGCGCGATTATTCTACGAACAATTAAATAAAGACATGTGCAAAGACGAATATATACTTATATAAAAAGACTCTCTGTAATGTGTTACATACATTTGTAGGAATAGGTATAGGAATTCCTACGTTCCGGAGCCCCGGAAAAAGAGTCACAGAGCGTCGGGGATCGAACCAGAGCCGCCCGCGTGCTGACCAATCGCGTTTGCCGCGTAAAATAATTTTTTTACCAAACGATAGATCTAATTAAAAGAAGTAACTTTTGTCTCGAAACATTTTTTCTATCTGTTACGGTTCGCGAGTTACAACACAAAATCAGAAAAAAGCCGAAGTATCAGGGGTTAATTTCATCCCTTTCCAATCAATTTGGGCAGCGAACAAAAATTTCATCGTAATCGGGAGAAAATCCCCTACGTATTAGGGAGATCCTTATATGTATGGTAAAAAATTAGATTTTTTAAAAATTTCTTCTGACCCTCTCAGAAGAAGTCGCCGGGCTCCTAACGCGCCGTAGAAACGGGCTGCTAACGAGCTTTTACTGTATTCGCAAATTTCTGGGTTCGGGATCCGAATACATTCTTATTTCAGTTATTTCCTAGATGCTATTCTATCCGCGGCTCTTTTGAGCCATCCTTGTATTGAGAGCTCTGTCTGCCTGTCGTTAGTGGCCATTTTCCCCTGTTTTGCTGCACCTTAAAAAAGAATTTCGAGAGAACATTACATTGAATTTTACTGTAATTAATATTAGGAACAGTAAAATAATGGCGATACTTACATATTACAAGTCTTGCCATGTGGAAGCGGTGGAAATCTTCTTTCCCTTTTCTACCTAGCCAGCTGAATTGCATGGCCACTTCGTTACTCAGCAATGCAGTCAATACCCTCTTTACAAAATTGTAATTGTCCGCTCCTCCGTAATCGGCCAATTCTTTGACCTAAAATTTGAAAATTATTCAACATTAACAAGTTAAGTATAATTTTGTTTCGAAGAATTACAGTCAACAATTTTTTTCTCAAAAATCGAAACTACATCTCTGGTGGGC
This sequence comes from Andrena marginata, assembly GCA_963932335.1. Lineage (NCBI taxonomy): Eukaryota > Metazoa > Arthropoda > Insecta > Hymenoptera > Andrenidae > Andrena > Andrena marginata. The sequence continues at coordinate 19,411,792 of OZ010663.1, forward strand.
GGGTAATCGAGTAGGGTAGACCGGGGGCGATAGTAACATGGGGCGGGGGCGTATGTAACACGCTAAATATCTCAAAACATATAATAGCTATTAACATCAATTTTGGATATATGATGAAAACACTTACCCCGTTTTGACCAAAATTCGACTTGTATCCGTCTGCCCGCCCACCAAAAACATATTTTCTACATACATAAACAGATATAAAAATGACGGTATCATACTTACTGCGTCTTTAAATTGGGATACATCATTTAATATCATCTCGAAGTTGTGGAAATCCCCAATGGTTGTTAACGGGAATTGCAAATTGTACGAAGTAAAAATTGATGTCACATGTTCCTCCGTCGCTCGGCTGGTCAGAACATCTTTGCGCAGATTTTTGATCTCTTGCAGCGCGTCCACCAGAAGGGCCCGGAGTAGGCACAGTTGTGTCCTCTTTTCCTTGCAGCCACCGCAGCAAGGCACTGCTACATTTTCTGCAAATTATTTATTACATGTCATATTTTTTCACTGCAACTGATGACGTTAAAAAATATTTCCGTGTGCAATATCTTTAGAAAAAAATTTAATTTACCGGTAGAGGTACTCTGGAGTGAGGAAGTTTCCCTTGAATGAATATATTCCTCTTGTACGGTTATGTGCTCCTCTGGTTCGTTTAAGTGCTCCTCTAGTTCGTTTAAGTGCTCCTCTAAATATTCCTCCACCATTGAATATGAAGGATTTTGAGTTGATTGGTCTGAAAATAATATTTACTTGAAAGATCTACTTCATACAAGAAAAAGAATTAAGCGGCTTTAGATATTATAATTTTGTACAGCATATTTCCCCTTTGTATTAACCCACCTAAATCTTGGATGTCATTGGTGCAGTCTTCATCGTCCCAAAATTTCTTAGGCAGAATACGCCTTCGCTTGGCCGATGGCTCATCCGACTGCAGGTCACTAGTGTCCTCAGCCTGCTTCGCTTTTTCCCTGGCCTTGAGGTAATTATCTGGAAGTACATATTAGTAATTACTTGATATAATAATTCGAATTTCATTAGTATAATAATTTCAACCTACCATAAGTGACTCGTGTCATCAATTTCATGTTGTGCCTTGGCCAAGTCGGTTCTGCTGGCTCGCACTTCTTTAATATGCCGGTGATTAATTTTGCATGAACCGGTGGCCAAAATGAGGAATCGCCGACAAGCCATGTTGACGGCACAGCTTCCACACATCCATCCTCCAAAAACTTTATAATGGACCAGGAATGGCTCATACTAAAAATTAAGTAGTAATTTTTATACAACGCCTACAAACATTACGTGCATATAGTCAAGAGGAAAGGAATCTATCATGTGAATTCTCGGTATTTTTTTTAAATCTCAAATAAAAGATTTTATTTTTACACAATACAACTGCCCATCAATTGAAATTGTATTATTAATCGACGCACAGTGGGAAAAAAGTAATAATTCTTTTTTCTTTAATGAAGTTGATGTGTTACTTATGTTAACCCTTGGTTGCCACACTGACCACATTTAAGGTAGGGGAGATCGGGGCAAGTTGACATAGGGGCAGGTTGATACAGACGTTTTGTTATTTTGTTTATATGCTCTACATTTTTTTCATAGAGATGTTTGTACATAATGACCTCCTGTGGGGAAAGTTGATACGTTTTCTCTGGGGCATGTTGATACAGTGTAATAAATTTCCCCGACTACTTTTAATTTTTCCTTTTATATCTTGAAAAATTGTACGAAAAATTGGACGAAAACGCAAGAAAAGTGCTGTGTTAACAGACTCACCTGTAATGAGAAGGCTATCGGCTGAACAAACTGCGGCGCGGGAAAGAAGAGAATAGAAGAATTTTAAAAAGAAAAAAGAAATTCGAAAATCTCTCGAGAAAAACATGATAAATTAAACTATAAAAACACGATAAAAATACTATACAAAAATACTAGATAAAAACACGATAAATGACTATAAAATATGATAAAACATGCTACAAAAACACGATAAATTACACTAAAAAACACGATAAATAACACTATAAAATACGATAAAACACACTAAAAATAATATAAAATTACTAAAACTAACTATGTAAATAAGAAAAAAAATAGGAATAAACTACCGACTAACAATAAAATGAAAAAAAAAGTGAGAAATATACAGAAAATAGCAAGAAATAAAGTGCGTCCCCTGTGACGGTTCTGCGATGACTGCTGCAGTTACCTTGTTACCTGTAGGCTCCAAGGAAACCTTGCCACCCCCCATTACGCGGCACCCCCTTCCGTTTCGTGCATTGAGTGCATAGACTGTAGGCCAGGCCTGCCCCATCGGGTGCAAATACCTCCTGAATTTCTGGGACCCGGGTAACAGCCGAGCGCGGGACTGTTCCATTGCTACCCGTTGCGAGATTTGTGAGAGAACTGCATGAGTGTGCGAGCCTGTTAGGACGGCCACACACTCATGCAGTTCTCCCGCAACCCATGCTGTGGTTAGCAACGTAATCAGTCCCGCGCTCGGCTGTTGCCCGGGTCCCAGAAATTCAAGAGGTATTTGCACCCTTTGGGGCAGGCCTGGCGTAGGCTATGGTGATTAGTGGTTCGTACAGTGAGTGAATAAACTGCATAATCTGATACGTAGAATTCCCTAGAATGCTCCAACTTCTAGCGAGTGATGCACACAGCAGCTACCCTAAATTGAACGAGGGGCAGCCAATGCACATAATTCACGCATGCGTAGTTCTCCCTTTACGTGCCCTTCTGTATTTTGAATTCGAATTCTCCAATCAGGTTATGCAGAACTGATGTGCTGAACTGATTGCGTGAAAGTACGTGACAAAATCTTGGACACTTAGACATCTAGCTTCATCTTAAACAAATCTGTACTTTTGTTACAATGTGCCCCAGTCCGGGGTAAATTGTAACACATCTGTTTTACTTATTTAAATACACATATGAACACAAACAAACATTTCTAAAAAATTTAAATGAAAACACAGATCATTATTAAACATTTGATATACCTACATGAGTTAAACAATCATTGCTTATTCATCTGATTCTATCAAAATCTTCTTCGCTTTCTTTACTTCTTCCTTTATACTTTTTTTCTACTTTTTGGATTATCGATTGTTCTGTTCTTCGTCTGGAGCATCTTTTTCCGGTGTGTCAGCAAATAGCTTGCTTTATCACCATTTAGAACGGAGTAAGTATAGTAACATATATTACAATTTACCCTGAGCTTGAATTTTTGCGTTTTATCTCAACAAACGAGAAACTAACCATCAAATTACTAAAATGCGTACACATTATAATAAACCAAGCAGATTTCCCATGCTGTGACTTACCAGATTTGTCGTTCAAAAGATTTTACATATGTTACAATTTACCCCGTGTTACAACCTATGATCTATTCCCTTCAATTCATTTATTATGATGTTATAAACAGTTTTTTTATTTTTGTTCAAATAATCTTTAGATTTAATTTTCAAAATGCACTGGTTGTCTTTGTACGATTCGATAAATACTCTCAACAAATTACACGTGTCAATAATCTTAAATCCGTCTGCCGGTGTGGCCCACAATTTCCGTAAAGGACACTCCCTGGTCAAAACATAAAAAATTTTTTTTTGCATATTTCCATCCCACAACATCTCAAGAATGACCAGGTAAAATTTTAGAAAGAAATTCCTAAGTGTACAGATTTTACAGGCAGTTCAGGGGGATCAACGGTATGACGGGCCTTAAAAATAGGTGTTTTTTTGAAGATCGATTGTGTCGCAGGTATAATAGATAGAAATATAGTTTTGATTTTAAATAATAATACATTTATTGATCTAAAAACAGATTCCACTTTTATTTGTATCGAATAAAAGCATGGAAAAAGGGCGCTCATGGACAAGTCCCCGTCACTAGACGAACGCGCTCGACGTCAAACTTTAAGCCTTAAAGGTTAAGAGGTTAGCTCCCCTCAGGAGGTAGAAAAAGAATCGATTCTTTGGGAATTTATTTCAGAAAGTACAAATGGTTTTTGTATTCAAATGAGGGACACTTTAGCAGGTTATTATATTATGTTTTGGTATAAAAATATTTATTTATTGCACAATTACAACTGATTTCCCGGAAGGGTCATTCCACGCGAAATCGGACACTTTTCGGAGTAACATTTCGGATGTTGCTGAAACTTGAATATGTTGTAGTCTTTAGTGATATTTAAATGTACCTCAAAGGATTTTGCAAAAGTTTGCAAAATGTCGATTTTACACCTGTTTGAAGGTAAGTGGTAACATTTTTTCAGTAAATTATAGCTATGGAAGTAGTAAACAGATGAAGATGAGCTTTACGGTGCTTATAGAGAAGACATTGAAGTTTTAAGAAAAAATTATTTTAGTTTAAAAAATAATTTTTTTTACCATTTTTGTGCAATTATTTTAAACAAATGCAGTTTTTTTAACATCGGGCGCGATTTTAAAAATCTGAAAAAATAGGAGAATATAGTTCTATCCTTCCCCTTGATGGACTAATTTTAAAAAATATGGACATTTTAAAATTGACCTTGTAAAAATCGCCGAAAGTTGGCGTTGCGTCAAATCACACCGGCTCGACTGGCTCAGCCGTGCGGTGATCGCAGCGGCCAAGTGCTATTCTTATACAGTTTTCTCGAATATGGTAAGTATTTGTAAAAAAACTGAAGAAGGAAAGCTTTTACTGTTTTTTATACACAACATAATACGGTAACTCAATTTTTGGTGTTCGCAATATTTTCCTTGAAACGAAGGTGACCCTCAGTTTTTTAAATGGAATGCTACATATTTGATTATCCAATATGAAAGCCACTGTCAAGACAAATTCAACCATATGGTATACTATGACCTCCAAGGATACACATGGTTAGGAATGAAATAAATATATCGAAGTATCTATAGTAGATTGAATTTCTTCTTTCAATCCTGACCATGTGTATCCTTGAAAGGTCATAGTATACCATATGGATGAATTTGTCTTGTCAGTCGCTTTCATATTGGATAATCAAATATACAGCATTCCATTTAAAAAACTGAGGGTCACATTCGTTTCAAGGAAAATATTGCGAACACCAAAAATTGAGTTACCGTATTATGTTGTATATAAAAAACAGTAAAAGTCTTCCTTCTTCAGTTTTTTTACAAATACTTACCATATTCGAGAAAACTGTATAAGAATAACACTTGGCCGCTGCGAGCACCGCACGGCTCAGCGCGTCGAGCCGGTGTGATTTGACGCAGCGCCAACTTTCGGCAATTTTCACAAGGCCAATTTTAAAATGTCCATATTTTTGAAAATTAGTCCATCAAGGGAAAGGATAGAAGTATATTCCCCTATTTTTTCAGATTTTTAAAATCGCGCCCGATGTTAAAAAACTGCACTTGTTTAAAATAATTGCACAAAAATGGTTAAAAAAAATTATTTTTTAAACTGAAATAATTTTTTCTTAAAACCTCAATGTCTTCTCTATAAGCACCGTAAAGCTCATCTCCATCCGTTTACTACTTCCATAGCTATAATTTACTGAAAAAATGTTAGCACTTACCTTCAAACAGCTGTAAAATCGACATTTTTCAAAATTTTGAAAAATCCTTTGAGGTACATTTAAATATCACTAAAGACTACAACATATTCAAATTTCAGCAACATCCGAAATGTTACTCCGAAAAGTGTCCGATTTCGCGTGGAATGTCCCGGAAGCTAGTTTAAGAAACACGTTTTGCGGTGACCAACATTATTCGGAACTCGGCTATCTGGAATCAAAAAACGAAGAAGATTTAGTTAGTACTGTGGGGTTAGAAATATGTGATGACTCACTATATGTGTATATATATATATATATATATTGGTGAAACAGTTTATTAATATGTATATAAGTAGGTGTACTGAATTAGAAAATCTTCCCGCAATGTGCACCACACGAACCGCTCTTCGCCAAGTCTCTACCCGCTCTCACCTTTCACACCGCTGACCCGACGGTCCCCAATCTCCCCTGCATCCCCGCGCCAGGCTCCTCGGAAAAGCCACCCAGTGCGTAGAGTACTTGACTTCGAGGAACGCTGACGCCATGCGTCCCATCAATATCTTTCCACACCATTCCTATCGCTCGACTGCCCCGATAATCTCCGAGAGAGTATAATAAACAAAAAAGGCACCAACAGTCCTGGCACGCATCGGCTAGCTTATACCAAAATGTCCATCCACACCACAGTACAATAGTTTATCTAGTCTTTAATCGTTCCGTTTTATAAAATATTAATCTAATAAAATCGAGTATGACGTAGTTCGCGTGAAATTAAGGGGTAACACCACTCTAGAGGCAGAAAAAGAAGACCTAAATTTGACAATTTATTTTGTGAGTATGACAAACGGAATAGAATTTCTTTTCAGAGGGTTTATTTAACACATATTGAAGTACGAAAAACAATTTTTTTTATTGCTATTTTCATGCAAAATGGCGGCAACAGAGCCCGTCGTCGAAAAAAGCTTTTTTGAAAACGCCGCCACGGGAGGACGGATTTCTCGGCAAGTTTGAGTCCTGGAACCAAAAATAAAAAAAATTTATAACCTATATACAATTGGCTTTGGAAGTACGTAGGATTATTTTTTTAAATCAATTTTTGTGGAAGTGGTGCACTTTTTAAGAAATGAATGGATTCTTTGCCATAAAAATGAGCATTAAATTCTTTATAAAAAAAAAGTTTACATTCAATCAAAAAACGGCTACGTACTTCCAAAGCCAATTGTATATAGGTTATAATTTTTTTTTATTTTTGGTTCCAGGACTCATACATGCCGAGAAATCCGTCCTCCCGTGACGGCGTTTTCAAAAAAGCTTTTTTCGACGACGGGTTCTGTTGCCGCCATTTTGCATGAAAATGGCAATAAAAAAAATTGTTTTTCGTACTTCAATATGTGTTAAATAAACCCTCTGAAAAGAAATTCTATTCCGTTTGTCGTACTCACAAAATAAATTGTCAAATTTAGGTCTTCTTCTTCTGCCTCTAGAGTGGTGTTACCCCTTAAAGAGAGTTTCTGTTTGCGGGTGTACAGTATTAAAACTTTCACCTCGCACTGACCGACCGTCTTTTACGCAACTCTGCGTTGCACGTGTTGGCAACGACCTCAGTCACAGGGGGGTGACAATAAGCAGAGATAGGAAACCGTGAGGGTCGTCGGCGCACAGTGGGACAAACTGCTCCTTTTTGTGTGAAAATCGTAGAACTTTTGATAGGAATAAGATAGGGGGATGAATCTTTTTGGAGCTTAAAGCTAAGATGTTGCAGATTGAGGGAAAAATGTTGAGAATGTATGACAAACAAGTTTTGACCTTGAAAATCTAAGTCAAAGTTAATATTTTCGAAGAAACTAAAGTAACTTTCGAAGTAACTTGTGTTTGAAGTTTTTCCTTCACTTGTTATACATCATTTCCTATAGAATTTGACGCGCTGAATTCAAATATGCCCGCGGAATTAGTCTAGCCTTTCAGGATTCGAAGGAAAATGCGATTTAAGTTGAAAAATCGTTAAAAACCATGTTTTTTCTGGTTTACGTACTTTGATAACAACATTTTAGATTTATTTATTGTATTTATTCATATGGAGTGTAAAAAGATAATAGAATACTTGAATACTTTAAATTGTGCTATATAAAGGGTTTACATGTCGTAACCTGTTGCGTACTATATGCTCGCAAGTCGATTGCCGAACCGTATACGCATCTCACACGCCAAATTGACTTGGTAGGAGATAGTTAAGAAATAATAATGAATATACATGTGGATAACTTAACAATGCTTTATACATATTAGTATGTACAAACTGTTCCTGTCAACGTGATTTTTAATAAGTATAAGTATTGTCAAGGGCGGATGGGCCCATGCTGTTCTACCTTCGAGGGTTTTATGCTGGGGACTTACGCTGTTTATGGCTTCAAAAGGGGGTGCGTAAGCTAAACAGTCCTGGCAGCGCAGGCGATTTACAGCTGGAAATTTGGTATTTTTGACGCGAAATTTCTTCGTTTCTTTGCGACTAGGCAATCGCTTGTTCACGAAGCGTTTGTCGGGAACCATTTGTCTACCAGATATGTCGATGACGGGCAATCGACACCATGCCGTTTTCCAGGGATATCGACTTTCGTCGCTATCGTGCATCCGTTCTCAGGTAAAGGGACTTTATGATTTTCGGCATACTCGCGGGTTTTTCCCCCGAGGTCCTGGGTGAGTCGAGCTATAGCCAAGCTACCACATCTGCCAACCAGACTCCCACAGGTAAGTATTTTTTTCAACACCTGCATGAAAATGGGTGTTCTTTTACGCCTGCTGAGCGGGAGCAAAATTTCAGACGTATTCGCGTTTTCTACTTTTCTCCTGTTACGAGATGTAGCGAGGACCTTGGTTTCTAGTTGGATGGGTTCGATAACGTGATTATAAATCCTTACGTTCACATTTCACACTTTATATTGTCCCGCCGAGTTGGCGGTTAAGGACTAGTACTTGTTATTTCGTTTCCTACCCCATTGCCGGGGAAACATTCTTCAATTTATGATAAGAACATCTTCTTTTGGTAATCGTGCGGACCATAAGATTATTTTTACGTCATGGTCCGTACTCGGAACATCATTATAATTTAATGATAATAATGGGACCACCGCCGACAGAGTTGACAGGCAACCCAACCCTCTGTGGATTACAAGTACGAATCCTGACAATATAAACATTCGCAGTCTCCTCTTCTTTTTTTTGTATATGTTCTGACCATTTTATAAATTCGAATTACGACGAAAATACGCGTCTCGTTGTTTGAATTGTTTTTCCAACGGAAGGTCCTGTTTAATAACTTTGGCGAAGAAAATACAAGCCACGTACAACTCAGCGGAGGTCCTTAAGAAATAAACGCGGCAAGTTATTATACATTGCTACGGTCGGTGCGAAACGTTTTATTATTTTATTGGTAGTAGCATATCCGCATAGGTCCTACGCCGTAGGGGCGAATGGCCGTTTTACCCGTACCTGCAGCTAAATCTGCGCGGACAAGGTTACAAATTCATTAATTGTCTTGTTCTTTTCCGCGTCACTTCACCGCGCGGATTTAGCTGCAGGTACGGATTGCTTAAGGACCTCCGCTGTTTAGCTTACGCGCCCCCTTCGAAGCCAGATACAGCGTAAGTCCCAACCGTAAAACCTTGAAGGTAGAACAGCATAGTAGAACATTTGGCATTAATTCACCAATACCTTCTATAAGATTCTGTTGGTCTTAAATTCATTCAGGAAGCATGTTACTTGATAAATTGAAGTAATTAACATTATTTTTACTGTTTTCTCATAGAAACAACGTCTTTTTGTACATTTAACAAGCGTTCGACACGGTGTGGTCGAGTAGGGCTTGTAACTGTACTTCTGCAAAAGTAGATATTATATTCACGTTGGAACAATGATGCAATGGAACTTCAAACAAATATAATGAACTTTCGCAAAGGCTGGGCTTGCAGTCACGATAAAGGGGGTATAACCGTTTGAAAGTGTCAAAAATCGGATTTTTTCTTTTTACATATTTTCATAGATTGATGTTTAAGGAATATTATAAATCAAGTCCGATGTAAAATTTCCGAAGACTGACAAAGTTACAGGCATTTGAGTGGAACCACGCAGGTAGCACCGGACGGCGATGCGCGGCGACTCGACCGATCCCAGTGGAACTACATCTTTCATTACGGTGGCCTGTTTTACATATTTTCATAGATTGGTGTTTTAGAAGTGGTATAAAACAGGTCTGATGTAAAAATTCGGAAAATTGACGAAGTTATAGGCATTTGAGTGAAACCTCCCAGGTTGACTTTTGCCCACAAAAAAACGAATTTCCAGTCCACTGTACGTCGTACGCGAAGGCGCCCAGACCAGCCCTGGGGTCTTCCCAATATTAGCGGACTCGTGCCGATGACCTGTCTCTGTTTCCTGTCTCTGCTTATTGTCACCCCCCAGTGACTTTGGTCGTTGCCACCGCGTGCAACGCAGATGTGCGGAAAAGACGGCCGGTCATTGCGAGGTGAAAGTTGTTCACTTTTATTTCTGCGTAAGGACCCTTAGATTTCAGAATATATAAAATAGAAAAAAAACGAGAAATACGGAACACAATTGATGATACTTTCGTAAAGATCCGATGAAGAAAGTATGACCTGTCATATGTTCAATTTCTTAATGACTTGTGCTATCCTGGAATTTTATAGCCCCACAACAGTGTTATGGTTAAAAAATTGACGGACGGAAAATTAAGTAAACGTAAAATATATTAAATTATCCATGATTAAGAGGGAATAATTTTTTTCTCATTTTGCGGCGCAAATTGCATTCTGATATCTCTTATAGTTCACGCTTGGGGCAGTGAAACAGGGTTTCGTGTCTAAACCTTTGCAACCGCTTAGAGCAGCGAAATAGATTTCCGTGCCTAAACCCTCGTTACCTCTTGGAGTAGCGAAACAGGATTTCGCGTTCGACTCCCGTTATTCCCCACAATGTCACTGTCCAAAACCCCGCCACCCAGGACGTGACAAGGGAATTAGTTTCTTTCATACATGTAATAATTGACACTCATGAAGAAAGTCCGTAGATCAACGGATTTTTCAAAGGGGGGTCTACGGAATTCTACGGAAAGTTTTACTCTTCTCTACGGATTTTCAAAAATCCGGGTTGGCAACGCTGAGCGGTAGGTACGTGCCGGTCCGAACTGATCGCATGTACATACTACCCCCCATCGACAGTGCAATATACGGATTAACTCAGATGAAAGAATGTCTAAAATTCTTAAAGACCCTTAAAATTGATTGCCCTTTAGAAATGCTGGCAAACAGACGTTGTCGAAAAATTCTTGGGAAAGTACGAAATTACCGATCGTAAACAACGGCTGAATTTTCGCTTCGCTCCGAGCCCGCACGGTGAGCCTCAATCCCTCATCTAGAGGGGAAGGGAGGGAGGGAGGGGGGAGGGAGGGGGGAGGGAGAGAGAGAGAGAGAGATTGTTGGGTGGGCAAACGTGGGCAAACGATGGGCAATCGTTTCCCACTGCCAAATCATTAAAATTTTTTCATGGGGGTGCTGACAAAAAATTCTTTTTTTGCCATAATTTTTTTTGAAGGGTGGGCAAACGAAAATTTTTTATGGGCAAACATGGGCAAACGATGGACAAACGAATGCCGTTTCGTTTTTCCAAAAATTCGAATTGGGGGGTGCTATCTTCACAGACCTCTATGGCCAGGGGGTGGTGCGACATGTATTAACGTCGCAGTGGGGTGGTAAATACGGCGGTTCGCGTCGAATCAGGTAAGCGAACCGTTCGACGGACCGTACCGCTACCTTGCCACATTACTTCAATGAGGTCTAAGAACAATATCGATGGATCCCGTACTCGTCTCAATGGGACAATTTATACCTGCAGCAGAACTTTACTAACCCACTCTTGGCCAATGACTTTTTTATAATAATCAGATTTCGAAGTGTCAACTTGTCCTATCGTTGATTATTTGTTAAAAAAATTATCATTGCTCGATGGAAACAACGGGAAGGTGGTGGGCTGCTTCCATCAGGGAGGGGGATAAGGATGGGTTAAGAAGGATGGCATGGTAGTGGAGTAATTCCGGCCAAATGACTATTTTTGTGTTTTTACTCCCAATGTTGTTACAACGCAAATTTATGCTTTCTCCGTGATACTAATACAAACTAGACACTTCAAACTATCAATTAATATAAAAAAAACTAACAAATGTGTAACTTGTTCAAACTTTATAGCATTTACTGCTTATGTGGCCGGAATTACTCCGTTTTCCCCCAAGTTACAAAAATTAGTCGTTATGTATCGTAACTTCAGTTGTATACGTCGTAACTGCATGAAAAACTTTAAACGCGTTTTTCTCGAAAGAATTTTTTTAAATCGGGCGCACATTTTTCTCAAAAATTACTGGACCGATTGAGCTAAAATTTGACACACATTCAAAGTAAATGTGTACCTATAGCCCGAACCAGAATGATATTAATGGTTTTAATACAACCTCACCCACACCTCGTTTTAGCTCAAGAAAAGTCGAAAAAATCGAGTATAAATTTTTAAACAGCTGCGATTTCGGTAACAATGTCCGGACTTGGTTACATCTGTTCGGGCTAACTACATGGATAACTACACTCATATAGATTAAAAAAATCTTTGGTACATTCGTTTCAGATGACTGGGACTGCCGCAATTCGTGCGCCCGATGGGACCGGTTTTTAATGACATGACCTGCGTTTCGGCGTGTAACTTGTACAAATTTCTATATAATGCATTCCAAAAATTTGTGTTGATAGTAGAAACATTACTAAATATGTGTGCAAAATCCCTGCCCTGTAGGTGCGACAGGTTCGTCAGATTTAATTTCCAAATATCACCTTTCCAAACAAGCGTCTAGAGTGTCTAGACGAGAATACCCCCTTAAACGTGTGTTCGCCTGGATTCATACGCGACCTTATAATTGATTTTTAATGTTTCATATTTTTAGAATACCTGATTCACTTAACGTTTTATTACGAAATCATATTTTATTATGTGCAATCTTGTTTGAGACGGATTTGAGTAGGATTTGTGCGTCAGGAAACAAATCCTTAATACGCTGATGTAGGGTAAACTCGGGTAAATTGGTGATACAGGTTATTCGGTGATACTTTTTCATTCATCTGTAATTCGAAATTGTCTGACTCAATTTAGATGGAACAAATGCTAACAGATAGCCTTGATCTTCTAGTTTATGTTTTGGTAAAATAATTAGTCAATTGAAGTTAGTGTGATAGAGTGAGAGAGCATTTTGTTCCAGCAGCGCATTATTCGTGAAAATTTTCGCGCTAGTTGCGGACGATCGCTTGTTTATGTATTATGTGTGCTTTAGAAGATAAATGGAAAGTTCAAACTACATGTAAGTGATGGTAAAAGGACACTTTAACAAGTTTTACTCTTGAAATTATCATACAATAAGGCATCAGTGTAATTTTTGCTTATGAAAAGTGACTAAATTCTTATTTTTCGTGTTCCCGAACCTGCGTTTCTGATTGTGATGTTCGAGAAACTCTGATGGCAATTACCAGAAACCATGTTTCCTCACGTCTCATATAACGATCATGAAACGATTGATTATACACAAAATAACAATAATATAAATAAAATAATATGAAATAATATAAAATAATATAAATTAATGTAAAATAATTTAAAATAATATAAACTAATGTAAACTAATGTAAACTAATGTAAACTAATGTAAACTAATGTAAACTAATGTAAACTAATGTAAACTAATGTAAACTAATGTAAACTAATGTAAACTAATGTAAACTAATGTAAACTAATGTAAACTAATGTAAACTAATGTAAACTAATGTAAACTAATGAAAACTAATGTAAACTAATGTAAACTAATGTAAACTAATGTAAACTAATGTAAACTAATGTAAACTAATTTAAACTAATGTAAACTAATGTAAACTAATGTAAACTAATGTAAACTAATGTAAACTAATGTAAACTAATGTAAACTAATGTAAACTAATGTAAACTAATGTAAACTAATGTAAACTAATGTAAGCTAATGTAAACTAATGTAAAATTATATAAAATAAAATAAAAAAAGTAGTTGAACTTGAAATGTATGGATCGGAAGATGTTAATAGAAAATTTATTGTGTCCTCGTTTGCATGTCTAGATGTCGATTTCCGAGAGAGAGCGAGAGAGAGAGAGAGAGAGAGAGGGGCGGTCAAAAAGCCCACAGATACTGATCTTCTTAAAGTGCTGTATAATTCGCTAAATGAATAACAATCAGCAACGAAATTCAAAATTCGGACCGGACAGATCGGTGGAGAATTTAGTTACGAAGAATTTGAAACAAAAACATCAAGTTTACTGAGAAATTACGACCTGCAGATTGATTTGAACACAAAATGTCATTATGTACGACACTGTGACGTCAACGTAGGTATTCCTCCTCTCCTACGCGTATGTTCCCCCTCCGCCACGGTAGGGATTTCCCATCTACTCCGACTTTGCGGAAACGCGGCACACGACACCAGTGATGCCAGATCGAGAACGGGTTCCTTCGAAAATTTCTCCCACCTCACGCACACTACGTCGGAGCAGCGCGTCCGTGAGTTGCTCCGAAGCGCCGAGCTCACGGACACGCTGCTCCGGCGTAGTGTGTGCGAGGTGGGGGAAATTCTTGAGGGAACCCGTCCCAGATCTGGCATCACTGCCGTCATAACCGCTGAGGAGAACGTAGTTCAAAGCTCTTAAAGGATCGGAAAGACCACATTTTGTATTGAAGGGCGTACATGTATTTTCTTTTCCATCGTGGCATATATTTTACAGTTTTATTTTTAATTTCAGTATAGATTATTACAGTGCAATTTAAGTGTACATTGTGTTTTAGTCTAGTTTCTATTTCCATCTAGTACATATTTTCTACAGGTAAGTGGATTCTACTTTGATAATTAACTTCATACATCTTGTTTCCTTTTTTAAAAATGACTGGAAAACTTAAATTACATAAATATTATAAGCGCGCTTGTTCGTGGTTAAATTAGGTTTAGTTTTAGTTCTAGAATAAGTAGCTTTAAGTAGTTCTAGTTTTAGAGTAAGTAGGTTTACTTAATCGTACGTAGAATTTTTGTTTTTCACCAGTACTAGTAGAAACCGGTAATGTTTTATTCTCAGTGCAGTAATAAATAAGCACGTAGGAAATGCGCGTAACAGGTTTGCGAATACCGTAGATTTTCTTAACTGCTGAACTATTCACAAGCTTAGGCGTATAAAAACAAGGTGTTAAAGTACCGAATCCAGGAGACCGACTGGCGAGGATCTTCGCGATCGCGTAATCAGCGCTCGCGACTAAGAGTGGGGAGAGCGCAATTGTTCCCTCGACAATCGACGAGATGGTGACACCGTAAACTTTTGGTAGCGCCGACCAGTGTGATCTACCGCAGTTCCGTGCGCGATAATCACTTCTTAAGAGCTAAGACAATGTACAACTTAGATCTAATATTTACAATATATACAGTCCTAAACAGCGCTAGTAAATCCGCACGTATGTTTGTGTCTGAAAATTATGTGCATCAAGAAGCTTCAGGTGTTAGGTTTTCAGAGAGTAATGATATCAGTTCCCATTCTTGTTTCAATATCAGTGAAAACAATATAGAACCTTCCACGCATCTGGAAGAACTTGAAGATACCCTTTATGTACAAAATTTTAACGTTATACACAATTCCGATGAACATAATTCCACTATTAATAATGTCACTGAAGACTTTACAGATCAAACAAATCATCCAGATTTGTGTTTCTTGCTGGCACAGTGGGCTTTGAAACATAATATTACACATTCCGCAATTAATGATTTGATCCCTATTTTCAAGGAAACAGTTCCAAATAATAATTTACCATCTGATGCCAGAACCCTTTTGAAAACAGTTAGAAAAGTCGAAAGTAGAATCGTCGAACCAGGTCATTATTTCCATTTTGGATTAAAAAATAGCATTCTAAAGCTCGTTAAATCTGTAGATAAGACCCTTTTTAAAAATAGCAAAATTTCAATTAGTATTAATGTTGATGGTTTACCACTGGCTGACAGTAGCGGTAGTCAAGTTTATCCCATATTATGTAGTCTAGCAGATTTTCAAGATGTCGATATGGTTGGCATCTACCATGGGTATCAGAAACCGGAAGATGCCAACTGTTTCTTGCATGATTTTGCAAAGGAGGCAGTAGAAATTATTAATAATGGAATTTTAATTGATGGGCAGTTATTTTATGTAAATGTAAAGTCTTTTATATGTGATGTACCTGTAAAGGCATACATCAAATACACAAAAAGACACGCAGGATATTCTTCCTGTACCAAATGTTATATCCGAGGAGAGTCTAGGAACGGTATCACGTGTTTTCCTGATATTGATAACATCTGTTTACAGACAGATTCTGAATTCAGGCTGAAAAAGGTAGAAGCACATCATAATGGCACATCAATTATAGAGACTATCCCTGGTGTTGATATGATTGATTCCTTCCCTCTCGATTATATGCATCTAATTTGTCTCGGTGTAGTAAAGAAATTGGTTTACAATCTATGGTGCTGTTGGAAACAGTGGATAAAAGTAAAACCTAAGGAACGCTCACGCATATCTCAGTCATTGAAACATCTGGCAAGATGTATTCCAGTCGAGTTTAACAGAAACCCCCGAAGTCTAGATGATGCAAGCAGATGGAAAGCAACGGAATATCGACAATTTTTATTCTACACTGGTCCAGTAGCTTTGTTAAACAATATAAACGACGATAGATATATGAATTTTATGGCGTTACATGTAGCTTCAGTTATTTTATCAAATTCCAGACATTTTGGTCATATTGATGATGCATCAAAATTGTTAAAAAAATTTATTTCCTCATTTAAACTATTATATGGTTCAGAAAAGGTATCGCAAAATATTCATAATCTTTTACATATTCCGCAGGATGTTAGAAATCATGGGCCACTTGATAATTTCAGCTGCTTTCCTTTTGAAAATTTTTTACAAAGTATTTTAAAATCTGTTAGGAAGAACGACAAACCGTTACAGCAAATAGTAAAACGACACAGTGAGAAATCCAATTTTGTTAGCAATAATAAGCGTCCTAATATTGTATTTCCTTTTTTTAAAAATGAACATTTCGAAGGTCCACTAACGAGGGATATTGCAGCTGCTAAGCAGTTCAGATCTATTGTTTTTAAAAATTTTACCTTGAAAATCAGTGATCCTGATAACTGTTGTTGTCTTCACGATGGCGGTATTATCATCATAAAAAATTTAATATTGCATGCTAGTGAACAGAAAGTAGTTTGTAAAAAATTTATGGTTGTCACAGATTTTTATAAGAAACCATTCAAATCATCTAAGATAGGAATTGTTCAAGTACAAGCATGTCATTTAAGTTCTTTTCAAACTTTTGACGTTAAAGACATTGCCTACAAATGTGTAAAATTAGAAATTGACGAAAAAATTATTATTTTTCCATTACTTCACTGTACTAACTTTTCATAAGTATAATAAATCTTTCTATATTATTTAATGCGCACAAACAACATTTTTGTACTGTAACTATTATAGAGAGTGCTAGAGTCAGAAATAATTCGATTTATTAGATTAATTAATCCATATGTAGATCTGGACTTAAGTGGTTGTAGTCCTGCTCTAGATCTCAATACGCGTTCAGGTACGTAGAAATTGATTTGCCTAAGAAGAAAGGGACAATCAATATGGTTATTGATTAAATTAAAAATAAAGAAATGGTCGGATATTCTTCTACGTGCAGATGAAGTTTCAAGGTTGACTGTGTTTAATATTGTCGAGTAATCGTGATCAAATATTGACATTGGATTCTTTAGCTTAAATGAACAAAACTTGAGAAATTTATGTTGCACTCTCTCAAGCATGATTTCATGATTAAAGCATTTCGGAGACACGACATACAGCTGTTTTCAGGGCCACCGTTTAGCCGTCTAAAATCGAAAGACTTTCGGATGTGTATGCATAAGTTCCCAAAAACAATCTCCATCTACTCCGACTTTGCGGAAAAATCTACCTGCAGCAGAAAAAAAACAGGGGGCAACATACAACTGCGGTTGAAGAGGGCGAAGAGGGAGGGGATCGTGGTGGTTTTTAGTGGGTAAACTTGCGACAAGGGTTGGGCAAAATGTAATCTAATCCCAACTTACAAATTACGATTAAAATGTAAATGCGTTGTTGATTACACATTATTTTCTGTAATCGTTAATTTAGGTAGTTGACATTATACTTAAAATTGTAATTGTAATTAAATAAATAAAATGAATTCTTATTAAGTTCGATCTTTTTGGAAGCTATTTAGTTAAATTTATATTACACCTAACCAGTACCGTTTTGAAGACGTCTTTAAAACGCCTTTGTGCTATCTGGGAAGCTACTCGAATTGAAATAATTACTCAAATCTCTCCAAGGTAATTGAAAAGCAACAAACTACACGTATCATTCCAAACTTTTCGATTAACCAAGTACTTGGCTCGCTTCGGGAAAAAAAAGAATTTTACTCGGTTTAAATTTCAAGTACTTGAACTTTTTAAGTATTTAGCAGCTCTATTATTTATCCACTCTTAGTCGACCGTAATAGCGGAACACGTAGCTCGCTTAATGAAGAATAAAAACACTAATAGTCTAACAGGTGCAGAACGCATGCAACATTTCACACCACTTTAGAGTAGTTCAAAAGTTAGACGCTGTTGATGAGTAGAGGAAGCTAAATTCAGTTTTCAAATTACAGGTCGGTAACACAGTTTCGCTGAAGACACAAACCTCCATAAACCAGAGGTGTAAGATGCGAAGATTTCCGACTGCAGCGCCGCCTGCGGTGGAGTAAGGAATTTCAGCTCGTGATATCTCCGCTCTATAGAATAATATTCTTTGGTAGTTTCGTGCTATGCAAGATGCGAAGAATTGAAGATTTTCTACTTCAGCGCTCCGCTTGTACATTGTTGGTACTACATTATGCGGGCTTTTTTGGCGGGATACCGTAACGGACATTCGCGAACGTAGAGTAACCATCATTCGTAGTGCTGTGTCCAGTGCGTGTGGTTGCTTATAAATATTTACCTTAAGCAGGTAAGTATTTTTTTTCATTAATTTATATACTTTCCTCTTCTTTTTTTTATTTATCTTTTTCCTCTAACTGTTTTTCTGGTTTTTATCATGAATTCTTCTACAGCGAAACGCAAATATAGTCCGAGAACTTTTCTTCGACAATGGTTAGAGCGCGATGATTTTAAACCTTGGCTACAACGCGTTTTTAACGACGACTCCAAATTTCATTGTTCCGCGTGTTGTAAAAATTATATGATTAATAGCGGGTTATCAGAAATAAAAAATCATTTTGGTACAAAATCACACGCCGAGAACGTTTCTAAATTATCCGAACGTAACAGTGCTGCTTTTGATGATTTTGATGTGAGTGATAGTCCCGAAAATATTCTCGAGAAGATTCAGATTGCTGAAATTGCTTTGTGCGCTTTTTTGTCGAGCACAATATTCCATTTCACATTAGTGCTTATTTAATTGGCCTTCTGAAGGTTATATTTCCAGATTCCTATATAGCCAGTAAATTAACCTTGAGCCACTTAAAATGCAACAAAATTATTACAAACGTGCTTTCTATAGTAGAAGTAAGTAGAATTATTGAAAGTGCTCGACATCATAAATTTTCTATATTTGTTGACGAAAGCACAGATATTTCTAACGTAAAATGGCTCACTTTTTTAATTAAATACGTAAATTCGGAAACTTCTGCAGCTTTTACAGAATTATTAGAATTATTAAAATTAGACGCCACAGATTGCTCTGCAGAAGGTTTATTTTCAGCATTTGAGAAAGCATTGCACAAAAAGCAAATTCCTGTGCAGAATGTAATTGGACTCACATGTGACAATGCATCAGTGATGATCGGGCGCTTTTCCTCATTTTGTTCAAAACTTAAAACGAGGTGTCCTTCATTAATAACAGTCAATTGTATTTGCCATTCCGCGGCATTAGTATCTAGTAAAGCATGTTCAGAAATCCCAAGTTATATTGAAAAATTTATTCGAAATTTAACAGTTTATATTAATATTAGCGCCAAACGGTCGGCGAATTTTGCTAATTTTCAAGAATTTGTTAATAATAAGTCAAAAAAAAATTTAAAATTGTGCGATACGCGTTGGCTAGCCATGCACGCTTGCGTAGCACGCATTCTGGAATTTTGGGATTCGTTAAATCTTTTTTTAATTTCGGAAGTATTTGAAAATCAAAAAAACGATACGGCTGATAATCTACTTTGTGATATAAAAAAAAATAGAAACAAAAGCTTATCTTTTGTTTCTTAAATATATTTTAAATTATTTCAATTCCTTCAACGCGTTTTTTCAAACCCGCAGGACAGCCGTTCATTTATTATATTCTAAATCTAGACTTTTGTTTCAAGATTTGTGCGGACATATTTTAAAACCAGAATATTCAACAATAAACGACTCGATGTTTCACATAGATTTTTTTTCCGGTAACAATTTGTTAGACTTGAAGGACATTTGCCTCGGTTCTGAGTGTGAACATTATTTGAAGGATCATGTCGATGATAGTACTTTGCCCCAGGAAACGTTTCTTGAAATTAAAAAATTGTGCTTAGCTTTTTACATTAGAGCCATTACCGTGATAATAAAACGTTTCCCTTTAAAAGATACATTTTTAGGCAGTTTGCAAGTTTTTGATGTGAAATTAGCACTTTTTGATAGTAATAGAGACTATACCTTGAAAAATTTAATTTACGTTGCACAAAAATTAGGATCTTTTGACCACTTAAAATTAAAAGAAGAATGGAATAAGTTGTATTATACTTTCGACAAAGTGCAATGTCAAGAATTGTCACAGCTGTGCTTTGATGACATATAGGTTCAAATTAATTCTGCGAGGGATAAAGATAAAACTCTTCTGTTCCCAGTCTTGAAACAACTCGTGAATGTTGTAAGGAGTCTTCCTCACTCAAATGCAGAAGCAGAAAGAATTTTCTCTATTCTGACCGATGTCAAAACTTGTAAAAGAAGTAAACTTAGTCATGATTCTGTAAATTTCATTGCCGTGATTAAAACAGCTTTTTAAGCCCGCGGAGAAACTAGTTCTACAATTTCGATTGGCCCAAATCATTTTACATTAATGTCAAGTAATAATTTATATTCGTAGCCATTAGTTTCGTTTTTATTCAAATTTTTAATATTATTTTGGAATTCAATTTGTGTTTGTGGTTTATATTTGCAATCGTTTCGGTTTCTATCTAAACGTTATCTTTTTTTCATTCTTGCTTGATATCTATTCATTCAATGTTTCTCAACCGATTTTTTCCTCTTTTCAAAGGTGTGGCATGCTTAATCACTTAGGGACAAGTTTTTCATCTTTATAATGTTTAATTTTGTTTGACTTTAGATATCTTAAAAGTTTCTTCAATAAAATGTCTTTAATATATTATTCAAGTAAAATTCGAAAACTCTTCTCAGAATCTTATATATGTATAAATACTGTTTCTATATGTTCATTACTTCTCATATTTTTGCATTCCTTAATTTTTTGAATATTATTTCATTTCATTTCTTCTCATACCTTATGAACTCTTTTTGAATTCAAGATATTACTTTTAGTCATTCTTTTTGATTTCTCCCCAAGTACATGGAATTTTATATGAATGTTTTTAAAATTGTGTCCCAACTATTGATGCTGCGTGAACTTTTCTTTCCTCCCTACTGTGATATTGTGGACAAAGCATGTGACACCATTTTTTCCCTCCCTATGCGTCTCTACCTTGTCGTGGTGGGTAGGCTTACGGTACGCCTTATACTTTCCATATTACTTTATAATTTTTGGTCATGTTGTGTGATGCATCATGGGCATGCAATGACTCTCTCAGAGATGTTTTATTCAAGTTATTGCAGTTAGATATGTATTTTGTGAAATGCATGGACGTACTTAACTAAAATATGACGCTCGTTTGCAATTATTTTAACAGTATGTACAAGTATTACATATTATATTAGATTATATTGTAATAATTTTTTTTAGTTACGAAATAGTCCTGATATGGCTGACATCCACAACAGCAGTAACAGAACAAAAACCGAGCACAATAAATGGTTACGAAAATGCAATGGAAAAGCATATTGTACAATTTGTAAAAGTAATTTTAAACTTAATAACATTCCGCGGCACTCAAAATCCAAAAATCATATGCGTAAATTATTGAATATTGGAAAAGTGAATTTGCATTTACCTGATTACATATCAAAATGTACCGAAGACAAAAATTTGAAAAAATCACTCAATCGTATAAAAAAAAAGTTCAGCAGATTGTTGATAGTGAAACCTCAAGAATTTGATATATTGGATGCAAATAGCATTAAAAATATGTATGGAATAGTTTTATACGACAAATTATTTGAACTGATTAGAAATAATTACTTTCATATAACTATACAACGTATTTGCAATGACGTCCATAAAACAAAATATTTTATCAATGCTACAACTCTTTCATTACATTCATTTGTTAGGTACGAAATCGTAATTGGTATTTGTGATATAAACGACGATTGCATGTCGAACGATACATTGCAACAAATTTTGAAATGTTTATATGGACATAATCTTTTATGGGAAAACGTTGTTGGGTTATTAGTACTAAATAATACGTGTATGTGTAACGTTCTCGAACGAGACGTTGCCGTTCTTTACAGGAGATTCACGAGTAGAGCGGTTTACCCGTGAATTTGTGGGGTTTGCTTCGGGTGGCGTGCGATTAAGAAATGAATTTCTAGATACGAGAGTCCTTCTTTTAACAATAAATAACAAATGATTTATTCAAAAGTAAATGGTAGTAACTCTAGGTCGAAATAGAACATATAATACGACACTGAGTCGTGCGATTTATGACAATTAATAGAAATAAAGTAATAAGTAACGTCGTATCGGTCGGTAAATCGTTTTGATTTCGGTTCCTAACGCTAAATCGATAATAAAGAATATAATTTTGATTTCGGTTCCTGACGCTAAGTCGGTAATAAAGAATATAATTATGATTTCGGTTCCCAACGCTAAATCGGTAATTAAGAATATAATTATGATTTCGGTTCCCAACGCTAAGTCGGTAATTAAGAATATAATTTGATTGAGGCGTATAAAGATATAGTATAAAGTCTCGACACGAAGTCGGTGTAATACAAGATACGACACTAGGTCGATTTGGAATGTTGGTTGAGATTTAGAGAGAGTTCCTTCTAGAGGATAGATGTGGCTTCCAGTTGCCTATAAGCTTGCCTACGTTGTCTAGGATTGTTGCCAGGTTGCAGGTAGAGGCGTCCCCAGATAGTAGTGGAATTATTGACTTTCTTCCTTCTGATTTGGTAACTTCTTCTGGTGCCTATTCAGCTGGCCCACGCTTGGAGGATGAGGTGGTGAGGGGGCTAACTAAAGCGACCTCGAATGGAAACTGAGGGAGCTAACTAAAGCGACCTCTAATGGAAACTGAGGGGGCTAACTAAAGCGACCTCGTAATGGGATTTGGTACTCGGTTTTAAAGATACTACTCTAGACGGTTTCAAAACTATAGGGGGCTAACGAAAGCGACCTAAGTTTCGAGGTTCGGTTGCAGAACCAAGTCTGCCTTCCTGCTGCTGGCGGGCCTCTATTTATACCGATTGGTGGTACTTGGCCCGCACCAATCACTCGCTGCCCGATCTCGCGCACCAATTAATATTCACATCCGTTTCGCGCCACTCGCGCACTACGCTCGGATAATTCGGCGTCCGGTTGTTCGTTCGATGTGCGCACGCGCGCTTGATTCGCTCGCGGCACTGAGTTTACTGTTTGAATTAAAGGTTATGCGCATGCGTTGCGCGTCACTCGGTCTTTCGCGCGCTGTTTCAACACGCTCTCGCACGCGTTGTATAATATCTTACGTATAATTAAGGAAATTAACAATGTATATGAAAAATAAAAGGAAAAATTTATGGCGGTGGTAGCGGAACGTTACATCTCACCGCCCGGTTTTTCTCTCGTCCCGAGAGATGTAGGTTTAGGTATGGATGCTGCGTTGATTATCGGTTCCCGTGAGGAGGTTTGGCGCTCGACCTCTTCTTCGATGTGTTGGAGTCTTCCCGCGTCTCTGTTTGGATTGACTGGCGTTCCTGTAGTTGGGGCTGGTGCGTTTTGGGTGCCAAATAGGAAAATATATTTCCATGCGCGCCGCCGTGGATCGGAATGGGCGAGTCCCGCGTATGGTTGCCAATCGATTTCTGGCACTGTTATTTTTTGTAATTTCCATGGTATGGATTTTGATGAGGTCACCGTTAGTTTTAATGCCGCTTGAATTCTTTTTATTTTACTTCCCGATCGGTTGGGCATTTTGACTAGTATTATCGATTGCTTATTATTATGTGGATCGTAAACTAGGATCGAATGAAACCTGGCTGTATGATGTCCTTAAATATATGTGGTTCTCCTTACGTTGAGTCTATCCCCATTATTGACTACATTTTCCCCTGAATTTTTCTTGTCTTCCTCTATTTACAATATGTCTCTGTTTCTCTACGCTTCAGGGATATAGAGTTCTGTGAAAATTTCCTGTCCTACTCTGTTTATAATGTTACTCTATTCTTCTACTGTCTGAGGTTACGATTTCTTGAAAAGCTTCTATCTTATTCTATTTACTATCGTTCAGGAATGCGCGGTTTGTTTACATCGCGCCCGGCTCGTCCTTGTTGCAGGATTATCGTTCTCGCTCGCTAAACAGGGATACGAAGGTAACGGGAAATGAATGGATTTATTAGGAAGGTAATAGAATTTAGACTTGAATATTTATATATATATATAATTTATTGGGGCCGTGATTGCGCTCTTTCGTCGGCCTCCAAAACATTGAGGGAGAGCCCTAAATCGAGGGCTTCCTCATTATTAGCGTTTATATGCATGAATGCTTCGATGCAATCTGCACATTGTGCTGCCACTCCTATTTTGTGAATCTCCCTGGTGCAAATCATACAGTACTTGAAATTTATAAGATTTCTCTTTAATGTGAGTAGGTGACGGGTCGCGGGGCTGTAATATTGGGTGTCCTCAGCCTTTAGGTTCCTGTAGCAAGGGTAACAGATCTTCCTTCGGAATAGATCACTCCGGTCCGTTCGAAAACCCATCCACTTTGCTTTTAAACAGACCATCTCTAAAAGCCGTATGTACGGGTCCTTTTCTTCTTCCCGATGGCGATGGATCCATTTTTCGACGGGGGATCTGATAGACATTGCCTGTACAGGCACACCACGTTTTTTTTTTTTAATAACTTGATTTTATTATAATTTATTCCCTTTTTATTAATATATGCTTGATGCTGTTCCTACCTTAGCTTTTCTTCACTATCTACCTTGATTATTTCTTTCTTCTTCCCCTTTTCCTGCACTTTATTATGTGTTTTTTTAGAAAAATTCTTTGCGTGCTTTTCTCGAGGGTGTCACTTTTCTGAATGAGCTCTTGTATAGTCCCCACCACTTTTGAATTTAGCGCTGCGAAGTTGCTAATGGTTTCCCGTAATGTTCCTAGGGACGGCGCAGTCTGGTGGCGTATAGGCCTTTTTTATTCTGTCCATGTGGACAACCTTAGTTCGACGGGGGCTCACAGCTATCTTTACATTGTTGTTTTTTAAGATTTCGATGATTGTGTAAGGTCCATCGTATTCGTCGCTGAATTGATCTCTTTTCGGTTTTAAAACCAGTACTTGATCGCCTTTGTGGTAATTAACTGAGGATACCTTTCGGTCGTAGTAATATTTTTGGCGATACTTTGAGTTTTCTAAATTTTGACGTCCCAGTTCGCGAATGTTAAACAACTTTGTTATTAACCTCTCTACAAGGTCTGGATATGTAGTTAGCGGGTCATTTGGCATTAAGCTTGATGGTTGTCTGGCTTTTTTACCATATACTAACTCGTAGGGAGTGTATTTGGTCCCTTCATGTATACTAGTATTATAAGAGAACATTGCTTGTGGTAACCACTGGTCCCATTGTTTTTCTTTGGTTATGTAATGTTTTAAATATTCAACTAATACATGATGGCTTCTTTCCAGGGAACCGTTTGACTGTGGATGAAATGCTGAGGTTTTATACTGCTTCATATTGAAAGCCTATGCAAAGTTTTGCATGAGAGAACTGATGAATGAAGATCCTTGATCTGTGAGAATGACTTTTGGACATCCGTATTGGCATATGAAGTGTGTGGTGAATGCTTGGGCTATTTCTTCGCTTGTGAACGAGACTAATGGTATTGCTAATGAAAATTTTGTTAAATTGTCCTGTATGGTAAGTATATATGTTTTCCCTGACTTTGTGGGTGGCAATGGTCCCACAATATCCATGGATATTTTGTCAAAGACGTCTAGTGGTGTGTCTGTTATAATCATAGGTTCTTTTGTTTTAGCTCGTACTAGTTTCTTCTTTTGACAACTTATACATGTTTTAATGTGTTGCCTTACATCCTTTTTCATGTTTGGCCAGTGGTACAGGTTTCTAATTCTGTTATAGGTTTTGGTTACCCCTTTATGTCCTCCTACTGGTGACTCGTGGTTTTCTTTAATTATTGTTGGACGATCTTGTTCTGATGGCAGCTGTACAGTGCCATTGCAGATTGTGATGCTAATATTTGTTTGTAAGAACCTTAGGGTGATCATTTGTTTTAATTTTTCCCATGATATATTAATTTCTACTTTGGGTAATGAGATTTTGTTAATGTTTTCTTCTGTTAATTTATTATATAGGTTCGTGATTACGGTATGATAGGCTTCTCCGTTTGGAGGATCTGGCATTACCATCCCTAAGATGGTCCGCTCTGCTTTGGGAATTTCTATTATACTTCCTGCCTGGAGTGGCAGGGGTAAGGTAATTTCAATTTGTTCCTTAGTTATGAATTCCTTGCTTTCCTCACCTACTGGTTTCCCATGTGTGGTGATAAATATGCCTGCAGTTTCCCTTCTCATCCATAAATTGTCTGCAATTTCTTTGACCCTGCTTTGGATCGATTCTTGGTTAACTACTCTTGGTAGTGCTCGTTGTCGTGGCGGTATTTGCTGTCGGGGTGGTCCCGGTCGTCGCGATGATACTTGCTGTCGGGGTGGTCCAGTGAATGTTTTAAAATTATTCTGTGGATCTTTTCTTATTATAATTGGGGATATTGGCCCTGATAATGTTTCACTAGAATCTCGTGTGCAGTACTTCTTTCCTCTTATTGGCGGGCTATTCGTCTTGCTGCTACTGCTATTACTGGAATCTATTTTCGGAGGTTCTCTATAAGCATGACTTCTTGGGACTTCTATGTTTTCGCTTATTTCCATGATTTGATCCCAGTCTTTTTCCAATACTTCTATTTCCATTCGTTGTGGGCTGTGAGGGCGGTTAAGGGTGGTTGGTCTGGGGTTTGACGGTGGAAGACCGATTTGTCCAGGGGAGGGGTGAACCTCTACTGATACCTGGATAATTTGGGTTGCTTTGAAGCTATCGGTGGATACTTCCATTTCTTCAGAATCCCCTCTTGGCGCGATTCCCCTTTTCTTTTCTGCTGGTCTGTTTGATGATGATGTGATAGTCGTGGTTTTAAGCTTCCTTTTTAATTTTCTTCTCATTTGTATTTGATCAGGATTAAACTCGGATGATGATGATGAGGAGGATGATCCATCTCCTTTAGGTTGTTTTGTGGGACTTGGATTTGGGGATCCCGGACTCGTGGCGGTTTGGGGGCGCGATCGTTTCCCTTCCACTTGTAGCGGGAGTATAGTTACTGGATTCCGTGAGAGGGCGTCTGCGTTAGTGTTAAATCTCCCGGGCTTGTATATGATTTTGTAGTCATATTCGGCTAATTTTATTTTCCAGCGCATGAGTCTGGAGGTAGGATTGTCTAGTGTATGTAGCCATTCTAGTGGTTTATGGTCCATCACTAAAGAAAAACGTTTCCCGTATACGTATGAACGGAAATGTTGTACGGCGTATATAAGAGCCAGTAGTTCGCGTTCTGTTGGAGCATACCGTGTTTCAGCATCGTTTAATATTCTTGAGGCGTAAGCTATTGGAAGATCTTTCCCGATTTCTCCTTGACTTAGAACCACGCCTACTGCGTAACCAGAGGCGTCTGTAGTTATGATAAAGGGTTTATCGAAGTCTGGATATTGTAATATTGGCTCCTCGCATAGAGCATCTCGTAATGTCTCGAAAGCGTCTTGTTGTTTAATTGTCCATTCAAATCTGCGATCCTTTCTTGTTAGGTCGGATAATGGCTTTGCTATTTTGGAAAAATTCTTTATAAATCTCCGGTAGTATCCGGCTAGTCCTAAAAATTGTCTTATATTTTTCGCAGTTTTGGGTTGTGGGAATTGTTTGACTGCTTCTAGCTTCTGTGGGTCTGGCCTAACCCCTTCTTCGCTAATAATATGACCTAAATAGCAGACTTCTCTTTTTAGAAATTCGCATTTGTCTGGTTGCAGGGACAGGTTGGCTTCTCTTAGGCGATTCATTAGTCTTATGAATTTAGTGGCGTGTTCTTGTAGTGAACTAGCGTAGATTACAATGTCGTCGAGGTACACGAATAATTCTATTCCTTGTAATCCGGTAAGGACTTGGTCCATTAATCTTTGAAATGTGGCGGGGGCGTTTTTGAGCCCGAAAGGCATTCGATTGAATTCATAGTGTCCATAGGGTGTCGAAAAGGCGGTTTTGTGCTTATCTTCCGGATGCATTGGTATCTGATGGAATCCTGATGCTAGATCGAATATCGAGAAGTACTTTGCACTGCCTAGTTGGTCTAATATTTCCACTATATTCGGTAAGGGGTATGCGTCGCCTATAGTTTTCTCATTTAATCGACGGAAATCTATTACTATTCTCCAGCGTATGTTCCCTTGACTATCCCGTTTCTTGGTTACAATGAACAATGGTGAGTTGTACGGAGAAGTTGAATGTGAGATTATCTTGTTTTGTATGAGTTCATTTATTTGTCTATTAATTTCTTCCTTATGGACTTGGGGGTATCGATATTGCTTTACGTTTACTGGTGCCTCGTTCTCGGTAATTATCCTGTGAGAAACTGCGTTTGTTGCTTCTAGTTCGCTACCGGGAAGGTGGAATCTATCTGCGTATTGTTCGATTAATTTTACTATATTGGCTCTTTCTTCAGGATTTAGGTGATTAAGGCGAAGTAGTTCTAATACTTGCCTAATGTGGTCTGGAGAAGCTATTTCTCCTTCAAATTTTATTTCCTCGTACTGTTCGATTTCTACTGAGGGTATTTCGATTTTGATATCGTTGGAGGATGTGTTTATGGCATATAGATATCCTATTCCATCATCATTAGTAACTATAGCATTACCCATTAAGATTTTCGGGTGTACGTTTAATTTCGGCACGTATCCCGTTTTTAGGCTTGGATTTAGAATTTTGATTGGGATTTGGTATCTCATTCGAGCTGGTATTGTTATCTCCACGTTTTGAAATGGAAGTAATTCATTTCCTATCGTGATTCCTTTTCTTGAGTAATCTATGACTGCTCCACTCCCGTGGAAAAAATCTGAGCCTAGAATTCCGTCCTGTGCCGTAGGTAGAGTTTTGACTACATGTATGTCAGCTATTTTATCTAACAGTCTTGCTTTAATGTATCCTATTGTAGCTAGTGTACCGTCTGTAATTCCCGTTAATTCGTAGGTGACGTCGGTAAAAATCTGTGTGCCTGGTGAAACGGCTTCTTCTTTTATCACGCTCAAATCTGCTCCCGTGTCGATCATCATTATTACCCTATCTGGCTTAAAATCTGGACTAGATAAAGCTAAACTGGGGGCTCTCCATGTTTCTGATAGTCTTAATTTTAACACGGCTTGACTGCGTACAGGATTTTGAGGGGGGGTTGGCGTTGACTGTTCGGAATTTGGAGTTTCTGCGAGCCATCGTTTGTCATTATATATTTTCTTTCGACATTCCTGAATTGTGTGTCCCTTGTTTTTGCAATATCTACACTCTATTGATTGGGTTTGCCGCGGCATTGTTTGGGACCCGGTATTATATGACGACGGCCTTGACCTAGAATTATTAGGTGTTGACTGGGGCGCGGTGTTTATGTTCCGGCATTCCTGAACTGTGTGACCTACTTTCCGACAATAATTGCAATATTTAGATCGCCAACTAATTTGAGCTATTTGTCCTGCTGGGAATTTACTGCTACACTCTGTGGCTGAGTGTCCGTACCCGAAACAATTTGTGCACTGCGCGGAGTGCGAGAGTCCTTCTGCGAATTTATTCCTCATTATATTTTCCTGACACTCTGCCTCGGCTTTTATAGCGGCGCTAATGGCGGTATCGAGGTCAGTGAATTCGACCGTTCGCATTCGTGCGTAAATTTCTGGTTTTAACCCTGTTAAGAAAGCTTTAATGGAATTTGTTTCCGCGGATTGATTGTATTGCGCTACGTGTAAAGGAACCTCTATTTCATTACAGTATCTTAATTGTAGGAGGATTCCGGAGGCTCGACTGCTATAATCTACAGTGGCTTCATTCGGTAACTGAGCTATCTTTGACATTTCTCCATATAACTGGATTGAAGAATGTAGTGGAGCGAAACGAGAGCTGAGGACTTTAATTACCTCTTCGATTGTGTTATAATCGCCGTTAAGTATGACTCGAGATGCTTGCCCGGATAGTTTACATTTGATTAACTGTACTAAACCGTATTCGGCGTTCGGCGCGATCATATTTTTCGCGTTTCTACAGCATTTTGAAAATTGGTGTATAAGTATGTTTCGTCCGTCGAAAGCCGGAACCGTGTCCGCGGCATCGCGAATTCTAGTATGCGGTTGGCGCGCATTTTCCTGGCTTAATTGTAAGCGTTGTAGTTCCTCTACAACTGCGTCTACCGGAGGGGCATTTGACCCTGTAGTATTCATGATTTTGTTTCTTTTAACGCGCCTGACTTAGTAAGAAAGAAGGAGTCTTGTTCTTCGCTAGGAGAGTGTATCTCCTTTGCCACACCTTTGCGGTTTCAAAGCAAATTATATCCCACCGCTGTCACCAAAATTAGCTACCTGTAACGTTCTCGAACGAGACGTTGCCGTACTTTACAGGAGATTCACGAGTAGAGCGGTTTACCCGTGAATTTGTGGGATTTGCTTCGGGTGGCGTGCGATTAAGAAATGAATTTCTAGATACGAGAGTCCTTCTTTTAACAATAAATAACAAATGATTTATTCAAAAGTAAATGGTAGTGACTCTAGGTCGAAATAGAACATATAATACGACACTGAGTCGTGCGATTTATGACAATTAATAGAAATAAAGTAATAAGTAACGTCGTATCGGTCGGTAAATCGTTTTGATTTCGGTTCCTAACGCTAAATCGATAATAAAGAATATAATTTTGATTTCGGTTCCTGACGCTAAGTCGGTAATAAAGAATATAATTATGATTTCGGTTCCCAACGCTAAATCGGTAATTAAGAATATAATTATGATTTCGGTTCCCAACGCTAAGTCGGTAATTAAGAATATAATTTGATTGGGGCGTATAAAGATATAGTATAAAGTCTCGACACGAAGTCGGTGTAATACAAGATACGACACTAGGTCGATTTGGAATGTTGGTTGAGATTTAGAGAGAGTTCCTTCTAGAGGATAGATGTGGCTTCCAGTTGCCTATAAGCTTGCCTACGTTGTCTAGGATTGTTGCCAGGTTGCAGGTAGAGGCGTCCCCAGATAGTAGTGGAATTATTGACTTTCTTCCTTCTGATTTGGTAACTTCTTCTGGTGCCTATTCAGCTGGCCCACGCTTGGAGGATGAGGTGGTGAGGGGGCTAACTAAAGCGACCTCGAATGGAAACTGAGGGAGCTAACTAAAGCGACCTCTAATGGAAACTGAGGGGGCTAACTAAAGCGACCTCGTAATGGGATTTGGTAGTCGGTTTTAAAGATTTATTTCGATGAAAATGAAAAAGCGAAATGTAAGCGTTTACATTGCGATAAAATGTGGAAAGAAATTTGTTCAAAGAAGAACACAAACAATGATTACGAATTCCCTACATTAAGACAAGTACTACAGAGCATTTTCTGCTTTCTTCAATGCACAGGCTGTTAAAAAAGTAATGGTCATCGCTTATAGGGATGAAACTAGACCTTTGGATCGGTGCCATCAGTGAACATTTGTAAAAAAAAGCGGGCCGCAAAATTGTTTACAAAATTGAAAATTAACGTTAATTTTTTTTACATCAACGTATTCTACTCGACGCGTAGAGAAAAAGTCTGATAGAAACCATGTGCCGGAAATGTACCGTTTCGGAGCTATTAAATTGTTAACATCTCGGTAAATTGAGTGTGTTGTCGCACTCACACCACGTTGCGGTGCGTGAAAAACAAAGTGAAAGACGTTTCGATTTCTCACTCATTCCCGTTTCCTCTAACTCGCGTTCACGTCTTTCCCTAAAAAATAGATATAGTACATATGTATGTTATAAATGTGATATGTAAAACTAAACCTTCACTTCATAAGCCCTATCGCTTCATCCTATCATACTGTTATTTACTTTTGCATCACATATTGTATATAACTATACATATAGATACATACATATATAATACATCAAAAAAATTATTGTCAAGCTGATTATCCCATGATTAAACATAATTTATACAAATGACATTACAAAATAATTTAAGAGTATACATACTGTACGTATAATAACTTTTAACATACCTTTATATGTACATATTTATTGATTTTTTTGTCTTCTATAGATGTTTAATAAATATAGAAAGGAAATAAAAAACAACACAGATGTGCATTAATTATTAATTATGTCAATTATTTTATACGAAAATTATAAGAAAATAAATTTTATTCAATTTTAATAAATTGTTCTCTGTAATAATTGTAACTGTACAAGTATCGGTGCCCATAGCGTAAGCTAAAGCGTCTATCGTCAATGTCAACGGTTTATTGCAATTCGGATATTGCAAAATCCTACGTGTAATGTGAACGAAAATCCTTTATGAGCGAAAATAGGGAAAAAATTTATTCAACTTTTTTACGTAGTATTTAATTCCCTGTGAGATTCGTTTAGAGAATCTTTTTAATTTTTACGAATAACGAATATTTATATTAAATAATACGAAAAATTATAGAACTATAAGAGGTAACTATCATTATTCATGAACCGATTGGGTTAAAAAATTAACCAGATTTTAAGACGAAAAGACGAAATCTAAATATAAAGTTTTATTAAAATCTATTGAGCCATTTAAACGCAATTGTGTTAACAAACATTCGAGATTTTGAAAAAATCTATTTTTTTAATAGTCTCAGTGTGATCAGGAGATCCTAAAACGTGTATTTCCGCAATAAATTTTTTTTTTCGTTACAAGAATATCTGTGTCGGAAAGTGAAAATATCCGGGAAACCAAAATCGCATTACGGTGGCTCGTGCCGCTTGCCAGCGACCAGGGTTGCCGTTTACCGTCCGAGGCCTGTAAGAGTGAAGGAGTCCGTGATACGTACAGCATGAGTAAGTAAGACGAAAGATCCCCGAACGGCAACCTCGCCGGTACTAGAATCTCAACGTTTCAAGAGCAAGAGAGAAAGGCTCATATTCACGGTCCCTCTCAACTCCCGAAAATGTCCGAAGTCATCCGAAGCGCTGGGCTCACGTACGCACGGATCGTGGAGTTGTCATACTTGTCATGTGCATGGTGGGGGAAATTCTCGATACTCCGGCCATTAACTTTAGCATCACTGAATAGAGTACGGACCGAATGAAAACTATCAAAACTTCCTCACTCTACCGCAAGCGGCGCTGCAGTCGGAAATCTTCGCATCTTACACCTCTGCCATAAACCCTAACCTAGAACTACACACTTTTGACCGCAAATACTGAAACAAATATACAAAAACTGTACAAGAACATTATGAAGGCTATATAAAAACTGTATAAAACCTGTTTGCAAATATTCGGTCAAAAACATTTAAACAAATGCATCTGTTTTGTGTTTTCCATTGTTCTGGGAGGATTCATAAACATTTGTATATATGTAGATCTAATTAGGCTTTGGGCGCGTTCCGATTCACGCATAATGCAGCATAATGTGCATGAAGTGCATAGGGTACGTGACATATCCTATGCAGTTGTTACGTATTTCCGCGGTGAATTTCAATCCGAACGCGGGTTGGTGCCCGTGGAGCGCAGAACCGCTCTGCTCGATGAAGTGCGGGTAATTCGAAATAAAACAAAGTACACGGAACTATTTCAAGTTAAACTTCAAAGTATATTTAAACTGCTCAAGAAGCTGGTTAGTGACGGAATGTATGAGGTGTTGAAGGAAGAGCTCCGAGCTCGTCGACGAAGTCGCTGACAAGACTCCCTTAGTCCTCCCACAGAGACCCTTGTTGTCCAATCAGGACGATGACATCCCTCAAGCTTCGTCAGTGGGTTGTCCTTGACCATCTCTCCGTCCTTGCCCCCTTCCTTCACACTTTCCTCCACTCTCGGCTGGTGGTGGAGGCACGCTTTCCGAGTACATAGTTTACTTAGGCTACATACAGTATATACATATTTACAGGTAAGCGCGACCCTCAGGGTCAAGGTGACGTCGCCCGAACGAAGTTTATGAGTTTATGACTTTCAGCCTCTCCCGACCGGAGTTTCCACCCCTACAGGACACCGGCAATTATAAAAAGGTAAAATTGAATACTAAATGCTTTTACGAGACGGACAGCTGCCCGTTCGAAGAAACTTGGCACGCAGATGTGCAAGAAAAAATTAAGCTATTTACTATCCTCGCCTGGCCTAACTATAATTCAAAAGCTATTGCATGCAGCTGCTAGCATTGTAAGGACACGTACAGAAATTATTAAGGGAAAAACCTTCGAGAAACGCAACGCGCTCTACGTATTCATGAATCCTGACAATGAACTCCTCGTCCTCCGTTTCAAATTTCGCTCCTACATACTCCACATGTCGATTACATACAATCCCCCAGCCACTACCAGCCACGTTCAAGCGATAGCGTAACACAGTCTATGCGCAGTATGCGTGAATCGGAACACAGCCTTTATCTGTTCGATCTATCCATACTTCGTGGATGGTTTGGGTTATGTAGGGTTATTTAGACAGCGGTTAAAATCCCTGGTTTCCTTTAACTAATCTCTAAAATAACACAGATGTCTTAAAAACATATTTTAAACGCTTCTTCCAAATCTAACCAAAACGTTTTTAAAAATGTCTTACGATCCCTTGTTTCGGACGTAACCAAAGCATATTCTGGACGTTTTGAAAATCTCTGCAGAATACGTTTTTAAAACGTGTGCAAAAAACGTTTTTAAAACATATGCAAAGTATGTTTTTAAAACGACTTGAAAATACGTTTTCTGGACTTTTCTGGACGTTTTCAAAACGTCCAAGACACATTTTAAAAACATAAGGAAACCATCGGTGTCACTTCCATATCCATGGAATTTCCTTCATTATGGTCCGAATTACGTCGTTCTTGGTGTTAATTTCATCGGCGAAACATAAGGAATCGATTGGCGTCGTTTTAGCAAAGATCTGATGACAAATTCGGAAATCCTAGACATTTCTCAATTTTTAATGGTATTCAAACCCCTTCGAGTGTCGAAAGCCATAAAATTTGTCCTCGCCACGGGGTGCCAGGCGGCATTCTGTAAATACGGGTCCGAAACCTACCGAGGTTTCGAACCAAGAGATTCGAGACTTCGAAGCCGATCAGACTTCGGATCCGTTCAGACTTCGAAGCCGACCAAGACTTTTCAAAAGCTTCGAATCACGTTCGAAGCGCTTCGAAGTTTTCGTCATATATATAGATTCGAAGCGCTTCGAAGCGCTTCAGACCCCATCACTAAGCGCAACCCTCAGGGTCCAGACGACGTCACCCGAACAAACCCAGATAGCACAACGTCTGGTAAAGTCTTAAAGACGTCTTAAAGACGGCTTAAAGACGTCTTAAAGACGGCTTAAAGACGTCTTAAAGACGTCTGGTTACAAATCAAGACGTTCAGACGTAAAATGGACGTTTTTAAAACGTCCTGTGCTATCTGGGGAGTTTATGACTTTATGACTTTCGGCGTCTCCCGACCGGAGTTTTTACCCTTATAGGACATCGGCAATTATTGAAAGGGAGGACAGAATTTTAAGTGGCTTTACGAAACGAGTTGCTGCCCGTTCGACGAAACTTGGCACGCAGTTATGAAAGGAAAAGTGAAGCTATTTACTATTCTCGCCTGGCCTAACTGTAATTTAAAAGTTATTGAATGCAAAAACTAGCAAGGAAAAACCCCCCAAGAAACACAACGCGCTATACAATAAACTCTTCGTCGTCCTCCGTTTCAAATCTCGCTCCTATTTATTCTACATATTGATTATATACAATTTCCCAGCTACGTTCAAGCGATAGCGTAACAACCCGAATTCTGAGCGCCACCTTGCCGAGTTGCATTGCAATACATTTTTATTACGAATTATGTGCGAATTTCGACCAATTACGACCTTGAATTATTCTGCTTTTATTGTAGATTAATGTAGATACTACATATATCGTGACTGTTATCGTCCGAGATTTGCTATTTATAGACAACTTGATTATTTAGTTTCTTGTGCTTTTCTAAATTCCTACATAGTAATTCGGAACATTTAATCATGTCGAGCACTGCTGGAAAGGTACTTAATTCTTTATTTCATCAAAGATCTCTTTAGTAAATATATTCAGTACGAATTGGTTGTTTGGATTGTTTAACATAAGCTGTGTTAAAGTAATTAAAGAATAAAAATTATTATGGAAGTAACAAATCGGTTAAATCAAATTTATTTTTATGCATTACAAGTTGAATTCAGATTTTTGTGCCTCATGGTGTTTCATGAATTACTTGATTTTGTTGGAAATAAGTATTACAATAAGTTATGTATGAATTTAGGTAAATGTGATTCAACTTATATTTTTATTTGTTTCAGACTATTAAATGTAAAGCTGCGGTAGCGTGGAAAGAAAAAGAGCCTTTGTCGATTGAGACAGTTGAAGTAGCACCGCCAAAGGCTTATGAAGTAAGAATTAAAGTTATTGCTATAGCTTTATGTCATACCGATGCTTATACCTTAGATGGGCTTGACTCAGAAGGTATCTTCCCAAGTATTCTTGGCCACGAAGGCAGTGGAATTGTTGAAAGTGTTGGAGAAGGAGTCATAGAATTTCAACCAGGTATTATGTCCTTATTATACATACATATTTATTACAATGTACAGTGTGATTTAAAAAAGAGGTTAAAGCTCATAGAGACATATACTATCCATAAAAAAATGTTTAGTTTAATTGATATATGCAAATTGGTTCCAATAGAAATTCAACCAATTTATTGTAGTTAACAAAGAAATTGTATTCAAATTATGATACGTTACATAGCAGTGGTTAATTTGCAACTGTATTTGTATTTATATGGTCATAGGTAACAGGTTTGGGCATTATCTGAATAAAATATTTTACAAATGATTCTTCAAATAATATATTATTTTATTTGACTGAAAATTGTTTTCAAATAGTCAATATGATAAAGTATGTTAGTTTATTTGAACAAGCAAGTGATTTTCCTTTGGTTAGGAACCAAATGATTTTTTACGTCATTGTAAAAAGTATTCGTACAGCAACCAATTTAAAGTAAAACTTTGTACGTCCCTGTTAGTAATAAATTTTAACAAAAAAATATGATTAATAAATATTCTTAAATGTTTGTAGAATAGATTTTGTATAAATAAAATTTTATTCCTTTTAACATTTACAAAGGTATTAACAAAGACAGATAAACGTGCAGAAATGGACGCGCAGAAAGTATTCATACAGTTAAATAAAGAATTAATGAACTATGGAAATAATTTGTGCACCCAAATATTTTGAATTTGTTTGCATTAGTGAATTCAAAATATTTGGGTCCAAAATACACCTCATAGTATGGAGAAAAAAGAATACAGAGTTCAGAAAAGAAAATTTGCGACCTATGATGTAATACTGCAGAGCCTCTGTATTTGTCTGGGGCTGTATGAGTGCAGCTGACATGTGATCTCAACATTCCATCGATGGTATCATGAATCATAACGTTTATATTAACATCCTGTAAAAGCAAAATGCATGCTAGTACAAATAAGATGGGACTTAATGACAATTATATATTTGCCCATGACAATGATCCAAAGCATTCTACATATAATACTAGGCAGTGGGTTTTATATAGCACACCAAAATATGTGAAACTGCAGCCAGCAATCACCAACCACATATCCATCCCATAGAGCATCTTTGGGATTATCTGGACAAAAAATATGTAATTATAATGTTACATCTAAAGAAAGTTTGAAAGTTGCTCTGCTAGAAGAGTAGAATAAAGTACAGCCTACTATAACATCCAGTTTAGTAAATTCCATACTAAAAAGGCTCAAAGCTATTATAAAATTAAAAGGCAATCCCACAAATTATTAAAACATTAAAAACTTAGTTTATTTCCATAGATTATTAATTTTTTAGTTAATCGCACAAGTACTTTCTGGGCGTTCATTTCTGCACGTTCATTTGTTTTTATTAATATCTTTGTAAATGTTGAAGGGAATAAAATGTTATTTATGCAAAGTCTATTCTACAAACATCGAAGAATATTTACTAATCATTCTTTTACGTTAAAATTGATTACTGATATGGATATACAAAGGTTTACTTTAAATTGGTCGCTGTATGAATACTTTCTACACTGACTGTACTTATTTCATTTTGTACTTGTATAAGTACCTCTTAAAATTATCTCACAAATAATTTCTGATCGTACTGTATCTTACATAAAATATTTGAACCAGAATAGTCCTCAAAGTGAACACTTTAAAATCATCTATTATTTTATTGGAAACAGTTATCTAAAATAAGAAATCATTTTCATTATTTCAAATATTATTTTATATTCTGTATTTCACATCATTTTCACCCAAGCATATCATGTAGATAATAACAGTTATAGTTATTGCACTTATTTTCATGAATGTTATAACTCCCTAAATTTTTTTACCTTCCTCAAAATTATTCTGTATATTATATTTTATGATATGTTAATGATTATAATGTTGTATTATTTCATAGCCTAAAGGATATTCTGTATCTTATTTGTAGGTGATCATGTGATTCCATTATATATTCCTCAGTGTGGGGATTGTAAATTCTGTAAGTCTCCAAAAACAAACTTGTGTAGCAAGATTCGTGTCACACAAGGGAAGGGTGTAATGCCTGATGGTACTTCCAGATTTACATGCAAAGGTCAAACACTTGCTCATTTCATGGGTTGTTCTACTTTCTCTGAGTATACTGTGGTGGCAGATATTTCTCTTGCAAAAGTATTTTTATTGTATATAAATATTTTAGAGGTTTATCAATCTAACAATACTTATTACAACAAGTGCGTTTGACTATGTTTAGATTGATCCTACTGCACCACTCGATAAAGTATGCTTGCTGGGATGTGGAGTACCTACTGGATATGGTGCTGCTCTTAATACTGCCAAAGTAGAACCTGGAAGTATATGTGCTGTATGGGGTTTGGGTGCAGTTGGATTAGCAGTTGCATATGGTTGTAAGAAAGCTGGTGCTAAGCGTATTATTGGAATAGATATAAATCCAAATAAATTTGATCAAGGTAAGAACAAAGGGTTTACTAGTATAGTTGTTTCTATACAACAAAATTTTATTCAAAAGTTAGATATTATTTATTAATTTTTTCTTTTTTAGCTAAAACTTTTGGATGCACTGAGTGTATTAATCCCCAAGATTATAAAAAACCAATTCAAGAAATTTTGATAGAATTAACCGATGGTGGATTAGATTTCACTTTTGAATGCATTGGCAATGTAAACACTATGGTGTGTTAAAAATGACTGTTTTGTTAAAAATTATATGGTTCTGTACTTGTAAATTCAATCAATTGAATAATAGACAAAAATTAATTCTTGGAACGTAATGCTTTGTATTTAGCGAGCTGCATTGGAATCCTGCCACAAAGGTTGGGGTACATCTGTTGTAGTGGGTGTAGCCGCAGCAGGTAAAGAAATTAGTACTCGTCCATTTCAGTTGGTAACAGGACGTGTATGGAAAGGAACTGCATTCGGCGGTTGGAAATCTAAGGAGAGTGTACCTACGCTGGTACAAGAGTACCTGTCAAACACATTGATTCTTGATGAATTTATTACACATACTCTTCCATTTGAAAAGATCAATGAAGGATTTGACTTGTTGCACTCAGGATCCTGGTAAGCTTTTAATAAGGAAAAAATTAATAAACGACACGAAATACATATTGCTATCATTACTTTTGCATTATAATCTGATTTTTTCTGTTACAGCTTGAGAGCAGTACTTAAATATTGAAATATATATTGGGGTGCTGTATTATTTTTTATACAATTTGTATTTGCGACATAAATAAAATACATGTTTCTTGTAACACAATCTTCAAATAAAGATAATATATTTCTTCATAGGCATAGTGTTAATGTAGTTGGATGTAAAATGTTTTCAAATTATTACAGTATTTACAACAATCTATATTCATAAAGAATTCTTACAGCTACATTTATAACACCAATATTGTGAATTATTAATAATGGGTCTGGCACAAAGTAAAAATTCTTTACGTTTATCCACTTTACCAAAATCATCACGTTACGAAAATAATAGATAATTATTTTCCATCCAATAAACGTTTAAGGTGGATGTTCGTTTGCTAGGAAAATCTGTCCAGAGGCTTTTTTGATACTTCCCGATGACATACAAGGTACAGATTCTGCATAAAGATTCCTCGGTACCCGAGGATGCCATATAAAATCTAAAATCTGAAAAATTCAATAATGGCCTGAAATGGGTATTATGACGTCATCGAGATGACGGAGTGGTGGGGGGTATAGCGCGAGAGCAGATATCGAATCAATCGATAACCGAATCGATATCGAACCGATACCGAACCGCATCGAGGAGGAACCGTGGGTGAAGTACCACTCTCTCTGGAGCGTGGTACTGTTACGCGCCGCGGCCTTTGGTGTTCGAGCGGCACGTTTTATACATGCAAATTCTGATCAGGGATATCCCACAGTCGTTAGACTATCAGAAGTTGCAGTATTGGATATTTTCGTTAGAAAAGCAAGGAGGCTCGCCGCGCTCGTAAAAGTCAATTCTTTAAATTTTAATTGTCTAAGTTCCTTATCAGACGGATAAGGGATAGATTTTGGGATCGTTGATGCTCTAGTCCCATACAGGTATTTTCAATGGAATCAGATAGGTAATTGATGAGTAGAATTTAATGGTAAATTAAGCTTTAATGTTTAAATAATGAATGGATGAAAAAAAAACATAACAGAGCTGAATATGGACAAATCAATCAATAATTTTACAAAGAATAATCGGGTATAATTCCTGACTAGGGGAATCCCACAGTCGATTGACTATCAGAAATTATCGTTAGGTACGAATTAATTATAACGATGTATTAACGTGTACAGAAAGAGATAAGATGTGCAACTCACCAGACAGTCATAATAATCTAAATGACAATATGCTTTTAATTTTGCTCTTTGAATTTCAAAGGTTTCTGCATCGCTGATAGACCTAAATCAGAAAAGAGGATGAGACGCGAACACGCACACACTTGGTTATCGTTTTGAATAGAACTGAGTTGAATTAGGAAATGAAACTGAATAATAAAGATTTTAAGTAGTAGATACAATAAAATTTTAAATTAAATCGTTAACAATATTTTATGTAAGAAAAATTTAATTGACAGAATTGTTTCGCAAAGTTGAGTCTTTCACGCGGTTACACAGTAGACCGGAGAACTCTAGCTCTAAAACACTTGCGAACCCCAATGACACGCACCTCACGATTTACCGTCACAGAGTGTCGCAGCTTCACGCTCTCGGCAGCGACCAGAGTGGGTCCGTGCCGAAAATGCTTACGCTGCATTTTATCGCTCGGCCGCGCTACCATAGGCCCGTCTACTTAACGAGGGTGTGTGTGTGTATATGCTCACGTCCATCCATCAGATTTCCGATTCAATATATGATCGATCTTTACGGAACATTCGTATGCACAGGAAAACATGATATCCCACATCTTGAAACCATACAATTTCGCACAGCTAAGGGCTTTCCCTCAATGTTCATAATTTCATATACACAATTTCTGACTAGGGGAATCCCACAGTCGTTGGACTATCAGAAATTGTGTTGGATATTCAATTTTAACAACAATTTTTAATTAATTAGTAATTCGACAAAACTGTGGGAAGGCGCGGTTCCCTGCACCGGATGTAGAGTATACAATTCCGTCAGTCTTCTAAGAAATGATCCAGTCTGCGCATTCCCGCTGTAGCCGTTACTGATTATGTTACAATATTTAACGCGGCGTTCAGAGGTGTTCTCAACGAGGGTTGTCCCACAATGCTGCAAGGCATTGTTGAAACGCACCCCTGCCGCTTACACAGGACGGATTCGTCACAGAAGGAGAATCACTGGGTCTTTTCGAACGCGACTCTCTGGTGAGATCGCCGCTGCGTCAGCACCGCCTTATCTGTATCGCGGGACGGCAATACGTCGAGGCGACGGCGCTCCAAGAAAGGGGTTTTTGTTCTATCAAAAATAATAAAAATTAATGGGCAGGAGTATGATCAACGAGGGATTTCCCATAACGCTAGGCGTTGTTGATGCATACCCTGACCAAAAGAAAAAATTTTACGTTCCGAACGTAACAGTACCGACTACTGTCCGTAAGGAAGGAATTTTACTTTTAAGATACTAACATCATCGACGAAGTATAGAATAGACCTATCACCTTATGGGACTTCGTGTCACCACCCGAACTGTGTTACCGACCCATAATTTGAGGACTGAATTTAGCGGCCTCTGTTCATGAACAGCGTCCAACTCCGGAACTACTCTGAAATGTGTTAAAATGCTGAAAGGTGTGTGCGTGCTTGTATACGTGTGACTTGTTTAGCGTGAGAGTTTCACATGGAGGGCAGACTTTTGCTACGCTATGCTTTGGCTCGGTTTGTCAGCGACTCACGTGGATTGACGTGGATTTTTCTCCGAAAATGTATTTCGGTGATATGGAAACTATATTTCGCCGAAACATGGCTCTTCTTGAAAGCTTATACAAGCTATAAATTGCAAGATAACATTGATTGTTAGTACTTTACGTGTAGTGGAACAGTTAACTAACATTTTCGCGTGTCATATGTCGAAAAATATTAAAAATTGACGCTGTTACTGACATTCCTGCAAATCTCTGCACTCCGCGCATATCTAAATAGACGGCGCTCATCGTACGACACGAATAAATAATTGAGAACAAGGAATCCAAACGTTTTTGCAAAATTTATATTTGTAATTTTCGGGACCCTAGGACATTTTGCAATAGTTTATTTATTACTTGGGAACGGTAGATTAGTAGTTAAAACTCTACGTTTCGTTACAAACTGATTGGCCCTTTTCTTATTAACTATTGTATGGATTTAAAAATTGTAAACAACATCTACGATGTAAGTACCCGAGCGTATCGCTTGCGTTAAGGTCTGTTTTCATTATTCCTAGAGTACATATGAGAAAAGTTATGGTATTTTTTAAAGCACAAGTAAAAAAAAGGTTCTGTTTTACGGACGTCGCGACTCGTGAGTGAGATAAAATTGGAGGGTGTTAGGAATTTAAACGGGTGAGCACGCTGGAATGTGAGGTTAAGGGACGACGGTGGGAAAGTGAAGCAGGGCACGCCAAAGTTGAGTCAATGATGACAAAGTCAATGTATTATAAAATATTGCTTCACAATGAGCAGATCGTCACAATGATTAGCACTATGTGCAAGGAATGAGCACAAGTAATTCTCGGTGAGATTTGTCGCGCAACCGAACCACGCGGACGCGCGTAGGATACGATCCACGGTCGATGAAACTCACGTGTTGAGCTAAAGCGCGTATACAATGATGCGTGAGCACTTTTAACGCACAAGCTAGTTGAGTTGAGCACAAAAGATTGGAATTGAGGGTGTTCACACGTTGCGACCGACAAATGATAAAAACACGTCTGCTTCGACAAGCGGTATGAACAAGAGTGAACAAAGAGAACGCGAAAACCGTTGAGCGTCTTCTCGAACAATCCTCGAGAATCGATCAAGAAAGTACGCGTCGTGATTGGGCCGCTCGCTTTACGTGGTGATCGGTGATTGGCTGAGCAGGCGACTAGAAGTATCGATCCGCTGATCGAATATCGATCAGCGGCGTGTCCCGCTGCCCGGTAGGTGCTGCGGTGAGCTTGGGTGCGGCGGAGCAGGGAACTAATGGAATCTCAAACATTCTCCCGCCATCAACAGCTGTTTGATGATGTTGATGTAGAATCTGAAACAGGCAAAATTGCCAATTTTGCAATTGGCCTGATTAGTGTCGTAGTGGCAGTCTTGAGCGTCACCACTCTGGTGAGCCCATCCTTTCCTGGGTGAAGGGTGACGACTCGAGCAAGTGGCCACTTGCTCGGTGGAAACCGTTCATCAGTGATGAGCACTAAGGATCCAATCTTGATCTCATTCGATGGGTGGTGCCACTTCGAGATGGAGAGTTGACGTTGGAGATAGTGTGATGACCATTGAGTCCAGAAACGTTGAGTCCGTTGTTGTATAAGCCGCCACCTGGCTGATGGTGAGATGATTTCATGCTCGACAGATGGTTCTGGTAGCGTTGTGAGGGGCTTCCCGATGAGGAAGTGAGCCGGTGTGAGGGTGGAGATGTCTTCAGGGTCATCACTGAGAGGCTCGAGCGGTCGTGAATTTAGCATGGCTTCTATTTGGGTAAGAAGTGTGCAGAATTCTTCGTAAGTGAGTACCGTCTCACTGACTGTGCGCCGAAGATGGTGTTTGATTGACTTCACGACTGCTTCCCATTTGCCTCCCATATGAGGAGCTGCTGGTGGATTGAAGCACCAGCCAGTGTTGTCATTGACAAACAACTGACTGAGCTGCTGATGATCTTGTGAGCCCTGAATGAACATACTCTTGAGCATGGTGTCAGCTCCGATGAAGTTCGTACCACAATCGGAGTAGAGCTTAGTTGGGATTCCTCTTCTTGCTGTGAACCGTCTGTAGGCAGCGATGAATCCTTCGGTTGAGTAATCTGTGACAACATCCAGATGCA
Source organism: Andrena marginata (assembly GCA_963932335.1). Taxonomy (NCBI): domain Eukaryota; kingdom Metazoa; phylum Arthropoda; class Insecta; order Hymenoptera; family Andrenidae; genus Andrena; species Andrena marginata. The sequence goes on from OZ010663.1 coordinate 19,456,655, forward strand.
CAGCTGAGGTTGTGAAACAGACGAAGACACAGATCCAGCCCTTCTGAGTCTTTGCGCCTCGCCCTTTCCACGTCTTGAGAGTGATGGGGCCCGCGTAGTCGATGCCAGTGTGGGTAAACGGTCGTGAGGGTGTAACTCTCGAAAGAGGTAGTTGGCTCATCAGTTGATGAGCACGGATCCCCCTTTGTCGAGCACACACAACACACCGCATCACATGAGTCTTGACTGGCGCTCGCCCTCCGATGATCCAATAATTGTTTCTGATGTGAGCGAGGGTGAGCTGGGTCCCTCCATGCAGAGTTTGGCGATGTGCATGGTCTATGATCAGAGTGGACAGACGTGAATGGCGAGGTAAAATTGCAGGATGCTTACTCTCATACACCATATGGGCATTATTGAGTCGGCCTCCAACTCGAATAATTCCTTGTTCATCGATGAAGGCCGTAAGTCGGTTGAACACATGGGATGTTGGCATCGAAGAGCCTGAGCTGAGCACCTTGAGCTCGATCGAGAAGTAGATTGCCTGTGTGGCTTTAATCCAGAAGTTCCTGGCCCATTCCAAATCCTCTGGCAAAAGTGAGATGATTGGCAGGGACAATGGCAACTTCTTGATTCTTGTGAGGAGTCTGAAACAAACTGAAGTGATGCGGTAAAGTTTGTTAAGAGATGAGTATTTGTAAATGAGGTCCCAGTGGTATTTGATCTGTTGGATGTTGAGCAGATTTGAAATTCCTGGACGAGCTTCGAGTGCACTCGCGTCGTCCTTCAAAACTGGTTGAGGTGGCCATGAGTCACTGGGTTGAATGAGCCATGATGGTCCCGTCCACCACAGCTCGTGCTGTTCAAGCTGAGCTGTTGTTAAGCCTCTTGATGCACAATCCGCTGGGTTTGACTTCCCTGGAACATGTCTCCAGTGTGCATCTTGGGTGAGCTCTTGAATTTGGGAGACACGATTCCGTACGTAGTCCTTCCAGCGTGAGGCGTGAGTCTTGATCCAGATTAATGTCACTTGAGAATCCGTCCACAGATGTGTTGTAGCAATGTTGAGCTGCAGGGTTGCTTGAACATACTTCATGAGCTTCGCAAGCATCAAAGCTGCAGTAAGCTCGAGCTTCGGGATTGTGAGCTTCTTGAGGGGTGCTACCTTCGTTTTGGAGCACACGAGTGTCGACACTTTGTGGTTTGTGGACGGTGATGTCACGGTAAGATAAACTACCGCTGCCATGGCGAGCTGAGAAGCGTCAGAGAATCCATGTAGCTCCACTGTTGAGCAGCTGAGGGTGTGAAACCACCTTGGTATTGAGAGTCTGGCCAGACTTGTTAAATCTTCTCTGATGGTGAGCCAGTGAGCAGTGACTTGGGATGGTAAAGGATCATCCCAACTGAGTTTGTGCAGCCACAATTCTTACAAAAGTGTCTTTGCTCGAATGATGACTGGTGACAGAAATCCGAGGGGATCAAATATCTTAGCTACTTCTGAGAGGATGAGCCGTTTAGAAAGCGTTGAAGTTGAACTTGCTTTTGACGAGAATGAAAAGTTGTCATGGAAGACATTCCAATGTAGTCCGAGAATTTTGGTAGTGCAGTCGTCTAGTGATATGATTGAGCCATGGGCTCGTGTGTTCTTTGAAATTGATTCTAGCAACGGAGGGAATGTTGAATGCCATTTGGCAAGTGGAAAACCTCCCGCGTTGCACAGGTCTCTTAACTGTTGCGCAATTGTGATGAGTGACTCACCTGTGTCAGCGCCACCAAATATGTCGTCAACGTATCTGGCGTGGGTGATGCATGGCACTGCCAGTGGGAAGCGATGACCTTCGTCTTCCACCAATTGCAGGAGAGCTCTGACAGCCAGAAATGGAGCAGCCTTCGTTCCATATGTGACTGTGGTGAGCTTGTAAGGCACCTCCTTTGAATTTTCGTCTATCCAGAGCACCCTCTGGAGATCTTGATCCTCTTCATGCACCTTGACTTGACGATACATCTTTGTCACATCTGTGGCAAAAATGAACTTGTGCTGACGGATCCACAATAGCACATCCGTGATGTTGAAAAGAAGATTGGCGCCAGTGTGCATGAGGTCATTGATTGAGTGCCCAGATGTAGTCGCGCTCGATCCATTGAACACGATCCTCAACTTTGTCGTCTCACTGTCGAGTTTCATCACTCCATGGTGTGGTAGATAGAAAACAGAGTAAGTGTTAGGTGATATGGATGGTGCTCTCACCATATGTTGAAGCTCCTCGTATTCCTTCATGAATGCTTGGTACAGATTGCAGTACTCGTTGTTTCTGTTGAGCTTGTTAAGCGTGCGCTTCAAGCAAGCATGTGCAGTCAGATAGGAATTACCAAGTAGCTTCGAAGATGATCGGAGAGGGATGCGCACGATGTAACGTCCTGTAGAATCACGAGTGTGTGTCGCTCGAAAGTGATCCTCACATTCTTGTTCTTCAGGGGTGAGAAGAGTTGGTGTGTCCATTGGGAGTTCTTCTTGAATCCAAAACTTGGCCAGTAGGTCTTGAAGCTCGTTGTCCTTGTGCTGCACAGTGGCAGAGTGATGCAAGGAGCTGAGTTGATTGGAATCAACGGTGATGGGTCCAAGAACGAGCCACCCAAATATTGACAACTGAGCAATTGGCATTGAAGGATCGCCCTTCCTAATATTGGGCTTGATGATCTGCCCATAGGTATCTGCGCCGATGACAATGTCTATGGGTCGTGACGTCAGGAAATCAGAATCTGCCAATTGAAGACCGTTGATATGTGGCCATTCTTGATGAGGTGGTTCCATCGACGGCAAATTTGACGTCAGGGCCCTGAGTATGTGCGCGTGAATGTGCACAGCTGCTGAGCAGTGGTTGGAGCGGAGCATAATTAGCACGACTCCTCGAGTCTGAGTAGCTTTGTTGCCTCCAATGCCAAATACTGAAGTTGTAGAATGAATGCGTTGGAGCTTGAGCTGAGTAACAAGCTCCTCCTTGATGAAGGTCAGTTCGGAGCCTGAATCGATGAGCATCCTAACTGGTAATGACGTCACCGATGAGATGAGCTGAGCGTTGGCAGTTGCCAACAGTGTGGTGGTAAGGCTTGATGTGTTCTTGGCTGCAGAATGAACAAATGCTGACGAACCTGTTGAGCTGAGCTGAGTGAGACCTGTTGAGCACGGGGTTGGTGCGACGACTGCACCGACGCTTCAATGAGTTGCGCCTTGAGCAGCATGTGGATGCGCTGGTTTTTCGCTGGCCTGAGCAGAAGGCTGCTTCGAGGGCAGATGCAGCATGGTGTGGTGCTGAGCGCCACACGACTTGCATCTGGTGGTCGACTTGCAGATCTCCGTGTTGTGTCGACCGCAGCAATTGCGACACAGATTGTTGCTGGTAATTATTTTGCGCCGCGCTTCCACTGTCAAGCCCCTGAATTGAGGGCACATGACCATAAAGTGGTCGCCCTTGCATACATCGCAAGGGTATGCAGTGGCCCTTGAGCGTTGAGCAGCTTGAGCATCAGGCTGGGCTTGAGCTGAGTGGGTAACAGCCTTCTTGTGAGCAGAGCGTGCTGGTGGGGGTGCGCTGGCTGCCGACTTCTTCGATGAGCCCTCCATCTGCTCCAATGCTGAGCTTTTAGCCTCGATGAAGGCCAGGAGTTTCTCATATTTGGGAAACTCGGTGGTGCTTGCCAGCGAGGTTTCCCAAGCCTCGCGCGTCACCTTGTCAAGGGCCTTGGAGACGGTGTGCACAAGGATGCAGTTATGCATCTCCTCGTTGGCCTTGAGGGCCACCAAGGACTCGTTCACTTGGTTGGCAGTTGCCGCCAAGTCCTTGAGGGCCGTTGCTGTGCGGGTCGCGAGTGGAGGAAGGGTGAGCAGCTTCTCCAGCTGTTCTTGGATGAGCAGACGCTTGTTTGAATACCTCTTTGTAAGGAGGTCCCAGCACGCTTGGAATGAAGAGCCCCTGAATGGGAAAGCGTTGACTCTCTTTGCTGGTTCTCCAGTCAAGCTTGAGCGGAGATAATGTAGCCTATCAATCTCCGTGAGCTGCGTATCCTGGATTATAAGGGATGAGAAGAGCTCGCTAAATGCCGGCCAGTCTGTGTAGCTGCCTGAGAATTTCGGCAGCTCAATCTCGGGCAGCTTGGATGCACGTGTAGGTGCTGTCGTGGCAGGGGTCGCTCTCAAGTCGGTGATGACTTGTGCATCAACCTTGAGGCGATGCAGGTGGACTCTCATCTCCCAAACCAGCTGACGCTCCTGCACCTCCACCTCTGTGGTGAAGTAGTCGTGGTCGAGGAATTTGGCAGGCCACACTGCCTCAAAGTGTTCATGCTCACGGCAGAAGGCCTGGTGTATTTCCTCAACCTGTGCTAGGAATAATTGCACCTCCTGTAACGAGGTGGAGTGAGCATGTGAAGGCAGCTGCGTCTTGAGCGTGGAGAGGGACTTGAACCGACCCACCTGAGTTCTCGCCTTTATGATGAGCTGAGATGAGAGGATGGTAGGAGATGCTGATCGGTGCCGAACTTTGCCTTCCGGCGCAGTGCTGACTGACTGCTCGGTGGGGACAGTGAGAGTGGCTGCCACTGCCACTGGCTGGTCATCCTCGTCCACTTTGGACTCCTTGGTCTCCTTGACCTTGGGGAGCTCCTGATCAGCCATCGTTGAGATGAGCACTTACAACACTTGCACTAACTGCACTTTCACCGTCGATCCGGCTCGAAGGACCAAAAATGTTAGGAATTTAAACGGGTGAGCACGCTGGAATGTGAGGTTAAGGGACGACGGTGGGAAAGTGAAGCAGGGCACGCCAAAGTTGAGTCAATGATGACAAAGTCAATGTATTATAAAATATTGCTTCACAATGAGCAGATCGTCACAATGATTAGCACTATGTGCAAGGAATGAGCACAAGTAATTCTCGGTGAGATTTGTCGCGCAACCGAACCACGCGGACGCGCGTAGGATACGATCCACGGTCGATGAAACTCACGTGTTGAGCTAAAGCGCGTATACAATGATGCGTGAGCATTTTTAACGCACAAGCTAGTTGAGTTGAGCACAAAAGATTGGAATTGAGGGTGTTCACACGTTGCGACCGACAAATGATAAAAACACGTCTGCTTCGACAAGCGGTATGAACAAGAGTGAACAAAGAGAACGCGAAAACCGTTGAGCGTCTTCTCGAACAATCCTCGAGAATCGATCAAGAAAGTACGCGTCGTGATTGGGCCGCTCGCTTTACGTGGTGATCGGTGATTGGCTGAGCAGGCGACTAGAAGTATCGATCCGCTGATCGAATATCGATCAGCGGCGTGTCCCGCTGCCCGGTAGGTGCTGCGGTGAGCTTGGGTGCGGCGGAGCAGGGAACTAATGGAATCTCAAACAGAGGGAAACGGCACGGAGGTCCTTTACACGACAAACGATCATTCTGGCAGCGGCAACAATGTATGATACCTACATTGTCTTCTTGCGTTCTCCGTGCGCCTGATTTTTGCATGTCGAGGTCGGCCCACGGACAAGCTATGTTCAAATGCCCGTACCTATTGAAGCAGATTTCATTTTTTTCTATAAATTCTTCAAAAGTCGTAATCAGTAACTAAAAGCGGAAAACATGTATGTACACATGCTAAGCTAATTGTAAGATGAAATTTTTACATTCTCTGCTTATTTTTCGTCTTTATTCGAGCATTTATGGCAAATTAGTGAGATTTTTTTAATAATAGAAAAATCAAACACGACGTCATTCGAGCAAGTTAAATTCTTTTTACATCAACATGCTCCACTCAATAAGAGAAAAAAGTTTTTAAAAAACCATATGCCGCACCGGTGCGAAGGAAGATATTGTTAAAGTTTACGCAAAAACTAAAGTGCTTATATCGTTTCCTTCTCGCCTTTACAAAAACAAAGGCGAAATGGTAATCTATATAATCGTAATCTATATAGTGATCCGGAGAAATATAGCTGTGCTTCGATACGCTTATCAGTTCTAAACAAATTCTAACTTTGTTTTCTTGGGGTGAGTTCAAGTCCATGTTGCACGGTTTAACTTTTTCATTGGTTTTACTCTTTGAACTAATTTTTTATCATACGATTTAATTGTTTTTTTCAATGTACCTATATCAACAAAAAACATGCAGCCAAAGCAGAAATGTATTCTTGAGATACCGTTCTTACTAGTTTCCAACTATACTTTGAATTCCAAATTGTAAGTTATTTAAATCAATTTTCACATTATCACTTTATAGGACAAAGAGGAGGCGGAAGTATAAGCAACGGATTCATGCGCAATCGGAGTAATTGTAGGAAGGGCGTCGTGTTTGGCTTTCCTTTCATTTGGAAAATTTCAAACAATATGTTACAAATACCGCGATGGAAATAAAATAGAAAATATAAAAATTTCATTTTTCAATACTATAGATGATTTCATCTAACACGCGTTCCCACCTTTGGCTACTGATCGCTACCTGGCCACGCGAGCGAGCTGTGGCACGAATAATTTTTTTCGTATAAATAAGCGATCAGGCGTGGAAAGACGTAGCGAGACAAAGTATCAACGCATCGTCTGTTTCACGTTTGTCAGCACTCAACCGATGCACCAAACTCATCAGTACTTAGGAAATACATACATACATACACATGTGCATACTTAAGAACGTTAGAGGCGGTGCAATTTCAATTGTTAACATCCTGTCAAGTTTTAGCCATTTGCTTGCAAAAAGTGTTATTGGCATATTTGGCTTGACAAGTAGTACGAACTGGTAAAGATTCGTTAAGAGCAAACGCCGGATTTAGCGAGCTCTGCTTGCAACTCTTGCGAGACATTTCAAGTCGCATCGATTTTTGTTAAAAAAAAAAAAACGAACTTTTCGGGGGCCTTGACCTCAACAATCGATGAGAAAAAGGCTGCACATCTACTGAACGTTCGCTAGCGTATTATTTGTTGGGCTTTAAAAACATATGTTATGATATTACCTCTTTCTGTACCAATCTTTTGCCCTACCTTCCTCATACTATACTGCGTTGTAATTGGTTTCATTTTAGTAGAAAAATCTGACATACAATACAGATGTTTGTATAATGATAAAAATATTAAAAAATTATTTTTCCATTAGAGGATACTGCATATTAATGCTTCTGTATTCCTTCCAAGCGCCAACCAACATGTTCTTATAAAGAATCGGTAGCTTCTTAACAATTTTAGAAACCTATGTAAACCTGATACATATGTTTCCATATTTAGAAGAGTGATAGGAACTAGAGGAAATACTGTATTGCGTTGCCTCAAGCATAAATGTTATAAAACGTTTATAAGACCGACTCGCAAAATCCGATCTTACCATATTTTATGGAAGAAAGAAAGTCAGAAAAGCATGTATTTAGCCGCGTAATATAACATTTTTAATAGTTTTCTTAGCAGGTTAGTCAATTGAATACCAGGGTGACTTAAAGTAATTATTTAAACAATTAAAGACTGCAGTTCTTCGAAATATAAAAGAATTAATTATGGCTACAGGCCATATTGGCTAGTAATAATCCCACTAAATATAAAGAATTTAATGAAATAACTTTTCTCCCGCTTGGGACCACAAGTCAATTTTCCGCGTACCCAGGCTCAAAAATATCGTTCCAACCACCACTGATCTAGGGTGGGGAAAGTACTCCTTTCGTGCGGTCGCCCAGGTTAGGGAAAATGCGCAGGCTGGATGCGCGTGATTATTATGTGGTCCCCTCCTCGAAGAGACAGAAAATATAACCTATATGCTACATGCCAATAAATGTTTATTGGCTATTTCGTTCTTTTACGCTACATTTGTGAACTTTTTATAACTTAACATCCTTTCAAAATATTATTGTTACGCCGCAACGGTATATTTATGAAATTGGGTATAGCATATAGGTTATATTTTCTGTCACTTTGAGGTAGAGATGTGACTATCGATAAATGTCGACAATATCGAAATGTTATCGATATTTTGATATATCGATAATATCGCTAAGATATTGAGGCGAATAGAAGCGGGCAGCGGCTGAGATAGTAATCACAACGTATCTACAACGGACGTCCGTTCCGTCGTGGAACAGAGATAGAAAAAATGTTGATTTTCCTCGATTCTTGATTAGAAAATAATCGAGGTATCGAGAATCGATTCCTAGAATAATCGGTAAAATAATCGATTCTTCAGAAAGAGAATCGATCGATACTAGAAGAATCGGGTAGAATCGCCCTTCCCTAGTGCTGGCTGGCACCGTCGCTGATGGTGCTCACTTTTCGAGCACCGTTCCCAACAGTGCTGACCTTTTTCCGTGCACAGGGATCTGAATTTAAGAATAGAAGCTAAAATTGGTTACAATCGAATGAAAATGAAATTGATGCCAAAACCTCATCAAGCATAGAAATCTGTAAACATGAAAATTGATGCTAAAATCAATTTGAGTCTAATAAAACACATGAATTTAGCAAACATAAACAAATTAAGCTAAAACTTACTATTTCGATGAAATGTACTCAGAAAATGACGTTATGAATGGAAATTTCGATTTCTTAACCACGAATAATTACGCTCATCGACTTCATAAATATACCGTTGCGGCGTAATAATAATATTTGGGAAGGATGTTAAATAATAAAAAGTTCATAAATGTAGCGTAAAAGAACGAAATTATCATGTAGCATAAAGGTTAGGTATATTTTCTGTCACTTCGAGGCTACAGAAAATCCGCTCGTCGATGTGACAGAAAATATAACCTAACTAAGAGACTGTACAAATGTTTATTACGCGGTTGCATTTATATAATATTTCTGATCGAAATTTATGGAAATAAGTGCAAATTATGCTTCTATCAAAATGTATTAGTAAACGGAATTATACAACATGTTTCTAGAAAGTAGTCGTAACGTTCAGGCTGTTTTAGATTTTAAATGTTTCCGATAAGATTTAATTTTAATTCCTACCACTCGTAGCATTGTAATCTTATTTTAGACTGAATCGATAACGTTGGGTGTGACACGAAAATGGTAAGGGGGCTCGCGAGCCCCCCGAGCTTGTGACACAAAATTACATTGCGTGATAGGTCTATCCTATACTTCGTCGATGCTGGTGACTGGAGCTCTATTCTTTTTCGTATCGACAGAGACACGTGTCCTGACATTCGAAAAATCTTCATTATTTTCTTACATGTAAGTGTGCTTCATTATTATTTTAATTAAGCTCTATGCATAATGAAACGAACCTATTTTCAATGAATGGGTTATTGTTTCATTATACATGTATCACAAAAAATAGATGATAATAATATAAATCACAAAAAATAGAAAAAATCAAATAAATCACAAAAAATAGACGTTATAATATAAATCACAAAAAAAGAAACATCAAATAAATCACACAAAAATAGATGATATTAATATAAATCACAAAAAATAGAAAAAAATATACAATACAAAAAAAGATGTGAAATCAAAAATAGCTGCCAGTACATAAAGGTGCTTTCCAACTGCGCTTAAGATGACACAACTACATACACACAGCTAAAATGCTGTGTTCGTACATTCCATTACTCATATCGCGGAAATTTTAATTATCCCATCAAAAAGAATCCCATTTAAAAACATTGTCGTAAATTAATTAAAAGCTTTACAAAATTAATGATATACAAAAATTGCGCCAATTATAACAATGGCTATTTATGTAAAGAAAAAATGTATTACATAATATTAAGCAGATATGTTTTTATACAAATAAATATTTTAATACGAATAAATATTTTATTCAAAATACTTGGCGCTGCGAAACTGAATTGGTGTTGCTAAACTGAATAAATATGTATAAATTGCAATAATCAATTGCTGAATTGGTGTTGCTAAACTGAATAAATATGTATAAATTGCAATAATCTTTTTCTTTCTTTCTTGTGCGTACGTTCGTGAATGTGTGTATGTGCATATGCTACGTATGATATTAGAATTAAATATATGTAGAATAAATCTAACAGCGTTTCTAATACTCGTATGTATATGTATATGTTTATGTATTTTAGATTGTAAGGGAGTTATTGTAAATTATTAATACTAAGACAATCAACATTTTTTCGGTTTCGCAGCGCCAAGTATTTTGCATAAAATATTTATTCGTATTAAAATATTTATTTGTATAAAAACATATCTGCTTCATATTATGTAATACATTTTTTCTTTACATAAATAGCCATTGTTATAATTGGCGCAATTTTTGTATATCATTAATTTTGTAAAGCTTTTAATTAAGTTACGACAATGTTTTTAAATGGGATTCTTTTTGATGGGATAATTAAAATTTCCGCGATATGAGTTGTCGCGGCCGTTGGCAGCGCACCGCGTATTTCGAACCGCGTATTTCGAACCGATGCCCGCCGACTCATCACAACAGCTGATGAGTCGGCCGCGGCGCCTTTGCAATGTTTTTTGACCGCTAACGAGCCGTGTGAAACGCTCGCTCGGCGACGGTTAGTTGAGCGAACAGCACCGTCGTGACAACCGATTCGGAGAGACCCGTCGCGATCATCGACATTGTCTCGATCTTGCGCCCATTGCGCCCCAAAACCCTTTGCGACTAATATCGCCACGCGCCCACGCGCCGTTATTTGTATCTGTGTCAACGTGTCTGGTTTTGTGGATTGTAACGTGTGTTGTCCGACGCCTGTGTAAACACCAGTGACTGAATAAATTCAGTGTTCGTGTCCACCACTTGTGCTTTGCTGCCTACCATTTTATTCTTTCGAGTGCCCTATCGCCCTCATCTCTTTTAATTCCGCAATTGGCGGAAACATTGGTCCTTCGAGCCGGATCTGCACTCGCAAAGATGCCGAAGGAGTCAACCGGCACCGCCACTGCGGCGGCCCAGTCATCGTGGTCGGCTCCGATCAAGCAGATCCGGGCGCTGGTGCAGTCAGCCCAGCGCCTGCTGGTCAATTATAAGAAAATGGGCCAGGCCAAGTTCACGGTGGAGAACGCGCAGGAGAGGATTGCCGCCCTGAAGGCGACGTGGGGGCAGTGCACCCAGCTGCACATGGAGGTGGAGGCCCTGATCCCAGAGGAGGAACGAGCGACCAGTCCGTACTTCATCAAGGACGAGTTCGCCAGCGCGGAGGAAGGGTATTGGGAGACCTTGGACTTCCTGGTGGAGGTTGTCCGGACGCTCCGCCGCCCCGCCGCAGCAGCCAAGGATCCAGCCGCCCGGCAGCAGGAAGCAACGAAGAGCCGCGCCAAACTCCCGCGCCTCACCTTACCGCAGTTTTCGGGTGAGTACTCGGAGTGGCAAGCTTTTCGCGACCTCTTCACGTCTCTCGTGGTCAAAGACGGGACCCTCGACGATGTTGAGCGGCTGCAGTATTTGAAAACGTCGGTATCGGGCCCCGCGGCTAAAATCGTGGATCAATTCGCGGTCACCGATTCGAATTTTGCAACCGCCTGGGCGACCTTGTCCCGGCGGTACGATAACAAACGCGCGCTTGTTTCGGTCCACCTCCGTACGTTGATATCGCTGCCGCCGATGACGTCAAATTCTGCCGAGGAACTCACGCGCGTGCGCGACACGAGCAACCGATCCCTCGCGCTCCTCGCGAATTTAGGATGCCCCAACACGCAGTGGGACGATATTAGGGGCCTTTACACGATCGTTCCCGGCGTGCGTTACAGCGCGCGGCACGCAAAAGTACTTGAACGCCGGAGCGACGCTCCTTCGTGCGCGCCAGAAGATTATACTCGCCACTACTTAGAGACAACGGGTTCGGCCTCACATTTCTACGTGGACTCCATCCAATTTTTCGATCTACGAAACGATCAATGACATATCTTGATATACCTGGCTTATAGGGGATATCATAAATGCTATTACTGTAGGGTACACTGAAACATCTGTTTTTACGAAGCTACATTTGGTTGACCTGAAGATGCTATAAATTATGGAAATGGTTTAAGACTCAGTTATAACGACTGTAAAATTTTACAAGGGTACATTAACATATCCAAATGTTTCCCCGGCAATGCGATGGCAAATGAAATTGCAGGTAACACATTCACTGTTCTGACGATCATAATTATTACTATTGACGGCAATAATTACCATGTCATTGCTTGTTTTAATATAAAAACTAATATTGATAAACAATAAATACACATAGGTATGCAAGTGATGTTATATGTAAGATAAATGATGAAGAGGTGTAATGTGCAAGATGTTTTGAAGAAAGGGGGTAGTCTTCTGATGGCGCGTGATGCAGGTCAAATTTTTCAGCCACGCTCTAGCGTGGCGCGCAAGAAAGCACCACACTCCTGCCCGCGCGCCAGAAAGCACCACGCTCCTAGCCGCGCTCCAACCTTCGCTCCAGAAGAGTTTACATAAGAGACAGAAAAAGTAGTTAGAAAAGGAAAACGGCAAGGGTTCGGCGTGGCGCGTGGATTTCCGACAGTTTTGAAATCCTGGAGCGCACGCCGAGCCTGGCAGCCGATCCTGGCAGCCAAGACTCCAGAAACAACGCCGTCGATAAGCCGTGCCTCGATGGGTTTCGAGTACTTCGACCCTCGAGACCAGGGGGGCCGTGCAATGTTGCCCCCTAAGACGTGACGAATCGAAAATTCTACATTTCTCACCGGATCTTGGCGAAAGTGACGTGAATCGTTTCCTTATGTTTTCCCGATGAAAATGGTCCAAAAACGACACAAATCGGATTGTAATTAAGGAATCTTCATAATAAATTGATTTCCATAACTTCGTTAAAAATAGTCCGATTTACATGAAATTTGGTATAATTTTCATTTGAAAAACATGAGAAATCCATCGGTATCACTTCCATATCGATACGATAAAGAATAAAGTATACAGTTTTTCTGAAACAGGTATGAATCCTCGGCCGACCGCAGCGAATCGAGGTCGGCGACCCACAGTCGAGGGTGAAATATTCATTACAGCGTATTAATAATTTCTTTATTCTTCATCGTATCGATATGAAAGTAACACTAATGGATTCCTGGCGTTCTCTCAATTAAAATTATCACAAATTTCATGCAAATCGGACTACTTTTACACAAACAATACAAATTATAAAAGGAGTAGGCATTTCTTAAACCCACTCTCTTATCGTATCGATATGGAAGTGACACCAATGATACCTGGCTCATCCAAGAGCCCAACGAGAGTGTAACTTATCCAAATCCATGATTAGATCGATGTAGACTCTGTGATCTGTACGGTAATCAAAATAATTGTGAAAACTTTGTTTTATGAAGGCTGCTCGGATTCCGTGGTCCGAACGATGGCCAGAACGAGCAAAGAACCTTGCTGATTGGCCAAATTTACCTTAAAGAGGAGTAACCTTCTCTCTGTGAGTTCGACGGTGTAGGAGGAACCACCTCTCCCTCTTCCATATCGATACGATAAGAGAGTGGGTTTAAGAAATGCCTACTCCTTTTATAATTTGTATTGTTTGTGTAAAAGTAGTCCGATTTGCATGAAATTTGTGATAATTTTAATTGAGAGAACGCCAGGAATCCATTAGTGTTACTTTCATATCGATACGATGAAGAATAAAGAAATTCTTAATACGCTGTAATGAATATTTCACCCTCGACTGTGGGTCGCCGACCTCGATTCGCTGCGGTCGGCCGAGGATTCATACCTGTTTCAGAAAAACTGTATACTTTATTCTTTATCGTATCGATATGGAAGTGATACCGATGGATTTCTCATGTTTTTCAAATGAAAATTATACCAAATTTCATGTAAATCGGACTATTTTTAACGAAGTTATGGAAATCAATTTATTATGAAGATTCCTTAATTACAATCCGATTTGTGTCGTTTTTGGACCATTTTCATCGGGAAAACATAAGGAAACGATTCACGTCACTTTCGCCAAGATCCGGTGAGAAATGTAGAATTTTCGATTCGTCACGTCTTAGGGGGCAACATTGCACGGCCCCCCTGGTCTCGAGGGTCGAAGTACTCGAAACCCATCGAGGCACGGCTTATCGACGGCGTTGTTTCTGGAGTCTTGGCTGCCAGGATCGGCTGCCAGGCTCGGCGTGCGCTCCAGGATTTCAAAACTGTCGGAAATCCACGCGCCACGCCGAACCCTTGCCGTTTTCCTTTTCTAACTACTTTTTCTGTCTCTTATGTAAACTCTTCTGGAGCGAAGGTTGGAGCGCGGCTAGGAGCGTGGTGCTTTCTGGCGCGCGGGCAGGAGTGTGGTGCTTTCTTGCGCGCCACGCTAGAGCGTGGCTGAAAAATTTGACCTGCATCACGCGCCATCAGAAGACTACCCCCTTTCTTCAAAACATCTTGCACATTACACCTCTTCATCATTTATCTTACATATAACATCACTTGCATACCTATGTGTATTTATTGTTTATCAATATTAGTTTTTATATTAAAACAAGCAATGACATGGTAATTATTGCCGTCAATAGTAATAATTATGATCGTCAGAACAGTGAATGTGTTACCTGCAATTTCATTTGCCATCGCATTGCCGGGGAAACATTTGGATATGTTAATGTACCCTTGTAAAATTTTACAGTCGTTATAACTGAGTCTTAAACCATTTCCATAATTTATAGCATCTTCAGGTCAACCAAATGTAGCTTCGTAAAAACAGATGTTTCAGTGTACCCTACAGTAATAGCATTTATGATATCCCCTATAAGCCAGGTATATCAAGATATGTCATTGATCGTTTCGTAGATCGAAAAATTGGATGGAGTCCACGTAGAAATGTGAGGCCGAACCCGTTGTCTCTAAGTAGTGGCGAGTATAATCTTCTGGCGCGCACGAAGGAGCGTCGCTCCGGCGTTCAAGTACTTTTGCGTGCCGCGCGCTGTAACGCACGCCGGGAACGATCGTGTAAAGGCCCCTAATATCGTCCCACTGCGTGTTGGGGCATCCTAAATTCGCGAGGAGCGCGAGGGATCGGTTGCTCGTGTCGCGCACGCGCGTGAGTTCCTCGGCAGAATTTGACGTCATCGGCGGCAGCGATATCAACGTACGGAGGTGGACCGAAACAAGCGCGCGTTTGTTATCGTACCGCCGGGACAAGGTCGCCCAGGCGGTTGCAAAATTCGAATCGGTGACCGCGAATTGATCCACGATTTTAGCCGCGGGGCCCGATACCGACGTTTTCAAATACTGCAGCCGCTCAACATCGTCGAGGGTCCCGTCTTTGACCACGAGAGACGTGAAGAGGTCGCGAAAAGCTTGCCACTCCGAGTACTCACCCGAAAACTGCGGTAAGGTGAGGCGCGGGAGTTTGGCGCGGCTCTTCGTTGCTTCCTGCTGCCGGGCGGCTGGATCCTTGGCTGCTGCGGCGGGGCGGCGGAGCGTCCGGACAACCTCCACCAGGAAGTCCAAGGTCTCCCAATACCCTTCCTCCGCGCTGGCGAACTCGTCCTTGATGAAGTACGGACTGGTCGCTCGTTCCTCCTCTGGGATCAGGGCCTCCACCTCCATGTGCAGCTGGGTGCACTGCCCCCACGTCGCCTTCAGGGCGGCAATCCTCTCCTGCGCGTTCTCCACCGTGAACTTGGCCTGGCCCATTTTCTTATAATTGACCAGCAGGCGCTGGGCTGACTGCACCAGCGCCCGGATCTGCTTGATCGGAGCCGACCACGATGACTGGGCCGCCGCAGTGGCGGTGCCGGTTGACTCCTTCGGCATCTTTGCGAGTGCAGATCCGGCTCGAAGGACCAATGTTTCCGCCAATTGCGGAATTAAAAGAGATGAGGGCGATAGGGCACTCGAAAGAATAAAATGGTAGGCAGCAAAGCACAAGTGGTGGACACGAACACTGAATTTATTCAGTCACTGGTGTTTACACAGGCGTCGGACAACACACGTTACAATCCACAAAACCAGACACGTTGACACAGATACAAATAACGGCGCGTGGGCGCGTGGCGATATTAGTCGCAAAGGGTTTTGGGGCGCAATGGGCGCAAGATCGAGACAATGTCGATGATCGCGACGGGTCTCTCCGAATCGGTTGTCACGACGGTGCTGTTCGCTCAACTAACCGTCGCCGAGCGAGCGTTTCACACGGCTCGTTAGCGGTCAAAAAACATTGCAAAGGCGCCGCGGCCGACTCATCAGCTGTTGTGATGAGTCGGCGGGCATCGGTTCGAAATACGCGGTTCGAAATACGCGGTGCGCTGCCAACGGCCGCGACAACTCATATCGCGGAAATTTTAATTATCCCATCAAAAAGAATCCCATTTAAAAACATTGTCGTAACTTAATTAAAAGCTTTACAAAATTAATGATATACAAAAATTGCGCCAATTATAACAATGGCTATTTATGTAAAGAAAAAATGTATTACATAATATGAAGCAGATATGTTTTTATACAAATAAATATTTTAATACGAATAAATATTTTATGCAAAATACTTGGCGCTGCGAAACCGAAAAAATGTTGATTGTCTTAGTATTAATAATTTACAATAACTCCCTTACAATCTAAAATACATAAACATATACATATACATACGAGTATTAGAAACGCTGTTAGATTTATTCTACATATATTTAATTCTAATATCATACGTAGCATATGCACATACACACATTCACGAACGTACGCACAAGAAAGAAAGAAAAAGATTATTGCAATTTATACATATTTATTCAGTTTAGCAACACCAATTCAGCAATTGATTATTGCAATTTATACATATTTATTCAGTTTAGCAACACCAATTCAGTTTCGCAGCGCCAAGTATTTTGAATAAAATATTTATTCGTATTAAAATATTTATTTGTATAAAAACATATCTGCTTAATATTATGTAATACATTTTTTCTTTACATAAATAGCCATTGTTATAATTGGCGCAATTTTTGTATATCATTAATTTTGTAAAGCTTTTAATTAATTTACGACAATGTTTTTAAATGGGATTCTTTTTGATGGGATAATTAAAATTTCCGCGATATGAGTAATGGAATGTACGAACACAGCATTTTAGCTGTGTGTATGTAGTTGTGTCATCTTAAGCGCAGTTGGAAAGCACCTTTATGTACTGGCAGCTATTTTTGATTTCACATCTTTTTTTGTATTGTATATTTTTTTCTATTTTTTGTGATTTATATTAATATCATCTATTTTTGTGTGATTTATTTGATGTTTCTTTTTTTGTGATTTATATTATAACGTCTATTTTTTGTGATTTATTTGATTTTTTCTATTTTTTGTGATTTATATTATTATCATCTATTTTTTGTGATACATGTATAATGAAACAATAACCCATTCATTGAAAATAGGTTCGTTTCATTATGCATAGAGCTTAATTAAAATAATAATGAAGCACACTTACATGTAAGAAAATAATGAAGATTTTTCGAATGTCAGGACACGTGTCTCTGTCGATACGAAAAAGAATAGAGCTCCAGTCACCAGCATCGACGAAGTATAGGATAGACCTATCACGCAATGTAATTTTGTGTCACAAGCTCGGGGGGCTCGCGAGCCCCCTTACCATTTTCGTGTCACACCCAACGTTATCGATTCAGTCTAAAATAAGATTACAATGCTACGAGTGGTAGGAATTAAAATTAAATCTTATCGGAAACATTTAAAATCTAAAACAGCCTGAACGTTACGACTACTTTCTAGAAACATGTTGTATAATTCCGTTTACTAATACATTTTGATAGAAGCATAATTTGCACTTATTTCCATAAATTTCGATCAGAAATATTATATAAATGCAACCGCGTAATAAACATTTGTACAGTCTCTTAGTTAGGTTATATTTTCTGTCACATCGACGAGCGGATTTTCTGTAGCCTCGAAGTGACAGAAAATATACCTAACCTTTATGCTACATGATAATTTCGTTCTTTTACGCTACATTTATGAACTTTTTATTATTTAACATCCTTCCCAAATATTATTATTACGCCGCAACGGTATATTTATGAAGTCGATGAGCGTAATTATTCGTGGTTAAGAAATCGAAATTTCCATTCATAACGTCATTTTCTGAGTACATTTCATCGAAATAGTAAGTTTTAGCTTAATTTGTTTATGTTTGCTAAATTCATGTGTTTTATTAGACTCAAATTGATTTTAGCATCAATTTTCATGTTTACAGATTTCTATGCTTGATGAGGTTTTGGCATCAATTTCATTTTCATTCGATTGTAACCAATTTTAGCTTCTATTCTTAAATTCAGATCCCTGTGCACGGAAAAAGGTCAGCACTGTTGGGAACGGTGCTCGAAAAGTGAGCACCATCAGCGACGGTGCCAGCCAGCACTAGGGAAGGGCGATTCTACCCGATTCTTCTAGTATCGATCGATTCTCTTTCTGAAGAATCGATTATTTTACCGATTATTCTAGGAATCGATTCTCGATACCTCGATTATTTTCTAATCAAGAATCGAGGAAAATCAACATTTTTTCTATCTCTGTTCCACGACGGAACGGACGTCCGTTGTAGATACGTTGTGATTACTATCTCAGCCGCTGCCCGCTTCTATTCGCCTCAATATCTTAGCGATATTATCGATATATCAAAATATCGATAACATTTCGATATTGTCGACATTTATCGATAGTCACATCTCTACCTCAAAGTGACAGAAAATATAACCTATATGCTATACCCAATTTCATAAATATACCGTTGCGGCGTAACAATAATATTTTGAAAGGATGTTAAGTTATAAAAAGTTCACAAATGTAGCGTAAAAGAACGAAATAGCCAATAAACATTTATTGGCATGTAGCATATAGGTTATATTTTCTGTCTCTTCGAGGAGGGGACCACATAATAATCACGCGCATCCAGCCTGCGCATTTTCCCTAACCTGGGCGACCGCACGAAAGGAGTACTTTCCCCACCCTAGATCAGTGGTGGTTGGAACGATATTTTTGAGCCTGGGTACGCGGAAAATTGACTTGTGGTCCCAAGCGGGAGAAAAGTTATTTCATTAAATTCTTTATATTTAGTGGGATTATTACTAGCCAATATGGCCTGTAGCCATAATTAATTCTTTTATATTTCGAAGAACTGCAGTCTTTAATTGTTTAAATAATTACTTTAAGTCACCCTGGTATTCAATTGACTAACCTGCTAAGAAAACTATTAAAAATGTTATATTACGCGGCTAAATACATGCTTTTCTGACTTTCTTTCTTCCATAAAATATGGTAAGATCGGATTTTGCGAGTCGGTCTTATAAACGTTTTATAACATTTATGCTTGAGGCAACGCAATACAGTATTTCCTCTAGTTCCTATCACTCTTCTAAATATGGAAACATATGTATCAGGTTTACATAGGTTTCTAAAATTGTTAAGAAGCTACCGATTCTTTATAAGAACATGTTGGTTGGCGCTTGGAAGGAATACAGAAGCATTAATATGCAGTATCCTCTAATGGAAAAATAATTTTTTAATATTTTTATCATTATACAAACATCTGTATTGTATGTCAGATTTTTCTACTAAAATGAAACCAATTACAACGCAGTATAGTATGAGGAAGGTAGGGCAAAAGATTGGTACAGAAAGAGGTAATATCATAACATATGTTTTTAAAGCCCAACAAATAATACGCTAGCGAACGTTCAGTAGATGTGCAGCCTTTTTCTCATCGATTGTTGAGGTCAAGGCCCCCGAAAAGTTCGTTTTTTTTTTTTTAACAAAAATCGATGCGACTTGAAATGTCTCGCAAGAGTTGCAAGCAGAGCTCGCTAAATCCGGCGTTTGCTCTTAACGAATCTTTACCAGTTCGTACTACTTGTCAAGCCAAATATGCCAATAACACTTTTTGCAAGCAAATGGCTAAAACTTGACAGGATGTTAACAATTGAAATTGCACCGCCTCTAACGTTCTTAAGTATGCACATGTGTATGTATGTATGTATTTCCTAAGTACTGATGAGTTTGGTGCATCGGTTGAGTGCTGACAAACGTGAAACAGACGATGCGTTGATACTTTGTCTCGCTACGTCTTTCCACGCCTGATCGCTTATTTATACGAAAAAAATTATTCGTGCCACAGCTCGCTCGCGTGGCCAGGTAGCGATCAGTAGCCAAAGGTGGGAACGCGTGTTAGATGAAATCATCTATAGTATTGAAAAATGAAATTTTTATATTTTCTATTTTATTTCCATCGCGGTATTTGTAACATATTGTTTGAAATTTTCCAAATGAAAGGAAAGCCAAACACGACGCCCTTCCTACAATTACTCCGATTGCGCATGAATCCGTTGCTTATACTTCCGCCTCCTCTTTGTCCTATAAAGTGATAATGTGAAAATTGATTTAAATAACTTACAATTTGGAATTCAAAGTATAGTTGGAAACTAGTAAGAACGGTATCTCAAGAATACATTTCTGCTTTGGCTGCATGTTTTTTGTTGATATAGGTACATTGAAAAAAACAATTAAATCGTATGATAAAAAATTAGTTCAAAGAGTAAAACCAATGAAAAAGTTAAACCGTGCAACATGGACTTGAACTCACCCCAAGAAAACAAAGTTAGAATTTGTTTAGAACTGATAAGCGTATCGAAGCACAGCTATATTTCTCCGGATCACTATATAGATTACGATTATATAGATTACCATTTCGCCTTTGTTTTTGTAAAGGCGAGAAGGAAACGATATAAGCACTTTAGTTTTTGCGTAAACTTTAACAATATCTTCCTTCGCACCGGTGCGGCATATGGTTTTTTAAAAACTTTTTTCTCTTATTGAGTGGAGCATGTTGATGTAAAAAGAATTTAACTTGCTCGAATGACGTCGTGTTTGATTTTTCTATTATTAAAAAAATCTCACTAATTTGCCATAAATGCTCGAATAAAGACGAAAAATAAGCAGAGAATGTAAAAATTTCATCTTACAATTAGCTTAGCATGTGTACATACATGTTTTCCGCTTTTAGTTACTGATTACGACTTTTGAAGAATTTATAGAAAAAAATGAAATCTGCTTCAATAGGTACGGGCATTTGAACATAGCTTGTCCGTGGGCCGACCTCGACATGCAAAAATCAGGCGCACGGAGAACGCAAGAAGACAATGTAGGTATCATACTTTGTTGCCGCTGCCAGAATGATCGTTTGTCGTGTAAAGGACCTCCGTGCCGTTTCCCTCCAATTTTATCTCACTCACGAGTCGCGACGTCCGTAAAACAGAACCTTTTTTTTACTTGTGCTTTAAAAAATACCATAACTTTTCTCATATGTACTCTAGGAATAATGAAAACAGACCTTAACGCAAGCGATACGCTCGGGTACTTACATCGTAGATGTTGTTTACAATTTTTAAATCCATACAATAGTTAATAAGAAAAGGGCCAATCAGTTTGTAACGAAACGTAGAGTTTTAACTACTAATCTACCGTTCCCAAGTAATAAATAAACTATTGCAAAATGTCCTAGGGTCCCGAAAACTACAAATATAAATTTTGCAAAAACGTTTGGATTCCTTGTTCTCAATTATTTATTCGTGTCGTACGATGAGCGCCGTCTATTTAGATATGCGCGGAGTGCAGAGATTTGCAGGAATGTCAGTAACAGCGTCAATTTTTAATATTTTTCGACATATGACACGCGAAAATGTTAGTTAACTGTTCCACTACACGTAAAGTACTAACAATCAATGTTATCTTGCAATTTATAGCTTGTATAAGCTTTCAAGAAGAGCCATGTTTCGGCGAAATATAGTTTCCATATCACCGAAATACATTTTCGGAGAAAAATCCACGTCAATCCACGTGAGTCGCTGACAAACCGAGCCAAAGCATAGCGTAGCAAAAGTCTGCCCTCCATGTGAAACTCTCACGCTAAACAAGTCACACGTATACAAGCACGCACACACCTTTCAGCATTTTAACACATTTCAGAGTAGTTCCGGAGTTGGACGCTGTTCATGAACAGAGGCCGCTAAATTCAGTCCTCAAATTATGGGTCGGTAACACAGTTCGGGTGGTGACACGAAGTCCCATAAGGTGATAGGTCTATTCTATACTTCGTCGATGATACTAATATAAATGAAGAAACGAATCCGGGCGACGGGGGCTCGAACCCAAGACCTCCGCAGTACGAGTCAGCCGCCTATCCAACTCACCCAACGCCAGCTCTCTCACATTAATCTTTTCCGAATGATACATATACCGAGCGTCACATACGCGTACACACACCGTTGCCAAACGCCAACGCGTAATAATTATCGGATGATGCCGGACAATGTCGGCGTTTTTACGTGCAACGGCTTCAGGGGAGGGAAAGAGACATCATTACATAGTGGCACAATCACAGCTATTTTAAAGCTAAAATCGGAGGAGGGAAAGAGACAGCACTACATACTGGTACAATCGCAGATATTCTAAAAATTTTCAAAATGTTCTTGAACGTAGCAACGTATCGCGCGATAACATATGTTATTTGAGTCCTTTGGAGTACCCGTCATTTGGCGGCGTGAAGACGGCGCGAATCATAGAATTATGTAGCGTCAGCAGAATTTTTTTTCCGTACCAATATGTGACACAGAGAAATAATAATTTTTAAAACGTGGAATTTTAAAATTATGTGGCGAGAGGTGGAGGAGGAAGACGGGTAAATAAATGGAGAAATAATATACGTTAAGAAATTTAAATATATTGTTACAAATACTATTGAAAATGATTAAGAATAATAAAGGAATACAAAAAATATAAATTAAAAGGAAAAAGTATATACAATTTTAAAAAAATAGAAAAATAGAAAAATTAAAAAAAATAATATAAAATGAAAAGAAACTATCGCGACGGCGATGGCGGCGACGGTGGCGACGGTGGGGACGGCGGCCGCCGCAAAGGCTCCATGTGGTGGTGGTGGTTTGGCATCCAGGGGTGCCACCGTCGCACACCCATCGCGGGTCCAATGACTGACCCCGACCGTCGCATCCGTAGATTTAATGGGCCGAGGTGCGGCGCATCCAGGGCCCGCGCCAACCGCGCCATAACAATCATTGGCTGCTGATCCTAGAACACAAACGTCGATATAAAACATCAAACATAATAAATATCAAACGCACAAAACAATGCAATGTATTACATACCTGCGGAGGCGGCGAAGGCGGTGATGACGGCGACGACGACGGCTACGGCGAGCCCCAGTCGCTCGACCACGAGGGCGATGGTGGTGGCGAGCCCTAGAATATAGGAACCCACGATGTAATATTGACATGATCGTCTGATTTAAAAGCACTCGGTTTCAACGGTTAAACGCGATAAATGTAAAAATATTTATATGTACATACCTCGGGACTGTCCCAGGACTGCTCCGGGTCGCACTCTGGGGCAATTCTCAACAGATCCATTATTGCACAATATTATCAAAAACTGTCACTTGCAAATATAACAGTTCGCTGCCACGATTAAGAGACAACTGGTATCACTGTATCTCCTGGCTCTCGCATCTAAATCCTTATCATGAAATTGAGAAGTGCGTAGCTTTGCAAAAGTAGAATGCTTTCATTTTTCGCTGACCATCCTTATTCACATGCATCTTCTTTCCCTTCTTCTTTGGACACATCATTCAACTAGACCACATCACTTTGAATACATATCAAACGGGTATTGAACGGCTTTGAACGTGTATCGAACGGGTATTGAACGGCTTTGATCATGTATCGAACGGGTATTGAACCACTTTGACCGTGTATCGAATGTGTATTGAACCACTCTGAACGTGAATCCAACGTCTATTGTACCACTCCGAACATGAATCGTACCACTTTGATCGTGTATCGGACATGTAATGAACCGCTTCTACATAACTATCGTCTTAATTTAGCGTACATCACATGCAGGAGGTTAGGTTGGGGAGGGTGAAGGAAAAACATTTATGCATTAAAAATTAATTATATTTTATTTATGAATTTCTTTCTTTCTGGTGTATAGACCACCAGTTGAATATTTTAAATACATTTTGTAAAGCACAATGCTTTGCGTGTCTGCCACATCGCAGAGTATTAATTACATTTAGCTTATTTAGAAAGTTAATATCCTCGTAGTCAATGTCCAGCGTCTCAATGATCACGTCCGCTTTCGTATTTTCATCCAGGAAATCCGCAAGCCAGTCGCGTTTCGGCAACCCTTTAACGTATATGACATGGGTTGCGTCATCTTCTTCGTCGATCGCATCAGCAACAGCTTTTGTAATTAGCCGTTTAGCCATATTGTATGGAACGTCTCCATCGTCCCAACGTAGTCCATGATGTTTTGCCACCAACCACCGAATGCTTGATTTGTCGGATTTCGTAAGAAGATATTGTGGCATCGAACTCCCAAAAATATACTGCGAGAGAATTGTTCCCTTTCGTAGGACAGCCACTTCCTTCGCGACAAATTTTCCATCGACGATGAACCCTTGCAGGTCAACAAACGTTGGTACAGCCATTATCGGTACAATTTAGAGGTCCACTCGCTTCCAAGATAGACGAAAGAATGCAGTCTTTCTCGTAAAGCATCTCGATTTTCACGATAAAATTTTTGTATGAATTTGACACAGGAGAGGGAGTGGTAATTTAATTGATTTTGCGCACCACGTTTGTCAGCGGATTGTATTTAACCACTTGATCGTGCAGAATCAGACAGTAGGCCGTAGTATTTGCCGGCACATTCTCTTTACACTCGAATTCTATGCGCACGTCCACGGTGCCATTCTTGATCGACTCATTTTGTTGCGAGCATTCAATCACCACGATGGGACCAAATTGTAAAAATTCGATCACTGTGAATAATACCTCGTTGCAACTATACCCATAATACGATTTACGGAATTGCGTATACATGTGATACAAGATAGCATGCTTATTCTTGCCAAATTCCAAGTTCAGGTCATCATATGGGTAAAAATCTGAGTTGAGAAAAAGTTTTACATTGGCCAATTTGCAATTGTTGAACTTAGTAACATATTCGCTCATCGCATTCCTTCGATCAGTCTGTAGAGCAAGGATGATGCATCGCGGCTTCTCCAGCTGTGTAGATGCCTTCACGGCCTACGAATGCTTGGTCGTGCTCTGTAAGAGAGGACACTCGTACAGATCCCACGAGTGAAAACAAATGCTCAGATTTTGTCCACTTTCCAAAGTATGTAGCAACGTCATTCAACGTCACATGAGGCATCCGCCATTGTAGTTTAAGTAATTGAATTTCTGATTCCAACATCGGTGATCCTATTAGAGAATTGTTGTCGTTGCGCGATCGTATTAAAATCAATTCATGACGCGCATTAATAATCATGCGTTTGTAGTCCTCGTAAAATCCCAGCAAAAATTTGAGTGGGATGCAAAAATTGAAATGATTTTTCACTATTGGCCCATCGCATCGTTTCAATCCCCATCCGGCATTCTCCGTATTTTTTTCTTCGCCAGATGTCAGCGATACATAGTTTTTAAGCGTGCTAGTTATTCCAACGTTTCTGTTGCGATCAATCTCCACACCATTCAGTTCGTATCGAATCTCATCAAATACGAACGCCACGCAATTATTTCCCAACATCACTGTTAATGCGGCATTTGGCTTATTTATCTTCAATTTTCCCTCCACATAGAGGAAACTTTCACACGGCAATATGAATAAATCCTGCTGCTGTATCGGTATTCTTATCTCATCGCTGTATCCAAACGTCATGTTGACGTAAGGGTTGTATGTGTGAGTCTGTAGCTTGACAATACGATCATCAAACGTCGGCTTCCCTCCAATACTTAGAATATCAGCCATTTTTTCGACTTAAATGCGTACAATGAATCCCAATGATTTCAAAAATACGATGTTCACAGCACTGACAAGGAAACATATCGAACCCGAAAATTCTGATTTTAATGAAACTCCGTACGATTGTAGAGCATGTCGGAGTATGTAAGAAACGATTTTTTTTTCTGCGGAAAAACACTCTGAGGGGTGAAATCAGCCCCCAAATTTTCAGCGATTTTTCGTTTTTCGAGTATAACTTTGTAACGGTGCGAGGTAGAAGAAAACCGTAAATGGACAAAATGTTCAGTGTTTGATGCCGTATAACGCGCTGCAGAAGAAATTCTTGTACGTCCAACAATTTATAAACAAATTAAAATTTCTAACAGTGAGGGTTGGGGACGATCTTTTTCCGTGTAAAAGTTATAATTCGCAATGGTTTACTAAAATGTAAAAGGAAAAAATTTTGGTTCATGTGTTCATTTGTTTACAAAAATTTTCCGCCTTTGTCCATATTACTACCATCTGCCACTTGACAATCGAGGATTTCGATGAAACTTAGTATACAAGCACACCATTTGGAACTATTCGACAAGTATTTGTCTTTATTGGCGGAAATTCATGTTTACAGGGTGAAACTACTCCCTCAAGGTTTAGGGGTGGGAACCTTCTAAAGCGTATAACCGAAAAAGTAATAGACATACAAATGTTGAATACAAAAATTACTTAAATTTTTATGAGGAATAATATAATTCACAGTTAATAAATGAAATTTTAATAGCTATTTGTTAATTCCCAAAACAATTTAATTGTGCCTAACACTGCTCGTAAATAGTATTGTATTTGATTCTTTCTTACCTTGGTCAATTTGTGTACAATGTTTGTCACAAGTGGAAACAGGCGACTCACAAATGCAAATTATCGTTCTCGACCACGACGTTTTATTTACAACACCGGCCACCGTAATCGTGACCTTCTGGCCTTCAACAGATCATATATATACATAACAATTCTATTCACATCGCTGTATGGGTAACCGTGTTTGCGATTGTTGTGACCAGACAATTTTAAAATAGAAAAGCCAATCTACGCAGCGATTTAAAAATAGTTGTTATGTCGATAAAAAAAGCCGTGGAAATACAGCGAGTACGTTGGCCGATGTGGTATATAAAACCCAATGATCCAGAATGAAAATTCGCATTTGTGAATCGATTGTCAAGGTTCGTGCATAGTTCTCAGCATATTACGATACGTAACTCATTACAACACGAGTGTAAAGCGGCCCCTACACGATGAGACTTGCCTCAAGGCATGCCTCAAGACGAGGTCTCTCGTGAGGCAAAGAGACCAACTCTTGGTCTCTCGTGAGGCGAAGAGACCTACCGGCAGTACTGGCAGTATCCGTACGACTCTCGATGAGAAAACACTTGAATTTAATAATCAATAACCGAGGAGAAATGTATTGACGAATAAGAATTTATCTTATTATTATCATTTTAAATTTAAATTGAACCGCATATTTTTAAAAAAATACTGTAATGCGAGAAGCTGTATCTGCTGAAGAACGCTTCATAGTAACACTTGTGAGATATATTAGCTAGAGGACGAAGTTATGAAGACTTTAAATTTTCTTGTACCATATCGCCACGGCTATTCCGGCAAAAAATTCCAGAAACCTGCTGGGCGATATATGTAGCTTTAAAAGGCGAGTATTTACAGGTAAGGTAATAACAATTTAATTTTTATGCATTTTACAAATTCATGTACGATAAATGCTCAGAATTAACATAATGTGGTGTCATATTATATACAGGCTGGATTTGTGTCTGAGTAATAGAATAATTTTCGTTTAGTTTGCCTAATTTGGCATAAAATACATAACGTCGTTCATCAATTTCTCCGCAATTGTTCGCTGCCGCTCATTTAATTCTTTAAGATCGTTCTTTTCAGTTTCCAGACACCGAGGAAAAATGGCGATCAATTGGAAGCGATTTTCAATGTCTCTGGCAATTTTATAATTGTCTCAGAGTAATCTATGGGAAACATGTACAAATTGCAAAACCTCTTTTGTGTTCGGTTCATATGAAAATTCATCAAGTGAAGCAATTTCCTCCTCTGAAATTGACACATTTTCCTCGGTACCTCGGAGTCCGTGGTGAATATGAGCAAATGGAAATACCAAAGGGTTGGCACATGCACCTCGGCTGCCGAAGCTCCCGTAGATTGAGATGCTTTCACTTTTTTCAGCTCCCTTCGGAAGCTGCACCTCATGTTTTGGATTCTTTTTGTTATACAGGGTGTCCCAAAAATGCTGCGGTTCCTTGAAGGGGGTGATTCGGGGGGTGATAACAAACAACTTTTTCCTTTGCGAAAATGTTCTCCGAGGTTTCGTTAACGAGATATTAACAAAAAGCACCGACCAATCAGAGCCCGAGATTGGAGGCCGAGTTCCCGCGGTAGCGTGGCCGCGCGCCGCGCTGCGACTACGAACAAGCAACTCGGCATGCATCGAAGGAAATTGCAGAGAATGGCAAATGAAAAAGACGTAACAAATAAAATCGAACATTTTGTCATGGTTTGTTTGTCATTTAAAGTGAAAAATGAATAAAGGATAAATGGATGAAAATCATGCGTAACGTAAAAAGACAAATACAAAGGTTTTTTTTAGAAGAATCGAAAATAATAATTACTTGGAGTGAGAGGATAAGGAACACGTAAATTTCCTTTTTTAATAACGTACAAACGAAAAGGTAATGCAACAGGGAACGAGCGAAAAGTGATCGTAGTTCGTTATTGTGATAAAAATCCATAGTTCAATAACGTCCAACACTGTTGTTGATAATGAATAACTCCGTTTAAAAACTGCGAAAAAAATTTACGTACGGAAATTTGGAGAATTATCACCGGAAATTAGCCATAACCTGCGTTAAATTTAAAAAATAATAGTCGCCAATAATGTACCTAAAACTCACCCTTTCGGAAATTCACCTGCAGCTTGAAAATCTGTGTCACTAGGTCACTGAACCGATCCTGGTCATCGACAGACGCGCCGAATGCACAGCTGATCTCAGGTACACGACGCCATCCAAAGTTAAAGGTCGCAACGTCAAGTGCGTCCGGGTTAATGTACCGAATATTCACTTCACTGCACGGCTACTAACACTGATCACTTAATTTATTTTTCATGGAACGTGTTGTTCCTACGTTATAAAAATTGGTGGAAATGAATTTTTACTTGGCGTTCGGAGCCGTGGGTATTTCCGCGCAAATTCTCACGCTGCAGCACTTGCGTCCTCGTTGTTCGGGGGGTGCAACCAGAACATCGCGTAATACTCTTGAGCAGAGAACATTTCTGCGACGTGATTGCTTGCTGACTGACAAGATTTTTACGAAGCGACTTCTTCTACCCTCAAATAGTTTCTCTCGTTCCATTATGAGTTGACCCCCCACCAGACCAAGAGGCTTCAGGTAGAAAGAAGCCAGCACATTTTCGAAACACACGTGCTTCGCAGAAGTGCAACGAACGGACTATCGTGTACTTTTACAAAACTCCGCGTTCCGTCCTTTTACTGCTAATGTACCCATTGCTTCGAGGTAGGCAGCAGACACCACGTGTTTCGGTTCGAAAGGGACGGAAGAGAAGAGAAACAGAAAGTCTTCGAGTTGCTATAAAGAAAAAAATCCTGTTTCCAGTTTCCATTTTCCGATACTCTGAGTTCACGTCTGCTACGAGGCGGAACCAACTAAGCCATAAATTACCCAAAACTGTAGGAAACCGTTGTCTACCGTCGACTAGTGGGACAGTACGGTCATAAACCGCGACCCTAGCGAAATGCTCTGCGTCGACGAATTCCGTGCGAGTGAAGCCTTGGGGAGGAGATACTGCTGTGAAGAGGACCTCTTTAGGACAGTGGCCGTTTGGGAGGGATGCACGTGGTGTCTGCTGCCTACCTTGAAGCAATGGGTACATTAGCAGTAAAAGGGCGGAACGCGGAGTTTTGTAAAAGTGCACGATAGTCCGTTCGTTGCACTTCTGCGAAGCACGTGTGTTTCGAAAATGTGCTGGCTTCTTTCTACCTGAAGCCTCTTGGTCTGGTGGGGGGTCAACTCATAATGGAACGAGAGAAACTATTTGAGGGTAGAAGAAGTCGCTTCGTAAAAATCTTGTCAGTCAGCAAGCAATCACGTCGCAGAAATGTTCTCTGCTCAAGAGTATTACGCGATGTTCTGGTTGCACCCCCCGAACAACGAGGACGCAAGTGCTGCAGCGTGAGAATTTGCGCGGAAATACCCACGGCTCCGAACGCCAAGTAAAAATTCATTTCCACCAATTTTTATAACGTAGGAACAACACGTTCCATGAAAAATAAATTAAGTGATCAGTGTTAGTAGCCGTGCAGTGAAGTGAATATTCGGTACGTTGACCTGGACGCACCTGACATTGCGACCCTTAACTTTCGGTAGTGTCGTATACCTGGGACCAGCTGTGCACTGAGCTCGTCCATCGATGACCAGGATCGGTTCAGTGACCCTGTGACACAGATTTTCAAGCTGCAGGTGAATTTCCAACAAGGGTGAGTTTTAGTTACTTTATTGGTGATCATTCATTTTTAAATTTAACGCAAACGATGGCTTATTTCCGGCGATAATTCTCCAAATTCCCGTACGAAAATATTTATTCGGGCTTTTTAAACAGACTTATTCGTTATCACCAACAGTGCTGGCCGTTATTGAATTACGGATTTTTATCACAATAACGAACTACTATTATTTTTCGTTAATTTCCTGTTACATTACCTTTTCGTGGCTACGTTATTAACACAAGAAAATTTACGTATTCCTTATCCTCCCACTTCAAATAATTATTATTTTCGAATCTTCTAAAAAAAAAACTGCGTATTCGTCTTTTTACGTTGCACGCGATTTTCATCCATTTATCCTTTATTCATTATTCACTTTAAATGACGAACAAACCATGACAACATGTTCGATTTTATTTGTTACGTCTTTTTCATTTGCCATTCTGTGCAATTTCCTTCGATGCATGCCGAGTTGCTTGTTCGCAGTCGCAGCGCGGCGCGCGGCCACGCTAGCGCGGGAACTCGGCCGCCAATCTCGGGCTCTGATTGGTCGGTGCTTTTTGTTAATATCTCGTTAACGAAACCTCGGAGAACATTTTCGCAAAGGAAAAAGTTGTTTGTTATCACCCCCCGAATCACCCCCTTTAAGGACCCGCAGCATTTTTGGGACACCCTGTATATTCCTTATCAGCCTGTCGGTCTCGCCGAAATTCATTTCAGTGGTTCGTCTCAAGACGCGGTCTCGCTGAATCCGCCGGCGACGGGAGACCGTGAGGCACGATTATATTCGATTATTTCTGTGAGCACAAATACTGCATTTTGGGAGGCAAATAG
The DNA here is from genome assembly GCA_963932335.1 of Andrena marginata. NCBI lineage: Eukaryota > Metazoa > Arthropoda > Insecta > Hymenoptera > Andrenidae > Andrena > Andrena marginata. The sequence continues at coordinate 19,487,788 of OZ010663.1, forward strand.
TCTTGCCTCACGGTCTCCCGTCGCCGGCGGATTCAGCGAGACGACAGGCCCGATAAAATGTCCAGTACAGATAAATAAAATATTGTGTGTCCTAATTGTGTAATCATGATAAAAAATAGAACGAATTGCATTTTGGTTTTTTCGCGAAAGAAGCATGGCCCACTCGCGCAGAGATGTGAAACACTTGAATATAATAATCAATTACCGAGGAGAAATGTATCGACGAATGAGAATTTATCTTATTATTAATATTTCTCTGATTGGCTCTGAATATCTAAGGACATTTTGTATTAACAAAATATGTTTTAAAACGACCGATCTTGTGACCATTCATTAGCCGTCAACGGAAGTATACGGATGTATCAAAATCTTGAGAATTTCATATTTGTAAATAGTTCATATTCAGTTCCGGGTTTCAGTTAAATTGTTCAATTGTCATGAATAATATGGATGTGAATCGTCCATTTTGGGAGGAATTCATACAACTGTATAAAGGATTGAAATGTTTGTGGGACGTCAGATCCAAGTGCTATATGGACAAAAACGCAAGAAGTGCCGCGATGGATACACTGATCGAAAAAGCCAAAGAAATAAATCCAACAGCAGATAAGGAATATATAACAAAAAGAATCCAAAACATGAGGTGCAGCTTCCGAAGGGAGCTGAAAAAAGTGAAATCATCTCAATCTACGGGAGCTTCGGCAGCCGAGGTGCATGTGCCAACCCTTTGGTATTTCGATTTGCTCACATTCACAACGGACTCCGAGGTACCGAGGAAGGGAACGGAAAATGTGTCAGTTTCAGAGGAGGAAATTGGTTCACTTGATGATCCCAACACAGAAGAGGTAAGTAAATATTTGTTCAACTATTTTATTCGAATATTTGTTACAAACAAACAAATTCCTTAATTTTCAAAATTTATCATGTTTTCTTGGAAAGGCACGGCTCCTACACTATTAAAATAATTTTTAAAATTGTCTCGTGCTTCTCGTGACGATATATTTGAAGCTCGTGGTACTCTCTGCAATGGCATTAAATCTCCTGTAGCTCTCCAACGATCTGGTATTATCTCTCCAGTATTTGTATTTTCACTATCCGCGGGGGGCATATATCTATTTGGTGCGTGTCGCCGTAAAAAATTATGTAATGCACAACATGCCAGTATTATAGCATCTACATGTTTCACGTCGACGCTTATTACAGAGTGAAAAACTCTAAATACGGAAGCCATTATTCCAAAAGCATTTTCTACAACTCTCCGTGCCCTGCTTAATCTATAATTAAATATTTTTTCTTCTTTTGCTAAATTTTTGTCGGGATATGGTTTCATTAAGTTCTCCATTAATGAAAAAGCTTGATCACCCACAAATACGTACGGCAATTGTAAATTTGTTCCTTCGGGTGTTGTTGGGTTAGGCAAATTCAACTTCTTATTTATTAATTTGTGATAGAATGCAGTCTCTTGCAAAACACCTCCATCTGAAATTCTCCCGTTGGTACCCGCATGTACCATCATAAATTCATATTTAGCGTTAACGATAGCTAACATGACGATACTAAATGTTCCTTTATAATTGAAATAATAAGAACCACTATTGGCTGGTTTTGCAATTTGTACATGTTTCCCATCAATTGCTCCGAGACAATTATTAAATTGCCAGAGAGATTGAAAATCGCTTCCAATTGATCGCCATTTTTCCTCGGTGTCTGGAAACTGAAAAGAAGAATAATTTTTAGTAATTTCAGAATCAAGATGATATCGTCGAGGTAGAAAAGGAACCAAATCTCTCGTGTCCTTCTGTGTCGACAACTTCTTCAACAAGCAAGGCACCAAAACGGAAAAGGGAGTGCGATAGTAAAAACAAGCTCATTCAATTAGCTTGCAGCGCGTTGTCTGCGGATAAGGAAGACGATCCGTTCATTACCACGGGGAAGAAAATAGCTAACGATCTTAAAGAATTAAATGAGCGGCAGCGAACAATTGCGGAGAAATTGATGAACGACGTTATGTATTATGCCAAATTAGGCAAACTAAACGAAAATTATTCTGTTACTCAGACACAAATCCAGCCTGTATATAATATGACACCACATTATGTTAATTCTGAGCATTTATCGTACATGAATTTGTAAAATGCATAAACAATAAAATGTTATTACCTTACCTGTAAATACTCGCCTTTTAAAGCTTCATATATCGCCCAGCAGGTTTCAGGTATAATAATTCGCAATAGCTGTGGCGATATGGCACAAGAAAATTTTAAATCTTCATAGCTTCTTCCTGTAGCCAAATATCGCAGTGTAGCTATGAAGCGTTCTTCGGCAGGTACAGCTTCACGCATTACCGTATTGTTTTTTCGAATGTAAGGTTCAATTAAATTTAAAAGAAAATAAAAATTTTCTTCGTCCATCCGTACATAATTTAAAAAATCTTTAGGCTCGCTTTGCCGCAATTCTTTAAATAAACTAACATGCGAGAATGTATCCCTTTTATTCAGCCAATTTTTGGACCATTTTCTCTTTCTACGTGGAACCTTTTCCTCTTCAAAGCACATAGCTACTGCGAGGCCAATGGCGATCTTTCTTTTCAGAGAAAAATGTTTTAACGCCATTTCACTCCGAGTGAACACATCCGTATAGTTTCGTTGTCGGCTAAATGAATGGTCACAAGACCGGTCGTTTTAAAACATATTTTGTTAATGCAAAATGTCCTTAGATATTCAGAGCCAATCAGAGAATTATTAATAATAAGATAAATTCTCATTCGTCAATACATTTCTCCTCGGTTATTGATTATTAAATTCAAGTGTTTTCTCATCGAGAGTCGTACGGATACTGCCAGTACTGCCGGTAGGTCTCTTCGCCTCACGAGAGACCAAGAGTTGGTCTCTTTGCCTCACGAGAGACCTCGTCTTGAGGCATGCCTTGAGGCAAGTCTCATCGTGTAGGGGCCGCTTAAGACCTATACTGTTCGATAGTCATTCTAGTCTTTCGATTCTGACATTTGGTAAAGGTGCACATTTGTAAGAATGGCGCGAATAAATCCTGTTCGTGTTATCCAGTTGCTCATGATAACATTCGACGTAGCGAATATAAATCGACCGGATGCGAACCAACAAGAGGTGGAACTGCACGATATTGTAGCAGATATTATAAGAAGAAGTGTCGAGGACACATCTTTTACCATGGAAACAGACACGACGTTGGAATTCCTTCAACCATTTCGACCGCATTCAGAAGACTTCGTTGATGAAGAGGCACTATCACCAGAAGACTTACTTGAGGTATTAGAGTCAACGCAAGATGAAGAAGAAGCCTGCGTTCCAGAAGAAGGTGGGCTCGTGGACTTGGAATACAAACAAAACGCAGTCGATTATTGGAAAGGTGGTAAGAAAAAGCGCCTGTCACTTGAGAGCGTTAGACAAAAGTTTAGAAAGGTAAAATCGGTGTCACAGTTATACAGGTGGGAGCAGTCTTTAGAAAAGGGAGAGAATCGAAGGGAAAAACTAATGCAAATATCCCGTTATGTTTTTAATCAGTTTTGTGCTGCTACGGGCGTAAACGCTATAATCCATGATACTGATTTGCGACAATGGGCGTTGGAAGCAAATATAGCGGTTTCTCTTCAAAATTTTAAAGCCTCGCCAATGTGGATATTAAATTTTAAAAGACATTATAATATTGTATCTCGGAAGATTAATAAGTTTATTACCCGCTCTTACGCGGCGGACGCTTCAACTTTGGAAAACAGTGCTACAGAGTTTGTTAACATGATAAAAAGTGTAATTGACATTGTCGGCCTGGAACATGTGTATAACGCGGACGAAAGCAATTTCAACCTTGAATTGCATTTTGGTCGTACGTTAGCAACTGAAGGCACGAAAAAGGTGGAAAAAGTTGTTCAGTCCCTTTCAGCAATGACACATAGTTATACCATATTACCCGTAATCTCTGCAGCTGGGAAATACATGTCTCCCCTTCTAATCGTGCTGAAAGAATCAAGTGGAACGTTTGGTCCTCAAGTGAAGAAAACATTATTTAATGCTCCAAACGTATATATACAGGCATCAAAATCAGGAAAATTAAGCACACAATTATTTCATGAATGGTTTACTAATGTATACATACCTAATACATAGACCTCAAGTGCTATTCTGTTAGATTCCTGGACTGGGCACTGTCCAGCTTCTATGTTGGAACTTGTTCCCAACAATAAACAAGTCGCCATTTACACTATTCCAAAGAAAACAACCGGTATGATACAACCGCTTGATGTATACGGATTTCGGGTATGGAAAGGCTTCGTGAGAAAATTTTCAGATATAGTACTCCTTTTAAACATAGACGTTAATTTGCATTTGCGTAACAATATAATAAAACTACAATCACTAACTCGCAATCAATTGTCTGCACCAAGATACAATGCCTTGTTCAGGTATGGATGGTACAAAAGTGGGTACATAACTACTAATTGTAAATCGACGTTTGAACATCCTGTGGATATTGCTTATAAAAATCAAGAAAACATAGATCCACCTAAATGTGCAATCTGTGGAGCGCCAGCTGTTATTCGTTATGCATGGTGCGACAAGTTCTTATGCTTTCATAATTTCTTCGAAACCTTTCACTACCCCACACAGCACACTTCGTTGCGGCAAAGTTGCAGGATGGTTGCAGTAACCTTGCGATGTTGCATGGTTGCAGCGCAATGTCGATGTATAGTTGCTGCGACGTTGCCGTGCAACATTGCACGGAGCGGACATAGAATTGTTGCTGCATAATTGCTGCATAGTTGCGTTACAATAATGCACTGCAACTTTGCCGCAACTATGCAGCAACTTTGCCGCAATTATGCCGCAACTATGCAACAACTTTGCCGCAGCTTTGCCGCAATTTTGCCGCAACTTTGCCGCAGCTTTGCCGCAACTTTGTCGCAACTTTGCCACAACTTTGCGGCGTTAGCAGATTTTAAAACATAATATCTCCAAACCCGGCTGAAATAAAGTGTATACATTATACTTTATTGAATTCTTCTTGAAACGCACTATCATGTGATCTGTTAAAAAAAGAGTTCCGTTTAAAAAAAAAATTGATCATCGTATCTCATAAAATAATAATACAAGAAAAAATCGTCTGCCCCAGTGAATTTGCCCCCTCCAACCATGCAATTTCATGTAAACAATTTCTTTTATATCTCCAATACGTTAGGAAATATCCAGGTGTTTATTGTTCCCGCGGACATCCTGTATAATGAACTAAAATATAAAATATATGTCGGAGAAGGCAACCATTTAATCAGTTCCAAGCATAAGTCAGAATCTACTTTACTGGTGGTACGTGTTTAACGTACGGAGTAACCAGTATATATACCACCTATAGTAATCTACATCCAAGAAGGTTCCGTGGCCACAACGGTAGCGCGTCAGATTGTCATGCGGGCGGTCCGGAGTTCAAGTCCTGTCGTTAACCGATAACTTTTTTTTATTTTTTTTAAACAGTTTTTCGTTGCCTCAAAGTTGCCGTGCAAAGTTGCCTCAAAGTTGCTGCGCAACTTTGCAGCAGGCGGACATAGAATTTTTGCTGCATAGTTGCGGCATCCTTGCGTGAGTCGTTGCCATCTTGCACCGCAACTATCCTGCAACTATGCTGCAACGAGAGTGTGCTGTATGGGACCACGCACATTCTTCATAGAAGTGTAACATTCTTCTACGGCAATACTGTTAGAATTGCCAGTGATAATATGTATCGTAATGATTATACTGTCTTCGAGAATCGTTCATGTATGTAAAGACATTGTTAGAGATACCCTCGTTGATGCCGTACATTCGTCTGTAGCACTTTTGATCGCATACCTATTTGTTTGTATATTCTGTTCCGTTCCGACCAGATTTTTAATGTTACTTTCGACCTAACGTCGGCTGGAATGTGTCTTGACAATGCTTTGCATTTTGGATTTTCCTAATCGAGCACAATCTCAACGTTCACACATTGTTCCCATAAATACAAAAAAAATGAAAACGACACACCTGGAGTGCAAATACTGTTTGGAAATACATTTTACACGTACTTTATACATTTTACGGCTACTGCGATGCCACCTAGGATTTCGTTCCCGTTGCACTTCAGTTATATTATTCCTCATAAAAATTTAAGTAATTTTTGTATTCAACATTTGTATGTCTATTACTTTTTCGGTTATACGCTTTAGAAGGTTCCCACCCCTAAACCTTGAGGGAGTAGTTTCACCCTGTAAACATGAATTTCCGCCAATAAAGACAAATACTTGTCGAATAGTTCCAAATGGTGTGCTTGTATACCAAGTTTCATCGAAATCCTCGATTGTCAAGTGGCAGATGGTAGTAATATGGACAAAGGCGGAAAATTTTTGTAAACAAATGAACACATGAACCAAAATTTTTTCCTTTTACATTTTAGTAAACCATTGCGAATTATAACTTTTACACGGAAAAAGATCGTCCCCAACCCTCACGGTTAGAAATTATATGTAAAATAACGAAAATTTTAATTTATTTATAAATTGTTGGACGTACAAGAATTTCTTTTGCAGCGCGTTATACGGCATCAAACACTGAACATTTTGTCCATTTACGGTTTTCTTCTACCTCGCACCGTTACAAAGTTATACTCGAAAAACGAAAAATCGCTGAAAATTTGGGGGCTGATTTCGCCCCCTCAGAGTGTTTTTCCGCAGAAAAAAAATCGTTTCTTACATACTCCGACATGCTCTACAATCGTACGGAGTTTCATTAAAATCAGAATTTTCGGGTTCGATATGTTTCCTTGTGAGCCTCTTGTTATTAGCGTGATCAGAACTGTTGCAGTTGTTGTTGTTGTTGTTGTAAACAATTTCACTTGGAAGAAACGAGGTTCTGGAGTCGTACAATACAAGCATCTCTTTCGTTCACACCACGCGTATTGTCGACGCCGCCGTCGTACGTGCAGTCTGATGGTAATCTCTTCACCTCGAAAATCAAGCAACCGTCCGTCTTGATCCACAACGCGTATCGTTAGATCCATAATGACTCGTGCGGTGATTGGAAGGTAAATGATCTGCGCGGGCGTTTCCGATATCCTATATCCTGGTGGGACTCGCGGAGAAAATTCATGTATCGTATGTACGTGCTTCGTATGCATTGTTGTACGCGCCAGCGGTCACGCTACATTCTATGCGAATAAAGTTCACGTTCATAATATTAATTGGATCGTCCGATTCGTGCCACCGTCCTGGTTCTAATACCCGATTCGTCGAGAATCCCAGTAGCGATCCAATGTTATTGGGCTTTGTAAAGTCCACTCCGAACGTGCAGTACAGCTCGCTTTTCATGGTGTTGTTGTTGGGATGCAACACTATAGGATACACATCGTTGTCACCGCCATCGATGCCACCGATTTTTTTTTTAGGATACCGCTCGAGTAATCGCTGCTTCAGGTACTTGGCAATGGCGTCTAGTTCGTAGGAGCCGTGGGGAATCGTAATGTATTCATGAGTGGTGTCGACGCTGTTGTTGTTGATAATACAGTTTACGATGAAGTAGAATTTATCGTTGCTCGAGTCGATGTTCGGTATTGTGTGATAAGTTTCAAAGGTTGTTAGACCAAGCTCGTAATCATCGTCGCTCAAATCTATGGGTGGAAATTAGCTCACCGCGAGGGTGCTACTCTTGCCGGTTAGAGTGAATGTTAACGACATATTCTGCTCGAACTGCTCGACTAGTACTGAATCAGAGCGGTGAGAAGTCAATCCTTAAATTTGGTGACGATCGTTTGTAGAAAGCGTAGACATAGTTGTCCACAATTGCTCTGATTGTACTTCTGATAAGACGTTCGATTGTATACGATTTTCAGAGCATCTTTATCCAGATATTTTACCAATTCCATAGGCGGTCGAAGATTCCCAAAGCTGTCGAAATATATAGCTCGACACCCTCTCTTCGCATACGCCACCCAATGAGTCCCAGGCCTCTCGACATTGTTCAAATTTATGATGCTGCTCTCGTTTCGACGTACTCCTCCAGCTGGTAACGCGTTACGCATAAAAACACCTCTAAAGAATGGAATACGCATACGTTTTGCCAACTACTCCAATTCTGCATCGCTAGTTACGCCCGCGGGCATTTTTATTTTCTTTTCGTTTCGATATTCCCTGTCCACGCTTGTATGGTACGAGATAAAGTCCACGACCTTCCATGGAGCGATTATGGCGTTGCATTTCCTGCAGTCGATGTTGCGCCGCCTTATTATCGTTGACCGCCTTGGCGATCCCCGCTGCTCCACCAGCTAATGATCCGAGAACACCTAGCAGCAGTAGAAGTGGTAATATACCACCCCGTTTTGCCACTGGAAGAATCCGCTTTTGCGATGCTCTCTTTGGAGTCCTGTTGCGGGTTTTTGTTTTCATCCCCATTCCGATCTTCGTCTTAGTCTTCACAGCTGCCCAAACAGCCGTAGCAGGACCTCTTTCACCCAGAGTCGTGTCTCGCGCAACAATGCGTTTTCGTGCTTTGTCAGCGAGAACGTTATCTGCCGCGTGCCTTTCGCCGAGGTCGTTGCTACGCGAATATGCAATGTCGTGTTCGCGACACGCCGCGTCCAATTGATGCCTTGATCACCTCTAGCCAATCGTTTTGCCAGATGAGTTCCTGGGCCACAAAACTGGTATCCCGGAATGTCTAATTCGATAGGTAGCGCGATTATCGCCCGATTTAACAAACTACAGCGTTTCTTTACTCTCGTCGGCGACATTCGCCACAGTTTTTAATCAATGGTGCTGGACCGTCGATATGCGTTCGCTGCAAAGTGCGATTATAATGTTCCAGACATCGACGATACTGCTGAATCTCAGAATCGGCTTTTATATGCTCAGGGAGCCTGTCCGACAACTGGTCAATGTGTCTGTCAAACTCTCGGAGTAGAATAATCTTTGGTATATATTTCAACTGCTCAGAGGTTAGGTCTCGAATATCAGAAATATCCGACAGGACCAGAAGCATTTTGAATACTGAACCGTTTTGCTTCGGTGTGGACCTATAAATAGGGCGCATCACCGCTTCGTCGTATCAAAATCATTTTTCACGGTTCGCGGAGAGGATGCTATTCGTGCGACAACCTGTGACGATACGCGTGACAAATTTTGACGATAAATCGCAAATGATGTCTTCGAAAACAAGACGCAGACATGGTAGCATGCTAGTAAACACTAGCCGCTGCGTCATTTGTGGTTCATCAAATTGTGGAAAGACCAACGTGTTGGTGAGCTTGTTGGAAAGTCCTCACGGCGTCCGCTTCGAGAACGTGTACGTGTATTCCAAATCGTTGCAACAGCCGAAATATCAGTATTTGGAGAATTTATTGACTCTGGTAGATGAAATTGGCTACTTTACGTTTTAAAATAACAGTGACGTCATCCCACCGAGCGAATCGCTTCCGAATTCCATTTTTATTTTTGATGACGTGGCGTGCGATAAGCAAGATACGATAAGGGAATACTTTGGAATGGGGCGCCAGTCGAACGTTGACTGCTTCTATCTCTGTCAGACGTATGCAAAGATTCCCAAACATCTTATACGGGACAATGCGAATCTGCTGATTCTGTTTAAGCATTATGATACCAACTTGAAACTTGTGTACAACGATCAGTTAAACACTGACATGTCTTACTAGGATTTCTGTGCTTTATGTCGTAATTGTTGGCAACGGGAGTATGGTTTCATGGTGATAGACAAGGATAGCGCGATGTACAATGGACGTTATAGAAAGGGATTTAACCAGTTTGCCATACCATGAGATGATTAATTATCATCAACACGTCGGTGAGAAAGCAACGTCTGCGGTACAACGATGATTGATATCGATACTCTGGAGATTAAGGATCGCGACAGAATAGTGAAGGAAATTGAGGCATTTGATGGAAAAAGGGCACATAGGCTTATGTGCCCTTTTTCCGTAAATCGTTTAACTCGACTCAGGTATATGTTATACATACATAATATATCAAGGACATTTCTTCTCCCACGTTTAACTTAGCTAGATGCTGTTTTGTTACGTAGCGTGATCGCCATGCAGCTACATAGTCGCTGAGCGGTCGCGCTGCCGCGCTGTTTACTGTCTAGTCGTGCAATACGTTTTATTTTGTGTAAGCGAGGAACTATGGAAACTGAGACGAGTATCGAATCCGCAAGGAAAGATGCGAATTTAGGAAAGAAGAAATTGATTTATAAAACAACTTGGTGTAAAGAATCGAAGAAATTAAAACGTCTTGGGACACACAGTTATATATCTCATTCGGGAAAAGAGGTGAAAGGAAAAACATTTCATTTTATTACGAAGTGCTGTACAAATGATTGTCACAAGGAATTTGATAGAGATCATCAAGAATCTATTTTTAACTCCTTCTGGAAATCCGATACAAAAACAATTCAAGACACATATCTTGCTAGCTGTATATCGAAGAAACCTAAAACAGATCGTTCTCGTTATAAAATCAATCCGAAAAAAAATAGAAAAATATTTGGCAGTACTCTCTTAAAAATGATGGAATAAGTTATCCGATATGTCTTAACTTATTACTACTGTTAACAATAAAGTAAATTTAGCTTAAGGTGTGAATGAGGAAGGTTGAGCGTCACTGCACAATCCGAGCGTGGCAAGCTAAGCGTCGGTGCGTACAGTTGGAATTGGTCTCTCACTCGAACAGGTGAACTGAGCGGAGCGAAAATGTATATATAAAGATAAATATAATTTTACATTATTAATTGCCTATATACATAGAAAAGAATCATTTAAAAACAACCTCGTGACCTCTGAATTTCAACATGGTAGCAGAGCGTGGTTGTACATAGAAGAGAAACAAGTGAAGTTCGGAAAAGTTCTAGAAGGTTATGGGAACACGTGGAGCTGGAATAAAAGACGAATTTGAAACTAAAGACGAAGTAAGTGAAGGAAGTTTTCAATCATTTGAAGAAGAAAAATTTGGAAAACGATTTGTAAAGTGTGTACAAAAAGTTATAAAGTTAAATAAAGTGGTAAAAATACTCAAAGAAATTAAACGGGAAAATAGACAAGTCGACATGGCGGATGAATTCAAGATGACGCTACCTATTTTCGATGGAAAAGATTACAGCACGTGGAAGAAGACAATTACGATTTTTCTAAGAATGAAAAAATGTGAAACAGTGATTCAACGGGTGAGGTCCGAAACGGAAAATGAAGACACGTGGAATGAGAAGGATCTTAAGGCAATGAATTACATTTATAGTGCCTTATCAAACAGACAAATGGATTTAGTCAATGACGAAACTACCAGCTATGAAATAATCAAGAAGTTAGATAAGCTGTACTTACGTGAGTCAACAGCACTACAAATTTGTGTGAGAAATAAAATGGAACGATTAAAATTAAAAGACTTTACAGAAACAAGTGAATTTTTTAGTGAATTCGAAAAATTGACAATTGAACTGAAAAATGCCGGTGCAACGGTAAATGAAACCAGAAAAATAAAATTATCTACTGAGAACGCTACCCAGTCCCTTAAGTTATGTTGGTGATTTAGTTGATGTTTTGCCCGAGCAAGAAAGAACAGTTGACTATGTTATAAATAAAATCAAGATATACGAAGAACGTGAAAAGGATGAAAATCAAAGTTCAAAAATTAAGAGTGGAAATTCAAATGTATTTCGAAGTGAAGTAAAAAAGGACAGAACGTGTTTCAAATGCGGGAAGCCAGGACATTATCAATATGAGTGCATGAACCAGAGCAACGGTGGAAATTCCTGGAGAGGTTTGAGAGGAGGAAGACAGCAGCAAGCGCGAGGAGGCGAGAGATACCAGCCACAACAGCGAGATAGCGGCAGCTATAGCAGAGGCAGCAGCGCTTATCGAGGCCGAGGAACAGGTCATCGAGGACGAGGCGGTCAACAACGGCAAGACCGACAGATCACAGGCCAAAACGGGATGACATTCTTGTCCGAGACAGAAGGAAGAGTAAGCTATAGTAGCGAGGTAAATAATTGTGAAAATGAACTAGAATGGGTATTAGATAGCGGATGTTCGGACCATATTATAAACAATGATAAATATTTTGTAAAATTAAGCAAACTAGAAAATCCGATAAATGTTAAAGTGGGAGATGGCCGAACATTAAAAGCGACTAAAGTAGGAGATATTAAAGCAAAATTTACAACGAATTTTAACGAAACGGAAATAACATTAAAAGATTATTTTTCGTTAAAGAGATGGATAGAAATTTAATGAGTTTGGGTAAAGTCGCAGAGAAAGCGAAAATAGTTTCATTTGGAAATAATTCAAAGATTTACTGGGAAAATAAATTGGTAGGAGTCGCGAACAAAGTAAATAATTTGTACAAGATAAACACAATATTCGAGAGTAAACAGAATTACATGACTGAAAATATAAATAACGGCATGACTTTGAAAGAGAAATTCCACAGGATTCTCGGACATGTAAACTTTGGGTATTTGAATATTCTGAGTAAAAATAATTTAGTCGAAGGCTTACCGAGTAATTTAGAGAGTGAATATTTGAAATGCGGAACATGTATAAAAAATAAAATGACTAATACTGTTTTCGAAAATAATAGGTATAGAGCGAGGGAGATAGGAGAAATTATACATGCTGATGTAAACGGACCGCATAGCACAGTAGGCTGTATGGGAGAAAGATACTTTTTAGTTTTGATTGATGATTTTAGCAAAGCTGGAAAAGTTTACACAATGAAAAATAAAAATGAAGTTTGCCATTGGATTATAACTTATGTTAACTTAGTAGAAAATTTAACCGAGAAAAAAATTAAACGTTTAAGATGCGACAACGGAAAAGAATTTTTGAATAAAGATATTTATGAATTTGCGAAAGAAAAGGGAATCCTTATAGAACCGTGCCCTCCGTATGTACACGAATTGAACGGAACGGCTGAACGTTATAATAGGTCAATAATGGAAACAGCGAGATGTTTACTAGCAGACGCGCGAATACACAATAGATTTTGGCCAGAAGTAGTAAAAACGGCAGCATACTTGAAAAATAGGACGTTAGCAAATACTTTGAAAGAAAAGACTCCATATGAGATTATGATGGGAAGGAAGCCCGATATAAAAAATTTAAAACTATACGGAAGTAGAGTTTTTGTTAAAGTTCCGGAAATAAAAAGAAAAACAAATGGGATAGAAAAGCCGATTTAGGAGTTTTAGTCGGTTATGAAGATGTAGGCTATAGGATTCTCGTAAATAATAAGGTTATCGTAGCCAAACACGTAGATATTATCGAGGAAAATGTAAAGTTAGTTGGGCTTAACGGTAACGAGGAAATTACCGATAATAGTTTAAATGAAAAGGAGATTGATCAACAAAGTAAAAATGAAAATGAAAGTAGCATAATTAATGAAAATGATAATATTGAAAATGATGAAAGTGAAAATAATGAAAACAATGTAAATATTCTACCAAGTACGAGTAACCAAAATTTAGGACCAGTAAGAAGGTCAGAAAGAAAGAAAAGTCCTGTGAATCGCTATGGAAATCCAGTAACAAATTGTATTTACGTAAATTATGTGAGCGTAGATAATCCGGAAAATTATAACGAGGCTATAAATAGTAATGAGAGTGAAAATTGGCGAGATGCAATGAACAAAGAGATCGAATGTTTAAAAAGAAATGATACGTGGAAATTAATTAAAAAGCCAAAAGATAAAAAAAATATTAGATTTAAAATGGGTGTATACAAAAAAGGCTGAGAATAAATTTAAAGCTAGAATTGTAGTGAGAGGTTTCCAACAAAGAGAAATAATGGAAGACATCTATTCGCCAGTAGCAAGGACTCAAACCTTAAAAATTCTGTTAAATTACTGTATTCAAAAAGATTTAGAAATAGACCAAATGGATGTAGAAGCCGCATTCCTTAACGGAAAAATAAAGTCTGAGGTGTATGTAAAACAACCTCAAGGTTTCGACGATAACACAGGGAGAGTGTGTAAGCTCGAAAAATCATTGTACGGACTACGCGAAAGTCCACACGCATGGTATGAGTGCTTGGATGAATTTTTGTTAGACTTAGGATTTGAGAAAAGTAAAATAGACTATTGTTTATATAGTATGACATTTAATAATGAAAAAATTTATTTAATTGTTTTTGTTGATGATTTACTAATTTGTGGTCAAAATAGAAAATGAATAGAAGCTATTAAAAGAAAATTAGCTGTAAAATTTCGAGTGAAAGACATGGGCCAAATAAAAACGTATCTAGGTATAAATATTAATTATGATTCTAAAAATAAAAGTATGACGCTAGATCAGGAAAGTTATATCGAGTCATTGGCGAGAAAATATGAAATTGAAGATGCTAAACTATATGCGAGTCCGATGGAGCAAAACTTAAAATGTGAACCTACACTATCAGCATCAAATGACCTAAAGTATAGAAATTTAATTGGGGCACTTTTATATGTAAGTGCAAGTACTAGACCGGATATTTGTTATTGTGTAAATTATTTAAGCAGATATCAAAATTGCCATGACCAAAGTCATTATAAATATGCCCTAAGAATACTAAAGTATTTATATTACACAAAAAAATTAAAGTTAAAATTTGAGAAAAATATAAACGCAGATATATTAGATTGTTGTGTAGATGCTGATTGGGCAGGAGATATAGTGGATAGAAAATCTACAACTGGATACGTGATAAGAATGTATGGTAATAGTATTTACTGGAAATCAAAGAAACAAGATATTGTAACAAAATCATCCACAGAGGCAGAGTATGTTGCGTTGTCTATATGCGTGAGTGAGGTAAAATTAATTAAAGAATTATTAAAGGTTTTTGGAATAAAGATTAATGACCCTATACAAATTTATGAGGATAACGCAGGTGCAATTAGTATAAGTAAATTTGGAAATTTAACAAAGAAATCTAAATATATAGAAACACATTATCATTTTGTAAATGAAAATTATTTAGATGGAGAGATTGATGTAATAAAAATAGAATCAGAGGAAAATCCTGCAGATATTTTTACTAAGTCATTGGGACGTACAAAATTTGAAAAGTTTAGAGAGGAGTTAAAGGTTATTTAAACTAAATTTAAGGAGGCGTGTTAACAATAAAGTAAATTTAGCTTAAGGTGTGAATGAGGAAGGTTGAGCGTCACTGCACAATCCGAGCGTGGCAAGCTAAGCGTCGGTGCGTACAGTTGGAATTGGTCTCTCACTCGCACAGGTGAACTTAGCGGAGCGAAAATGTATATATAAAGATAAATATAATTTTACATTATTAATTGCCTATATACATAGAAAAGAATCATTTAAAAACAACCTCGTGACCTCTGAATTTCAACAACTACATTTGTTACAAATATCAATGAAAAGAATGAGAATAGCCCAAGGAAAAGTTCAAAATGACGATACTTTTGAAGAAAGAAGAGGAAAGCACGAAAACAGGCCTCGTTCACAAAGTGAACGATGATGTTTGGGAATTATTGAAATCACACGTAAATTCTTTTCCACATAAAAAATCACATTATTGTCAGCATAAATCTTCTTTAAACTATTTCAATAATCCTAACTTAAATGTGAAAAAACTTTATAACAGTTTCAAGATGTATTATGAACAAGAAACTGGAAAACCCCTTATTATAGGATACAACTGGTATTTCAAAGCTTTTCGCGAAAAATGTAACTTTACTTTTCGTCAACCTAAAACAGGTGTGTGTGACTTTTGCACAAAATGTACAAATAAACTTAAAGTAGACCCTCATGATACCTGCAGTTCTGAGTTCGAAACGCACAAAACAAACTACAAACTCTACTTCGAAATGAAAAACAAATATATTAATGAAGCGAGTAAAAGTGTTACTGTTCTTGTGTGTGAGTTCGATTACGCACAGAATTTCGCTGTACCATAGCTGAATGTGACAGCCCAGTTCTACAAGCGACTCCTGTGGTTATATACATTCAACATACACATCTACAACGATGGGACATCTTTCTTATACAACTTTATGGAACATGAAGCAAAAAAGAATGCGGATTCAGTAATTTCCTTCCTCAACAAATGCCTCACAGAAAAATTGAAGGAGAATCCTCGCATTAAGAAGATAGTGCTCTTGTCTGATTCAGCTGCAGGACAGAATAAAAATTCAGCAATGGTGTCTTTCTGTTTATGGTTCTCAAGAATATTTAATGTTGAAATAATCCATCTATTCCCTGTACGAGGACACTCATTTGGACAATGCGACGGAAATTTCGGGATATTTAGAGCCTACCTCAAGAAATAAGAGACCATTTCCACGGCAAAAAAGTACCTAGAAGCAATGGTTCTTTGCAGAGAAAACCCTTCCCCTTTAAATGTTATTATGGATCACACGATTATCGAAAACTGGACAGCAGCTTTGCCAGTTTTCTTCATGAAGCATCCAATGAGTAAGGGTAAAAAGTTCACTATCCGCAAATATGTGAAAATTTCTTTCAAACCAAATGGTTTGCTTCATACTTACGAAAAGTACAATTCGAGCTTTGTACCTTTCAAGTTTTGGAAAAAAACGTACAATAAAAAGCAATTAAAGAGCATTCAATTGAAACAAGTTGAATCACCTGGCCTGAAAGTTAATAAAGAAAAGGACGTAAGAGATCTGTTGCAATACTTGGACGAGGACAGCAGAATATGGATTGAAAACGTTCTTCAAGCAGGAAAGACTATACCAAGCGAATCCGATAAGAATGAATTCATGTCGACTGACGAGGAAGAGGAGTAATAGTTTTGGAAAAATTTAACAAAAATGACATATTTAACTTCTGTAAAAATACTTACTTAAAACATTACATTTTTTATTTATTTTTGTGATTCATTTTGTATTTTTTATTTAAACAACGTATAAAACATGTGTAACTAAGTAAGTAAACAAAGTTATATTTAAATAAATAAACAAAGAAGCCATTTTTTACGAATTAACCACTTTTACGGAAAAAGGGCACATAAACCACTTGCATAAAATTATTAAATAAAGACACATATCATTTTCAAATCATGACTTCTGTTTACGAAACGTTTCAAGGATATGGTACTACATCCTTAAAAAAAATTGGATTTAATTGCATTATTTTTCATTACGTAATAATATAATGAAAACTTTGAAATCGATTTACTCGAAATGCCATTTTGGCGTATGTGCCCTTTTTCCATTAAATGCCTCAATTTCAAAAACCAGCGAATCCATTCGCACGAAACATCAGGCTTTAAAGTCTGGAAAGATGGAAGAAGATATCGCGTTGGAGAGATACTTTAAACCTATCGTCGAACCCTTAAAACATATTGCAGAAAATACCGCAGCGGTAGAAGCTAATACATCACCGCTGATGAGCACAGACATTGAAGGGAATGAAACGTTAACGCCTAAAACAAAAATCAAGCCGAAAGGGAACACATCGCGCAAGAGAAATAGGAAACAACACGTGTCATTGGAATATTCATCCGTAACCTCAACACCAGTTCAATCAAAGCGGAAACGGTGGAATGCTATATCAAACGAGTCTCCCGTTCCCCCCACACCAATAAATGCATTTCCTAGTGTGCAGTTGTTCACAACTAATTATGATGATGATTATGACGGTTTTGAAACTACTCCCGATGAGTCGTTTGTAAGACAAGTTGAGGGACAATAAACGTTCCGCAGTCATTTGGGCCCGCTGGGACTAAAATACATGAGCACAATCCTAAGTGACGATAAGGATAGAACAATGGACTATGTGTATGGTGTATACTTTGACAATAGTGGAACGATGCTTGGGGATAAAGCTTTCGACATAGACAAGGATGATAATATAATCATAGATGGTGTAAAATACAGAGGAACATCCGGCCTTTACGAACTAATTTTTAAGAGACTTCCCGACGATACAGTATACACCGATGCCGATAAACAAAAATACAAAAGTATACTGCTGGCAACGAACGCCCACAGACGTGGTCATGGTGCTAAAAATCGCATATTGAGCAACAAAGGATACAAGTACAAACATGTAATTGCACCGCTACTCCCTCGCGCATCGGCTAGTAGGGCAGGGAAAGGTCTAACGGCACCGCGAGCCATGGTGGTAAATGATAACAAGATCGATTACGTACACTGGGACGATCCCAACGAGCTGGTGGATCGATTCCATTTGCTCGAAGCGTCGCGTCAGGCGGGTAACAAGTCTCACGATCCCCAAATTCTATCGATTATCGAGGAACTCCGCGAGGTAGGCCTCATTATATAAAACCGCGCGCCGATGATGTGCACTGTATGCATCGAGATGCCAATCAACAAATTTGGGGTATAGCTCGAGAAGAGTGGAGCAGCTCGAATGGACTATTACAAATGGAACGGTTTGCTTCGAAATTACATGCGAGGTAACGCTCTTTGTGTGACCGGTGCCGACTTTGATGCAAAATCGCGCAAGATACGACGCGTAGCTCAGCCGGTGGCCGACAGCGATGCCGTCAATAAACTATAGCTGGAAAAGAGCATTAAACTTTTGAGAGAGCAGCAGGAAGAATTAGAGAGGAAGCTGGTCGTGTTTCATAGAGATATGCTGACGTTGCAAAACAGCGTTCAAAAGATATCAGAGGCGTTGAAATCTATCCCGCAGCCAGACAACGAAAATCGTAAAGTTAAAGAGGCTATAACCGCTTTTGCTACGGAGCAGCAAGTTGCCCAGAATTTCCTCGGATCAATGGGGCACACATAATGCACGTACCCGATAATTATCATATCATTCGTGTCCAAGACACCCCTGCGATCAAACATGCAGCCACTATCGAAATCCAAGAGTAAAGGAAACCATGGCCACAAGAAGCTACAACTTGTTGAGGAATTGCACGCTCCAGCTCGAAGACATTTCCCGCGGAGACTTGTCATAGTGCATGGATATTCGCGATTTATCCAGGGTCACCACTCACAGTCATCGATGTGCTGAGCAAGTATGCATGGGCGTTGCCACTCAAGACTAAAAGTGGTGCTGAGGTGACTAAAATTTTTCAAAGATATTTAGAGATGGATATTCGAAAAATTTGCAAACCGATCAAGGAAAAGAATTTTACAACGTCGATGTGCAGAAAGTCTTGACAAAGCATGACATTAATCATTATTCGACGTATTCGGTGATGAAGGCCTCTGTCGTAGAACGTTTCAATCGAACTTTGAAGAACAATATGTGGAAATTGTTTACGCTCAATGGCACCTATAGATGGACCGATGCGCTACCGCGTCTACTTGCAGAGTATAACGCACGAAAACATAGAACTATCAGAATGCGTCCTTGCGATGTTACCCCTGCGATCGCCGATAAGTTTCTAGCCACCGTATACAGAAACATAAAGATCGCTGCTCCAGCAAGATTCAAGTTGGGCGATTTTGTGCCCGTGAGCAAATTTAAAACCATCTTCGATAAAGGCTATACGCCGAATTAGACAACGGAGGTGTTCAAGATAGCCAAAGTACAGGCAACTAATTCTGCAACGTATCTGCTCGTCGATTCCTGCGGAAAACCCGTTGCTGGAGGATTCCATGAACGCGAGCTGCAACGCGTCACCGATCCTGATGTGTATCTAGTGGAAAAAGTATTGCGCAGAAAGGGGTTTCGGCAGAATCGCGCTGGGGTTTGATAAATCACACAATTCTTGGATAAATAAAAATAATGTATTGTAAAATAATACATGGTTCAATAAATACAATGATACATATACATGAGTGAACAATTTTAATTTTTTACACATTAATTCCACCATTTATATTACACAATAAATACAATAAATACAATTTCTATTTTTACAATGGTATATTATAATGCCCCCAGGGCAGGGTGTCGGTCGAATCGGGTACGATATGTCGCTTGTCATCGTATGGACTTACAGCGATTTTTGATTCCGGAATGGTGTACACTTTGTGCAATTTAGACCGTATGCATGATTGTCTGCGGACCATTTCGATCTCCCTTTGCAAACACTGCGCGTAGTCATCGAAAGTTTTCGTCCTGGCTATGATGTTGGTCTTGACGCCTTTCGCCTTTTTCGTATCTTTTTTGCTGTCTACGCGAAGTACATACATTTTCGCTCTAAGACCTACGAATTCGGTCATTATGGCACCGTTATTTTCGTCCTTCATCAACCCCGGAACCTTCTTATTTACGCGCGGAATATTATATGGATAGTCAGTAGGATAATCGCTCGTGTCGAATCTACCGATATTGTGTTTCATGGTCTCGTAGATTTCGTCGCATCGAATGTGATAAATGAGACTGTCAGTGTTAGGATATAGAATTTTACAATTTTGCCCGTGCTTGGGAGACATGTACTCGTGGTGAAATTCATACAAACAAATTTTTGATAGGTCCAGAATGCACATACTCACGTACATCGGTTTGTTGAATTTCACCGCGAGTTTCACTCCGCGCTACATCGCCCTTCCCAATGAGTCAAAAGTTTTACATCCACATGGTTTCGTACATTTTCCATAGTTTTACCGAATACCGCGTTGTTCATCAATTTGTACAAATTTTTTTCAAAGTCGTTTGTCGCACTTGTTCTAAATCATATATTGAGTTCGATGTAATCGCGGAGCCAGGGGGATTGAGCGAATTAAAGCACGCGGTGTATCTTTGTAATACGAAGACCATGACGCGTGCACTGTTGCAGGTTGCGGGAATGTATAACGTAACGCTGCTTATCGTATACCATTGCGAGTAACTTCTCCTGTCTGCTGCCAGGTGGTTTGGCACGCGTCGGGCAGAACGGTAAATCGGCATGAATGTTGTGCAGACGTTGCAGTTATTCCAGATTTGCTCACCTCAGGTAAAATTTTTCATTTCGCTACTCAATTTAAGTAAATTTAACCTCCAATTATTAAATTTGCTCACCTCAGGTAAAATTTTTCACTTTGCTACTCAATTTAAGTAAATTTAACCTCCAATTATTAAATTTGCTCACCCCAGGTAAAATTTTATATAATCTACCTCGAGAATGTATCCCGTGGGCGAATCGACCGCGATTGAAGACACGTTAAAATTTGCTGCATCTTCGACCCATTGAAATTCAGCGTATGGCAGGGGCTGACACATTGCCCATCCATACAAATTGTTCACATCAAAGTACATCAAGTACGATGACTGTTCAGATGCACCATAAGATGGCACGTACTTGTTATTGGCATGTGCATATCTTCCGGAACATTGACTTAAACCCCCACGTATACCGCGTTCGATAAACATGACCATATCGACGTCGGTGAGTAATTCGAATGTAATTTTGGTATGTTTTAGTATGGCATCCCACGTGAAACCAGGTAGAGTATAATAATGCGCTGAATCTAATCCGTAACTCTTGATACAACTTTCCCGAAAATTTTCAAAAATATCTGACAATAACAAGACATCAGTTTTTAAATACAAGTCGCTATATTCGCCCAAGGTTCTGATGCCGAAACGCTGCCAGACAGTCTCAGCGTCCGCGTAATCGGTCTCGGATACAGTCTCACCCGTTAACGAACTGTAGAATGATTCGCGCGGTGGTAAGCATGGATCCTGCAGCTGGTTCGCACAATCATGGTATTGATATGGAAAGACACTCTTCCGCGTCAATAAATTGAAATCCTCAATGGATAATGTTTTAAATTGGGATCGTACAACTTTTAATTGATCTGTGCTATGAAAAGATTCTAGTTTGTCGAGACTGGTATTGAGAAATTTGTATGAATCGATGAATCGCAATTTAATACATTTTCGCGAGCCTGATTCAGCCGTATCCTCTACATTTTTTGTGAATGAAATATATTTTTCTTTAGTTATGGGCAATACGTCAACGTGACTTCGAAAGCGGTAGCTATTTCTTCGATAATAAAGTGCGAATCATAGCCGGATAAATTATGAAAAACTATGAGGATGTAAAACGCATTTTTATAATTTAAATTGCACTCCGAATGTGCTGGACCTCTAAACCGTCCGGATAGATTCGGTGGTTAAATCAATCATGGGAACATTATTGGTCAGAATGGGTTTAGCAAAATTCGCAAAATTTTTCAGTTCATCAACAAACCACGAAACACAATCCGCGTCGCGGCGACATCAATAGGGGCCTTTACACGATCGTTCCCGGCGCGCGTTCCCGGCGTGCGTTCCAGCGCGCGGCACGAAAAAGTACTTGAACGCCGGAGCGCCGCTCCTTCGTGCGCGCCAGAAGATTATACTCGCCACTACTTAGAGACAACGGGTTCGGCCTCACATTTCTACGTGGACTCCATCCAATTTTTCGATCTACAAAACGATCAATGACATATCTTGATATACCTGGCTTATAGGGGATATCATAAATGCTATTACTGTAGGGTACACTGAAACATCTGTTTTTACGAAGCTACATTTGGTTGACCTGAAGATGCTATAAATTATGGAAATGGTTTAAGACTCAGTTATAACGACTGTAAAATTTTACAAGGGTACATTAAAATATCCAAATGTTTCCCCGGCAATGCGATGGCAAATGAAATTGCAGGTAACACATTCACTGTTCTGACGATCATAATTATTACTATTGACGGCAATAATTACCATGTCATTGCTTGTTTTAATATAAAAACTAATATTGATAAACAATAAATACACATAGGTATGCAAGTGATGTTATATGTAAGATAAATGATGAAGAGGTGTAATGTGCAAGATGTTTTGAAGAAAGGGGGTAGTCTTCTGATGGCGCGTGATGCAGGTCAAATTTTTCAGCCACGCTCTAGCGTGGCGCGCAAGAAAGCACCACACTCCTGCCCGCGCGCCAGAAAGCACCACGCTCCTAGCCGCGCTCCAACCTTCGCTCCAGAAGAGTTTACATAAGAGACAGAAAAAGTAGTTAGAAAAGGAAAACGGCAAGGGTTCGGCGTGGCGCGTGGATTTCCGACAGTTTTGAAATCCTGGAGCGCACGCCGAGCCTGGCAGCCGATCCTGGCAGCCAAGACTCCAGAAACAACGCCGTCGATAAGCCGTGCCTCGATGGGTTTCGAGTACTTCGACCCTCGAGACCAGGGGGGCCGTGCAATGTTGCCCCCTAAGACGTGACGAATCGAAAATTCTACATTTCTCACCGGATCTTGGCGAAAGTGACGTGAATCGTTTCCTTATGTTTTCCCGATGAAAATGGTCCAAAAACGACACAAATCGGATTGTAATTAAGGAATCTTCATAATAAATTGATTTCCATAACTTCGTTAAAAATAGTCCGATTTACATGAAATTTGGTATAATTTTCATTTGAAAAACATGAGAAATCCATCGGTATCACTTCCATATCGATACGATAAAGAATAAAGTATACAGTTTTTCTGAAACAGGTATGAATCCTCGGCCGACCGCAGCGAATCGAGGTCGGCGACCCACAGTCGAGGGTGAAATATTCATTACAGCGTATTAATAATTTCTTTATTCTTCATCGTATCGATATGAAAGTAACACTAATGGATTCCTGGCGTTCTCTCAATTAAAATTATCACAAATTTCATGCAAATCGGACTACTTTTACACAAACAATACAAATTATAAAAGGAGTAGGCATTTCTTAAACCCACTCTCTTATCGTATCGATATGGAAGTGACACCAATGATACCTGGCTCATCCAAGAGCCCAACGAGAGTGTAACTTATCCAAATCCATGATTAGATCGATGTAGACTCTGTGATCTGTACGGTAATCAAAATAATTGTGAAAACTTTGTTTTATGAAGGCTGCTCGGATTCCGTGGTCCGAACGATGGCCAGAACGAGCAAAGAACCTTGCTGATTGGCCAAATTTACCTTAAAGAGGAGTAACCTTCTCTCTGTGAGTTCGACGGTGTAGGAGGAACCACCTCTCCCTCTTCCATATCGATACGATAAGAGAGTGGGTTTAAGAAATGCCTACTCCTTTTATAATTTGTATTGTTTGTGTAAAAGTAGTCCGATTTGCATGAAATTTGTGATAATTTTAATTGAGAGAACGCCAGGAATCCATTAGTGTTACTTTCATATCGATACGATGAAGAATAAAGAAATTATTAATACGCTGTAATGAATATTTCACCCTCGACTGTGGGTCGCCGACCTCGATTCGCTGCGGTCGGCCGAGGATTCATACCTGTTTCAGAAAAACTGTATACTTTATTCTTTATCGTATCGATATGGAAGTGATACCGATGGATTTCTCATGTTTTTCAAATGAAAATTATACCAAATTTCATGTAAATCGGACTATTTTTAACGAAGTTATGGAAATCAATTTATTATGAAGATTCCTTAATTACAATCCGATTTGTGTCGTTTTTGGACCATTTTCATCGGGAAAACATAAGGAAACGATTCACGTCACTTTCGCCAAGATCCGGTGAGAAATGTAGAATTTTCGATTCGTCACGTCTTAGGGGGCAACATTGCACGGCCCCCCTGGTCTCGAGGGTCGAAGTACTCGAAACCCATCGAGGCACGGCTTATCGACGGCGTTGTTTCTGGAGTCTTGGCTGCCAGGATCGGCTGCCAGGCTCGGCGTGCGCTCCAGGATTTCAAAACTGTCGGAAATCCACGCGCCACGCCGAACCCTTGCCGTTTTCCTTTTCTAACTACTTTTTCTGTCTCTTATGTAAACTCTTCTGGAGCGAAGGTTGGAGCGCGGCTAGGAGCGTGGTGCTTTCTGGCGCGCGGGCAGGAGTGTGGTGCTTTCTTGCGCGCCACGCTAGAGCGTGGCTGAAAAATTTGACCTGCATCACGCGCCATCAGAAGACTACCCCCTTTCTTCAAAACATCTTGCACATTACACCTCTTCATCATTTATCTTACATATAACATCACTTGCATACCTATGTGTATTTATTGTTTATCAATATTAGTTTTTATATTAAAACAAGCAATGACATGGTAATTATTGCCGTCAATAGTAATAATTATGATCGTCAGAACAGTGAATGTGTTACCTGCAATTTCATTTGCCATCGCATTGCCGGGGAAACATTTGGATATTTTAATGTACCCTTGTAAAATTTTACAGTCGTTATAACTGAGTCTTAAACCATTTCCATAATTTATAGCATCTTCAGGTCAACCAAATGTAGCTTCGTAAAAACAGATGTTTCAGTGTACCCTACAGTAATAGCATTTATGATATCCCCTATAAGCCAGGTATATCAAGATATGTCATTGATCGTTTTGTAGATCGAAAAATTGGATGGAGTCCACGTAGAAATGTGAGGCCGAACCCGTTGTCTCTAAGTAGTGGCGAGTATAATCTTCTGGCGCGCACGAAGGAGCGGCGCTCCGGCGTTCAAGTACTTTTGCGTGCCGCGCGCTGGAACGCACGCCGGGAACGCGCGCCGGGAACGATCGTGTAAAGGCCCCTAATACGTCGATAGCGATGTATCGTAGGAACAATGCATGTAATATGCTATGCTATGCACAGTGTGGTGTTGATACGGGTGTAATTTATTATCACCCGCTCGATTGTCATCCATTTTCTCGATGATCCACTCGAGATCGGCGTACACCACAAATGGAAGTCGCTCCTTCCTGCAGTGATTGCCAAAACTTAGGAGATTGTTGCTTTCGCTGGGCAGCAGGATAGCGCAATCATTCATCTTGCTGCAGTCCAGCGAATGAAACTCCAACTTCTCGGCGGATGTGAAGTAGTGCATGCACTTGTAAACAAATTTTTTATTTAATTTTTCGCGAGACATTTCAACGTTTCATAAGTTTTCTATACGTACCGATCGGAGATAAATTTCTTTCCATTGCGCCTGCTCAACTGGGCGCTCACCAGCCGGGACAAGTTCTTGATCAGCACAAAGTGCCCTACATCACCGTTCTCTCGATTTGGCGTGTAGAGCAGGTTGACGTGTCGATCTCTCTTTTGGCTGGTGAGGCGCAGTGGAAAGACTGTCGAACCTTTCTTCGTCTCCTCCTCGAAACTGTACACGTTGACTGAGACACTGTTCTGCCGCTCAAATTTCCCAATTTGCGTCAGGGACATTGGAAACTCGATGCCCTGGAGATTTAACACCAATGTATAGTGCGGATATGAGCTTGGACGATGGGGGTTTCTTTCCGCAGGATGTAGAGCGGCGACCACTGCCCATGCGAAACATGCATTATCCTCGGATCGCATGCTAATTGTTGCATTCTTCAGCAATAAATCACGCGGCAATTTATGGTGACATCCCGCGCGCAGCGGATTGTATTTGTTGACATTGACGGTGAGGTTGAGGATTCTCGTCAATGCCCATCCGCTGTCGCGTTCCTGGATCTCTCCTAGCGATGCCAGGGTGGATTCGATGACGCATCGCTGGTACAACTCCTGCAGATCGGATGTGCCGAAGAGTTCGCGGTTTCGGGTGTTGATGCTTTTACAAGAATGCTTGTCACCCGCCACAAATTCGCAGTTGAACACCGTGTTCACTTTAAGGTTTCGATGTTTCCTCAAAGCACAACGCACATGTTCCAGCACGACGATCCCCGCATCCTGGAGGAAGTTGCGCGGCTCGATGTAGTGAGGAATTGCGTTTGGCAGTGCAAGCTGGTCAATGTAAGTAAAAATCATGTACAAAGGTTTACATATTTCATTTTTCATCGCCAAATAGTTAATTATTGTATTTCTTCAATTTTGCAATACATGATATCGACTGCTGAGTGCACATTGTATATCTACTTTTTGTTAAATTTCAGTTTTTATATGCAACAAATAGTTCTTGACATGTTTAAAACTATTATTCTCAAAAACACTAAAAGTGGACATACAATATTTGTACACTAAGCCATCAATATGTAGTATATGATTAACATTATTATTTAGACATAATAAAATATACAAATTTAATTATTAATATGATACTAATATCATATGTAGATTACGACGAATCTAGACTACAATAAAGACTAAAAATCAAAATGAAAATTGTATTTCAGAAATTTATTTCCTATTTGTAATGAAATTGTCTAACAAGGGCACATATGGAACCCACACACGTCGATGTTAATGGGGCTTTTGTATGAAGTAGTTCTCAGAAAAATATTTTGAGAACATCTTACCAAAGCTCCATTAAAATCGGCGTGTGCGGGTTCCATGTTCTC
Organism: Andrena marginata; assembly: GCA_963932335.1. Taxonomy (NCBI): domain Eukaryota; kingdom Metazoa; phylum Arthropoda; class Insecta; order Hymenoptera; family Andrenidae; genus Andrena; species Andrena marginata. The sequence goes on from OZ010663.1 coordinate 19,514,922, forward strand.
TTGTAACCAATACCATAGTTCCAGGATTCAATTTTGCCGCTTTTGATGATTTAGTGGACGGCACAATCCATTACAGGGTGCTGATTTTGCCAACAGAAATATATGGGAAGTGCCCACCCCTGTATGTAAACAACAAATTAAGGAATCATCTAATACTCCAAGTTATTTTAGAAGGAACTTATTCGCGCATGTAGAATGAGCGAATGTATTGTCGCGAGGTCTCTGTTCCCCCACATTACCATCCAGGCTTCGCTCTCTCCATGCACCGTTCCGATTCTCTTTCATATACCGGGTAATCAAATAAAACGTGTATTCTATTAAATTAGTGCCATATTACGAATTTAAAAAAGAGCCAATCAAATCCGACAAAAAGTAGAAACACACGGTAGATACGAAAGTGGCGCCACGCCAATGCTTTCGGCGCAGAACGAATGCGCAGCCGACAGACCATTGGTGGTGGCATAGCCAATGAGCGCCAACATGCGCAGAATCGGTCTAAACTCGTCGGTCCGCAAGTTCCTTCTAAAATGACTTGAAGTGTAGGAAAGGAAGGGATTAAGGTTCAATATACAATAGGATACGCACCTGAACAGAATGGTGTAGCCGAAAGGAAAAATAGTTATCTTTTAGAAATGGCGAGAACCATGCTAATAAGTGCAAATCTCCCAAACAAGTATTGGGGCGTGGCTGTTTGCACAACCAACTACTTGCAAAATAGGTTAGTTACAAAAGCAACTGGGATGAAACCTTTTGAAAGGTGATATAAAAAGAAGCCTTTCGTGAAACACATATATGCATTTGGATCAAGAGTGTGCGTGCACGTACCTAAAGTATTAAGGGAGAAGCTTGATGAAAAGGCGAAGGAACTTGTGTTCGTGGGTTGTGCACAATATGCGAAAGGTTATCGTTGTTGACTATTAGACAGAACCACAGACAAAATTACAATAAGTCGAGACATTAAATTCCTCGATGAAGACTATGGATCCGTAGAAGTTATAACTCTAAATGAGCAGAGTCAAACCGATGCAGACAATAGTATTGATAGCATACAAAAGGCGAAGAGCAGGAGTGAAATTACGGAGGAAGGTGAAGAATAACCAAGCGAAGACGTAATCCAGGAAGAGCCTAGCAACAAGGAGGAAGAATTGAGACGCTCATTAAGGAACAATAAAGGGGTTTCGCCCCGAAAATATTGTAGACAGTGGTTGGAAGCAATGAAGGAAGAAATGAACTCATTGGTGAAAGCCGATACAAGGACTCTAGTAGATAAGCATACTGACAAGAATGTGATAGGTTGCAAATGGGTGTACAAAGTCAAGACTGATGCGGAAGGAAAGATTACTAGGTTTAAGGCCAGGCTGGTGGCACAAGGTTATTCACAGAAATACGGTGTGGATTACAAAGAAGTGTTTGTACCAGTGGCAAGGCTGTGATGTCCCACCATTTTTCGCGCGGTCCTATTCCAAAATGTATTCATGAATCTCAAAATTACTCCACAAAAAATCTCAAACTCAACTCTTACCCCATCCCCCCAATCGCTGATCACCTTGATGTTGTACCTTAGCGGTCACCAACACAAGATGATCGATACAAAACTCCACCTCGATGATGTACCTTAGTGGTCCCCATCACGAGATGATCGTTACAAAACTCCGTCCCCTATTCGCCCTATGAGGCACGAATCCTTTCCCCAAAACGAATTCAAACAAGCCCCTCGTTACAAAACCCTCTTAAATCGAGACCACGTCTCAATCCCCTCTTTACGACTCACAGAGTCCAAGCCACTCTAACCCTTTTCCTATAAAATACCCAAGATCCATTCGACAAGTTGAGTATCTCCTAACGCAGTCATAAAAAACCCAGAAACCTAATTGCGACGCATATTTGGCGTACGTGACATAAATATGTCTATTAATAACCATACCGTTTGTAAAAACCCCGGAAGTCCTACTACGTCTTATTTTGAAATGTGTCAAGGTCTCTACCGCGCGTACCCCCGCATCACTCCTGTAAAAATACATAAATACGAGGTCCTGAGAGGCCGGACAGTCATTATTATCTCAGTATCCATTAAGTTGTCACTTAACGACTCTTTATCCTTAATTCAGTGCTATCAGTGATCAACAATCAACACTCCCCAACACAATCATCGTAAGATATTACAATTACCATTAAAATAACATATCACCTTCATCGTATCTTTGTATTGTTATAGCTTTTCATATTATTTTGTATTATTATTGCTTTTCATATTATTTTGTACTATCAACGCTTAGTGCGTATATGTACTTTGCCTTATTATTCTTAAGCTTTTGTATTTCATATTAATTATCTTATCATAGTTATCGCACTCTAAAGCTTATTGCTTTCACTTATATTATTTGTATTATTATTCATATTGCTTTCTATATCAACGCCTATTGCTTATCTTTTATTATTTTTGTATCAACAACGCTTATTGCTTATATCATTCTACTTAATTTCATGTGTTTCATGTTCATATTCTCACATTTTGATTAATTACCGTTTATATATATATCATGTGCTAATGCTCAACGTCCAACGCATTATTCTGTTAAACTCGTTATCACATAAACAGTGAACGTACTCTAGCTCAAAGTTAATAAACCTACTTGTTTTCAATCACGTTTACAATTATTGCGTGCATCCTCGGTTATAACGATTCCAAACAGAAATAAGCTGCCGCAGCAGCTGATTTCTGTTCGTAGACGCGAGAGCGTTTTCAGTATTTACAAACATACTACTGCATGAACCGTGCAATCCACAGAAAGACTAAGCGTGGTTTCTTTTACACGAATGCAGCGTTAAATCCTATTACGCAAACCACAACAAATACGAACCACCATAGCGGGTGTTCTCCAAGTGTACATTTGCCATCCCTGGTCGATTAGAGTGACGGATTTAATATTCGCGCCTGATCGCCTCCAGAAATTCTAAGAGTGACGGATTCAACATTCGCGCCTAAATTCCTCTCAAACCCTCAGTGTGACGGATTTAATATTCGCGCCTGGTCTTCCCTCAAAACCCTCAGTGTGACGGATTTAATATTCGCGCCTGGTCTTCCCTCAAAACCCTCAGTGTGACGGATTTAATATTCGCGCCTGGTCTTCCCTCAAAACCCTCAGTGTGACGGATTTAATATTCGCGCCTGGTCTTCCCTCAAAACCCCTCAGTGTGACGGATTTAATATTCGCGCCTGGTCTTCCCTCAAAACCCTCAGTGTGACGGATTTAATATTCGCGCCTGGTCTTCCCTCAAAACCCTCAGTGTGACGGATTTAATATTCGCGCCTGGTCTTCCCTCAAAACCCTCAGTGTGACGGATTTAATATTCGCGCCTAAGTCCCTCAAAACCCTCAGTGTGACGGATTTAATATTCGCGCCTGAATCCCTCAAAACTTCAGAGTGCGGGATTCTAGATTCGCGCCTGTCTTTTTCCTTCCCATTGTCGACGTTCCCAAAGACCTCACCCGGGACGTGACAAGGCAAACAACTTTTAGAATATTTCTGGCGGTTGCAGGAAAGCAAAAACTAACTGTGAGACATTTTGATGTAAAGAATGCTTTCTTGAATGGAGTACTAGAAGAGAACATTTATATGATGCAACCAGAAGGCTTTAAAGAAAGGGGTAAGGAAAATATGGTATGTAAGCTAAGAAAAAATATTTACGGTTTAAAACAGGCAGCTAGGGTGTGGAATGAAAGACTGGATTAAATCTTAACTAAAGAAGGGTACACGCAAAGTACAATAGATTTATTTTTATATACAAAAGGAATAGGTAACGAAAAAGTTGATATAATTATATATGTGGATGATATTACCGTGGCTAGTACAAAGACTGAATATATATTAGAGATGTTTAAGCATTTAAATAAGCATTTTGATTTAACAGATCTAGGCGATATTAGTTACTACGTAGGTATAAAGGTCGAAAGAAATAAAGACGGTATATTTTCAATAAATCAAACAGGGTATATTGATTGAGAAACTGTTAAAAACGTACAATATGTCGGATGCAAAAGATTCGAAAATTCCGTTAGACGTAGGATATGGTAAGGTGGAAGATAAATCTAAATTAATTGATAAAGAACCGTACCAAAGAATTATAGGAGCGCTAATTTATGTAGCAACTAATACTCGATTAGACATTTCAGCAAGCGTGTCGATTCTCAGTAGAAAAATGTTCGAACCCAGGGAAGCAGACTGGACCGAAGCGAAGCGAGTATTGCGATACTTAAAAGGTACAAAAGGGCATAAGTTAGAATTAGGAAATGTACAAAACGAAGAAGAGAAGGATACCTTGATAGGATACGCAGGTGCAGTTTGGGCACAGTGTGTAGAAGATAGTAAATTAGTTGGACCTGCAGGAAGCAAGACTGCGTATCGCTATCTTCAACCGAAGCAGAGTATGTTTCACTAGCGGAGGCATGCCAGGAAGTAACGGTGCTTCGAGAATTGTTAAAGGCATTCGACGAAGAGCAAAAGGGCCCAACGACAATCTTTGAAGACAATCAAAGTTGTCTGAAGCTAACCAGTGGAAATAAGTATAACAGGTAAACAAGACATGTCAGCGCTGAGTATAACTATGTGAAATACTTGCGTGCGACCAAAATTACAACTTATGAATACTGTCCGACTGAAGTAATGTTAGTTGATTTGCTAACAAAGCCACTGCAGCGTGTAAAGTTAAAGAACTTGAGAGAGTTGTGCTGTATGAGAGATATGGCGAAAAGAAATGAGAATTTAGTTGAGGAGGAGTGTTAAAAGACAACGAAGTTCTTATAAATACAGTGTGTTAGTTTCTAGTTTTTAGGTTAGGTTAAGTTGGTAACGGAACTAGGATAAGTTGACATAAATGCATAAAGTATGTGAGAGCCGTGTTCTGTTGTACTCGTGGTTGTATTAAGACAGTGCACACGTGCGATAAGAAGCTCTAAAATTGTATCTTCACAAATCGACAGTAAACCCGAAGTATACAAAACACGAGTTTAATTATATCGAATAGCAGCTCCAGAAATTCTGTGCTAACACTGTGTTGTATTTATTGGGAAAATATTTAGATATGTGTACATTATTATGGTACGTTGCGAACAATGTCTATTATCGAATCCAAGCCCAAAGCTAATAATTCACAATCTAACAAAGAATGCGGTTCGAAGTAGTCGCTTTCAGAAATGAGTTTTTCATAGTCCGCGGTCGGTGTCGTAATGGCGCGTATAATGGCGACAAAGGAAGCGTATTTGCTGCTTACGGAGTTTAGAATTTCTGATAACTACGAGAACGTATGATCCATGCAGCGATCGTATTTGACAATTTGGCGTATCGTAGCTTCGGCCATGTATATGGTGGAACTGCCATCCGCTATTTTGGCAACTCGTTGACTGTTGGATGTTGATTCGCGTGATGCAGTTGTGTCGTTACGGAAACGTTGAAGTATCTTCGTTTCTTGCTGCAGCAGAAGTTTCCATGTAGACATGGGGAAACACAGTTCGTTGGATTTGCTGTCGACTATCGCGATTTCAACGCGACACGAATCCTGACCGATGCGAATTCCAATTACGATGCGTTTGTATGCTGTCAATATCAATGGGTAATCACGTCCCATGATTCGTATGATGGCTTTCGTGGGCGATGTTGTAGAGTTATCGCTGTAAGAAACACGCACAGAGTTGATTTGAACGGTTTCGTGTAAATCAGCACTGCACAAGGAGCTGTTTTCGGCGCCTAGCGGCGAGCAACCCGCTTGTCCGGTTGCTATGGTTAGAATCGGCGAGGAAAATTGCAGTAGTGTATGTGCATTTGGTATGATTTGAACCTAGCCATATATACTTACGCTACGAGCACGCACATACACTACTGCAGTTCTCCTCACCGATTCTAACTTTAGCAACGGGACAGGTGGGTTGCTTGCCACTAGGCGCCGTAAACAGCTCCTTGTGCAGCGCTGGTGTAAATCAAAAAGTCTGCAAAAGTGTACTACGTACCTTATATTCGAACAGCGCTGTTTAGTAGGAAAATCCGTATCGTTGCAGCGGTTGAGGTGGTTTTCACCCATGCGAAAAGCATCGTTGAAATGTCGGTTAAACATGTTGAATACGCACTGCATCTGAGTCTTCTGAACGGTTGCGGAGTGTAACTGTGCAGGCACTAACGTACGCGATGTAACGTGGTCCGCAAGACTGATCAGTGCCTATTTTATAGTGGTTTACACTCATACATGTGCAAAAGTACAGTGTGTTGGTGGTTGGGGTGGTAGCCATCGTCGTTGCGGGAGGAGGAGAAGGATGTGTAGGAGGTGGAGGAGGCCCCCTCCAGGGTCGACCGCTTTGAGCGTGGTGAGGGGGCTCTGGGAAGGTGGCTATGTTCTCCTACGGGCGCTACGTACGGAATATAGTTCCGGGCCTAGCGGCCGTCGAGGGATGCTGCATTCCTGGCTAAGGGTCAGCCGTGCTCCAGCGACAGGACCTGAAATTAGAAGAAAGAGACGGGCACAAAGAATCCGAGTTCAAGATCTAACTCGTTACTTATCTGATGCTGAAGTTCCGGAGAACGTGCCTGGGCTGCTTTCGGTGGAACCTGAAAGAAGAGGAAGAAAGAGTTAGAAGACCTACGAGCGGGGATTATGGATAGCCCCCGGGGGTTCCCTCCCCCCCACCGCTGTCGCGGTGGGACGAGTGGGGCCCTCCTGAGGGGTTTCGATACAACAAGGAATGGTAGATGGGGTGTGAAGTCGAATAGGACCTCCCACCGGTCCCGTAGACCAGGACCGTTCGGGGTCCCCCCGGAATAATTACCGATAGAAGGCCGTGGTCAGAACATCAGGGTTGACGCTACCGCCCTTCAAGGAATACAATGGAAGACAAAACAAAAGCAACAGCCTCGGATGAAACACCGTTGCTTTTGGAGGGTCACCCAAACCAACTCGCAGCTAGCGGCGGGTTTGGACCGGACGATGCTAGCGGCAGTGTCTCGAGACGGCGGAGCACTGCTAGCCTTACGGCAAAATATGCTACAGCCGAGACCGGAAATTCAAATAAGGGCAATGAGATGATTTTGATTGATTTGGATAAGGAGAAGGATGATGACGACATGGAATTACACACAGGACACAAGCACGATAAGGCGGTCCCGTTCACAAACCCGAGTACTCTCGATTCCTGGAAGACAGGGAGCTCAAGGCTGAGTACTCACAGCGATACAGGGAGGCCGGTAACAGCTACTCCGAAGATGGGACGGGAGAAAAAGTAGAGGACAGCATCGACTGGGCCGAAGGACTCGAAAATTCGCTCAACTTCAGCTGCCGGCGCTTCGGATACTAGAAGCGAATACGAATCGGACGTGTTCGTAACACCGATGAAAAGCCTTGGAAGGAATGTGGAGAGTGATACGGAAGAACGGGCTGTCTTCGGTATAATGAGAAAACAGGGGAAAACGATGAGGATGCCGCCCGACGCTAGAAATGGGGGACATCAAACCCCTGAGAAGATAGCACCCCCAAATTCGAATTTTTGGAAAAACTCGATGCCATTCGCTTGTCCATCATTTGCCCATGTTTGCCCATCCAAAATTTTCGTTTGCCCACCCAAAAGAAAAAGAAAATCCAAAAGAAAATTGCGGCAAAAATAAAAATTTTTCATCAACATCCCCATGAAAACATTTTAATGATTTGGCAGTGGGAAATGATTGCCCATCGTTTGCCCACGATTGCCCACCCAACAATTTTTTTTCTCACCACTCAAAAAAAGTTACGAAAAAAAATAAAAAATTTGATTTCACCAACCACCATGAATACATTTTAATATTTTTAAAGTTGGATACGAATGTACCCGTACTGGCCACGTTTGCCCACCCAATAATTTCGTATGCCCACCCTCCAGAATCGAATTAAAAAATAAAATCCGCGAAAAGAAGGGTACTGGAGACGCGATCGCGTTAAAGTTCGATTTTTTCCGAAAATATTATCAAAATCGATTGTTCTTACCGTAAAGGTTTAATGTGTTTGGTGGTATATTATCCAAAAATTTTGCACACATTTCTTCCCGTCACTTATTCGAACGACACTTTAATTTGTAGCTCTCATCGAATACTTCACACTTTTCACACATCTGCAGCGTGTGCAGAATAGCACTAGAGTCTATCAATGCTTTTCTAGGCATTTTTCACTAATCACCACATTGAAATCTCAAAAATGGATATTAGAGTTACTTCACAAGTCGTAAATGAACGCACGATCTTGCAAGAGCCGTGGCCGAACTCTGAAGACTGACTGACTTTCGTGCGTCGTTGGAAAGAATTCGAAATTATCGGAAACATCTGTTTACGTTTCAGCAGTGGCACTTGACGCCGCGACCCTTTAGGGCAGCGAAGCTGAGGTGGGAAGTCCGAGGACGCAAGCATCCATAGCGTCTTCTACGTGCTGCGTGGAATAGGGTGCTCGAAGCCAATGAAGCAGCGGGCATGCCACGGATATGGAAACCTCTAGTAGTGTGCTCTTAGGTTCTACCTAAAGGTAAAGTTCCACGGCTCGTGGCTCGGCGCGTCGGCTCGGCTCGTCCAGATTCGGCGAGTTGGATTGGCGAGCGTGAGTCGACGAGCCACGCGCCGTGAAACTTCACTTTAAGGGTACGAGCCTTCACGCACACTGCTACAGGTTTCCATGTCCGTGGCATGCCCGCCGCTTTATTGGTTTCGAAAAATAAATAATATACTCCCGCAAACATATTTTGAAATTACATTATCTGAAGAGCAATGGATAAATATTAATCCGAGACAATGACCACATTTAAGTGGAATTTTCATCAAAATCTTTGCCCACCTTTAAAAAAAAACTTGGATAATGTATGCTTTACACTAAATACTCGTTACCTATTGAAAGAAATGTGACGTTCTACTATTCGTCGACGTGTATCGACGAAAAGTTTTTTTTTATTGTCTATTCTGTTCGTACCGACAGGAAAAGCGCAACTAGCTGGTTCGAAAAACTCGCCGGAATAATCGGACACAGTGTCTCGCCAGGTTCGTCGTTTATGGCGGTATTTTCCCGCGAGTCGGCCCTGGACAACGTTACACGCGCGTAGGGATGGTTACCAAATGTACCACCCGCCGACAGAACCATATACCTCTGAAGTCGAAGCGAGGAAAGTCGAAGTCCCAGAAAAAATGGCACGATGTCGATTGTCCCCTATTCGACATCTGGCAGGCAAATGTTCTCCCACGAATACGTCGGAAATAAGTTTTGCCCGATTGTAAACGCTGAGTGGAAAGTCTGAAAACTGTATACCCTGACCATGGAAACTATCCTTGACTTTCCAAAGCAGCCTCGCGTGGCGAGCTCCCGCGGCAGTCTCGCGCTACCTCCACCATGATACGCAACAATACAGTCATAAACCGCGACTCTGATGAGACTCTCTCGCCGGTCAACCAGGCTAGTTTTTCGGAAACAACTGGTTCCATTAGACCCGAAATATACTAAAATTTTATATCTGAGGTTCCCGTTCCCTGCGCATAGAGAGTTCAATGTAATGTATTTAGATTTTACTAAAAAGTCGGAATTGTAGAATTCTATGTATCCGTATTTCACAGTTTGGTCTGTAGTTTACGTTGACAAATTTAGGCCAAAATAGATTAACAATTTATAAGAAACAGGAGTAAAAAATAACTACTTTTTTATATATTGTTTAAACCAATTGACGTATTACGAATTTGATTGCGTGGCTGAATTTGTTATAAAAAAATAGATCAGTTTCGCTTAACAGATTATTCTCCACGGTGCATATTTTGCGAGATATTGGGGCAAACGTGTTTTTCACCCCCCGATATGGATGATTGCCGATTGGTGTCAAATATTTAATGTTTTAAAATTGAAAATTTGATATCAGCGCTCCACAGATTAAACCAAAGGAATGTAAAAGGAGCGGTTAAATTTCCAGTTCGTAGTATCTACTATTACTGCAATATCTTATTTTTGCATAATTTTATATACTGAAGAATTGCGCAACAAAATTAAAAGAATTTTGTTTAAAATTTTGACTTGTGTCTTATTATCAAAATCTATCAGTAAACATTTTCTTAAATGTTCTTTACACGATTGCTATTGCGCGCCTGAAATCAGTGGACGAAAGCCAGACCACGGTGGGAAAAGGTCGAGGGTGGAGACAACTCGACTTTCCCCAAACGGGCATTTGGCAACACTCAAGGTCAAGTCCCTTCTAACATCGACGGAAATTCGAGCCTAACCCTGAGTTGTAAACATCTGCAGCGCAGAAGCCCGGGTTAGACCTCAAACATTGCCTGTCATAATAAATTATACAGTCCTGTGCCTGTTACAGGGTGTACAAAAATATTAAAAAAAGGTCGAATTATTTGTTGCCCCGGGCAGTTCCTTCGCGTGAGCGGTGTATCAAATATCGCCAAAACTATTTGTCCGATTTATTTCAAACCTGGTACACATATTCCTAATGATATTATCTAAAACGTAGCACAACATTTTTTTATGCGATAACCCAATCGTATATAATAAATGTCTTAAGTTTGCCTTGTTAGGTAAATAATGACTAGTGATATTCACCTTGCTCTCATTTTTACAATAAATTTTTTTCTTCTCAAATCCGTATGCTGCATTGTAGATATTTTATTAATGAATATTAGAATCATGGTCTTTCTCATGTTAGATAAACCTGGGCGTCATAATTGTATACATCGTTCACGCGCGTCACGGCGGAGGAGCTTTACGGGACAAGAAATAACTCGGCATTTTGATAGGAGTAAATGATATGTTGAATTTTTCCTGCATTTCTTGGGGTTGAGAGACACTGCGCGTGGTGACAAAACGGGCTTTGAGCGAAACAAAAATTCGAACGGCAATCAAGAACGTCGTAAGGTCTTTAAGAATTTTAGTCATTCTTCGGCCTGAGCTAATCCGCATATTGCTCTGCCGGTTCGCCGACTAGCGGGGCAATACGGTCATAAACCGCAACCCTGGCGACAAACTCTGACCGATCAGCCTGATTAATTTTTGGGGACTAGGGACGGTAACCCCAGCCAACCCCCTCAGTTTTTACTTCAATATGCCAGATGTAAGAAAGGTGCCATCAACGTAGCAATTAAAATGTATCACCCAACATTAATACGCCTCGCGGTTCAGCAACATCTAACAATTACTCCAGCTAATTTGTAAATAAATATGAAAAATACCCAGAATATGCAAAATTACAAATATATTTTTAAAATCCTCTTAATGATGAAATATAAATCAGTCAAAGTTCCACTTGTTTAATCCATTACTATGTCTATATTATATCTATTTCTTCATTTATGCCTATTTAGCTATTAACGGGTAACACCCTTTATGAATGTATTTCGTCATCCTGAGACACTCGAAAGTAGACGATTTTTTTTACAAATACTGTGAGGCTGAAAATTATTTCTTTACTTCTTATGTGTAGAGCATGTATTAACGCATATGTTGTTTAAATATTGTACAAAAATATTAAACAATGGTCGAGTTATTTCTTGTCCCGTGAAGCTCCTCCGCCGTGACGCGCGTGAACGATATGTATACAATTATGACGCCCAGGTTTATCTAACATGAGAAAGACCATGATTCTAATGTTCATTAATAAAATATCTACAATGTACCATACGGATTTGAGAAGAAAAAAATTTATTGTACAAATGAGAGGTAGGTGAATATCACTATTCATTGTTTACCTAATAAGGCAAACTTAAGACATTTATTATATACGATTGGGTTATCGCATTAAAAAATATTGTGCTACGTTTTAGATAATATCATTAGGAATATGTGTTCCAGGTTGGAAATAAATCGGACAAATAGTTTTCGATCGGCTCGAAGATCGGTTCTTTCGGCCCTCTCTCTTCTTTACAATCCGCCCGGTTCTTCCGGGCCGCTTGAAAAAATTCAAGTACTTGGTTCTATCGAAGCCGCTCGGTTCTTTCGGGTACCTGGCTTGGCTTGCTTTTTCCGGGTACGTGAACAGCTCTAGCCGGTACGAAACATTTTATTATTTTATTGATAGTGGCATGTATCCGCATAGGTCCTACGCTGTAGGGGCGAAAGGCCGTTTTACCTGTACCTGCAGCTAAATCCGTGCGGACAAGGTGACGCGGAAAGAAACAAGACAATTAGAAGGCAACACAATTATAAAAGCGAAAATAGGAAATGGGTGTGATGCATGTCCTAATGGAAATACCAAGTTCTGTATTTGTCATTAGATCTTTATGAAAATGATTGATGCCGATCCATTCCTGGTGTTTTCCGATGATACCAAATACGATATAAATCTGGACATTTTTTAAGGAAACTGTATCACATGTGATATCATTTTCATTAGGAAAACACCACGAACTATTGCCGTTACTTGCACGAAGATTTTACAACGTATAATGAAACAGGTCAACTGTGATTTAAATAAATTTATTTTATTTCTTGTGATTTCACATGCTCTTTCAGAAATATTCCCCATCCTCATTCAAACGGATTGGTACACGCTCTGTACATAAGAAGTAAAGAAATAATTTTCAACCTCATAGTATTTGTAAAAAAATCGTCTAATTTCGAGCGTCTCAGGGTGGCGTAACCCCTTAAGGCGAGCACGGCGACGGCACGCAGTGGTCGGAATAGTGGTAGTAGGGAACATTTGATTGAAAAATAAACTTTCTCCTATCGAAATCTACTGAGTGTACTCTACTTCCTAAATCTCCATTAGCCTCGAAACTGAAGATATTAATAATATTTAATAAAAATTGTAATTGGGATAAAAGTTAAAGTTGGACATTATACAGATAGCATTTTTCACGAGAAAAAAAACTGCTTCCTTCTTAGAGATGCCCTGACAACCCTGTTTAATATTTCTTCTCCGCTGGGTTCTAACGTGAAGAGCATTCTTTTGCGTTAAGAATTAACACCGTTAATTAAAATTTTTGTTCCTAATGTATTAAGAAAGTAACGCTCAATGAAATAGAGCAAATTGTCAACGTTCTGTATAAATTGACAAGAAATATCTTTCAAGTCCCAACGAGTCCCACGTTCTAACCAATTGGAATATTTTCAGCACACCTTTCTCTACACAATCATGCAAAAAGTATTTCCCTTTTCAGTCCATTCTTCAAATTATTACGTTTAAAACTGTCAGCGTTACGTCATTTTACGTATATACGTTCGTATCCATCATATTATTATTGTGTTACAAAGGGTTTTTACAAATACTTATTCATACAGGGTGTCCCAAAAATGCTGCGGTTCCTTGAAGGGGGTGATTCAGGGTGATTGGAAACAACTTTTTCCTTTGCGAAAATGTTCTCCGAGGTTTCGTTAACGAGATATTAACAAAAAGCACCGACCAATCAGAGCCCGAGATTGGAGGCCGAGTTCCCGCGGTAGCGTGGCTGCGCGCCGCGCTGCGACTACGAACAAGCAACTCGGCATGCATCGAAGGAAATTGCAGAGAATGGCAAATGAAAAAGAAGTAACAAATAAAATCGAACATTTTGTCATGGTTTGTTTGTCATTTAAAGTGAAAAATGAATAAAGGATAAATGGATGAAAATCATGCGTAACGTAAAAAGACAAATACAAAGGTTTTTTTTAGAAGAATCGAAAATAATAATTACTTGGAGTGAGAGGATAAGGAACACGTAAATTTCCTTTTTTAATAACGTACAAACGAAAAGGTAATGCAACAGGGAACGAGCGAAAAGTGATCGTAGTTCGTTATTGTGATAAAAATTCATAGTTCAATAACGTCCAACACTATTATTGATAATGAATAACTCCGTTTAAAAACTGCGAAAAAAATTTACGTACGGAAATTTGGAGAATTATCACCGGAAATTAGCCATAACCTGCGTTAAATTTAAAAAATAATAGTCGCCAATAATGTACCTAAAACTCACCCTTTCGGAAATTCACCTGCAGCTTGAAAATCTGTGTCACTAGGTCACTGAACCGATCCTGGTCATCGACAGACGCGCCGAATGCACAGCTGATCTCAGGTACATGACGCCATCCAAAGTTAAAGGTCGCAACGTCAAGTGCGTCCGGGTTAATGTACCGAATATTCACTTCACTGCACGGCTACTAACACTGATCACTTAATTTATTTTTCATGGAACGTGTTGTTCCTACGTTATAAAAATTGGTGGAAATGAATTTTTACCTGGCGTTCGGAGCCGTGGGTATTTCCGCGCAAATTCTCACGCTGCAGCACTTGCGTCCTCGTTGTTCGGGGGGTGCAACCAGAACATCGCGCAATACTCTTAAGCAGAGAATATTTCTGCGACGTGATTGCTTGCTGACTGACAAGATTTTTTCCAAGCGACTTCTTCTACCCTCAAATAGTTTCTCTCGTGGCATTATGAGTTGACCCCCACCAGGCCAAGAGGCTTCAGGTTAAAAGAAGCCAGCATATTTTCGAAACACACGTGCTTCGCAGAAGTGCAACGAACGGACTATCGTGCACTTTTACAAAAGTCCGCGTTCCGTCCTTTTACTGCCAATGTACTCATTACTTCGAGGTAGGCAGCAGACACCACGTGTTTCGGTTCAAAAGGGACGGAAGAGAAGAGAAACAGAAAGTCTTCGAGTTGCTATAAAGAAAAAAATCCTGTTTCCAGTTTCCATTTTCCGATACTCTGAGTTCACGTCTGGTACGAGGCGGAACCAACTAAGCCATAAATTACCCACAACTGTAGGAAACCGTTGTCTACCGTCGACTAGTGGGACAGTACGGTCATAAACCGCGACCCTAGCGAAATGCTCTGCGTCGACGAATTCCGTGGGAGTGAAGCCTTGGGGAGGAGATACTGCTGTGAAGAGGATCTCTTTAGGACAGTGGCCGTTTGGGAGGGATGCACGTGGTGTCTGCTGCCTACCTCGAAGCAATGGGTACATTAGCAGTAAAAGGACGGAACGCGGAGTTTTGTAAAAGTGCACGATAGTCCGTTCGTTGCACTTCTGCGAAGCACGTGTGTTTCGAAAATATGCTGGTTTCTTTCTACCTGAAGCCTCTTGGTCTGGTGGGGGGTCAACTCATAATGGAACGAGAGAAACTATTTGAGGGTAGAAGAAGTCGCTTCGTAAAAATCTTGTCAGTCAGCAAGCAATCACGTCGCAGAAATGTTCTCTGCTCAAGAGTATTACGCGATGTTCTGGTTGCACCCCCCGAACAACGAGGACGCAAGTGCTGCAGCGTGAGAATTTGCGCGGAAATACCCACAGCTCCGAACGCCAAGTAAAAATTCATTTCCACCAATTTTTATAACGTAGGAACAACACGTTCCATGAAAAATAAATTAAGTGATCAGTGTTAGTAGCCGTGCAGTGAAGTTAATATTCGGTACATTAACCCGGACGCACTTGACGTTGCGACCTTTAACTTTGGATGGCGTCGTGTACCTGAGATCAGCTGTGCATTCGGCGCGTCTGTCGATGACCAGGATCGGTTCAGTGACCTAGTGACACAGATTTTCAAGCTGCAGGTGAATTTCCGAAAGGGTGAGTTTTAGGTACATTATTGGCGACTATTATTTTTTAAATTTAACGCAGGTTATGGCTAATTTCCGGTGATAATTCTCCAAATTTCCGGCGTGTACGCGGTGCACCGTTTGATGGTGAATATAAAATCTCGAAAACCGCTACAACGATTTGGATGAAAGTTTAATGAGAGATGCAGAAAACCATTTCCTACGATCTGTCGGGAGCAGATTTTCAAGATAAATTCTTAAAAAAAAAGATAAATATTTTTCATATAAGAAATGGATAAAATCGCATTTTTCAACATGAAAATAGTATTTTTTTCAAACATCTGTTCTCGGCACATTATAGGGAATGGTTTTCTGCATCTCTCATTAAATTTTCATCCAAATCGTTGGAGCGGTTTTCGAGATTTTATGTTCACCATTAAACGGTGCATCGCGTACACGCCCTTACGTTTTTACTCACAACTTTGATATACTTAGAGATATTTAAACTTTTTTTTTGTTGTTGAAGCTCCTAGAATAACGATTTAAAATAGAAAAAATCGTTCTCTCTATTGTTAATTATCACTTTACAATTTGCGTTTGAAAAAAACCTGTTTTTGTGCTACCAAGGGTAACCTACTCCATTAAGTACTATTTGACTTTTCCTTATAACTCAGAAACGAAAAGTTTCTCCAACATGTGATTTAAAACACTTAAAGAGGATTAAATAAACTACTGAAAAACAGTTTTCAAATTTTTTATAAGAAATAAGTAGAAAAAATTGAAGAAAGAAACATTAAATAAACGTAGAATATATTTAATTCTATATCAATAGAAGGGGATAATTCTTTCCTGTTTTTTTGGCGCAAAGTTCATTCCGATATCTTTTATAGTTTAAAAGTTATACACGAATGTGAGTAACTACTCCTGTTCCCACCACTGTGCGACGGTGTTACGCTATGCGCCAGGCTGGCGCCAAAAGACAAGGATCATCCCAAACCCACAACAAAGGACAATCGCATAACTTCTCGTTAGGTCCACTCGATACACCTTTACCGATAGATCCTAGCGCTAGATCTCTCCGGACCTTCGCAATAGATCTTGGCGATAGATCTCCCAAGAGTATCTTCCCGCCAAATCTTCCCGTCTGACTTTCCCGCCTGATTTTCCCGCCATACTTTCCCGCCAAAAACCGAGGAAAGCGTCGTGCCCTCAAGGGGTATAAAACCTCTGGAGCTCGACCGACGAGAGAGACTCCAGTACGAACCTTCGACTCAAGCACTTGTTAACGCGTAACCTTAAGCACCGTTTTCATTCTTGTATCAAAAGTCTATTCACAATAAAACTCTGAAGTTACTGAGAAAGCACGAGTGTCTTCTCTACATCGTAACAACGGGCTCGGCCGCCAGGCCTATGCACACAGGGCCAGTGCGGGGGTATAAATAGCCCTGTATTCCTGACCGGGGAATATCAGTTATTCGACACCCTCTGGACGATACGCAGGCTACTTAAGAGATAGAGTCGATGGATACTGTAAGTATTAAATTTTTATACTATTAAACCGGATGATTCTTCCGGTAGAGTCCTCAAATCGAATCATGTGCCTAAATCAGACTGTTTTTAAGGAAGTTAGTTTCACTTTATGTAAATAAATTTTTCATGTGGGTCATTTACATTCGGATGACATAACGACGTGCGTTACGAAAAACAACACATCTGTCTTCGTTTGAACACGTTTGCGTAGTTTGCCGCCAAAATAATACGATACAGATATAAATTAAAATTTTCATATGTGTTTTCTTTAGAGATTAGATGGAGTCATTATTTATTAAACAACAGTTTTAAAAGTTGAATTCTTCGATGCACCATGCACTTCAACAATTTAAACCGATTACGCGCCGAAACGTTTCTGTCGTATAATTGAACGATCAAACGAACTTACCTGTAAGTGAATTTCGATCGCAATTATATGAAGAGCCTCGTTCGAGGAGATTACCAGTGTAGTATCCTCTTCGTTCCACTAGGTGTCACAACGTTTAGAGTAAAAACAAAAAACTGCTCGCCGATCTTCTCCCTGCCATCCCGCTCGTGCCTCATATTTCTGAGTATCTTACTTAAAATTGATCACCTTTTTCAGGGTATGCGGGGTAAATAATTTTGGGTGGGATGTAATCTCCTCAAATGAGGCTCTTCATATAATTGCGATCGAACTTCACTTACAGGTAAGTTCGTTTGATCGTTCAATTATATTTCGCGCCTCGTTCTCAGGATTACCAATGTAGTTGTTTAGAGACAATATCAATTTTAAGCTGTTGCCAATCAGATACAAACACATTTTTATATCTAAATATATATATTATTCATATACATTATCTCTGTATATAAAGTTCTTTTACTTAAACCAAATTTAGTTATTTCCTTCCTCTAAGAACAGCCTATCTTACTCTTATGACTGTAAAATTGCACTCGCAAACTTATGGCTCTTTGACTGTATTGGCCTATTATAGAATCTCGCGAACACTCGTGAACCCTCTGTCCAGCCTGCTGTTCTCCGAATCGTATTCAGATCTACACCTCTGGCGAGGGCTGCTGACGTTACCGCGTGTCTCATAGAATGTGCAGCAAACATTGTAATATCTATTCCACTTTTCTTTAGTACGGCTTTAACCCATCTACTGATCGTCTGAGGGCCTACCCCTTTAAAGGTTTTTTTTTGTTGCGATGAACAATGGCTCTACCTCTCCTCTTATATTCTGTGTTAATTGCAGATGTCTAGTCAAGGTTGACACTATGCATAGCTCTGGTTTCTCACTGTATTTCGGTAGTGTCAGTAAAGGTTAAAAATGACTCGGCCCTGATGTCTTAATCAATTCCGGGATTCTAATGCTCAATCCTTCTGCTGTTTGTCTTATATTTCTAATATTAATACTCGCTAAAGTTTGTGCTCTATGAGCCATATATAATGCAAATAAGACGACCGTCTTTTCTGTTAAATCTTGTAATGATAAGTTACATAATGGGTATAATTTTTTTAGATATTCTAGCACTATTCCTACATTCCAAGTGAACGCATACTTTGGTCTTGACGGTCTTAGTTTGTACACTCCCTTCAAGAATCGACTAATCACCGCGTTTTCACCTATCTTCTTACTTGAGATAACCGAGATCCGCTGACCTATGAGTATTGAGCGTGCCATACGAAGCCCCTGAGTCGAACGACTTCGTTAGAAATAACAGAACACTGTTCTGGTCCGGTTTAAAAAAGGCTACCTGACATTTCTCACAGAAACACAACCATTGTCTTAAACTCGCTCCATATTGCTTAATCGTGGACTGCGTTAACGAGGCTAGCAGGATTCTGACACTTTCATATGGCACACTCTTTCTTAGAAAAGACTCGCTGATACTTTCCCTGCAATCAAAGCCAAGTGTTCTGCCCTTGGATGTTGTTTTGACCTACAGGGAGACAACAATAAATTAGGGCTTGGTTCAAAAATCAATGGTTCACCCACTAATAATGATTTAAAAAGCGGGTACCAGGGCTGGTTTGGCCAGTCTGGCACCACCAGAATACCGGATGCTCCTTCCTGCTTAATTTTAGCAAGTACTTTTAACGTAAGAATAAAAGGGGGAAACACATAAAAATTCAATTCTGCCCAACTTATTGTGAACGCGTCTATTTCGAAAGCTCCAGGCTTAGGAAACCATGAGACGAATTTTTTACATTTAGGATTTGATTTTGACGCAAATAGATCTATTTGAGGGTTACCAAAAAAATTAACAATCTTGTTAAAAGCAGACTCTGCCAATTCCCATTCTGAATCATCATTTCTCAATCTCGACAGCGCGTCTGCCTCTACATTATCACGAGATGCTATGTAGACCGCGAATAAGAATATGTGTCTTTTTTCCGCCCATTGCCAAATTTCTCTTGCTAGGGAGTTGTACTTTGGAAATCTCACTCCTCCCATTTTATTTATGTAAGCGATAGCGGTAGTGTTATCTATTCTTAACAATATTTGACAGTCCCGTACATCGGAGGCTAGTTCTACTACCGCCAGTTTAACTACTAATAGCTCACGATAATTGATATGTAAATTTCTCTGTGTATCATCCCAAAAACCAAACACTTTTCTTTCGTCTCTTACGGCTCCCCAACCCGTGTTCGAGGCGTCTGTATAGATCGTTGTCCTAAAATTCCTTGTTCTAATCTGGTTTACCATTGATTTCACTGTTTTTTCCCACCAGCACAAATCTGGTTGAATCACTTTCGGAACTGAGATCTTTCCTTTATAGTTATGATCATTAAGAATAAGTGCGATGAGCTTTTCCCTTTCCAAGATCTTCGTGTACAACCAACCATACTCTATGGCTGGACAGGCTGCGATCAATTTTCCTATTAGTTGGGCAAATTCCTCGATCGAACATGTTTTCTTTGTCTGAAAAATTTCTATCAATTCCGATAATCGCGTTCTTTTATCATCTGTCAACTCAATAGTAACCTGGATTGAATCTAAAACGAATCCTAGAAATTTACATCTTGTTCGCGGAACTAAGCAACTCTTCCGTCTGTTAATAAGGAAACACAGTGAATTCAGTAAGTTGACCGTCTCCTCGACATTGGTTTCACATGCTTGGTAATTTTCTCCCATACACAGAATATCGTCCAGATACACCACTGACGCGTAGCCCCTACTTCTTAACATACGTATCGCTGGTTTCATTATTTTTGTATATACTCAGGGCCTCGTGCACAAACCAAACGGTAAACATGTAAACTGGTACAAGGTCCCTAAAAATCTAAATCTCAAACACTTTCTACTATGTTTATGTATTGGAACTACATAATAGGCATCTTCTAAATCTATCGTACTCATAAAGACGCCTGGGAACATCAATCTCGTTGCAGTGCGTATGTCTTCCATCTTAAAGTGTATTGGTTCCATGAACTTGTTTAACTTTTTTAGATTTATAATGAATCTAAACGACCCATCTGTTTTAGGAACTAAAAAGTACGATTATAGGAATTGGTTTTTCTCTGGCTTGCATGTTTCAATTGCTCCCTTACCCAGGAGGGCCCTGATCGCTCGTCTAATATTTTCTATTTCTTTGTTAGAGGTAAAATGTTCAGTAGGTGGCTGCTCTTGTACAATTGGTTTACAAAATTGTAATTTATACCCACTAATGCATCCCAACACAAATCTATCTTTCGTAATTTTCCGCCAGTTGCTTATAAAATTTTTTAGTCTTCCAGTTATACCTACCCCTATCTGAATTTGGTTTTTGTCCTGCTGCTCCTCTGATTCTGAGTTCGGGAGTTGTATGGTGTCTGTCTGTTTCTGAAGTACAATTTTTGTCTGGCCGGTCTTGGTACATTTGAAGTATGCGCCTGATTGGAAAACGGCCTTCTCCCCATCAGGCTTCTGGAGTTTAAATACTGTTTCTGCGCTGTTTGTCCTGACATTCTATTGACGTACTGATTTATCATGTTGTGCCCCATCTTGTCCATTGACCTAGCTTCTTTTATTTTTTTCCCTAGGTTCTGACCAAACAGAAGTGCCTCTGTTTTCGTGCTTTCTAGAATAGACTTGATTTGTTTATTTACCCCCGGAAGGATAAATGCCTTTCTCGATTCTGTCTGTTTGTACTGAATATGTGTTATTAATTTTGCTGCGTCACTAAGTCTCTCTAGTAGTACCAGGTTATCAATACCATCATCTTCTTGTAGGATCATTGACACTGCGTCTCCTACGGCTGATAGAGCTGACACAGCTAGCTGTTGAATTTCTAACATATGTGTGTCCTTCTTGATAGCTGATTCAGACATCGTTACCTTTATTTCTGGGTTTAATGTGGGTATTTCCAGCTCGGTTGGTCTAGCATACTTGTTTAGAAGTTCTTCTTTCTCTTCTTTAGGTACACCATGAGAAATTCAGTATCGCCATCTTGAAATTAGCGACGAGTGTACTTTAACGTCTAACACCTTTGATTTATTTGAATCGTCACCCAGAACCTTAAGCACATTCTCGTCTATACAAGGTTCAGGTTCCTGATGTTCTGATTTTGACTGTTCTTCTGTACTAACAATAGCCTCAGGTGCTGTATTTTCCTTTTCTCCCTCCGACGACTCATCTATATTACATCGTACAGATTATTCCCATGCAAAATTCTAGATATAAGCTCTAACTTGCACTGCCTCTCGTGCAGCGTCGTTAGGCGTAGCGCTACTGTATTTTGCCCCACGTGCAAACATAGTAAGAAATTGTCTAACCTATCTTGCCTCACGTGCAGACATGTTAACCTTTAAGGGGGTTAAGAATGTTTTTGTCCGATAAAACAATCCCAGACTTACCACTATTCTGATTACTAGAAAGTTCTTCTGAACAAGCGTCGTCGTTGTCTTTTGTTTCTTGTCTTTCCTGATGTGCGTCCTTTATTTGAAACTCTAATAGGGTAAGGACCCAATTACTGCCACCTACCCAATTACTGTCACCCTAAGCTATTTTACGTAAAATAACGAATAAATCTTATAAAATGATGCATAAAAAAAATTTAGCATACAATTCAAACTGTTATTTATACGATACAAAAAATAGTACTTCATTTTTTCTTCGTTAATTTGAATAAAACGATAACAAATTTTAAGCGGATATTAGGAGAATGGAAATGATGACTTTCTTACTAGCGAAAGAGAAAACAAGGCGCCAAAGAAAATGCTGTAATTGTAATATTTAAGCTATTAACATAACAAAATATAATATTTTAAATAATATAAGCATCATAGAAAGTAATAAAGATTCGAATTCAACGATTCAACGAATAAAGAAATAACGATTTTGGACGATAAAAACTTTCTTGTTTATAATTTTTAGCTCGAATAGTAATAATTCGATAAACAAACTGTAAATAGAAAAAAATGTATATCGTAACGAGCTTTACAACACTATATTTTTTTAAAATACAGTTTAACATTTCATTTTCCAATATTTCTTAGCGTTTGGACAATAATTTTTCCCATTTTCGAGCGCTAGTCCCCTTATTGTATCCGAGCCTTCATATGTTGAAATTTTGTGTTAATATCTATCATATGTTTTGAGATATTTAACGAGTTACAATCGCGGTGTACTCTATTTCCTACTCAACTATTTTGTGCGAAATGTTGCAATTGCCAAAATGTTATTTCGTTTTAAGAAATATCCGAATATTTTTTTATGATTCACTATATGTATGGGTAGAAGTAGAAAACATAATTTTTATGTTTCTGTTTCAGCTAAAGAAGGAAATTCGGAGATTAAAGTTTTTACGAGGAGGCCGTGGAGGCCGACAACAACATAGACTACCCGGCGCCCCGAGAAGAGGCGGAAGAGAAATGAGAAGCGGCGCAGCAGGAGGTGGTTGCCGAAGAGGTGGAGGAGAGGGGGTAGCTGGAGAGGAGGAGCAGGAGGAGGTGGATGGAGTAGAGGCAGAGGAGGTGGCTGGGGAGGCGGCAGAAATATACATATTTATAACGCTTCCTAATATAAATTTTATATTAATAAATTCTTTTTGTTTCATATATGCTTAATTAAAATGAAGAAACTCAATTTTAACCCACTTCCACCCATCCAATTGTTTTGAAACTTTGCAAGCGTACGTAGTTATGATGACAACAGTCATTAATACATCTAACTCATAACCACAAATCTAAACTTAGACAGTAAGAAGTAAATAAGAAAAAAAGTATTAAAACAATTTTGAATTAAACGATTTTATTTAAAACGCACTAAAAACTAAAAAATAATTATTTTCATAATGCTTCATAATAGAATATGGATCAATGTAATACAAAATCAAGCGTCAAAATGAATTTGTTGTGAGATATCCTGCTCAACGATTTTATTTGACGTGTAAGAACAAGATCGAAATAGTAGTACAAGAAAAGAATTATTTTTTAGTTTATAATTTCTCCAATTGCTAACCTAAGTAGTCTTTTATTTTCATGCGGTATTCCCGAAGTACCGACTGTGTGCACTCTTAAAACAATGGCAATGCCAAGAGCCGGTTTATATAGGCAATGAGCATTAAATTCGGCACCACATTCATTGCCAACACCATATATTTTCAAATATGTTTTCGCTTCCGGAAAATCGAAAATTTTTCTATATTTAAACGTATAAGCGCACGGAAGTTTCGTTTTTAAAAAACAAGTTTTGCAAATGATATAAGTCCAACGGGACTAAGTATTTTAAAAGATTTACCATGAGTGCCCTTTTCTTTATAAACTTTTAATACAGGAGCAATAGATTTCCATTGCTCCTCAGACAATCTAATATCAAAATATAATTGCGGCAGTTCTTTCGTTTGAAACATTAATGCTATCCGCTAGAAGTGTGCGGATCGTCCCGAGGCTTGGGGTCGCAAGATTCGGGCTACAAACTTGGCCGCTATGAGCGGGCAATTCGATTTCAGGTCGGCTCGGCAAAACTCGGCCGCGATCGGCTCGAAAGCCAGCTATTAACAGGAGAACAAAACGGAAAGAATTCTGTATATCACTTATATCGATACCAGTGATAAGTTTTTACTTTTCTGTCTCCTGTTGAATCATAATTAACCGAACAAAATTGTTACCTCAGAACGTAGAACAATTGTTTCCTACATGTTAATTTAAAATAATAAAATATTCGCTATCTCGTATATTTTAGTTACTATGAAACGTCCACAAAATATTCCTTTCTGTATATTTAAAGTATGTTTTTTATTTTAAATCTGAGCCTGCCCCAAAAATATAATATCCTATATATTCCCTTTACATAAAGTACTAAGTATGAAGTATATTTGAAGTATAAAAATAGTCTTCCTCCCAAGTTTTGAACACAGTATTTATTTAAGTACGTATATGGACATATTCAGTATTCACAGATTATTTGGTAGCAATGAAAAAATATATATAAATCAATAATAATATACAAATTATGATTCAACAGGAGACAGAGAGGTAAAAACTTATCACTGGTAATGATATAAATGATTTACATAATTTTTTCCGTCTCGGTCTCCTGTTAATAGCTGTCTTTCGAACCAAGCGCAGCCGGGTTTTGCCGAGCCGATCTGAAATCAAATTGCCCGCTCATGGCGGCGAAACATGTAGCCCGAGGGTGTGTTTCAATTCACGCATACTGCGCATAGACTGCAGGCAATGGTGATTGAATAGTGAGCGATTGAATAGTCTGCATAACCTAATTCGTAGAATTCCCTAGAATCCTCCAACTTCTAGCGCATGATGCGTGCAGCAACTACAGAAAATCAAACCATAGACAGCCAATGCACATAATGCGCGCATGCGTAGTTGTTCGAATTCGAATTACTCCAATCAGGTTATGCACTCGCCGTATGAACCACCAATCACCATTGCCTGCAGTCTATGCGTAGTATGCGTGAACTGAAACACAACTCGAATCGAGTCTCAGGATCTCGAGGAATACGAAAATATCGGGACTCCGCCCGATCCCGCCTGATATTTTCCGGCCCGTCCCGAGCCCGAAACGTCGGGTACACGCACACCCACACACCCCTGCTATCCACTATTTCTTTTTCTTCTTCTTCCACTGGAATTTTGAAAAGCTTTTTAAGTTTGTTAGCAAATTCCACCGAATGTTTTTAACGTAACAGTTTAGTGTATTTGGTGACAACTTATCAGAAATGTTTATAAATGCGTAGTTACTTTTTTTCGCTGACGGCCCTCAGCGCTGCGCCCTAAAGCGGCGCGGCACCCAGTGCCACTTCTAAAACGTAAACACATGTTTGCCATACTCTCGAATTCTTCCCAACGACCGACGAAAGTCAGTTATGGTCAGTTAGTCTTCAGACACAGCTCTTGCAAGATCATACGTTCATTTACGGCTTGTGAAGTAACTGTGAGAAGATATTTTTCGTTTTGCGATTTCATTGTAGTGATAAGTGAAAAATGCCTAGAAAAGCAGTGATAGACTCTGGCGTTATTCTGCGCACGCTGCAGAACTGTGGAAAATGTGAATTATTCGATGGGAACTACAAATTGAAGTGTCGTTCGGATAAAGTGTGGAAAGAAGTAGCTGCAAAATTTTCAAGTATGTTGTCGCCAGGCACATTAAATTTTCACGTTAGAACCAATAGATGGAATTTGTTAACAAATTTGAAAAAACATTTCGAAATTCTGGTTGAAGGACAAGAAAAAGAAATAGGAGATAGCATTAATGTCACTAACGAAAGTGATATTAGCCAAGAATTCGAACCTCAGAATAATCTGAATAAAATGAATGCTAAACTGCCCCAATTATATTTTAATATTACATTGTCTGAAAAGCAATGGAAATCTATTGCTCCTGTATTAATAGTTTATAAAGAAAAGGCCACTCGTGGAAAATCGTATAAAATACTTAGTCCCGGTTGGACTGATATTATTTGCAAAGCTTGTTTTTTAAAAACGAAACTTCCGTGCGCTTATACGTTTAAATATGGAAAAGTTTTCGATTCTCCGGAAGCGGAAACATATTTGATAATATAGGGTATTTGCAATGAATGCGGTGCCGAATTTAAAGCTCATTGCCTATATGAACCGGCTCCTGGTCTTGGCATTGTTTTAAGAGTGCACATAGTCGATACTTCGGGAATACTGCACGAGAAGAAAAGAGCGGTAAAAGGAACAAATAACGTAGAAATAGGGCAACAAGTTATAAATATTAAACCCAGAAAATGGAGAAATGATGCAGCATTAGATTTAACCTACAACGATCCTGAACCTCCTTATGTTGCGCGACAATGTACTTTAAAGAAAATCAGGGAACAAGCTATCGCACGGGAATTAGGAATCAATAAAGATCTTGATCCTATTAATTCCTTATGTGAGTTGAAATATAAGGGGCAATACTCAGGATACATTAAAGAGATTTCAAAGGATCATTACTATTGTTTTTATTGGCCACCTATGCAAATGGAATTATATAAAACATTAATTAAAACATCGAGGAAAATAGAAATAGACGCGACTGGAAAATTAGTGAAAATAATAGAAAAATAAATGGTGAGAAGAAACATATATTCTTGTATCAAATTATTGTAAAAGGTGCAAATGGTATACAACCAGTATTTCAAATGCTTTCAGAAAAGCACGATACTAATTTAATTACGTACTGGTTGAGGGAGATCATAAGAAACGGAGCACCAGTGCCTCCTGAAGTTGATTGTGATTATTCACTGGCGCTTTTGAATGCAACCAGCTTAGCATTCAATGAACGTAGTTTAAAAGCGTATATTTCGGATTGTTATACATGGATTAGTGGCGAAATTTTACAACATCCACTTCGGTGTTTTATAAGAATTGATATTGCCCATTTGATAAAAATTATTTGTAGCAAAGATGTATTTCACAGAAAGCATCCAAAAATTAAAGACTACTTTGTGCGATGCACGGGGCTAATGTCATCGTGGGATAATGTAGAAGATTTTAAGGCACTGCTTCAGTGAATATTTATTGTCGCTTACAGTGAATACGATGGCAAAGATGCCAATGGAAATGAAGTAATATGTGAGCAGAAGCGATCGTATTTATTCGAAAGAATAAAGTCATTCACATTTACGAGCGACGAGAATGACAAAGAATACGAGGATTTAGAAACTTTAAATGAGAATGAGAGTATAGTTGTATATATTGTTGCGCCGTGGTGTTTCCAACACCGACCACCCCGACGCAAAGGAGTAAAGAATGATAAACACGGGTGCACGATACAACTATATTTGGTACAACTAGTAAACGACAGTACAACCCGTGCGTCCGAACGCTATGGCGTTCGGTACCAGACAGTCTACGGCGTCGTCCTGATAGTCTTCTCGAAGGGGGTCGATCCACTTCTGTCTTCCGCTGCCAGCACCAGCAGGCTATGCACGGGCCTATACCCGGTGCTCGCAACAATATAAATAGAATCAGGGATGCGGCTGAACAAATGACAAAAAACAGTGTAGAGACAGATAGATATAACGCATCTTATTGTCCAGAACTTGTCCCTTATCTAATTAAATTATCTGGACATTTCCCTCTCTGGACACAGGTGATGAGGGGACATTTCCCTCTGTCATCGAATGTAGCGACATCCTCTAGATGTGAGGCATATTTTAAAGATCTGAAGCATACAGATTTTGGTGCATATTATGTAGGAAATTGTATTATAATATTTTATTATACAGGAAAAATGCAAAAGAGTAAATGAGAATTGAGTTGGAAAAAAGAGAAAAGCAATGATTCCGCTTGCCCGTGGCTATTGTCTTTCGGCCTCTCGCTCAAGGCCTTGCAAATTCGAAACCCGTCTCTCGACTGACTATTGCCGTTTCGAGGCATCGCCTTTGTCGTCGCAAACACACAAACATACACCTTCGCTCCAAGGAGAGGCTCAGTGTCGCCGACTGTTTATATTTAGTGTTTGTTTTGACCGTGACCGGTAACTGCCGGTTATTCCGTTACTACAATTATAAACCAATGCGCGTTGATAAATTTATCATTCAGCATATCAAATCTATCGAAAATCTCTCGAAATTGGAACGTGCTGCAATTAAACGCATGAACGAAAAAATTGCACTGCTGACTACTGAAGAAAGACATAAAAAACATAGAAAAATTGATTCACGTGACTTTGGTGAAAATGTGCAGAATGCTATGGATACTTGTGATTATTTAAGCGAACAGGAAAATTGGAAAGGATTAAGTATTGAAGTGAAATCAAGTAAATTAAAAGATTTACAAGTGGACAACGATGAAAATATACAAAATCGAAATCCAACCGCAGGTGTAGAAAAAAAACAATACATTGAATGTAATACAGAAGCCCTTAATCGACAAAAAAAATACTCCTAGAAGGAAATATTTAACTCCATGCCCAGACATTCACCTCACATATGACAGGCCATTAAGGAAAAGAAAAATGAAATATTAAGAAATGGAAGTATCTGTGATTTGGTTAATGTTAATGGCGAAAAAATATATATTACAAATACGCGTGCGTTCGACTCATTGGTTGAAGTATTAACCAGTGCGTATTGCTATTATAGCACATTTAAAAACTGGATCGATGAAAATTCAGACAATATATTTTTTATGCTCGTCAAAAAATACGCTATGGAGATTATTAACAACTCCGTGTATGAAGAGCGAGCAGCTATTTTATGTACAATATTTAAAATGCACAATAATATTGTAGATTGTACTACAAATCCCAATTGGCTATTTACAAAACTTGTAACATTTGTTTGCAGTGTCGAAGAAAATAGAATCTGCGGCAAATGTAAAGTACATAAGAGAAAATTGTTTGTAGTAGATATAATTAGTACAAACACAACTGAAGATTTAAAAAAAAATTTTCTTAATTTTGTTGCCCAATTCTTCAGTACACAAACAGTCAGGTGTAAAACATGCCACTCAGCAATGCAATTAAAGAGAGAACCAAAATCATATGTGGTTGTAGACCCCGAAATATTTTTGCAACAAAATAAAATTAAATATCCGGATGGAATAGTTTTACACAGCATCCCCGAAAATTTTCAAATTGAAAACGTGATATACGTTTTAAGTGGCATCATATGTCATAGCCCAGGACATTTTACACCTTACTGCCGTAATACAGCAGGAATATAGACATTACACAATGACATTAGTCAAAAGTTGCGGACAATTACAAATCCACAAAGGGTAAAAATAAATCCGTCAAGAATAATATTTATAAAAATATAAAAATTCTGATAATATTATAATTAAACCGAATATATGACAATGATATTTTACAATAATACGACTATTGAATTGGTATGGCGTCGACAGCTTTTCCTCACGGATCATGCGATCACGCGAGAGGATTGACGCCGCTGTAAATTTCCCAAAAAAAAGGGACGAAGAAAGTAATACATTTAATTCACCTTTTAATTTTTTTAGATACATTTCTAAGTTCATAGGAGCAGACAGACCGAAGACAGATATATAGTGTCAGTTTATAAAGATCCAACTGACGCGCTGGGTCTCAGAATTTCCTCTATAGGTAGCAGCAATTTAAACCAAGCAAGATGGTGTGACCTGACTCCTATCGAAGAACCACGGGAAGGGCGGAAAACAGCAAGGAAGTTCAAGACCACACTTCCCTCGATGGGATCACCGTAAGGAATTTTACTATAGGGTACGCCGTGAGGTCACGAATTATACAGACAGAAGACAGCTACAAGAAAAGATACTGATACGGATCTACGTTGCAAATTATTTGCATTCCATATTTTAGGTAATATTTGACATCTTTTGAATCTATGCTAAAATTTCGTATGATTATAATACAACTATTAAGCATTTCCATTACAAAATGTGTTACTGATTCAGAAATATTAAGAATGCAGTCTCAGATTCCACAAGCAACCTCTGTTGATGATTGATGAAAATATGTGATATAAATAATTAATACAATTACTTAATGAGAAAAATAAGGTTTAAATAAACTCCTAAACTGTATAGAGCAACAAAAGATATTTGTAAAGAAGTATTAGAAGTCCCAATTACTGACAGTGTCCATATTAATACCATTGAATTTATTTTAGTTAATAAAAACGTTCTGCAACGTATAATGTACAATATGTACGAAAAAAGTATGTGTGGTCGTCGCATAAATTCCCGTCGAATAAATTGATATATCTTTCCTTCCTCCAATAAAAAGATACTGATACGCATATTAGTAATGTTTCATCGACATTATTCCTAACTCCACTTTCGAAGCGAGCCAAAGTACCATGCTCTGTCTTCTTTTGTAGCCTCTCATCATTTAATTTAATTAATAAAAAATCGAAATTATACTTGGCCGTTTCAACGGGTATCGTACTTCTTGAAAATTTTTATTAATAATTCGATTCTGAAATTTGGGCATACGAAATTATTGGGTAGGCAAATCTCTTCTACGTCTCAACTAACGGACTGCATCGTTGAAAGAACGATTTTGATAATTATTTCGGAAAAAATCGAACTTTAACGCGATCGCGTCACCAGTACCTTTCTTTTCGTGGATTTTATTTTTTAATTCGATTCTGGAGGGTGGGCATACGAAATTATTGGGTGGGAAGATCTCTTCTACATTTAAACTAACGGACTGCTTCGTTGAAAGAACGATTTTGATAATATTTTCGGAAAAAATCGAACTTTAACGCGATCGCGTCTCCAGTACCCTTCTTTTCGCGGATTTTATTTTTTAATTCGATTCTGGAGGGCGGGTATACGAAATTGTTGGATGGGCAAACGTGGCCAGTTCGGGTATCCAACTTTAAAACTATTACAATGTATTCATGGAGGGTGATGAAGTCAAATTTTTTAATTTGTTCATAATTTTTTTTGAGTGGTGGGAAAAAAATTGTTCGGTGGACAAATATGGGCAAAAGATGGGCAATCATTTCCAACTGCAAAATCATTAAAATGTTTTCATGGGGGTGCTGATGAAAATTTTTTTTGCCGTAACTTTTTTTTGGAGGATGGGCAAACGAAAATTTTGGACGGGCAAACATGGGCAAATGATGGACAAACGAATGCCGTCGAGTTTTTCCAAAAATTCGACTTTGGGGGTGCTATCTTCACAGACCTCTCTGAGAGGAGTGAGTTACAGGCCACTGAACGTATAATCAGTGAAATAAAAAGTGATGAGATTACAAGCGAAATGGGCTATTGTATAGGTAGACTGACGGCAGCCAAGGGTAGATTGGACAAAGTCCGAGAGGCTGTCCGGGAGGACAATGACATGAGGCAGCGGGTCGACGCCGAAAAAAACATGGTGGAGAACCTCTGGCAGATCTTGGTGAGTCTCAGTAATACGTGTATCGTGGAATTGAAGAAACGTATCAAATTGAGTCAACTAGGACCGCATGGACGTGAAAGTGGGTGGAAAGAAGGAGAGAGATACCTCCCACAGCAATCGATGAGACGACGAGGAGGAATACGTGCACAAAAGACGGTGTCACGCAGGTCACGCCGCATAAAATGACAGACTCAGGATGCCAAGTGGACACAGTGGTGATGGAAGTGGGAACACAGATGGAGCCCTTGGTCATCTAACAGGACAGAACTGGAGTCGAAATGGATACGCAAACGGATCCATGGAAGATACACCTGGATGGCCCTGTTGGATGGGAGGAAACAAAAGAATGGAGGTGGCATGGAAGAGATTGCCACCAAAAGAAAGGAGAGGTCATCTCAGGATGGAAATCCGTTAAAGAAGAAGAGGGGGATTGGAGCGTTGAGGCTGCAGGGTACGTCACTGCGGAGGCCGCAGGCAGAAAAACAGCCACAGCAACAGCTGGGACAGGGGCAACAACAACAGCCCCTGACACAACAAGTGCAGCAAATGCAGCAACAACAACAGCAAAAACAGCCCCAGCAGCCGCGACGAACGTCCAAGTGGAGGGTAGAGAGGGAGCCAATGGAAGAAAATTCGAGCGATACCGATGATGGGACAGTAGTCCCGGCCCAAGACCCCCTGGGGGAATGGTTCCAGAATGGACAGCGACGCAGAGCGATAAAGGAGGGTGTGAGACGGGAAAAGACAGTACCGAAAAGAATGGGGGAAGTTAATGAGAGAACTAGGAGGGAGGAGGCAAATAATGAGACGCCCAGCGATACAGGGGATAGCCGTAGGCGTAAAGGAGAAAAGGAGCGAGACCCACGGACAACCGATAGGAAGGAGGATCCTCATAAGGAGGAACAGGAGATGAATGGAGGAACAAATAGAAAAAGGAAAGATGGAGGGAAGGAAACGGGCCAGGGATTGAACAGAGGCAGAAGACCGGAGGCAATCCTCATTAAAACGACTGAAGGAAGGACGTATGCCGACCTCTTCAAGGACATAACAACTGCCAACGGCGGAAAGCTTGAGGGAATCAAGACGGTTAGGAAGACCCGGACCGGGGATCTTATCCTCGAAGCAGTTGCGAAGGTCGATATGGGCGGGCTATTGGAAGCGGTTGCAGGTGCCGTAGGGGATAATAGTAGGGTTAGAGCCCTAAGAGACACGGTGGCGGTTGAAATCAAAGGATTGGACCCAATTGTCACCGTACCCGAGATTAAGACTGATCTAGCGGCACATTATAAAAGGGAGGACAAGATGATGGACCTAATGAAGGTCAAAACATTGAGAAACTCGTACGCGGGGACAAGACTGGCGGTTTTGGAAATGCCTGGGAGCCTAGCCAGAAATTTCAAAGAAACGGACAGGGCGAGGATCGGTTACGTAATCGCTAGGGTCAGAGTCGTGCCGAACGTGACCCGTTGCTTTACATGCCATGAGTTTGGACACATGTCTTACACGTGTAAAACGCAAGTGAATGGACGAGAGGTATCGCCAAAAATGTGGGTTAGACGGCCATAACATCGTGGGATGCAAGGCTGCACCCAGATGCATACTGTGCACAAAAAGAGGACTTGCTGAGGCAAAGGTGGGACATGTGGCGGGCTCGATAGCGTGCCCACAATAAAGCCAAAATCAAAGAAATATATGAAGGATGGCGCTCGCGGAAAGAGTAATAAGGATTTTACGGGCAAATATTAATCATTGCCGACTGGCTCATAATTTACTGGTACATACGGTAATGGAAATGGAGGTAGATATTGTCATGATTGCCGAGCCGCTCTATAACCCAAGGAGGTGGACGTTCGATGAAAGCTGTACATCTACGATCTGGTTCACTGGAAGGAACGGAGTCGTACCATGTGATGACAAGATTATAGTTGACCTGGGATAGGCCGCAGGAATGGTAGGGGAAGTTACTTATGTGAACACCTACGAGTCTCCAAACAATGGGGCAGAGGATTATGATTTATATCTTGAAACGTTAATTTCAATAAGAAGGGGGGGCAGGGCAGCGAGTGATCCTGGCAGGGGATTTTAATGCGCACTCGCCTGCACGAGGCTCAGAGAAATTAAATGGCAGGGGCGAGGCCCGTACAGGATGCCCTGAGCACTATGAGAATGGTGCCGATCGAGAGCAGCGGTGACCATACGCTCGAAAGGAATGGTAGAACGTGAAAGATAGACTTCATGGCTACAGATAGGGTCACTGAGAGTAGGGTAAGGTCGAGCCAGGTGCTGGATAAGTTCACAGGATGGGACCACAAGTGCATACTACATGAGATCGTCCAGAACCCAGAGAGAAGGTGAGTAAGACAGACGGGCACGGCATACACGGGTTTCAAGCGTTGGAACGGTAAAACGTTGGACGTTGAAAAGATGAGGGGAGCGTTCTTAGCACACACGGCACACCTATCAGTCGGACAACCGATGCATAGGGGTCAGATCGCGGAGTACCTTAGGGCGGTCGCGGTGGCGTGCGAAGAATCAATGAAGACTGTAGAACCAAAAACCAGGAGACCCAGGGCTGCTAGTGCCTGGTGGAATAATGCATTGGGGAACTCAGGTTGATGACAAATTGAGCGAGAAGAAAGATGCTCCGAATCAGAAATAGGGATTCGGAGGAATTCAAGACCAGGCAAGCAGTATACAAGCGGGCCAAAAAAGAGCTGAATAACAGCATCACCGAAACCAAGGTGGCCGCCTGGGAGACCTATTATTCAGACCTCCTGAAGGACCCTTGGGGCAGACCCTACCAGGTCCTCATGAGAGAGGTCAAGGGCGCTGGGGACTTACCCAGACTTTCAAGACAATAAGCTGAGTTAGTCCTGCTAAGATTATTTCCAAGGGAAAATATGGACGGAAATGGTAGAGACAAGAAATCTGTCGCCGGATGGTTGAGGGCTAATAGGGTTACAGAACCAGTGGTAGCAGAGGAGGAAACAAGGGAACACAGCTGAATTAATGAGGAAGAAGTGAGCAAGGCGGTGGCCAGACTCAATGCCAAGCAGGCCTCGGGAATGGAGGGAGTGCCGATTGTGGCAACTATAGCCACGGCAACATCGACATCCCGTGGCTATGCGCAGTATATAACGGATGCTTGCAAATGGGTAATATACCAGCACAATGGAAGAAAACACGTATGATCTTAACCAAAAAGATGGGGAAAGACCCAACCACGCCGGAAGCGTACAGACCCCTTTGCATTATCGATGGGGTTGCGAAGACCTTTGAGCGCATCATCAAGGATAGACTCATGGAAGCGGTGGCGCCCAACGGGTTTGCCAAGAATCAATTTGGGTTTTGCCAAAGGGCGAAATACAACACAGGCGCTGTACAGAGTAGGTAAATTTGCAGAGAAATGGCAAGGCAGCTACGCTGCCATTGTGACATTCGACGTACGCAATGCCTTTAACTCCCTCAGATGGGATGTTATCCACGAGGAGATCGAGAGAAGGCGGGCCCCAACATACCTCAGACGAATCCTGAAGGAATATCTGAGCGACAGATTCGTGATCCTGCACCTGGAGGACGGGAATATTGAGCAACGCATGGAGATGGGGGTCCCACAGGGATCGGTCATAGGACCGACTCTGTGGAACCTGGTGTATGATAGACTCCTGATGAGAACTGTGGGGCAGGGCTGTGAGGATATTGCCTTGCTTGTCGCCGCGGGGCACCTGGACAATTTCATCAAGAGGGTGAAGCAGGAGGTGTTAAATATAAAAGGATGGCTCGCGGACATAGGACTCAGACTAGCCGACGATAAAACGGCACTCACGATGCTAAATAACAAGAGGACGCCACAGGATCTGCAAATAGTAGGCCCAGGATACAAGTTGAGCCCCCAAGAAAAGGTCAAGTACCTCGGGGTCACAATAGATAGGAGAAGGACCTATAGGACACACAGTAACAATGTGACGGGAAAGGCAGCCAAAGTAATGACAGCAATCAGTCGGACCTTACCCAATATTGGCGGGCCTGATACAGGGCACGGAGGCTGTACTACCTGATAGTGGAATCAATTGTCTTGTATGGAGCCCCACTTTGGGCTGGCAGAGCGAAGGAGGGCAGCAATGCTGCGGTCATAAGGCGCGTACTAAAGTTGGGACTCACCAGGGTGGTGAGGGCATATCGTACTGTTTTTTTTTGACTTGGAGAAAATCCCCACGGATATCCCCCGTCCACCCCCGCGGGCGTTATGTGAAACTCTAACCCACTAAAACCTCCAAGGTGGTCTACCTCGTGCGCGGAGCCACGCGTCTGAGAGGGCGGGGCGCGAGATCAAACAAGCGATACGTTCGCTAACCCCCCCTGCGCATGCTGCGACTCCGCACGAATACTCCCTAGACGGGATCTTCCCTGGGGGAGTCTTCGA
Organism: Andrena marginata; assembly: GCA_963932335.1. Classification (NCBI taxonomy): domain Eukaryota; kingdom Metazoa; phylum Arthropoda; class Insecta; order Hymenoptera; family Andrenidae; genus Andrena; species Andrena marginata. The sequence continues at coordinate 19,550,663 of OZ010663.1, forward strand.
ACCTCCTCCAGCTTTTGTCCTCCAGGGACGGCGCCGCGCGACGGACCACGCGTCCGCGACGCCTCTTCCAGGGTCGCTGCTGCTAGGGCGGGTGGTGCCCCGGACACCCCCACCCCGCGACCCCGCGATCGAGTTACGACCCGGCCGCGACAGAGCTAGAGTCGCGGCCGGGCGGGGGCGCTGGCGGCCCGGAGGGCCGCCCCTGCCGCCTCGCCCGAGAGGGCCTTAGGGCAACCGGGCTGACGAATAACCCGGCCCACACCTCGGGCGGGCGGCCGGTATCACGTACCACGAGGGCGGCTCGATGACTACAGGGCCCCCCCTCTCCGACCCGTCAGCACCGCCGCGGCACGCGCGCCCTGCCACGTCGTTGCCACCGCGGCGGCTCCGGCTGACGATCGGGTGGCCTACCATACAACGTTGGCCACCCACCTCCCCTCCCACCACGCCCCCTCCCTCTCACCGAGGGGAAGCGTGGTCTCCTCCCCATCCCGACCTCCTGCTCGGGAGGCACCGACGATGACACGGCCGGGGCCAGCGGGGGAGCGAGGCGGCTTGTCAGAGTTAAGCCGCCACACGGCCTCCCCCGGGCATATCGTATCGTGGCCAGTAGGACACTGTGTGTACTTGCTGGCTACCCTTTTTGTCATTTTTTTTTAGGAGGGGGAAAACACTTTATTCATACCCGGGTTCCAAGAAACCCGGGTTATGTGGGACTCGCCGCCAATAGGCGGGATATCCACTAAAAACCCCCTCCGGGTTGCCACCTTATCGATGTCCTTAGAAGGGGGGCGTACGACTAAGCAATACTTGCTCCCCCCTCCCCCCCAAAAAACTGGGGGCACCCTTCTTAAGAGACCAGCCAACCACATAAGACTGATTTGCTGATTGCCCCCCGACGCCCGTTGTCCAAAAGAACAGTCCACCTTCGACCCCGACATGGGCGCGTCAAAAATTAAAATAATAAAATAGCGGTTAAATACGCGGAAAGTCAATAGACAGTAAAAAAACAGGGTTAAAAGTAGTAAAAAACCAAAAAAGGAGGATAAAAATGTAAAGGATATAAATAAGAATAAGCTGGAGGTCTACCAGCTCCGTCTTTGCAACGACACTACGGTCGTCTCCTGTAAGACTCCGGCCCCCTACCCCGCGTCTAAGTGAACCGGGGTGAGGACCCTCCTCCTCTTGACCACAAATAAAAACGGTGCATAAGTCTTCACACTTGCTGTCAACAGAAAACCGCACCTCCAGCCGTTTACGTAACCCGTGTCTAAAGGGGCCTAGGGGGGTCGGACTCTCCTCCTTTTCGCAATATGGATCTTTACGGGGGGGGGGGTAGCCCCCTCCTCTTCCCCCTTTTCCTCCTTTGCTCCTGCTTCTTTCTGACTCCCACCTCCCTCAGGGCCGCGTTCCTCTCCTCTCTTGCCTTTTTCAGTTTTACTTGCTCTTTTTCTGCCCTGTCTCTCATCACTTTCTTTGCGAAAGTTTTAAGGGCAGACCAATGCTCCGGAGATTTGTTCGCGAGGTCGATAAAGGTGAGCACCTCGATCGGTGCCCCCAGTGCCTCTGCCAGGGTACTTCTCTCCACGGCATAGGTGGGGCAGCTCGTCCGGACGTGTTCCGCGTCGTCCGTAACCGACCCGGCACAATCGTCGCAGGTGCTAACCGCCGTCTTCCCAATTTTCGCCTTAAATGCATTGAATGCCCCATGGGCCGTCAACATTTGGGAGACCCAGTAATCGGGCTGAAACACAAGCCCCTCCTTGCCTAGGAAGGTTTTAACGGAAGGGACCAACCCCCTGGTCCAATTTTTCCGGTTGTAGGCATCCCATCCCCTTTGCCACTCGGTCATGGCCTCGGCCAGGGCCCGTCTTTTCAAGTCCGTCGCCCTTTCCGCCAAGAGACTTGCATCCTTCCTTATCTCGGGGTGTTTCTGTCGGCCTACTTACCCACATGGATCTCCTCCCACATTCTCGCCTTTATTTCCGCCGGCATCTTATCCGCCACGACGCAGAGGGCCTGGTGAGCTACCGTGCGGTACGCGGTCGTGGAGCGAATCACTGCCGAACGCTGTGCCCTCCTGAGCGCAGCCCTATTGGCCTCTCATTTGAGGGCAGGGACCCACACCGGTGCCGCGTACAGCATGACTGACTCTCATACTGAGCAGTACAGTCTTCTTGCATGTACCAACGTGCCGCCCATGTTGGGAAGCAAAGATGATAGTGCTCCCATTATTCTGTCCCCTTTTGCTGACGCTACCTGGAGGTGGTGTCTAAAGTTGCGCCGGCAGTCCAGCTCGATACCTAAGTACCGAACCGTCTCCGCAGAAGTGATTGTTTTGCCCATCACTTCAAACTCCTGTGTTTTGTTCCCTCTTTGCCCCGGCAGCAAGATGATTTCTGTCTTTTCAGCGGCAATGCGGAGACATGAGTCGACGAACCACTCGTTCAGCATATACATCACGGCATCCATCTTCTCCACGAACCGCGGCAGATCCCTCGCCGCAGTGACAATAGCCAGGTCATCCGCATAGGACGAATCTGTCGGCATTGAGGAGTTTCAGTATTCCGTCGTAGACCAAGTTCCACAGAAACGGCCCCAACACAGAGCCCTGGGGGACGCCAGCATATATGCTAGCCTCCACATGCTCCTGTTCTGTGTAGAGCACGACGCTTCTGTCCTTGAAATAATCCCGGATAAGCCTTCCTACCGTGGCCGAGACTCCCCTTCTACCGAGCTCGTCGAGGATCAGCTCCGAATCCAAAGAGTTAAACGCGTTTTGGACGTCCAACGCTATCATGCCGCAAAACCGGTTCTTTCTTGAACAATCCTTCGCGAACCGCATTATCTCCTGCGTGGCCTCTACGGTCCCCACCCTCTTGAGCAACCCAAACTGGGCGGTGTGAAATGGGTCGGGCCCCGTCTGACGCTCAATCAAGGTCATTATCGCATACTCCCATGCCTTGCTCAAGGCAGGGAGGATGCTAATCGGCCTGAAGGAGCCAGGAACGTTGAGGTCCTTACCCGGCTTGGGCAACAGTACCACCCTCGCCCTCTTCCATGAGGACGGGATGGTACCCGTCCGCAGGGTGTCCCTCACCAATTCCGCAAAATGGTCAGGATGCGACCTGAGGGTCCACGTGACAACGTCCGAAGGCAACGCGTCCAGGCCAGGGGCCTTCGACGGCTTAATTTTGGCCAGTGCACCCTCAATCAGGTACGAGTCGATCAGGGCAATTACGTCCTCCTCAATACCTGCAATACACCACCACGGGCACGGGACCCAAGACACCGTCGGAGGAGGGGCCAGGGGGGGGATGTGACAAACAGGTGCTCGACGATGTAACGAGCCTGCGCTGGAACCATTACCATCCTGGAGGAGCGCCCCTTTAGCGTCGCCATCACCACCTTGTGTGGCTTCCCCCAGGGGTTAGTATCCACCATAGCGCACATACCGCCCCATTGCGCTTCCTTCGCCCTCCAGATCTTGTACAGGGTGTTAAAAAAGTATTGTTCACCGCTTGGAGGGGTGAATCTACACCCCCGGATCGGTGGAGATTTGTAAAAAAAATGTGCTGCAAAATTGTTTATAACATTGAAAATTAATGTTAAATTTTTTTACATCAACATATACTGCTCGGTGGAAGGAGAAAAAGTTTGAAAGGAGCCATATGTCGAAAACGAACCGTTTCGTGGGGAAAAATTGTTAAAGATTTCGCAACGATTTGAATGTAAAGAGTTGCACGTAGATGCATGGGCCCACCACCACCACTTTGCCGTTTGCCAGTATTTACTACCTGAAGGGTAGTGGCCTGGGGTAGGTAGCTCCTGGGCTCTACGCAGACACAACACGGCATTTAAAGGGACAGAAGACCGTGCAAGGTACATTGACCCGGCTAGGCCTGAATTAAGTGGTGTTTTGCCAACAGAAATTCGGAACTGACTGTAACCAGTTAGAATTTTTACCTATCTTTTTTTTATATAGAGGGGGAAAATGCATTACGCATACCCAGGCAGGGTTGCCTGAATTATGTAGGACTCGCCGCTGCTAGCGGGATACCCACTAAAAACCCCCTCTTTCTTGGCGTACTTCGTATGACTCCCTATGCTACGGCCGGGACTTCACCTATCTTTTGCCTACGGACAGTTGAACGGAAAGGGCACAACAATAGATTCTGCTGATTGACAGGAGGAAAAGTTTAAAAGAAACCATTAGTTAGACGATATTAACTTAGTAACTTACCAACGTTCCCGATGGTTCATCTCCTGCGTCTTCTTCTCACCCACAAGACACTCCCATCGTTGTTGATGGCGCGTAGCATCCGTGCCTGTCCGGTGGCTTCGATATGACCACCGTCATTATCGAGACATTGTTGCAGTCTTGACTTCATGTTCCTGCGAACTTTTTCAAGAGTGTCCGGCGAATTTTGAATTCTTCGGAACGCTTCTTCTATTCGCTATTTTAATTGGTCCCGCGTTTCAATTTGGGTCTCCGATTTATAAACAATATCTTTCACAGCTCCCCACATAAAAAAATCGAGGGGATTGAGATCGGGCGAACGTGGTGGCCACCCATGATGTGCAGACAGGCGTGCTATCCACAGTGTGCCAAACATTCGCGGTAAGTAGTCTCTGACTGCCAGGGTGAAATGTGCTGGTGCACCGTCATGCATGAAATACAGCGACCGGCGTCGGTTTCGTGGTACTACTTGGCGAAGATGGTCTAACAAATTTTGTCGCAAAAAGCGCAAATATATTGCACCGGTTAATGTGGGCAAATAAACAGGGCCAATGATCTGATTTCCCACAATTCCTGCCCACACATTTACCGAAAAACGTCCCTGATTAAAGCGTTGGACGGTTGCGTGGGGATTTGCATAGGCCCACACTCGTGTATTTTGCCTGTTTTGTAGGGTCGCGCTGGAAAAACTGCTTTCGTTCGTGAACAGCACATTTTCTAGGAAGCGGTGATTGTGTCGTAATTTCCGCAGCATCCAACGGCAGAAGGTACGCCGAGCAGCGTAATCAGCTGGACGGAGTGCTTGCACCCTTTGAATTTTGAATGGTCGTAGACCTTCTTCCCGGATGATGCGTCGCACCATCACGTGCGAAATACCTACGCGGCGAGCAATACCCCGGAGGCCCATTAGTGGGAATGCACGCGCTAACGCGATCACGCGTTCTTCCGTTCTCCAGGGTACGCGAGGTCTACCTGGTCTCGGGTGATTATTGACTCCCGCATTGAATTCTGCTACATTTAATTCCGAAAAACGGTGGTCAAGACGTTGAAATTCCCGTCGGTACGGGACTTGTATTTCCCTGCCACTGTCCACCAACCATTGTCTATAAATTTCCCGGGCTAAAGAATAGTCCCTGTTTGCTTCGTCAATGGCACGAAGCAATTGGCGTACGTTTCCCCCATCATTGCGACCTCTGCCTCTTAAACGTCGCTCCATGACACTCGGGGACTACTTATAATCACTAACTATTAACTTATAACTAATAAAGGATAACTATACTAATCACTAAACTACACTACTACACTATGTAATAGATGTTCCGTGTGTGTCCAAAACACGCCACCACTACACGCGATGCGACGCGAAACCAGGTGTCTCAGCGATGAAGACTCTGTTTGATTGATGTTCGCTCCTAGGTGTTTAGGAGGCGACGAAAATCCAACTGGTGGCATTTCCTTGGTGTAGGAAGGACCTTGAGCTTTGGAAATTCCTCGGTGGAGGGGGAAACCCCCTCCTTCTTGAAGAACTAAACGAAGAAAATGCAAACATCTGGTTCCCCAAAAATTAGCAGGTAATTCGATCGGCCTGAGCGTCTCGTCAAGGATGGCGTATTTATGACCGTATTGAAGTTTATGAACGGTGCGCGGGACCCAGGTCATCACGTGAAATCCACGGAGCAATGTAAGGATTAACTCAGGGTGAAGAACGTCTAATAATGGTCAATTTGGGCGAGCGTTACGGCGGCGATGCGATTTCGAATCGGTACACACACATATATATATATATATATGTATATATTACACGTGACGCAATTTTTTGCGGCCTTTTTTTATATCGCCTCGTATGAATTGATCCTATAAAGGTGGGATCTCCTAGCACAGCGTACCGGTGTAATGGAGAAGCTGCATCTGTTTCTCCTACGCGTCTGACGCGCGTCTGCCTCAGCAGCAGCTTAGGCTACTCTAGACGCAATTGCACTGCGACGAGTGTGTATTAAAGGCGGAATCTCCTAGCCTACGTCTGCGTATATGCGATAGGTGGAAAGTTGCCGCCATTTCAATGGAATAATTTCTTTTCTATGAGCCATCTTCTCTCGCAACGAATACGTCAGCGCGTGCTTTTATTTTGATATTCGGAAACGCATTTATATTCGAGAGATAAGGGATCCGCCTTTAATTCGAAGGGAGGACACAGCAGGTAGGGACTACGCGCAGTCAGCGGACTACCCCTTTTCTTTCTGTGTCTCTTCGCGAGGCGTATTGATGTTGGATGATATTTTTTAATTGCTCTGTTGGTGGCATCTTTCTCACATGTGACATATTTAGGTAACAACTGAACCGACTGATCGGTCAGAGTGATTTACATTAGGGACGAACACGGGACGAACTGATCAATAGGAAACAGAAAATACCGAAAACACTCAGCGAAGGTACCAGGCCGAAACATTTAGGAAAGCGTCATAAATATAGTTAATAGGTTCGCGGGCCTTGCAATCCCTAATTTTCGCGCGTTTGTCTTTTTACGGGCGTCTTCGCGGGATAGCGCTGCACATGGGCGGTGCACTCGTTGGGTGGCGGTCGGTTAAGGGTGTGTCTTTTGTCCTTTCGACGGTGTGTCAGGCGGAAATTCCAAGTATTTTTTACAACCGGTTATTTACAATTTTTCGGTAGGCAATTGCTTGTTTTCGAAGCGTTCGTCTAGAATTTCCGCCTCGCTCTGAGCCCGCGGCATCAACCAACATCTGGCATTCAAATAGAATCGTAAAAGATGCTAGTAAAGTAAGGTCGCGAAAACGCAGGCTTAAGTCTGACATTAGGGGTCTAGGTTTCGTCCCCCCTTTGCCCCCCTGGCCGGACTGGGTATTGCGGACCGTATTCACCTTCTTCGCCGAGGAGCGCTGAAGTTGTTGTTGCTGCTGCGGTTCATGCTGCAGTAGCCGCTGCTTCTTTCGGCGCTGTTGATTCAGCACATGATTCTGCTTGTTTTCCCCCCTTTGTTGACCACGGGTGGGGATTTCTATCCACTCCTCCCGACCCGCGGTGGTCTGCGTTGTGCCGCACATCGAACCTACCTTGCCGGGTGATAGCCCCGCAAGGGGGCCGGAGTTCGGGGGGCCTGTTCAGGCCGAGGACCCCCGTGGCCGGGGTCGGAGACAACGTCCGAAAACAGCCTCTTCTTCCGGTTAGCTCCCTGGCCTTCTTGCGGGGAGTTCATCTCCCGCTGCCTCTTGTTCCTTCTGACCGTTTTTTCCCACAGGCTAGGATCCTTCGTGACCTTCCCGGTCTTATCTCCCCGCGAACTGGTTCCATCCTTGGTTTCCTGGGGGGTCTTAGCCCCACCTATGCTGCCCATCGGGGAGGGGTCATGCCCCCCCCCCCCCTCGGTTTGGCATCCCCTGTCCCTCGTGGTGGGCCGTACTTGGATACGGAGTTGAGCCAGTTGTAGGCCAGTGTCACCACCACCGGTGCCTCCAACCTTCCCAGGATCGTTATTCGCCCCACCCGACGCACAGTGGGACGGATCGATGTTTAGGTAGGCATTCAGTTCATTTCTTACATATTTCATCATTTAATGATTATAATCTAAGATTACAGGTAATAGATTGTATAATAAATACAATAATCATTTTTTTTCTCGTCGCTCTTTTTAATAATGGGACTTCAAGAGTTCATGTTGATTTCCATATATATATACATCCATATATATGGATCGGAACTTATTAATAAATTATTTAGAACATCTTGATTTGTCATTTTTCGGCTGCTCTTTTTGCGTATAATTCGCAGTAGTTTTTAAAATCATTATTTCGGGCGTTCTGGGCTTCCTCAGTTAAATATTCTAAAAAAAATTTTAGATTTCCATTTTTAGAAAATGATCAGCTTTTTCACATTGGAATAGTTTTAGTTAGTCTTTTTCTTGTAATGAAAAATATAAACACTTATATTCTATTGCCAAATTAGGATTTTTTGTTACCATTTTCGTATTTTTCTAAATTAAAAGAATTGTTCGTATTTGTCCGTAAATTCAGTCATACCTCATAATTCTGGAAAGATTCAATTTCACAAAATTCAATTATTCATATCCGACCGCATCCGACCCTTTGAAAAATTGATATTTTTTTGCATAAACGCAGGTGCAAGTCAGGAGAAATATACTATTTTGCTCCAATTTTTTATTTGCAATAATAATTGTGCAAATTGAATGTTTTTAACTTTAAATTACACTAATTGAGTAATGTTCAAATATAATAATAATGAGTAATATATGTTGGAAGTGAAGCACGCAGAGGTGTGCAACGTGCAAAAGTAGGAATGAAACACTAGATAAATAAGAATGAAACATGTATGTAATCAGAGAGTGATTGGAATCGAATTTTGGGGAAACAAATAAAAAGGAAGCAAGCAAGTTCTAATACTGACCCATGACAATCCGCTCCTGAATGTAACAACTGACTATCGTTTGTCAGCCATTAGCTGAAATCCTTTGCATCTATCACGTTGTTACCAAGTTATAGCTGTGTGACACGTCAGATATATTTTTGATACCAATGGATACATTTAAAACCAATAGAGATATTTTTCTTCTATTTAAAAGAGATGAAAAATAGTGATAGACCATACTTTGTTAATGGAAAGTTGTTTACGTTGTTGTCCTCCGTTGAATGAAAATCAATTAACAGACTTGCAACACCTACTTCGACTGTTTTGCGTTACATCTAAAAAGCGTTGGATGGAATCCAGCTACAATAAAAAACGAGCGATAATAATAATCCATTATGTTCTAATGACGAATCACGAACATTAGTCAACAAAATGTTCAAAGGATGTTCTGTGCAAACAAAGAAAAGGAGAACTGAATCCTTAAGAAATGAATATACTGTTGAAGAATTGACTTTTGCAACTGAAATGAAATTGAGAGCAGAAGGAAAGGCGAGTATTTGTAAGATTCTTGATTTTTTATTAAAAAAACCCCGACAGAATAAAAGATGTCGAAGATTTTTGTAAAAATATAAATAAAAATAAAAACATAAAGTCGCGTGAAATTTCAAAAGAAAAAGGTCTTTCCCTATTCATAACGACAAATTTGTCCAAAAGGCAATATAATTTGTTAAGAGAAACTGGCCTTAAGGGGGTAGACACGGGTAATGCAGCGCGCTGTATACCGACACAATCTGGCCCGAAACATGGGTTCGGGATTTTTCGTTTTTCGTCCTTTTATGAGCATATTTTGGGCTGGGCGAGGTCTCATTCGAAAGAGGAAGGTTCAACGCGGAGCGCTCTGCTCATGGTTCAACGAAATTGTGTTGATATTGTTACGTTTTCGCGTTGGCATAATATAAGTTTAATGTGTAATAACAGAATGTGAACATCAACAAGGATAACAGTAATTAAATAACAGTAATTAATCAGATAGAGGTGTTCGGGACTACGTCTGCTCGCAATGGCGTCTGTATCTCAAGTCACAGCTTGACAGGCGATCGATGAGATCGCCTTCTTCTCGCTGTCTCTTGTCTTCGTCGCGAGCATCATCGGGCCATGGATTTTATCCATAGGGTGCTCGCAACAATATGTAATAATATGAGTGTCCAAAGTAGAGCAAAAGTCGACAAAATACAGCAGCAGAATCTAAGCATTGTTAGGTCACTAAAAGAGATTTGTGACTCAAACGGTGAGCAGAGCGCTCCGCATTGAACCTTCCTCTTTCGAGTGAGACCTCGCCCAGCCCAAAATATGCTCATATAAGGACGAAAAACGAAAAATCGTGACTGCATTCCCAAATACGAATTCCGCCATATTGGCGATAATACAGAGCAAGTCACGTGACAAATTTAGTCGAGCTAGTGGATACGAGATGGCGCCTACTCGGGAGGGCTGCCAACGTGGAATCATAGCAAAACTGAGGCGTTAGCTGGATACACGAGCCACAGTAAAAGCGTGATGCAGTCAATGTATGCATTTTCTGACGATTGTAGGTTAGGTTATATGCATTTTAGGCATACATTAACTAGGAACTGCTGGGAATGAATACATTTACTAACGCTTTTACCGTAACACGTACATCACTTGAAATCGCTGTCGTATTTATGTTAAGGTAATTGAGACAGTTAGAGCAACAACGGAATAACCTGCAAATAAATTTTTCCTATTGTACATTGATGCCTCAGCGCACACGTATTGTATGTCCACTTTTAGCGTGTTTTGAGAAAAACAGGTTCAAACATTCAATGGTACTTTATAATTAAATAAATACTTTTTGCATTATTGTATTATTATATATATGTAATATAGGTATCACTGAAAATATGTAATTAGTAGTATAAGTTAGAATCTGCAAAATTATAATAATAATTCCATAACAAACTTCGAAGATGGACATGCTATATGTAACCAAGTACAGAGGAGGACATAGTATACTGAATGATATTGTATAAAAATGAACGAAAGGAATAATAACTGGAAATAATCTCACTTCAATATTATATTTATTTTGAAAGTAACAGGAATAAAAAAGTAATTATTCCCTTTCATTTTCGCAGTTGTCATTTTCGTAGTTTTCATTTTTGTCAATGTCCATGGGTATTGGAATTTCATTACGTTGTGATTTTGCTAATGGTATGCTATTGATAAATGCCTTGTAGTATCGAGGAATAATTCCGTTGGAAGATGCAGAAGATCTTTTTTCTTCGCGATAGATATAGGAAGACTTTTTTAAAAAAATTTATTTATTGTCACATTTTCCAAGAATATTTTCGTCCTCTGGCATGGACATACAATAAACAAAAATATTATTTTTGATAAATTTATAGAAAAGATAAAAATGTGATTTTTATACAGCATAAAGAAACAGTCAAGCACTATTTGTTGCATATAAAAACTCAAATTTCATAAAAAGTGGACATACAATATGTGTGTACTAAGCCATCGATATGATTAGTAGAGCCTATTGGAATACGTTATTGCTACTAACTCAATTTCGAAAAGAATGTGGGTTAGTCCGTCGTTATTCTCACTGCCTCAATTATATGGCAAAATACCAAAGATGGGCAATACTTAAATAACCCGAGCCAATTTTTATTTAAAGCGCTATTATAGAATTAATTTAATCATGGGGAATTCAATTGTTGAGCGGCTATTTCATTCTTTAGCGCTACATTTGTGAACTTTTTATCATCTTTCCAAAACATTATTATTACGCCGCAACGATATCTTTAGGAAATCGGGTGTAACGTATAGGTTATATTTTCTGTCACTTCGAGGACAGAAAATCCGTTCCTCCAAGTGACAGAAAATATAACCTATGTATATGCTATATGACAATAAATGTTTAGCGGCTATTTCGTTCTTTTGCGCTACATTTGTGAACTTTTTATCATCTTTCCGAAACATTATTATTACGCCGCAACGGTATCTTTAGGAAATCGGGTATAACGTATAGGTTATATTTTCTGTCACTTCGAGGACAGAAAATCCGCTCCTCCAAATGACAGAAAATATAACCTATAAGCCATACCCGATTTCCTAAAGATACCGTTGCGGCGCAATAATAATGTTGCGGAAGGATGATGAAAAGTTCACAAATGTAGCGTAATAGAACGAAATAGCCGCTAAACATTTATTGTCATATAGCATATACATAGGTTATATTTTCTGTCACTTCGAGGAGGGGCCACATAATAATCACGCGTTGGATTCAACATCAAACACAATTTTATATATGTTTGTTCATAACAGTTTTCTGCATAGGATGTGTATTTCATGTTCTGTTTCAGTGTATTGCTAATTAAAAAATGCCTATCCTAACAAACTTCATTTTCTGGGGACATGCCCTCGTGTGTTTTTCCTTTTCATTTATAATTCCTTACTGCCAACGTAGAATATTGTAGCATAAGCACATTTCAAGTAAATGTACAATGAATTTTCTACGTTTACAGTACCAGCAGACTTTCTGTTTAAAAAGTACAACGCAACAGCTGAGAATTTCTTTCCACATTCAAAATAAAATATGGAAATAGCAAACAGCTCCCTCTCGCGTGCACAGGCAGCCGCGTATCTATGGGTATTACCATTTCTGTGCAGAAAAAATCTGATGTAATACCGACCGGCCTCGGCGGCCAGACCACGTGACGTGTCTACCCCCTTAAAGAAGGAACGAATATTTATCCGTCCTATTATAAAATTAAGCAAGCAAAAGAAGATTGTTACCCTCCTAAAAATTGTATATCAGTTGACGAACAAATGGCAAAAATAAATATACAGGCATTACTTGATCATACATCTTCACGAATTTTGAAGGTTTTGCAAGAACAATCCCCAACTTTGGAACTGATTAATAAGCAATTAGTAGTAATTACTAAATGGGGCTGTGATGGGGCATCTGGGCAGTCCCTATACAAACACAAAATTATTTCTGGACAAGATTTTGACGACTCTAGTTGTTAGCAATAGTTTGTGAACAGCGCACGTCGCAGGTTGAGACTTTCGCGAGTCGAAGTGGTTTAATTCTTAGAGACTTTAATGACTACTCTAATGTTAAATTTACAATATTTACAGGTTATATAATAAAGGTCCGTTATGCACGTTACAATAGTTCTCTTACTGCTCTAATTTGCTGAGCGGCACTAATTCCTACGCAGTAGGCCCGCTTTACTAAGCAGCGTTAAGCACTGAGATTCGGCCCGAATCCAGCAAGAAGCGTAAAGCAGAAGCGTTAATAAGCAAAGCGAAGAGAGTTGTTACCTGGAGAACGGCTAGACGACAAGTAGATCGAGGAAATCTCGCTCTATTTCCTCGAATCCGCTTGCTCTCCCCCTTCCATCGATCACCGGTCGATGGAAGGGAGATTCGATCGATGCTCCACATGAACAAGGGGGGGGATAGGTACGAGGCGCGAAGCCTTTAGTTGACTCGATCTAGGGAGATGGCGTAATAGGTGTGATTTCTCGAACACTAGTGTATTTATAGCGAGTCTTTTACCACTGAAATTGGTAAATGATGAAAATGGAGATGTATTATGGTAAAACAATACACCATCTTCTACCCGATTCTGTCGACCAATATTTTTCCAATTTATAAAAGAATCTGCTGAAGTCATTTCTAATATAGTTCAAGAAATTCAAAAAGTAATTGGTCTCCTGTAAATTACAAATTTAAATAATGCGATCGGAGTGAAACGCAATCTTATTATGACAATGGTAGACGGCAAGGTATGCTCAACAATCTCTGCAACATCGTCGATGAGGTGTTACATTTGTGAAGCTAAACCGACAGAAATGAATTATCTTGAGAAAGTGGTTTGTAAGCCTATTAAAGAGGATATGTTAAACTTCGGGATGAGTTCACTTCATGCATGGATTCGATGTATGGAATGCGTCTTGCATATTGCCTACCGATTAGATTTCAAAACGTGGAGTACACCCCAAAAAAAATATTAATGAAAGAGAAAAAAGAAAAAATTCAAAAAGAATTCAGAAACAGGCTTGGCCTTATTGTAGATATGGTTAAACAGGGATACGGAACATCTAATGATGGTAATACTGCTAGGAGATTTTTTGAAAATCCTGAAATAACCGCCCAAATTACTGGTTTGAATGAGGACCTCATTAAAAAGCTTTCAATTCTTCTCCAAGCCATAACTTCTGGTTTAAAAATTAATAAACAAAAATTTGGAGAGTTTGCAATGAACTTGGCAAGAAAGTACGTTGAATTGTATGGATGGTATTGCATGCCTCCAACTGTACATAAAATATTAATTCATGGGCAAGCCATTATCGCACATGCAATTTTACCAATCGGGCAATTAACAGAGGAAGCCCAGGAAGTCCGAAATAAAGATTTTAGGCACTACCGCGAATTACACGCAAGAAAAAGCAGCCGAAAAATGACAAACCAGGCTGTTTTAAACAATTTACTAATAAGCTCCGATCCATATATATCAACATCAAGACTTCCATTGATAAGAACAGAGCGGAGAAAACAAATGTGGGCAGAAACATTATCTCTGCTTGATGATTCAGATACTTAATCAAGTTCTGTATTTTATTTAAGTTTCTTATTAGAGATTTAAATGATTTTTGTATATATTGTACAATATATTATCTGTAATCTTAGATTATCTTATACTATAAAGCAGAAAGTTTATATATTTGTGTGTTTGTCTATCGCCTAAAAATTTTCCAGCGCTAAACTCTGGGGTCACGAAATGTACCTCTGCGTGCTTCACTTCCAACATATATTACTCATTATTATTATATTTGAACATTACTTAATTAGTGTAATTTAAAGTTAAAAACATTCAATTTGCACAATTATTATTGCAAATAAAAAATTGGAGCAAAATAGTATATTTCTCCTGACTTGCACCTGGGGCGAACTGCTGTTTAGTACTTGCTCCCCCCCACCCCCCCAGAAACTGGAGGCACCCTCCTCATCAACCGCAACACTTGGACCAACCACCTCTCATGCGCCACGCAGCGCATCATTTCAGGGACATTCACTAACGGAATAAATACGCGAAGATACATACCGGTTAAATACGCGGGGACATCACAAATCAGTCACGAGCTACATAACATACTTCACACTTACGGTTAAATACGCGGTGGCCCGTGCTGACGCCTAATACGCCGACGGTTAAATACGCGAGGACTGTACACCTACGCATAAAACACAGCCGGTTAAATACGCGGGACGCACATAGGACTAACACATAGCGGTTAAATACGCGGTAAGAAACGACAAGGTCTGGCGGTTAAAACGCGAGTCACGTGTTATCAGGGGGGGAGCTACCCTCCTCCTCTTAGGGGGGGGGGGGGCACCTTCGCTTGAGTGCTATGGGATTTTCTCTTCCCCTCCCTTCTCCTCGCCTCAGCTCTACTCTCGGCAGCCCTCCTGCCAGCCTCAGCCGCCCTTGCCAACACCCCGCGTCTGGAGATCTCATTTCTAGCGGCCCGTGTCGCTGCCACCCTAATTAGTTCCTTGTCCGCCCTGTCCTTCATGACCCCCCGGGCGAACCTCCTAAACGCCTCCCATTTGTCTTCTGACCGGATGACCAGGCCGATCAGGGTCTCCGTGCGGACCGGTGCCCCGAGGTCTTCTACAAGCCTGTCTCGCTGTGGGGAGTACGTGGGACACACCGTGAGTACGTGCTCCGCGTCATCCCACACCTCCCCCTTGCAGTCGTCACAGTACGGGTTGTCAGTCTTCCCAATTTTCTTTCTAAACGCATTAAAGGAGCCGTGGGAGGTAAGTAGCTGGGACACCCAGTAGTCCGTTTGGAGTACCGGGGTCCCAACCACCTCCACAAACGTCTCAACGGACGGGATGTGTCTCCTCGTCCAGTTGAGCCCGTCGAAACCATCCCACGCCTTCTGCCATTCGCCCATGGCCTCTTCCAGCGACCTCGTCTTTACTCCGATGACCCTTTCGGGCCGCACCGCCGGGTCGTCGTCTCCCACCTGCACCGTCCTGCCGCGCGCTTTCTCCTTATAAATGGCGGTAAATTCAGATGAATTGGCATACGGCCAGCCAGCACGCACAGCGCATGGTGGACTACCGTCCTGTACGCTGTCGTTGATCGAATAAGGGCTGACCTCTGGGCCCTCCGGAGGATGGCCCTGTTCCTTTCCATTTATTTTAATAGGTTTTAATTTTAATAGGTCCACCTATTTTCGGGAGCAGCGAAGATAGGGTCCCCATGAGCCTGTCGCATCTGGCCGTTGCCTCCTGAATATGCGCCCTGAAGCTCCTACGACAATCTAAGATGATGCCGAGATACTTCAGAGTCTCCGCGGACGTAATCACGGACCCCAGAACGTCGAAGGGGATACTCTTCTCCCCCCTCTGGCCCGTGAGGAGGATGACCTCGGTCTTTTCAGTGGCGATCTCTAAGCCCGTCCTCCTAAAACACCCTCCAACTTTTCCCACGACTACGGAGAGCCTCTCCTCGAACTGGGGACGTCCCTCACCGAGAAGAGGATGGCCAGGTCATCGGCGTATGCCACCGGTCTGACCTGCCTCTCCTCGGCGAGGAGGGCGAGAAGGTCGTCATATACTAAATTCCAAAAGAAGGGGCCGAGAACGGACCCCTGAGGCACACCGGCCCATATTCTCCTAGTGACGTGCTCGGTGGGGTTGTGCACCTCCACCAACCTGTCGCTGAAATAATCTCTCACTAGTCTAGTGACGACCGACGGAACGCCCCTCTTGGCTAGGACCTCTAGGATGAGATCCCAGCTGACCGACTTAAACGCGTTCTTCACGTCGATCGCCACCATCAGACACAGGGGATTCTTGGGGACACACTCACCCGCGAACCTCGTCGCAAGGGTTGCGTCCACGGTACTCACCTCCCTCCTGAAACCGTACTGAGCCGGCTGAAACGGATCAGGGCCGGTATAACTCTCCATCAGCGCCTTAATAGCGTACTCCCAGACCTTACTAAGGGCCAGGAGCACACTGATAGGCCTGTATGCCGATGAAGAGGACGGGTCCTTGCCCACCTTCGGGATGAGCACCACCCTCGCCATCTTCCAATAGGGAGGGATGGTGCCCCTCCTTATGGTGTCCCTTTTTTTTTTTTTTCACGTGCAGGAAATCCGGAACTGATACCCCAAACCTCGGGGGAGGCTCGGGGTTATGTTGGGCTCCAACCAACTAAAACCTGCACGGTAACCGCCTAGAGCGGGGGATCTGGCAAGGAAGATGGCCGTTCTTGCGCGAGATCAAACTAGCGATACGTTCGCTAAGCCATCCTCCAAGATGCCGGATCCCCGCGCTCGTTTGCCAGAGTTGGCACTTTCCCAAGGGGGAGAGAAGCTCCCCGGGAGAATTCCCCGCTATCGCCGGGGTAACGCTGCGGGCCACACGCCAGCACCACCCTCTCCCAGGGTCGCTGCTAAACAAGGGCGGTTGGTGCCCCCCGGCACCTCCGCCCCACGACCCCGCGACCGATCGCGCACTTCCCGGCGTCGACTCCGTGGGAACGAACCTCTGGGCGGGGGCGGTCGGCTAGCCGTAAGGGCGCCCAAATACCGCAAACCTCGAGGGGCCACAAACCGGTCGGGGACCCGAAGGTCAGAACTCAACCAGCCCCCGGGCGAGCCGCTGGCTATGCCAGGAGGGCAGCCCAACTGCCGAACTCGCCCCACGCGGGATTTGGCCGCTCCCGGGAGCCCTCTATAGCAGAGAGACTCCCCATCCCCTCCCCTGCCGCAGCATGTACCCCGCCATAGTGCGGTCACTACGGCCACCGCGCCCTGTACAGCGGCCCTTCACAGGGCCACTCCCACCCAGACGCACCCCCCCCCCCGGAGCGATGGAAATGCGCGGGCGCGCCCCCCAGGAGAGGGGCAAGAGCCGGGCCCACGCAAGGCCCAGGCCAGACACGAGGCGAACGGGGCCGAGGGCAACGGGACCACGCAGACCGCCACAGCTGTCGCGGCAACATCCCCGGGCCCGGGCCTCCCGCACGACCAGGAGCCGAACAGGCCACAGGGGGCCTGACCGACAGCAACCGCCCAGAGGTCCGCGGGTCACGGCTACAGGGCCACCCCACGCCCGCGCGCACCCCACCCAGACCCAGCCCGGACCCAACCCCAACCCCGCACCCACGACGCACGCCCGCGCCCCCGAGGAGGGGGCGGTTGGTTGGCCGACCCTTAGCCAGGAAGGCAGCATCCTCCCACGGCCCCCGGGCAAGGAACAAAGTTCCTCACCCAGCGCCCGACGGAGGACATCGCCGCTTTCCCAGAGCCCCCTCACCACGCTCAAGGTGGTCGACCCTGGCGGGGGGGGGGGGGGGTGTCCCTCACCAGGGCCGCGAGGTGCTCAGGATGGTTCCTTTTTTTTTTTTTTTTTAGGAGGGGAAAATGCTTGAGGCATATCCCGCCATGGACTGACGGGGTTATGTGGGACTCCCAGCCAAATAGGCGGACTACCCACTAAAAACCCCCTCCAGGTGTACCACCTTGTGGCCGCTCCGCACTCGGTTCCTCCTGACACCGATGCGCAGCGCCACAATGCGGATCAAACCAACACAGATGATCGACGCAGACCCCGGAAACAGACCTTGGTTCCGCGTGAACTCGACTAGCGCTACAATCGTTGTGGGAAGTCGATCGCCCCTCTAGCACGGCAAAAGTTGCTAGATATTTTGTGCAATATCTGAGACCACAGCTTTGGCGACACGCACGTGGTTCAGACCCAGTCTTTGTACAGTATTCGTTATTCAAATATATTTTGTTTTTATATGAAAAGACTTCTTCATTTCCTTCTTGGCACCCGAGTGCCCCATATCGTAAGGCAAATAGCTATATTGGTGACCCCGCGACTCCCGGAAAGAAAAAAAGTTGCGTACGTTCGTCGATGATCCGTCGTACCCACGAACCGTCCTTTGCAATGTCGAAAAACGAAGAAGGCAACGAGTCGGGCGCGGTGAACAAAACCAGCAGCCCGGTTACGCAAGTCACGCAACAACAAATTGACGACATTCAGGAAAGGATGAACCAGCTACTGAGCCGTATAGAACTACAGCAACAACCACGTGCAACCCCAGAAACGGACCAGTCGACGACAGCCGAAGTCTCAGCGATCCAGCAAGTGAAGATTCCTCCTTTCTGGAAAGAGAACCCCATGCTCTGGTTCAATCAGGTGGAGGCGGCCTTTGAACTTGGTCGCGTAACGAACGATTATACAAAATTCAGGTATGTAGTGTTACACCTGAACCAGACGGTGCTACCGTATGTGTCCGACCTGGTTTCCACGCCCCCGGCAAACAATAAATACGCGGCTATAAAGGAGCGCATTGTGGGCGCATTTGCGGAAACCGACGAATCAAAGTTGAGACGGTTACTACGCGGACTTCCGGAACAACCAGACGAAAAGCCTTCCGCCATATTACAAAAAATCAAGAACCTCGCGGGAGGCCAGTGCAGCAATTCGGTCCTACGCACGCTTTTCCTGGAACAGCTGCCCGACCAAGTCCGAGGAATTCTCGCCATCAGTGAGCTAACCGAACTAGCGAAGCTCGCTCTGCAAGCCGACAAAGTGCTGGAATTTTCAAAACCAAATACCGCCGCCATTTCGTCCCCGACTTGCACGGAAAACACGCCGGCGCGAACCGACGACATAAGCGCCATCAGTTTGGCCAGCCTGCAAGAGGCCATCAACGGTTTAATGCGCGACTTCGCAAAAGTACGTAGCGAGCTCAAACAAAATGCACGTTCACGTTCGCGAGCACGTTCCCGCAGTAAGTCAAAAGACCAAGCAGAAGATACCGAGCTGTGTTACTACCACAACAAATTTGGTGACAAGGCGTACAAGTGCCGCAAACCCTGTTCGAAAGAAGGTCAAAATAAGGAATGACTAACACAAGTTGCGGAGACAGATGCGACAGGTGGGGAAAACGAAGGAGCGGGCAACAAGGGCCGCCGTCTACACGTACTGGACAAAACCACCGGATTAAAATTTCTAATAGACTCCGGATCAGTCGTCTCTGTAATGCCCCGTAGCTACTTTAAAGAAAGACTCCACACCACCTCGTACCAGCTCCACGCTGCCAACTCCACGGTCATCTATACTTATGGGCAACGACTCATCACACTCGACCTGGGCCTGCGTCGCAGTTTCAAGTGGCCCTTCATAATAGCGGATGTGAAAACACCAATAATAGGGGCAGACTTTATTGGTCACCATGCGTTGCTCATCGACCTAAAGAATCAGCGCCTCGTTGATTCCCGCACCAGACTATCAAAGATTTGAAGTGTGACTGAACCTTCAGTATACAGCATTTCGACAGTCGAATCCGTCCCCAGCAACCCGTCGGCCGAATTGCAAAGGTATGCGACATTGTTAGCCAAGTATGCCATAATAACCAAACCGACAACAGGTCCTGCGAAAATGGCGAACACTGGCGTAGCACACCATATCAACACGAAAGGTCGGCCTGTGGCATTCCGGCCCCGCAGACTGGCAGGAAAGAAGCTGGCAGCAGCCAAGGCGGAAATTCTAATGATGCTCGAGCAAGGCATAATCAGGCCCTCCAACAGCCCATGGTCAAGCCCACTACACATGGAAATAAAAAAATCAGGTGACTGGCGGCCATGCGGGGACTACAGGACGCTGAATGCACAAACAATTCCCGACCGTTACCCGCCTCCACGCATAGATGACTTATTTACGAGACTACACGGAAACAGGATGTTTTCAGCGTTGGATCTGACGAAGGCTTACTACCAGATCCCTATGGCCGAAGAGGATATCCAGAAGACTGCCATCACCACCCCTTTCGGCCTATACGAGTTCCTGGTGATGCCATTTGGTCTGAGGAACGCGACACAGACGTTTCAACGATACATTGACTCCATCTTTAGGGATCTGGAGTTCGTTTTCTGCTATGTGGACGACATCTTGGTTTTCTCAACATCGCACGAGCAGCACCTGGAGCATCTGGCTATAGTGTTCGAGCGGTTGAAACAGCACCAGCTGAACATCAATCCAAGCAAATGCCAAATAGGGCAGGAAGAGGTAACCTATCTGGGGTACGTAGTCAATCAGCACGGTTACCAACCTCCACAGAACAGGGTCCAAAGTATCATGGAATTCTCGAAGCCAGCCACCATCAGAGACCTCCGCAGATTCCTGGGGATGATGAATTACTACCGCAGATGCATCCCACACGCTGCAAAGATGCAAGCTCCACTCAACGCTTATCTCAAGGAGTCCAGAAAAAACGACAAGCGCAAGGTCGACTGGACGGAGCAGGCTGAGGAGGCTTTCAAACATTGCAAAGGTAGCCTAGCCTCGGTTGCAGCCACGAGTCATCTCTCTCCCACGGCCTACCTAGCTTTAACGACCGACGCGTCGGACACTGCGATTGGTGCGTCCCTTGAGCAATTATCGGATGACATCTGGACCCCAGTTGGATTCTTTTCCCGCAAACTAAGCCAAACTGAAAAGAATTACAGTACCTACGACAGAGAACTACTGGCAATATTCGCAGCCATAAAGCATTTCCAGCACCTCCTCGAGTGCAGGAACTTCGTTATAAAAACGGACCATAAACCTCTCCTGTATGCGTTTTCACAACGCCCTGACAGGGCATCGCCCCGACAGCTGAGACAACTGGATTTCATCTCTCAGTACTCCACCAAATTACTCCATATAAACGGCGCAGAAAACGTCGTGGCTGACGCACTTTCTAGGATCAGCGCCATCGAGATGCCCACTGCTCTCAGCGCCGAGGCCATACGTTTGGAACAGGAGCGTGATGAGGAATTGGCAGTCATGCGAAATAACTCCAACTTAAACTTTCAGCGCCTCACAGTTGAACCAGGCATCAGCATATTCTGCGATATTTCGACGGGATACGTCAGGCCCTACATCCCCGGACCTCTAAGACGAACAGCGTTCGACACGGTCCACGGTGCTTCACATCCCAGTGGACGCGGCACATCACGATTAATCAGGGAGAAGTACGTCTGGCCCAGCGTAAAAAAGGACGCCCTAAGGTGGGCAAGGGAATGTTTGGCGTGTCAACGGGCCAAGATCCAACGACACAATCGCTTACATCCCCAAGGAATTGACGTACCGGATGCACGTTTCAACCACTTAAATATCGACATCGTGCACATGCCAGAGGCCAATGGTTTGAAGTATTGTCTCACCATAATAGACAGATTCTCCAGATAGCCGGTAGCAGTACCACTGAGCAATATCACGGCAGAGACGGTCGCGACGGCTTTGGTCACACACTGGATCAGCCATTACGGTACTCCATTAACAATCACGAGTGACCAGGGACCACAGTTCGAGTCCTCATTATTCGGGGCCCTCGCCAAATTCGTCGGAGCCAACAAGACGAGAACCTCTCCATACCATCCCTGTTCCAATGGAATCATTGAAAGATGGCACCCTTCCTTCAAGGCCGCCCTGATGTGCAGACCGCACCAACCGTGGACGGAGCTGCTTCCCTCAGTCATGTTAGGACTCCGTACCAGCTTCAAGGAGGACTTAAAAACGTCACCGGCAGAGCTACTCTATGGAACAACGCTCAGAGTCCCTGGCGAATTCTTCGTCCACCAGGACCTGCCGGCAAATCCAGAAGCCTTTGTGGAAAAACACCGAGCAATCATGCGGGACCTGCGACCCACGCCCACCTCAAACCACGCGAAGCCACGCCTATTTCTGTCCAAAGGTTTGGACACCTGTTCCCACGTATTCCTGCGGTGCGACCACGTGAAGGCTCCCCTCGAGCCTCCCTACACCGGACCTTTCAAGGTGGTCAACCGGATCTCGGACAGACTCTTCAAGGTGGAGGTAAACGGCACACCAAAGAACATTTCAGTGGAACGACTGAAACCAGCACACATGGCAGACTCCCAGTTGGACCCAACTGTCAACACCAGTACACAGCAGCCGCCATGTGAACAGCCAGCGACTCCAGCGCAGTCCCACAGCCCCCAAGGCATACCAAAGAAAGTAAAGTTCCTACCCGATCAGTCCAGGAACTCTGGGGGGGGGGGGGGAGTGAATGTGGCCGCTCCGCACTCGGTTCCTCCTGACACCGATGCGCAGCGCCACAATGCGGATCAAACCAACACAGATGATCGACGCAGACCCCGGAAACAGACCTTGGTTCCGCGTGAACTCGACTAGCGCTACAATCGTTGTGGGAAGTCGATCGCCCCTCTAGCACGGCAAAAGTTGCTAGATAGTTTGTGCAATATCTGAGACCACAGCTTTGGCGACACGCACGTGGTTCAGACCCAGTCTTTGTACAGTATTCGTTATTCAAATATATTTTGTTTTTATATGAAAAGACTTCTTCATTTCCTTCTTGGCACTCGAGTGCCCCATATCGTAAGCCAAATAGCTATAACCTCATGTGTGCCCAAGGGGGGAGGGGCGAACATCTCGGTATTACTTGCTCCCTCCCCCTCCAGTACCCGGAGGCACCCACCTTACCACCATCGTGGTCTGCCACAACATGGAACACTCACACCTCGAAATAAATACGCGACATTCACCCTGTATAACACTGACGTTAAATGCGCGGAGACCCATACTACATATATAACACATAACACATACGGTTAAATACGCGTGGGGGGGGGGGGGGGGGGCTCCACATATCAGACATACACATCTCGTCATAAAAACGGTTGATTTACGCGGGGTAAAATCAAATACCTATCAGCAGGTAAGTCCACCTATAAATCCCGCCAGCCTATGTACCTGGTTGTCTGAGTAGGTGCTGCCGTACCCCTACCTCCACCCGGGGAGGGGGCACGGGACGGCACCGACGGGTTCACCTTCCTCTTCCTAGCCCGCCTTCTTCGGTCCAAGGCCCTCCTTTCGGCCGCCTCTCTAATCGCTCTCACGCGCTCCGCTCGGGCCTCTTTCTCTTTCTGGATTTCTTTGCGTCTTTTATCTTGCATTACCTCTTCCACAAAGGTCCTAAGGGCCACCCAGCTACTCCTGGATTTCATGGCCAGCTTTATCAGGGAGGCCACCTGCACCGGGGCCCCAAGTGCCGCCGCGAGCCTATCCCGCTCCAGGTTGTACGTGGGACATGTCATCAGCACGTGTTCGGCGTTGTCAATTGGCTCCCCGCAGTCCGCGCACCCAGGGTTCTGCGCCTTCCCGATCCTCACCCGGAAGAAGGCGAAGGATCCGTGCGAGGTCAGGAGCTGAGTCAACCAATAGTTCAGCTCGCAGCATTTACCGGCGTTGCCCAGGAAAGAGCTAACGGAGTGGATCAGTCTCCAGGTCCAATTTTCGGGATTGAACCGATCCCAGGTCCCCTGCCACATCTCCATAGCTGCACTCAGGGCCCGCCTCTTGTGCTCAACTAACCTGCTGGCCAGGACTACAGGGTGGTCACAGAGTAAGGTGTCCACCCTATCGCTCGCCCTTGCCTCGTACACCCCACTGAGCATAGCGGGCTTCATATGTATAGGCATTCTGCCCGCAAGGACGCATAGGGCCTCATATGCCAAAGTCCGGTATGCCGTGGTCGTTCTCACTAGTGCCGACTTCTGGGCCCTCCTTAGGCATGACCTATTAACCTTGGTGTTCAGCGCCCTCGCCCACACCGGGGACGCAAAGGACCACTGATTCCCAAACCGCATAGTAGAGGCGTCTCTCATGCAGAGAGGGTTCGTGACCTATCACCGCGGTTCGTGACCTCCTCGATATGTTCCTTAAACCTCCTTCTACAATCGAGCGTAATACCCAGGTATTTCAGGGATCTCACGGAGGTAATAGTGGTCCCAAGGACTCCGAAGTCACGTATCTTACCGCTCCGTAGTCCCGTCAGCACAACAATCTCGGTCATGTACGCAGCTATCTCAAGGCCAGCGGAGACAAACCACAGCCGGACTCTTTCCATAGTGCCAGCCATCCTCTCATCAAGCTGGGGGATATCCCTAGCGGAGAACACAATGGCCAAATCATCCGCGTAAGCAATTGCCTTAACAAATCGGCTCCCGTCCAGGGCCTTAATAAGGCCGTCATTCACGATGTTCCAGAGGAACGGTCCAAGGATCGACCCCTGCGGCACACCTGCCTTAATGGCGGTATCTATTTGGGCATGCGGCGTATGGACCGTGGCCCACCGGTCCGAGAAGTAGTCCCGCAGAGTCCCAATTACCGCCGCTGAGACGCCCCTACTCCCAAGCTCCCCGAGGATAAGATCCCACCGGAGGGTGTTAAAGGCGTTCCTAACGTCCACCGTGACCAAGACACACAGCCTCCTCTTGGTAGTCGTAGCACAACGCTCCGCAAACTTCACTACTTCCGAGGCAGCCTCAATAGTGCCAACACCTCTCCTGAAGCCGAACTGCATGGGATTTTTTTTTTGTTTCGGTGGGGAAAATGCTTTTTACGCACACCGGCTGTCTGGCCGGTAGTGTCGGACTCGCATATAATACCCTATCGACTAAAACCCCCACCATAAATCCTCAACCAACCACCCCTCCCTGACTTACTAAGTTGACAGAACTACTCAAGTAGTCACCCTCACGCAACTTAGGTTGGTGTTTTTCAGGGCCTCAATGTGGCTACATAGAAGCCAAAGCTTAATAGCTTCCGTGATCATAGATCACAATTACATAAAATTAAACACACATCGATCATCTGCAGTAATAAATGCAGTGAACGGTATTTTTAAAACGGTTGTTCAACGAACAGCCCCGCGATCGATTCCAAGGGATCAGTCTCTGCAAATATAACGATCTCGCCTCTCTCCAATGCACGTTCATGCCTTTGCTTGGCACGTATTACCGTGTTACAAAAGTCAGCAAAGGCACTCCAACATACACTATTTGTTAGTGCCCTAATCATAACATTTGCAGGATAGTATGGCCCATCAAGATCCATCCTATTCCAAGGCTCAAATCTCTCAGCATCCCATAGACAACAGTAAAAAAGTGTGTGAGACGCATCGTCAGGCAAGTTACACCCAAACCAGCACATAGGAGAAGCAGCTCCTTTTATGCGAAAAAGATAGGCTCTAATGCATCCGTGTCCAGTGAGCATCTGCGAAACGCAGAAGTCAACCTTGGCAAAAGTGGACAACCTCATCAAAGCGACGTTCGGTAACCACGAATAAACCCATCTCGATTCGGTAGCGGTATCCCATCTATCCTGCCACTGATTTAACGCGTCCTGATGCAAATTAAGAATTCGTCTGCACAGGTCATCCCTGACCCAGTTCCGGTCTTCCTCGGTAATAATTGAACGATCAAACGAACTTACCTGCAAGTGAAGTTCGATCGCAATTATATGAAGAAGCCTCGTTCGAGAGATAAGTGTAGTAGTCCTTTCGATGCCCGCCAGAGGTCACTACGTTCAGAGTAAAGAAAATGACAACCGGGATTCCCCTAACGCTTCTCCTCTTTTCGCTCTTGTTTCATATCTTTAGAGTAGCTAAAAATAGCTAATTACTAATGAGGGGTTAGGGAGATTGGAGAAATACTTTATTTTTCTCTTAGGGTGGGATTGTAATCTCTCGAACGAGGCTTCTTCATATAATTGCGATCGAACTTCACTTACAGGTAAATTCGTTTGATCGTTCAATTATATTTCATTCGCCTCGTTCGCTTGATTACAAGTGTAGTTATTTAGAGCGGATAGCAATTTTTACTCTTACATTTTTTTTTTAAATATATATATAATCCTTTATAACGTGTTCAAACAAAATAATGTTTACATACAAGTCTTAAAACTTATTTAAAAGTTTGACAGACAATGAATCTTATGATCGGATACAATTTGTTTTGTTACCTTGAAGGAGGTATAATCATATTCGCAAACTTATAGTTATCTGGCAGTATAGGTCTGTTGTAGAAAATTGCAAACACCTGTGAGTTATTCGACCATCCTGCTGTTCTTCTTATTGTTGTTAGATCAACACCTCTAAGTAATGCCACTGATGTGGCAGCATGTCTCGTTGAATGAGCCGAAAATATCGTTGTATCTATGCCACTTTTTCTTAAAACATTCTTTATCCAACGGCCAATGGTCTGATATCCTATAGGCTTATACGGCTTCTTCATTGCGATAAACAAAGTATCAGTCTCCCCTCTCAGTACTTTGGTAGCCTCTATATATTCGGCGATAAACGACGCCACACACAGACTAGGCTCTTCAATACACTTTGGTAAATTCAATAATGGCTGATAACGCCCTGGACCTGACGTTTTAATGAGGTCTGGAATTCTTATTTCAAGCCCTCTTGTTGTTGTCTTAATGTTAGATATTTTAATGTATGCTAGTGTTTGTGCCCTATGAGCAGTGCTTAAAGCTAATAAAGTTATTGCTTTCTCAGTTAATTCTCTTAAACTTAAATTTGTTAACGGGTATAAATTCTTCAAATAATTTAATACTACTGAGACATCCCAAGTATGACTATACTTTGGTTTTGTAGGCTTAAGTCTATAAACTCCTTTTAAAAACCGTGAAATCATTTTATCCTCGCCTATTTTATCACCAGAAATCAAGGATACCGCGGATCTATAAGTATTTAGGGTGCTATATGATGCGCCTGTTCCAAAAAGTTTCGTTAGTGTTGGGTTTTTACGTTGATACTCCAGTTTATTTCTTGGACTGTACTATATAGTTGATATATTATTTCTGTTGGATACACACGTATTCAATTCCTCAACCTCATTCTCTTACAGTTCTAAGAGTACAGACTATGGCATGGATCGCGCGGTTCGCTCAGGTGTCGCGACGGTCGGCATACAATGTGTCGTTGTGGTATTACGATTTTTCCACACTCCCTTTATCGGAATACATACGTATATATATGACTCAACTAATAAATAATGTTTAGTGCGCGGACGCATCTTAAGTGACTATCCTTCACCAAGGGTTTTGTTAATATATCCGATACATTTTGGTCTGTTGAGACGAATTTGACGTGAATTAAACCTTTACTTTGGACATCTCTAGTAAAGTGACATCTGATATCAATATGTTTGCTCCTTTGGTGAAGCATATTCTCTTTGCTCAGTACAATTGCGCTTTGGTTATCGCATAATATATCCTTCGAATCGTGTACATATGGATCGCCATACATTTCCGTAATCAATCTACGCAAATGTATAGTTTCCTTTGCCGCCTCGGAGAGAGCCACATACTCGGCCTCCATTGTTGACAACGCAACAGATGTCTGTTTTTTTTGGAAACCAACTTATCGGGCCTCCGGCCAATACATGTACATTTCCCGAGCACGATTTTCGTTCATCTAGATCGCCCGCCCAATCTGCATCCGTATACACATATAACGGGTTGCCCGTTTTCTGGTACGATATTTTATAATCTGCAGTTCGTTTTAAATACCGGATAACGTATTTTGCGCAATTCCAATGTTGTTGGCCAGGATTCAGATTGTACCTACTTAATGCCCCTACCGTATACGAAATGTCAGGTCTTGTCGTATTGGCGAGATAAAGGAGGCTACCTATTAATTCTTTATACGGCTTATCTTCCATCTCCCTTTTTTCGTCAGGTGTCTTTGCCTCCATTTCCCTTGATAATTTTACGCCTGAGGCTAAAGGGGTGGACGCAGGTTTACATAAGTTCATTTCAAAACGTTCGACCATTTTATTTATATATTCTGTTTGTGATAATTTTATTGAACCTGTGTCCCCATCTCTTTCGATTTTTATGCCTAACATTTCCCTTACGGGTCCCAAATCTTTCATCTTAAAGAATTCACTTAACTGTAACTTAACCTTAGATAGCGCTTGTAAGGAACTTGACGCTAAAAGTAGATCGTCTACATAAACGACTATTACTACATTACGATCATTAATGGTACCCGTATAAACGCAAGGTTCTACTTTAGACGGATCGAGTCCACTTTCTTTTAATTTTTCACTCAGTTTATACTGCCAAGCACGACCAGACTGTTTCAAACCGTATATAGGACGTCGTAGACGACATACTTTATTTTTATTGCTTCCAAACATCGGAGGTTGTTCCATATATACTGTCTCTAATAAGTCGCCTTGTATGTATGCTGTAGTCACATCCATTTGATGGATGTGATAGCCCATTTCTACACTAATTGCTAGAAGTGTTCTTATTGTTTGAATTCGCGCAACCGGAGCCTACACCTCCTCATAATCAACGCCATATTTTTGCTCACATCCGCGTGCAACTAACCTTGCTTTATATCTATTTATTTCCCCGTTTTGGTACCTTTTTATATGGAAGACCCATTTCGAAGAAATCACTTTCATGTTAGGAGTTCGATTAACTAATTCCCATGTATTGCATTCTAGTAATGATTTGTATTCGCTATTCATGGCTTCTAGTCATCTTTCTTTGTCTGGTCTTCCTATCGCTTCCTTTACTGTTTCTGGGTCGCTATCTACTGCAACGCTTGCGGTTTGATATTGTTTTTTCGGACGTCCTGGAGTACCCGTCCTAATAAGTCTAGGTCTTCCTCTAGTCCTTTTAACGTTCTCGGGGGTTAATTTTTCTACGCCTAACGTCTCACTTGCATCTTCATGCATACTAGGGTCTAACTTTTCCTCCAGATTTTCTAACTCGTCGTTTATATTTGTGTTAAGCAATAAATCTACGTCTATGGACTCTATTTTACTATCATTTAGTTCTTCAATAAAACGAACATCTCGAC
The DNA here is from genome assembly GCA_963932335.1 of Andrena marginata. NCBI lineage: Eukaryota > Metazoa > Arthropoda > Insecta > Hymenoptera > Andrenidae > Andrena > Andrena marginata. The sequence goes on from OZ010663.1 coordinate 19,580,050, forward strand.
TTTTAACTATTTTTGTGGTACCAGGGATCCACAGTCTGTAAGCCTTTGCTTCACTAGAGTAACCAACTAGGATTCCCTTTTCCCCCTTTGGATCAAATTTTGAAATACCCGGCCCTTTCTTTAAAAATGTAGCGTTGCAGCCGAATATTCTCAGGAATTTAACATTTGGTTTGCGATTTGACCATAATTCGTATGCGGTCATACCATCGTTTGCCTTCGTAGGGCACCTATTTCTTAAGAACACAGCTGTATTGACGGCCTCAGCCCACAAGCCCTTGGGTACATTTGGTTTAATCAACATTGCGCGTGACATTTCAACGATTGTTCTATTCGCGCGCTCCGCGACACCGTTTTGTTGCGGTGTATATTCGACCGACAACTGTCTCCTAATACCTTGATTTTCTAAATAGTCATTGAATTCTTTGCTAACATATTCTTTGGCATTATCGCTACGTAATTTAATTATCCTGCAACCCGTTTCTTTTTCGACACGTAACTGGTATTTTTTAAACTCGGTCAAAATGTCACTGCGTGATTTTAAAAATACGACCTCTATATATCGAGTTCTATCATCGATGAATGTTGCGAAATACCGCGCGTTTCCGTATGAGTGTACATTTATCGGTCCGCAAATGTCTGTATGTACAAGTTCTAACACGTTTTTCGCTCGAGTGCCTTCTCCAAACGGCATCACATTTATTTTGGCTTGATCGCACGTTTCACATGGTATTTTTTTAATTTTCGACGGTAAATCTAGTCCGTATACGCTTTTCTTATCAACTAGCTCTCTTAAATCATTATAGTTTAAGTGGCCATATCTTTCGTGCCATAATTTTAATTTTGGGTTAGGGTCATTATCGACACTGAACGCCTTTTGATCTTCCGTAGTGACTACATACATTCGATTTCTCCTAATTGCGGTGAAAACTACCGAACTGTCCGGCCTGATAATGTTCGCGTTACTATCTGAAAATTCTACTTTATATTTCTTTTCAGTCATTGCCGGAACTGATAACAAGTTACTTCTTAATTCGGGTACGTACAATACGTTCGATAATTTTACCAACTTTGTTTCACCGTGTAATTTTATGCTCAGCCGTACAATCCCTACTCCATGAGACGTAATAGTTTCTTTCCCTGCTGTACTTATATTTCCAACCGGTTCATCTGCTCAAGTCTCGAACGCATTTCGGTTATTACACATATGTGACGTAGCCCCGCTATCTAAATACCATTCGTTCTTTTCAGTCGAACAAGCTAACGCTGAGATCGCGATTAAAGAGTCCTCCGTCTCGTCTACTTCTATTTCTTCGGCTTGGTTAACCTTACCTCCATTTTTTTTTCTTAAACGGCATTGCTTTGCTGAATGTCCATATTTGCCGCAATTGAAGCAATCTCCGTTAAATCTCCTCCTGTCCTGGTCGCTCCTGGTTGAACCTTTGTTTATATTTGCGTCTTTGTTTGTGTACGCCTTCCGAGAAAACAAAGCCGAGGTTGCGCCGTCTTCTCTGTCGTTACTCGCTTGCCGTCTCGCCTCTTCTTCCATTAGTTTACCTTTAATGAAATCAACTGTAGGAATTTGATCTCTCGACTCAATTGCCACACAAAAATTCTCGTAATTTTCGGGCAGACTGCTCAGTAACATAATTGATTGTAATTCAGATGAAATTTCAATTCCCGCGTCTTCCAGCGAGTTGACCTTTTCTTGAAAGTTATTTATATATTGCGCCATTGGTTCAGAAGGTCTTTTTCTCAGATTATATAATTGCCTATACAGAACTGCCTTCCTTACTGGACCTTTAGAACAATGAATTCTGGCGAGTTCATCCCATGCTTCCTTGGATGTCTTAGCTTTCCGTATGTGTCCTAATTCTGCCTTTGACACACACAATACAATGAGAGCAAGCGCCTTTTCATCTTTAGCTGTCCAATTCAATGCATCTGCCTCCGTTTCAAGTTTTACGATCTTCCCACTCGTGTATCCCCACAGATCGTTATACACGAGCACGCTCCTCATTTGCAACTTCCAGGCCTCATAATTTCCATCGATTAATTTTTCGATGTGTTGTATGCTACTATTCATTTTTGGCACAAGTTATTACTATACTCTCACACTTATTTCTCTTTCCGTACCTGGGCCCATAACCTGTTGGGTTTTTACGTTGATACTCCAGTTTATTTCTTGGACTGTACTATATAGTTGATATATTATTTCTGTTGGATACACGTATTCAATTCCTCAACCTCATTCTCTTACAGTTCTAAGAGTACAGACTATGGCATGGATCGCGCGGTTCGCTCAGGTGTCGCGGCGGTCGGCATACAATGTGTCGTTGTGGTATTACGATTTTTCCACAGTTAGGAACGTTAGAAGACTACTTCTTGTAGGTTCATAAAAGTCAGAATTGGTTTCTTTGCAGAACTGCCACCATGCTCGCAAGGCTGTTTCGTACTGTTTAATCGTGCTGGGCGCTAAAGATAATACGACAATGTCTACCGCCGTGATGGGTATATTTTTCTTTATGAAAGCTTCCCTGATACTTTGCCTACAATCAAATGTAGGTTCCTGGCCTGTGGATGTATTTTCGACCTACATGGGGACAGTAATAAGTTAATACTTGGTCCAATTGTAATTGGTTTTTCTATAAGAAGATTTGTAAATAATGGGTACCAAGATTGACTTGGCCAGTCAGGTACAACAATAATCCCCGTTGCCGCGTCTCGTTTAATTTTTATAAGTGTCTTTAAAATTAAACTAAACGGTAGAAACGCATAGAAATCAAGTTCTGTCCATTTGACAGTAAATGCATCTACTTGCAGAGCCCCGGCATCTGGTTTCCAAGAGAAATATTTTTTGCATTTGGTATTCCCGTGTGTAGCAAATAAATCAAATTTTGGAATACCAAAATTTCTTATAATAATCTCGAAATAACATTGATTTAGTTCCCATTCTGTATCGCTATTTCTTATTCTAGACAGCCGATCTGCCTGCTTGTTGTCTGAGGATGCAATATAAGATGCAATTAGGAAAATTGTTCTCTTTTCTGCCCATTGCCAGATATCTTTAGCTAATTTATTGTATGCTGAATAACGTACACCGCCCATCTTGTTTACGTATGATAACGCCGTGGTGTTGTCAATTCTTAAAAGAATTTGGCAATTATGTAAATTATCTGCTAACGACTCTAACGCTAGTTTAACTGCCAATAACTCCTTATAATTTATGTGATATTTCTTTTGTATATTATCCCAAAATCCATATGTTTCCGCTGAGCCATTCGTAGCTCCCCAACCTGTGCCCGATACATCTGTATGAATTTCTACTTTGAAATAAGCTGTTTTTATAGTATTAATTGCTACCGGTAATTTTCGTAACCACCACTTAAGATCTGGTAAAATTGACTTTGGAATTAGCATTCTAGCATCATAATTGAAATTATTAGACCATAATGCCCTGATTTTTTCTCTTTCTAGTAATTTAGTGTATAACAGTCCATATTCGACTGCTGGGCAAGCTGAAATTAATTTTCCTATCAGCCCTGCAAATTCTTTGATTAAGCAATTATCTTTTCCCTCAAAGGTCTTTATGAGTTTTTGCAACCGTTCTCTTTTCTCTTTAGGCAACTCGATTGCATATTTAATTGAATTAATTTCAAAACCGAGAAATCTGCATGTAGTTGATGGAATTAGATTACTCTTTCTATTGTTTATTACAAAACCCAAAAATTGTAATAAATTAACTGTTTCTTTAACACTCTTACTGCAATTTTTAAAATCATTACTAATACACATAATATCGTCCAGATAAATAATCAACATTACGCCTCTAGATCTTAGGCTTTGCGCAACCGGTTTTAGTAGTTTTGTAAAAATATATGGACTTACGTTTAGCCCAAAAGGCAAGCATATAAATTGGTATAGACTTCCTAGAAATTCAAATCTTAGAAATTTTCGACTTTTTTTGTGAATCGGTACTAACTAATATTCATCTTTTAGATCAATTGTGCCCATGAAGTACCCTGGGAAAATTAATTTCGCAGCTGTTCGAACATCTTCCATTTTAAAATGGTTAATATTGATAAATTTGTTTAACCTTTTCAGGTTTAGTAAAAAACGGAACGATCCGTCTGGTTTTGGAACCAGAAAATAGCTTGATAGGAATTGTTTCTTATTTGGTTTACAGCTTTCTATCGCCCCTTTTTGTCGTAAATGATCAATAGCTTGCTTAACTCTTTTAATCTCATTGGTTGAGTCGAATTTTACTAAAGGTACCTTACCCTGTTTTGCTTCTTTTTGAAAATCTATTTTATAACCTTTAACGCAACTTAACACAAACCTATTTGACGTAATTGTTTTCCAGTTATTCAAAAACCCTTTTAGTCTACCAGCAATGAAACCTACATTTATTTGAACCCTGTCTGACTCCTTGTTTTGTTGTATCCTTGATACTGCGCCCTGTTGTTGAATGGTTGCTTCGTCCTGAAAGCCAATCGTTTGGCCTGTCCTGATGGATATTGGAATCCTTGACGTGAGCCTGACTGATTGGGAAATGGCCTTTTTCCCAGCAGGCTGTTTGAGTTTAAAGGCTGTTTAGCCGTCGAGGTGGCTCCTTGAGATTTGTAGGAGGATTGTTTCTTCATAGAGTTGGCTACTTTATCCATAACTTTAGCTTCTTTAAACTTTTCAGACAAATTCTTTCCGAACAAAAAAACTTCTGTTTTTGTGTCCTCGAGCATGGTTTTGGTATCTTTATCAACTCCTGCTACAATGAAGGCTTTTCTTGATTTAGTTTGACTATGCATAATCTCAGCCATAATCTTTCCAGCATCATGTAATTTTTCCATAACCTGAATTTTATCAATACTATCTGTTTCTTCAATCAAGGTTGTCATGACCGAACCAAGGGCTGCTAGTGCAGCACTTGCCAACTGTTGTCTCGTAGACATATGGGAGTCTCTTGATTTTGAGTGTTTCGGTAATTTTAAGAGAATTTCCGGGTTTAACTTGGGTACTTCTAAGCCACCAGGACTTTGGTATTTTCCTAAGAGATTCTCCTTTTCCTCTTTCTTGATTCCGTTCGTGAACCAGAATTTCCATCTATTAAGAATGCTGGAATGTATTTTTATTTGTAAAACATTAGAAGCCGAAGGGTCATCTCCAAAAATTTCCGCAAAGTCTTCATTAAGAGGTATTTCATTTATCACTTCCACACTCTCTGATACCTCTTTTTGGTTATTAGGTTCTACCAGGTTTTCCTGATTTATCAACCCTAAGTTATTATCATTGCCAGATTTGGATAAATTTTCTTTATTACCTGTAATTTTACTTTCAATTAATTTTTTACTATAAAAATGTATCCTACTTTTATTTTACTAAACAAAATATTTGCGATTCTAGAATATATCTTAGAATCAAAGTTTAGTCCGCTATGTGTAGAGAGGACATTTATCTACTTTTAATTCTGTTCATATACGTTATGCGTATAACTAAAATATAGCGGGGTAAAAAACATGGTGGTCGTAGCCACTACGCATTTCGGCCTTAACCTCTTCGTACGCACATGTCCTGCGAGCATGTGTTTACGTATGTACCTGTTCTAGGCAGTTAAGAACCATGCGTGGACCCTGTTGAAAGAATTAGTTTCTTTCCAATGCCTACGTCATGCGAGCGTATATGCTGCCACAAGCAGAAAAAAGGGTTTTATTGTCTAAACACGTCGTGCGAGTGTGTAAAATCTTTATTCTTTTTCCATCTTTTGAAATCGCGTGAGAACTATTCTCAGCTTGTGCGACCGGCCTACATATTTATGCAAGGCCATGTCCCAAAATATTTCGAGAATATAAAAGAATTTTAAATTTACTTTGTTCCTCCTCGGAATTTCCGTCCTCGCAGCTTGATCCGCTGTCGCCTGACTTTTGTCTTACTGCGTCGTTACTCTCTGACTCGCGATAATCTTGATTTTTCTACTTTAACACCTTCATTGTAAAATTTTTATTTGCTTGTTTAGATTCTCAAATAATTCTTCGTTATTTCTTCTCTTCCGTCCACTCATGATCACTTCTATAATTATTAGAACTATCGAAAAAACACACGTCTGAACTCCAGCGCACTACGAAAGAATATGAAACAAGAGCGAAACGAGGAGAAGCGTTAGGGGAATCCCGGTTGTTATTTTCTTTACTCTGAACGTAGTGACCTCTGGCGGGCATCGAAAGGACTACTACACTTGTAATCGAGCGAACGAGGCGAATGAAATATCATTACTTTCCTAGTTTTCTTGTGTTCCTCGATATAAATTCTCTTCCTAAGCTCAATGGTGATATCAATAGGATAGATACCTGAAAGTACGCACAAAGAAAGGTGCGACGCAGTCCTATAGGAAGCCGTAACTCGTATCAAGCCGAACTTTTGAGTTCGCCTTAACCAGGCTTCGTTACGGCCTTCCCTCGCAGAGTCAGCCCATATAGGAGAAGCATATAAAATTATGCTCTCTAACACATTATAATATAATTTCCGTCTATTAACAGATAGCGGTGACGTACTGGGCATAAGCCGTGAAAGCGCACCTATAACCTTCATAGCTTTATTAGTTGCATACTCAGTATGCGCATTAAAATTCTTCCTTGAATCAAAGAATGGAACGGGTCCCGCCCCGTTTGTTTTTCGATAATCGCCTTCATGGCGTGTTCCCACACCTTGCTTAGTACGGGGAGGACACTCATGGGCCTGTATGCACCGGGGGACATGGGTCCTTACCGGGCTTCGGGATAAGGACCACTCTAGCCCTCTTCCAGATCGGAGGTATGGCCTCCCGCCTTATTGTGTCCCTCATCATTTCCCCTAGCTCAGGTTGAAGTGCTCTAGATAGGCACACCACTACCGCAGACGGAACCGAATCAAGTCCCGGAGCCTTCTTAGCCTTAATCTTGCCCGCGGCCTCCCTCACCGGCTCGTCATCCACAAGACGGATGGTACTCTCCAGATCCCTTCTAGCTGCTCGGGCGCCCATAGGTACCAGCCTGTAGGCCGTCGGCGCACACATAGGAGAGGGGGGGGGGGGGGTGTAACGAAGAGATGGTCGATAATTTTGAGTACCTGGGCCGGGGACGCAACCATCTTATGGGGCCGGCCTTTCAGTTTGGCCATAACCACTTTGTAAGGCCTGCCCCAGGGGCCAAGATCCACGAGGGAGTAAAGGTCCCTCCACTGTGCCTCCTTGGCCCTCCCGATCATAGTTTGGACAGCCTTGCGGGCGGCGGAGTAGGCCACCCTAGCCTCCTCGGCATCCGGGGACCCCTTCTTTCGCCGCCTCTGCATCCACCTTCTGGCGGAGGATGGTTCCTGACCACGCACGCCACCACCTGGGAGGGGACCGCGTCAAGGCCTGGCGCCTTGGCTGCTTTGATCCTGGCTACCGCCACCTTGATCAGCTCCGCATTCACCCTGGCTACCACGGTCTCCTCTTGCCCCCTGGTCACCCAGTTGTCCAGGGTCGCCGGGGCACGTCCCGCCGGGGGGTGGGGGCGGGGGAACCGTAATGAACAAGTGGTCAATGATGGCCCGCACCTGGGTAGGAATCATTACCTCCTCGGGGGATCTCCCCGTCAGGGTAGCCATCACCACCTTGTACGGCTTCCTCCACAGATTTGCGTCCACCGACGCGCTAAGGCTCGCCCAATGGGCTTCCTTGGATCTCCAGATCTTTTTGTGGAGATCCTTGCGCGCCAGTGAATACACAACCCTAGCCTCGTCGGCATCCGGGTACCCCCTCTTCCTGCGGCGCTGAAACCACCTCCTCGTCCTGTCAGCCACACGCTTGGCATATGCTATCTCCTGGTTCCACCAGAAATTTGCCACCACTAGGTTGTGCGTTCTTAGGCATTGGCTACCTCTAGGTTGTGCCTTCTTAGGCAGCAGCCCTTCGATGAGCAGCTCAAGGGATCGTTGCATCCCCTGAGCAAACGACTCGGAACCAGGAGACGGGGTCAGGCCCTCGTCGCTTTGTGAGGGGATCTGTCCCCTGAGGATCCCCCCGTACCTGTCCAGGATCTCCTCCGGGTTCATGTCCCGGACGGAGTACTGTTCCCGGGCAGGGAGAGTAGGGGCCAGCCTCTTTGATTCGCCAAACGTATGACAGACATACATGTGGTCGGAGAAGGAGGTGTGCCTCAGCACCGCACTCGACTTGATCCTCCGGGCGGTGACGCAGTCAGTGGCCAATACGTTGATCACGGAGGTTCTCCCGTGACTGTGATGGACGAACGTAGCCTTGTCACTAAGCCTCGTGGGGACCAGTCCCAGGGAGGCCATAGCCTCCATGCATACCTGGCCCCTACGGTCTAGTTTATTCCCCCCCCCCCCCTCCCCCACGCCGGGGACTTGGCGTTGAGATCGCCAGCCACTACAATCCCCGGAGTCCGCGTCCTGGCCTCTGCGACCATCTCCGTCAGGGAGTCGAGGTATGCTGAAAATTCGGGGAGCTTCTTACTAGGCGGGCAGTAGCAGCCGACGAAGGTTGTTTCCCCAACCACCGCGGTAACCACTCCCTCCGCCGCTAAAGGAGGGCCGCAGGTCGGAAGTCTGCCCCTGAAGCCCGTGACCCACACCGACGCGTGGCCAGTGGCATCATTGTACCAGGTGCTAAGTTGTTTAAACGGCTCCGATATGAGGACCACCTCGGCGGCGATCACCGTGGCGTTCTGAATTAGAACATCCTGGGCTAGCCGGGATCTATTGAGATTAATTTGTAGGATCTTAAGGATCATTACTACTTCCGGGTAACCCTCCTATCTACACCCCTCCCACGGGCCTCCGTTGCCGGGTCTCTCCTATTCGCTGGACAGCCCAAGGAAGCAGTAACGAGGGCTGCCTTAGCTCCCGTAACCCCGTTACCGGAGCAGATGATGCACCTAGGTCTATTGGTGCAGGTGTCGGCGTTCAGCGCGTTGGCCGGGACCTCGACCACCGCCGTTTGGGTGCCCGAATACCCCAGCTTCAGCATCTTTAGTACCATCTCCTCCTTGGGGGCCTTGGTAGCCGCGCTCATATCTTCTAACAGCTCGGGACCCTCCACGGTCGGGTCGATACCCCGGATTTCGACTGCGATCCTCTCTTGAATGGGAGCGCATTGTATTTCACGCTCCGAAAAACGCGTCCTGATCGCCTCCGAGACCTTATCCGCCGCTGTCTTTTTCCCCAGTTCGAGGAGCACGTGCTCCATTCTTGTCCTCTTGACCCCGACCACCCCCTCCAGGGATTCCTTACGCTTGGTAAGGAGCGTCTTGTAGGTCTCGATGTAAGTTGAGGACGGGGGGACCTTAATTAGGACCGCCTTCGGTCTCTTCCTCGGCGGCCTGAGTCTACGTTTGGGCCCCTGAGCAGGGGTCCTACTGTCACCCCGTGGGTTGGTCTGGGGGACCTGGGTCAGCCCTCCTCTCTGCGACTGCCCATCTTGGGAGATGGTCGGTGACGTCGGCGGTTGGTCTGCCCGTGTCTCGCGCAGTCTAGCCCATTTCTCCCTACGCCGCTGGTTGCGAGTGGTCTGTCCAGACCAGCCCTCTCGTGACTGACCCGAGTTGGGATCCACCGACCCTTTGGGGTCCGGGGTAGTGGAAGGAGGTAGGGTGCGAGGCGATGTGGGGTCTCCTTTCCCGTCAGTCGGACGGTTCTCGCCTTTGGGGCCGGTAGTTTAGGGAGGGCGAACGTCGTGTCTTCCCGGGGGTTTACCGTCCCACCTTGGGATCTCCGGAGCTCCTCCACCCTCGTGGTCGAGCTCGACCTGACTAACCCTAGATTACTCACTTCGACCCTAGTCATCATAAACCCTAGGGATCCGGTCCAGTTCGCGTATTGCCACAACATCTGGGGTTGCCACCCCACCTATAACGGGGGGGGGGGGGGGGTCTGGGTCCTTATTCCCGGTTGGGTGATCCTTTTTCTTCTTTGGCGGCACTACATGCGCATTTAAACCCCATATCAATGGCTTTCCTACGACGTATGGATATCTAACATAAAATTAAAAAAAAATGCACTTTTATTCCGGGCTTCACGGTGTTGTTCCCCCTTAAGCACAACTCGATATTACGAAAAGAGGCCAAAATTGAAAATTTTTTATATTTTTAATTAAATCAAATTTTTTAAATAAATTCGAAAACAGAAAAATGATGACTTAAACCCCCCATGATTTCATGTGGATTACATCGTATTTCACTTTAAGGGGTTACATACACCTAGGATGGTCGGAACAATCAATGTTTTAAATGAAGTATTCGCAGAAGCTGCAACATCAAAGGAAGGTCAAATTTATGACCCCGGAATCTGCGATTTTCTGTGAATTTAAAAATCAAAATTATATTACGTTAACCTCTACCATTACACGCTACTTTCTCGAAACTACGTTTTTCAAATCGTTGCCGATGACATTTCAAAAACTACTCAAACGATTTGAATGAAACTTGATACGATTATTTCTCACATCAATATCTATTCTTTATCTTATGGTCTTTTTTGCAATAGCCACATTTTGATTTTAATAATTGAAACACTGATGAAAGGGTATATAGCCGGTTAAGATGGTCAAATGTGCCCTTGAACCGAATTCGACTCACGATGAGTTATTCGAAAGGTTATAAAAAAGAAACATTTTTCTTTCTTTTGGGCCACAGGAGATATTTTTTGCCCCGCAAACTCTATGCTTTGTTCAACACCAGCTACCAGGCGAACAAGTCGAATTACCGTCCTAATTTTTCACAAAAAATTCATTCAATTATCAGCTTTCAAGCGCATATTATGATTTTTGATTAACAAAATTACATATAGGTAAAAAAATTCATAAAATATCCTCTCTTTTCACTGTTCTTGGTGTATGTAACCCCTTAAACGAAATCCTTGACATTGAGTGCAAAAAGTGATCGAGTTGGCGTTGAATGACGTCTACGAAAACGAGGGAAGAAAATGTACTTTAGAATTACCATTTCCCTTGCTATAGTTTTCCCTGTTGTAACGTACCGCTACCTACCGCCATGATTTTTTCCTTTTGTTTGCATTACATATTGTTAATTTCCTTTATATTATACTTAAGATAGTATACAACGCGTGCGAGTGCGTGTTCAAATAGCGCGCGAGAGAAAATAGTAACGCGCAACGCATGCGCATAGCCGCCTATTCAAACAGTGAACTCAGTGCCGCGAGTGAATAGAGCGCGCGTGCGCAGATCGCACGTTCAACCGGACGCCGAATAAACCGAGCGTAGTACGCGAGTGGCGCGAACCGGAAGTTAATTATAATTGGTCCGCGAGTTCGCACAGCCAGTGATTGGTGCGGGCTAAGTACCGGCAAGCAGTATAAATACAGGCCCGCCAGCAGCAGAAAGGCAGACTTGGTTCTGCCACCGAACCACGAAGACTTGGTTCTGCCACCGAACCACGAAGACATCGGTCGCTTTAGCCAGCCCCTCAGCGTGGAAGAAGTTATCTTTAAATTCCACATCCTCAACTTCCTTTCAAGGTAGCTTTAGTTAGCTCCTAAACTTCCTTTCGAGGTAGCTTTAATTAGCTCCTCAATCTCAAAAACCGAGGTAGCTTTAGGTAGCTCCTCAACTTCCTTTCGAGGTAGCTTTAATTAGCTCCTCAATCTCAAAAACCGAGGTAGCTTTAGTTAGCTCTTCAATTTCCTTTCGAGGTAGCTTTAATTAGCTCCTCAATCCCAAAACCGAGGTACTATATATATATATATATATATATATATATATATATATATATATATATATATATATATACAGCGTGTCCCAGAATTGATGTACATCCCGGAACATGCAATATCCTGATGGAAAAAGACATCGAAAAGTCCTTAACCGTTTTGGGATCCGGGGTTTCGTTTTCGAGATATTAAGAAAAAACCCCGACCAATCAGAGCGCGAGCCTTCCGCTGGAGCTCCCGCGCTAGCGTGGCTGCGCGCCGGGCCGCGCCGCGACTACGAACAAGCAGGCGCGGCATGCATCGAAGGAAATTGCGTAGAATGGCAAATGAAAAAGACTTAACAAAAAAATCTAACCTTTTGCCATGGTTTATTTGCCATTTAAAGTGAATAATGAGTAAAGGATAAATGGATGAAAATCATGTGTAACGTAAAAGGACGAATACACAGTTGTTTTTTTAGAAGATTGGAAAATAATAATTATTTGGAGTGAGAGGATAAAGAACATGTAAATTTCCTTTTTTAATAACGTACAAACGAAAAGGTAATGCAACATGGAACGAGTGAAAAGTGATCGTAGTTCGTCATTGTGATAAAAATCCGTAGTTCAATAACGGCCAACACTGTTGTTGATAATGAATAAGTGCGTTTAAAAACTGCGAAGAAAAATTTACATACGGAAATTTGGAGAGTTATCACCGGAAATAAGCCATAGCCTGCGTTAAATTTAAAAAATATTAGTCGCCAATAATGTAATTAAAACTCACCCTTTCGGAAATTCACCTGCAGCTTGAAAACCTGTGTCACTAGGTCACCGAACAGATCCTGGTCGTCGACAGACGCACCGAGTGCACAGCTGTTCTAAGGTACACGACACCATGCAAAGTTAAGGGTCGCAACGTCAAGTGCGTCCGGATTAATGCACCGAATTCACTGCACTGCACGCCTACTAACACTGATCACTTAATTTATTTTTCATACAACGCGTTGTTCTTACGTTATAAAAATTGGTGGAAATGAATTTTTACTTGGCGTTTGGAGCCGTGAGTATTCCCGCGCAAGTTGTCACGCTGCAGCACTTGCGTCCCCGTTGTTCGGGGGGTACACCGAGAACATCGCGTAATACTCTTGAGCAGAGAACATTTCTGCGACGTGATTGCTTACTGACTGACATGATTTTTTCCAAGCGACTTCTTCTACCCCCAAATAGATTCTGTCGTTCCATTATGAGTTGACCCCCACCAGGCCAAGAGGCTTCAGGTAAAAAGAAACACACGTGTTTCGCAGAAGTGCAACGAACGGGCTATCGCGCTCTTTTACAAAAGTCCGCGTTCCGTCCTTTTACTGCCAATGTACCCATTGCTTCGAGGTAGGCAGCAGACACCACGTGTTTCGGTTCGAAAGGGTCCGAAGAGAAGAGAAACAGAAAGTCTTCGAGTTGCTATAAAGAAGAAAATCCTGTTTCCTGTTTCCCTTTTCCGATACCCTGAGTTCACGTCTGCTACGAGGCGGAACCAATTAAGCCATGAATTACCCAAAACTGTAGGAAACCGTTGTCTACCGTCGACTAGCGGGACAATACGGTCATAAACCGCGACCCTAGCGAAATGCTCTGGCCGATCAGCCTGATTAATTTTTGGAAACTAGCAATTTAAAAGTATTATTTAACATCAACACGGCTCGCGAAGAGACACAGGAAGAAAGAGAGCATGTAGTTCGCTGACTGCGCGTTGTCCCGCCTGCTTCGTCCTACCTTTAAATTAAAGACGGATCCCTTATCTCTCGAGTATAAACACGCGCTCGAATTTCAAAACAAAAGCACGCGTCGACGTATTCCGTGCGAGAGACGATGGGCTTGAAGTCCGATTGGCCCTACATCCCTCCCAAACGGCCACTGTTCTGAAGAGGCCCTCTTCACAGCAATATCTCCTCCCCAAGGCCCACCTTCTCTCGCACAGAATACGTCGACGCGTGCTTTAGTTTTGAAATTCGAACGCGTGTTTAGACAAGAGAGATAAGCAGGCCCGATTGGTTAGTTCGGGACCAATCGAACTTTAAGCCTACCTTCTCTCGCACGGAACACGTCATCGCGTATTGTCCCTGAATTGAGGGACAATCCGGGGAATGCATTATCCTGATGCCGGAAGACATCGAAAAGTCCTTTACCGTTTCACTTCGAGGTCGCGATTATAAAAATCCGAAAAAGTACTCCCACATTCGCTGATATGTTTTTTGTAAATTAAGCTTATTTCTAGAGTAACGCAGCTGATATTAACGTCGCAGTAAGCTCTTGAAGACAATGGGGCGCCCCGTCTCAGGTAAAGCAACCGCGTGCGATTACAGTCAGCTGACCGTACCGCTACGACCCCAGGTCTTCAGTCAGGTCAAAAAACAATTCGACAGAAGGATTGCAGGAGAATCTTACTAACCCACTCTTGGCCAATGACACTGTTCTTTATAATAATCAGATTTGTAAGTTCCAGCTTGTCCTTATCTTGATTTCTCCTGACCCATCCTTAACCTCTCCTGATGGAAAAAGCCCACCACCTTCTCGTGGTTTCCATTGAGCAACGACATTTTTCAACAAATAATCAAGATAAGGACAAGCTGGAACTTACAAATGTGATTATTATAAAGAACAGTGTCATTCTCCTGCAATCCTTCTGTCGAATTGTTTTTTGACCTGACTGAAGACCTGGGGTCGTAGCGGTACGGTCAGCTGACTGTAATCGCGCGCGGTTGCTTTACCTGAGACGGGGCGCCCCATTGTCTTCAAGAGCTTACTGCGACGTTAATATCAGCTGCGTTACTCTAGAAATAAGCTTAATTTACAAAAAACATATCAGCGAATGTGGTAGTACTTTTTCGGATTTTTATAATCGCGACCTCGAAGTGAAACGGTAAAGGACTTTTCGATGTCTTCCGGCATCAGGATAATGCATTCCCCGGATTGTCCCTCAATTCAGGGACAATACGCGATGACGTATTCCGTGCGAGAGAAGGTAGGCTTAAAGTTCGATTGATCCCGAACTAACCAATCGGGCCTGCTTATCTCTCTTGTCTAAACACGCGCTCGAATTTCAAAACTAAAGCACGCGTCGACGTATTCGGTGCGAGAGAAGGTAGGCTTGAAGTTCGATTGGTCCCAAACTAACCAATCGGGCCTGCTTATCTCTCGTGTCTAAACACGCGCTCGAATTTCAAAACACAAGCACGCGTCGACGTATTCGGTGCGAGAGAAGGTAGGCTTGAAGTTCGATTGGTCCCAAACTAACCAATCGGGCCTGCTTATCTCTCGTGTCTAAACACGCGCTCGAATTTCAAAACTAAAGCACGCGTCGACGTATTCTGTGCGAGAGAAGGTGGGCCTTGGGGAGGAGATATTGCTGTGAAGAGGGCCTCTTCAGAACAGTGGCCGTTTGGGAGGGATGTAGGGCCAATCGGACTTCAAGCCCATCGTCTCTCGCACGGAATACGTCGACGCGTGCTTTTGTTTTGAAATTCGAGCGCGTGTTTATACTCGAGAGATAAGGGATCCGTCTTTAATTTGAAGGTAGGACGAAGCAGGCGGGACAACGCGCAGTCAGCGAACTACATGCTCTCTTTCTTCCTGTGTCTCTTCGCGAGCCGTGTTGATGTTAAATAATACTTTTAAATTGCTAGTTTCCAAAAATTAATCAGGCTGATCGGCCAGAGCATTTCGCTAGGGTCGCGGTTTATGACCGTATTGTCCCGCTAGTCGACGGTAGACAACGGTTTCCTACAGTTTTGGGTAATTCATGGCTTAATTGGTTCCGCCTCGTAGCAGACGTGAACTCAGGGTATCGGAAAAGGGAAACAGGAAACAGGATTTTCTTCTTTATAGCAACTCGAAGACTTTCTGTTTCTCTTCTCTTCGGACCCTTTCGAACCGAAACACGTGGTGTCTGCTGCCTACCTCGAAGCAATGGGTACATTGGCAGTAAAAGGACGGAACGCGGACTTTTGTAAAAGAGCGCGATAGCCCGTTCGTTGCACTTCTGCGAAACACGTGTGTTTCTTTTTACCTGAAGCCTCTTGGCCTGGTGGGGGTCAACTCATAATGGAACGAAAGAATCTATTTGGGGGTAGAAGAAGTCGCTTGAAAAAAATCTTGTCAGTCAGTAAGCAATCACGTCGCAGAAATGTTCTCTGCTCAAGAGTATTACGCGATGTTCTCGGTGTACCCCCCGAACAACGGGGACGCAAGTGCTGCAGCGTGACAATTTGCGCGGGAATACTCACAGCTCCAAACGCCAAGTAAAAATTCATTTCCACCAATTTTTATAACGTAAGAACAACGCGTTGTATGAAAAATAAATTAAGTGATCAGTGTTAGTAGGCGTGCAGTGCAGTGAATTCGGTGCATTAATCCGGACGCACTTGACGTTGCGACCCTTAACTTTGCATGGTGTCGTGTACCTTAGAACAGCTGTGCACTCGGTGCGTCTGTCGACGACCAGGATCTGTTCGGTGACCTAGTGACACACGTTTTCAAGCTGCAGGTGAATTTCCGAAAGGGTGAGTTTTAATTACATTATTGGCGACTAATATTTTTTAAATTTAACGCAGGCTATGGCTTATTTCCGGTGATAACTCTCCAAATTTCCGTATGTAAATTTTTCTTCGCAGTTTTTAAACGCACTTATTCATTATCAACAACAGTGTTGGTCGTTATTGAACTACGGATTTTTATCACAATGACGAACTACGATCACTTTTCACTCGTTCCCTGTTGCATTACCTTTTCGTTTGTACGTTATTAAAACAGGAAATTTACATGTTCTTTATCCTCTCACTCCAAATAATTATTATTTTCCAATCTTCTAAAAAAACAACTGTGATTCGTCCTTTTACGTTACACATGATTTTCATCCATTTATCCTTTACTCATTATTCACTTTAAATGGCAAACAAACCATGGCAAAAGGTTAGATTTTTTTGTTAAGTCTTTTTCATTTGCCATTCTACGCAATTTCCTTCGATGCATGCCGCGCCTGCTTGTTCGTAGTCGCGGCGCGGCCCGGCGCGCGGCCACGCTAGCGCGGGAGCTCCAGCGGAAGGCTCGCGCTCTGATTGGTCGGGGTTTTTTCTTAATATCTCGAAAACGAAACCCCGGATCCCAAAACGGTTAAGGACTTTTCGATGTCTTTTTCCATCAGGATATTGCATGTTCCGGGATGTACATCAATTCTGGGACACGCTGTATACAGGGTCATCGTTTAATCCTGCAACCCGCGCGCGCGCGAACTTGTAAAATGGCAGCACCGCCTCACGGACGCATTCCACTGTAACCATGCACCGTCCCGGCGTTTGGCGAGCTGCTAGCGACCGCTGGACAGCAGTGATGCCCGAGCTTCGAGAATTTTGGGCTGGTCTCTTTCAAATTAACGTTGCAAAGAACTATTCAGAATTTCATATATATATATATATATATATATATATATAGAGAGAGAGAGAGATATATATATGTGCTGCTGCCGTAAGTTCGGCCGCTGCCGTTTCCGGAGCAGTTCCCGAAACTCTTGGCAGAGTTCTTGTTCTAGTGTTCCGTAGACCTTGCCTTCGCTAAGTGGCTAAGCTGCTGCCTACTAGTAGGAGCAACGCTTGAAACCTCCGCAACGACAAAGTTCTCAACCTTTAAATGAAAGATCCAAAAAGGAGCACCAGTACTTTTGTACACTGAGCACCAGTCGCTGCCGTGTCCGGAGCGTGCTGAAATTCTACTGGATAGTACTTAAGCTGCCTCCAGAAACTAGCATTCGTTGGTTGCAAGAACGTATCTGTATTTGAATGAACGCGCTAGGTGCTGCGTGCGCCTTTTATACTGGAAAATTGGCGGGCTGATGCATGCGCAGTGAGTCGATATTCGTTATTTCATATTTTGCTCGCTTATTATATATTATTTTGTTTTGTGCTTTGGTCAGTAGTTATAATTAATTATTCTTAACATTCCTACAATATTTGTTCCTCTACTATTTGCTTAGTTTAATATTAATATATAAAAGTATGTATAATGCTTGTGCGCGGTAACATAAGCTGGCTGCGTGGTAATGTAGTACGGTTCTACTTTATCGACGGTCGGTAATTACCGGTTTGAGTCCCCGTGGGACGTTACACATACATACTCTTCCACACAACACCTCGTATACATTCATACACACTCACGCTCTCGTGACCGACCCGAGTGCTCAGTTACACAGAACAGTAATATCTCGACAACATTCGCCGAAAGTGTTACGTATCTATTGTATTGCCCAGCAATCCACTGTTTAAATCTATCCGAAAACGGCCCTTCGAGCCAGTCGCGCCCAGCGCTCATTGTACATAGCCTTGTACATAGTTTCCGTTAAGTGTTTCAGTCGTGTTTATCGAGTACTGTTTTGTGCGTGTTCGATTTCTGTGTGGAGTGTTCGTCCGGCATTGTACCGACGCCCACATTCGGCCAAATACACGTGCCGTCCCATCACCCAGTGTAATTTTATACTCGTTGGAGTGCACCCACTTCTCTGGCTATACCAGTGGCGATCCACACCACCTTCCCGAGGCATCCGTTTAAACACGCCTCAATTCTTTATCTCTAATTAAACCGCACTATTCTCAACATTTTTGAGTTCTCTCTATACAAATAGAATATAAAAATATGAAATAAAAATATCAAATAAAAAGAAAAATGTAAAAATATAAAAATACGATATAAAAAGAAAAAATATAAAAATAGAGTATAAATAGAATATACAAATATAAAATAAAAAATAAAAATATAAAAATACAATATAAAAGAAAACATATAATAATAATTTAATTTATTCCCACTTTCGTGTTACAATTTAACGATCATACTCTTTCCATTTCATTCCCGTGATTGCGTCAGTGTAAGTCCTGTCCTTCTAATGTATTCTGCTGTGTCTTAACAATTTGTTCTATTTTACAAGTGTTTCCTAATCTATTATATGTTACATAATCTTCTTTTATCACTTTCCTGTTCTTCCCATCTTTTCCATCTCCCTATTATCTCCTGCAGAATAGCCAAGTCTTTCCCTTCTCCTCTAATTACCTCTGTCCAATTCTTACCACTCTTTCCACTTACTTCACATGCTTGAATCACGTGTTTCACTGTTTCTTCCTCTGCCTTACAAAGCCTACATACCCTTTCTTCTTTCATTAGCCAATATTTGCATGCCCTTGTTTCACAACCCCGTATGAATCTTCCTATCGTTTCTAATTCTCCTTTTTTCTTTTTCCCACATAAGTATTCCGGCCTATCTCCTGGTTTTCTTGCCACCTCTCTTAATTCTCTTAGGAATTTTGACTCCTATACTTTCATCTCTCTTTCTTGTTCTTGGGTGTCTTTACTTATCTGCCCTATTTTGGTCCACACTTCTTCCCCATTTAATTTCTCCTTTTCCATTTTTCATTTGACCATCCTCTCCCTTCCAAGAATTTGATTCTCATTCTTTCCCTTTTCGTTACTTCACTTCCTCTCATTAGTCTCCCCCCACGTTCAGATCTTATCGATTCTTTTTCCGAATTTATTAGCCTCTGTTCAAACTTCATTGCCCTTACACCAATTTTAATTGGTGTGTCCTATGTAATTGCTTTTAACAACCAGTATGTTGGTGTTGATCTCCCCAATTTCATTATCCACCCTATGTATTTCGCCTGCAATTTTTTTCTATTTCCTCATACCTTCTCCATCCCCATATCTCTGAACCATACGCCACGGTGCTTCTAACTAGCGCATCAAGCAGTTTAATTCTTCTTTCAAAGTCATCTCTGAATAATCTTTCTCCAATCCCCCATACATTTCCTAGTATCATATTCGCTTTCCTAACTACCATCTTAATATGGTGTTTATCCTCGTTGCTCTCTCTTTCTCTCTCCCTCCCCCTCTCTCCCCCACCCTCACTCCCTGCCTCCCTCCCTCCCTCCCTCCCTCCCTCCCTCCCTCCTACCCTCCCTCCTCCTCTCTCTCTCTCCCTCTCACATGTTGCATTAATTACATACAACTTTCAGAGTCCATGTGTAATATACTCTGAATATGGCATTGGGAAACTCCGACGACCTTGTAGTATATTGCATTAGCCGAGAGTTGCATATGTGGCCCAATAATTGAGGAAACATAAGCACCATTAAATAAGTGAGGTTAGAAGAGCAGAAACGGAACAGGAGAGGGTTCAGAGATAAGTATAATATTTAACCACTAGAAGACGAGATAGTAATGAGTAGTAAATGTTGTGGATGTAAAAAAAACATTGTCAAAGAATTATTTGAATGCCAAACGTGTCAGAAGATTTACCATGACAGCTGTGCCACGAAACACAGGGCTGTTAATATTTTCAATCAGCCAATAAAATGTAATGGTGTGATAGTGGTAAAAACAAATAATACTAGAAATAGTGTTGGATTTAAAACAAACAGTATGAGTGAAAGTGTTGAAGCTTCAGTAGAAAAAATTGAAGAAAAAAAACAATGGAAGAAAAAATTGATATGATTACGGAGAAATTGGAAATATATAATAGTGGCATAAATAAAGTGATAGATTTAGTGAGTCAGAAGTTTGAAATGCAATTAAGTGAGTTTGTGCAGAGCATATAAAGTATGATCTGTGAAGAGGTAAAAAAGGAAAGCAAAATCACCCTAGACGAATTTAAGAATGTTAAGTTGGAAGTGAATAAAGTATTAAAATGGAATAAACAAAATCAAGGTGGAGGAAACAATAAAGTTGAGGATAAGAATATAGGCAATACAAAGTTGGGTGAAGAATCATATGCTCAACGAGTTGAGTCAGCGAAAGTAGAAAGAGTTGTAGTAAAACGAAATTCTGAGCAGGAATGTGTAAAGACAATGGAACAGATAAAAGATAAAATTGATATAATGGAATTAGGTGTAGGAGTAAATAATATTGCAAACGGTACAAAAGGCAAGGTTTTACTAGAGTGTAAGGCAATAGAACATAGAAATAAGTTGAGTGTGGCGTTAAATAAAAAAATGGGTAGTGATTATGAGGTCAGTGTAATTAAAAAGAAGTTACCGATGATTAAGGTAGTAGGGATTCTTGAAAAACGTGAAAATATAAATGAAAAGGAATTTATTAGCAGAGAAACCAAACAAAATGACCTTGACCCAGGTGGGACCGATGTACAAATATAAATTATTAAAAAGTTTCAAAAAGATGAAGGAAAAGGTAGTCTAATTCTACAAGTTGATCCTACTACTCATAAGACAATGCTGGAGAAACAGAATATAGTTATTAAGTGGAAGAAGTGTAGAGCTGAGATGCTATAATTGCTGGGGTTTCTATTACTTTGCGAAAGACTGTAAAAATGGTGTCAAATGTAGAAAATGTGCAGGAGATCACACGGAACTGGACTGTGAGACTAATGTAAAGAAGTGTATTAACTGTATGTTATTAGTGGAAAAATTTGATGTAAAAGACTTAGAAACAGATCATGAGGCAACAAATATCCAGTGTGAATCATATAAAAGAATTGCGAAAAGAGAGCGGAAAAATATTATGTACTACGATGAATAGCAATTAAGTAAATGTAAAGCTATAAACGTGAGTAAAACAGAAAAAGTGAGGCCGTCCATAATACTATTGAACTCGCAAGGGTTTTTATCACATAAAGAAGAGATCGAACTTTTAATAAATTATATGAAACCAGGTGTAATTTGTTTGACTGAAACACATGTAACAGATGAAGCGTCTGACTATGAATTGAATGTGAAAAATTATGAAAATATAAGAACTAATAGCAGTAGCAACAGAACAGGAGGTATGTTGACGTACGTTAGAAGGGATATAAAATATAGGGTTATTGAAAATAAGATAATTAAGGATGAGAATGGAGCGGAAACCGTATGTATGAATATCATGGAGTGTTCGCGAATAATATTACGCGATGCGCGTGAGCTGCCGGGGAGGTTATGTACGAAAGTTGCAATGCACGTGTTTGAGTTAAAAATGTCGTTTATTGTTCAAGCACTCGCGGAGTGAATTACAATTGTCAAGGGGTGAGCGGTGAGCAAAAGCACGTGGTGAGCAAAAACACGTGGTGCTGTACAAGAAAGTTCTCGATAAGAAAGGCCACGCACACTGACCACGCGGTCGCACCACGGCCACGATCCACAATCGATTTCGCGCGATTAAAGTGAGCACTGAGCGATTGAGAAGTGGAGATGATTGAAATGAGCACTCGTTGAGAAAAATGTGTCTGAGAAAGATCACGAGTTACCGTATAAACGAATTAGTGAAAACCGATGCGTCTAGCCGAGCACGCTACGTGAACAAGAATGCTAAGATGGATGATCGATTTCCGTTAACCGTCTTCCCCAGCGGATCGACAGACGCACAGTGCGTCGAAGTACAGTAATGCCTCGTTAGAATCACGACGATCGGGGCTGGCGGTGTGACAATAACGCGATGCGGACACTATTTCGTGCCGACGACAACTTCGTGTCGACTCTTTTGTTCTCTCTCGCACGTCTCGGAGTCTCTCACTCTCGACTGAAGGATTCCAAGAAATGGTGGGGATAGTGAGCGTGATTATAACGCATGGTAAAAACGGGACACTAACGACGAATTACTGTATATGGGCGTTCCGGACAAAACTCATAACTTCTGAAATAATCAGTTTTCAACCTAAATACTCTAATACTTTTTTAAAGAGAATATAAAGATGCATCGATTGGAATATAATAAAATATACAGTTTCATTAAAAACGTTGAGGTGATCTTGATTTTTTATCCACTAAAATGTTTTTTATTAATATTTACTTTTGCAATTTGTTGTCAATTGAATACTGACTAACTGTTGTTCGAAACATTTTTTTATCAAATTATTTTTATCACGTGCGCAGTGCGTCGAAGTATATGGGCGTTCGGGACAAAACTGATAACTTCTGAAATAATCAGATTTCAACCTGAATACTCTAATACTTTTTTAAAGAGAATATAAAGATGTATCGATTAGCATATAATAAAATATACAGTCACATTATCTTGATCTTATCATTATCGTGATCTTGATTTTTGATTGGATAAAATGTTTTTTATTAATATTTGCTTTTGCAATTTGTTGTCAACCGAATAGTGAATAACTTTTGTTCAAAATTTTTTTATGAAATTATTTTTATCACGTGCATTTGAAGTTAGAATTTTTTCATTAATATATATTTTAAATTTATAATAAGCTTTTTTGAACTAAAAAGAAGAAGACTATAAATACGTTAATGTAATTTATTGTAATTATAAACTTTTAATAATAATATATAAAAACATAATATAAAACATAATATAAAAAATACTCCATTTTTAATCAACTTGACATTTCATCATCACTTTCAACATTGACAGCAGCACATGAATTGTCTGAGTCTGTTGTAATGTAGGACACAGCTAAAATGCTGTATTCATACATTCCGTTACTCATATCGCGGACATTTTAAATAATATGAAGATAAAATGTAACATCTAGATATTTGCCTAGATGTCCGCGGCCTGGAAGTCAAATACTTGGCGTGGCCAAGGTCAAGGTGTCGATGAATAAGAATTATTTATAAACATAAAACAATGAATGTGTATTTAAATTGTCAGAGTTTTAAATTGATAAATTATGTGAAAGCTTGTGAGAGGAAAGGTATCGGTGTCGATAAATAAACTTACAATTATTTTAAAACGCAATATAATGAAAATGTACTCATATTATCTATGTTTTAAATGGACAAATCATCTGAAAGCCTGCGAGGGGGAAGGTATGGGTATTGATGGTTTGAGAATACTTTGCCTGGCCACGCCAAGTATTTGACTTCCAGGCCGCGGACATCTAGGCAAATATCTAGATGTTACATTTTATCTTCATATTATTTAAAATGTCCACGATATGAGTAACGGAATGTATGAATACAGCATTTTAGCTGTGTATATGTAGTTGTGTCATCTTAAGCGCAGTTGGAAAGCACCTTTATGTACTTGCAGCTCATTTTGATTTCATATATTTTTTTTTATTGTATATTTTCTTCTATTTTTTTATGTGATTTATTCGTATTAAAATATTTATTTGTATAAAATATATCTGCTTGATATTATTTAATACATTTTTTCATTGTACTATTGTGATTTTTTCTTGGTGAGAGGTGAGCCACTGAGCACGTGGTGAGCCTCGTGGGAACCGGCGAACACGACACGAATTACACACGAGTGAATTTCACGTTTTGTAAAAGTTAATGAGTTACACGATAATGAAGCGATTATCGCGATGAGCTTGAGCGAGGTGAGAAGAAGTCTCTAAAGATGCGCACAATGTTAAAAATGATCTGCGAGGCAAGCAAGCGTCTTATCTAAACACACTGTGAACGAAGAGTGAATACAATATGGATGATCATTTCCGTTGCCGGCGTCGTCTCGAACATTCTCGGAGATCGACAGACGTGGGGAAATCTGATTGGAGGATGCATAGACGTGGTGAGCGCTGATTGGTGGATCGATGGTCGATGAGTTGTGATTGGCTGATCGATTGTAGATCAGCCTGGTGTTCAGCTGCCCAGGAGGTGCTGCTGTGAGCGTTGGTGCGGTGATGAGAGGAAATAAATGAATCTCAAACATTCTCCCGCCATCAACAGCTGAAGGGTGATGATGATTGCTAATCTGAAACATGTAAAACCGCCAATTTTGCAATTGGCCTAATTAATGTTGTTGTGGCGGTCCTGAGAGTGACCACTCTGGTGAGTCCATCCTTCCCTGGGTGCAGAGTCACAACACGAGCAAGTGGCCACTTGCTCGGTGGGAATCGCTCATCTGTGATGAGCACTAGGGAGCCGACCTTGATGTTATTTGATGGATGATGCCACTTCGAGATGGATAGTTGACGCTGGAGATAGTGCGATGACCATTGAGTCCAGAAACGTTGAGTCCTTTGTTGGATGAGTCGCCATCTGGCTGACGGTGGTATTGTTGAATGTTCGACAGAAGGTTCTGGTAGAGTTGAAAGAGGTTGTCCGATGAGGAAATGCGCCGGGGTGAGTGTAGAGATGTCTTCAGGGTCATCACTGAGAGGCTCGAGCGGTCGTGAGTTGAGCATGGCTTCTATTTGAGTAAGAAGTGTGCTGAATTCTTCATAGGTGAGTACCGTCTCGCTGACGGTTCGCCGAAGGTGATATTTGATTGATTTCACGACGGCTTCCCATTTGCCTCCCATATGAGGTGCCGCTGGGGGATTGAAGCACCAGCCAGTGTTGTCATTGACAAACAGCTGACTGAGGTGGTGATGATCTTGTGAGCCCTGAATGAACATCCTCCTTAAAGTGGTGTCTGCTCCGATGAAGTTGGTTCCGCAATCGGAGTAGAGTGTGTGTGGAATTCCTCTTCTTGATGTGAATCGTCTGTAGGTGGCAATGAATCCATCTGTTGAGTAGTCAGTAACGACATCCAGATGAACAGCTGAGGTTGTGAGACAAACGAATACACAGATCCACCCCTTCTGAGTCTTTGCTCCTCGCCCTTTCCATGTTTTGAGGATGATGGGACCAGCGTAGTCGATACCAGTGTGAGTGAATGGTCGTGAGGGTGCAACTCTAGAAAGAGGTAGTTGGCCCATCAGTTGATGGGCACGGATCCCCCTTTGTCGAGTGCACACGACACACCGCAGGATGTGAGACTTCACTGGTGCTCGTCCTCCGCTGATCCAGTAGCTGTGTCTGATGTGAACCAGGTTGAGCTGGGTCCCTCCATGGGAAGTTTGTCGATGAGCATGGTCTATAATCAGATCCGAAAGGCGTGAGTGGCGACGTAAGATTGCTGGATGCTTGCTTTCATAAACCATGTGTGCGTTGTTGAGTCGGCCTCCGACACGAACAACTCCTTGTTCATCGATGAATGCCGTGAGCCGATTGAAGACGTGGGATGATGGCAACGTGGAACTTGAACTGAGAGCCTTGAGCTCGTTGGAGAAGAAGATTGCTTGCGTTGCCTTCACCCAAAAGATTCTGGCCCACTCCAGGTCGAATGGTGATAATGCGATGATTGGTAATGAGAGAGGTGTTTTTTTCAACCTTGAAACAAATCTGTAACAAACTGAAGTGATACGAATAAGCTTGTTGAGAGATGAGTATTTGTAAATGAGGTCCCAGTGATATTCGATCTTGTGAACGTTGAGCAAATGTGACATTCCTGGACGAGCCTCCTGTGCACTGGAGTCGTCCTTGAGTGTTGGCTGTGATGGCCATGATTCACTGGGTTGTTTGATCCATGGTGGTCCCATCCACCATAGTTCGTGATGTTTAAGCTGAGCTGTTGTTAAGTCTCGTGATGCGCAGTCAGCTGGGTTTGAATTCCCAGGAACATGTCTCCAGTGAGCATCTTGGGTGATCTCTTGAATTTGGGAGACACGATTCCTTACGTAATCCTTCCAGCGTGATGCGTGTGATTTGATCCATGTTAATGTCACTTGAGAGTCCGTCCACAGATGAATTGTAGCAATGTTGAGCTGAAGAGTAGCTTGAACATATTTTGTGAGTTTTGCAAGCATTAATGCTGCAGTAAGCTCGAGCCTTGGGATTGTGAGCTTCTTGAGTGGTGCTACCTTTGTCTTGGAGCACACTAGTGTCGACACCTTGTGAGTTGTGCACGGTGATGTGACGGTAAGGTAAATTACCGCTGCCATGGCTAGTTGAGAGGCATCAGAGAATCCATGTAGTTCTACTGTTGAGTTGCTGAGGGTGTTGAACCACCTTGGAATTGAGAGCCTGGCCAGGCCTTGAAGATCTTCTCTGATGATGAGCCAATGTGAGGTGACTTGGGATGGCAGTGGATCATCCCAGCTGAGCTTGTGCAGCCACAACTCTTGCAACAATGTTTTTGCTCGAATTATAACTGGTGATAGAAACCCGAGTGAATCAAAAATTTGTGCTACTTCCGAAAGAACGAGGCGCTTTGTGAATGTTGAATTTGAGCTTGATCTTGCTGAGAATGAAAAGTTATCATTGGTAACATTCCACTGTAATCCGAGGATCTTGGTATTGCAGTCGTCTAGTGATATAATTGAATCTTGAGCTCGCATGTTGAAAGAGATTGAGTCAAGCAACGGAGGGTGGGTTGAATGCCATTTCGCTAGTGGAAAGCCTCCCGCGTTGCACAGGTCATTTAATTGTTGAGCTATTGTGATGAGTGTCTCACCTGTGTCAGCACCGCCAAAGATGTCGTCTACGTATCTGGCATGAGTGATTGATGGTACTGCGAGTGGAAAGCGATGGCCTTCGTCTTCCACCAATTGCAGTAGTGCTCTAACAGCCAGGAATGGAGCAGCCTTAGTCCCATATGTGACTGTGGTGAGCTTGTAAGGCACCTCCCTTGACTCTTCATCAACCCACAGCACCCTTTGGAGATCTTGATCATCGTCGTGCACCTTGACTTGTCTATACATCTTCGTCACATCCGTAGCGAAGATGTACTTGTGCTGGCGAATCCACAACAGCACGTCGGTGATATTGAGTAGGAGATTAGCACCCGTGTGCATGAGGTCGTTGATCGAGTGCCCAGATGTAGTCGGGCTCGATCCATTGAAGACAACCCTCAACTTTGTTGATTGGCTGTCTGGCTTCAGCACTCCGTGATGTGGGAGATAGAAGATCGAATGAATGTTAGGTGATATGGATGGTGCTCTTACCATGTGCTGAAGCTCTGAGTATTCCTCCATGAATTCTTGATAAAGATCACGATACTTGCTGTCCTTGTTGAGCTTGTTGAGTGTGCGCTTCAAGCAAGCGTGGGCCGTCTGATAAGAATTGCCTAGCAACTTTGGTGATGACTTGAGTGGGATGCGAACGATGTATCTCCCTGTCGAATCACGAGTGTGTGTCGCTCGAAAGTGATCCTCACATTCTTGTTCTTCAGGGTTGAGTTGGGTAGGTGCATCCGTTGGGAGTTCTTCTTGGATCCAAAACTTAGTCAGTAGATCTTGAAGAGCGTTGTCCTTGTGCTGCACTACGGCAGAGTGATGCAAGGTTTTGAGTTGATTCGAATCAACTGTGATTGGTCCAAGAACGAGCCACCCAAAGATGGATAACTGAGCGATTGGCATTGACGAGTCGTCCTTGGCGATGTTGGGCTTGATTATTTGTCCATACGTGTTTGCACCGATGACAATGTTGTAACGGTGGTTACTCCGGGGAAGGAACTTAGGAGGATGCACTCAGTCGGTATGCCAAGGTTTGATGAAATCCTCTTGAATACGATTTACTTCCTTTATTTCCAACTCCATAAGAATACTATGTACATGATGTTCTACGTCTAGGTGAGAGAAGGGGGGGGGGGGGGGTCGTCGTGATCCGGTTCACCTCGGTTGCGCTTCGCGAAACGGTGGAGGCCGGACAGTGTCTGGGCGACTTAGTTTCGGAGCGGTAGAGGAAAAGAGACCGGGCAACGTCCAGGCGTCTCGTTTCGGAACGGTTGGAGGAAAGAGACCGGGCAACTTCCAGGCGTCTCGTTTCGGAACGGTTGGAGGAAAGAGACCGGGCAACTTCCAGGCGTCTCGTTTTGTTGGACGGTTGGAGGGAAAGAGACCGGGCAGCTTCCAGGCGTCTCTATTTCGGAACGGTAGGAGGAAAGAGACCGGGCAACATCCAGGCGTCTCTATTTCGGAACGGTAGGGGGAAAGAGACCGGGCAACATCCAGGCGTCTCTATCTCGGAACGGTAGAAGGAAAGAGACCGGGCAACATCCAGGCGTCTCGTTTCGGAACGGTTGGAGGGAAAGAGACCGGGCAGCTTCCAGGCGTCTCTATTTCGGAACGGTAGGAGGAAAGAGACCGGGCAACATCCAGGCGTCTCTATTTCGGAACGGTAGAAGGAAAGAGACCGGGCAACATCCAGGCGTCTCTATCTCGGAACGGTAGAAGGAAAGAGACCGGGCAACATCCAGGCGTCTCTACTTCGGAACGGTAGAAGGAAAGAGACCGGGCAACTTCCAGGCGTCTCTATAGGCGGATTCGGTAGCAGGAGATTTGGTTCCACCCTGAGCTTGTCTACCTTAATCGTATCGGGGCTTATATTCCGATCCTCGGTGATTTCCAGCTGCGAGAAATCAAACACGCGATCTAGCGGCGCAGTGGGGAGTGAGCGATAGCTAATTGTCACGTTGCGAGACCGGCGATATCCGGTATGATTTGGCTGAGTTTGGTCGCGGTTCCCCGGGTGCTCGCCTTCTCGCTCACTCCTGGGCGCGCCGCTACGTGTCTGCTTCCTCGTGCTGGGACGCTACGTCACAATGTCGATGGGTCTTGAGGTGAGAAAGTCTGGATCGGCCAATTGAATGCCGTTGAGGTGTGGCCACTCTTGCTTTGGTGCTTCCACAGATGGTAGATTTTACGTCAATGCTCTGAGTATGTGAGCTTGAATGAGTACAGTTGCAGGGCTGTAATTTGAGCGGAGCGAGATTAATACAACTCCACGAGTTTGAGTAGCCTTGTTGCCCCCAATGCCGAAGATTGTGACTGTTGACTGGATGCGTTGGAGCTTGAGTTGGGTGAGGAGCTCCTCCTTGATAAAGGTTAGTTCCGAGCCTGTGTCGATGAGCAGCCTCACTGGTAATGAGGCAACTGGTGAGATCAGCTGGGCATTGGCAGTTGCTAACAATGTTGTGGATGAGCGTGAGGAGCTAATGGCGGCTGGGTGCGCATGAGCGTGTTGACCTGTAGACTTTGAGTGCTAGCCTTGAGTAGTTGAGCATGTGTAGTGTGAGACGACTGCACCGATTTTTCAATGTTGGGAGGCTGTTGCGGTTTCTTCGGTGTGAGTTGAGGGTTGAGATGAGACGGTGGCCGATGGTTGAGCTGGTGGCTTTGCATTCTGCAAGTGTAGCATGGTGTGATGCTGCGCACCACACGTCTTGCACCGTTGAGCTGACTTGCAGACTTCAGTTTTGTGTCTCCCACAACAGTTCCTACAAAGTTTGTTGGAGGTGATCAATTTTCTCCTGTCTGATACTGAGAGGTTCCTGAATTGTGGGCAGGTCACTATATAGTGATCCTCCTTGCACAAGTCGCAAGGGTACCGATAGAGTGAAGCTTGAGCCTTTGACGTCTGCTGCGACACAAGGTGAGCAGTGCCTTTGTGAGCGATTGAGCGGTTTGAATTTGGTGCGCTGGGCTGTGCCTTCTTCGAGGCCTTGAGGTAGTCTGCGGCTTCCATCCTCTCCAACGCCGTGACCTTGTCATTTATGAAGGCAGTCAATTGCTCGTATCGAGGAAACTCGCCTGATGAGCCCACTGAAGTTTCCCAGGCTTCTCGCGTGGTCTTGTCGAGGCAATTGGTGACTTGATGGACAAGCACACAATTATACATATCCTCAGCTGCTCCCAAGGCATTGATGGATTTATGCACCTCTTCTATTGATGCTATGAGGTTGTTGAGCGTTGTGGCACTGCGAGCTGAGATGGGAGGAAGATTGAGCAGTTTGACGAGTTGCTCCTCGATGAGTACCCTTTTGTTGCTGTATTTCTTCTTGAGGTGCTCCCAACAAGGGAGGAACGATGAGCCTTTGAGCGGATAGGCGTTGATGTGCCTCGATGGTTCTCCTCGGAGGCTTGAGCGCAAGTAATGAAGCCTATCGATGTCTTCCAGATGTTTATCATTGATAATGAGCGATGAGAACATCTCGCTGTACCCAGGCCACTCAGTGTAGATGCCTGAGAACGTTGGGAGCGCTATCTCAGGCAACTTTCCTGAACGGGATGCTGGTGCACTTGAGCATGAGGGTCTGGATTTGGCAATAGCCTCGACATCCTCTCTGAGGCGGTTGAGGTGAATTCTGATGTCCCACACCAGCTGAGTCTCATGAGCTGCCACCTCATTTGTGAAGTACTCGTGCTCGACACATCTTGCTGGCCATGCTGATTCACAATATTCGTGTTCATTGCAGAAAATTGAATGCAGTTCATTTACCTGCTCATTGATGAGCTTCAACTCCTCGATGGAGGTGGAGCGAGCATGGGTGGGCAGCTTTGAGCGAAGAGCCTTGAGCGAATTGATGCGACCCATCTGAGTTCTCGTTTTTAGGATGAGCTGCGATGGCAAGGCGGTGGGTGAGGAAGATCGAGACCTGGGCTTCTCCTTTTTGTCATTGGACTCAGGAACGGTGAGCGTTGCTGATAGGGAGGCCTCTTGCCCCTTGTGCGACTCTTCGCTACTCATTGTTGAGAAGATGAGCTTGAGCACTTATGAGAACTTATGCACAGAACATTACACTTTCACCGTCACTCCGGCTCGAAGGACCAAAATGTTTGAGAGTTTGACGGTACGAGCGCGATGGCACGGAAGTGAGGTTAGGGACGGTGGGAAAGTGTAGTTATTCACAGCACTTGCACTGATCTGGTCAATTTATTAAAATCACACGCGGTGAGAAGTGAGTACATGAGAGCGATGGTGAAACTACAAACACACTCGCGGTGAATATTAACAATGAGAGGTGAGCCACTGAGCACGTGGTGAGCCTCGTGGGAACCGGCGAACACGACACGAATTACACACGAGTGAATTTCACGTTTTGTAAAAGTTAATGAGTTACACGATAATGAAGCGATTATCGCGATGAGCTTGAGCGAGGTGAGAAGAAGTCTCTAAAGATGCGCACAATGTTAAAAATGATCTGCGAGGCAAGCAAGCGTCTTATCTAAACACACTGTGAACGAAGAGTGAATACAATATGGATGATCATTTCCGTTGCCGGCGTCGTCTCGAACATTCTCGGAGATCGACAGACGTGGGGAAATCTGATTGGAGGATGCATAGACGTGGTGAGCGCTGATTGGTGGATCGATGGTCGATGAGTTGTGATTGGCTGATCGATTGTAGATCAGCCTGGTGTTCAGCTGCCCAGGAGGTGCTGCTGTGAGCGTTGGTGCGGTGATGAGAGGAAATAAATGAATCTCAAACAACCATGCTTATTTATTATCATTTTTTTGTAAGAATAAAATATAAAAATTTTTAGCGCCTTTGGGCCATTGCCTTTTTTTAATTTGCACGTCATCAGCTTCAATCCAACTAGTAGTCATTCCTTCTTCTTTACATATACTGGTGTAATGGTTATCCCCAATATATGAACCACTATGAAATATAGCATTCATAACTTTATATGATTGTCCAGCTATTACTACTTTGGTTGTGGGAATAGTACATATATTAAATTTCCGTATTGCTACACTGCATTATCTTCTGCTTTGATTATCTGTAAATATATAAAGCCACATTTTAATTATATACAACTTAACATAGAACTTACTATTTATAGAAATAGAGTGGCCTTTTGCTTTAGTGAGTGTAGAGACTAAATAATGTGTCGAAAAGAGGTGAGAGCGTATGGTAGAAAGTCTTGTTGCAGGAAATTTAAATGCTAATGGTAATGATTCAGCGAAAATGAACGAGGAGATCCAATAGTTTTAACGCACACTTTATTGGTGTTGGAATGAAACTAATTTAGTATGTTTATTGGTGAATTGCAATAATGGGAATCTAAAAAATTAATGATTTAATGAATAGCGTGACAACTACTTTGGATTTTATTAATTAAAGTATTACGAATGTCTTTCACAAAAGATTGAAAAGCATTAACGTAGATGTGTTTTCAGTGTACTTTCTTCACTAATGTGACTTGCTTTACATTGCAAGCAGTCCACCATAATCTATTTTCTTAATAATTCTTAATGCTATGTCTTTAGACAAATTTTGTCGATTTACCTTATTTGACAATTTTCCAGAAACTTGTGCGAAACAAGATGCTCTGTCTATCTATCTATCTATTCTTCTCCGGACAACCTCCAAGCATGTGCATCCCCTTCATTTCTATCCATCTAAGCCTGTGCGTCCCCTTCAATTCTATCCAAGACTGTGCGTCCCTTTCATTTTTATCCAGGTCCTCTGCGTCTCCTTCATTTCTAAATATAATGTATATAAGCTTTACAAAAAATCTCTAAATTGCTGGTATAAAAATATCTGGCAATTTAAATGCAATGCAATTTGTTACAATTTATATTATTTTGTACATGCATGGTATTATTATTTTATACATGCATGGTACAAATTTCCAGAAACTTATGCGAAAGAAGATGGTTCTCTGTCGAACCTTCTCTGGACAACTTCCAAGTCTACGACTGTACATACTAACTCGATTTAAAAATTTTTGGCGACTTACCTTCTTAATTAAGACAATAATTCGGTCTCCTAATTAATGTAAAAACTCGTGACATTTCAAATTCGGACAATTTACTTTATTTGACACTAAGCACATTGTAGGTTATCTCTGACTATGTAGCTGTCAGATTATTTGTTACGCGATTGGCCGAAACCCGCATCCAATGAACGACGTGCCTGAGGGACATTTCCTCACCCTTTCATACTCCCCTCTTGCCTAGAAGTGTAGGACGACGACGAGGACGAGGACGATGCTGAATTTTAAGAACATGAAATTCAGCAAATTGCAACTTTACATCGAAATATCTCAGCTCATAAGGCCCGTAGGAACAAAACGAAGACACTTTTCTGATGTAAATCAAACCCAAGCTATCCATTAAGACCATTCAAAACCTAATCGGATCAGCCGTTATTGAGATTCGGAAATCTCAGGGTTCTTGATAGCGAGTCGTGGCGTAATATAGACACTCGGTGTCTCGCGCTGCGCATATATCTATATATACTTGGCGCGAGACACTACCGTGTCTCTTGATTGAATGTCCGTATCTGGAGTCTTAGATTTCTTAGAAACAGGGTTTCTTAATTGAGATATTAGAGGA
The DNA here is from genome assembly GCA_963932335.1 of Andrena marginata. NCBI lineage: Eukaryota > Metazoa > Arthropoda > Insecta > Hymenoptera > Andrenidae > Andrena > Andrena marginata. Next base: position 19,613,545 of record OZ010663.1, read on the forward strand.
TCAGATCTCAGCAGTAGCAGGTTTAATAAATCCCTATTGGTATTTACCCTCGATGATTTCCGTGTATGAGCAAGGCGATGTTTTCTAAATTCCTTGTGGCTTGCTTCCAAAGCTTCTTCCGAGAGTTGACCAATCGGTAAGTCAAAATTGGAAATTATATCGGGGCCATGAATTAAAAGTTTATGTACGCTGCTGGGCATGTAATACCAACCGTACAGTTGTATATAAAGATCTTTCGTTTCGCACAAGATTTCATTAAATTTAGGTAAATATATTTTTTTCCCAGAAGCAATCACTCTTAAGATTATAGAGAAATTCTCAATTAATTTCTCATTTATACCTGTAATTTCTGAAGTTAATTTTGGGTTAGCAAAAAATCGTCTAGCGGTATTTCCGTCGTTAGTGGATCCAAAGCCAGGTTTGGGTTTGTCCACGATTAGTCCCATTCTTTCCTTAAATGATTTTTGTATTTCTTTTTTTCGATTTTGAAAAATCGTTTTATTATTGGCACCACGCACTTGCCATGTTTTTAAGGGCAATCTATACGCGATGTGCAGCAAACACTCAAAGCCTCGAATCCAGGCATGAAGAGAGGAGATCCCAAAACGATAGTTCTCCTGCTTTGGTGTTTTATTGCAAATGTTTTCCTGATTCATCTGCTTTGGAGTCGCGCCACAAATGTAGCACTTGGATGCGGCATTAGTTCCGGACAAAATATTAGTTACACTACCATCTATCATGGTAAGTAACATTTTGTAAGAAATGTTAATATTGCAACCATTTTTTGAAGTGCAGTAGTTTGTAAGTTTATTGATTAATCCATTCATTGCATTTTCTTCATTTATGATAAGTGCTGCACATTCTTTAATAAATGTAAATTTGAGAGGCCTACAATATAATGTTGAGGAAGGACGCGGATTTTTCCATAACTCCTTACCGGTGTTATCATTTATCAGTTTATGGGGACAAAAAGCAATTAAAAACAAAAATTCGTCTGTGTTATCTGAGTCAACAAATATTTGTTTGTATGCACTGTGCCAGGAACTTCCATCAAATCCCCATTTACATACTAAAGTTGTTGCTGTACTCTGTTCTATATCTATGAGTGTAACAATACTTTCGGCAGTTTTGTTTAATACTTCTTGAAGGTCAACACCTGCTGTTGTCTCCGTTATTTGTGTGTTCACTGGAAGAAGTTGTTTTTTGTACTGCTTTAGTGCGTAAAGACTGGGATAGAAATCTGTATGCACGACATTAACCGTTGCTCGTAATAAATTGTATTTTCTTTCCGATAGGTCTAAGTCGAAATATAAAGCCAATGCTTTTTGGGGTGATAATAAATTTTCGGTATTGATTTTATTTGTAGCAGCCAATCGTGCTGAAATTGTCGCTGCGTAATTTAATTCCACCGCTTGCCACGAGTGAACAAGAGTCTCGACCCTACGTTTCTTAGTTTTCTCGGACGATTCTTGAAATGACTTTTGAGGTCTACCGCGACTACGCCTAGAAAGATCTCCAGTTGACGAATGGTCTACCGAATTCTTCACGCTTTCTGGTATATTGAACTCGCTCTTCAACCAAACTTGGTGTCGCTTTGTGAATAAAGTTCGATTTCGCGAAGATGCTTTCCATAACCTACGAATAGTTAAGTCAAAAAGTCTGCACTTGTTCCTCAAATCGCCGTCAATCATCTCCGGACACTCTTTTATATTTAAAAGTACCAAAATGTGGTCATAAATTCTATCAATTTTTTTGAATTGGTCTAAAGAAATCCACTTTTCAAATATATTAGAATTTTTTATCTGCACATTTCTTCCTAAAAAAATTTATTTCTGAAATAATCGCAGGTTGTAGCAGAAAAGGGCGTTATTTTCATAAAGTATAAAGTTAGGGGAACAAAATATAAAAAAATCACGCATACGTTTTGTTACGTATTTTGTAAAAAGTCGATTGAAATAAAATTTTCATTCTCGGGACTAAGAAGTTTTCTAATGATCAGTGAGGCCATAAGCCTAAACAATAATTTCGAAGCACACATACCCATAATACCAGAATCCATGGTTAATAAAGAGAGCCAAGATTAATAAATATTCTTACGGTCTAAATAAGAAAAAAGAAAGTAACACTACCGGGTATGAATTTCGAGTGACGCTTGAAGTCCTTAGTGTTCAGGTTAAGATGGTAAATAATATCGTAAACAACTACGGTAACCTAGCAACCATAACCGAACTCAATTCCTGAACATCTTGATGTAAATATTAGATGATAAATATCACTCTGCAAAATATTTGATTTTTCCATTTTTGTCCATGTATCAACGCACTGTGAGACGTGGGGAAACGTGATTGGATGAGCGTTCTGTCGCTGACCGGTGAGTGGCTGATCGATTGTGGATCGGGCTTGACGCTCCGTTGTCCAGGAGGTGCTGCTGTGAGTTCGGTGTGGCGGAGATCCGAAATACTCGAATCTCAAACATGCTCCCGGCCTCAACAGCTGGAAGAAGATGTTGATGATAAGTTTGCAACATGTAAAATAGCCAATTTGGCAATTGGTCTGATTAAGGTGGCAGTGGCAGTCTTGAGCGTCACCACTCTGGTCAATCCATCCTTCCCTGGGTGAAGAGTGAGAACCCGAGCAAGTGGCCACTTGCTCGGGGGAAATCGCTCATCGGTGATGAGCACTAGGGAGCCGACCTTGATGGCGTTGGATGGATGATGCCACTTGGAGATGGATAACTGGCGTTGCAGATAGTGCGCTGACCATTGAGTCCAGAATTGCTGAGTCCGTTGTTGGATGAGCTTCCACCGTGCTGATGGTGAGATGGATGAATGTTCCACAGAAGGTTCCGGTAGAGCTGAGAGCGGGTGGCCAATAAGGAAGTGAGCCGGGGTGAGCGTTGCGACATCTTCAGGATCGTCGCTGAGGGGCTCGAGAGGTCGTGAATTCAGCAAGGCCTCAATCTGAGTAAGAAGTGTACTAAACTCTTCGTAGGTGAGTGCTGTTTCACTCACGGTTCGCCGAAGATGATGTTTGGTGGACTTCACCACAGCCTCCCATTTGCCTCCCATGTGTGGTGCAGCTGGGGGGTTGAAACACCAGCGAGTGTTGTCGTTGACAAACAGCTGAGCGAGAGATTGTTGTTCTTGAGAGCCTTGAGTAAACATCCTCTTGAGCATGGCATCGGCTCCGACGAAATTGGTGCCACAATCTGAGTGGAGTGAGTGAGGGATTCCTCTTCGTGAGATGAACCTCCTGTATGTTGCGACGAAACCTTCTGTGGAGTAGTCGGTGACTAACTCGAGATGAACAGCTGATGTGGTAAGGCAGACGAACACACAGATCCATCCTTTTTGAGTCTTGGCGACTCGCCCTTTCCATGTCTTTAACATGATGGGACCAGCATAGTCGAGTCCAGTGTTGGTGAATGCGCGTGTTGGCGTGACTCGTGAAAGAGGTAGTTGGCCCATCAGTTGATGGGCACGGATCCCCCTTTGCCGAGCACACACGACACACCGCAGAATGTGAGATTTCACTGGAGCTCGACCACCGATGATCCAGTAGGTCTGTCTGATTTGAGCGAGCGTGAGCCGAGTTCCTCCATGAAGAGTTTGTCGATGAACTTGATCTATAATCAGATCGGACAGACGTGAGTGACGAGGCAAAATTGCTGGATGCTTACTTCCATATGCAATGTGAGCGTTGCTGAGTCGGCCCCCGACCCGAATCACTCCTTCCTGGTCAATAAAGGCTGTGAGACGATTGAATGTGTGGGAAGCTGGCAACGTGGTACCGGAGCTCAGCGCCTTTAATTCATGTGTGAAGTAAAGGGACTGCGTCGCTTTGATCCAGAAGATCCTGGCCCTCTCCAGATCCTCAGGCGACTGAGCGATGATTGGCAAGGAGATCGTTGACCTTCTCAAACGTGACAAAATTCTGAAACAAACTGAAGTGATGCGAAGGAGTTTGTTGAGAGATGAGTATTTGTAGATGAGGTCCCAGTGATATTCGACTTTTCGAATGTTGAGTAGATTTGAAACTCCAGGACGAGCTTCCAGCATGCTTGGGTTGTCCTTCAAAGTAGGTTGAGAGGGCCATGAGTCACTGGGTTGAGTGAGCCAAGATGGTCCCGTTCACCAAAGCTCATGATGTTCAAGCTCATGTGTTGTTAAGCCTCGAGAGGCACAATCAGCTGGATTTCCTGTTCCTGGGACATGTCTCCAATGTGCGTGTGGGGTGAGCTCTTGGATTTGGGAGACACGGTCCGCACATAATCCTTCCAGCGTGATGCATGTGATTTGATCCATGAGAGTGATATTTCAGAATCCGTCCACAGATGAATTGTAGCAACGTTGAGCTGCAGAGTAGCTTGAACATACTTCGTGAGTTTTGCGAGCATTAAAGCTGCAGTGAGTTCGAGTCTTGGGATTGTGAGCTTCTTAAGTGGCGCAACCTTGGTTTTGGAGCACACGAGTATCGACACCCTGTGAGTTGTGGACGGCGAGGTCACGGTAATGTAAATTACGGCTGCCATGGCGAGCTGAGAGGCATCAGAGAATCCATGTAATTCCACTGTTGAATTGGAGAAGACGTTGAACCACCTGGGTATTGAGAGTCAGGCCAGACTTGTTAGATCTTCTCTGATGGTGAGCCAGTGAGTAGTGACTTGGGATGGCAGTGGGTCATCCCAGTTGAGTTTGTGCAGCCACAGTTCTTGCAAAAGTGTGTAACCTCGACTCGATCGGGTTAACTAACGGACGGGTGACTGAGAGAAGGAGGCAAGGTGATTTGGGTAACGGTCGTTTATTCCTTAGTCTAGCGTACAGGCGAGCCCGGCCAGGTCTATGCTGGCACACAATCTGAATACGGCTTAAACTATCGCGAGTCCCTGCGTGTATCGCGGCACACGGCTCGGTGTGTATCGCGGTGCGTGACGCGGCGCGTATCGCGGTGAATATCGTGATCGACGGAGACGATTCGGCGGCAGTGGAGGGGATAGACGATTTGACCGTTCGGTGTCTTGGCGGGCCAACCCTGCCGTTAGACCCTGGCCGGAGAGTCTTTGATCCGGTCACCCGGTGGGCACAACCCGTGGGTGAGTTGGAGACTGTAAGGACGCTCTCGAGAACGGAGATAAGTCTGTTCGGGAGATCGATAGAGGGTGACGGCCTGCGTCCAGAGGATGGCTCACGCTGTCCTTCTGGGAACCGTGGAGGTGTGGGAATATTCAAAAAGACGCAGTGACACAGTCTGTCGACGCACGAGAACTCGTGCTGACACGGGCGCTTGTCTTTCGCAAGAACGAGTGTGGGCACAAGAACGTGGAATCGTACAGAAGGTCTCTGGGAGAGGTGTACTGGTTGGTACGCTCGCTCTAGGCGATCTCTGCCAAATAGGTCGTGCCCCCGGCTTATATGTCCTCGTCCGCGGATTTTCGGCGGCGAGAGGATTAATCGGTGCGTAACCCTCTCGCGCCAGTTCTTGGAAACCGCGGACGAGTGGTGGGGGGCAAGACCGTTGGCAGAGCGCGGTACGCGTCATCGCGCTCGGCGCGTTGGTGGAGGGGGGGGGGGGGGCAAGATCGTCGTCCTACCGACAATAACTCGTTACAAGTGCCTTTGCCCGAATGATGACTGGAGCTAAGAAGCCAAGTGGATCAAATATCTTGGCTACTTCAGAGAGAATGAGGCGTTTAGTGAGTCTTGAGTTGCTGATAGATTTTGTTGTGAATGAGAATTTGTCATTGAGAGCATTCCATTGTAATCCGAGAATTTTGGTATTGCAGTCGTCAAGTGCAACGTACGAGTTGCTAGCTCGTACTTCATGAGAGATTGATTCAAGCAATGGAGGGTAGGTTGATTGCCATTTGGCAAGTGGAAAACCTCCCGCCTTGCACAGGTCATTTAATTGTTGAGCAATTGTGGTGAGTGTCTCACCTGTATCAGCACCACCGAATATGTCGTCGACGTATCTGGCATGGGTGATAGATGGTACTGCCATTGGGAAGCGGTGGCCTTCATCTTCAGCCAGTTGCAGTAGCGCTCTGATAGCGAGGAATGGCGCAGCCTTGGTTCCATACGTGACGGTGGTGAGCTTGTATGGCACCTCCTTCGAATTTTCATTAATCCACAGTATTCTCTGGAGGTCCTGGTCGTCTTCGTGAACCTTGATTTGTCTGTACATTTTTGTCACGTCCGTGGCAAAGATGTACTTGTGCTGGCGAATCCACAGCAGCACATCAGTGATATTGAGAAGTAGATTCGCACCTGTGTGCATGAGATCGTTGATCGAGTGCCCCGTTGAGGTTGGGCTTGAGCCATTGAAGACGACCCTCAACTTAGTGGTCTGGCTGTCGAGCTTGAGGACTCCGTGATGTGGCAGATAAAAGATAGAATGAGCATTAGGTGAGATTGAGGTAGCTCTTACCATATGATGGAGTTCCTCATATTCCTTCATGAACCCTTGGTAAAGATTGCGATATTCATTATCTCTGTTGAGTTTGTTGAGTGTTCGCTTCAGACAGGCATGAGCTGTCTGGTATGAATTGCCCAATAGACTTGGAGATGACTTGAGAGGGATGCGTACGATGTATCTTCCTGAAGAGTCACGAGTGTGTGTCGTTTTGAAGTGATCCTCACATTCTTGTTCTTCTGGTGTGAGTTCGGTGTTTGAGTCTGAAGGCAGCTCTTCTTGGGTCCAAAATTTCTCTAATAGTTCTTGTATGGACTTGCTGCTGCGTTGCACCACAGCTGCACTGAGCGATGAGCTGAAGTGAGACGCGGTTGTGTAGATTGGACCAAGAACGAGCCAGCCAAATATTGAAAGTTGAGCCATTGGCATTGAGGGATCGCCCTTGACTAGATTGGGCTTGATGATTCTTCCGTATGAGTCCGCGCCAATGATTATATCAATAGGCCTAGGTTTTAGAAATTCTGTATCAGCCAACCTTAACTTGGTGAGATGTGGCCATTCTTGACGTGGCGTTTCAACGGATGGCAAACTAGACGTAAGAGTTCGCAGCACATGCGCTTGAGTGGAGACCGTAGAGGAGTCGTGGGTCGCGCGTAGGGTGATTGACACGACGCCTCGAGTGTGAGTAGATTTATTGCCTCCAATGCCAATAATTGAGATGGATGAGTGGGTTCTTTGAAGGTTAAGTTGAGTAATGAGCTCCTCCTTGATGAAGGTGAGCTCGGAGCCTGAGTCGATGAGTAGTCTGACTGGCAGCGAGGCCACCGGTGAGATGAGTTGTGCCGTAGCTGTTGCTAGCAGGGTGAGCGTGGGGGAGATTGCGTTGCACCCAGTTGCTGGGTGAGCCAGAAATGAGCGAGATTGACCTGTTGAGCGGGTGTGTAGCCATTTTGGTGAGTATGAGCAGACGACTGCACCAACCCTTCAGAAGTCTTGTTGATCTTCTGTCTTCTTCTCTTCATTTTGAGGGGTTGACTTGGTGGTGGTTGCTTCGACCGCTGGCCTCGGCTGAGGTTGAGCAGATTGAGCTTGAGGGAGATGCAACATAGTGTGGTGCTTTGCTCCACACGTCTTGCACCTGTGAGCGGACTTGCACTCCTCAGTTTTGTGCCGACCACAGCAATTTTTGCACAGTGAGCGGGCTACAATGAATTGGCGACGCTCATTCACTGGTTTGCCACGGAACTGAGGGCACGTCACTATGAAGTGGTCAGCTGAGCAACAGTCACACGGATACTTGTGTGCTTGAGTCATGCTTGATGGTTGAGCATGGGGCCTCGCTTGCGTTGCAGGGTGAGCTGTGGTCTTGCTCTGACCTTGGGCAAAACGAGCTGAGGCGGATGAAGGGGCAGATGATTTCTTCGTTGAAGTCTCCATCTGCTCTAGGGCTCCACCCTTGGTCTCCACAAAGGCCAGAAGGTCTTCATGCCGAGGGCACTCAGATGAGTTTGCGAGAGAGGTTTCCCAGGCCTCTCGAGTGACCTTGTCGAGACTGTTGGTGATGACATGCACCATCAAGCAGTTGTGCATGTCTTTGTCTGCCTTCAAAGCTGTGAGCGTCTCGTTCACCTCTGTGATCGTTGCGGCCAGGTCCTTTAACGCAGTCGCAGACCGCGTGGTGATGGGGGTGATGGAGAGTAGCTTATCAAGCTGCTCTTTGATGAGCAGTCGCTTGTTGGAAAAGCGTTTATTTAAAAACTCCCAGCACGCTTGAAAGGATGATCCACGGAGGGGAAACGCATTGACTCGCCTCGAGGGCTCGCCTGATAGGCTGGCCCTCAAGTAGTAGAGACGGTCTATCTCCATGAGCTGCGAGTCGTTGATGATGAGCGAGGTGAACAACTCACTGAACGTTGGCCAATCCACGTAACTTCCTGAGAACGTGGGGATAGCGAGTTCAGGCAGCTTGGCAGCTCTGCTCGTTGACGATGCTGAGGTTGCAGGTGGCGCGTTGGCTTGAGTAGAGTCCCCTCGATGAGTAGTGAGGCGTTTTAGAGAGCGCCCGAGCTGAGTCACAAGCTTTGCCTCTCGTGACATGAGGTTTGACGCGAAGTACTCGTGATGGAGGCATTTGACGGGCCAAAACTCCTCCATATGAGAGTGTTCAGCCAAGAACGCTTTGTGCAGCTCCTCGACGCTGTCCAGCAGCGACTGCACCTCGCTGAGGGACGTCTGATCTGCAGCCTCAGGGATTTCATCTCGCAAGGCTTCAAGCGTCTCAAAGCGGCACACTTGCGATCGAGCCTTGATGATCAGAGGAGCTGGCGTTTCTGACGGGGACGAGGACCTCGTCCGGCAGGCATATCGATCAGCTGGCTCGCTGGGAACCTGGAGGGTTGCCGCTGGCTGAACTGGCGTGGTCGGCCTCGACGATGTCGTTGGCTTGTTCGTCGATGCGCTGCTATCTCCGACGAGCATTGTGAACGCTGTTCACGGTGAGCTTGAGCTTAATCACGGCACTGCACTTCACACACTACACATCCCAATCGGGCTCGAAGGACCAAAAATGTTCGCGAATAATATTACGCGATGCGCGTGAGCTGCCGGGGAGGTTATGTACGAAAGTTGCAATGCACGTGTTTGAGTTAAAAATGTCGTTTATTGTTCAAGCACTCGCGGAGTGAATTACAATTGTCAAGGGGTGAGCGGTGAGCAAAAGCACGTGGTGAGCAAAAACACGTGGTGCTGTACAAGAAAGTTCTCGATGAGAAAGGCCACGCACACTGACCACGCGGTCGCACCACGGCCACGATCCACAATCGATTTCGCGCGATTAAAGTGAGCACTGAGCGATTGAGAAGTGGAGATGATTGAAATGAGCACTCGTTGAGAAAAATGTGTCTGAGAAAGATCACGAGTTACCGTATAAACGAATTAGTGAAAACCGATGCGTCTAGCCGAGCACGCTACGTGAACAAGAATGCTAAGATGGATGATCGATTTCCGTTAACCGTCTTCCCCAGCGGATCGACAGACGTGTGGAAACGTGATTGGATGAGTGTTCTGTCGCTGACCGGTGATTGGCTGATCGATTGTGGATCGGGCTTGACGCTCCGTTGTCCAGGAGGTGCTGCTGTGAGTTGGGTGTGGCGGAGATCCGAAATACTCGAATCTCAAACATGGAGTTAAAAGGTCATTATGAGTGTACATTGGTAAATGTTTATCGTTCGCCTAGTTTTAGTGTTGGGCAGTTTATTACAATGATTGTAAGTAAATGTAAAAATTTAATTGATTATGGAAAACTGATGGTACTAGGGGATTTCAATATAGATGTGTGTAAAACAACGCACTATAGTGGAAGATTAAGGAGAGAATTACAGACCCTAGGTTTAAAGCAATACATACAAGATCCCTGATAACCAGATCTGAAGCGCAGAGCCTGACGTCAGATCCGTAGTCATCTGTGTCCGCATTAGGCTGCGGTCTGAGGTACAGAGCCTGACATCAGGACCTGACGGCAGATGGGCAGCAGATTCACAACAGATCCTGCCGTTCGCCTGACACGTATAACAGCGCCATCTGAGGGTCAGAATTGGCAAACAATTCCCTACGCGTGACGTCACACGGCCGTCCCTACAGGTGTATCCCTACGCTTACATAACTGTCAGGCAGATTCTGCAGTTTGATTTCGCTTGATTTCGGGAATTTCGCGATTTTCGACCTTATTCTGCGATCTTTAAACGTTTGTAACTCAGAGCACCGTTAACCGATTTTGATGAAATTTTCAGCATGTATACAGCTTACTTAAATTTACAAACGGGTTTTTTGAATTTTCATTACAGGCTCAGAAAAAAAGTTGAAAAAACTGCCCTTTCTATGTTTTTTTGCTATTCCGACAAATTGCATTTTTTTCAAAACTACGAAACACGTCACTTAGCAAAGTAATCCTTCTACCTTCTAAAAAAAACTCATGTCGTTTGGACCAATTCTAAAAAAGTTATGCGATTTTAAAAGTTATAAACTTTCTTTCGTCCGCCACTGTAGTTATTCGGTTGCTTGTTACGTCAAATTATTCTATGAACTCTGGCGATTACAACGATATAAGTTATTATTGCATTATTAGACGCAACCCCAGACGCAACTTTTTCTCCTAGGCTGTTTCGAGTTTCGAAAACTTGATTTTTTGGCCCACCCTACTTTTTTTTTTTTTTTTTTGTTTTACTTGGTGGAAATCCCCACGGATACCCCCCGCCCGCGGGGGCGGGCGGGGGGTTATGTGGGACTCGAACCCACTAAAACCACCAAGGTGATCTACCTCGCGCGCGGAGCCGCGCGCCTGAGGGGAGGGATTTTTCCGCGAGATCAAACTAGCGATACGTTCGCTACCCTCCCCTCCTGCGCGTCGTGCGGCACCGCGCAAGGTCCCCACAACGGGGTCGTCCCTGGGGGAGTATGACAACCTCCCCCAGCAATCCGGGACCGGCGACGCGCAACGGATCACGCGTCCGCGTCGCCTCTTCCGGGGTCGCTGCTACTAGGGCGGGTGGTGTCCCCCGACACCCCCGCCCCGCGACCCCGCGATCGAACTCCTACCCGGTCGCAGCGCGACAACGGTCGCGACCGGGCCGGGGCGCTGGCGGCCTTCAGGGCCGCCCAAGCCGCCCGCGACGAGGGCGCCTTTCGGCGACCGGGTGCTGGTTGCACCCGGGGACACCTCGGCCGGGCGGCTGACCGAAAAAACGCCTACAGGGCGGCCCGCTATCGGCCGCCCGTCTTGCCCCGAGAGCTCGATCGCTCTTTCGGGAGCGGTTTTTGCCGCTCCCCCAGGGGGGCCCTATCATGGACCCCCGTTCTCCTTTCCCCGCGACGCCGCCGTGGCCTTGGCGCGTTCAATGCCACAACTCGCCGGCCACGGCGGCCACTCGTCGCTCGTCTGTGGCGGCCCCTAACAACGAGGGCCGCCACACCTCTAACTCCTCCCCTCAGCCCACTCGCACGCGCCCCCCTCTCTCACAGAGGGGGCGCACCGGGCATAACGGCCGCGCCCGTTGCGCGGCGCGGCCCCTTCCCACTCCCCTTCATCGGGGAGTCGCTCGACGCGGCCCGGGGCCTGGCAACAGGGGGAGCGGGGCGACTTACGCAACTAAGTCGCCGCACGACCTCCCCCGACCCCGGGTCATCCTCCCCGACGCCGCCTCCTCGTGGACGCGCGACGAGGGCGATAACCCGCCCTCTCGCGGTCCCTCTCCGCCTCCTCCTTCTCCAACATTATGGCCTCGGAGAAGGAGGCCATGGCCTCCCAGCAGTCCCGATCCTCCGCCATGCGACGCACGACCGTCGCTAGCGAGAGGTCGGGACCCACCTGCAACCGCAGGACTCGGCGATCGTCGTGCCACTCCGGGCACGCCACGAGCGTGTGGTCGGCCGAGTCCTGGACGCCCCGGTCGCAGCTGTGGCACTGCGACGTAGCCTCCCGCCCTATTCGACACAGGTAATCCCCGAAGCACCCTACTCCGGTGATCACCTGCGTCAGGCGGAAGGTGAGCCTGCCATACCTGCGCCCCACCCATTCACCGAGAATGGGCAGGAGCGCCCCGACGACGCGACCCTCCCGATGTTCGGGGAGGGAGAGCCACTCGATCCATTTGGCTCCCATGCGTCGCCGGGCCTGGCCCCGCGCGTCGGGTCCTACCGGCGCCAGTGGGTCCCTCGCTCCGCTGAGATCGTGGGAGGCGAAGTACACCTCCGCCTCCATCTCAGCGAGCAGATGGAATGGTGGGGACCCACCCAACGCCGACAGTTCGGCGTGTGACACCGTGCGGTACGCCCGCACGGCACGGAGGACCGCGCGGCGATGAACCTTCGCGAGAAGGTCCCGCCCCACGCGACAGCCCTCCAGGTCGCCGGCCCAGACCGGCGCTCCGTAGAGCGCCATGGACCGGACGACCGTCACATATAGGCGCCGAACCGCTTCGTGCGGGCCTCCCAGGTTGGGCATGATGCGCGCGAAGGCAAACACCTGTCGCTCCAACCTGGGGCCCAGGACCCGGAAGTGACGCGCAAACCGCCAGTAGGTGTCCAGGGTCAGGCCGAGATATTTCATCGATCGGCCGACCCTGATGCAGGCCTCCCCGACTCTGAGAGACGCCCGGTTGGGGATGCCAGTCCCAACCCTGTCCGCGAGCCATATCGCCTCCGTTTTATCGAAGGCGACTCGCAGACCGAGCGCCTCTATCGCGGGGATAACGAGCCGCAGTGCTCTCTCCGCGAGGTCTAGTGCCGCCAGCCATTTCCGCCCGGAAGCCACCACCAGCGTGTCGTCGGCGTAGCACACGAGCGACACGTCGGGCGATGGCATCCCTACCCGCAACACCGCGTCGTACGCCAAGTTCCATAGCAGGGGCCCTAGAACGGACCCCTGTGGCACGCCGCGGTGCACGTGAGCCACCCCGTCCCCGTCTCGGCCGACGTAGGAGACCACCCGGCCGCGAAGGTAATCCCAGATCAGGCGGCGAAGGTAGAGCGGGACGCGATGAAACACGAGCGCCCGCTCAATCGCCGCCCAGGAGACGGTGTTAAACGCGTTGGCGATGTCGAGGGACACCGCCACGCTGACACCGCCCCCATCGACCGCCCGGCGCGACAGCGACCTGACCAGTAGAATGGCGTCCACCGTCGATCGCTGCCGCCTGAAGCCGAATTGGCGGTCGGACAGATCCGGGAACTCCGCGGTCCCGAGGGCCCACCCTACTACCCATACCGACAAATGAAAAGCATATATATATGTTTAATATTTAATATATATTCAGATATTATTTATAAATAATTATTTATATTTTTTATAAATTACGGCCGCCACGACCGCGACCAAGGCCCCGGCCACGGCACTGTGCCAGGACCAGCGCTTGGAGAGTGCTCGCTTGCGCGCGGAGGCTCCGAGCCTGCTCCCGCACCACCTGAAGGGCCGCCCAGTGCTGTTGCTGGGCCCTCACCCTCCAGCCACTCCTCTTGTGCCGCCGGGTTGCATATCTTTCTGTAATCAGTATAATAAAATAATTAGAGTCACTTTTATTTTATCTGTTATGTAAATAATTAATGCTCAAATCTGGTTCATTTATATGAAAATTTATCTTAATTTTTAAACTTGTTTCCATAAAATTCTGCAATGATTAATTTTCTACCAATTTTTTATTTAATTAAAGTATTAAGCATTAATACCATATGCCGTGGCCGGGCCTTGTGCAGGCTGCTGTGGCGGCGGCGGCGGCGGCGCGGTTGTTGTGGCTGCCAGTGGCAGCAGCGGCGCAGCGGCAAATGCCTGACCTCCCTTCATATAGGCTAAAGTGAACAATTTTTACATTGTTAAAAAATAAAAAGATATCCAATGAAACTATTAATTAAAAGTATGAAGAATTAATAATACCGTTTTCCGTGGCTGGAGTTTGCGGAGGCTGCTTTGGGACTGCCACCACGGCAGCCGATTGGCTGCCACTGGCAGTCGCCATTACAATATCGTCCTCAGAATCTAAAAAATAAATTAAAATAAATGTATATATACAATTTTTTTATTAATTAATTAATTCTTCTGTAAGTTTATCATAATAAAACTTACTAGACAGTAGGGCGGCCTCCTGTGTATTCTAAAAAAATAATAAACAATTAATTAGTAAAAAAAGATGAAAAGTTCATAAAAGCGGCGTATGAAAGAAGAAAGAAAGTCATAAATTAACTATCAGTGGAAGTAGATAGTAACTGTATAGCAAGTAATACCACAAGGAGACATATTAGTCACGTTGAAGCATATTTCTAACTTATAACACCATCGATTAGAAACATCAAACATATCTGAGTTGAACGTAAACGAACATGTAAACTACTTTGTCCACGTTAAATGTCAGTGGACGTAGACCGTAACTGTACAACAAGTAATACAACAAGAACATATTGGATACATAGAAGCATATTTTAACTCAGATGTGTTTCATATTTATAATATTTATAATAAATGTTTCACGAATAAAACTAACGAATACAGATAACAGGACTAGAGTATATATATGAATAATAATAATAATCTGCTACGAGTATACACTTACTGACAAAAGCTAAGAAACAAAATAGTCGTTTAGGATTTACTGTATATTCTTCATCTTCTGAGATACATACATTGGAAATAAAATTAGCACAAAGAGATAATATTTCATACGTCAATATACAGTAAATGTTTTTTCGAATATACGTGTCTAAAGACTACAATTAATTTTGGTTGCCGAAACGAAACACACGCCTTGTGACAAATGTTAAGAAACATGTGTACTTCTCGAATAAGTCAAGTTCGCAATGTAAACAAACATGTTTGGAGACGGTCACTGACCGTCGGTCAGTCTCCTTCCTGATATCAACGAAAGTGGTTTGTATTATAACCTGGATTGAATATGGCAAAAAGGCAACATTTAACTGAAACCATGAAAGAAAGAATAGTTAAAATGTTTAAAGAAGGCCAGAGAAAAGTTGACATTGCAAAAGTGTTTGGTGTGAATCGTTGCGTTATCACGAAGATTATAAAACGATTTCAAGAGCACAGAACTATTAAAACGGCGCCACGAACCGGTAGACCGCGAAAAACAAGTAAATTTGTTGTTAAAAGTGATTATAAATTATGTTCCTTAACTTTTGTCACGTATGTTTCTTAACTTTTGTCACAAGGCGTGTGTTTCGTTTCTGCGACCATAATTAAATGTAGTCTTTAGACACGTATATTCGCAAAAACATTTATTGTATATTGACGTATGAAATGTTATCTTTTTGTGCTAATTTTGGTTCTAATGTATGTATCTCAGAAGATGAAGAATATACAGTACATCCTAAACGATTATTTTGTTTCTTAACTTTTGTCAGTAAGTGTATATGAAAATAGTAATTCTATTACTTACATTGTCTTGCTTCGACATGATGATATTTACTGATCGTTTGAAGACAGGGATACGTTAGTTAGCTTCGCTGATGGAGGGGGAAACACCAACAAAGAGGCTCCTGTAGGTATTTCCCCCTCCATAAGCCCGCCGATCCCTGTCTGAAGGCGCGAAGAAGAACCACAACAAGCTGAAGGTGGCCCAGATGCTAGTTAAACATTCGAAACATTCGACAATGCAAGAGCATTGTCAGCCATACATACAATCATAACAGTAAGTATTTAGTGAATATCGATCTATCGATTGAAATTCTTCATTACGTTTCATTACAATATCAGACAAAAGTTGAAATACTTGAATAGCTACGTCTTACGCATAGTAAATCTAGATGTAAGGAATTCGAACGACAGTTGGAGTCTTATTTTTAATCCTGGGAAGGTATTTTTCACTTTACAAATGCTTTCTCAAGCATTATTTGCTAAACTTTTGGCAGTGAAAATGCCCAGAATTCACAATTTTCTCATGTTATAATTTATTTCTTTAAAACGGTGTAGAGAAAATAATTGAAACTCGGCAGATATTTTCATCTACCCATATACTGCATGTACAAAAAAATTTAAAACATTGGTACTATTTCTTCAACATTTTTTCAGATGATTTATTCGTCAAGATCGTCTCTTTCCATAAGAGTACGTGTAAAATCAGTGAAAATTAAAATCGTTATAACTCAGTAACCGTTTAGTGAATTCGTTTAAAATTTTTGGAGCACATCAGTAAGGTTAAAAAGAAAAAAAGAATAATCTCACGAATTTTCATCAACTAGGACCTATTTTGAAAATAGGTCCAATACATCCTTAAGTAATATTACGTTTTCTTGTCATTTTATATATATATATATATATATATATATATATATATATATATATATATATATATATATATATATAAAATCATCGGGACACCTTGTATATAAAGTCTCACTGCTATTCCAACTTTCATTCCTACCGCTTATAGCGCTGCACTCTTATTTCATGCTTAGCCGTTAACGTTGGTTGCGACACGGAAATGGTAATGGGGTTCTAGAGCCCCAAAATCGGGGGACACCGAAGACAATAGAGTGAGAGGTCTATTCTGTACCTGGTCTGTGGTCCCAGCTTCCGAAAATTTTTCCTTATTTTCTTACATGTAAGTGTGCTTTATTATTATTATTTAATTAAGCTGTGCACATAATGAAACGAACATAAACGAATATAGATTATTGTTTCATTACACGTGTATACAGACATTATTATTAATTATTAAGCTGTACGCATAATGCAACGAACATATTTTCAACGAATAGGTTATTGTTTCATTACGTGTATACAGATTACGTGTATATCATTACGTGCATACGCATAATGAAACGAATATATTTTTAACGAATAGGTTATTGTTTTATTACATGTATACAGACAGTATTGTTAATTAAGCTGTACGCATAATGAAATGAACATATTTTCAACGAATAGGTTATTGTTTCATTACGTGTATACAGATTACGTGTATATCATTACGTGCATACGCATAATGAAACGAATATATTTTTAACGAATAGGTTATTGTTTTATTACATGTATACAGACAGTATTGTTAATTAAGCTGTACGCATAATGAAATGAACATATTTTCAACGAATAGGTTATTGTTTCATTACGTGTATACAGATTACGTGTATATCATTACGTGCATACGCATAATGAAACGAATATATTTTTAACGAATAGGTTATTGCTTCATTACATGTATACAGACATTATTGTTAATTAAGCTGTACGCATAATGAAACGAACATATTTTTAACGAATAGGTTATTGTTGTTTCATTACACGTGTTAAATAAGTGTCTGCGCAGATTTTTGCTAATTGTGTATCTTTTTAGTATCCAGACCCTTTGAAGAATGTATTGTTTTCCGTAGTAGGAGTAACAAAAGTAAAGATATTATATTTGGTAAGTGACCTTTACATTTATTTATAATAATACGTATGATATTAGTGTTTATTACAAATTTCTCGTTTTTTTATAGGTTGGAGTATTCCAAAAATACATCAAGTACACTCGAGCAGCTGCTGTGCGCTATTCCGAGTAAGCTTTATTGGCTGCATACTTACGCGCCTTATCTTACAACATCACTCGATAGGCTGCAGTGCGCCGTGTCTCGAGTATAACCACTTTCAATAAAGTTGGTCATCCGCGAGCGCATAACCGCCACGCGGTTATAATATATAATAATAATAAATATATATATATATATATATATTATATTATTGAATCATAACCAAACCACCTTTTATTATATATATAAATAAAAGTATAATTCGTCATGTCTGTAATGAATCGTAGAATTAATATCTCACCGCTCAGTGTTAATAACATGCAAATTATCAGTAAAGGTGAATGGTTAGCAGATGATCATATCGAATATTTTCATAAATTATTAGAAGCTAACTCTAATTATAAACCACGCGAGACGTGGAGAATTCAAATGCCTGGTACAATTCAACCAGTTCCTGAAAATCAGGATCACATACAGATTTTACACCAAAGCGAAGATTTTAAAACCAGTGCCGGGGGACACTGGGTTTGTAGCTTCTATAAACATGATGAAAGAAGAGTTTATATTTAGGATTCTTTTAATTCCTCGAAGTTGCATAGTCATCATAAAATTTTTCTGCAGGAGTTATACCCTCTTTTGAACAAAGATGACGGTGCAATTGACGAAGAATTTATTAAATTTCCACATGTACAAGCTCAACCTAACACTCGGGATTGCGGAGTTTTTTCGATTGCATTTGCTGTCTCGTTATTATTCAAAATATTACCAGACAAAGTAATGTACGTTCATGCGTTGATGCGTCAACATTTAATCCAAATGTTTCAAACAAATCGTGTAGAACATTTTCCATGCACTCAAAATCAACGATATACACGTTGTGTGCACAAATATGAATATGCAATTAGTAGTACAATTAATAAAAATCCCTCTTGTGAAAATGATCCTGCGTTTCAAATCGGTAAAGGTTACTTTACTAACGAAACAGATAATGCAATATCCCCAGTTCAAAATGTAGTACTTAGTGACAAAGAAGTCACCATATATACAAAAAATGTAATTCAGACAGATCCACCATTGGTTTCGAAGTCAAAAATCAGCAATGTATACCTACCAAGTAATAGGACAGAATACATGTCTAATTATTATAAACGGCAGAAAGAAGAAATTAATTTAAAAAGAAGAGCTGTTTATAAAGCAAAGAAAGGGGAGTGTAACATGAAAAAAGGCAACGATTGTAAAAAAAGGGAGGAAAGCATAAAAAATTATAATTATGAATATAATAACGCCCACGAAGAAGGTACAATAAAAAAGAAAAAAATGCATTATGACGCAAATAAAGAAGTGACATGCGAAAAGCGAAAAAAATATTATCAGCAAAATAAAGAAGGTATAATAAAAAAGAACAAAATGCATTATGACGCAAATAAAGAAGTGAAATGCGGGAAGGGAAAAAATTATTATCAGCAAAATAAAGAAATTATCTCCAAAAAGCGGAAAGTATATAATGAAAGACGTAAGGAAGATGATTATAATAAAGTAGGAAAACGTCGTGCTGCTCTGCAAATAAAAAAAAAGTATCTTAGTATTGCTGTAACAAATGACAATATAGCAACCAAAGATAACGAAGAAACTTATATTAGAAAACTTTCAAAAATTATTAACATGCCGTCCGGAGAAGCAAGTAGATTGGAAGCTGAGCGTATAATAAAATGGTGTTTTCATATTAGGCAAAAGTACATTTTGGAAATGAGGAAACTGTTGAAAGATTGTAAACAAAAAGTGGAAGTTTCCTTAACGAGCACAGCAGAATGTTTAGAAGTTGAGGACAGGATTAATGCTTTGTGTGGAGAATCCAGACATACGTCTTCTTCAGAAACATATTATGCGGAAAGTTCGTACCATCCTTTCAGCGGTTCTGAATCAACCATACTGAATTCGGCAGGGAAAGCTATAAACGTTCTACCTGTATTACAATCGAAGAAGACAACAAAAGCATGGCATTGTAGTTATCTTTGTAAAACAAAAGATGTTGAAATTCTGAATAATTTGCTGGATTTCTTCAAACGTTTGTTAGAATGCTCATTAAAAAACGTACATAAGTTGAACAACCATATCAGTAGCTGTTCTAATAAAGTGCATGCTGAAAAAGTTGGTCATTCTCATGGTTGTTACATAAACCCTAAACTATGTAAGTCCAATTTTTTAGCCATTGAGATTTTGGCACCCCATTTTCCGGATTTACGACATTTGAAGAGAATGATATACAAAATTGCGAGCATTTATAAAGACCAATTACATAATTTAGACAAAGCTTTAAACGATAATGACCTTGAAACACTTAAACGAATAACACTGCAAGCGCGGAAAGAAGCTGAAGCGTTACAAAAAAATAATACTGACACAAGCTTGAACGAAGAAGAGATTATATCTCGATATTATTTAGCATTTAGAGCTTTCACAAAACGGTCTATGGACACACCAAGCATTCCGTGTGTTTCCTGCGAGAAACTCTGTTTTAAAAGAGAGGTTCTTAAGTTTGATATTTCTAAAAGAACATATAAGGGAAATGTAACGCAAACATTGTTAAATTATATTGGATACAAAGTTGGTGACATGCATTTTATTTGCCGATATTGTCACGATAAAATTCGCAACGATTCCATACCACCAAAATGTATTTTAAATAAGCTTGATGTAAGTTCAGTTCCAGAAATAGCCGTGTTGAACGATTACGAACGAATTCTCATTCAAAGAGCTAAACCGTTTCAAACGATTGTGAGAATGGATACAGTAATGCGTAAAAATATGCCACATAAACATATGTTTCCAAAAGTAAAGGGGAGAACATTTCACCTTCCTTTGCCATTACAAGAAAATTTAAAAAAAATATGTCCTGCGACTGAACCTTTAAATCAAAATCATGAATTATACATATTGGTGCGGGGCGTTCCAACAAAATCTAAAATAGTTTGGGAAAAGTTAGTTGACTTGAAGAAAGTATGGAATGCCTTAGTATGGTTGAAAGCCAATAATCCTCTATACTCAAAAATTGTTTTGCCACAATCGCACGATTTATTGCTGAGTGCCAAATTACCAGATACAGAATTTCAAGAAGAAGTTGTTGTCAACGATAATAACGAATCTATCGAGGACGTTGAAGGTGAAACACTTAATATCGATGAAAACAACAAACGCGCATTATTGACGCAAATGTCACAATCTGATTCATATTATGATCAGTTTACGTTTTATCCAATGTATGACAAAAGGGTTAATGAATCTGCTACCGCACTCTATCAAATGCTTAAAGTTCATGACGTTCCGTTGGGCCATCGTGCTGAACAATTAGATGTGAAATGTTTCCCAGATTTATACCCTTATGGGACGAACGGACAGCATGAATAAAGATTGGTTCGTTTGACTGATCATGAATTTATTAAGTCCAAACTGATGTCCAAGCATTCGCAATTTCGATTGAACATGCAATATATTTTCCATTTATTACACGATACCAATATGCGACAATTGAACGCTGGAATTTTTCACAAAATGAACGTCGTAAATCCACGTGAAAAATACACAGCTGCTGGTTTTCTTGAGCAACTCTCTAAAGATCAGCTACAAACGAATTTGAACACTATATTTTCCAGATTACGTAATACAGCACAGTATTGGCGAAAACCGAGAAACGATTTGAACTGTATGATACACCATTATGGACCAGCTACATGGTTCCTCACGCTTAGTCCAAGTGAGTGGCTATGGACAGATTTAATAGAATATCTTCGTGAAGTAAACGGCCCATCGGTGGCTAAAATGTCCCCGAACGAACTCATTGCTTCTGATCCCGTTTCAACTGCTCGATTTATAGATAATGCATTCCACGCTATGCTGGATTTCATTTGTTCGCCCGACAATCCGATTGGCAAGGTCACTCATTACTTTTGGCGTAGAGAATATCAAAGCAGGGGATCACAACATTTTCATCTTTTAATTTGGATTGAAGATGCTCCTGTAATCGACAAAGATTCGAAGGAAGATGTATCACGATTCATTATGAAATACGTCACTTGCAGATTGCTATCACCGCATGTGTCGCCAGAATTATATAGTCGTGTAATTGCACATCAAATGCATAAATGCAATAGCTACTGTCTACGCAACAAAAAAACTAAAAATTCCTTCTGTAAAGTATGTAGATTTTCATTTCCACGTCCAGTTACAGATACTTTTATAATAAGGGATGTGGCTGTTTCTATAGGTGCTAGAAAACAATTGAAAGCAAAAGGTAGACTCTATGAACTTCCACGTTCAATAAAGGAAGTCCGTATCAATGATTATAATGCTGCCGTTCTCACGGTTTGGAGAGGTAACATGGATATACAATATATTGGGGAAAAGACTGGGTTGGTAACATGTTACTGTACTAAGTACGTGTCAAAGCCGGAAAAAAGTTACGCTACGGACACTATGGCAGCAATAAATTCTACCAAGTCGTTGGCTAGTCTTTTGTGCAACCTGGGAATGCGCATGCTAAATCATAGAGAATGTGGAGCACCTGAATGCGCTGATACTCTTTTAGGATTATCATTGCATGGCACTGACTCCAGTACTACTATTAGATGGTTAGATGTAAATATACTGAGAAGTAGGAAATTGAAAACTCACAAAGAGATTGAGGAGCTGGAAGGTGAATCCACAGACATATTTTGTCCATCCCTCATAGATGATTACTATCCTAACAGACCCAAGGAATTAGAATCTATGCATCTGTACGATTTTGCTATGTGGTATGACATTACTAAAATTAGACCGTCTGAAAAAACTGAATACTATGAAATCCGTGCATCTTTGTTTTTGAAAAAAAAGGCAAAGAGGGTATCTTATCAATCATTATAAGTACAATGTTCAAACCCAACCTGAGAATTATTATTTCTCATTATTATTATTATTCAAACCTTGGAGAAAAACTTTTGAAGGCTTTTTTGTCGCTACAATCACAATTGACAGAAGCAGTTCAGTATCACGAACGAATAACGGATATTCAAGAAGCGCGTGATCATATAAAGGAAGAAATTGAAAAGAACGTGTTGAATACTGTAGAACAAGAAGAAAATGATCAAGGCGATCACCCAATAGACTGTGTCCCCGTTGAAACTGTTGGTGCCATGAAAGATTTTAAAGACGCGGGAAACATATTTGACTGTGGTGATCTTCAAGAAATGATTTCGGAATTGAACCATGATCAAAAGCGGATATTTGATAAAGTTACTAAGTCCTTGACGTCTAACGATAACATTCTCAGGCTTTATGTGAGTGGAGAAGGTGGCACTGGGAAAAGTTTTTTAATAAAAACCATCGGACACTGGATCAAGGAGAGTATCGGAAAAGACACAGCAGTAACTGCTCCTACTGGAATCGCAGCTTTTAATGTTGATGGTCTTACCATACACCGATTATTTCAATTACCTGTAGAACATGGGCATACAGCCCAGTATAGGCAACTTAGCGATGCAGCCCTTCAAATTGTACGGGATCAACTCAAAAATGTTGCTTTAGTAATCATCGATGAAATTTCGATGGTTTCTAACGTAACTTTCCTGTACATACATCTACGACTTACAGAAATATTTGATACTGCAGATTCCGATGATGCTTGGTTCGGAAAAAAGCCTATGCTGCTATTTGGTGACTTACTACAACTTCCTCCTGTTCACGAAGAACCTGCTTTTATACAATTATCCAATAAGAGTATAGAGAAAAATGTTGGAGGGTTAGGTTCTTATAATTTATGGTCTGCCTTGTTTAGCTATGACGAATTGACAATAAACATGCGACAGAAGGGTGATAATATTTACAAAGACATCTTGTCGAGAATTCGCACCGGAGTAGTGACCGATTCGGATATAAAACTTTTAGAATCGAGGAAATTAAATTTCAAAGCGACAAATTGTTGTAATGACCGATTAAACCAATTATGTGATTACATGCTTAATGTCGGATCTAATACGGTGTGTTTACTTCCCACATGTGTTCAGTGCGATGTTTTGAACGCTGCAATGCTGAGTCGATTTCCATCCGAAGAAATCCATTTGATTGCTCATGATACAATGAATTGTGCACCGTACTTGAAAAAAAAAGGTGTCAAAGGTACTAAGGGTGCAAATCATGGTTAGAAGAAATATTGATGTTACGCTAGGTCTTGTCAACGGTACCATTGCTAAACTTGTTTCAGTTATACGAGGTGTTGATAATGACGTTGAAAAATTAAAAATTATATTACCCACGGGGCAAGAACATATAATAGAACGTGTATGTGTTAAATTTGAAGTAATGGATAGAGCGTTCGTTATTAGAAAACAATTTCCGATTTGCCTCAGCTATGGTATAACTATTCACAAAAGTCAGGGACTAAGCTTGCAGAATGCTGTCGTAGAAGCAGGTAATTCAATATTTACTTGCGGACAAATTTACGTTGCTCTTTCACGGGTGACCACATTACAAGGATTGCATCTTATCAATTATGATCCATCTTCCGTAAAGGCACAAGAATCGGCTATAATAGAGTACAATAGATTGCGAAAAAAATATAGACCTGATCTTATGACTATTTCAATTTCTAAAAAACGCATCCTCAAAGTTTGTGATGCTGTTTGGGCGGTACCTAATTATAATGTATCCGAATGTCAGAATACTAATGATCACATCGTGGATATCACTCAATACTACGTAAGAGGTCTCCCGAATTCTGATGGTGTGTCTTGTTATGCGAATGCCACAATCCAATGCATGTTATATTGTTCATCCATAAGAGAAAACTTATTAACGACGGAAAAAGCTGATCATATTATAAAAATCTTTATGGACCAATATAAATCGGATTAAAATCCAAATATAATATCATTACGGCAATTCGCAGGAGAAAAATACGCTTACAATCAGCTGCATGATGCAGCTGAGTTTATTACCTCTCTTTGTGATCATGAGATTCTTATTAAGAATGCAGTACAACACGAAATAACAACGGTATTAAGATGTTTAGCGTGTAATTACACAAGTACTACTATTAGTACAAATTATGTGGTACATCTTGCACTGCCCAAGATGTTAAAAAAAAAATCATTTGAATTTCAAGATATAATAAAACACAATTTCACAGGATGGAAAAATCTGAAAGATCCGTGCAATAATTGTGATAATGCAAATTCAAACACAATGAAGAAAGTCGATATAACTGCTTCCAAACAAATTCTTATTGCAAAATTACATTTGTTCGATCACGATAGTAATGGAACAACGAAAGTTGAAAATTTCTACATCAAAGCAATACCTACTACTAAAATACAAATGGTAGATCACTGTTACAAACTTAAGGCAGCGATTTTCCACCACGGTAAAAGTATTTCCGATGGTCATTACACGAGTATGCAAGGGGTAAGGGCACAACGTGGGTATCCGTTGATGATGTACGAGTAGAAAAACTAGCTTGGCCACGAAATGCTAAAAATGCATACATATTTTTCTTCGAAAGGTATTAATTGTGGTTGTTAATACAGTTCAATGTTAAATACGTTCAGCGCCAAAGGCTGCTTTCAGCGCCATAAGCTGCTTCGCGCACCATGACTGTACACAAAGTACTATACATATAATTCATATAGATCGGCAATGCAGTGCACATGGTTTCTTTTCGTAGTTGTTAAACTTACGTAGAAGATATCCTTAATCAAAAAATAAGTAAAGTAAACTCACTGAGCTGCTTTGCGCTATTCCGAGTAAGCTTTACTGGCTGCATACGCGCCTTATCTTCTAACATCACTCGATAGGCTGCAGTGCGCCGTAAACACGTGGACGTGTGACGAAGATAGATCAGAATTTATCATTTATTGGGATTTCCTTACTTTTTCCTTATTTTTAGGACCCGTGACAGTGATATAATATAATAATATAGAAGATCCCCAGTACATGTATTATATGTTTCTGAGGCAGAATTTAGCTGGCTATAAGGTACTTGTGTTATTTTATGCTTTTGTAAATAATGTTTCGGGCAGTGTTCATATGATTATTATAGTCAGACGAGAAGGGTCATGGCAGGGTAATGAAAATGAGAGTTACCCATCATGCCCCTCACAAACCTAGATATAAAAATCAAAGTTTCTTATTGTTCCAGGATGGTTTGAAACTACATACGTAAGACGGACCGAGGAAAATGATACTTCTTTTCTAATAATTAGACCAAAATAATTGATTCTCGTGCTAATCACAGAGCAAAAGACTCATATATCCAGAAAACGTGGAAACACTGCAATTATAACATCCTCATTTCATCAGGATCACATACAGATTTTGCACAAATGCGACAATTTTGAAACCAATGCAGGGGGACATTGGGTTTGTAGCTTTTATGAATATGATGGAAGAAGACTTTATAATATAGAAGATCTCCAGTACATGTATCACAGAGTAAAAGACTCGTATGTCCAGAAAACGTGGAAACACCGCAATTATAACATCCTCATTTCATCAGGATCACATACAGATTTTGCACAAATTAAAATTTACCTTAAGAAGTTATACCCTTTTTTGACCAAACATGGCGGAAAAATCGACGAAGAATTTATTAAATGTCCACATGTACAAACTCAATCTAACAATCGGGAGAAAGGACTTTTTCTGAAATTTTCTATTAAAACCTGTAGAGATTAGGTTGTTAAAATTTACCTTAACAAGTTATACCCTTTTTTGACCAAACATGGCGGAAAAATCGACGAAGAATTTATTAAATGTCCACATGTACAAACTCAATCTAACAATCGGGAGAAAGGACTTTTTCTGAAATTTTCTATTAAAACCTGTAGAGATTAGGTTGATTCATGGTTAAACTGAAGGACTTATTACCAAAGAATGATTCAAACAAAAAATTGATTAGTTGATTATGAAAACCTGTGTTTTATTCATCATCAAACCTTAACTACCCCATCTTGTCCCACCTTCCCCTACAAGCTCAACCTAACAGTCGGGATTGCGGAGTTGTTGCGAGTGCATTTGCTGTTTCGTTATTATTCATCATCAATTCAATAAATTACCAGACAAAGTAACGTACAATCATGCGTTAATGCGTCAACATTTGATCCAAATGTTTCGATCTAATCGTCTGGAAGATTTTCCATGCATTCAGGATAAATAAATAATTAACACGTGTGTATGAATATGAATTCGCAAATAATAGTACAATTAATCTTTGAAAAAAGAAGTGATATCCCCACAAAAAATTTCAAAAAAGTAAAAAAATTACGCCAAGTACATGAAATTAAATAAATCACAAAAAATAGACGATAATAATAATTACAAAATAAAAAAAAAGATGTGAAATCAAAATCAGCTGCAAGTACATAAAGGTGCTTTCAGTCAAATACTTGGCGTGGCGTGGCAAGATCAAGGGGTCGATGAATAAGAATTATTTAAAAACCGGAAAGTAATGAAAGTGTTCGCATTGTGTCAAAGTTTTATTTAAATTGATGAATTATTAGCTGTACGCCTGTCAAAGGCAAGGTATTGGTGTCGATGAATGATCTTAGAATTATTTAAAAACGCAAAATAATGAAAGTGTACTCATATATTGTCAGAGTTTTAAATTGACAAATTATCTGAATGCCTGCGAGAGGGAAGGTATGGGTATTGATGATTATCTGAGAATACCTTGCCACGCCACGCCAAGTATTTGACTGAAAGCACCTTTATGTACTTGCAGCTCATTTTGATTTCACATCTTTTTTTTTATTTTGTAATTATTATTATCGTCTATTTTTTGTGATTTATTTAATTTCATGTACTTGGCATAATTTTTTTTACTTTTTTGAAGTTTTTTGTGGGGTATTCACTTCACTGCACGTCTACTAACACTGATCACTTAATTTATTTTTCATGGAACGCGTTGTTCCTACGTTATAAAAATTGGTGGAAATGAATTTTTACTCGGCGTTCGGAGCCGTGGGTATTCCCGCGCCAATTCTCACGCTGCAGCACTTGCGTCCCCGTTGTTCAAGGGGTACACCCGGAACACCGCGTAATAATCTTGACCAGAGAACATTTCTGCGACGTGATTGCTTGCTGACTGACAAGATTTTTTCCAAGCGACTTCTTCTACCCCCAAATAGTATCTCTCGTTCCATTATGAGTTGACCCCCGCCAGGTTAAGAGGCTTCAGGTAAAAAGAAGCCAGCACAGTTTCGAAACACACGTGCTTCGCAGAAGTGCAACGAACGGACTATCGTGGACTTTTACAAAAGTCCGCGCTCCCTTCTTTTACTGCCAATGTACCCATTGCTTCGAGGTAGGCAGCAGACACCACGTGTTTCGGTTCGAAAGGGTCCGAAGAGAAGAGAAACAGACAATCTTCGAGTTGCTATAAAGAAAAAAATCCTGTTTCCTGTTTCCCTTTTCCGATGCCCATAGTTCACGTCTGCTACGAGGCGGAACCAATTAAGCTATAAATTACCCAAAACTGTAGGAAACCGTTATCTACCGTCGACTAGCGGGACAATACGGTCATAAACCGCGACCCTACCGAAATGCTTTGGCCGATCAGCCTGATTAATTTTTGGGAACTAGCAATTAAAAAGTATTATTCAACATCAATACGGCTCGCGAAGAGACACAGGAAGAAAGAGAGCATGTAGTTCGCTGACTGCGCGTGGTCCCGCCTGCTTGGTCCTACCTTCAAATTAAAGACGGATCCCTTATCTCTCGAGTATAAGGACGCGCTCGAATTTCAAAACAAAAGCACGCGTCGACGTATTCCGTGCGAGAGACGGTGGGCTTGAAGTCCGATTGGCCCTAGTCGAACCAATCGGGCCTGCTTATCTCTCGAGTATAAGGACGCGCTCGAATTTCAAAACAAAAGGACGCGTCGACGTATTCCGTGCGAGAGACATTGGGCTTGAAGTCCGATTGGCCCTAGTCGAACCAATCTGCCTTGCATCCCTCCCAAACGGTGACTGTCCTCAAGAGGCCCTCTTCACAGAAATATCTCCTCCCCAAGGCCCACCTTCTCTCGCACGGAATACGTCGACGCATGCTTTTGTTTTGAAATTCGAGCGCGTGTTTAGACACGAGAGACAAGCAGGCCCGATTGGTTAGTTTAGAACCAATCGAACTTCAGGCCCACATTCTCTCGCACGGAATACGTCAACGCGTATCGTCCCTGAATTGAGGGACAATCCGGGACATGCATTATCCTGATGCCAGAAGACATCGAAAAGTCCTTTACCGTTTCATTTCGAGATCGCGATTGTAAAAATCCGAAAAAGTACTACCACATTCGCTGATATGTTTTCTGTAAATTAAGCTTATTTCTAGAGTAATGCAGATGATATTAACGTTGCAGTAAACTGTGAAAGACAATGGTGCGCCCCGTCTCAGGTAAAACAACCGCGCGTGATTACAGTTAGCTGACCGTACCCATATCACCCCATATTTCTTCAGTGAGGTCAAAAAACAGGTCGACAAAAGAATTGCAGGAGAATTTTACTAACCCACTCTTGGCCAATGACACTGTTTTTATAATAATCAGATTTGTAAGTTCCAGCTTCTCCTTATCTTGATTATTTGTTGAAAAAATGTCATTGCTCAATGGAAACCACGAGAAGGTGGTGGGCTTTTTCCATCAGTCGTTAACGTAGTCTAAAGAAGGTCGCGGTTTATGACCGTATTGTTCCCTGAGTTGACGGTCGAGAACAGTGAGCCCCGGTCACCATGTTGTCCCACCCGTTAATGAAGCAATATACCGATTAACCCCTTAGTAAAGCAAATGAGTTTTACGAACAAAACGAAGGGCGGAGAGGATAGAAAGGAAAGGCACTGTCAATAGCACCCCCGTAGTACGTTTCCGGATTTTTACAATCGCGATCTCGAAGTGAAACGATAAAGGACTTTTCGATGTCTTCTGGCATCAGGATAATGCATGTCCCGGATTGTCCCTCAATTCAGGGACGATACGCGTTGACGTATTCCGTGCGAGAGAATGTGGGCCTGAAGTTCGATTGGTTCTAAACTAACCAATCGGGCCTGCTTGTCTCTCGTGTCTAAACACGCGCTCGAATTTCAAAACAAAAGCATGCGTCGACGTATTTCGTGCGAGAGAAGGTGGGCCTTGGGGAGGAGATATTTCTGTGAAGAGGGCCTCTTGAGGACAGTCACCGTTTGGGAGGGATGCAAGGCAGATTGGTTCGACTAGGGCCAATCGGACTTGAAGCCCACCGTCTCTCGCACGGAATACGTCGACGCGTGCTTTTGTTTTGAAATTCGAGCGCGTCCTTATACTCGAGAGATAAGGGATCCGTCTTTAATTTGAAGGTAGGACCAAGCAGGCGGGACCACGCGCAGTCAGCGGACTACATGCTCTCTTTCTTCCTGTGTCTCTTCGCGAGCCGTATTGATGTTGAATAATACTTTTTAATTGCTAGTTCCCAAAAATTAATCAGGCTGATCGGCCAAAGCATTTCGGTAGGGTCGCGGTTTATGACCGTATTGTCCCGCTAGTCGACGGTAGATAATGGTTTCCTACAGTTTTGGGTAATTTATAGCTTAATTGGTTCCGCCTCGTAGCAGACGTGAACTGTGGGCATCGGAAAAGGGAAACAGGAAACAGGATTTTTTTCTTTATAGCAACTCGAAGATTGTCTGTTTCTCTTCTCTTCGGACCCTTTCGAACCGAAACACGTGGTGTCTGCTGCCTACCTCGAAGCAATGGGTACATTGGCAGTAAAAGAAGGGAGCGCGGACTTTTGTAAAAGTCCACGATAGTCCGTTCGTTGCACTTCTGCGAAGCACGTGTGTTTCGAAACTGTGCTGGCTTCTTTTTACCTGAAGCCTCTTAACCTGGCGGGGGTCAACTCATAATGGAACGAGAGATACTATTTGGGGGTAGAAGAAGTCGCTTGGAAAAAATCTTGTCAGTCAGCAAGCAATCACGTCGCAGAAATGTTCTCTGGTCAAGATTATTACGCGGTGTTCTGGGTGTACCCCTTGAACAACGGGGACGCAAGTGCTGCAGCGTGAGAATTGGCGCGGGAATACCCACGGCTCCGAACGCCGAGTAAAAATTCATTTCCACCAATTTTTATAACGTAGGAACAACGCGTTCCATGAAAAATAAATTAAGTGATCAGTGTTAGTAGACGTGCAGTGAAGTGAATATTCGGGACATTAACTCGGACGCACTTGACCTTGCGACCCTTAAGGTGAGATCAGACGGCGCGTGAATCGGCGAACCTTGCGCGTGAATCGGCGATTCACGCGCCGTCTGATCGGCCATGGCTCGGCTCGCCCAGGCTCGCCAAGCCAACTTGCCGAGCTACACGAGCCGAGCCAGTTCGCCAAACCACGCGCCGTCTGATCGGTCATGGATCACCGAATGGGGCTCGCCAAGCCGACTTGCCGAGCTAGACGAGCCGAGCAAGCTCGCCAACCCACGCGCCGTCTGATCGGTCATGGATCGCCGAATGGGGCTCGCCAAGCCGACTTGCCGAGCTACACGAGCCGAGTCAGCTCGCACAGCCACGCGCCGTCTGATCGGTCATGGATCGCCGAATGTGGCTCGCCAAACCGACTTCACGAGCCGAGCAAGTTCGCCGATTCACGCGCCGTCTGATCTCACCTTTAACTTTGGATGGTCTCGTGTACCTGAGATCAGCTGTGCACTCGGCGCGTCTATCAATGACCAGGATCGGTTCAGTGACCTAATGACACAGGTTGTCAAGCTGCAGGTGAATTTCCGAGAGGGTGAGTTTTAGTTACATTATTGGCAACTATTGTTTTTTAAATTTAACGCAGGCTATGGCTTATTTCCGGCGATAATTCTCAAAATTTCCGTACGTAAATTTTTCTTCGCAGTTTTTAAACAAACTCATTCATTATCAACAACAGTGTTGGTCGTTATTGAACTAAGGATTTTTATCACAATTACGAACTACGATCACTTTTCGTTCGTTCCCTGTTGCATTACCTTTTCGTTTGTACGTTATTAAAAAATGGAAATTACGTGTTCCTTATCCTCTCACTCCAAATAATTATTATTTTCCATTCTTCTAAAAAAACAACTTTGTATTCGTCTTTTTACGTTACACATAATTTTCATCCATTTCATCCATATCCTTTATTCATTATGCACTTTAAATGGCAAATAAACCATGGCAAAAGGTTCGATTTTTTGTTACTTCTTTTTCATTTAACATTCTACGCAATTTCCTTCGATGCATGCCGCCTTGCTTGTTCGTAGTCGCAGCGCGGCCCGCCGCGCGGCAGCTCCAGCGGAAGGCTCGCGCTCTGATTGGTCGGGGTTTTTTCTAATTATCTCGAAAACGAAACCTCGGATCCCAAAACGGTTAAGGACTTTTCGATGTCTTTTTGCAACAGGATATTGCATGTTCCGGGATGTCCCTCAATTCTGGGACACCCTGTATACTTAATAAAACAGGAATATTCGAATGTATAAAGAAATGTATACCAACTACACTATGTATCAAACTATTCACCAATACCAACCGCACCGCCAGCCAACATATACACACCAACGCTCAGCTCATTCCCCGATAACGAAGAAAATATGAGAGTCAACATCCGGCCCAGGACAGTACGCTTCTCCAAGCTCATGAAAGGAACTTAGAGGACCAAGTCCAATCTAAGAAGGGGGGAATGTGACCCAAAATTTCCCTTATCTCCATAGATAGGACCGGATAGCAATAGTCATCATCTACACACAGCCTACTCATCGAATATCTTTCAGATAGGACCGGATAGCAATAGTCATCATTTGCACACAGCCTATAACTTCCAGCACACTCATCGAATATCTTTCAGATATAAATACGGACTCTTCAGAAGACCAGTCAGTCTGAAAGCGAACTCCGAACATATAACATTGTACTTATACTGATTTCTTGTAATAAAAGTATCTGTGGATACGTCCACAGAACTCAAGTCTTGTTTATATTCTTTTATCAAGAATTACATTACAAGAGCATAGGTAACTCTGCGCAATGCCCCAAAAGCCGTTGCTTTGCCTATTCCAAACTTTGTGGATACAGATTACATTATATATATGTGTGTGTATGGAATATACCTGTAACAATCTGGTGTAGCCACGAACCAAATGGCGATAAGTAATTGTTTCTCTGCTGATATCACCCCTTTCTACCCGCTGATGCATTATTCATTGCACGCAATCCAGGGCCAAATATTCCCAGGACCATCTCAAATGTCTCTGGGAACATTCTAACATAGAAAAATTCAACCGATACATTTTAATGAAAAGTAATAAAAATAATTAATTCTCTAATGATCACAGCTGCCACTTTTCTAGGTTATTATTTCGAAGAAACATCATCTCATGTTATTTTTTTTAATACAAATGTATAATTATGTAGATATTACTTACCGAAAATGTAGCTTGAATAATGATTTAGAATATCCTGGAATAACACGTTCTACATAACCCGTTACCTTCTCCGCTACCACCTCCCCGCGTGTTTTTTGTTTATAATTAAGAAAGTGTATAATATTTCTAATTCTAAATTCTCAGTTAATAAACTATCTTCATTTTCACTTTCCTCAGACGAATCACTGCTGCTGCTAATTTCAGTATCACTGTTACTTAATATTAATATCGAGGATATTGTAACCAAGATTTCTTTATCCATTGTTGCGTCCATCTTGATTTCGCATGAAACGCAGGGAAAAGCGTTCCGTTTTCAAGAAGGCATGAACCGCAGTAACGAAACGGAACGATATGAATGCGCGCAGTGACTGCGCTGCGATCTCTGCACTCACTGCGTGAATCGGACCGCACCCTATATACGTTTTGACGAACTACAGTATGACGCGCAGTTTAACTTATCCTGTTTCAGGTGTAGGATTGACCTGAATTATGTCTGCAGTTTTAGTTTTTCTTAACACTCTCCTGTAATTCTGCGTCAGTCCTACACCACCAACTCGTTCTTGCAGTTTTCGAACTTTATAGTATTTAGTGGTTTTGTGAACACGTCTGCAATCTGACTGGCAGTTGGACAATACTTAACTCTAATTACATTTCTTCTTATTAGATCGTGTACGAATCTGAACTTCACATCAATGTGTTTCGAACGTCTGTTAATTACACCATTTTCCATTAACGCAATTGTGCCTTGATTATCCACGTTTAGTTCGATATCTAATGTTTCATTTATTAGTTCTTCAATTAAAGTTTTAATATATAATAGTTCTTTATAGCACTCTGCTGCCGCTACATATTCAGCTTGTGTGGTCGATAAGGCGATCACTGGCTGCTTCCTAGAACACCAGTCGATTGCTCCTCCAGCGAAGTAGATAACGTACCCAGTAGTGCTGCGTCTGGTTTCGGGATCTCCTGCATAGTCTGCATCGCAGTATGCTTTTATCAGATTTGGTTTATTAGTTTTGTAGTATTGTACTCCCTGATTTGTTGTTCCATTTAGATATTTCATAGTATGTTTTATATCTCTTATTCTTTCTTTCGTTGGTTTCTCAACGTATCTGCTGCAAATATTTACTGCGAATGCTATGTCTGGTCTCGTTTTTGACGTCAGATACAACAGGCTTCCGACTGCTTCTCTATATGGGAAGTCTGTTTTGTCTGTTTCATTTGTTTTGTTGTCTCTTGGCAACATTGGAATTTTTACTGTTTTGGCTTGATCCATTCCGTATTTGCTGAGCATTCCTTTTGTGAAATCCTCTTGTGTAAGTTTTATTTTATTATTATTCCTTTTCTTAATTTCGAATCCAATATATACGGTTGGATTTTTTATAACTGTCATTTTAAATTCTATGTTGAGTTGTTTTAGCAGTTTGATAATTTCCTTTTCTTCTTTGCCAAGAATTATTCCATCATTTAAACAGGCACTGTTCACTTTGGATTTGTGTCAATCCTTTTTCTTGTAGGAATTCTGTAAACTTTTTATTCCATCTGAGTGGTGCTTGTTTTAGTCCATACATTGCTTTCTTTAGTTTTAGGAGTCTGTTTTCTTTATTGTAACCTTCGGGTGGGTACATGTATATTTGCTCGTCCAGTTCTCCGTAGAGAAATGCTGTCTTTATGTCAAACGTCACTATTGAATAGTTTTTTAAAGCTGCCAATGCGAACAAGGTTCTCAACGCACTCGTGCTGATTACTGGACTAAATGTGTCTTGATAGTCTATTCCTGGCTCGTGTTCGCATCCTCTTACTACGAGCCGTGCTTTGTATCGTTCGTCTTGTTTTATTTTGAACACCCACTTGCTTGTTAGTGGTTTGTTCATTGTTTGAAGTTTATTATCTACCACCTCCCATGTGTGATTTTCGTTTAGTCAATCCTTTTCCTCATTTATCGTTTCTATCCATTTGTCTCGATCAGGTCCTGTTATTGCTTCTTTGTAGGTTAAAAGTGCATACTCTTTGTATTTTTCTGGTAACCTACTTTTCCTTTCCGATTTTCTTTCGGACCTTGGTGCTTGAGACTCTGGTTCTCTTTCTTCCTCTGTTTCTTGATATTCTTCTTCGGTGGTGCTGTCTTTATTTTCCTCTTCTCGTTGTTGCTCGACGAGTTCTTCTTCCGACTCTTGTTTTTCTGTTTCTTCTTCTGCATCTCTGAAGACTGTGACTTCGTCCTCAGTGTTCTTTTTCTTTGTCTCCATTTGTCTCCAATTTGTATCGTATCAGTAAACGTCATATCTTTCATTATTACCAACTTTCTATCTATAGGAGACCATAGTCGGTATCCTGTCGGAGCATATTCTATGAGCTTCCTGCTCCTTTTGTCCAGTTTTTTTTAAAGGTTGCAGTACTTTTGCGTATGCTACACATCCAAATAGATGTATTTTTGTGATGTCAGGTTTCTTATTTTCCCACATCTCATACAGAGTAGTTTTTAGAGTGCTTGTTGGAGTTCTGTTCAGCAAGTATACTGATGTGAACAGGGCTTCTCCCCACATTTCTTTCTCTAGATTTGAATCGTATAAGAGTGCTCTGACTTTATTCCTCAGGGTTCTGTTTAAACGTTCTGCTCTTCCGTTGGGCTGAGGTGTGTAGGGAATCGTATTGTCTATTTGTGCGCCTCTCCTTTTGCACCAGTTTATTGTTTTATTATTTATATATTCCCTGCCATTGTCGCATCTTATTTTTGAGACTTTCAGTTCCCAATTTGCTTCTATCAGTTTTACGTGGTTTTTTATTATGTCTGATACTTCATATTTGTTTGTTATCAGATATGTCATAACGTGATGAGTGTAGTCATCCAAGAAGGTCATGAAATAGCGTTTTCCATCCCATGTATTAGGACTGATTGGGCCGCATACGTCAGTATGTACTATCTGCAGCGGCCTGCTTGCTCTCGTTCTCTTCTCCCCGAACTTAGTTCTTGTCTGTTTTGCCTCCTGACAAATCTTGCACACAGCATCCAGTTGTTTTATTTCATTTGCCGTCAAGCTTACTCCTGTGCTGAGGTTCATTAGTTTTTTTAGGTTTTCAGAACCGATGTGTCCCATCTTCCTGTGCCACAATTCTGCTTTATTTATTGAGCTTTCTGTCATGAATGATTTATTTTTATTTTCTCGCACTAACTTTATTTGTGACAGACCGTTTTTTAGTTTTTTTCCTTTTAGCACTATTTTATTGTTATACTTTACTGTTACGTTTTGTTCCGCGAACAACACTTCACCTCCATTCTTAGTTATTGCATTAACCGACAGTAAATTTGTACTAACAAGGGGAGTCGACGGTGAGGTAGACATCGATTTTGATGAGCCTTGGCACGATGGATCTATGTCGAAAATAAGTAAATACGTGTCCGAGCATTTCTGCCATTGGGCCTTAATAACAGAGATAATTACATGTAAATTATTAAACATTTCATAGCGCCACTGGAAAGCATAAAAGCCATAAACTTAATTTAAGAATATGCCGTGGAGCGTTCGGTAAAACGTCGACGTGGCGTTGTTGCGGTCATGAGTTCGATTCCGCCTGTGTCTATATATTTTTTCACACTTTATTTTTTCCACACTGTATGAATAGTGAGAAAAATGTAACGGTAGGAATGTGATGTCCCACTATTTTTCGCGCGGTTCTATTCCAAAATCTATTCGTAAACGTCAAAATCACTCCACCAAAGTCCCTCAAACTCAACTCTTACCCCATCTCCCCAATCGCTGATCACCTTGATGTTGTACCTTAGTGGTCCCCAACACAAGATGATCGGTACAAAACTCCTTCGCCTATTCGCCCTATGAGGCACGAATCCTTCTCTCAAAACGAATTCAAACAAGCCCCTCGTTACAAAACCCTCTTAAATCGAGACCACGTCTCAATCCCCTCTTTACGACTCACAGAGTCCAAGCCACTCTAACCCCTTTCCTATAAAACACCCAAAATCCATTCGACAAGTTGAGTATCTCCTAACGCAATCATAAAAACCCCAGAAACCTAATTGCGACGAATATTTGGTGTACGTGACATAAATACGTCTATTAATAGCCATACCGTTTATAAAAACCCCGGAAGTCCTACTGCGTCTTATTTTGAAATGTGTCAAGGTCTCTACCGCGCGTACCCCCGCATCACTCCTGTAAAACTATATAAATACGAGGTCCTGAGAGGCCAGAAGACTCATTATCCATTTTTCCTTATTCAACATCCAGTGTTACTTAACGGAAGATTATTCATTATATTCAGTGTCACTAGTTACTAACGTTAAAGATTGAAATCAGTGATCAATAATCACCATTCACCAATCATCGTAAGACATTATAATTACCATTAACATTGCATATCACCTTCATCATATTATTTTGTATTATTATTTAATTTTGCATTCTAAAGCTTATTGCGACCATTTATATTTTTGTATTAATAACACTTATTGCATTCTATATTATATTACTTTCATATTTCTCTGCATAAATAACGCTTATTGCATTCTAAAGCTTATTGCGACCATTTATATTTTTGTATCAATAACGCTTATTGCATTCTAAAACTTATTGCTATTCATTTATTATTTTGTATTACTATTCTTACTGTTTTTTTATATCAACGCTTATTGCAATCATTTACTATTTTGTATACCATTTTATATTACTATTGCTTATATCATTCTACTTAATTATCGTATATTGTATTTCATACTCATATTCTCGTATTGTGGTTAATTATCGTTTAAACAAAAACGTACCAATTTAAAGTTAATAAACCTATTTGTTTTCAATCACGTTTGGAATTATTGTGTGCATCCTTGGTTAGAACGATTCCAAACAAAAACAAGCTGCCGCAGTAGCTGATTTCCGTTCGTGGACGCGAAAGCGCTTCCAATATTTACAAACATACTACTGCATGAGCCGTGCAATCCACAGAAATACTAAGCGTGGTTTCTTTTACATAAATGCAGCGGTAAATCCTATTACCGAAACCAAAACAAATACAAGGTACTATAACGGGTATTCTCCGGGTGTGTATTTACCTGTTAAACCTTCCCTGGTCGATTAGAGTGTTGGATTATAGATTCGCGCCTGATCTCCGTAAAATTCTTACAGTGACGGATTTAACATTCGCGCCTAAATTCCCTCCAAACCTCAGAGTGACGGATTTAACATTCGCGCCTGATTTCCTTCAAAATCCCCAGA
This sequence comes from Andrena marginata, assembly GCA_963932335.1. NCBI lineage: Eukaryota > Metazoa > Arthropoda > Insecta > Hymenoptera > Andrenidae > Andrena > Andrena marginata. The sequence continues at coordinate 19,651,621 of OZ010663.1, forward strand.
GTGACGGATTTAATATTCGCGCCTGATTTCCTCCCAAAAATCTCAGAGTGCTGGATTTCAGATTCACGCCTGACTTTTCCCTTTTCCATGTCATCGTTCCTAAAGACCTCACCCGGGACGTGACAGTAACGTTCACTAATTCTTTTAAATGTATGAATACGATTAATTTTTTTTTTTTAACGTGGGGAAATCTTCAAAAGACACCCCGACACCTCCAGAGGGGAATCCCCCGAGGGCGCCAGGGTAGTGTTGGATTTTTACCCACTAAAACCCCACGGCCACCATCGCGCGATGGGGTATCACCGAAAACTTCGAATAAGACTTCGCAGTACTGTTCCTGAATAATTAATATACCTATAACATAAGAACTATTATATTGTTACGTTTTCGCGTTGGCATAATATAAGTTTAATGTGTAATAACAGAACGTGAACATTAACAAGGATAATAGTAATTAAATAACAGTAATTAATCAGGTAGAGGTGTTCGGGACTACGTCTGCTCGCAATGGCGTCTGTATCTCCAGTGACAGCTTGACAGGCGATCGATCAGATCGCCTTCTTCTCGCTGTCCCTTGTCTTCGTCGCGAGCACCAGCGGGCCATGGATTCCATCCATAGGGTGCTCGCAACACTGCTCCCCCCTCTCGAGAAGCGGTCGTCCCGACCGCTGTAGCTTCTCCGCTGTCTGCAGCCGTACCCTGGTTCGAAAGAGTGGACTAAATGCTGTGTGGCCTCTTCCGACCGTCGCCTCGGCATTCGCCTTCACGCCCAAGGGAAAACCACCCAAAAACCTTGGGCAAGGCGTGGGTACGTGGTTCCCCGTGTCTCTACCCTCCACTTGCGTCTTCGAACTTGCGCACTTCTTTCTTGGACTTCATCTTCTGTGATGGCGCATCCTCTTCCTGGGTAGAGACGGGTACGGGGTCTTGTCATCTCAGGGTCGGGGTTCGCGTGTCTGTCCTGGATTTTGGGGTTTCTGGATGCAGCTTCAAAATTTCTTCTTGTTCGACGACGGCATCCCCTGCGTGGGTCCCCGGGCTGTCCGGTCTTGGGATCTGGCCGTCTCCACGTCCTGCGTCTGGATCGCTGTCCCGCTCGCTAAGTTCGCCTGCTGTTGCTCTCGCTCCGGTTTCCCTTGCAGAAATACAAAGCGCTTTAGGGTTCGGTCGTGTCTGTAAAGAAACCGTTGGGGCCGCCCGAGTCGGAAAGCCAACGAGGAAGGCCGAGCACGCGAGCAGGGAATTGCAGCTAGTCACAAGTATGCAAGCGGCCCAGCCCCCACGGCAGCCACCGGACTCGTCCACCCTGATGATGATTTTCTTCTTTTCTCCTCCAGCCCTTGGCTTCGTGATGGCCCCATTCCTCTTCTTGGCCTCTGGTGTTGTTCCAGGGGACCGTCCTGTACGTCCGGTTAGCGCTCCCGTTTCCGCGACATCCCCTCCAGCCGGTCCAAGCAGCGCTTGTCCGTCTGGTGATTGGGGATGCCATTTCCCTCCTGCTGTCCACCCTCTCTCCTTCTTTTTCCTGGGTACCCCGCGAGATCCTCCATCCTGGCCGTGCCAGGGGCTCGCAGGGTCTCCTCCAGGGGGCTAGCGGGGCGCTTTCACGTATGTCCGCAGCCCGCTGCGGACTGCCACGCTATTGTGGCACATTCGGGGAATTCGGGAGCGCGTATCCCGACCGCGGTGGTAGTCCCCCGACACCTTGTCCCTCGTCGTGGGGTATCGTGTACCTGTAACAAACTCAAGAGCAGGGGCCGGGTTACGAAGGCAACCTCCGTAGCCCAGTCCACCTGATTAGCTTAGACTAATCTTCTTTCTTGAGTCTTCCGAGTCCTCGCGTCCTTCCATCTTGGGATTCTGAGTGTTGGTGCTTGACTCTTCACTCTTCTAGGAACCGTCCTTCGTATTTCGCTAGGCGTCGAACATGGACCACCTTGCACTTCTTCCGGGGTGTACGCTGGATCCTGTAGACGACGTCGTTGATCTTGTTCACCACTGTGTAGGGTCCTTCCCAGTCGTTCTGCAGTTTTGGGCACTTCCCTTTCACTCTTCGTGGTTGGAATAACCACACTCGTTCCCCGGGCTGGAACTCCACCGTGTTGACGCGCTTGTCGTACCACGACTTCATTTTCGAACTGTAGATGTCCAGACGGCGTCGAACGAATTCGTGGATCTTCTTCATTTTTCCTCGGATCCATTCGGAGTATCCTCGTTCAACGTCCTCGTCGTCTTCCACCTCTGAGGGTAGTCCTCTCCATAATTGTATAGGTAAACGCAGTTCCTGGCCATATAGGATCATCGCTGGTGTTAGTTGTGTAGCTTCATGTCGTGCTGACCTGTATGCGAGGAGGAACATGGGAATCCATTCGTCCCAATCTCGTTGATGTTCTGAAACAAACATTGCAAGATATTGGAGCAATGTTCTGTTCAAACGTTCTACTAGACCGTCGGATTGAGGATGCAGAGGAGTTGTTCGTGTTTTCCTGATTCCTAGCAGTTTCAGCAATTCCTTGAACACGGAGGATTCGAAGTTCCTTCCTTGGTCCGTGTGTATCTCTAACGGTACACCATGACGACACACTACGTTGTGTAAAAGAGCTCTTGCCACTGTGACAGCTCGCTGGTCTGGCATCGCGATTACTTCCGGCCACCGGGTAAAGTAGTCCGCCACGACCAGCATAAACCTGTTGCCGGCCTGAGACCTCGGGAGCGGACCCACAACGTCCAGGGCAAGTCTCTCGAACGGAGCTCCCACGTTGTATACTCTCAGGTTCCCTGCTCCCCTTTGACGTGGTCCCTTCTTTGCCGCACAGGTGTCACACCGCCGGCACCACTCTTGAACGTCCTGTCGACATGTAGACCAGAAGAACTGTTGGCGGATCTTTGCCAAGGTCTTGTTTACTCCGAAGTGTCCAGCTGCTGGCGCATCATGGAACTCCTTCAGGACTCCTGCAACCTTTTCGCGCGGTACCACCAAAAGCCACGAGGTCGTTGTACCATCGTGGGACTCCCATTTCCTGAAAAGCAAACCTTCGTGAACTTCCAGCGAGTCCCAGATTGACCAGTAATATTTCATTTGCGGGGAGAAACGAGCAACATCTTGCCAATCGGGCTTCTCCCCTTCTCCTTTCTTTTTAAGGATGAAGCCGATCGTTTCATCCTTCTCTTGACTTCGTTTCCACTCGTTCTTGTCTTCTTCACAAAATATCCTGTGAATCTTCTTCGTGGTCTGTACTTCTCCTTCTGCTTCTTTCTTCTCCAGTCGATTGCAGTTCTTACAATTTTCTTCGATACACGGTCTTCTGGAGAGTCCATCGGCGTTTCCGTGGGCTTTTCCTTCCCTGTGACGAATTTCGAAGTCGTATTCTTGTAGTCGTTCGATCCAACGGGCTACCTGTCCTTCAGGGTGTTTGAAGGTCAGCAGCCAACGAAGCGCTGCATGATCTGTCCTTATTAGAAATCTTCGTCCGTAGAGGTAATGATGGAAGTGTTCGATGGATTTCACTACTGCTAGTAGTTCCCACCGGGTGACGCAGTAGTTCCTTTCTGCTTTTCCTAGGGTCTTGGAGAAGTAGGCTACGACCTTTTCCTGTCCTTCGTGTTCCTGTGAGAGGACGCCGCCTATGGCGAAATTAGAGGCGTCCGTGTCCAGGATGAAGTCCTTGTTTATCACTGGGTATGCTAGTATCGGGGTTTCGGTTAATTTCTTCTTCAGCTCTTCGAAAACTCTTTGGTATTCGTCGGTCCATTGGTAGTCTTGTTTGGTCTCGGTGAGGCGATGCAGGGGTTTGGCGATCCTGGAGAAATCCTTTACAAATTTTCGGTAGTACGTGCATAATCCTAGGAAACTTCTTAATTCCGTGATGTTCTTTGGCTGTGGCCATTCCGAAATGGCTTTAATTTTCTCCGGATCTGTTTTAACTCCACTCTCTGTTACGATATGGCCCAGATATTTTACTTCTCGGCAGAAGAAAGAACATTTCTTGGGGCTCATCAATAGTTTAGCTTCACGTAAACGAGAAAACACTGACCGTAGGCGTTCGAGCTCCTGTTCAAAGTCATTCCCGTAGATGATTATATCGTCCAAGTAGACCAAGCAGATTTTCCACGTCAGACCTTGAAGCACGTTTTCCATCAGTCGCTCGAATGTGGCAGGGGCGTTGCAGAGTCCAAAGGGCATCACTTTGAACTGCCACAGTCCCGTTCCCACAGAAAACGCAGTTTTCTCTCGATCTTCTTCGTCCATAGAGATCTGCCAATATCCGCTCTGCAGATCCACGGTTGAGAACCAGGAAGATCCAGTGAGGGCGTCCAGGGTATCCTCTATACGAGGTAGAGGGTACGAATCCTTTTTGGTAACCTCATTCAGACGACGGAAATCCACGCAGAACCGTATACTTCCATCCTTCTTCTTCACGAGGACGATCGGGGAAGACCACGGGTTCTGCGATTCCTCGATCACGCCCTGAGCTAACATCTTCCTGAGTAACTCTTCTACTTCTGCTCGACGGTGTAGAGGCAACCTCCGTGGTGCCTGCTTTATGGGCTGGCAGTCTCCGGTGTCAACTGTGTGTTTCACCCGGTCGCAGTTCCCAATCTGACTCGAATCCGTGGCGAAAACGTCCTGAAATTCGTACAATAATTCAGCAAATAGTTTCTTTTGTCCTTCTGACAAACCTGATGAGCAACGTGTGTACAGCTCTTCTAAATGCTGTGGGACGACCGTTTCCCCTTCTTCTTCTGATTTCTTCTTCTCGGCAATTAGCTCACCAAAGCGTATCTCCGTTTTGCCGGGAAGGCACAGCACATTCCGGGAAAGGTCGATGTTGCAACGGTGTTTCCTCAGAAACGTCGCTCCCAAGATGCATTTTTCCACCATTTCCACGACGTAGAAGTCTTCTACACTCGACAGCTCTCCAACGCTGACTTCCATGCTCGTTTTACCGAACACTTTCATTTTCTCTCCCGTAGTGGAGCGAATGTCGGTTTCTGTCTTTTGGAAGTCTTTCCTCGGGCACAATTCTTTTTCCAGAAGGTTGATCGGAGAACCTGTATCTAGGATAAGTTTACACGATTTTCCGTTAATTTTTCCACATACGTAAATCTCGTCGGCCGGATTCCCCTGACGCTCAGTCGCCTCCTGCATCGCCACACTCTTGACGACCGGGGGACTGTTCTTTACGGTCCGGCGTCTCCCCCTTACGCCGTCCTCTTCCCGTTTCCCTCGGGTTTCTTCGTAGGAGCGGCTCTTGGCTGGTCGTTCTTGGCCTTGAAACAATCCTTTTGTAGATGGCCCAACTTTCCGCAGAGCCAGCACTTCGGTGTTCTTTCGGTGTATTTTGGGTCCTTCGTTCGTTCCTCGGGTTTTGCAAATCTCCGCTGCTTCGCCGGGCACCTTTCAAAATTGTTGGAGGATTTAGCTTTCCGTTTTTCCGCGTATCGTTCTCGCGATTCGGCCGTGGGGTGGCGAGACATCGTCTCGACGGCCTCGATCTCGAGAGCTCTGGTCACGGCGGCTCTTAAAGACGTAAACCCGCCGAGTCGCAGTTCCCGCTGCATAACCGAGCTCGACAATGCCGTTACGAATTGGGACAAGGCTAACTTGTCACGGGTTTCCACCGGGCATTCGGCGAAAGCGGACTGTGCTAATCGCTCTATTTTTGTGGCGAGCGAGGAGATGCTCTCATCTCTTCGCTGTCTATGGCTCTGGAAGAGTACATAGTTCAAATTCGACAGGTTTTTCGCCCCGTAGCGGAATTCCAGCGCGGAAACCAATTCTGCGAAGTTCTCGCATTGAGCTGCGGAGAGCATCGTAAGGACGCTCCTTGCCGTGCCCCCGAGGGCAGCAATCAAGGCTGTAGCCTTTTTTTGGTCATTCCAACCATTCGCGCGCGCGATCGTGTCGAATTGTACCCTGTACTCTTCCCACGAATTATTCCCATCAAAAATTGTCGGTTTCACCGCGTACCCCAAGCTGAGTACGTGTGGTTCCGACACGGGGTAGCGACGGGCGCACCGACGGGAGTGGGGATATGCGTCGGCGGAACACTATTTACAAGTGCATTCTCCCCACTCCGAAGGCTCGCGCTGCCACTAACCGAACTATGGTTGTTATGAAACGAAGCGGTTACGACCTGAATTCGTTCCTCCACGTTCGATAGGCGCGCCTCTAAGGCCGCCTGTGTTCGCTGGATCTCTGTGTCCCTCTCTTCCCTGCGACGGTCTTCCCTCTGCCAGCGGGCTTCGTCCTCCCTCCTCTGTTCTCTCATCTGGCCCACGATGCTTAACTGCAGGGAGGTGAAGAGTTCCTGGATAGAGGCATCCCTCGTCGCTGTAGGAGAAGGGTTCGTGGAGGCCGCGGATGCGCGAGTGGGCATCCCACTTCTGACACCAATGTTACGTTTTCGCGTTGGCATAATATAAGTTTAATGTGTAATAACAGAACGTGAACATTAACAAGGATAATAGTAATTAAATAACAGTAATTAATCAGGTAGAGGTGTTCGGGACTACGTCTGCTCGCAATGGCGTCTGTATCTCCAGTGACAGCTTGACAGGCGATCGATCAGATCGCCTTCTTCTCGCTGTCCCTTGTCTTCGTCGCGAGCACCAGCGGGCCATGGATTCCATCCATAGGGTGCTCGCAACAATATAATAACGAGCGGTAATCTCGAAAAATTAACATCCCAAAATTAATATCAGTACACAATTCAGCTTGCAGTAACAAAATGAGATATATATTTATGTTCTTACGTTTCCATTATCTGCAACTCTCCGGGTGGTATTGGTCATAAAAACATTCGAAACATAAAATGTTCCTGCATGCAGCACACTTTATAAATCCTGATTTGCTACATCTATAATTCGATCGCCTCAGGTCTGTTGGAAAGCAAACTTCATTCACATTTGCGAACACAGACCTTGACGGAATTAATTTTGACGCGAACCAGGCGTATTTAATCATATCTTCAAAAATTGGAGCAGACAGTTAGTGATGTATAAGAGAATGAATTTTAATTGCATCTTCCCTCGAAGATAGATGTTCATTCTTTTGTAGAACATCGACCGAATTTTGTAATTTTTTAATAAAATTTTTCATCTGCCTAAAGAAATAGACGTCCAACGGTTGACAAAAAGGCGTGCAGTGTGGGGGAATAACTGCTATTTGGGAGCTGCAGTTTCCTTCCTCATCCGTGAAAATACTATTTATTTCTTGCAGATCTGTCTGACCTCCCCACGAATCGAGGAGGAGCAGGAATTTCTGGTGCCCACAATACTCTTTCATGACGTTGGTCAGAAACGTCATAAAGTGATTTTTTGTTAGTATTCCAGATTTGGAGGCTGTTAAATATACATTTTTGTATCTATGTGTTAAATTTTGGACGGTGGTGGCAACGCGAGGGCTAAAAGTTCCTTTCGCTTCTTGCAAGCAAAAGAAAACTTGAAAACTTTCGGGAGGAGTTTTCCAGAAGCGGAGATTGTTTACTGTACTGTATAACTATTCGTGACCTTTTTGAAATCTCCATGAAACACTTCTGTCATTTTTTCTCCCTTGTGAGACAAAACTCGCTATATGTTCATTCGATACTCACAGCCACTTTGGTCCGTGTTTAACACGAAATCCGGATTAAAATTTGGAATTATTGTTGAAGTTGTTTTTTGAAATTCTTCTGCTATCTTTAAAATCGTGGGCAAATCCAAAGCATTCCCCGATTTAATATAACGAGTCACTTTCCTCTGGCGAATCGAATTATTCAATTTGAATTTGCTGACCCAACCGTGCGATGCGGAAAACGAAAAATTTTCCCCTTCAAATTGCATAGCCGCTTGATAATTTTTCGTTGATTGTGAGTTTGATTCAAAATCGATGTCTACCTCACCGTGGACTTCGCTTGTAAGTTCAGGTACATACATTACGTCTTTCAGTTTAACTTTATCAAACCGTATAGTTCCGACTCCCTTTACCATCGTAGATTCGTCGGTCTTCGCTACTGCTATGGTTGAGCTCGTCTCCTTGAACTCTTCTAGATGGTCATTCTTATTGGTCATGTGCGATGTGGATCCTGAGTCGACGATCCACGTGTCTTCTGGTCCCTCTTTGCTGACTAGAAACGAGACTCCTCCATTTTCATCAGTCTTATTGGTTCCCTTTTTTCTGAAATAGCAGTTTTGTTCAAGGTGGTTGTTCTTTTTGCATATACTACAGTGCTTTTCAGCTCTGTAAAGGCAGGGTCCCACTAGTGCAACCGCGCGCCGCGCACGTTTTTTTCGACGCGCAAGGCCGATTTGTTGCAGAAAGACGTTCCCACTGGTGCAACTGCGCGCCGCGCACGGGTCAGGTTTACGAGTTTCTCGAATTTTCGAGGAGTTTGGAGCACTTGAAAGGGTCGACTTTTACAACGACCCGCGCGTCGAAAGCGATCGTGTGCGCGCTATGCAGGGATTTCTCTGCCACGCGCGCACGCGAATGCACGCCGCGCATCGTCGAAAAAAGACTGGAAAAATGTGTGTTTTACAACGCAAATGTACTCTTTACTCCTACATATCACTTGCATACGTATGTTTATGGTCTATTATGTAGTTTATATACTGCAGCAAGCAATGACACGATAATTATTATTGTAAGTAGCAACAATTATACTGCTGCGAGAGGTATACTTGTTTCTAGATACATCATAATTGTAATATACTATATATGCAGTATGTGACACTGAATTTTAATTGTATAGTGTGTCCGTTTTAATTGGATGCGGTGGATTATCTCGCAAAGAAGTGAAGATATTTTAAGATGATTAAAATTGATGAAATTTTTTTCAATTATGTTCTTTTATTGAAATAAAATCATTTGTTTCAAAATTTTTGTTTGATTGCGCTAAATAAGCTCAAACAGCTGTTAAATCACAATTATTCTGGATCAATGTGGCGCGACTTTGGGGAAAACCCAAGCGTCCTTTCCGTTTCGATGTGCAGTGTCTCCCGCGCGATTCTTCGCGGTTCTAGGGGAACCATTCCAACGGCCAGTTTAAGGGAAGAGGTCACTGAAATTTTGAAATTCGAAAATATTTGAGACATGCGGAATTCCTCTTAAGGGAAGGAAGTAGGTTTGGAGTAAAGTCCTTATGCCAGTTTGGACACAGTTTTAATCATTGCTTTTCATAGAATTTACATTACGTTACAAAAATCAAGTATAACTTCAATAATGTTCTTGCGCAAAGTGTGTGATGCCACAGCCTCCGGATTTTCCAACGAAGAAGGGTCCATAGTAAAGTAAAAAATTGTGTATCGAGAAGTTTCTACATCTCATACTTTTTAAGCTAAAAATGATTGAATTTATTAAATGTCAAAGATGCAAAATTTGACCAAAATTTTGAAGAAAACCAAGCACAGCGCAAAGAGTTTTGCAGATTTCTTCATGCCGATACACAATTTTTTGGTCTCATGTTATTCTTGAAGTACGCCAAGCTGTAAGAGAATCAGACCAACGGTTTTGCGCAAGGAACATTAAATATATTAAAAAAGTAAGTTTTGAGATAATTGCATTTTAAATCTAAAGAGTAAATTCCAGACCATTTTTCCTTTTTGTTTAGTCTAAAATCCACCTGGTTGATACACATCCTCATTAATCTTGCGTCTTTTCCTATCAGCAGCAATTTTCTTTGTGTTTTGTTTCTTCTTTAAGCGCTTTCTTGTAGTGGATTGCTGTTGTGAACTGCAGGTTTCTCTTCTCTTGTCCCTGTCTCTAGCTATACTTATAGCTGTTTCAGACACAACTTCCCCAGCTGTTTGTTTCCTCATTGTCAATGAGCCTACACAACCCATATTAAATTCTGAAACAGCACGTGCCACAGCTACTTCAAGCCTTGCCTTTGATACAAATGTTGTCTTCGGGCAGAATCTCCACACTTTTGCATGGAGGGATTCATTTGCATTTTGAGTGCCTCCCTTACAGCACCGTGCCATCAAATTTTCATTTGCCAGTCTTTCATAAAGGGGTTTCACTTTGGTGGCGACATCTTCAGACAGCTTGACTGACATGTGTGTGTGGCTTATTGGTTCTCGTCTGCTACTTTTTGCTCGATTGTAAAAGCACCACGATTGCTTGCCCTTTGGACATCTAGCGTGGTTAGGTTTGTTGTCTGTAGAGCTACAGTGATCTAAAGTAGCCATCACAGTATTCTCCATGGCCTTTACATTTGGCATATTTTTTACAATTGCATTTCTGTAACATTAGAAGTAAATTTTGCAACTCGACAGAAAATATCAAATTGATAAAATATATGTTTTGTGCAATCGCTTTATAACCTGTAATATGTTGTCAATTTGTCAATGGTAGACTCCTTGAGTGTGCCTTCACCCTTGCCACCAAGTGTCACATTTTTGGCTCGCCACTCTTTGATAACATTTCTAAGGCCAGTACCCATGCGCTTCGCAATGTGGTTTACACATTCTTCTTTCCGGATGTCAATGTCAGGACCGTATACTTGCAAACTTTGAAGATGGGTGTGGGTCTTTGCATCGCCATCTGATAACATTGTTGTGTATCGCATGTTACAATGTTCCATAGATCTCTTCCACATTGCTTCAGCAGCTGCGATCTCCATCATTCCGGAAGATCTTTCAAAATTTACCTAAAAGAATAAATGCGTGCATATACATACAGGGTGTCCCAAAAATGTCGGAGTTCCTTGGAAGGGGTAATCCGGGGGGGGGGGGGTGATTTGAAACAACTTTTTCCTTAGCGAAAATATTGTCCGAAGCTTCGTTAAGGAGATATTAACAAAAAACCCCGACCAATCAGAGCGCGCGCCTTCCGCTCGAGCTCTCGGGGTAGCGTTGGCTACGCGGTAGGCGACTGCGCTTGTACTACGAACGTACGAACAAGCAAGTTAGCATGCATCGAAGGAAACCGCGTTACACTTTTTTTTTAAAGCAGAATCTTAAATAAGAATCATTTGAAGTGACAAGAAGTACGTAAATTTCGTTTTTAAATAAGGCATAAACGAAAATGTACGACATGTGATCGTAATTCGTTATTGAGGTAAGAATCCGTAGTTTAATAACGGCCATCACAACTAAATTTAAAAAATAATATTAGGTGTACGAATAAATTCTTTCCGACTGGATTTACATAACCAGTACAAAGCTACTGAATTTCTATCGCGGTGGTATTCATAAGCTGCCAGAAAAATGGCAAAAAGTAATTAACAATAATGGAAATTATTTCGATGATTGAGTTGTTTTCATATTTTTTTAAATCGAACTGTTATTGTACCCTAAAATCGAAAAGAATTTATTTCTACACCTAATAATCACCAATAAATTAAATAAAACTCACCCATTCGGACATTCCTTTCCTTCCTTTTCGGAAACCTGTGTCACTGGGTCACTGAACCGATCCTGATTTATGGTAGGGTAGCGCCTAGTGCTCAGCTGATCGCAGGTATTCGCAGGACAACACCCGAAGGTAAGGGTCGCAAAGTCAAGTGCGTCCGGGTTGATGTACCGAATATTCACTTCACTGCACTGATACTAACACTGATCATTTAATTTATTGTTCCTGCGTTATAAAAATTGGTGGCCGCGAAAGGGGCCGCGCGTACACCCAGAACATCGCGTAATACTCTTCGGCTGAGTACATTTCTGGGACGAGATTACTAGCTGACTGACAGGATTTTTTCCCCAAGCAACTTCCTCTACCCCCAAGTAGTTTCTCTCGTTCCATTATGAGTTTACTCCCACCAGGACAAGAGGCTTTAAGTAAAAAGAAGCCAGCACATTTTCGAAACACACGTGTTTTGCAGAAGTGCAACGAACGAACCATCCTACACTTTCACAAAAGCCCGCGCTCCGTCCTTTTACTGCCAATGTACCCATTGCTTAGAGATAGACAGCAGACACCACGTGTTTCGGTTCGAAAGGGTCCGAAGAGACGAGAAACAGAAAGTCCTCGCATTGTTATAAAGAAGAAAAGGCATACCATTCCTGTTTCCGTTTCCCGATGCCCTGAGTTCACGTTTGCTACGAGGAGGAACCAGTTAAGCCATAAATTACCCAAAACTGTAGTAAATCGTTCTCTACCAGCTTGATTAATTTTGCAGAACTAGAAATTAAAGAGTATTATCCAACATCAATACGCCTCGCGAAGAGATACAGGAAGAGAAGGGGCAGTCCGCTGACTGCGCGTAGTCCCGCCTGCTTCGTCCTACTTTCAAATTAAAGACGGATCCCTTATCTTTCGTGTCTAAACGCGCGCTCGAATTTCAAAACAAAAGCACGCGTCGACGTATTCCGTGCGGGAGATGGTGGGCCTTGAGGTCCGATTGGCCCCAAACTAACCAATCAGACCTGCTTATCTCTCGTCTCTAAACACGCGCTCGAATTTCAAAACAAAAGCACGCGTCGACGTATTCCGTGCGAAAGATGGTGGGCCTTGGGGAGGAGATATTGCTGTGAAGAGGGCCTCTTCAGGACAGTGGCCATTTGGGAGGGATGCAGGCCTGATTAGTTAGTTTGAGGCCAATCGGACCTCAGGGCCCAGCATCTCTCGCACGGAATACGTCGACGCGTGCTTTTGTTTTGAAATTCGAGTGCGTGTTTAGAGACGAGAGATAAGCAGGTCTGATTGGTTAGTTTGGGGCCAATCGGACCTCAAGGCCCACCATCTCCCGCACGGAATACGTCGACGCGTGCTTTTGTTTTGAAATTCGAGCGCGCGTTTAGACACGAAAGATAAGGGATCCGTCTTTAATTTGAAAGTAGGACGAAGCAGGCGGGACTACGCGCAGTCAGCGGACTGCCCCTTCTCTTCCTGTATCTCTTCGCGAGGCGTATTGATGTTGGATAATACTCTTTAATTTCTAGTTCTGCAAAATTAATCAAGCTGGTAGAGAACGATTTACTACAGTTTTGGGTAATTTATGGCTTAACTGGTTCCTCCTCGTAGCAAACGTGAACTCAGGGCATCGGGAAACGGAAACAGGAATGGTATGCCTTTTCTTCTTTATAACAATGCGAGGACTTTCTGTTTCTCGTCTCTTCGGACCCTTTCGAACCGAAACACGTGGTGTCTGCTGTCTATCTCTAAGCAATGGGTACATTGGCAGTAAAAGGACGGAGCGCGGGCTTTTGTGAAAGTGTAGGATGGTTCGTTCGTTGCACTTCTGCAAAACACGTGTGTTTCGAAAATGTGCTGGCTTCTTTTTACTTAAAGCCTCTTGTCCTGGTGGGAGTAAACTCATAATGGAACGAGAGAAACTACTTGGGGGTAGAGGAAGTTGCTTGGGGAAAAAATCCTGTCAGTCAGCTAGTAATCTCGTCCCAGAAATGTACTCAGCCGAAGAGTATTACGCGATGTTCTGGGTGTACGCGCGGCCCCTTTCGCGGCCACCAATTTTTATAACGCAGGAACAATAAATTAAATGATCAGTGTTAGTATCAGTGCAGTGAAGTGAATATTCGGTACATCAACCCGGACGCACTTGACTTTGCGACCCTTACCTTCGGGTGTTGTCCTGCGAATACCTGCGATCAGCTGAGCACTAGGCGCTACCCTACCATAAATCAGGATCGGTTCAGTGACCCAGTGACACAGGTTTCCGAAAAGGAAGGAAAGGAATGTCCGAATGGGTGAGTTTTATTTAATTTATTGGTGATTATTAGGTGTAGAAATAAATTCTTTTCGATTTTAGGGTACAATAACAGTTCGATTTAAAAAAATATGAAAACAACTCAATCATCGAAATAATTTCCATTATTGTTAATTACTTTTTGCCATTTTTCTGGCAGCTTATGAATACCACCGCGATAGAAATTCAGTAGCTTTGTACTGGTTATGTAAATCCAGTCGGAAAGAATTTATTCGTACACCTAATATTATTTTTTAAATTTAGTTGTGATGGCCGTTATTAAACTACGGATTCTTACCTCAATAACGAATTACGATCACATGTCGTACATTTTCGTTTATGCCTTATTTAAAAACGAAATTTACGTACTTCTTGTCACTTCAAATGATTCTTATTTCAGATTCTGCTTTAAAAAAAAAAGTGTAAAGCGGTTTCCTTCGATGCATGCTAACTTGCTTGTTCGTACGTTCGTAGTACAAGCGCAGTCGCCTACCGCGTAGCCAACGCTACCCCGAGAACTCGAGCGGAAGGCGCGCGCTCTGATTGGTCGGGGTTTTTTGTTAATATCTCCTTAACGAAGCTTCGGACAATATTTTCGCTAAGGAAAAAGTTGTTTCAAATCACCCCCTGAATTACCCCTTCCAAGGAACTCCGACATTTTTGGGACACCCTGTATATACATGCAAATACATATTTTTCTTATTTTATGGATATATCAAAATTATATCCATACACAAAACTTACCTGACATTCTCCTATTTCCACATGCACTTTCTTCCATTCAACAAATTCTGGTGAATCTGCTTCGCATTCAGTTGCTCGTATCGCACACATGTGGCAATACTTTGACAGCACTTCGTAATCCACAACGAGCCCTGTCATTATGTCTATGACAAAGGCGATGCCATGGAGGGAAGTATGTCCTCTCTTGTGCCATGATCCATCGAATGACACCTGCGTATCGAGCACTTCACCTTCATCAACAGAGTGCATGTTTCTCACAATTTGGTACGACTTCCGGAGAACACTTTCCTTGAATTCTTTATTTACAGCTTGAATTTTTTCAAGGTGTGTTTTCCATGCGGTTGATGAAAGCACATTGATACCGGTTTCCATTCCAAATCGTTCCATTGCAGCGTAACCAGCTCCCACAGAGACAAAAGCATCCACCATTTTCCTATTTATCAAGAAAGGTGGTCTTTTTGTGGTTTCATCGGTACTTATTCTGGGGCTGGTGTAAGTTTGCCCACTAATTTCCTCACAATTGGTACATCTTGCAGTCAATTTTCTTGTGAATCCCTATACGTAAAGTGACCAGTTTTCCAAATTCAGAATTCAGGATGATTGGTCAAGGAGGGATAAAGAACGTTTTTTATAAACACAAAAATATGTGTAAGGAATTTTCTATAGTTAGAAAACTAATCGGGGCAGAGTAACATTGTAAAAATAAATGGGAAAAAATGTTTATAATTCGGAACTAAATGAGTCAAAAGGAAACTGATGAAAAGGGTGAAAATTTGGGACTATTCCGATATGTTTGAGAAGGATGGTCACTTTACCTGTACGTCACTATCCAGAATAATCATTTTTGAGTGGCAAACACTGCAAGTCCAGTTTTTAATCAACTCTTGAATTGTCGAGCTGTGCACTATATAAAATTCATCCTTCACTTCAGAAACAGGTTTTTCTTCATTATTTCTGAAGTATTCCAGTTTCTTAGTACTAGTCGCCTCCTCTTTCCCATTATCGAAATGAGCACTAGATGAAGAATCATCTATTGCAGGCTCATTTCTCTTCAATTTAGCAGCTACCGCCGCTTGTTTTGCTAAACGAATAGCACGCTTCACTCTACTCTTACTCTTGCGATATTTTCGGCTAATGAGGTCCATTAGGTCCTGGGAGGTCCGTGTTATACAAGCTAATTTCACTGCACCGTAAAATCTCACTCTGTATTCTCACGTAAACCGGAGTTTTGTAAGATTTCAAAAAGTATGGTGTCTAGCGCCCGGAGAGACTGACCTCTGTCGGCAGCCACTGACCCTTTTGGGCCCGCTTAGAGAGTTACCTACTATACATGGCTGAGTTATCGGCCGCGTTATATATACAGTATTGTCTCCATACGTATTGTCGCTCTCCCCATCACTTCTGTCTCACTCTTGTCCGGCGAAGGCGAGAGCAAGATGGAACGAGAGCGAGCGAGAGCCATTGAAAGCGAGCGAGGACGGTACGAGTCACATACTATACTTTGTAAGAAAGCGTTCGTAGTTAAGTAGGCGCAGTCACATGGATTCTGTTACAGAGCACGCGTGCGTTTTAGAATCGTGAAACGCATTTTGGCCATTGGTGAAAATAAACAATGTCAAGGCCACGCAGTTAATTTAGATTCCCCAAAACACTAGCCAGCGGTTGAACATACTCAAAGAGCTAAATAATGGAGAAATATATCGAAAAACGAAGGTTTTAGTTTTCGGCTCTTTCGCAAGGTTTTAGAAAAATATGTTTTTCTGGTAGAAAGGCAACACTGACTGTCAAACCGTGTTGTGTACGGTTGAACAAGGGTTCAGACTTGCCAAAAATAAAAAAAAAATTCTTAAAAATGGTCGAAATCGCGATTTTTTCAGTGACCTCTTCCCTTAAGAGTCAGTTTTTCTGCGCTAGGGTAAGTCTTCACTAGGGTAAACGGGTGACGCTACGGTCGTTTTTCGTAAAATTCGAAGGGAGGGGTTCGCAGGTATACATACACCCGCTACAAATATACACCTCAGTTCAGTGTAAAGTAAACGGTAGAAGCTAATATGGGTGATCAACTGCCGTTAGAGTGGACTGATGAAAAGGTCCTACAATTAATTGATTTATACAAAGAGAGGCCTGCATTGTGGAATCCACATGTAGCGGCGTACCACGTGAAGCATGTGAAGTTCGATGCATGGTGCGACGTCGCAAAAATTTTAAATACAACAGTCGGATTAGTGAAGACGAAAATAACGTCTCTGCTGTCTTCGTATAGAAGAGAGAAGGCGAAAGTGGGAAAATCCAAGGGAACTGGGAAAGGTAAGGACATTTTAATATTATTCGTTCTCGTAAGCGTGGATGACTTTGCGGCTCTTTTTAATGTTTTTGAAATATCACACGAAAACTATACATTATAATCCCAAAATAATACAATATTTTAAGACAAATCAATGTTTACTTTTATAGTTAAGTCAGAAATAAAATTTCAGGTTGTCACAGAGTCACCCCCGCTTATGATACTATTATTGTAATGTACAATATTTGAAAATTTCAGAATCACTAATTTATTTTTATTTATGTATGTCATAGGTCGTAGTGAAATATACAGCAGCAAGTGGTTTGCGTTTGCTAGTTTTCAGTTTTTCACTGACAGGGCAGCTCCAGCACGAGCTTCAACACACAAGAAGTACGTATAACACACAACATATATAAGAACATATAATATTATAACATACATTTTTTGGGTCTCGCGTTTCATTTTCCACAAAAGTGACAGTGAATTTTTGTTTATTTTGGTGGTAGTCGAAAACCATGTATTATTTTATAAGCGAGGGACGAATTCTTTACCAGCCGCCGCATGTGTATAAATACGCGTTATTGGAGGAATAATTTTCGAAGTTTCGTTATTCATGCGCATCTTGGTAAGGAATTCGTCCTTCGTTTATAAAATAATCGGCAAATTCAGCCCTTATTTGTTGAGCTGACATCGGAGGTCGTCTGTCATCCACGTGTTGTAAATTTACCAATGCATTTGCAGCGTTCATATTCTGTACCCTCCAGTTTCCACGAACATATTCGCCCTCTTCGAACGAATCAAATTCTCCGGACGGGGAATAAATGTTTCTCGATGTGTTATTCCGTAAAAAATTATGTAAATAAATTGTTGTTGCTACTATGATAGTAGCTTTTCTGGGGCTTAGCAGCATTGGTTTTCGCAACACCCTAAATACCACCGACAAAATGCCAAAGGCATTTTCTACCACCCTGCGTGCCCTGCAGTGCCGATAATTATATATTCTTTCCATGGTCCCCTTTCTATGGTTTCCGCTATATGGTTTCATTACATTATTATGTAATGCAAATGCCTCGTCTGCTAACAAAACGTACGGTAATCGCGTACGTCTCCCAGGAAGAGGTGCCATTTCTGGAAGGCTCATAGTCCCATTCATTATTTTTGTATAGAGTTTCGTATTTTTAAATATACCACCATCAGATATTCTGCCCTGACACCCGATGTCGGCAAACAGGAAATTATATTTTGCATCTACCAATGCAAATAATACAATGCTATGATATCCTTTATAATTATAGTACTCGCTGCCCCCGTGAATGGGAGCTTGAAGCATAATATGTTTGCCATCGATGGCGCCAATGGCGCGTGGAAAATTCCAATCGTTATCAAAATCCCTTTCACATGCGTGCCATTCTTCGGCCGTACTTGGCATCTGCAATTAATAATTTTATTTAAACATTTATCATTTTTTTTAATCCTCTATCAATTATATGTCAAATTCGTTATCATCGTGCAAACTTTAGTAAGCTATAAATGACTTTCTTTTAACAGACACCTGAAACTCAACAAATACTCCAACCAGAACCGGATGCACAAAATGATATACGCAGTGAATCACCACTTCATGCGGCTCCTGGACCATCCAGGAGAGGAAGGAGTAGAAGTAGCGAAAATCCATGGTTGGAAAGGGCGTATGGGATAATTGGAAATTCGACGATAAGGGATGACTGCACGAGCTTCGCCGAGAATCTAGCCATTAGAATACGTGCGTTGCCCCGGCGTCGACAGTTATTAATAATGAATAGATTTACAAATCTTTTGTTCGAAGAGGAAATGGAGCAACTGATAGAGAGTGGAAGAGTGAGTGAGTGAGACAGAAAGACAGAAATAATAAATATTATAAAAATATACGACACAAATTTTATCACTTACCTTCACATAGTTGTTCAACGCTTTTATAATGCTTGTGCAGACATCAAACACGCTTCTTGACACGCTCTGTTTAGATATTTTTAACAAATATGAAAGACTAATGAACGAATCGCCAGTCGCTAAATATCGTAGCGTCACCGCCAACCTTGTTCGAGCTGGAATACATGGTCTGAATGTTGTATTTCTCTTACTTATTTGTGGCTCAATTAACTTCAACAAATTTTCAAAATCTGTGGCACTCATCCGACACAAATTTTGAAATTGGGTTAGTGATAAATCACTCATCAACCCACCCTCTTCCAGGTCACGTCTTTTAAATAATTGTGACATCCATTCAGGCCGTTTCCTTTGCTGCTTTCGTTCACTTTTCGAGGATGCGTGTATTATTACTATAGCGGCGGCACACACTTCCTCCAATGTTGGCGACGACATTTTCACTGCACACGTTTTTACACTTTCTGCAGCTGTATCGTTCGCCGAGTAAAACTGAAATGAGGAGTGAAAACCCGGAAACTAAGCACCTACTTAGGTAGAAACGGTGCAATATAATTCAGGTAAAAATTGTAGTAAGGGAGAGTGGGGTAAACTCGAACGCGGGGCAATCGCGAATGCGATGTTACGGCGTTTAATTAAATAAAAACGATGTTCCCTCTCCACTAGCAAATAGTTTAGGTCGTATCCAACGCCGTTTCCTATCGCATTGCCACGGAAATATCTCGACATTTGTGGATGAGTACGGAAGTCAAATTTTATTCATTTTCTAAGTCATAAACCATTGTTAGTACTGTACCGGACATCGGCACAACCAAATACGAACATTTGGCGTGCAGATGGTCGGCATGGTTTATGACACGTGCACCAGCAAAACTATTTTTGAGTAAGCCGCTTTCGGTTCCTTTCGTGATTGAATTTTGAAGAAAGCATGTTTTGCCTTCGAGACTTTCGTATACGGCCACAATACTTATTGCGAGTATCATAAACCTCGAGTTCCGTAGGGCCCACGATGCGAGGCCGGGCGGCCTGCAATCGGCCACGTCACACGCCTCGGGGAAATCCCGCTGCATTACCAGGTATTTCGGGACTTCTAGTACATACACCAGGCCATACTTGCCTACCCATTTCAGAAATGCGAATTAGTCAGAGGAAATGATACACGTGTATTTCCTATGCAGGGGTAGAAAGTTCGCGTCTCGGAGGAATGCTGATTCAATTGGTCATGATATAATCTCCCTTCTACCCTCAATCTCATATCGTGCAAGAATAAAAAACAAACAGGATGCTGAGAATACAGAATACCTTCATTTTAATTGAAACACACTTTCCAACAATCGGCGACCGCGACGGAGTAAACCCCTTCAAACATTTCAAGTAGTATGAAGTGTGAAGGCATTGTTTCGGCTACTGGCGCAACCACCGGCGTTTAGTTTTATTTAGATAAAGGAAGCAAGATGTAGCAAAGGAGGCTAGTATTTCCACTGTCTTCGACGTGCGCGCCAAGCATTCGCATGCGCGCTTGGCAGAGCGTCGGCCCATTTCGTGCGCGCGGCCTCATAAATTAGACCCTTTCAAGTGGACGAAAACGTCGTGCGCGGCGCGCGGTTGCACTAGTGGGACCCTGCCTTTACTTTTCTGCTCCGTACACGCTTTACTAATGTGGCCTATTTTATCGCACCTGAAGCAACGTATTTCTTTTCTTTTTTCTTGTCCTTTTTCTTTACAGTTGGATGCCCAATGTCCTGTTTTATTGCACCTGTACCATCTCTTGCCTGTTGCCTTGAATGCTACCGCCTTCTCTTCTGTGTCTCCTGGTTTTAGTCTCATTTCTTCTACAATGAGTCTCGCTGTTAAATTTTCCAACGTCTTTTCCGCTGTCGATGTTGACTCCCATACACTTGCGAAATGCTTGTATCTTTCTGGAAGAGTAACTAGTATTTTAGAAATCAGCATTTGGTCGTTGACTTTCGCTTCTAGAGCATTCAACCTGTATACAATATTCTTTAGTTTTCCTATATATGTAGAAATATCAGTGCCCTCTTCATACCCGTGGCTGTAAAAATTTTGTAAGAGATTACATTTCTGTTGCTCATTGTCTCTCCCGTAGACTGTGCAGATTTTTGCCCACATTTGATGAGCTGTTGTACAGCTCATTACGTGTACCAATGTACCTTTTGCCATTGTTGTTATTATTATCTTTTGTGCGCTGGCGTTCTTCTTCTTCCAGTCCGCTAACCTTCTTGACTCTTCTGTTTCCGTTGAAACTACATCGTACAATTCGTTCGCTCTAAGTAATATTGTTAATTGAAATTTCCATGCCTGGAAATCTTCTGTATTGGATAGTTTTTCTATATACGATAGATTTTCGGTTACCGCTGTGGCCATGATTCTGTCGCGTTTTTTTTCAGTAGATAGTCTTATTCGTTTTTATTTCACGTGTAACTAATCCGTTGGATTGGTTTCCTATACCCTGGGCTCAAATTGACTAGTTTTTAATTTTTCACTTAGTTATGATTTGGGCCCATAACCTGTAGAAATTTAGTATCTTAAGGGGTTATGCCTACATGCAAGGTCCGAAAACGCAAGTATTTTCGGTATTTTTTGGGGGAAGAGCTTGAAGACTTTTTTAAACAAACCGTTATGTATTCGAAAGTGTACATCTTATACTACTTGTAGTAATTGCTCCAATGGAAAATATAAATAAATAAAAGAGATATCGGTAATCCCCTGGCAGCGATTTTTATTTCAGTTGTTTGCGGTGACCACTCTAACTTTGACCTGATTTATCCGAAGTGAAAAATTCGAAGGAATTTAGATAGTATATTAAATTATCTTGTCCTTAATCGTTCATTATCCCGAAATATTCATTTGCTACAAAATGGCGGCTGTTCAAATTAAAATATCGATTTTCGCCACAAAAATCTATCATTTTTCAACTTTAAAATAAAAACTACGCAACGGAAATGAAAAAGCCACGATTAAGGACAAGATTTTTATATATAGAATAAGCCTACAAAAGCTGAATTCATTCGATGCAGCGGTTCTCGAGATATTTTGGTCACCGATTCTGAAAATGTAGTTTCGAGAAAAATACGTTTAAAGTTCTAAGTTAGGTTCACATCCTGCAGGACATACCTATATTAAAACTCGCACAGCTTCGCCAAGTTTTGTCGGATCAATGTGAAACTTTCACACAATACTTTTGAGATGTAGTACGTTAAGAAAATGTCAAAACACCAAAATCCATTTTTCCGAATTTCGCAGGTAGGCATAACCCCTTAATTTTATAGTATTGGGGATCAGGAGGGTTCCACAGGATCAGTTATTTGACACGTGTTTCAGTAGAAATATAGAAATATATATGTATGTAAGCTTTGTGTATGTGTCGGGGAGCGGGACTTGCTCGAGAGAGGTCGGGACAAGCGAGTTGAGAAAAGGAATAGATAGATAGACAACCCTGATAACCAGATCGGACGGCAGGATCTGCCGGCAGCTGCGGTGCAACCTACGACCGCATTCGACTACGGATCTGCCGGCAGGCCCTGCCAGGCAGAGCCTGCCGGCAGATGAACGGCAGATCGACGGCAGATCCTGCTGTCCGCCTGACACATCCAACAGCGCCATCTGAAGGCCACAATGACCAAACAATTCCCTCTGCGTGACGTCACATGGACCTACGCACCAACACAAATGTACATTACAGCTGTAGGTGTATCCCTACCCCTAAATAACAAAGCAAGCAAATTTTACATTTATTAAATAATTCATTCTACTTATTGCAAAAAGTATTTATTCTTTGTTTAATAATACAGTATTGGCGATTACAATTGTTACAAAATAATATAGGTAGCGCATATAAATTTGAAGAACATTCAATATTTACATTTATAAATCTATGTACAATACATTCCGTACCCAGTGGTACCTATTAGGTACGTTATCAGAAAATTTCCTGTATTTAGACTTCTTTTTTCTGTAGAATCACCATATTCCGTATTATGTTAGCGCTGAAAACAAATAGAACATTAGTATAAAATTAAACGTAACGTATGAATAAACAGGATACCTGCGATACTTACTTCAGCTCCATCTCTGCACAGCACACACCCTAAGCGATCATGCATGCTCCTGCGAACATTAACATTTATAAGAAAACGTGTTAAATTATTATTTACGAAACAAGACGCTAAATATTCGCACTTCGCGCATAACCCTATTTTTCTGTCTTGCAGCTAATGTGACTCTCGATTTCCGCGACGTAGATAATTAGTAATTATTCAATTCCATAATTACGTTTGCCTTCTGGATACGTCGGGATGATTTGTCTGGATATTGATGCTTAGGACCGCGTGGAATATTCTTCAATTTTGTCGGCACTGACTGCCACTGACAGTGACTGCCATCTCAGACCTCGAAAACGAACGCAAACTGCACGTAGAGCCTTGACCAATCACGAGTTTCGGCACTATGGTGCAGCCAATCCGAGCGTAGCCCATTATACCACATTTAGTTATCCTCTACCGTGGTACATCTACCTACCTACATACTCTTCGTTTAAACCATCCGTTCTGCTTGAAGACGTACGCTCGAAGAATATTCCAAGTAATTTCAAACATCAATATCCGGACAAATCATCTCGACGTATCCAGAAGACAAAGGTAATTATGAAATTGAATAATTTCCAATTATCTACGTCGCGGAAATCAAGATTTACATTATCTGCAAAGACAGAAAAGTATGGTTATGCTGGAATCGCGAATGTTTAGCGTCTTGTTTAGTAGATAATAATTTACCACATGTTTTCTTATAAATGTTAATGTTCGCAGGAGCATGCATGATCGCTTAGGGTGTGTGCTGTGCAGAGATGGAGCTGAAGTAAGTATCGCATGTATCCTGTTTATTCATACGTTACGTTTAATTTTATACTAATGTTCTATTTGTTTTCAGCGCTAACATAATACGGAATATGGTGATTCTACAGAAAAAAGAAGTCTAAATACAGGAAATTTTCTGATAACGTACCTAATAGGTACCACTGGGTACGGAACGTATTGTATATAGATTTATAAATGTAAATATTGAATGTTCTTTGAATTTATATGCGCTACCTATATTATTTTGTAACAATTGTAATCGCCAATACTGTATTATTAAACAAAGAATAAATACTTTTTGCAATAAGTAGAATGAATTGTTTAATAAATGTAGAATTTGCTTGCTTTGTTATTTAGGGGTAGGGATACACCTACAGCAGTAATGTACATTTGTGTTTGTGCGTAGGTCCATGTGACGTCACGCAGAGGGAATTGTTTGGTTATTGTGGCCTTCAGATGGCGCTGTTGGATGTGTCAGACGGGCAGCAGGATCTGCCGTCGATCTGCCGTCCATCTGCCGGCAGGCTCTGCCCGGCAGGGCCTGCCGGCAGATCCGTAGTCGAATGCGGTCGTAGGTTGCGCCGCAGCTGCCGGCAGATCTTGCGCTCTCCTGGCAGACCCTGCCGTCAATCTGCTGGCAGACTGCCGGCAGATGGCTATCATGGAAAGTGAGAGTAAACTTATAGTTAACTATAGTCATAATTCGTGAGTGAAATAAATAAACAACACTCTTTAGATACAGAGATCTACAACACAAGTTTCTATAAGAACCTTGTAAGATAATATTGGGAAGCACGAACATTTAAATAGTTGATTCTCTATATTTTTAAGTTAATATAGCACGTGGGAAGTATGCAATAAACAATCAATATGTAAGTAATAATAAAATCTGTATATTTTTAGACGAATCAACCTTGTGTTCTGCTTGAGAAACGAACCCCTTTTATCATATTATATGTATATTATCCAATTATTAAACGAAATAATATTTCTTAACACTTATTGATTTAACTCTTAATACTGATGTTTAACGGAATCTAGGTTTTCTATTTCTTCGGCCTATAACATTGTTCTATTCTACTTTTAATTCTTATCTCTACCTAACGGTGAGCTCACCTCTCTCTATGATGGTTGCAGCCGGAAAAGAGCGAGGCTGCTGAGACACTTGTTCGTGTCTCCTAACCTACACTCTATATACGTTTTGGCGAACTACATTATGGCGCGCAGTTTAACTTATCCTGTTTCAGGTGTAGGATTGACCTGTGTTCTTATTTAATGATTTTAACTGGACAACGCAGAGCACACTGTAGACCACATATATATATTTTAACTAAACGTATTTATTCTTTTTATGTATTTAACTTAAATTAGAAGCTGTGCAAAATATAATAGAAAAAATAACGAATGAACATAATATAATAAAAGTACGTCTTACGCCATTATTCCTTTGCTTATAGACAGACAGATTCTCTATAAGCCTTGCTTCTGCCTCATGGCAGCACCTGCGCAACATTGCCACCGCATGGCGCCCAATACAACATTAAACTCCAACAACCTGAATTATGTCTGGAGTTTTAATTTTCCTTAACACACAGGACTTACTATTCCTTCTTTCCATACTTCCGGAAAGTCCCCTTTCTTCCATGTCCTGTTTATGCCCTTTGTTTGATTACCTATATTTATGAAGATGATTGCGACTTCAATGTTGAATTAAGATATAATTTAAATGCAGGAGTTTAAATTTTAAGTGTTCCGTCTTACGAGACAAAAGCGAGCTCAGGGCGAAGCGAAAATTCAACGTCTTTCACGGTGGGCAATTGTTTGTTCTCGAAGCGTTCGTTGGGAACCATTTGCCTGCCAGATGACTAAGAGGCAATTGACGTCGTGCCATTTTTTTCTGATATTTTCGACTGCTTTCGTCCTAAGATAATACGTTAAATTGCTCTGTCAGCGAGGGTACACGGTTACCTCGGACTGGGACCTCCCATCGTCCACCATTAACTCACGGAACAATACGGTCATAAACCGTGACCCTGGCTAAACACTCCGACCGAACAACCTAGCTAGGTTTGTTAGCCAGATGTCTGGTTTTTCCCCGCTACGTCACCAAGAAGGAGAGGCCTTCCTCCTCCACCACCAAATCGCGAAAGGAAGGTTCCTCCTCTTCGAGGAAAGTCTAGCCAATCAGCAATTTGACACCTCCCGAAAATCTAATGTCTTGTCTACCTTCGACGCCGAAAAGGAAGACGAGAGCAGAACTCTATCGGTTCTCAAAGGAAGACACCAGTCTCTCGCGAAAAACCTCGAATCGCTATCATCAACGCCCCAATCAAAATAGTGAGTCAGTCAAGCATTCGTGACTAAAACTCACTTACGAACATTGATACTTTAGTCATCGTACGGACTAACTCGATCAGTCTAGTCAAACGTTCGTGACCAAGACCATCGATCAACATTCACGCTCTTCTGGTCATCATTCGGACCAGAAAGTTCTCGTTTCGTCGTATCAATTAAAAATAGTCACTTAAAATTAATTTGGCGAGTGATAAAGCAATTAACACCTCGCGCCACGGAGTCTCTTGGGCCTTACAACCCCAAGAGAAAAGAAAACAATCTTTTGCGTGTGTGTCAGTCGCTACATTAAGTCTGTTCGACTTTTAATGTCATACATGATTTGAGTTCATATCGACGTGAGCCAGATCGGTTTCTATCTATATTTATCTAATAAATTTTTGTATGAAAGGACTTAATTTATAATTTTTTTACTATATTCCATAAAGATTGGAATTGTATATTTCTTAAGAATACGTGGTTACCCTGTGATAATTGTTGGTTGGGCTGCAAATTCTAATTATTCAATATTAGGAGCGATTAGGTCAACTTCACAGTCAGTTTCTTATGAAGTAAGTTTATTTTTAACAATATTTTCTGTAATTTTATTAATTGATAATTATTCATTATTGGATTTATATAAATTTCAATATTATATTCAATTTATTTTAATTTTAATTCCAATACTACGACAAGAAAACCGCGAATAAGTCTTTTAAAATCGGAGACCAAGTGCTACCGCAAGATTTCGACCGGTAGATCGCAACGAAATAAGAAGCGACCAAGAAAATCGAGTTCCATATGCCCTTACTTCTCACGTCTACTCAAGTCCAGACAAAGAAGATGAACTGTTCCACGTTAGCGAAAAAATTTATCTCGCGTACGCACAAGGGAAGACTTCGCGATTAACAAAACGAAACACCGACTACACCATGACATTATAATTTACTGGATTTTCATCCTACAAACGACGATACTACCCGCAAAAGGAACAACCCCCGACACAGATTTCACTATAAAAGAATTCCAATACCACCCCGACATTTACTTCGAAAACCTAATCACCCCGCAGATTTATTGAGATAGCTAGAAATTAATATTACGCGTAGACGTATCTTACATCTACCGACGCGAAACGAACCTCCAAACTGCACCATATGATATACTTGTGCAATGTAAAAAAACCTTCTACCGAGAACTTACAAAAATTCTGTACAACATTCGCTACGAAAATCCAAGACAAGGTAGACCGCGTCGTCAAACTCCTTACCTATGTCCAGCAAACTAAAAGCTCAGCACAAAACAGCGTCGTGGACAAATAGACGGATTAGGTTACATAGACAAATCACTCTTCGGGCTAACGGGTTCTGAAGATAGAAAGAAAATCAATGATTAAATAGACCCTTTAAAAAAAGATAAGATAACAGACTAAAAAATACAATCAAGGGACAAATGCAAATTGTAAGAGCAAATACCGAACTTCTCAACGAGACTATACATGACATACGAGACAACGAAAACACACTCTTAAACGCGACTTGGCAAATTCAATACTTTCTCCAACAGACAAGCAACATTACTAAATTTCGATGTCCGTGGACCAGGTGTAGAAATTCGAGGAGGCCAACGACGTTTCCGTGACTATTTAGCTGTGGTCCGACGAGGATGGCTGCACCTGGTCCACGGACATGGGGAGTCCCACACCATCCGTACAGAGCACCATCGAGTAGTGTGGATATGACAGAATCCTGTCCCCATGTGCAGTAGCCGGAAATAGACTGGCGACGACCGACCACACGATATACGTGCAAAGTCGTTCAATACCCGTTCCATACACGTTCAAAGCCGTTCAATACCCGTTCGATACATGATCAAAGTGGTACGATAGACGTCCGATACACGTTCAAGTGATATGATCTAGCCGAATGATGAGTGCAAAGAAGGAGAGGATGATCTGTGAAGAATTCGAACAAGATGAGCGCAAGGAGGAAGGGGATGGTCAGTGAAGAAGAATGTAAAGAACAAAGGCATCCTACTTTGCAACGTATGCAACTTTAGGCATGGGCCCCCAATTGATAAATCCCGTTATTGTGAATAGTGTAAAGAAGCTATAGTGATACTCGGTTGGTATAATTTCGGGTTTTTATAAATCGTTTTGTAAGTTTTCTAATTTGTTTGCTAACTTTATTTAAATCTTCCGGGTGATTGATTATCCTTTTAAGCTCGAAATTTGTGTTTTGGTATGAATTTACAGTGGTCTGTGGAAGTGTAACTTCATCTAATGACAAATCGTAACCAGGTAAGTAGTTTCATGTTCTTTTCTATTCCGTATTGGTTTCCAGTTTCTATTGTGAATTCGGCGGTAGTGATTTTACATTTGTTTCTTGTTGTTATTATACCAGAATCCTTAATGCTGTACATATTTTTGCTCTTGTCGTTGTAAGTTACTGCTAGTTGTATCGGTTTCGACGCGATATAAATACACGTGCCTGGTTGTTGTAATTCTATCAAGGTCGTGTGATTCAGTGTCATAATTCGCAATTTTACAATTGTTTTGGGTTTTTGTTAATTTTGTGTACAACTGTACTTCGCACGGTCTGTATGGTATCGCTTTGAACATTGGGTGATTAGAGATGCAGAGGTACAGATCGTTTATTGTCTTACATTTGGCTAGGTCCTGTTTGCTTAGTTGTATGTAATCTTGCACCGAGGTGTCAAGTACCACGTATGAGTCGAGGGGTTCTATGCACGTAGAACGATTCGTTTATCTCCGTGGGTACCAGGTGTACCATTAATTTGTATTCAACGGTTAAGCTTAGTTTGAATTTTTTCGCGTTTAACAATGGAATATCTACTACTACAGTAAGAGATTTGGCGGATTTCGATAAAGGCGGCATGTTTTCTAATTTTATTCCGATTGGGAAGTCTAGTCCTTTCGGAATATGTGCCAGTGCGGAAGTGAGGTACGTTATGATTTGTGCTGGTGGTATTAATCGTGGGTTTAGGACTCCTTTCTTTATATCCATAATGAATTCTAAAAAGTCTTACGTGTCGCGCAATAGGGTTTCTGCGATGCTGTTTATTAGTATGAGGGGTTCGTCTACTGTCTCTCAAAAGGGTATAGCCGGATAAGATGGTCAAATGTGCCCCTGAACCGAATTCAAATCACGATGGGTCATTCGAAAGCTTATAAAAAAAGAATGATTTCTGTCAAGTTTCAACGTTGTATCACGACTCGGGGGGTAGTAAAGGGTAAATATAGAAAATCAGGTTTTTGCCGAATATCTCCTATACCAGCGGATAAAAAATATTGAAAAAATTCAGAGGCATGTCTGTTATTGGTGCACATATTAGGGAATCTTGTCAGATTTTTAAATTGAAAAACCAAGTTGTGAAAAATACAAAACGCCAAAAAATGTTGAAAAATGCCGGTTTTGTATCGAAGCAGCCTTGATACTATAATTATATTTTTACTGTAAGTCCGCATCATTGTTACTATTGTCTTGAATTTTTTTCAGATTTTTCAATTTGGTGCGCCGCAGTTAAAAAAATTAAAAACCGATTTTTTCGCCGTTTTTTCCGTGTCAGGGTAACTTATACGTCGAACTGCTTCATGAAATAAGTGTTTTATGTGATCTTCAATGTTTCTACATACCGCAAAGAGTAGTAAGACAAGGGGGATTCTAACCCACGGGGCAATGAGGGGAGCGCGGGGGAGCGCGGCGGAGGGAAACATGGGTGCGGGGGGAGCGGGAGAGGAAGACAGGTTGCGCGAGCACGAGCTGCGGAGTGGGGGAAGCCACAATCATGGAGGGGATCACTCCGGGCCGAGCCGCCGTGGAGACCTAGCCCACCGCCGAAACTTTCAACAGAGGGAGGGAATGACCCCCGAAAATTTTTTCATACGTAACCGAGGGAGGGAATGACCACCGAAATTGTTTTTCCAAACCATTATGCGACATACAGACATTTTCCCCCCAACACAGAGAAATAATAATTTATTTGTATCGGATGATGTCGGCTTTCTTCGCACACCGCGTCTTCGGAGGAGGGAAAGAGCCAGAGCATCACTTTTAAAGCTAAATTCGAGAGAGAAAGAGAGAGTAATACTTAGTGGTACAATCGCTTTCGTTCTAAAAATTTTCAAAATGATTTTCAATCTTAACATCGCAGCGTATCGCGCGATAGCATGCGTAATATGAGTCCTCCAGAGCAGCCGTCATTTGGCGGCGTGAAGACGGCGCGAATCATAGCATTACGCAGCGTCAGCAGAAAAAAATCTTTTCCATATCAACAGACATTTATTTCCAATGCAGAGAAATAATAATTTTTAATCAACGATGTAGCGAACCAATATGTGGCAAACATACATTCTAAAGCTAACAATTTTAAAGCGTCGCAGCGTATCGCGCGAACGTGAGTAATTTAAATCCTCTGGAGCAGCCGTGCGGGATGACGTAATTTTTACGGCGGCGCGAAGAACGTTCGAACGAAATAAACGCTGAATCTTAAAATTAGGTGGCGAGGAGAAAGATGGATAAATAAAATGGAGAAATAATGTGTTTAAGAAATTTTATTTAAAATTAAAAGAATATAATTTAACATTTTTTCCTACGAGCATCAGCTAGAATATCATTGATGGTACATGCTAACAGTTCGCAATCTACATGATAATCCACACAGTAATGTTCGCTATCACATATGATTTTAGCAGCACGACGCGCATCCAATGTTTCGCAGGCAACATCGCTCTGTTGTAGCACGTTAACAAAATTTTAAAAATTTCATCTACACATCATATGCAGTTTCATACAACCGCGGATACCCATAGGCTATACACAGCTCAAGATTAAATAAAAATGTTACTGTGTCCAGTTTGAAATACACCGACTTATTATGTAGTGTAGTCTTTACAATTGGAGGCGAGAATCATAGAAAGAATTATGCGAAATCGATAGAAATTGGTGAGGTGAGAAGGAGGGAGACAGACAAGTAAATAGATTGTAATATATGTAAAATGATTATATATTGTTCCATTAATTAAAAAATAGAAATATAAAAAGAAAAAATATAAAAATAGCATATAAATAGTGTCTCGGCAGAACCATATCTCTCTCTCTCTCTCTCTCTCTCTCTCTCTCTCTCTCTCTCTCTCTCGTTCTCACTCTCTCAATCTCTTTTTTTTCTCTTTCTCTTTCTTTCTCTTTTTCTCTTTTTCTCTTCTTCACATCAATCGCAAGACAATTTGAACATTCTCGAACAGCTGATGGACTTCCTATTTACTTTTCGCGACATCATACATACATACATACTCTTCCACACAACACCTCATATACATTCATACACACTCACGCTCTCGTGACCGACCCGAGTGCTCAGTTACACAGAACAGTAATATCTCGAAAACATCCGCCGAAAGTGTTACGTATCTATTTGTTTGAGATTCATTTAGTTCCTCTCATCACCGCACCCACGCTCACAGCAGCACCTCCTGGGCAGCTGAACACCACGCTGATCTACAATCGATCAGCCAATCACAACTCATCGACAATCGATCCACCAATCAACGCTCACCACGTCTATGCATCAACCAACCAGATTTCCCCACGTCGGTCGATACTCGAGAAGGTTCGAGACGCCGCACACCGGAAGCATCATCCATATTGCTTTCACTCTTCGTTCACAGTGTGTTTAGAAAGGACGCTTGCTTGCCTCGCAGATCATTTTTAACATTGTGCGCATCTTTAGAGACTTCTTCTCACCTCGCTCAAGCTCATCGCGATAATCGCTTCATTATCGTGTGACTCATCAACTCTTACAAAACGTGGAATTCACTCGTGTGTAATTTGTGTCGTGTGCGCCGGTTTCCACGAGGCTCACCACGTGCTAAGTGGCTCTTGGCCTTCATTCACCGCGTTTGTTATCGTTGCTCACCAGCTCATGTATTCACTTCTCACCGCGTGTGACATTTTAATAAATTGACAAACGATCAGTGCACGTGCTGTGAACCACTTTACTTTCCCACCGTCCCTAACCTCACTTCCGTGCCATCGCGCTCGTACCATCAAACTCTCAAACACTATTGTATCGCCTCAATTCTTTATCTCTAATTAAACCGCACTATTCTCAACATTTTTGAGTTATCTCTATACAAATAGAATATAAAAATATGAAATAAAAATATCAAATAAAAAGAAAAATGTAAAAATATAAAAATACAATATAAAAAGAAAAAATATCAAAATAGAGTATAAATAGAATACACGAATATAAAATAAAAAATAAAAATATAAAAATATAAAAATACAATATAAAAGAAAAAATATAATAATTTAATTTATTGCCCACTTTCGTGTTACAATTTAACGATCATATACTCTTTCCATTTCATTCCCGTGATTGCGTCAGTGTAAGTCCTGTCCTTCTAATGTATTCTGCTGTGTCTTAACAATTTTTTCTATTTTACAAGTGTTTCCTAATCTATTATATGTTACATAACCTTCTTTTATCACTTTCCTGTTCTTCCCATCTTTTCCATCTCCTTATTATCTCCTGCAGAATAGCCAAGTCTTTCCCTTCTCCTCTAATTACCTCTGTCCAATTCTTACCACTCTTTCCACTTACTGCACATGCTTGAATCACGTGTTTCACTGTTTCTTCCTCTTTCTTACAAAGCCTACACACCCTTGTTTCACTACCCTGTATGAATCTTCCTATCGTTTCTAATTCTCCTTTTTTCTTTTTCCAACATAAGTTTTTTTTTTTATTTAAATCTCATAAGATATTTATTAAAACAGTATTACAGATAATATACAGTATTTCAGGGAAGAAGAAACGAAGAGAAAGATATCAGTATGTACATACAGAAGTATACAGTAAGATTGAACCATTATTCATCCTAGATACGCAAATTACAGTTATTTAGGAAGGCAAGAATGTAGTGAAAAGCTTTAATGTTAGGGCTAGCAATTAACGACGCGGCTTCGAGCGGCAAATGAAGTTTTATTTTACGCAGCTTAGATATTAATTTCGTTCTTTGGACGTTATATAGATTGCATTGCCATAGGACATGATTGAGAGTTTCGTCTTCAAGATTACATTTACATTTAGGACTATCGATAAAACCAATACGAGCTAGGGAAGCGGCCAAATGATAGTGATCCGCTCTGCTTCTGTTTACAGTAACAATAAATTGCCGGGATAGATTTTTTCCCATACCACGGCGTACGATTGTCACTATAGAAGTTTTGAAAATAGAATTTACCTTTATGTATACCTTGGTCCTTTATTATTGTGTGAGAAGGCTCTTTATTTTAATAATTCCGAAAGGTTACTGAAAGGTATTCTTGGGATATCTAATGCGCAGGAGACGGTAGCACCTTTCGCCAGCCCATCCACAATATCGTTACCTCGGATCCCCGAATGTGACGGAATCCAAAAAAATCTGATTTCATTATTAGGATTGTCGTGGAGTAATTGATTATATTTCTTTTTTATATCAAGAATATAGATGTTAGTTCTGACATCATACTTAGAAGACTGAATCCTTTGTAGCACGCTGAGAGCATCCGAAAAGATGAGAAAATTTTTATTGTTATTACTTAACGCAATATCGAGAGCATCGCATAGGGCAATACACTCAGCTGTAAACACTGAAGCATTATGATCAATACTTTTTGATGAGCAAATATTTAGATCAGGGCAGAAGCAAGCAGAGCCAACATAATTGGAACTTGAGATTTTAGTGTCATCAGTGAATATGGAGAATCCCTTAGGAGGAAGAAAAGCGGAGGAATCCCTCACCAATGCATCCAGACACAGGTTAGGGTCTTTTTCTTTTTTGAGATTCAGGCCTAAAGAGTAGTCAAATGGAATTTCAGTGACCAGCGTATTGAAGTCATGACAGAAGATATTGAAGTGATTTCGAGAATCTATTCTGTTAGAATAATCCTTAGAGTATGATATGCATTTATTTAGTATTCCATTAGAAAATACAGATTTGTTTTTAACTATTGTTTGGGAATGCATTAATTCCCAAAGCCGCCACACTCGCTCTCGGCGCAGCACCTCCTGGGCAGCTGAACACCAGGCTGATCTACAATCGATCAGCCAATCACAACTCATCCACAATCGATCAGCCAATCAAAGCTCACCACGTCTATTCATCAACCAACCAAATTTCCCCACGTCTATACTCTCTCGAGCATGTTCGAGAAGACGCGTAACGGAAATGATCATCCATTGTTGTACAGACTCTTGTTCACATAGCGTGCGAATGCAGACGTGTCGCGTGCGATTCGTTTAGTACGAAGCAACTTGTGAATTCTCAAACTCAGTGAATAACTATTCTGTATTATCTCTAACATTCTCAGCACTCAGCTCATCGATCAATTACTCGTGCAATAGCTTCGTGATTTTGCGTAGGTTCTCGCGAACGCGTGGCAGCATGTGCCCGTAATTTTCACAACGTGATTACAATTGTTCAACCATTCTCTGCTCAACATTAAACTTCTCGTGCGCACTCTACAAGTGTTTTAAAATAAATCGACGTACGCATTTTAAGTACTGTGTTGTGTGCACCTCTTCACTGTCGCTCCCTAACCTCACTTTTACCAGCGTGCTCACCCAACTTAATTCTCAAACAACTATGTTAAAATAGCATTTAAGTGCATTGAGACAAAGTGAGTTGTTATTAGAACAAATTTTTGCAAGATAGCAATTGCACAGGAACATAGCACGATCCGTTAGGAGAGGAAGTTTGGATTCAGCTAGTATGATGTTAGTGGGAGAGCTTCTGCGGTAACCAAGGGCTAGCCTTATAGCCGAAAACTGAAACTTTTCGAGCTTATCAGACACACTTTGCCGTTTTTGGAAGTAAATGAAACTACCATATTCGAGAGTAGAACGGATGAAGCTTTTATATAAAGAAAGGAGGGTAGCAGGGTCAGAGCCCCACCAAGCACCGCGTAAAAATTTTATTATATTGAGGGAGAGCGTACATTTTTTGATTATGCGGTCAATTTGAGGAATGAAAGACATTTTGTAATCAAATGTAATGCCCAGAAAGCGAACAGAAGCGCTGGATTTAACAGAATGATCACCAATTTTAATGGCAGTGGAACCGGGGATAATTTTTTTGTTATTGAAATGTAGGAGAACTGTTTTACAGGGAGAGAGATCAAGTCCAAGATCGGAGAGATTTTCTTTTATTATTTTAATAGCTTTTTCGATAGCTTTGGTACCTCTCTTAATAGATGTAAATTTGAAGAAGACAGCAATATCATCGGCAAATTGGGAGACTGAGATACAGCTTTGCACGTTGGCCGTAACATTCGAAACATATAAGATGTACAACAACGGACTGAGGACACCGCCTTGCGGAACGCCCTTGAAAACTTTCCTATGTGCATCCCCTGAGAGAGTTGTAAAAATAGATCTTTCATGAGTCAGAAATTTTATAAACTTCAGTATCTTGAATGAACATCCCAACGACGCAAGTTTGGAAAGTAAGGTGTCAATACAGACATTATCAAATGCACCCTGAACATCGAGGAATGCGGCCAGGACCTCTTTTTTCTCAGCGAAAGCTTCATCAACCTTTAAAGCTAGGATAGTGAGATTATCAAGGCAAGATTTACCATTTCTGAAACCATGTTGATTGCGAGGGAGAATATTATTATATTCAGCCCACCACAAGAGTCTGTTTTTTATTAACGTTTCGAAGAGTTTGCAAAGGCAAGAAGTGAGGGCGATCGGGCGGAAACCAACACTATCAGATTTGCCAATAAAGTGGATAAAGGAATGTTTCCAGCTTGATGGATAGTCATTGTCCTTGTACATTCTATTGAAGATATCGAGGATTAAGATTTCATATTTTACGGGAAGTTTCTTTAATATGTCAAAGTCGATGCCATCGATTCCAGGAGCAGATTTGACTTTTTTAGGGCCCAGAGCAGAATGAAACTCTGACAGGCTAAACTGAGAGTCAAAGAAAGAGTTCTGATGGCAAGGGGGTAACCATAGAGGATCCGATGGAGCCCAGGCAGGACTGATCTTATCCAGAGCGAGCTCAATTTGATTTACATTATCTGAGTTATCAGCACAGTGTTGAGGAGTTATTTTGGTCCAGCAATTTTTAAAAATTTTACATTTGTCCCATACATATTTAGGATCAGTTTGCAGATTGATACTTTCAGTGAATGACTTAAAGCCCTCCTTTTTCTTTTATTTTTAAAGTTTTGGTAGCTACAGCACACATTTTTTTATAGTTTAATAAATCTTCTAAGTTGTGTGTGTGTTCCCATTTCTTGAAGGAAGCTGTACGGAGCCTTTTGACTTTATCGCACTAGGCGTCCCACCAAGGGGCCGGGTTACTCCTTCTCAGATGCGGACAAAACTTTTTTGCAGGAGAGGAACATTTGACCGTTTCCACAATCGCGCACGTGAGCATACTATACTTTAAGGTAGGCGGAGAAAGCTCGTATTCGGTAGAAATAAATTGAGGGTAAGAATTTTCTAATTCTTCATCAAACTTTAACCAGTCTGTACGAACGGATTTGAGCTTAAAGGATCTTTTGTTATAGAAATATTTATCTGTGTTAACGCTTATGAAGATGGGGAAGTGATCAGAACCCCAGGTTTCATCACAGACTTTAACTTCAATTTTGTCAGGGAGGTTTACAGAGGAGAATACAAAATCAAGATTGGATTTTAGAGAACGATGGATATCAATGTGAGTCTCTGTATTATCATTGTGTAAGAATAAATCATTGTAATCCACGGCAATTTCAAGTCTTGACACATTGCTATCAGTGTATCGGCAGTTCCAATTTTTGTTATGGGCATTGAAATCCCCAAGGAATATACAATTATTGTTTTTGTCAACATTAGAAACAATACAATTCCACTGGTCCTGTGAGAGCATAAACCATGGGGTTCTGTAACAGATTATTAAGTCTAAAGCTGTTTTGAGATTTGAGATGCGAATACCGCACATCTCAACAGATTGATCCGGAGTTTTTAAATTGTTTATTTCTGAGAAAGAAAATTTCTTACGGACAGCAACCAGGATCCCGCCGCCTCTAGAGTGCGTTCTGTCCGTTCTGAAAATCAGAAAGCCGGGAAGGTAAAACCTATCAGAAGGAGCGAGCCAAGATTCAACGCAGATTAGAATATCAGCATCGAGGAGATGGGTCCGAATTTCTGGAACTCTTCGCTGGATGCTTCTGGCGTTCCAAAAAATGATGTTGAGCGGCCTGTTGTCCATTAGTAGAGAAATCGTGGGATGAATGAATGTGATTGAAGAGTCGAGATTAGATTATAGATCTTGCGTATCCATAGAGCACGAGTCAGTACTGGAATCATCCTCCAGATCGGAATTAGCATTGGAATTTATGAGTTTTTTTAAGATCCTGATGATGCAATTTTTTAAGTTGCGCTCGAAAAGAAGGTCCTTTACTGCTGACAACATGGCGGTTAATGCAGAGATATCTTGTGTGTATTTCAGGGCAGTTTCCATCACTTTTGGATTATCATATGTGGCAAGGAGAAAATCGATAATATCATCAAAATCGAGTGGATAACTAACGGAGTTTTTTGAAATTAGATCTTTGGCCGGCAACATCTGAGAATATAGATCTGTGATCGAGATTTCAGATTTTTTCTTTTTGGACCCTGTTTTGATTTTTTTTGTAACCTTTTTCTTGATTATGTTGGAGGTATCGTTTTCTTGCTTGTTTTCCGGAATGCATGCAGACTCCGTGGTGGATGTAGAGGACGTTAGCGGCCTTTTAAGGGTTGCAGGTGGAGGCATGAGGAGAAGAGGACTAGCTGGCTCGGAAGATGCAAGTTTATCTTCAGACGTGATTGGACGATTGCTCGATATTTTCTCCTTATCGCATGGTGAGCTAATAATGGAGATACCTTCATTTGAAAGGATCGATAGATTTGGAGAGTGTTGGGGAGCGGTATTAACATTTTTGCAAAACTTGGCTAAGTGGCCTTCTTCCTTGCAAAGAAAACAAGACAGTTTCTCCGTAGATAGGTAAATCCAATAGTTGACACTGTCAAAGTTTATCTGCAACACATCAGGGAGCTTTGTAACGTCCTCTGGATGAATGTATACCTGTCTTCTAAAGCTTAAGACGTCAGCATAGCTTGAATCATTGATGCCAGCTCTGATAAAGGTAATTTGAAAAGACAAGCGAATATTATGCTTGACCAATTCTTCCTGGACGATATGATGAGGAATAATAGGACAAACGTTAGAAAGAATAATACGCTTCGCCTTCGAGATGAGCGGACGAATTTCCAGCACGTGTTGACCAATAACAATTTTTTTGTTTGATTCGGTGAGTTTGTCGGCATTCTCCTTACTGTTTAAATATAAGCAGACACGGCCATGCGAAATTCTTGAGACGAATCTTATGTTCTTCGGGTCAGTGATTTTCCCAATTGAAACAGTATATTCTTGGATAGATATCCCTTCGACTGAATCTAGTACAATGGCCTGTTCTCTGGTGGGGAACTGCGTCTGTTCAGCTATTTGAGCGTACGACGACGTGGAGGGAGATTTCTGTTTCATTGGGTCCATGATGAGAAAATATTCAATAACTGTATAACTTTTTAATAGCAAGTGCCCCTGTTAGCAGAAACACTACCCAACGCGATGCACCGTCGCACCACAAGAACGGGGGTACAAAAAAAAGAGAAAGAGAGAGAACACAACACAATAACACTGCGCGGTATCCAGTAGGTAACACACGCGAGCACGAGCAGTAACCAAAACATGTCCTTCCGCATTGACGGCTCGCGGTCGAATCTCCCACATGAGTATTCCGACCTATCTCCTGGTTTCCTTGCCACCTTTCTTAATTCTCTTAGGAATTTTGACTCCTATACTTTCATCTCTCTTTCTTGTTCTTGGGTGTCTTTACTTATCTGCCCTATTTTGGTCCACACGTCTTCCCCATTTAATTTCTCCTTTTCCATTTTTCATTTGACCATCCTCTCCCTTCCAAGAATTTGATTATCATTCTTTCCCTTTTCGTTACTTCATTTCCTCTCATTAGTCTTCCCCCACATTCATATCTTATCGATGCTTTTTCCGAATTTATTTGCCTCTGTTCAAACTTTATTGCCCTTACTCCAATTTTAATTGCTATGTCATCTCTTCATGTTTCTTTTAACAACCAGTATGTTGGTGTTGATCTCTCCAATTTCATTAACCACCCTATGTATTTCGCCTGCAATTTTTCTATTTCCTCATACCTTCTCCATCCCCATATCTCTGCCCCATACGCCACGGTGCTTCTAACTAGCGCATCAAGCAGTTTAATTCTTCTTTCAAAGTCATCTCTGAATAATCTTTCTCCAATCCCCCATACTTTTCCTAGTATCATATTCGCTTTCCTAACTACCTTCTTAATATGGTGTTTATCCTCGTTGTTCTCTCTCTCTCTCTCTCGCGCTCTCTCTCTCTCTCTCTCTCTCTCTCTCTCTCTCTCTCTCTCTCTCTCTCTCTCTCTCTCTCGCTGTATAACATAAATATTCCATTTCTCTTCCTCTCTCCATTTTTCTTCATTCCAACAGAATCTTTCCTCTTTTCTTCATCCTCCAGCTTTCTTGCATATCATTATCTTAGACTTTTGCACATTTAGCTCCAAGCCTTTCTTCTTTATGTATCTCTCGAATCTCTTTATCATATTCTTCAGTCCCTATGCATTATTTGCCATTAACACATCATCCGCGTATGAAATTGTTCAAATTTTCCTTCTACCTATTACGACTCCTCCTTCAAGTTCTTTGCTCATTTCTATCCTCCAGACCTCCAAACGCGACACTGAAAAGTGTCGAGATTAACGGGCACCCTCGTCCAACATACTTTCCTGTTAAAAAAAAACATTCCTATCAGTTCCTTTTTCAATCGTTCAGATCGACGTGAGCCAGAACGGTTTGTATCTATATTTATTTAATATATTTTTGTACGAAAGGAATTAATTTATCAATTTTTTGTTTTTGCTATATTCAATAAAAATTGGAATTTTATGTTTATTAAGAATAGGTGTTTACCCTGTGATAATTGTTGGTTGGGCTTCAAATTCTAATTATTCAATATTAGGAGCGATTGTGTCAATTTCACAGTCAGTTTCTTATGAAGTGAGTTTATTTTTAACAATTTTTTCTATAATTTTATTAAATGAAAGTTATTCATTATTAGATTTATATAAATTTCAATATTATATTAAATTTACAATCCCATGTGCATATCATTTAACATTCCATTTTTCCATTTGTTCTTCTAATCTTCTCCTAAGAATTTCCGCGTATATCTCATAACCCATGTCCATCAAAGTTATGCCCCTATATAGTTCTTATCCATTTCCCTTTCTCCTTTTTTTTTTAACACAGGACTTACTATTCCTTCTTTCCATACTTCCGGAAAGTCCCCTTTCTTCCATGTCCTGTTTATGACCTTTGTTTGATTACCTATATTTATGAAGATGATTGCAACCTCAATGGTGAATTAAGATATAATTTAAATGCAGGAGTTTAAATTTTAAGTCTGTTCGACTTTTAATATCGTACATGATTTGAGTTCATATCGACGTGAGCCAGATCGGTTTCTATCTATATTTATCTAATACATTTTTGTACGAAAGGATTTAATTTATAACTTTTTTACTATATTCCATAAAGTTTGGAATTGTATATTTCTTACGAATACGTGTTTATCCTGTGATAATTGTTGGTTGGGCTGCAAATTCTAATTATTCAATATTAGGAGCGATTGGGCCATATAATAACATAAAAGAAAATACAATTAAATAAGAAAAAATACAATACTGTACAATATAAGAAACAATATAAACATAAAAGAAAAGAAAATATAATAATAAAATAAAAGAAAATACAATTAAATAAGAAAAAAATACGATACAATACAATATAATTAAAAATAGAAAATAGAAAATGGAAAATGGAAAATGGAAAATGGAAAATGGGAAATGGAAAATGGAAATTGTAAAATGGAAAATGGAAAATGGAAAAGAGAAAATGGAAAATGGAAAATGGAAAATGGAAAATGGAAAATGGAAAAGAGAAAATGGAAAATGGAAAATGGAAAATGGAAAATGGAAAATATAAAAACAATTAAAATATAAAAGAAAATACAATTAAATAAGATAATAAAATACAATACAATACAATTTAAGAAACAATATAAATATAAAAGAAAATAAAATAAAAGAAAATACAATTAAATAAGAAAAAATACAATATAATAATAAAATAAAATAAAATATAATTAAATAAGAAATATAATAAAAAAGAATATAATAATGAAATAAAAGAAAAGAACATAAAACAATAAAATAAAAGAAATTAAATTGAAATAATAAAATAAAGGAAAATACAATTAAAGAAATATAATAAAAAGACTATAATAATAAAATAAAAGAATATAAAATAAAATAATGAGAAAAAGAAAATACAATTAAATAGTAAGTATAATATAAAAAAGAAAAAAATAAAAAAATAGAATATTAATAGAATATAAAAATACATTTTAAAAAGAAAAATATAATAATTTAATTTATAGCCCACATTTGTGTCACAATTTAACGATCGTATACTCTTTCCTTTTCATTCCTGTGATTGTGTTGTCACGTCCTGGGTGGCGAGGTTTAGAGCAGTGACTTTGTTTGGGAGGATATCGAAAGTCGGACACGAAACCCTGTTTCGCTGCTTTGAGGGGTAGCGAAGATTTAGGCACGAAACCCTATTTCGCTGCGCTGAGGGGTAGCGAAGGCTTAGGCACGAAACCCTGTTTCGCGACGCAAGGTGATAGGAAAGCCTTAGGAACGAAACCCTGTTTCGCTTGCTCTAAGGGTTAGCAGGGATTAGGCACGAAACCCTGTTTCGCGACGCTGAGGGGTAGCGAAGCCTTAGGTACGAAACCCTGTTTCGCGACGCTAAGTGATAGGAAAGGCTTAGGAACGAAACCCTGTTTCACTGGCTCTAAGGGGTAGCAGGGATTAGGCACGAAACCCTGTTTCGCGCCGCTGAGGGGTAGCGAAGGCTTAGGCACGAAACCCTGTTTCGCGACGCTAGGTGATAGGAAAGCCTTAGGAACGAAACCCTGTTTCGTTTGCTCTAAGGGGTATCAGGGAATAAGCAGGAAACCCTATTTCGCAGCTTTAATCGATCATGGAAGGCTGGGAAGTATTCGCTCACCCTAGGGACACCCGTTAGGGAATTCGCGGTTTGTTCTTAGGCCTTGATAATTGGCTTAACTACTGCATGGGGAAAGAAACACCCGTATGGTAGTTCTTCAAAATAGACGTAGTAACGGTCATGCGGGACTCTGAGTGAAAGAAAGTTGTAAACACTGATAAGAAATCCCGAGGTTCGCGAAGGAAAAACAGCCGTTGCAAGGCCGGTTAGGATTCCTGGTATTCGGTGGCCAATTACGAGAATTCAAACGTTTAAATAAACAGAACCGTTATTTATTGGCTGCGAGTGAATAAGCAATGCACTATTGGCGCAATAGCACTTTACAATAATGCGTAGACATCAAGCATGAGCAAAAAACATTTATATAATGGTGGTTGTAAATATAAGCATAAGATGAATTAATATTAATGATAACAAGTTAATATTAAGCAATAGAGTTAAGCAATAATATAATTAGGCGGTAATATAAGCAATAGACACAATATAAAGCGATAAACGTAGCAATTAAACGATATATGTTAATAACAAAAGAAAA
This sequence comes from Andrena marginata, assembly GCA_963932335.1. Lineage (NCBI taxonomy): Eukaryota > Metazoa > Arthropoda > Insecta > Hymenoptera > Andrenidae > Andrena > Andrena marginata. The sequence goes on from OZ010663.1 coordinate 19,694,173, forward strand.
TAATGTAAAGCTTAAAGCGTAAGCAAATGAGGATGATATAAAGCGATAGGATTAGTAATTACAAAATAATAAGCGCTTACAGTGATAGCGAAGGTTTGTGATCCTCTGTGGGGGCGTTGCACTGAAGCGAAAATTAATACTTAGATAGTAAGAGATTTGAAATTTTAATTAGCGTAGTGGATATTGCCGAAGTAGTTGTACTAACTGGACTGTGTCCGCGGTCCAGCGGCGCTGGTATTTATACAAAGCGATGGAATGTTGGTATGTGGGGGGAATTTGCGGTATGCGTGATGATTCATCCTGAAAATATGTGTTATGTAATCGGCGCGTGTTGATGACTCATGCGTAAGGTATGTGTCGTTATGGCGTATTTCGGGGCTTTGAGAAGGGAATACTCCACCTGTTGGATGGTTAGGAGGATTTTGATTGGGAGGTTTGAAATGTGGAGGTTTGTATAGGTTAGTTGTAGGGAGGGGTCTCAAGTTAAATGAGTTTCGGCGAGGGACTTGTCTAAGGTTTGAATGTGGGAAGAGTTCGCGCCTCGAAGGCCGAAGAAAGGGAAAGGGATTTCGAATTTGATCATCTGGAGATGGGGACCGCTAAGGTACATCGTCCAGACAACCCGGTGGTTGGGAAAGGGTTAAGAATTGAGGTTTCATAGGTAGTTGTGTGGTTGTGAGAGAATTTATATGGAAGATGTTGATTAGGACCGCGCGAAAAATAGTGGGACGTCACAGTGTCAGTGTAAGTTCTACCCTTCTAATGTGTCCTGATGTGTCTTAATAATTTTTTCTATTTTACAAGTGTTTCCTAATCTATTTTATGTTGCATAATATTCTTTTATCTCTTTCCTGTTCTTCCATTCTTTTCCATCTCCCTATTATCTCCTGTAGAATAGCCAAGTTTGTCCCTTCTCCTCTAATTACCTCTTTCCAATTGCTGCCACTCTCTCCACTTACTTCACATGCTTCAATCACGTGTTTCACTGCTTATGCCTACATATAGGAATATTTACATTCCCTTGTTTCACTACCCTGTATGAATCTTCATATCCTTTCTAATTCTTCTCTCCTTTTTTCCTTTTCCCCATAAGTATTTCGTCTTATTTCCTGGTTTCCTTGCCATCTCTGTTAATTCTCTTAGGAACTTTGACTCTTTTATTTTCATCTCTCTTTCTTGTTCTTGGATGTCTTTACTATATTCTCTATTTTGGTTCACACTTCTTTCCCAAAAAAATATAAAAATGCAATAAAAAATATAAAATAAAACACAATACGATATAAACAATATAAATATAAATGAATATAAAAATATAAAAATACAATTAAAATAGAAAATAAAATACAATAAAATAATCAATATAACTATTAAATAAAATAAAATAAAATAAAAGAAAAGAAAATACAATTAAATATAAAAGCAATATAAATATAAAAGAGAAGAAAATAATATAATGAATTAAAAGAAAATATCATTGTATAAGAAATATAATAAAAAAATAATATAATAATAAATATTAAAGAAAATAAAATACAATACAATATAAAAAACAATATAAATATAAATATGAAAGAGAAGAAAATAAAATAATGTGTTATAAAGCTTTAGAGGATAGGCGCAAGGAACTGCAAAGGAGTTACTTAAACACGACGAAGAGTCTTAGTCTATTTTAAGCACGAGGACTTTACAGAAACGTTCACGATTACCGTTATATTTAATTATGTACAATGCCAGAAATAAACTATACAGTAGTATGTCTATGCCGATTCTAACGCAGGTCCTCTGAGGGGAGCGCGGGGGCGGGGGGAAGTGAGGGCGCGCGGGGGAGTGCGGCGGAGGGAAACATGGGCGCGGGGCCTGCGGGGAGTGGAAGACCGGTTGCGCGCGCACGAGCCGCGGAGTGGGGGAAGCCGCGATGATGGAGGGGATCACTCCGGGCCGAGCCGCCGCGGAGACCGGGCCCGCCGTCGAAAACTTTTCAGGGGGTAATGACCCCCGAAAAATCTCTTTCAGCCCACCCCAAACATTTTTTCAAACCCCCCACCCACCCCGAATTTTTTTTCCGACACAGAGAAATAATAATTTTTGATTGGAAATTGTTTCGAACAATGTCGGGCAATGTCGGCTTTTTACGAACCGCGTCTTCGGAGGAGGGAAAGAGACAGAGCATCATTTTAAAGCTAAATTCGGAGGAGAGAGAGAGAGACAGCAATACTTGGTGGCAGAATCGCATGCATTCTAAAAATTTTCAAAATGATTTTCAATCGCAGCGTCTCGCGCGATTGTATGTAATATGAGTCCTCCTCTGGAGCGGCCGTGCAAGGTGACGTCATTTGGTAGCGCGAAGAACGAAATAGAATTATGCAGCGTCAGCAGAATGTTTTGTCCCCAACGCAGAGAAATAATAATAATTTTTGAAATGTTGAATCTTAAAATTAGGTGGTGAGGAGGATGGTGTGTAAATGAAATTGAGAAAGAATATGTGTTTAAGAAATATATTGTTACAAATATTTGGCTTAATTATCCCACTCGACTACATCGCCATCGAATAGAGCACTATCGTCGTCAGTAAAAATAGCATTGTCGACGATTTCATTAAATAGAGCCTCGTCGGTATAAAACAAATCATCGCAAACTTGCTCGGGGATTATCTGAATTCCAATATCGCGAGCCTGAAGTCCTGATACCACATTCGCAAAAATAGTATTAGAGTCAATCGGTTTCGCATTGGCACATCTCCGCCAAACTACACTTTTTGGATCCGTCAAACTGTGCAGATGATATATATCATTATAATCCTTGTTTTCATAATCCTCATCCTCATCCTCACTAAGATCGGAAAAGAATGGTTTTTGCCGCGCATGCCTGTTTAACCAATATCGCTCACTCTCGAACTCTTCAGGCAGCAGCTCACAGCCCCATATGCTAATAGGATTATAGAACACTTTTAAAAAGATGTTGCCATCGCGAACAACTTCAGCCTTATGAAGTTCTTCACCACAAATTTCTTCGGTTTGAACCGCAACATTCTGACACGCAACATATATTTTAGGGTTGTAGTCATGTATAGGCAGCACAGTGGAGTCAGAGATTGCAGCTGCAGCGGGGGGGTTCAATTCCGCAGGCAATGACATAATCTGAAATCGATTTTTCTTATAATTCTCAAAGTTACTAACACAACGATTCACTAAAAATATGATAATGGAAACTTACGGTATTATGCGATTGTATTTTCTATGCGTTGAATGATTGATAATGATGTCCTTCAAAAGCAATTTCACTTAAAATGAAAAAAATGTCACTTCAAAAAAAATCGGACTGTTTTCTATCACAGTTTGAAGACGACTGTTCTCGCTGCATCTCCAGGCTTTCGAATGCAAACTCCTATCGTGAAATTGAGAAGTGCATAGGTTTGCAAAAGTAAAAGTGTGAGATGATATCATTTGGCGGTGCGGAAAACGCTGAATCTTAAAATTAGGCGGTGAGGATGATGATGGGTAAATAAAATGGTACAATGAAATACGTTTAAGAAATTTATTTAAAATTAAAGAATATAATTTAACATATTTTCCTACGAGCATCAGCTAGAATATCATTGATGGCACATGCTACCAGTTCGCAATCGATCAATGAATGCTGTTCGAAGTGTTCGCTTTCAGAAATTAATTTTACATAATCTGTTGGCGCGGTAGCGCTACGTAGAACGTCTACGAAAGTGGCATATTTACTGCTTACAGAGTACATATTTTCAGCTAACCACGTGTACATATGTTCAATGCAATGATTGTACGCGAATAGTTTACACATCGTGGCTTCAGTCATATATATGACAACGCGATTATCGGTGATTTTAATAAGTTGATTATCATGGATACGCGTGAACTCTAGTCGTAAATGATCAATTATAATGTGAGTTTGGGGCGATGTTGCGTTGCTGCGTAATCGTTGGAGTATGTCCACCTCATTTTGTAGCAGGAGCTTCCACGTAGACATTGAAAAGCTTAACTCGCTGCCTTTATTGTCGGCTATGGCGATCTCGACATGACACAAATCCATACCAATGCGAATTCCTATAGATAGACGTTTATAAGCTGTTGCAGTCAGTGGATAATCACGCCCCAGGATCCGTACGATTGATGGTTTCGGTGTTTTCATCGTTTCAAACGATACAGATCCAGAACTGTAAGAAACAAGTACATGAAATTGATACTTCGATCGTTTGCGTTTACAGTGAATGAAGTAAATGAAAAGTGTATAGTAACGCGTACGTACCTCATATTGGATTGTTGACGATATTGTTGCTGCCGTTGTTGGCATTTATTTGGAAACCCACCATCGTTGCCGGCTGCGCAGGATGAATCGTTTAAGCTGCGTTTGTACATTTTGATGTGTGCTATATTTTTTATGGAGTACCGTCTGTTCCGTCAAAGTCACTGAGGCTACTGAGCAACTGATGGAATAGCGTCCGGGAGACTGGCTTAAATAGAGGTGCAATTGCTTCCCCCACCACACCATTTTTATTTTAAAGCTATCAATTTTTCCATAATGTGTTTCAATCTTAACGTCGTAGTATGTAATTTGAGCCCCATCCTCAAGGATAAAAGTCTCGACACGTGTTGAACGTCGAATCTTAGAATTTTGCGGAATCAGCAGAAACTGTGTCGGATGATCTTGCGCGCCAATTAGTCATACGAATGAATCATGGATCGTCGTTTTTTGCATTCGAGGGAGGGGTTACGCTGACGGAGATAGCAAATTGCAGTCTAGGTATAAGTATGCGCTCCAAAGTGCACAAAGCCTCAAATCGTTGCAACGTGTTGCGAGGAACAGACATTTACATTGCATTTACGACCATGGGAGAATTCGCGCAAGTAACCCGCCAATTGCTGGATCAATGTGCACGATTGATTTCGCGGGAAGAGTACCTCGCGTGGGAAGAACGGTGCAACGAGTGCATCGAATCTTTGGAAGAACAGAGCCGTGTGAAACGCCCGCGATTATCGATCGGTGTTCGGCAATCGTTGGTTGCTCGAATCGCGCAGCTCGAAGGGCTGAAACATTCGTTGCACGGCCGTTTCGTGCGTGAAGGTGCCGGACATTCGAGCACAGGACTTTTGTGGCGCGAAATAGACGCTGCGTTTGATACCCGCGTATTAACTGGTGTCGTGCTAAATTCGAATTACATCGAGCCGCGCAACTTCCTCCAAGATGCGGGGACCATTGTGCTGGAGCATGTGCGGGGTGCTTTGAGGAAACAGCGGAACCTCAAAGTGAACACGGTGTTCAACGGCGAATTTGTGGCGGGTGACAAGCATGCTTGTAAAAGCATTAACACCCGAAACTGTGAACTCTTCCGCACATCTGATCTGCAGGAGTGGTACCAGCGATGCGTCGTCGAACCAACCCTGGCATCGCTGGAAGAGTTCCAGGAACGCGACAGCGGATGGGCACTGACGAAAATCCTCAACCTGATCGTTAATGTCAACAAGTATAATCCGCTGCGCGCGGGATGCCACATCAAGTTGTCGCGGGATTTATTGTTGAAGAAAGCCACGATCAGTGTACAATCCCCGGACAATGCCTGTTTTGCGTGGGCAGTGGTCGCCGCTCTCCATCCCGCCGAACGAGACACCGCGCGCCCAAGTTCGTACCCGCCTTATGCTTCCGTGCTAAATCTTCAGGGCATTGAGTTTCCAATGTCCCTGGCACAAATTGCGAAGTTTGAGCGGCAGAACAACATCTCCGTCAACGTGTACACCTTCGAGGCGGAGAAGACGAAGACGGTCTTTCCCTTGCGTCTCACCAGCCAAAAGAGGGATCGACACGTAAACCTGCTCTACACGTCGAATCAAGAGCATGGCGATGTAGGACATTTTGTATGGATCAAGAACTTGTCTCGGCTGGTGAGCGCGCAGCTGAGCAGGCACGGGAAAAAGAAATTCATCTGTGATCGGTACGTATAGAAAACTTGTGAAATATTAAAATGTCTCGCGAAACAATTAAATAAAAAAATTATGTTTACAGGTGTATGCACTATTTCGGATCTATCGAGAAGCTGGAGGCACATGCAGTGGACTGTGGGCAGATGAACGACTGCGCCATCGTGCTGCCCAGCGAAGGCAACAATTTCCTCAGCTTCGAGAACCACTGCAGGAAGGAGCGGCTCCCCTTCGTGGTGTACGCAGATCTTGAATGCATCATTGAGAAAACAGAGGACAACCACCGAATTGATGACAACAAATTACACACGTATCAACATCATAAAGTTCATAGTATAGCCTATTATATGCATTGTTCGTACGATACATCGCTATCGACGTATCGATGTCGCCGCGATGCGGATTGTGTTTCATGGTTCGTATACGAACTGAAAAAATTTGCAAACTTCGCCAAACCCATTCTGACCAGTAATGTTCCCATGCTGGATTTAACCACCGAACAGTGGACGACATTTCGCGATGCAACACACTGTCATATTTGCGAAGAGCCATTCGAGGCTGATGACGTACGAGTTCGCGATCATTGTCATCTCTCCGGACGGTTTAGAGGCCCGGCACATTCGGAGTGCAATTTAAATTATAAAAATGTGTTTTATATCCCCATAGTTTTCCACAATTTATCCGGCTACGATTCACATTTCATTATCGAGGAAATAGCTACAGCTTTCGACGGTCACGTTGAAGTATTACCTATTACTAAAGAAAAGTATATTTCATTCACTAAAAATGTTGAAGATACGACTGAATCAGACTCGCGAAATTATATTAAATTACGATTCATCGATTCGTACAAATTTCTCAATACTAGTCTCAACAAATTATCGTCTTTTCTGAGCACAGATCAATTAAAAATTTTACGATCCCAATTTGAAACATTATCCACCGAAGATTTCAATTTATTGACGCGAAAGGGTGTCTTTCCATATGAATACCTTGATTGCGCGAACAAGCTGCAGGACCCGTGCTTACCGCCGCGCGAGTCATTCCACAGTTCGTTAACGGGTGAGACTGTATCCGAGACCGATTACGCGCACGCCGAGACAGTCTGGCAGCGTTTCAGGATTGGAACCTTGGGCGAATACAGCGATTTGTATTTGAAAACTGATGTCTTGTTATTGGCAGATATTTTTGAAAATTTTCGCGAAAGTTGTATCAAGAGTTACGGACTAGATTCAGCACATTATTATACTCTACCTGGTTTCACGTGGGATGCCATGCTAAAACACACCAAAATTACGTTCGAATTGCTCACTGACGTCGATATGGTCATGTTTATCGAACGCGGTATACGTGGGGGTTTAAGCCAATGTTCCGGAAGATACGCACATGCTAATAACAAGTACATGTCATCTTACGACGCATCGGAAGAGTCATCGTACTTGATGTACTTTGATGTGAACAATTTGTATGGATGGGCAATGTGTCAGCCCCTGCCATACGCTAAATTTCGATGGGTCGAAGATGTTGCAAATTTTGACGTGTCTTCAATCCCGGTCGATTCGCCCACGGGGTACATTCTCGAGGTAGATTTGGAATATCCGCAACGTCTGCACGACACTCATACCGATCTACCGTTCTGTCCGACGCGTGCCAAACCACCTGGTAGCAGGCAGGACAAGTTACTCGCGACGGTATACGATAAGCAGCGTTACGTCATCCATTACCGCAACCTGCAGCAGTGCACGCGTCACGGTCTTCGTATTACAAAAATACACCGCGTCCTGCAATTCTCTCAATCTCCCTGGCTCCGCGATTACATCGAACTCAATACACGGTTTAGAACAGACGCGACAAACGACTTTGAAAAAAATTTGTACAAATTGATGAACAACGCGGTATTCGGCAAAACTATGGAAAATGTACGAAACCATGTGGATGTAAAACTTTTAACACATTGGGAAGGGCGATATGGCGCGGAGGCAATGATCGCGAAACCGAATTTCCACAGCAGAAGTGTTTTTTCAGAAAATTTAATAGCTGTTGAATTGCGGAAACTCGAGGTGAAATTCAACAAACCGATATACGTGGGTATGTGTATTCTGGACATATAAAAAATTTGTTTGTATGAATTTCACCACGAGTACATGTCTCCCCAGCATGGATCAAATTGTAAAATTCTATACACCGACACAGACAGTCTCATTTATCACATTCAATGCGACGATATCTACGAGTCCATGAAACACAATATCGATAGATTCGACACAAGCGATTATCCTACTGACAATGTATATAATATACCGCGTGTAAATAAGAAGGTTCCGGGGCTCATGAAGGACGAAAATAACGGTGTGATAATGACCGAATTCGTAGGTCTTAGAGCGAAAATGTATGTACTTCGCGTAGACGGCAAAAAAGATACGAAAAAGGCGAAAGGCGTCAAGACCAACGTCATAGCCAGAACGATAACTTTCGACGACTACGCGCAGTGTTTGCAAAGGGAGATCGAAATGGTTCGCAGACAATCATGCATACGGTCTAAATTGCATAAAGTGTACACCATTTCGGAATCTAAAATCGCTCTAAGCCCACACGACAACAAGCGGTATATCGTACCCGATTCGACCGACACTCTGCCCTGGGGCCATTACCAAATTCCATTGTAAAAAAAAAAATATCATTAAAAAAGAAATTTGAACTTGATGCAGCTCTCTCTTCATGTGAACGAAGCCTCTGACTTCGTCCTCAGTCTATGAGAACTATCATAACGCTCACAAAATTTAAAAACTTTGTATCGACGTGATGTATAGTTTCATAAAGAGCGATGGTGAAAAGCAGACAATTAAAAAAAAAATAGGAATATGGAATATTCATGTCTCTATTAATCCAATGATATCGAGTTGTTCTACGAATTCCCAGAATTAATGAAGAATTATGTATCTTTCTTTGCTATCCATGGGCTAGTAAATAAAGATACATAATTCTTCATTAATTCTGGGAATTTATAGAACAACTCGATATGATTGGAATTAACAGAGACAAGAATATTCCACGATATTTTTTTTTATTGTTTGCTTTTCGCCATCGCTCTTTATTAACTTGTTTCTTATAAATAGTAGAACTATTGTTTGCAAATGTATAGAAATTATTATAAATAGCGAAATTATTGCATAAAAATTGTTCATACATGTATAGAAATTATAAATGGTGGAATTAATGTGTAAAAAAATGTTCACACATGTATATGTATCATTGTATTTATTGAACCATGTATTATTTTTACAATACATTATTTTTATTTATCCAAGAATTGTGTGATTTATCAAACCCCAGCCACTTGACGTACACCTTATCCCCCTTTCTACGCAACACTTTTTCCACTAGATACACATCAGGATCGATGACACGTTGCAGCTCGTGTTCATAGAATCCTCCGGCAATGGGTTTTCCACAGGAATCGTCCAGCAGATACGTCGCGGGATTAGTTGTCTGTACTTTGGCTATCTTGAACACCTCCGTTGTCCAGTTCGGCGTATAGCCTTTATCGAATATGGTTTTAAATTTGCTCACGCGCACAAACTCGCCCAATTTGAATCTCGCTGGTGCAGCGATCTTTATGTTGCTGTATACGGTGGCTAGCAGCGTGTCGGCGATCGCCGGGGTAACATCGCAAGGACGCATTCCGATGGTTCTATGTTTTCGTGCGTTATACTCTGTAAGTAGACTTGGTAGCGCATCGGTCCATCTATAGGTTCCATTCAGCGTAAACAGTTTCCACATATTGTTCTTCAAAGTTCGATTGAAACGTTCTACGACAGAGGCCTTCATCACCGAATACGTCGAATAATGATTAATGTCGTGCTTTGTCAAGAGTTTCTGCACATCGGTGTTGTAAAATTCTTTTCCTTGATCGGTTTGCAAATTTTTCGGATATCGCTCTCTAAATATCTTTGCAAACGCTTTAGTCACCTCAGCACCACTTTTAGTCTTGAGCGGCGCCGCCCATGCATACTTGCTCAACACATCGATGACGGTGAGTATGTAGTGGTGACCCTGGTTGAATCGCGAGTATGGACGCATTTCTACAATGTCAGCTTGCCACAGATCATCGTATCCATGCACGATGACGCGCCTCCGCGGAAAATGTCTTCGAGCTGGAGCGTGCAATTCCTCAACGAGTTGTCGCTTCTTGTGACCATGGTTTTCTTTACTCTTGGATTTCGATAATGGCTGCATGTTTGATCGCAGAGGTGTCTTGGACACGAATGATGCGATAATTATCGGGTACGTGCATTAAGTGCTTCCCGTTGGTCCGAGAAAATTCTGGACAAGTTGCTGCTCCGCAGCAAAAGCGGTTATAGCCTCTTTAACTTTACGAATTTCATTGTCCGGCTGTGGGATAGAATTCGACACTTGCGATATCTTTTGAACATTGTTTTGCAACGTCAGCATATCTCTTTGAAACACGACCAGCTTCCTCTCTAATTCTTCCTGCTGCTCTCTCAAAAGTTTAATGCTCTTTTCCACGTATAGTTTATTGACGGCATCGGTGTCGGCCACCGGCTCAGCTACGCGTCGTATCTTGCGTGATTTTGCATCAAAGTCTGCACCGGTTACGCAAAGAGCGTTATCTCGCATGTAATTTCGAAGCAAACCGCTCCATTTGTAATAGTCCATTCTAGCTGCTCCACTCTTCTCGAGCGATACCCCAAATTTGTTGATTGGCATCTCGATGCATACTGCGCACATCATCGGCGCGCGGTTTTATATAATGAGGCCTACCTCGCGGAGTTCCTCGATAATCGATAGAATTTCGGGATCGTGAGAGTTGTTACCCGCCTGACGCGACGCTTCGAGCAAACGGAATCGATCCACCAGCTCGTTGGGATCGTCCCAGTGTACGTAATCGATTTTGTTATCGTTTACCACCATGACCCGCGGCAGTGTTAGACCTTTCCCTGCCCTACTAGCCGATGCACGGGGAATTAGCGGTGCAATTACATGTTTGTACTTGTATCCCTTGTTGCCCAATATGGGATTTTTAGCACCATGACCGCGTCTGTGGGCATTCGTTTCCAGCAGTATACTTTTGTATTTTTGTTTATCGGCATCGGTGTATACAGTATCGTCGGGAATTCTCATAAAAATCAATTCGTAAAGGCCGGGTGTTCCTCTGTATTTTACACCATCTATGATTATATTATCATCCTTGTCTATATCGAAAGCCTTATCCCCAAGCATCGTTCTACTATTGTCAAAGTATACACCGTACACATAGTCCATTGCTGTATCCTTGTCACTACTTAGAATTGCACTCATGTATTTTTGCCCCAGCGGGCCGAAATGACTGCGGATCGTTTTTTGTCCCTCGGATGTTTGGAATTGCTGTCTAATAGATGTTACAAACGACTCATCGGGACTAGTTTCAAAAACGTCGTCATCAACGGCTGAGAGCGATTGCACATTGGGAAATGTATTTATTGGTGTGGGAGGAGCCGGAGAATCGTTTGATGTAGCATTTTGTCGTTTCCGCTTCGATTGAACTGGTGTCGAGGTTATGGGTGAATATTCCAATGGCCCGTGTTGTTTCCTCTTTGCCTTGCGCGATGTGTTCCCTTTCGGATGGATTTTTTTAGGCGTTAATGTTTCATTCCCTTCAACGTCTGTACTCATCAGCGGTGATGTGTCAGCTTCTGCTGTTGTGGTATTTTCCACAATATGTTTCAAGGGTTCAACGATAGGTTTAAAGTATCTCTCCAACGCGATATCTTCCTCCATCTTGCCAGTCTTCAAAGCCTGATGTTTCCGGCGAATGGAATCGCTGGTTTTTGCAAATTCCTTCGCTATTCTCTCGCGATCCTTAATCTCCAGAGTATCGATATCAATCATCGTTGTGCCGCAGACGTTGCTTTCCCACCGACGTGTTGATGACGATTGACTATCTCACGGTACGGCAAACTCGTTAAATCCCTTTCTGTAACGTCCATTGGACATGGCGCTATCCTTGTCTATTACCACGAAACCATACTCCCGTTGCCAACAATTACGGCACAAAGCGCAGAAATCCTCGTAAGGCATGTCAGTGTTTACGTGATCGTTGTACACATGTTTCAAGTTGGTACCATCCTGCTTAAACAGAATCAGCAGATTCGCATTGTCGCGTATAAGATGTTTGGGAATTTTTGCATATGTCTGACAGAGATAGAAGCAGTCAACGTTCGAGTGGCGCCCCATTGCAAAGTATTCCCTTATCGTATCTTGCTTGTCGCATGCCACGTCATCAAAGATAAAAATAGAATTCGGAAGCGATTCGCTCGGTGGGATGACGTCACTGTTATTCGAAAACGTAAAGTAGCCAATTTCATCTATCGGAGTCAATAAATTCTCCAAGTACTGATATTTCGGCTGTTGCAAGGACTTGGAGTACACGTACACGTTCTCGAAGCGGACGCCGTGAGGACTTTCCAACAAGCTGACCAGCACGTTGGTCTTTCCGCAATTTGATGGGCCACAAATGACGCAGCGGATAGTGTTTGGCAGCATGCTACCATGTCTGCGTCTTGTTTTCGAAGACATCACTCGCGATTTATCATCAAAATTTGTCACGCGTATCGTCACAGGTTGTCGCACGAATCGCATCCTCTCCGTGAACTGTGAAAAATGATTTTGATACGTCGAAGCGCCCTATTTATAGGTCCGCACCGAAGCAAAACGGTTCAGTATTCAAAATGCTTCTGATCCTGTCGGATAATTGTGATATTCGAGACCTAACCTCTGAGCAGTTGAAATATATACCAAAGATTATTCTACTCCGAGAGTTTGGCAGGCACATTGATCAGTTGTGGGACAGACTCCCCGAGCATATAAAAGCCGATTCTGAGGTTCAGCAGTATCGTCGGTGTCTGGAACATTATAATCGCCCTTGGCAGCGAACGCATATCGACGGTCCAGCACCATTGATTAAAAACTGTAGCGAATGTCGCCGACGAGAGTAAAGAAAGGCAGTGGTTTGTTAAATCGGGCGATAAACGCGCTACCTATCGAATTACATATTCCGGGATACCAGTTTTGCGGCCCAGGAACTCATCTGGGAAAACGATTAGCTAGAGGGGATCGAGGCATCAATCCGTTGGACGCAGCGTGTCGAGAGCACGATATTGCGTATTCGCGTAGCAACGACCTCGGCGAAAGGCACGCCGCAGATAACATACTCGCTGACAAAGCGCGAAAACGCATCGTTGCGCGAGACTCGACTCTGGGTGAAAGAGGTGCTGCTACAGCTGTTTGGGCAGCTATGAAGGCCAAGACGAAGATCGGAATGGGGATGAAAACAAAAACCCGCAAAAGGGTTCCAAAGAGAGCACCGAAAAAGCGGATTCTTCCGGTAGCAAAACGGGGTGGTATATTACCACTTCTACCGTTGCTAGGTGTTCTCGGATCATTGGCTGGCGGAGCGGCGGGGATCGCCAAGGCGGTAAACGATAATAAGGCGGCGCAACATCAGCTGCAGGAAATGCAACGTCATAATCGCTCCATGGAAGGTCGGGGACTTTATCTCGCACCGTACAAGCGCGGACAGGGAATATCGAAACGAAAAAAAAAAACGCCGAAAAGAAAATAAAAATGCCTGCGGGTGTAACTACCGATGCACAATTGGAGTAGTTGGCAAAACGTATGCATATTCCATTCTTTAGAGGTGTTTTTATGCGTAACGCGTTACCAGCCGGAGGAGTACGTCGAAACGAGAGCGGTATCGTAAATTTGGACAATGTCAAGGGGCCTGGGACTCATTGGGTGGCGTATGCGAAGAGAGGGAGTCGAGCTATATATTTCGACAGCTTTGGGAATCTTCGACCGCCTAAGGAATTCATACAATATCTGGATAAAGATGCTGTGAAAATTGAATACAATCGTACGTCTTATCAAAAGTACGATCAGAGCAATTGCGGACAACTATGTCTACGCTTTCTACAAACGATCGACACCGAATTTAAGGATTGACTTCCCACCACTCTGATTCAGTAACAGTCGAGCAGTTCGAGCAGAATATGTCGTTAACATTCACTCTAACCGGCAAGAGTAGCACCCTCGCGGTAAACTACTTTCCACCCATAGATTTGAGCGATGATGATTACGAGCTTGGTCTAACAACCTTTGAAACTTATCACACAATACCGAACATCGACTCGAGCAACGATAAATTCTACTTTTTCTCAAACTATGACATCAAAAACAACAGCGTCGACACCACTCATGAATACATTACGATCCCCCACGGCTCCTACGAACTAGACGCCATTGCCAAGTACCTGAAGCAGCGATTACTCGAGCGATATCCTCAAAAAAATCTCGACGGCACCGATGACGGTGACAACGATGTGTATCCTATAGTGTTGCGTCCCAACAACAACACCATGAAAAGCGAACTGTACTGCCGGTTCGCCGTAGACTTTACAAAGCCCAATAACATCGGATCGCTACTGGGATTCTCGACGAATCGGGTATTAGAACCAGCACGATGGCATGAATCGGACGATCCAATTAATATCATGAACGTGAACATTATTCGCATAGAATGTAGCGTGACCGCTGGTGCGTACAACAATGGGAGGCGTGTACATACGATACATGAATTTTCTCCGAGAGTCCCACCAGGATATAAGATATCGGAAACGCCCGCGCAGATCATTTACCTTCCAATCACCGCACGGGTCATTACGGATCTAACGATACGCGTTGTAGATCAAGACGGACGATTGCTCGATTTTCGAGGTGAAGAGATTACCATCAGACTGCACGTACGACGACGACGATAATACGTGTAGTGCGAAAGAGATGCTTGTATTGAACGACTCCAGAAACCCGTTTCTTCCAAGTGAAATTGTTTACAACACCAACAACTGCAACTCCGATCACGCTAAAAAGAAGAAGCTCAGTGCTGCAAACATTGCATTTTTGAAATCTTTGGGATTCATTGTACGCATTTAAGTTGAAAAATGGCTGATATTCTAAGCATTGGAGGGAAGCCGACGTTTGATGATCGCATCGTCAAGCTCGAGACTCACACATACAACCCATACGTCAACACGACGTTTGGATACAGCGATGAGATAAGAATACCGATACAGCAGCAGGATTTATACACATTACCGTGCGAAAGTTTCCTCTATGTGGAGGGGAAATTGAAGATAAATAAGCCAAACGATGCGTTAACGGTGATGTTGGGAAATAATTGCATGGCGTTCTTATTCGATGAGATTCGATATGAGCTGAATGGTGTGGAGATTGATCGCAACAGAAACGTTGGAATAACTAGCACGCTTAAAAACTATGTATCGCTGACATCGGACGAAGACAAAAATATGGAGAATGCCGGATGGGGCTTGAAACGACGCGATGGGCTAATAGTGAAAAACCATTTCAATTTTTGCGTCCCACTCAAATATTTGCTGGGATTTTGCCAGGACTACAAACGCATGATTATTAATGCGCGTCACGAATTGATTTTAATACGATCGCGCAACGACAACAATGCTCTAATAGGATCACCGATGTTGGAACCAGAAATTGAATTACTTAAACTACAATGGCGGATGCCTCATGTGACGCTGAACGACGTTAATAAGCTATCGTTGCTACGTACTTTGGAAAGTGGACAAAACCTGAGCATTTGTTTTCAATCATGGGATCTGTACGAGTATCCTCTCTTACAGAGCACGACCAAGCATTCGTGGGCCGTGAAGGCATCTGCACAGCTGGAGAAGCCGCGATGCGTGATCCTTGCTCTACAGACTGGTCGAAGGAATGTGATGAGCGAAGACGTTACTAAGTTCAACAACTGTAAATTGACCAATGTAAAACTTTTTCTCAACTCGGAATTTTACCCATACGATGACATGAACTTGGACTTTGACAAGAATAAGCATGCCATCTTGTATCACATGTATACGCAATTCGGTAAATCGTATTATGGACATAGTAGCAACGAGGCATTATTCACCGTGGCTGAATTTTTACAATTTGGCCCCATCGTGGTGATTGATTGCTCGCGACAAAATGAGTCGATCAAGAATGGTACCGTGGACGTGCGCATAGAATTCGAGTGTAAAGAGAATGTGCCGGTAAATACTACAGCCTACTGTCTGATTCTGCACGATCGGGTGGTTGAATACAATCCACTGACAAACGTGGTGCGCAAAATGAATTAAATTGCCACGCTACTTGCCCGCCCTCTCCTGTGCGAAATTCACACAAAATTTAATCATGAAAATCGAGATGCTTTACGAGAAAAACTGCATTCTCCCGTCTGTCTTGGAAGCGAGCGGACCTCTAAATTGTACCGATAATGGCTGTACCAACATTTGTTGACCTGCAAGGGTTCATCGTCGATGGAAGATTTGTCGTCAAGGAAGTGGCTGTCCTATGCAAGGGGACAATTCTCTCGCACTATATTTTTGGGAGCTCAATGCCGCAATATCTTCTTACAAAATCCGATAAATCAAGCATCCGATGGTTGGTGGCAAAACATCATGGACTACGTTGGGACGATGGAGACGTTCCGTACAGTATGGCTAAACAGCTAATTACGAAAGCTGTAGCTGATGCGATCGACGAAGAAGATGACACATCCCATATAGTATACGTTAAAGGGCTGCAGAAACGCGACTGGCTTGCAGATTTCCTGGATGAAAATACGAGAGTGGACGTGATCATCGAGACGCTGGACATTGACTACGAGGATATAAAATCCCTAAATAAGCTAAATGTAGTTAATACTCTGCGTTGTGGTAGACACGCAAAGCACTGTGCCTTGCAAAATGTATTTAAAATATTCAACTGGTGGTCTAAACGCCAGAGGCATAAATAAAATATAATCAATTTTTAATGCATAAATGTTTTTTCTTCACCCTCCCCCAACCTAATCTCCTACATGTACGCTAGATTAAGACAATAGTTGAAATTATTTAGAAGCGGTACGATTGACGTTCGATGTGGTACGATTCACGTTCGTTTCACGTTCGATGTGGTTCGATTGACGTTCGATACACGTTCGTTTCACGTTCGAAGTTGTACGTTACATGTTCAAAGTGGTACGATTGACGTTCGATGTGGTACGATTGACGTTCGATGTGGTACGATTGACGTTCGATACACGTTCAAAGTGGTACGATTGACGTTTGATGTGGTACGGTAGACGTTCGATACACGTTCGAGGCCGTTCGATACACGTTCGAAACCTTTTCAATGTCGTTCGATACACGTTCAAAGTGGTGTGATCTAGTCGAATGATGTGTCAAAGAAGAAGGGAAAGAAGATGCGTGTGAATAAGGAGAGGACGGTCAGCGAAGAAGAAGATAAGTACATGGAGGAGGAGGATGGTCAGCGAAAATGCAGGTGGTCTATGTTGAAGATGGTGAAGAACAAAGGCATCCTACTTTTGCAAAGCTATGCACTTCTTCATTTCATGATAGGGGGGGGTTTTGACATGCGAGGGCCAGGAGATGCATCGAGACCAGTTGTTTGTCAAACGTTAAAGACAGCAGTTTGCTTTTGTGCGACAATTGTTTCTGTTTGAAAAAAAATGGGATTAAAACGGAATGCACCCGAGTGTGACCCAGATGTATGTACTTATCAATTTTTTACATTTATCGCGTTTAACCGTTGATACCGAGTGAATATTATATCGCGGGTTTCTATATTCCAGAACTCGCCATCGCCGCCGCCATCGCCGTCGCCGCCTCCATCGCCCGTGTGGTCGAGCGACTGGGGGTCGCGGCAGCCGTCGCCGTCGCCGCCGCAGTCCCCGCCGCAGTCGCCGCCTCCACAGGTATGTAATACTTTGCATTTTATGCGTTTGATATTTAGTAGGTTTGATGTGTCATTATTATATCAATGTTTGTGTGTATGTTCTAGGCCATATTTTTCATGTTGGAGGCGAGACTGCGGTCCCCGTCACCGCCATCACCCTCACGGCCGCCTCATGTGGTATGTAATTCTCTGCATTGTTTTGTGCGTGTTTCATATTTAATATATTTATGTGCTTAATTATAATGACGTTTGTGTATTTCTAGGACCTGCCCCGGGTTATTAGCCCCATGATGGCGGCTCGGCTGCGGCGGCCTTGGGTGCCGCATCAGCAGATGGGGCCCCTGCGGCGACCGCGCTCCCCGTCGCCTCCATGGATCGACGCGAGGAGGCCGCGACTGCGCTCCCCATCGCCCCCATCACCGCCCTCACCACCATCGCCACCATCACCACCTCCAAATTTTTAGATTTTATTATATTTATATTTATTTTATTTTTTTCTATTTTTATATTTTTATTTTTTTATATTATATATTCTTTTTATATTTTTATATATTTTTTCTTTTCATTTTTATATATATTTTTTCTTTCATTTTTATATATTTTTTTCTTTCATTTTTATATATTTTTCTTTCATTTTTATATATTTTTCTTTCATGTTTATATATTTTTTCTATTTTTCTATTTCTCTTTCATTTTTTTATATATTTTTACTTTTAGTTTATATTTTTGTATTCCTTTTTTAATATTATTAGTCATTTTTCATATTTTTTGTAACAATATATTTCTTAAACACATATTCTTTCTCAATTTCATTTACACACCATCCTCCTCACCACCTAATTTTAAGATTCAACATTTCAAAAATTATTATTATTTCTCTGCGTTGGGGACAAAACATTCTGCTGACGCTGCATAATTCTATTTCTCTGCGTTGGGGACAAAACATTCTGCTGACGCTGCATAATTCTATTTCGTTCTTCGCGCTGCCAAATGACGTCACCTTGCACGGCCGCTCCAGAGGAGGACTCATATTACATACAATCGCGCGAGACGCTGCGATTGAAAATCATTTTGAAAATTTTTAGAATGCATGCGATTCTGCCACCAAGTATTGCTGTCTCTCTCTCTCTCCTCCGAATTTAGCTTTAAAATGATGCTCTGTCTCTTTCCCTCCTCCGAAGACGCGGTTCGTAAAAAGCCGACATTGCCCGACATTGTTCGAAACAATTTCCAATAAAAAATTATTATTATTTCTCTGTGTCGGAAAAAAAATTCGGGGTGGGTGGGGGGTTTGAAAAAATGTTTGGGGTGGGCTGAAAGAGATTTTTCGGGGGTCATTACCCCCTGAAAAGTTTTCGACGGCGGGCCCGGTCTCCGCGGCGGCTCGGCCCGGAGTGATCCCCTCCATCATCGCGGCTTCCCCCACTCCGCGGCTCGTGCGCGCGCAACCGGTCTTCCACTCCCCGCAGGCCCCGCGCCCATGTTTCCCTCCGCCGCACTCCCCCGCGCGCCCTCACTTCCCCCCGCCCCCGCGCTCCCCTCAGAGGACCTGCGTTAGAATCGGCATAGACATACTACTCTATACACTATTTACAAAACGCACAATGGTTTAGCACAACGGTTTCGCGCAAGCGGGCGCGTAAAGCCAGAAAGCACTGAAGTCCGTTACAAAGCAAGGAGTAACGTAGCGAAGCGATAAGAGTGAGAGAGTTAAGCGTAGCGTATAAAAGCGTGTGTACTGAAGCAAAGCTGCGAAACAGATGAGGTCGCGATCCAGGAAACCGCGGTCGATTTCCTCGAAGGAAGAGCCTTCCCCTTCCATCGATCGCGAGTCGAGGGAAGGAGTCTTGATCGCTGCTCCACATGAGTCAGCGGGCCGAGCCACAATTCGCCTAATTGTTGACGGTTCTGGAAGATGGCGCAAGAATGCATCCTTTCTTGAACATTTACTCCCCGGCATTCATCGCCCGATGAATAATGTGAAGCTTGCTGGCGATCGATGCGTTGGTCGATAGGATGTCGTCCGAACGCGTAGCAATAGCGCCGCTGGACTAATGTGGAGGCGTCAGGCAACGCAGGTGGAAGCGGCGAGTGCGATCTAGTGCGCAGTGACATTTATGGGTGTGGTGCGTGATCCTAGACCTGTGTGCAAGGTAAGAATACGAGTTTAGCAATTGGTCGTACAAATTCTGACAGTGTAGTTCTAACAGTTACAACTCGCGTTAACCCATCGGACCCGGCATGCAATCGAATAACCCTGGCCAGTGGCCACTGTCCAGGGGACGTCAGCTCGGATTTAATTAGGCACAGATCGCCGATCAGGGGCTGTGGATGTTGTTGCGTCCACTTGTTGCGAGCCTGTAATGCCTGGAGGTATTCCGCGGTCCACCGCTTCCAGAACTGCAACCGCATTTGTTGCAGGAGGTGCCAGCGAGAAAGCCGAGATTGTGGAACGCCATCGATTGCGGGATCAGGCAGACTGAGGAGTGGTTCTCCGATGAGAAAGTGCCCTGGTGTCAAGGCGTTCAGGTCCGCAGGATCGTCGCTGATTGCCTGCAGAGGCCGAGAATTCAGGCAGGCTTCGATTTGGGTAAGTAGCGTCGTCATCTCCTCAGACGTAAGATGCTGGTCGCCCACCACGCGGCGAAGATGATGTTTCGTAGACTTTACGGCTGCCTCCCAGAGTCCTCCGAAGTGAGGAGCAGCAGGAGGGTTGAAGCGCCACTCGATGCCGTCCTTCAGTAGAGTAGATCGGATGACCTCATGATTGTCATTGAGGTGAGTCAGCATTTCCCGCAGTTCACGGGCAGCTCCCATGAAATTGGTTCCCCGGTCACTCTGGATGACGGTGCAGAGTCCTCGCCGGGATGTAAAACGCCGTAGAGCCGCGAGGAAGGCTTCAGTGCTGCAATCTGAAACCAACTCTAAGTGAACCGCACGAGTACACAGGCATACAAAGAGAGCCACGTAGCCTTTGTGTGTTCGGCGTCCTCTTCCCCGTATGGCTAGAAGCGTGAGAGGTCCAGCGTGGTCTAGTCCCATGTTTAAGAAAGGGCGGGCTTGAGTCACCCTGGATTCTGGTAAGTGCCCCATAAGCTGTTTTCCTGTGGTTGCTCGCCATCGTGTACAGGTGACGCAGCGGTGAATCAGGGCCTTGACTCGCTGTCTGCCCTGCAGAATCCAATATTTCTGTCTCAAGGTGGGCAGAGTTAGCTGCGTTCCTCCATGCAGCGTGCGATGATGGGCCTCGTCAACCACTAGTTCCGTCAGTCTATGGTGATTTGGGAGAATGACTTGATGCTGGGCATCCAAAGGCAGCGCTGAGTGTCGCAGGCGACCCCCGACTCGCAGTAGACCTTGATCGTCCAGGTACGGATGAAGTTTTAGCAGCTTGCTGCGGCTTGATAGCGGACGTCCTCGTTCCAGCTGCTGGATGTCAGCTGCGAACATCTGATGCTGGACGAGACGGAACCATCAGGTTCGGGCTGCCTCTATCTCTGCAGGTGTCAGGTATTCCCCTCGTGCAGCTGCTGAATGTTGTGGGAGCCACCGCAAGCACCAGGCGGTGATTCTAAGGAGAGAAGATATACATGAGTGCCTGTTCAAAATTTCCTCGCCATGTGCAGGATCACTCGGAGACGATACGACGGCAGTAGTTCTGCTCTCGAGGACCGTTGACGGCACGGCACGCTGCTCCCCATTATCCCATCCTGATGGCGAAGTCAGCCAGGAGGGTCCGGTCCACCAAAGATCGAAGTCTGGTAGCTGGTTGGGAGCAGGCCCTCTCGAAGCGCAGTCTGCTGGGTTGTCCTGGCTGCCGACATGGTGCCAGTGAGCATCAGGCAGTGCGAGCTGGATTTCCGACACGCGATTGGCCACGTATGTCTTCCAGCGTGCCGGGTGGCCTTGGATCCATGCGAGTGTGATCGTAAAGTCGCTCCACAAATGAACAGCAATGTTCTCCAGTTCCAGGCTCTTGGATGTGAGCGTCGCTAAGCGGGTCAGTAAGGTAGCAGCACAGAGTTCAAGCCGTGGTAGCGAGATTTTCTTCAACGGAGCCACCTTCGTCTTGGCAGTGACCAGTTGGGTCCGGATGGCGCCATCGCAGTCCACCACTCGGAGATATATCACCGCTGCATAGGCTCGCTCCGAAGCGTCGCCGAAGCCATGAAGTTCTAGGCGTTGAGGTGACCGGTGTAGGCCGAGCCAGCGGGGAACGACGATGCGGTTTAGCTCTGGTAGTTCGTTAAGGAAGTGACGCCAGTAGTCGGTCTCAGTCGACGGGAGAGGGGTGTCCCAATCTAAATTGATAAGCCACAGTGATTGCATAAATATTTTGGCGTTGACCGTTACCGGGGATATCAGGCCTAGTGGATCAAATATTTTCGCTATTTTAGATAGGACCGTTCGCCGCGTCACTTCGGAGTCCGGTTGGATTGGCTGCACTCGGACCCTGAAGCTGTCATCGGCTGGGCTCCAGTGAACGCCCAGGGCTTGGTGGGTTTCGCCAGTCTGCCACTTGCATTCCGGGATAGCGTCGCCAGTGGGGACCTGCTCCATCAGTGCTGGTTGGTTGGACGCCCATTTTCGTAAGTTGAAGCCGCCCGCCGTGCATAGTTGACGCAAGTCGTCTTGCAGTTCGAGTGCCTCCTGCACGGAGTTGGCACCGGTCACGACGTCATCCACGTACACGTCACGTTCCAGGATGGCCGCCGCTCTTGGATGTTGGGCTCGTTCATCTTCGGCCAATTGCTTCAGCGTCCGAATAGCAAGGTACGGTGCACAGGCTAGGCCGTACGTCACCGTGTTGAGGGTGTAAGTGTCAATGTCCGTGTCTTCTCTTTCTCTCCACAGAACCAGTTGAAATTGGCGGTCGTCCGGATGGAGGAGTATCTGCCTATACATTTTTTCAATGTCTGTGGTGAGGCAGACACGATGCATACGCCAACGCAGCACGAGTTGGTGCAGACTGGGGAGAAGATTAGGTCCTATCATCAGTCGCTCGTTCAGAGAATGACCAGATAAGGTGACGTGCAAGCCGTTGAATACCACCCGCAGTCTAGTGGTTGTACTGCTCTCCTTCAGCACTCCGTGGTGTGGTAGATAGAAAGCTGACCCTGTAATATCCCCACGAACTTTAGTCATGTGCGTGAGTTGTATGTACTCACGCATAAATTCTCCGTAGGCCTGAGCGAAGACGGGATCCCTGCGGAATTTGGCCTCCATCCGTAGCAGCATGCGTTGGGCTCCATGATGGGATTCGCCGAGCTCTCGATCGATGTGGAATGGGAGTCGGACCATGTAGCGACCGGACGGTAGGCGCTGGTGAGTGTTCCGATAATGGTCCTCGCAGCTCTGTTCTTCGGCAGTGTAGGCCGGTGTCACCACGACTTCCTCCTGTTCCCAGAATCGGCGCACTAGCGGTACGAGCTCCTCCGTCGCCGTGCATTGGAGTGTCGCGATAGCATGGCTGTCGGCGCCATTGCTTCTCAATCCCTTCGTGCCTGGCCCTGACACGATCCAACCCAGCGTCGTGTTCTGGGCCATGGGTTCACCGATGCCACCTTTAATAAGACCGTCCCGTAGTATAAGGGCATATGCATCGGCTCCAAGTAACAGATCAATTGGCCCGTCTCCTTCATAGCTGGGATCCGCTAGTGGAAGTCCTTGGAGGTGAGTCCATGTCGAAACTTGGTTGCCGAGGCGTGGCTGGTACGCCGTAATTCGTGGCAGCACCAAAGCTTCTATTACGTGTCTCTCCGTAGCGTTAGTGTGTGCGGTGAATTTCAGCTGCACCTTTCCTCGGAACCGCTCGGGGAGCTGCTTCCCGACGCCGATGAGGCGTATGTTGGCTGATTTCCGCGGTAGGCGTAACAGCTGAGCCAATGCGGCGGTGATCAGGGACACTTCGCTACCTTGGTCAACGAGGGCTCGTACAATTCTGGGATCACCGTCGGGTTGCAACACCTTTACACGCGCAGTGGCCAGGAGCACAGCAGGTAGAAAGTTCGATGTACAACTAGAGGTATTAGCAGTAACCTCTCCATCGGTGCTGGCGTTCGCGCTGTTCTCATGGATGGTGGTGTGGTGCTTCCCGTTGCACAGCTGACACCGTTTCTCCGAACCGCACTCCTCCACTTGATGGCGTCCGAGGCAATTATAGCACAAATTAGCTGTCGTTAGTGCTTCACGACGTCCGCGCACGGTTTTAGCTTTATAAATGTCACAGAAGAGGACGAAATGGTTGGCTCCACACAACTTGCACGGTGCCTGAGAACGATTAGACTTGGAGACCTGCAACACTTTAGCTGATTTCTGGCTCCCGGCAGCTTTAGACGTGCCTTGGCATTTAGTTTTGCCACCTTCCAACGCCCCGATGGTGGTAATGCGGCCTTTTATGAATGCCTTTAGTTCCTCGAAGGTCGGAGGGGTGCTCTTGGCGCCGAGCTGAGTTTCCCACTCTCTTCGTGACTGCTGGTCCAGCTTCTCGACCAACCAGTACACAAGCCAATCTCCTGAGGCGTCAAACGGGCGATCCAAGGCAGCAAGGGCTTCGACGCAGTCACAAAAGGTAAAATAGAAGGTCTTCAGTTCCGTGGCCGACTCACGAGTGAGCGTCGGTAAGCCAAATATAGTGGCCATTTGCGCTTGTACTAGCAGCCTCTCATTTTCATAATGATCCTGTAGCAGATCCCAAGCGCGGGCGAAAGTCGCAGCTCTCACAGGTTGATTCCTGAGGGCAAGGAGGGAGTCGCCCTTTAGGCAGCCCCGAAGATAGTGTAGGCGTTCGACGTCCGTAAGGCTCCCGTCGCGAATGACGAGGGATCGGAAGAGATCCCGAAATTCTGGCCAGGACTCGTAATTCCCGTCGAACTCTGGCAGTGGTAGTCTAGGTAAGGACGTCTTGGAATGTCCGCCTGCTGACGTAGGCGTGTCCGATATTCCAGGCTCGCAGCGGTCAGGCATAAGGGACTGAAGTTTGTCGACGAACAGCGCTTCCTGAACAAGGAACAGCTCCTCTGTCACCTCGTAGCGTGCATCTTTAAAATATGGTTTATCCCTTTTCCCTGGAGCGACCAGCGCAAGCAGTTGATAGTGCTGCTGGTCGAATTTAGCCCAGTTTTGCCGTAACCGGTCCAAGCGCGTCTCGATGGCCCCTTGGGTCATTTTAGCAGCACCTAACTTCTTTAAATTTTCGAAGGCACGAGAGATTCGGTGCACAAGCTCGTCTTGACTTTCGAGTAACGTATCCATTGTCCTCAGCTATTCAAACGGGCGCAAGACTCGGCCGTTAAGGTCGCGCTGACTTGTTTGATATGACTCACTGTTTTGCAGGTGGAGGTCACGCGCAACGGTTACCCGGCACCAACTAACGGTCGCGAACTGTTTTCACAAGCGCCGATCCGGCTCGAAGGACCAAAAATGTTATAAAGCTTTAGAGGATAGGCGCAAGGAACTGCAAAGGAGTTACTTAAACACGACGAAGAGTCTTAGTCTATTTTAAGCACGAGGACTTTACAGAAACGTTCACGATTACCGTTATATTTAATTATGTACAATGCCAGAAATAAACTATACACTATTTACAAAACGCACAATGGTTTAGCACAACGGTTTCGCGCAAGCGGGCGCGTAAAGCCAGAAAGCACTGAAGTCCGTTACAAAGCAAGGAGTAACGTAGCGAAGCGATAAGAGTGAGAGAGTTAAGCGTAGCGTATAAAAGCGTGTGTACTGAAGCAAAGCTGCGAAACAGATGAGGTCGCGATCCAGGAAACCGCGGTCGATTTCCTCGAAGGAAGAGCCTTCCCCTTCCATCGATCGCGAGTCGAGGGAAGGAGTCTTGATCGCTGCTCCACATGAGTCAGCGGGCCGAGCCACAATTCGCCTAATTGTTGACGGTTCTGGAAGATGGCGCAAGAATGCATCCTTTCTTGAACATAATGAAATAAAAGAAAATACCATTGTATAAGAAATATAATAATAAAATAAGAGAAAATGAAATAACATAATAAAATAAAAGAAAAAATATAAAAATAGAATATAAATAGAATATAAATAGAGTGTAAAAATATAAAATAAATAAGAAAAAATATAAAAATTCAATATAAAAATACAATATAAACAGAAAAAATATAATAATAATAATAATAATAATATAATTTATTGCCCACTTTTGTGTTTCAATTTAACAATCATATACTCTTTCCACTTCATTCCCATGATTGTTTCAGTGTAAAATCGGCTCGACCATATCAATCTGAACGTGTACAGAACGTCTTCGCACCATTTTCAACGTGAATTGAACGTGTAATGAACCACTTTGATCATGTATCGAATGTGTATCATACCACTTCGAACATGCATCGAACGTGAATGGTATCACTTTCAACGTGTATCGAACGCCTATCGTACCTCTTCGAATGCATATCGAACGTCTATCTTACCTCTTCAAACGTGTATCGAACGCCTATCGTACCTCTTCGAATGCATATCGAACGTCTATCTTACCTTTTCAAACGTGTATCGAACTTCAATCGTACCACTTCGAACGTGTATTGGACGTGTAATAAACCACTTCTAAATAATTACAACTATTGTCTTAATCTAGCGAACATCACATGTAGGAGATTAGGTTGGGGGAGGGTGAAGAAAAAACATTTTCATATACACTAAAAAAATTGATTATATTTTATTTATGCCTCTGGTGTTTTGACCACCAGTTGAATATTTTAAATACATTTTGCATGGCACAGTGTTTTGCGTTTCTGCAATATCGCAGAGTATTAACTACATTTAGCTTATTTAGAGATTTGATATCCTCGTAGTCAATGTCCAGCGTCTCAATGACCACGCCCGCTCTCGTATTTTCATCGAGGAAATCTGCAAGCCAGTCGCGTTTCTGCAGCCCTTTAACGTATACGATATGAGATGTGTCATCTTCTTCGTCGATCGCATCAGCTACAACTTTCGAAATTAGCCGTTCAGCCATACTGTATGGAAAGTCTCCATCGTCCCAACGTAGTCCATGATGTTTTGCCACCAACCATCGGATGCTTGATTTGTCGGATTTTGTAAGAAGATATTGCGGTCCATGATGTTAGTCCAGATATTAGTTCATGATGTGTTGCCGCAATATCTTCTTATTGCTATTAATACTCTGCGATGTGGCAAACACGAAAAACAGTGTGCCATGCAAAATGTATTTAAAATATTCAACTGGTGGTCTAAACACCAGAGGCATAAATAAAATATAATCAATTTTTTTAATCTATATGAAAATGTTTTTTCTTCACCCTCCCCCAACCTAATCTCCTACATGTGATGTACGCTAGATTGAGACAATAGAAGTGGTTCATTACACGTCCAATACACGTTCGAAGTGGTACGATTGACGTTCGATATACGTTCGAAGAGGTACGATAGACGTTCGATGTGGTACGATTGACGTTCGTTACACGTTCGAAGTGGTACCATTCACGTTCGATGCATGTTCGAACTAGTACGATAGACGTTCGATACACGTTCGAAGAGGTACGATAGACGTTCGATATACGTTCGAAGTGGTACGATAGACGTTCGATACACGTTCGAAGTGGTACGATGGACGTTCGATACACGTTCGAAGTGGTACGATTCACGTTCGATGCATGTTCGAAGAGGTATGATACACATTCGATACATGATCAAAGTGGTTCATTACACGTTCGATTCACGTTGAAAGTGGTGCGAAGACGTTCTGTACACGTTCAGATTGATATGGTCGAGCCGATTTTACACTGATACAATCATGGGAATGAAGTGGAAAGAGTATATGATTGTTAAATTGAAACACAAAAGTGGGCAATAAATTAAATTATTATTATTATATTTTTTCTTTTTATATTGTATTTGTATATTGAATTTTTATAGTTTTTCTTTTTTATTTTATATTTTTACACTCTATTTATATTCTATTTATATTCTATTTATATACTGTTTTTATATTTCTTCTTTTATTTTATTATGTTTGTTCATTTTCTCTTCCTTTATTATTATAGTAGTAAATAGGTTTATTTTTCGCCTTTCGGCCTCAAAATGGGTTACATGTGTTATGTGTGTAAGTGTTTCTGGGACTGTTAATTCTAGATTGTGCTTTCGTTTTGACTTCTTCCTTCATCTTGTTCTTCTTTTCTTCTCCTTTTTTCTAGAACCATTCGCATCCATTCCGCTCCTTCTTCTTCTCCCTTTAGTATCCCTCTGATCGTTGCGTTTTCTCTTTTCAGGTCCTTACAGTCTTGTAGCATGTGACCCAGCGTCTCTCTAGCCCCATTACATAGTCTACATACTGTCTCTTTTTCCTCCCTCCAGTACTTGCTTCCCCGCTCTTCGTTCCCACATCTGAACCTTGCAATCATGCTTTGGTCTCTGCCTCTGTAGTTTCCGTTTAGGTAATTTGCTCTCTGGTTATCCCTGATTTCTGTGTAATGTGCGTTGTATCTGCCTCCTTGTATTCTGTCGTATTGCCATTAGACCTGCTCTGCCCTGTCTCTTTGCGCTAGTTCCTCGACAAACTCTCTTCCCCTTCTTCTTTCTATTTCTATTTCTTGCATATCCATCATTTTTTGCCTGTGGTATGAGTCTCTCATCTCCTCCCATTTCGACTTTTTCTCTGCTTGCTTCGCGTCTATTTCACTCCAGCATTCTTGTACTATTTTATTCTTATTCAGCCGTTTCGCTTTCTCCTCATATTTTATTGCTCTTTTCCCAGCTTCTATCCTTATTTTGTCCGTTTTTGTTTCCTCCAAAATTAGATATGCAGGTGTATTGAAGTCCAGCCCTAAAGTCCACCTTATGTATTTCTCCTGTAATTTCTCTACTTTTCCTGCTTCCATCCATCCCCAAATTTCTGACGCATACAGCAAGATACTTTTCACTATGCTTCTGAATATTCTCATTCTTCTCTCAAAATTGTTCTTGAACATTCTTTGTCCTATTCCCCATATCTGCGCCATTGCTATTCTAGCTTTCTTTGTGACTTCCCTTATATGCATCTCTCTGCCCCCATTTTTCTGGAAATTATACCCTAAGTATTTAAACTCCTTTACTTCTTCCAGACTGTGCCCCTGCCAGCCCCATTCTTCTCTCTTCTTCTTTCCTCTCCCTTTATGGAAGATCAGCACCTTAGATTTCTCTGCATTCAGTTGCAACCCTTTTCTTTCAAGGTATTTTCCAAATCTTCGTATCATGTCCTTAAGATCCTTTGGCTCATTTGCTAGTAACGCTATATCGTCCGCATATGCTAGAGTCCACATTTTTTCTTTTCCTACTCTGACTCCTCCTGCTTGGTTCTTCCTCATGGTTTCCTCCAAGTCCGCTACATATATTGTAAATAACGTTGGACTCAGTGGGCATCCCTGTCTTATCCCTTTCGTTGTCCAGAATTTGGATGTCATTTCTCCGTTTGCTTTTATGGTATTTCTTGTTTCCTTGTAAATTTCTCCGATTCTCGTCCTCAAGTGTTTACTTATGTCCTTTCTCTTCATGATGTTCTGAAGTTTTACTCTATCCACCTTGTCAAATGCCGCGCTTAGGTCCGCGAAAAACGTATACAGCTTCCCCCTTTTTTCTGTATTTCTCTGTTAGCTACATAGTTCAGGATAAAAATGTTATCTGTTGTCGACCTACCGCTCCTGAATCCTGCTTGCGTTTCTGGTATTATGTGGTTCTTTTCCAATTCCTCTTTTAATCTTTTTTCTAGGACCATAGCATATATTTTGTACGCTGTGTTTAGGATCGTTATCCCCCTGTAGTTGCTTACCTTTTCTCTATCTCCTTTTTTGAATATTGGTGAGATCACCCCTTTTTTCCATCTCTCCGGGAACCCTTCTCCCTTCCACCCTTTATTGAAAATTTCTGTGAGCCTTTTTACTATATTCACGTTGCCGTAAATCCAGGCTTCATTTTCTATTTTGTCTTCCCCTGCTGCTTTCTTTTTTTTTAATTTCCTGATTTGTTCTTTTACTTCTGCTTCTGTTATTTCCTCCTCCGCTTCTCCTTCCGTATTGTCTATTTCTTCCAACTCTCCTACTTCTTTTTTACAGTCGACACCTTCTAGTAATGTTTTAAAATGATCCTTCCATTCTTTTAAGTCTATGTTATTGGAAATCCCTATCCTTTTCTTTCTTTGTTTATTTATATATTCCCATATTTGATTTTCTCCCTTTAATTGCATTATCTCATTTTCTATACTTTCTTGTAGTTCCCTTCTCCTTTCTTCGCACACTTTTTTGTACTCCCTTCTTTTCTTCTGATAGTCTTCTTTGTCTCCTTTGCCTCTTCTCCAGTTCCTCAGTGCTCTTCTGGCTTCTCTTTTCTTTTTTGTACAGTTCGAATTCCACCTCTTAAAGCTGCCCAATTTCCATTTCTTTATTTTTACTTCTTCTTTCCGTACTGCATTATTTATTTTTCCTACCATTTCTTCTACCATTTCATTCACCTGTGTCGTATTGAAGCTTATTTTGTTTAATTCCTTTTGAAACTCTCTTTTCCCTTCCTCTGTCCAGACTCTTCTCTCTCTCCGCTCCTCTTCCTGATTTCCCCCTCGCTCTTTTCTTTTATTTCCCCCATATAGTTCTGCTATCAGAGGCATATGGTCTGACTCAACCCTTTCTTCCACTGTGAATTTCTTGATATCTTCTTTCGCCTCGACATTTGTTATTATATAATCAATTACCGTGCTGCCTCTCGGCCCCGTGTATGTAAACTCTCCTTTATCATCTCCTCCATATTCCCGTTCAGAATATTCCATCCTCTTTCCTCCACCATCTCTAATAACAACTTTCCTTCTGTGTTTTTGACTTTGTCTTTTGATTTCCTTACGCCATGCTTCTCTTCTATTCTAAAATCGCCCCCTTCCTGTCCAATTCCCGCATTGAAATCTCCTCCGATTATCAGTTTCTCCACTTCCCTCTCTTCTATTAAATGGTCTAGCTCTTGTTTCGTATCCTTCATATCTCTGCTGTACACTGTTATTACTCTCCATTTTTCATTCTGTATCCTGATTCTCCTCTCTTGGATATGTTCCGTTCCTGCGTTCGATTCCTCCTCTTCTATGCCCTTTCTTATACCTGTGATAATTCCGCCTATCGCTCTCCCTTTTTTTTCTCTCTGGTTGCATATTTGCATTTCCATGAGATTTCTTGTGGCAAATTTTCTTTCAATCTTTCCCATTGTTTCTCTTCAATCCACGTTTCTACTAATCCTATTACATCGAGTTCTTTTAAAAAATCCCAAAACTGTTTGTCTTTACTGAGCAATCCTGCTACATTCCAGTATCCTATTTTAAATGTATCTATATCTCTTTGATTTCTTAATCCTTTCCCAGTTCTGTGTACCCCCTCTCCCCGCATATCTGCGTCCGCAGGCACGCGGGGAACGGGTGTTGGTACTGCCTTTTGTCGTGCTTTCGTTGTCTTTGTAAGCTCTGCGATCCTCCAATAATTTAGAGGTTCACAGAACTTTGCCGACTCCAAAAATTTACTTCTTTCAGCCCACCTTCCTCTTTCCAAATAAATGTCTTATCGTTGATTTTGACTTTATTATACCCAACTTTCACCTTTGCCCCTTGATCCCTTTCCGCCTTGGCAATATCTTTAATATTTTTTTGTATCTCCCTTTCTTTCTTCGTCAGGTCATTGTCAATGAACAGCCTCTTCTCTTTCAATGTACTCTTCTTTAGCATTACTGCTCTTTTCTGTTGCCAGCTTTTTAATTTCGCTATCAGCAGCCCTCTTTTCTCTCCCTTTCCTACCCAGTAGGCTTCCTCTATTTCTGCTTCTACCTGCAATTCGTGCCTTAACACATATTCCACCGTATCCTTCGGCGTCTCTTTACACGGTAAATCCTGTCCCCTTAGACAAATATTATTTCTTCTCTCTCTTTTCTCTCTAGCCTCTTCCTTTCTTTCTAGTCCCTCCAGTCTTCGTGTGAGCCCCTCTGTCTGCTCCTTCTTGGCTTCCAGTACTTCTATCCTTCCTCTCATTTCCTTCCTTTCCTTTTCCCATTTCTCATCCCTACTCTTCCACTCGCCCCTCAGATCCTGCATTTCCTGCCTCAGATCTCTATTATCTTTCCTCAACTCTTCCATGTCTTTCTTAACTGCCAGAACAGCTTCCATCAATTTGTCTAATTTTACATCCATTTCTTTTCCCTGCTCTGTCTTCTGACTGTCTGGCGTTTCTACAGTTCGTATAACTACCTCGGTTTTCTTCGTTGGAGGCGACCTCCCTACTTTCCTCGCTTTTAAGAATTCTTCCTCTATTTCCTTTTCGGCCCTTAACCTCTCCTACTCCTCCTCGTCCTCCCGTTTCTATCCGCTCTTCTTCTTCCCAGCTGCTCTGCCAACGATGGTCTTCCCCTTCTTCTCGTTTCCTTTTGCACTTCCCCGCCTACGTCTGCTCGGTTCATTAGACTCCCCGCTCTTCTTTACCTACTGCTGTCTCCGCTTTGTCTTCTTGCTTCTTCCACACCCGTAGATGTCACTTATCTTTGCCACGTATCATATACTTCGTGCACTCGTTTCGCACCTTCTCTTCTTCACCTTTTATCTCTCCCTTCGACTCTTTATTATCTGTCGATTATACTGTCCACCGGAACCTTGTCTACTCCCCTCGTTTTCCAACCAACCTCGTAATTTTCTGCGCACTTTTGCCACACTTTTCGTCTATTTCTTTCAGCTGCCTACGTACACACGTTATTATCTCGCGCACGTCACGTGATTCCCCCTCCTTTATTATTATATTTTTTTTTTTTTTTATATTTCTTATGCAATGGTATTTTCTTTTATTTCATTATTTTATTTTCTTCTCTTTTATATTTATATTTATATTGTTTTTTATATTGTATTGTATTTTATTTTCTTTAATATTTATTATTATATTATTTTTTTATTATATTTCTTATACAATGATATTTTCTTTTATTTCATTATATAATTTTCTTCTCTTTTATATTTATATTTTTTTTTATATTTAATTGTATTTTCTTTTCTTTTATTATTCTTTTTACTTTATTTAATAGTTATATTGATTTTTATATTGTATTTTTATATTTTTATATTCATTTATATTTATATTTTTTATATTGTATTGTGTTTTATTTTATATTTTTTTATTACATTTTTATATTTTTATTGGGAAAGAAGTGTGAACCAAAATGGAGCATATAGTAAAGACAACCAAGACCAAGCAAGAGAGATGAAAGTATCGGAGTCAAAGTTCCTAAGAGAATTAAGAGAGGTGGCAAGGAAACCAGGAGATAAGCCGAAATACTTATGGGGGAAAAGGAAAAAAGGAGAGGAGAATTAGAAAAGATGTGAAGATTCATACAGGGTAGTGAAACAAGGGCATGTAAATATTGGCTATCGAAAGAAGGAAGGATATTGTTTCGTCTTAAAAGACAAAAGCGAGCTCAGGGCGAGACGAAAATTCAACGTCTTTTACGGTGGGCAATTGTTTGTTCTGGAAGCGTTCGTTGGGAACCATTTGCCTGCCAGATGACTAAGAGGCAATCGACATCGTGCCATTTTTCTAATATTTTCGACTACCTTCGTCCTGAGATAATCCGTTAAATTGCTCAGTCAGCGAGGGTACACGGTTACCTCGGACCGGTACATACCGTCGTCCACCGTCGACTCACGGAACAATACGGTCATAAACCGTGACCCTGACTAAACGCTCCGACCGAACCACCTAGCTAGGTTTGTTAGCCAGATGTCTGGTTTTTCTTCCGCTACGTCACCAAGAAGGAGAGGCCTTCCTCCTCCACCACCGAAATCGCGGAAGGAAGGTTCCTCCTCTTCGAGGAAAAGCTAGCCAATCAGCAATTTGACACCTCCCGAAAGTCTGATGTCTTGTCTACCTTCGACGCTGAAAGGCAAGACGAAGATATAATTCAATCGTTTCTCAAGCGAACACGTTCTTCTGTCGTAACAAACCTCGAGCAGTTATCACCAACGATACATTCGAAGATTTGAGTCAGTCAATCATTCGTGACTAAGACGCTCACTCAAACAGTCTTACTCAAGTCATCGTTTCGGACTTGAGTACTTAGTCTAATCAAACGTTCGTGATTAAAACCACCGTTCAAACATTCGTGTTCTTGTCTGGTCATCATACGGACCAGCAAGTTTCTATTTTTAACGCATCAGTTAAACACTCACTTAAAATTAATTTGGCGAGTGATAAGTGATCAACACCGCGTACCACGGAGTCTCTCGGGCCTTACAACCCCAAGAGGAAAAAACAATCTTTTCGCGTGTGTGTCGGTCGCTACAGATATGTAGGCTTTGTAAGAAAGAGGCATAAACAGTGAAACACATGATTGAAGCATGTGAAGTAAGTGGAGAGAGTGGCAGCAATTGGAAAGAGGTAATTAGAGGAGAAGGGACAAACTCTTGGCTATTCTACAGGAGATAATAGGGAGATGGAAAAGATGGGAAGAACAGGAAAGAGATAAAAGAATATTATGCAACATAAAATAGATTAGGAAACACTTGTAAAATAGAAAAAATTGTTAAGACACATCAGGACACATTCGAAGGGTAGAACTTACACTGACACAATCACAGGAATGAAAAGGAAAGAGTATACGATCGTAAAATTGTGACACAAAAGTGGGCAATAAATTATATTATTATATTTTTCTTTTTATAATGTATTTTTATATTCTATTAATATTCTATTTTTATATTTTTTTCTTTTTTATATTTTACTTATTATTTAATTGTATTTTCTTTTTCTCATTATTTTATTTTATTTTCTTTTATTTTATTATTATATTCTTTTTATTATATTTCTTTAATTGTATTTTCCTTTATTTTATTATTTCATTTTAATTTCTTTTATTTAATTATGTTATGTTATTTTCTTTTATTTCATTATTATATTCTTTTTTATTATATTTCTTATTTAATTGTGTTTTCTTTTATTTTAGTATTATATTTTCATTTCTTTTATGTTTATATTGTTTTTTATATTGTTTTTTATTGTACTGTATTGTATTTTTTCTTATTTATATGTATTTTCTTTTATTTCATTATATGGCCCAATCGCTCCTAATATTGAATAATTAGAATTTGCACCCCAACCAATAATTATCACAGGGTAAACATGTATTCGTAAGAAATATACAATTCCAATCTTTATGGAATATATTAAAAAAATTATAAATTAAGACCTTTCATACAAAAATTTATTAGATAAATATAGATAGAAACCGATCTGGCTCACGTCGATATGAACTCAAATCATGTATGATATTAAAAGTCGAACAGACTTCAAATTTAAACTCCTGCATTTAAATTATATCTTAATTCAACATTGAGGTCGCAATCATCTTCATAAATAATCAAACAAAGGTAATCAAACAAAGGTCATAAACAGGACATGGAAGAAAGGGGACTTTCCGGAAGTATGGAAAGAAGGAATAATAAGTCCTGTGTTCAAAAAAAAAAAAGGAGAAAGGGAAATGGTTAAGAACTATAGGGGCATAACTTTGATGGACATGGGTTACGAGATATACGCGGAAATTCTAAGGAGATGATTAGAAGAACAAATGGAAAAATGGAATGTTAAATGATATGCAGATGGAATTTTAAATTTAATATAATATTGAAATTTATATAAATCTAATAATGAATAACTTTCATTTAATAAAATTATAGAAAAAATTGTTAAAAATAAACTCACTTCATAAGAAACTGACTGTGAAATTGACACAATCGCTCCTAATATTGAATAATTAAAATTTGAAGCCCAACCAACAATTATCACAGGGTAAACACCTATTCTTAATAAACATAAAATTCCAATTTTTATTGAATATAGCAAAAACAAAAAAATTGATAAATTCATTCCTTTCGTACAAAAATATATTAAATAAATATATATACAAACCGTTCTGGCTAACGTCGATCTGAACGATTGAAAAAGGAACTGATAGGAATGTTTTTTTTTAACAGTAAAGTATGTTGGACGAGGGTGCCCGTTAATCTCGACACTTTTCAGTGTCGCGTTTGGAGGTCTGGAGGATAGAAATGAGCAAAGAACTTGAAGCAGAAGTCGTAATAGGTAGAAGGAAAATTTGAACAATTTCATACGCGGATGATGTTGTGTTAATGGCAAATAATGCATAGGGTCTGCCGAATATGATAAAGAGATTCGAGAGATACATAAAGAAGAAAGGCTTGGAGCTAAATGTGCAAAAGTCTAAGATAATGATATGCAAGAAAGCTGGAGGAAGAAGAAAAGAGGAAAGATTCTGTTGGAATGAAGAAAAATGGAGAGAGGAAGAGAAATGGAATATTTATGTTATACAGTGAGAGAGAGAGAGAGAGAGAGAGAGAGAGAGAGAGAGAGAGAGAGAGAGAGAGAGAGAGAACAACGAGGATAAACACCATATTAAGAAGGTAATTAGGAAAGCGAATATGATACTAGGAAAAGTATGAGGGGATTAGAGAAAGATTATTCAGAGATGACTTTGAAAGAAGAATTAAACTGCTTGATGCGCTAGTTAGAAGCACCGTGGCGTATGGGGCAGAGATATGGGGATGGAGAAGGTATGAGGAAATAGAAAAATTGCAGGCGAAATACATAGGGTGGTTAATGAAATTGGAGAGATCAACACCAACATACTGGTTGTTAAAAGAAACATGAAGAGATGACATAGCAATTAAAGTTGGAGTGAGGGCAATGAAGTTTGAACAGACGCTAATATATTCGGATAAAGCATCGATAAGATATGAATATGGGGGAAGACTAATGAGAGGAAATGAAGTAACTGTCACGTCCGGGACGTTCCCAAAGACCTCACGGGTGAGGTCTTTGGGAACGTCTACAATGGGAAGGAAAAAGACAGGCGCGAATCTAGAATCCAGCACTCTGAGGTTTTGAGGGATTTAGGCGCGAATATTAAATCCGTCTCACTGAGGGTTTTGAGGGACTTAGGCGCGAATATTAAATCCGTCGCACAGAGGGTTTTGAGGGAAGACCTGGCGCGAATATTAAATCCGTCACACTGAGGGTTTTGAGGGAAGACCAGGCGCGAATATTAAATCCGTCACACTGAGGGTTTTGAGGGAAGACCAGGCGCGAATATTAAATCCGTCACACTGAGGGTTTTGAGGGAAGACCAGGCGCGAATATTAAATCCGTCACGCTGAGGGTTTTGAGGGACTCAGGCGCGAATATTAAATCCGTCACACTGAGGGGTTTGAGAGGAATTTAGGCGCGAATGTTGAATCCGTCACACTTAGAATTTCTGGAGGCGATCAGACGCGAATATTAAATCCGTCACTCTAATCGACCAGGGAAGGCAAATGTACACTTGGAGAACACCCGTTATGGTGGTTCGTATTTGTTTTGGTCTGCGTAATAGGATTTAACGCTGCATTCGTGTAAAAGAAACCACGCTTAGTCTTTCTGTGGATTGCACGGTTCATGCAGTAGTATGTTTGTAAATACTGAAAGCGCTCTTGCGTCTACGAACAGAAATCAGCTGCTGCGGCAGCTTATTTCTGTTTGGAATCGTTATAATCGGGGATGCACACAATAATAGCAAACGTGATTGAAAACAAGTAGGTTTATTAACTTTGAGCTAGAGTACGTTCACTGTTTGTGCGATAACGAGATTAACAGAATAATGCGTTGGACGTTGAGCATTAGCACATGACATATATAAACGGTAATTAATCAAAATGTGAGAATATGAACATGAAACACATGAAATTAAGTAGAATGATACAAGCAATAAGCGTAGTTGATACAAAAATAATAAATGATAAGCAATAGGCGTTGATATAGAAAGCAATATGAATAATAATACAAATAATTTAAATGAAAGCAATAAGCTTTAGAGTGCGATAAGCATGATAAGATAATTAATATGAAATACAAAAAGCTTAAGAATAAAAAGGCAAAGTACATATACGCACTAAGCGTTGATAATACAAAATAATATGAAAAGCAATAATAATACAAATAATATAAATGAAAGCAATAATAATACTGTTACGTTTTCGCGTTGGCATAATATAAGTTTAATGTGTAATAACAGAACGTGAACATTAACAAGGATAATAGTAATTAAATAACAGTAATTAATCAGGTAGAGGTGTTCGGGACTACGTCTGCTCGCAATGGCGTCTGTATCTCAAGTGACAGCTTGACAGGCGATCGATCAGATCGCCTTCTTCTCGCTGTCCCTTGTTTTCGTCGCGAGCACCAGCGGGCCATGGATTCCATCCATAGGGTGCTCGCAACACTGCTCCCCCCTCTCGAGAAGTGGTCGTCCCGACCGCTGTAGCTTCTCCGCTATCTGCAGCCGTACCCTGGTTCGAAAGAGTGGACTAAGTGCTGTGTGGCCTCTTCCGACCGTCGCCTCGGCATTCGCCTTCACGCCCAAGGGAAAACCACCCAAAAACCTTGGGCAAGGCGTGGGTACGTGGTTCCCCGTGTCTCTACCCTCCACTTGCGTCTTCGAACTTGCGCACTTCTTTCTTGGACTTCATCTTCTGTGATGGCGCATCCTCTTCCTGGGTAGAGACGGGTACGGGGTCTTGTCATCTCAGGGTCGGGGTTCGCGTGTCTGTCCTGGATTTTGGGGTTTCTGGATGCAGCTTCAAAATTTCTTCTTGTTCGACGACGACATCCCCTGCGTGGGTCCCCGGGCTGTCCGGTCTTGGGATCTGGCCGTCTCCACGTCCTGCGTCTGGATCGCTGTCCCGCTCGCTAAGTTCGCCTGCTGTTTCCCTTGCAGAAATACAAAGCGCTTTAGGGTTCGGTCGTGTCTGTAAAGAGACCGTTGGGGCCGCCCGAGCCGGAAAGCCAACGAGGAAGGCCGAGCACGCGAGCAGGGAATTGCAGCTAGTCACAAGTATGCAAGCGGCCCAGCCCCCACGGCAGCCGCCGGACTCGTCCACCCTGATGATGATTTTCTTCTAATCTCCTCCAGCCCTTGGCTTCGTGATGGCCCCATTCCTCTTCTTGGCTTCTGGTGTTGTCTCAGGGGACCGTCCTGTGCGTCCGGTTAGCGCTCCCGTTTCCGCGACATCCCCTCCAGCCGATCCAAGTAGCGCTTGTCCGTCTGGTGATTGGGGATGCCATTTCCCTCCTGCTGTCCACCCTCTCTCCTTCTTTTTCCTGGGTACCCCGCGAGATCCTCCATCCCGGCCGTGCGAGGGGCTCGCAGGGTCTCCTCCAGGGGGCTAGCGGGGCGCTTTCACGTATGTCCGCACCCCGCTGCGGACTGCCACGCTATTGTGGCACATTCGGGGAATTCGAGAGCGCGTATCCCGACCGCGGTGGTAGTCCCCCGACACCTTGTCCCTCGTCGTGGGGTATCGTGTACCTGTAACAAACTCAAGAGCGGGGGCCGGGCTACGAAGGCAACCTCCGTAGCCCAGTCCACCTGATTAGCTTAGACTAATCTTCTTTCTTGAGTCTTCCGAGTCTTCGCGTCCTTCCATCTTGGGATTCTGAGTGTTGGTGCTTGACTCTTCACTCTTCTAGGAACCGTCCTTCGTATTTCGCTAGGCGTCGAACATGGACCACCTTGCACTTCTTCCGGGGTGTACGCTGGATCCTGTAGACGACGTCGTTGATCTTGTTCACCACTGTGTAGGGTCCTTCCCAGTCGTTCTGCAGTTTTGGGCACTTCCCTTTCACTCTTCGTGGTTGGAATAACCACACTCGTTCCCCGGGCTGGAACTCCACCGTGTTGACGCGCTTGTCGTACCACGACTTCATTTTCGAACTGTAGATGTCCAGACGGCGTCGAACGAATTCGTGGATCTTCTTCATTTTTCCTCGGATCCATTCGGAGTATCCTCGTTCAACGTCCTCGTCGTCTTCCACCTCTGGGGGTAGTCCTCTCCATAATTGTAGAGGTAAACGCAGTTCCTGGCCATATAGGATCATCGCTGGCGTTAGTTGTGTAGCTTCATGTCGTGCTGACCTGTATGCGAGGAGGAACATGGGAATCCATTCGTCCCAATCTCGTTGATGTTCTGAAACAAACATTGCAAGATATTGGAGCAATGTTTTGTTCAAACGTTCTACTAGACCGTCGGATTGAGGATGCAGAGGAGTTGTTCGTGTTTTCCTGATTCCTAGCAGTTTCAGCAATTCCTTGAACACGGAGGATTCGAAGTTCCTTCCTTGGTCCGTGTGTATCTCTAACGGTACACCATGACGACACACTACGTTGTGCAAAAGAGCTCTTGCCACTGTGACAGCTCGCTGGTCTGGCATCGCGATTACTTCCGGCCACCGGGTAAAGTAGTCCGCCACGACCAGCATAAACCTGTTGCCGGCCTGAGACCTCGGGAGCGGACCCACAACGTCCAGGGCAAGTCTCTCGAACGGAGCTCCCACGTTGTATACTCTCAGGTTCCCTGCTCCCCTTTGACGTGGTCCCTTCTTTAACGCACAGGTGTCACACCGCCGGCACCACTCTTGAACGTCCTGTCGACACGTAGACCAGAAGAACTGTTGGCGGATCTTTGCCAAGGTCTTGTTTACTCCGAAGTGTCCAGCTGCTGGCGCATCATGGAACTCCTTCAGGACTCCTGCAACCTTTTCGTGCGGTACCACCAAAAGCCACGAGGTCGTTGTACCATCGTGGGACTCCCATTTCCTGAAAAGTAAACCTTCGTGAACTTCCAGCGAGTCCCAGATTGACCAGTAATATTTCATTTGCGGGGAGAAACGAGCAACATCTTGCCAATCGGGCTTCTCCCCTTCTCCTTTCTTTTTAAGGATGAAGCCGATCGTTTCATCCTTCTCTTGACTTCGTTTCCACTCGTTCTTGTCTTCTTCACAAAATATCCTGTGAATCTTCTTCGTGGTCTGTACTTCTCCTTCTGCTTCTTTCTTCTCTAGTCGATTGCAGTTCTTACAATTTTCTTCGATACACGGTCTTCTGGAGAGTCCATCGGCGTTTCCGTGGGCTTTTCCTTCCCTGTGACGAATTTCGAAGTCGTATTCTTGTAGTCGTTCGATCCAACGGGCTACCTGTCCTTCAGGGTGTTTGAAGGTCAGCAGCCAACGAAGCGCTGCATGATCTGTCCTTATTAGAAATCTTCGTCCGTAGAGGTAATGATAGAAGTGTTCGATGGATTTCACTACTGCTAGTAGTTCCCTCCGGGTGACGCAGTAGTTCCTTTCTGCTTTTCCCAGGGTCTTGGAGAAGTAGGCTACGACCTTTTCCTGTCCTTCGTGTTCCTGTGAGAGGACGCCGCCTATGGCGAAATTAGAGGCGTCCGTGTCCAGGATGAAGTCCTTGTTTATCACTGGGTATGCTAGTATCGGGGTTTCGGTTAATTTCTTCTTCAGCTCTTCGAAAACTCTTTGGCATTCGTCGGTCCATTGGTAGTCTTGTTTGGTCTCGGTGAGGCGATGCAGGGGTTTGGCGATCCTGGAGAAATCCTTTACAAATTTTCGGTAGTACGTGCATAATCCTAGGAAACTTCTTAATTCCGTGAAGTTCTTTGGTTGTGGCCATTCCGAAATGGCTTTAATTTTCTCCGGATCTGTTTTAACTCCACTCTCTGTTACGATATGGCCCAGATATTTTACTTCTCGGCAGAAGAAAGAGCATTTCTTGGGGCTCATCAATAGTTTAGCTTCACGTAAACGAGAAAACACTGACCGTAGGCGTTCGAGCTCCTGTTCAAAGTCATTCCCGTAGATGATTATATCGTCCAAGTAGACCAAGCAGATTTTCCACGTCAGACCTTGAAGCACGTTTTCCATCAGTCGCTCGAATGTGGCAGGGGCGTTGCAGAGTCCAAAGGGCATCACTTTGAACTGCCACAGTCCCGTTCCCACAGAAAACGCAGTTTTCTCTCGATCTTCTTCATCCATAGAGATCTGCCAATATCCGCTCTGCAGATCCACGGTTGAGAACCAGGAAGATCCAGTGAGGGCGTCCAGGGTATCCTCTATACGAGGTAGAGGGTACGAATCCTTTTTGGTAACCTCATTCAGACGACGGAAATCCACGCAGAACCGTATACTTCCATCCTTCTTCTTCACGAGGACGATCGGGGAAGACCACGGGCTCTGCGATTCCTCGATCACGCCCTGAGCTAACATCTTCCTGAGTAACTCTTCTACTTCTGCTCGACGGTGTAGAGGCAACCTCCGTGGTGCCTGCTTTATGGGCTGGCAGTCTCCGGTGTCAACTGTGTGTTTCACCCGGTCGCAGTTCCCAATCTGACTCGAATCCGTGGCGAAAACGTCCTGATGAGCAACGTGTGTACAGCTCTTCTAAATGCTGTGGGACGACCGTTTCCCCTTCTTCTTCTAATTTCTTCTTCTCGGCAATTGGCTCACCAAAGCGTATCTCCGTTTTGCCGGGAAGGCACAGCACATTCCGGGAAAGGTCGATGTTGCAACGGTGTTTCCTCAGAAACGTCGCTCCCAAGATGCATTTTTCCACCATTTCCACGACGTAGAAGTCTTCTACACTCGACAGCTCTCCAACGCTGACTTCCATGCTCGTTTTACCGAACACTTTCATTTTCTCTCCCGTAGTGGAGCGAATGTCGGTTTCTGTCTTTTGGAAGTCTTTCCTCGGGCACAATTCTTTTTCCAGAAGGTTGATCGGAGAACCTGTATCTAGGATAAGTTTACACGATTTTCCGTTAATATTTCCACATACGTAAATCTCGTCGGCCGGATTCCCCTGACGCTCAGTCGCCTCCTGCATCGCCACACTCTTGACGACCGGGGGACTGTTCTTTACGGTCCGGCGTCTCCCCCTTACGCCGTCCTCTTCCCGTTTCCCTCGGGTTTCTTCGTAGGAGCGGCTCTTGGCTGGTCGTTCTTGGCCTTGAAACAATCCTTTTGTAGATGGCCCAACTTTCCGCAGAGCCAGCACTTCGGTGTTCTTTCGGTGCATTTTGGGTCCTCCGTTCGTTCCTCGGGTTTTGCAAATCTCCGCTGCTTCGCCGGGCACCTTTCAAAATTGTTGGAGGATTTAGCTTTCCGTTTTTCCGCGTATCGTTCTCGCGATTCGGCCGTGGGGTGGCGAGACATCGTCTCGACGGCCTCGATCTCGAGAGCTCTGGTCACGGCGGCTCTTAAAGACGTAAACCCGCCGAGTCGCAGTTCCCGCTGCATAACCGAGCTCGACAATGCCGTTACGAATTGGAACGCGGCTAACTTGTCGCGGGTTTCCACCGGGCATTCGGCGAAAGCGGACTGTGCTAATCGCTCTATTTTTGTGGCGAGCGAGGAGATGCTCTCATCTCATCGCTGTCTATGGCTTTGGAAGAGTACATAGTTCAAATTCGACAGGTTTTTCGCCCCGTAGTGGAATTCCAGCGCGGAAACCAATTCCGCGAAGTTCTCGCATTGAGCTGCGGAGAGCGTCGTAAGGACGCCCCTTGCCGTGCCCCCGAGGGCAGCAATCAAGGCTGTAGCCTTTTTTTTTGGTCATTCCAACCATTCGCGCGCGCGATCGTGTCAAATTGTACCCTGTACTCTTCCCACGAATTATTCCCATAAAAAATTGTCGGTTTCACCGCGTACCCCAAGCTGAGTACGTGTGGTTCCGACACGGGGGTAGCGACGGGCGCACCGACGGGCGTGGGGATATGGGTCGGCGGAACACTATTTAGAAGTGCATTCTCCCCACTCCGAAGGCTCGCGCTGCCACTAACCGAACTATGGTTGTTATGAAACGAAGCGGTTACGACCTGAATTCGTTCCTCCACGTTCGATAGGCGCGCCTCTAAGGCTGCCTGTGTTCGCTGGATCTCTGTGTCCCTCTCTTCCCTGTGACGGTCTTCTCTCTGCCAGCGGGCTTCGTCCTCCCTCCTCTGTTCCCTCATCTGGCCAACGATGCTTAACTGCAGGGAGGTGAAGAGTTCCTGGATAGAGGCATCCCCCGTCGCTGTAGGAGAAGGGTTCGTGGAGGCCGCGGATGCGCGAGTGGGCACCCCACTTCGAGTGGGCATCCCACTTCTGACACCAATGTTACGTTTTCGCGTTGGCATAATATAAGTTTAATGTGTAATAACAGAACGTGAACATTAACAAGGATAATAGTAATTAAATAACAGTAATTAATCAGGTAGAGGTGTTCGGGACTACGTCTGCTCGCAATGGCGTCTGTATCTCAAGTGACAGCTTGACAGGCGATCGATCAGATCGCCTTCTTCTCGCTGTCCCTTGTCTTCGTCGCGAGCACCAGCGGGCCATGGATTCCATCCATAGGGTGCTCGCAACAATACAAAATGATATGAAAATCAATAACAATACAAAGATACGATGAAGGTGATATGCTATGTTAATGGTAATTGTAATATCTTACGATGATTGGCGAGTGGTGATTGTTGATCACTGATTTGAGTAGCACTGAATTAAGGATAAAGAGTCGTTAAGTGACACTAA
Source organism: Andrena marginata (assembly GCA_963932335.1). Lineage (NCBI taxonomy): Eukaryota > Metazoa > Arthropoda > Insecta > Hymenoptera > Andrenidae > Andrena > Andrena marginata. Next base: position 19,738,355 of record OZ010663.1, read on the forward strand.
AATGGATAATGAGATAATGAGTCTCCGGCCTCTCAGGACCTCGTATTTATGTATTTTTACAGGAGTGATGCGGGGGTACGCGCGGTAGAGACCTTGACACATTTCAAAATAAGACGTAGTAGGACTTCCGGGGTTTTTACAAACGGTATGGTTATTAATAGACATATTATGTCACGTACGCCAAATATGCGTCGCAATTAGGTTTCTGGGGTTCTTATGACTGCGAAAGGAGATACTCAACTTGTCGAATGGATTTTGGGTATTTTATAGGAAAAGGGTTAGAGTGGCTTGGACTCTGTGAGTCGTAAAGAGGGGATTGAGACGTGGTCTCGATTTAAGAGGGTTCTGTAACGAGGGGATTGTTTGAATTCGTTTTGGGGAAAGGATTCGTGCCTCATAGGGCGAATAGGGGACGGAGTTTTGTAACGATCATCTCGTGATGGGGACCACTAAGGTACATCATCGAGGTGGAGTTTTGTATCGATCATCTTGTGTTGGTGACCGCTAAGGTACAACATCAAGGTGATCAGCGATTGGGGAGATGGGGTAAGAGTTGAGTTTGAGATTTTTTGTGGAGTGATTTTGAGATTCATGAATAGATTTTGGAATAGGACCGCGCGAAAAATGGTGGGACATCACAGTAACGAAAAGGGAAAGAATGATAATCAAATTCTTGGAAGGGAGAGGATGGTCAAATGAAAAATGGAAAAGGAGAAATTATATGGGGAAGAAGTGTGGACCAAAATAGGGCAGATAAGTAAAGACACCCAAGAACGAGAAAGAGAGATGAAAGTGTAGGAGTCAAAATTCCTAAGAGAATTAAGAGAGGTGGCAAGGAAACCAGGAGATAGGTCGGAATACTTATGTGGGAAAAAGAAAAAAGGAGAATTAGAAACAATAGGAAGATTCATACAGGGTAGTGAAACAAGGGCGTGCAAACATTGGCTAATGAAAGAAGAAAGGGTATGTAGGCATTGTAAGAAAGAGGAAGAAACAGTGAAACACGTGATTCAAGCATGTGAAGTAAGTGGAAAGAGTGGTAGGAATTGGACAGAGGTAATTAGAGGAGAAGGGAAAGACTCGGCTATTCTGCAGGAGATAATAGGGAGATGGAAAAATGGGAAGAACAGGAAAGTGATAAAAGAAGATTATGTAACATATAATAGATTAGGAAACGCTTGTAAAATAGAAAAAATTGTTAAGACACAGCAGAATACATTAGAAGGACAGGACTTACACTGACGCAATCACGGGAATGAAATGGAAAGAGTATATGATCTTTAAATTGTAACACGAAAGTGGGCAATAAATTAAATTATTATATTTTTTCTTTTATATTGTATTTTTATATTTTTATATTTTTATATTTTTATTTTTTATTTTATATTTGTGTATTCTATTTATACTCTATTTTGATATTTTTTCTTCTTATATTGTATTTTTATATTTTTACATTTTATTTTTATTTGATATTTTTATTTCATATTTTTATATTCTATTTGTATTGAGAGAACTCAAAAATGTTGAGAATAGTGCGGTTTAATTAGAGATAAAGAATTGAGGCGATACAATAGATACGTAACACTTTCGGCGAATGTTTTCGAGATATTACTGTTCTGTGTAACTGAGCACTCGGGTCGGTCACGAGAGCGTGAGTGTGTATGAATGTATATGAGGTGTTGTGTGGAAGAGTATGTATGTATGTATGATGTCGCGAAAAGTAAATAGGAAGTCTATCAGCTGTTCGAGAATGTTCAAATTGTCTTGCGATTGATGTGAAGAAGAGAAAAAGAGAAAAAGAGCAAGAAAGAGAAAGAGAAAAAAAAGAGATTGAGAGAGTGAGAAAGAGAGAGAGAGAGAGAGAGAGAGAGAGAGAGAGAGATATATATGGTTCTGCCGAGACACTATTTATATGCGATTTTTATATTTTTTCTTTTTATATTTCTATTTTTTAATTAATGGAACAATATATAATCATTTTACATATATTACAATCTATTTACTTGTCTGTCTCCCTCCTTCTCACCTCACCAATTTCTATCGATTTCGCATAATTCTTTCTATGATTCTCGCCTCCAATTGTAAAGACGACACTACATAATAAGTCGGTGTATTTCAAACTGGACACAGTAACATTTTTATTTAATCTTGAGCTGTGTATAGCCTATGGGTATCCGCGGTTGTATGAAACTGCATATGATGTGTAGATGAAATTTTTAAAATTTTGTTAACGTGCTACAACAGAGCGATGTTGCCTGCGAAACATTGGATGCGCGTCGTGCTGCTAAAATCATATGTGATAGCGAACATTACTGTGTGGATTATCATGTAGATTGCGAACTGTTAGCATGTACCATCAATGATATTCTAGCTGATGCTCGTAGGAAAAAATGTTAAATTATATTCTTTTAATTTTAAATAAAATTTCTTAAACACATTATTTCTCCATTTTATTTATCCATCTTTCTCCTCGCCACCTAATTTTAAGATTCAGCGTTTATTTCGTTCGAACGTTCTTCGCGCCGCCGTAAAAATTACGTCATCCCGCACGGCTGCTCCAGAGGATTTAAATTACTCACGTTCGCGCGATACGCTGCGACGCTTTAAAATTGTTAGCTTTAGAATGTATGTTTGCCACATATTGGTTCGCTACATCGTTGATTAAAAATTATTATTTCTCTGCATTGGAAATAAATGTCTGTTGATATGGAAAAGATTTTTTTCTGCTGACGCTGCGTAATGCTATGATTCGCGCCGTCTTCACGCCGCCAAATGACGGCTGCTCTGGAGGACTCATATTACGCATGCTATCGCGCGATACGCTGCGATGTTAAGATTGAAAATCATTTTGAAAATTTTTAGAACGAAAGCGATTGTACCACTAAGTATTACTCTCTCTTTCTCTCTCGAATTTAGCTTTAAAAGTGATGCTCTGGCTCTTTCCCTCCTCCGAAGACGCGGTGTGCGAAGAAAGCCGACATCATCCGATACAAATAAATTATTATTTCTCTGTGTTGGGGGGAAAATGTCTGTATGTCGCATAATGGTTTGGAAAAACAATTTCGGTGGTCATTCCCTCCCTCGGTTACGTATGAAAAAATTTTCGGGGGTCATTCCCTCCCTCTGTTGAAAGTTTCGGCGGTGGGCTAGGTCTCCACGGCGGCTCGGCCCGGAGTGATCCCCTCCATGATTGTGGCTTCCCCCACTCCGCAGCTCGTGCTCGCGCAACCTGTCTTCCTCTCCCGCTCCCCCCGCACCCATGTTTCCCTCCGCCGCGCTTCCCCGCGCGCCTTCACTCCCCCCCCCGCGCTCCCCTCATTGGCCCGTGGGTTAGAATCCCCCTTGTCTTACTACTCTTTGCGGTATGTAGAAACATTGAAGATCACATAAAACACTTATTTCATGAAGCAGTTCGACGTATAAGTTACCCTGACACGGAAAAAACGGCGAAAAAATCGGTTTTTAATTTTTTTAACTGCGGCGCACCAAATTGAAAAATCTGAAAAAAATTCAAGACAATAGTAACAATGATGCGGACTTACAGTAAAAATATAATTATAGTATCAAGGCTGCTTCGATACAAAACCGGCATTTTTCAACATTTTTTGGCGTTTTGTATTTTTCACAACTTGGTTTTTCAATTTAAAATTCTGACAAGATTCCCTAATATGTGCACCAATAACAGACATGCCTCTGAATTTTTTCAAAATTTTTCATCCGCTGGTATAGGAGATATTCGGCAAAAACCTGATTTTCTATTTTTACCCTTTACTACCCCCCGAGTCGTGATACAACGTTGAAACTTGACAGAAATCATTCTTTTTTTATAAGCTTTCGAATGACCCATCGTGATTTGATCTCGGTTCAGGGGCACATTTGACCATCTTATCCGGCTATACCCTTTAGTAATGTTGGCTGTCTGTTGGAGTAAGTATTGAATTTGTTAAGTCGGGTTTAAGATTGTGTTTTCGTTGTCTCATATGTCATGTATAGTTTCATTGACAAGTTCAGTATTTGCTCTCACAATTTGCATGTGTTTCTTGATTGCATTTTTTTTAAAGTCCGTTATCTTGTGTTTAGAAAAGGTCTAGTAAAATCATCGATTTTCTGTCCATCTTCGGAATCCATTAGCCCCAAGAGTGATTTGCCTATGTAACCTAATCCGTCTATTTGTATCACGATGCTGTATTGTGTTGAGCTTTTTAGTTTGCTGGACGTAGGTACAGAGTTTTGGCGATGCGGTCTACCTTGTGTTGGATTTTCGTGGTGAATGTTTGACAGAATTTCTGTAAGTTGTCGGTACAAGATTTTTACATTGCGCAAGTATATCATATAGTGCAGCTTGGAGGTTTGCTTCGCTTCGGTAGATGTAAGATATGTTTACGTGGAATACTAACTTCCTGCTATCTCGATAAATTTGTAAATCGTCTAGATTTTCGAAGTAAATGCCGGGGTGGTGTTGGATTTCTTTTATAGTGAAATCTGTGTCGTGGGTTGTTCCTCCTGCTTGTAGTATCGTCGTTTGTGGGACAAAAGTCCTGTAAATTATAATGTTGACGTGTAGTCGGTGTTTCGTTTTGTTAGTTGTGAAGTTTTTCCTTGTGCGTGTGCGAGATAAATTTTTGCTAATGTAAGACAGTTTATCTTCTTTGTCTGGTCTTGAGTAGAAGTGAGAAGTGAGGGCAAATGGAACTTGATTTTCTTGGTCGCTTCTTATTTCGTTGTGATTTCCTGGGCAAAGATGTTGATTTTATTAACCATCCCGCGGGAGCTCGCGATGGTTTTGCTGGTACGTTAAGTGAAAGTTCGTTAGTGTTTTCGCGTTTTCGCAGGAGTGTGCATGCGTTGAACGTTCGTTATGTTTTCTAAAGTTTGGTGTTTCCGGCACCGCCGGGTTACATAAACGTCCAGCGTGTGGGCATGCAGGCCTTGTTCGGTGAGTTTTTCGTTACTTATGTTTTGATCGTTTTTCCATTGTTCAAAATTAACTGGTTCTGCGTCTGGTGTTTGTTTTAGTGCGTTATGAAGGTACACATTCGTCGAGCCCGCACGACGGCCTCAGCTTTGGTCCCTTTTTGAGGCCACCCTCGCGGTTCGGGCCCGCTCCGGGACCTCGGCTGTTGTCCCTTTTTAAGGCTGCCCTCGCGGCCGCCTATGAGATCGACGAATATTAACCTGGCTTAATTATTACATTTTCTTTTTGCTTAATCAAAAAAATTTTTTAAATAATAAATCTTTCTCTCTTTTCTGTTTAATCTAATCGTTATGCATTTAACCTATTCTATAATGTGTTTAAGTCGGTTCGCCACAACGCGGATAGTTCGTCGCCCTTTATACTGTAATTATTGTTATCGTACGTGTTTTTAATCGTGTAGGGACCTATCCACATGGGTGTTAGTTTTTGAACATCTGCGTCTTAGCGTCTTGTCGTGCAGTGGCACTTGGTCTCCGAGTTTAGAAGACCTATCCGTGGTTTTCCTGTCGTAGTATTGGAATTAAAATTAAAATAAATTTAATATTGAAATTTATATAAATCCAATAATGAATAACTCTCAATTAATAAAATTACAGAAAATATTGTAAGAAATACAAATTTACTGCGTAAGGAACTTGACTGTGAAATTGACCCAATCGCTCCTAATATTGAATAATTAGAATTTGAAGCCCATCCAACAATTATCACATGGTAAACACCTATTCTTAATAAATATAAAATTCCAATTTTTATTGAATATAGGAAAAAATAATTTATAAATTAAGTCGTTATGTAGACAAATTTATTACATAACTGTAGATAGAAACCAACCTGGCTCACGTCGATCTGAACTCAAATCATATAAGGTATCTTAATTCAACATCGAGGTCGCAATTATCTTCATAAATATAAGTAATCAAACAAAGGTCATAAACAGGACATGGAAGAAAGGGAACTTTCCGGAAGAATGGAAAGAAGGAATAGTAAGTCCTATGTTCAAAAAAGGAAAAAGGGAAATGGTTAAGAACTATAGGGGCATAACTTGGATGGACATGGGTTATGAGATATACGCGGAAATTCTAAAGAGAAGATTAGAAGAACAAATGGAAAATGGGATATTAAATGATATGCAGATGGGATTCGGGAGAAGGAGAGGAACAGTAGACGCAATAGCGGTAGTTAAAACGGCTATAGATATAGAAATCTCAAAAGAAAGAGGGAAGCTGTTTTTCACGGATATGAAGGGTGCATTTCATAGATTGAAAATGGAAGAAATTTGGAAAAGATTTTAGGAAGAAGGAGTAGGCAAACAACTAAGAATAAGGATACAGGAAATGTACAACAGAACTATATGCACTTTAAGAGTGAAGAAGGAACTGATAGGAAAGTTTTTAACAGGAAAGTATGTTAGACAAGGGTGCCCGTTAATCTCGACACTGTTCAATATCGCGTTTGCAGACCTGGAGAAACGAAATGAGCAAAGAACAGGAAGGGGGAGTCGTAATAGGTAGAAGGAAAATTTGAACAATTTCATACGCGGATGATGTTGTGTTAATGGCAAATTATGCATAGGGACTGAAGAATATGATAAAGAGATTCGGGAGATATACAAAGAAGAAAAGCTTGGAGTTAAATGTGCAAAAGTCTAAGATAATGATATGCAAGAATGCAGGTGTCACGTCCTGGTTGGCGAGGTTTAGGACAGTGACATTGTAGGGGGAGTATCGGGAAGTTGAACACGAAACTCTGCTTCGCAGCTCTAAGGGGTAGGTAGGGTTTAGGCACGAAACCCTGTTTCGCTGCGCTAAGGGGTAGCAAGGGCTTAGGCACGAAACCCTATTTCGCTGCTCTAAGGGCTAGCTAGGGCTTAGGCACGAAACCCTGTTTCGCTGCTCTAAGGGCTAGCTAGGGCTTAGGCACGAAACCCTGTTTCGCTGCTCTAAGGGGTGGCACGGGTTTAGGCACGAAACACTATTTCGCTGCTCTAACAAGGAACACTATTCAACTGATGATGGAATCGCGCAGATTTTTTTATATAGATCGAAGGTATATGTTACAGAGGTCACAAAAATGTAAATTAAAGATGCTCCCAAAAGCTGGTCTGACCTTGAAAAAATCAACAAATGTGGAACAGGGGAAAGAAGAAAAATGAGGGAAAGAGAATGACAAAACCGTTTGTTGAAATTTATTTATCTCTATTATATGAAAATACGTTATAGTAAATGAATGATAATAGATTAATGATAGATAACAATTAGAAAAAATTAATGATAATAAATAAAATTAAAGATAATACTATTGAAATCACAACATTGGGTAATTAACCATTACATTTATGAAAATCTTGTCGACAAGAAGCTTTAAAAAAGTGATTGAAGCAATAATAATTTTCACAATGACTGCAACGAGCGAACATTGTTTCTTTCATACCTTGACCAACGAGACAGTCCAAACACTCATAACTTGGCAACGTCTTAAAACAGAACGCAGCTGGTGTTTCAAAAATAACATTGTTTCTTTTGACTGCATAGTTAGCTTTAAACCAAGCATATTTGATCATATGCTTGTATCTTTCAGCTGAAAATTGATAGTGAATTAGGGATTGGAGTTTTATAATATTATTGCGTTGTTGCAGCAAAATGTCAATGCCCATCAGAACGATGTGGTCAGAGATGTATCGAGCAAAAACTTTCCATGGTCGGAAGAAGAACACATCAAGGGGTTGGACAATGCCTATTGTCTTTGGTGGAATTTGTCTCATAGCAATATTCAGCCCTTCTCCCATACCTAGGGAGTTGAATCCAGGCCACATATCATGAATCAGCATTGCTAATTTAGACGATGATTTTTCAATCTCTGGGAAGAATACATCTTCGAACCAGCATGTAATGAGTTCTTTGTTCAGCTTCCCAGATGATGAACACTTCAAATAGATGTTGTCTTTCAGTATAATTTCTGGTCTTGGATTGTCAGGGAAAATTCCGCTACGTTCTTGCAAACAAATAAAAAGAGTAGGGTGCAAGGTTCCATCGATTCGAATAAGTGGTTGTATTGTATACGAATGAGTTGTTGCACCCTCTGACTGGACAATAGTTGTAACTATTGGTGTTCCTTTGTACTCCAGTGTTTTTCCAGTATGCATTTCGTACTGGAATCCGGATTGGTCTGTGTTATAGATAGCGGGATAGAATTTGCCCTTCTCATTACTAATACCTGTGATGAATTGATTTGCTCTGTTTCGTATGTCAAGCTCTTCTCTTGTAAATTTTGGAGTGACGGTTCGGTTGATCTTTCGGCTAACGATGTGATTAATAGTTTTGAATTCATGAAGCCACAAGTTGGAAGCTTTGAAGTTAATAAGTTGAAGAGTTTCATTGATTTCATAAGCCCAAAATCGAAGTTCACGATTATGTACAATATTGTAATTGTGTTTTGCTTCCTCAAATTTGTTCAGAACGTAGTAGTGAATTGTCTTCAGCTTCTCCAAACGAGATCCATGGTTATCCACGTATTTCTGAAAACGTTTGAGCTTGTTCAAGACAGCTGGTTTCGTCGAGCAGTCTTTGAAGATGGCTCGAAATCTGGATTGAGCTCTACCAATTCTCCAGGTTCCATCAACAGCTTTGCAATAGTTAATGACTTTTTGCATTACTTCCAATGACGTCTGTGGCATAAATTTCGCAATTTTCTCTGGGCTTGGCACATATGTTGATCCTCCAGATTGTTGAGATGCAGAGCTGCCAGCTTCACTATCAGATTCTACTAGATCATAAAGTTCCTTTCTTAAGTGGTCCATAATTGCCTTGTCTTCAATGGAAGTGTCGTTATTGAGGATCCAGCGATCCTCAAATTCGAGATCATGGTCTGGTTCAATAACCAAACCTGTAAGAAGCAGTTGTTTGAGATGCGTGGAAAAGTCTCGTTCTTCTTCAGTAACCTCGCTATCTTGAAGATGGGCGAAGCGAGCAGCAAGTAATCTGGTAACGTTTTTGAGATTCATAATGAAGTCTAAAGAATGGCTGATGGCTAGGAACCAACGAGATGATCTTTTTTACCCAAGGAGTCACGAATACAGGAGGATTTTTTTACCCAAGGAGTCACGAATACGAGAAGATGTGTATTTATCTTTTATTGTGGTAGTCGAAAAATAAAAAGGCCAGCCAGTGCTTCGACGATATCGTCTAAACTCTAAACAAAAGTCTAATCAAACTATCGCTTGCACTGGTCATAATACCGCGTCGATATGCTGCTGGACACTATTTTTTACCGATCGGCCACGAGAAAAGTTAAACGAAATTCGTGTATCATGCGATACATAGATGGCATTGTTTTAAATTATCAATTATCAGTTAGAAGAAGATCGCGTATTGTTTCAAATTTAAGAATTAGTAAACAAGTGACTATTCATAGCGACAAACTTTCTCGTAAAAAAAACGTGTCGCAATAAATTAGCCCTCCTTATAAGGTTTCTAAAGTGGTATGTAAATTCCGTATATTCAAATTGTTTTCTTTGTCTTATTTACAACCTACATGATTTTTAAGAAAATTGTATATGCCTTTTCTGGGAATTTATTTTTCAATTAATGTATACATAATCATATATTCGGCAAAAAATAGTGTCGCGCAGTGTGTGATCTGTTGATTAGTGTTCGCAGTGACATGTTTAAACTGTCTCGTTGGTCAAGGTATGAAAGAAACAATGTTCGCTCGTTGTAGTCATTGTGAAAATTATTATTGCTTCAACCACTTTTTTAAAGCTTCTTGTCGACAAGATTATCATAAATGTAATGGTTAATTACCCACTGTTGTGATTTCAATAGTATTATCTTTAATTTTATTTATTATCATTATTTTTTTCTAATTGTTATCTATCATTAATCTATTATCATTCATTTACTGTAACGTATTTTCATATAATAGAGATAAATAAATTTCAACAAACGGTTTTGTCATTCTCTTTCCCTCATTTTTCTTCTTTCCCCTGTTCCACATTTGTTGATTTTTTCAAGGTCAGACCAGCTTTTGGGAGCATCTTTAATTTACATTTTTGTGACCTCTGTAACATATACCTTCGATCTATATAAAAAAATCTGCGCGATTCCACCATCAGTTGAATAGTATTGCTTGTAAGGGGGAAGCAAGGGCTTAGGTACGAAACCCTATTTCGCAGCTCTAATCGACCAAGGAAGGTTGGGAAGTAATCGCGCACCCGAGGGACACCCGTTAGGGTATTCGCGGTTTGTTCTTAGGCCTTGATAATTGGCTTAACTACTGTAACGGGTATACGGAACTCTGAGTGAAAGAAAAGTTGTAAACACTGATAAGAACTCCCGAGGTTCGCGAAGGAAGAACAGCCGTTGCAAGGCCGGTTAGGATTCCTGGTATTCGGAGGACAATTGTGAGAATTCAAACGTTTAAGCAAACCGAACCTCTATTTATTGGGAAGCGAGTGAATAAGCAATGCACTATTAGTGCGATAGCAAGTTACATAGTAATAATGCGTGTACATCAAGCATTGGCACAAAACATTTATATAACGGTGGTTCCAAATATAAACATAAGATGAATTAGTATTAATGATAACAAGTTAATATTAAGCAATAATATAATTAGGCGGTAATATAAGCAATAGACACAATATATAGCAAAGAGCGTAAGCAAAACTAAACGATATGAGTGCAGTTAAACGACATACATATAAGGTAATAAGCGTGATTAAATATAAAGCAATAAGTATAACAAAAGAAGACAATATAAAGCGAAACGTAAGCAAATAAATGATATAAATGCAAATAAACAAAGAGAATAAATGTAAAGCAATAATCGCAAACAAAAGAAAACAATATAAAGCGAAGAGATAGTATAATGTGCGCTTACAGTGATGTAGGGTTGTGATTCTTTCTGGGAACGTTGCACTGAAGCGAATTCTTAGTGATAGGATTAACGGTTGTTGCCGAACTAACAGAACCAACTGGACTGATTGTGAGCATCTGCGGTCCATGCGGCGTTGGTATTTATGTCGGTATGTGGGGGGGAATTTGCTGTATGCGTGATGATTCATCCTTAAAATATGTGTTATGTAATCGGCGCGTATTGATAACTCATGCGTAAGGTATGTGTCGTTATGGCATATTTCGGGGCTTTGAAAAGGGAATACTCTACCTGTTGGATGGGTTTGGAGGATTTTGATTGGGGAGGTTTGAAATGTGGAGGTTTGAATAGGTTTGTTGTAGAGCCCTCTCTAGGGCTGAATACCTTGACGCGGTGAGAGGGCAGTAGGGCGGTGGCTATGCCGCCTGTCGGGCGATGCGAAGGGGACTAGTCCCCTCCGTACCGGCCGGCAGGGGGTGCGGCCGCTCTAGCCAAAATTCAGCCACCCCATGGAACACGTACACGCGTCGCGGGTCCGAGGATTCGCCGGTGGTTCCCTCCCGCTCCCTCGCTTCGGCGAGGGGGCGGGTGGGGCCCTCCGGCCTGGCCTCGGACCGGCGACACACACACACTGACACCTCAAACACTTACACATCCTTTCCCTTTTTTGACGAGTCTGGAGAAAATCCGCTGGGCGGTAGGGCCGTCGCCCTTAAGACACTTATATGATATGACAGAGAAAAGAGTAGCCTCGGAAACCACGCCGCTACCGGGGGGTTATCGCCCGGCTCAACTTGGCCCCGTCAGCAGCCAAGTTGAAGTAGGAATGACTGATGACGTCGAGCTGGTGCCTCGGGCCGGCGTCACTGGTGTCGGGGAGGGCATGTTGCCGCCCCGCTCAGAAACAACTACAGAAGCAGACCTGGCTTTTACCAAAGGACACGACTTTGGGACGAACGTGGACACGGACGACGACGAGTGGATGGACCACGAACGAGGGGGCGGCACTCCAGCCGTTTCCCTCAGCGGACTCCACCACGATTCGTCGGAGAGCGGCTCGTACGCGGGCGGGGAGGCGCTCCATGCCTCTTCGTCGCTGCCGAAGCGCCGTGCGAAGAGGACGACGAGGGAGGCTACAGCGGCGGCACCGGCCACCACCAGAGGTGTGCCGCGCATCACGGCCATCGAGACCGTACCCTCCCGGGGGATCACAGGGATCCGGGACCTCCTCAGTCTGGGAGGAGAGGTAGCGGAGCTGCTGGGGCGGCTGGACCCGGGTGCGGTCTTCGTCGGCGCGTCACCGTTTCGGCGATCGTCGGCGGGATCGTTGGGATCGGACGTCGCGGCGGTGCGCGCGACGCCGGCGACGGACCGGGGAGCCCGCGTGCTCCTCGCGCGATGTGACGCGCTCGTCCCGGACGGCGAGTGCGTCATCGCCTCCTCGGACGAGGAGACGTCGCGGGTGGGCTCCATGATGGAACCCACCATACCTGGCACTACCGGGAGGAGGGTGCTGTCGCGAGACGTCGGGGCGGCCGAGGCCATGGAGGTCGACGCCCCGGCCAACGAAGGATCGAGCGGCGGCGGGCTCCTGCCGAACGAGACCAGGGGGGGAGGAAACCGGGGCGCGCGCCAGAATATAGTCCGATTCGGACGCGGGCGGCGCCCCGCCCCCCGGAGAAGCAGAAGATGCCCTCGACCTCGACGCCCCCCTGCCGTCGTCTGACGGCGGAACGGACACGGGGGGAAGGCCGGGATTCGTCTCGGGCAAAAGAGGGAGGAAGCCCGGGATCTGGACAGACCCGGCCAGGCTCGGCCCTGGCATCAAGGCCCCCCCGAGCCGTACCGGCCTCCGCGACTGGGTGGAGAACTTGCCCGCCGGCGGTCTTCAAAAGACCGTCCAGCGGGAGCTGGACGGGGTGGCGGCGGTGGTGAGCGCGATTACCAAGATGCGCACCGTCGACAAGCGCGCCATACGGGTCGCGCTGCGCCGCGCGTCCGCGCTGGCGTCGGAGGCGGTTGGGAGGGCCGAGAGGGGCCTCAACCCCAACGGACCGGCGAGGGAGGTCGTAATCCGTCAGGGGGCGTGGGAGAAGCGGGCCCAAAAACTGGAGACCGAGGTCCGCCTCCTGACGGAGCGGGCCCTCGCGGCCGGGGACTCGTTCCGTGACCGCGACAGGGGGTTGGAGATCCTCCGGGGGAGGTGCGCGCGCCTGGAGGCGCGTGCTGGTGGCCGAGACGGGTCCGAGGGAGGCAGTACTGCCTGCCCCCGGTCCGGGCGCGCCGCCATCGCCATCAACATCCTCCGCTCGGGGGGTGGAGGGGGGGCGTTGCCCTCCTCTGCGAGCCCCCGGATGGACTCCACCACCCTGGAGGAGATCGTCCCCGGCCCATCATCGGCGGCGCGGCCCAGCCCTCTGCGCGACATGACCGTCACGGCTGGCCGCGCGGCGAAGAAAAGGAGGACGGAGGGGGCCTCTCCCCCGAGCGGGAGTCCGGCGCCGGACGGGGTCGATGCGAGACCGGGCCCCGCGCCGTGGGAGTCGGCTATCGAGCGGCGCCTAGAGGATATGGAGAGGCGCTTCGAGGGGCGCCTCCGCTCGCTCGGCAAAGTTTTGGCGAGAGAGGGGCCGGCGTCCTGGGCGAAGATAGGCCAAGACGGCCCCGCAGCGGACGCCGCAACAAGACCTGCGGCCCCGATCCAGCTGGGAGCAGCAACGAAGAGGAGGCTGCAGAAGAGGAGGGAGGCAGTCCGGGGGAGAGCCGTCGGCGCGGCCGCCGGGGGCTTCTCCTTTCGGGGTCCGGGCCCGGGCTCGTGCGCTGGCGTGGCGTCGGGGAGGGTGGTTTTACCCCCCGCGCCCGCTGCGTCGGCGGGGCCCGGAGGCAGCGGGCCCGCGGCGGCGCTCAAGATCCCCCCGCTAATGGTGGCACCGCCACCGCGCGGGTCGGCCACGGATAAAGGGGCCCCGATATTCAGGGCCCCGGGCCCGAGGGCGAAGCCGAAGAAGCACTTGCGCCGGGCCGCAGGGGCTGCTAAGCAGCCAGCCGTGGCCGTTGGGCCTGGCGCCGGGGTGAAGGGGACGCCGCCCGACCCTACCACCGCCGCCGCACCGGTCAACGCCACACTGCCACACCCACCCTCAACCCCTGGAGCCCCGGCTGCGGCTCCGGGCACGTGGGCCCAATTGGTGGGCAGGAGAGAGAAGAGGAGGGCCCAGGTGGCGGCCAAGAAGAGGAGCCAAGCGACGGCAGGGGGAGGACCTGCAGGGACGCCGGCTCCAGAGAGGAAAAACGCTCCCGGAGGGAAGATCCCGGTCGCGATCCCGCGCGCCCCCAGAGCCGCGGCGGTGACAATCACCGCCCCGGAGGGGCAGGAGAAAGAGTTCTCCGCGCGGGTCGCCGGCGCGATGAAGGCGATCAAGGTCGCCGACCTCGGCATAACAGCTATTAAGCCGAGGCGCGCCGTCACCGGGGGCCTCGTGTTCGAGATACCGGGAGCACGGAGCTCGGCCAAAGCTGTCGCGCTTAAAACGCAGCTCGAGGGGCAGCTCGGGGGCACGAGAATCGTGGTACGGTGCCCCCAGAAGATGGCCGAGCTCAGGCTGCACGGCCTGACGGAGCTGGCGTCCCCCGACGACATAAGGGAGGCCATCGCGTCCCCCGGCGACTGTGTGCCGGGGGATGTCACCGTGGGGGTTAGGCGGACCGATGCCGCCGGCCTCTACTCCTGCTGGGTCCGCGCGCCCGCGGCGGCGGCCGCCCGCGTGGCGAGGGCTGCGACCCTCGTCATCAACATGCTAGCGGTCCGCGTTGTCCCGCTGCCACAGAGGAGGCTGCAGTGTGTCCGCTGCTTGGAGTTCGGGCACGTGCGAAACAAATGCACGAGCCTGACGAGCAGGGGCCTCCTCTGCTTTCGGTGCGGAGACGAGGGGCACAAAGCACGAGAGTGCACCGCCGCCCCCAAATGCCCGCTCTGCACCAAAGCGGGCCTCCGCGGGGACCACCGGATGGGTGGCCCCGCGTGCAAACCACCGGCGAGGGCCCAGCGGGGGAGTAGAAGAGGAGGGGCCGCGAGGCCGGCGGCCCCGGTGACGCCCGCCGCGGCGCCGCCCACGAGGACAACGAGGGAGGAGGCAGCGGCAGCAACAACTGCGCCAGTGCCGCCCCGGGACACACAGCCGTCCCCGACGAGTCCCCCGATAGCCGGGCCGGAGGCAATGGAGACCGTAGCCTTGGTCTCCGCCGCGACCTGCCCCGGAAAGCGGAAGGACCGCGAAGACACGGACTCGCCGTCCGACGACCCCCCGTCACCATCACCTGGGGGGTCCCCAAGGGCGGCGAGGAAGAAGAAGGGAAGAAAGGGGGGGGCAGCCCAGTGCCCCCAGATGACCCCCTTCCCAGCGAGTCCTTCCCCGAGGCGGGGGAGGGCCCATCCGTGGAGTTGGCTAGGATCGAGGCGGTGACCAATGACGAGGCGAGAGCGTGGCTGCACTCGGTCCGAATGTCATCCCGGGGCGGACTGGCACAGCTAGGAAATAAAGAAGAAGGAGTCTGTACCCCCACAACATCCGGGGAAGCAGCCCGACTCGAGCGGTTTCCGGAGGAGGCCGGCGCGACTGAACCATCGTAATGCCGCGCGGCCCTTCGATCCTGCTCGCAAATCTAAACCACTCCATGCGAGCGCACGACCTGCTGGAGCAGGCCCGCTTGGAGTTGGGAGTCGGGCTGATCATCGCCACCGAGCCGTATCCGCTGGGGGACCGAACTAATCGGTCCACAAACCCGGATCGGCAGGTGGCGATGATGTGGGAGAATAGGAGAGGTTCCCCGTCGTGCGTGGTCGCCCAGCACGGGCGGGGATGGACAGCGGTAAGGTGGGTGGAATTCCTCGCGGTGGGGTGTTATATAGCGCCGAGATATTCCAGCCCGGAGTTCAGCGATCGGCTAAACGAGCTGGGGGCGTTTCTAGCCCCCCACAGAGCTCAGCCGATAGTCCTGGGAGGGGACTTCAACGCCCACGCTGTCGAGTGGGGTGCTCCCAGGACGGACTCTCGGGGCGAGGCGCTGCTCGAGTGGGCAGAGGCAATGGGGTTCACGATCAAGAACCCCTATGCAGTCACGACGTTTCGCGGTGGGCGGGGCGAGTCTGTTATAGACTTGTTCTGGGTAAACCCCGCGGCCGCGGCTATAACGTCGGACTGCCGGGTGGTGGAGGAAGCAGAGCCGGGATCTGACCACATGTACGTGATCCTGGCCACCTCCACTGTCCAGCTTCCCACTCGGGCCGGAAAGCACCCACCGCGCTGGGCGCTCAAGCACTTGGATGCTGGCGAGGCCCAACTCGCGTCCTCCGTGGTCGCCTGGCCGCCTTTGCCTGCCGACCTGCTGGACGACCCTAATGCCGGCGCCCTATGGTTCCGCGGCGCGTTGCAGAGTATCTGCGACGCAACCATGCCGCGGACCGGGCCGCCGAGCGGGGGTCGGAAAGCGGTGTATTGGTGGTCCAACGACATCGCGGACCTTCGGGCGACAAGTATCGTCGCCCGCCGCCGCTACACCAACGCCCGTCGACGCGACCGTCGGCGGGTGTCGAGCTCCGGGTAGCCATCGCTCGGGCCAAAAACCGTTCGGCGGAAGAATTCGTCGCGACCCTCAACGAGGACCCTTGGGGGCGTCCATATAAGGCCGTGTCCATAAAGCTCGGACCTTGGGCGCCCCCCGCTACAGAGGGCCTCGATCCCCGGTTCCTTACAACCATCCTGTCGGCACTTTTTCCTCCTCCCCCGGTTGCGGGAGAGGACGGTGCCGACGAAACCGGGGACCCATGGTTGAGCGGGGACGTCAGCCCATCCGACGTCCCCGAGGTCAGCGATGAGGAGCTCGCTTCCTCGGTGACGCGTATGCGCACCAGGAACACGGCTCCGGGGCCGGACGGTGTGCCCGGGCGTGTTTGGGTCTGCGCCATGAGCGCCCTAGGAGACGGCCTCAGGCGGCTGTTCAACGCCGTCCTGAGAACCGGGATATTCCCCCCACCGCGGAAAAAAGCGAGGCCGATCCTGCTGCGAAAGCCCGGAAGGCCCGCAGAGTCGCCCTCGGCCTACAGGCCGATATGCCTGCTGGACGAGGCGGGCAAGCTCTTGGAGCGTATTATAGTTGCCCGCCTCAACGTCCACCTCGGATCCGCGGACTCGGACCTCTCCGACCGCCAGTTTGGCTTCAGACGGCAGCGATCGACCATAGACGCCATCCAGCTGGTCCGGTCGCTGTCGCGCCAGGCGGTCGAGGGAGGCGGTGTCAGCGTGGCGGTGTCCCTAGACATCGCCAACGCGTTTAACACCGTCTCCTGGGCGGCGATTGAGCGGGGACTTCTATTCCATCGTGTCCCGCTCTATTTACGCCGCCTGGTCCGAGACTATCTCCGCGGCCGGGAGGCGTCCTACGTCGGTCGTGACGGGGACGGGGCGATTCACGTGCACGGCAGTGTGCCACAGGGGTCCGTCTTGGGGCCCCTTTTGTGGAACGTGGCATACGACGCGGTGTTGCGGGTCGATATGCCATCGCCGCGTGTCTCGTTGGTATGTTACGCCGACGACACGCTGGTGGTGGCCTCCGGGCAGCGGTGGGGATCGGCCATCAGCCTCGCCGAAGAGGCACTGCGACGTGTCGTTTCCTCGATCGGGACGCTTGGTCTGCGAGTTGCCCTGGCCAAAACAGAGGCGGTATGGCTCGCAGACAGAGTTGGGAGTGGTTCCCAACGGAGCGTCCCTTAGGATTGGGGATGTCTGTATCAGGGTCGGTAGGTCGATGAAGTATCTCGGCCTGACCCTGGATACCTACTGGCGATTTACGCACCACTTCAAAACCCTCGCCCCCAGGTTGGAGAAACAAGTGTTCGCACTCGCGCGAATTATGCCCAACCTGGGGGGTCCACAGGAGGGCGTTCGGCGACTATATGTGACGGTCGTCCGGTCCATGGCACTCTACGGAGCCCCTGTATGGGCCGGCGACCTGGAGGGCTGCCGCATAGGGCGGGACCTACTTGCTAGGATCCATCGCCGCGCAGTCCTCCGAGCCGTGCGAGCTTACCGCACGGTGTCACACGCCGAACTGTCCGCGCTGGGCGCGCCCCCCCCCCCCCATTCCATCTGCTCGCGGAGATGGAGGCGGAAGTCTATTCCGCCGTCCAAGATCTCCGCGCAGCTAGGGACGCGGCACCGGCCGACGAACAAGAAGTGGCGAGAGGCCAGGCCCGGCAGCGCATGGAAGCCAAGTGGCTCGCGTGGTTGTCCCTCCCAGAACATCGGGAGGAACGCGTTGTCGGGGCGCTCCTGCCCATACTACACAAATGGGCGGGGCGTAGGTATGGCAGGCTAACCTTCCGCCTGACACAGATCATCACCGGAGTGGGATGCTTCCGGGGGTATCTGTGTCGCATAGGGCGAGAGGGGTCGTCGCGGTGCCTCAGCTGCGACTCGGGCGACGAGGACACGGCAGGGCACACCCTGGCAGTCTGCCAGGAGTGGCTCGACGATCGCCGTGTCCTAGAGTCGCAGCTGGGCCCGGTTCTCTCGCTACCGGCAGTCGTGCGCCGGATGGCGGGGGACCGGGCGAGTTGGAGGGCGATGTCCTTCTTCGCCGAGGTGATTATGGAGGAGAAGGAGCAGGCGGAGAGTGACAGGGAGCGGACCGGTCACCCGTCGCGTCTCGCGGCCGCGGGACGTCGGCGGGTGCGACGTAGATGACACGGGGCCGGGGGACGTCGCGAGGCGGCGCAATAACATCAGCGCCGCCTGCTCCCCCGCAGGCCCTAGTCCGCTCCCACGCCCGGTGTGGGAAAGAGAGGGAGGGGCAGGGCCCCTAGCCGCGACTCCCCCCCTGTGAGAGAGGGGGGCGTCGAAGTCGCGGAGCAGCAAGGGGTGGCCACCAAACATCAAGAGCCACCCCCTCAACGACAAATGCCGTCGCGGCGGCGTCGTGGCAGGACGCCACGTGCCGCGACGGCGTCGTTAACCGGGGAGGCGGCGCGCTACATGCCGCCTCCCCAGACGAGCGGTTGAACTCGGGGGGACCTATACGGCGGCCGCAACAAACAAAAAAGGCCGCCGTCGCCCCCCGCCCGGTCCGGCGCTAGATTTTATCGGGCCGGGTAGCAGGTCGACCGCGGGGGTCGTGGGGCGGGGAGTTTCGGGGCACACGACCCCCACAAAGTGGCGGCGCGGACGTGTGGTCCGTCGCGCGTCGCCGGAGCTGGACAACAGGGGGGGGAGGAGCAGTCATTCCTCACCCCGAGACGTCCCCAAGTCTGGGGTTGTCTGCGCGGAGTCGCACAATAGCGCAGGGGGGGGGCGGGCAAGCGAACGAATCGCTAGCTTGATCTCGCACAAATTCCCGTCCCCCAGGCGCGCGGCTCCGCGCACGAGGCAGACCACCCAGGAGGTTTTAGTGGGTTCGAGTCCCACATAATCCCCACGCCCCCGCGTGGGGATTTCCTCCTGGCCAAAAAAAAAAAAAAAAAAAGGTTTGTTGTAGAGAGGGGTCTCGAGTTAAAGGAGTTTTGGCGAGAGACTTGTCAAAGGTTTTGAATGTGGGAAGAGTTTGCGCCTCGAAGGCCGAAGAGGAGAAGAGGATTTCAGATTTGATCATCTGGAGATAGGGACCGCCAAGGTACGTCGTCCAGACAACCCGGTGGTTGGGGAAAGGGTTAAGAATTGAGGGTTCATAGGTAGTTGTGGGGTTGTGAGAGAATTTATATGGAAGATGCTAATTAGGACCGCGCGAAAAATAGTGGGACGTCACACAGGAAGAAGAAGAAAAGATTCCGTTGGAATGAAGAGGAAATTGGTAGAGGAAGAGAAGTGGAATATTTATGTTATACAGTGAGAGAGAGAACAATGAGGATAAACGATACTAGGAAATGTATGGGGGGATTGGAGAGAGATTATTCAGAAATGACTTTGAAAGAAGAATGAAACTGTTTGATGCCCTAGTTAGAAGCACCGTGGCGTATGGGGTAGAGATATGGGGATGGAGAAGGTATGAGGAAATAGAAAAATTGCAGGCGAAATACATACGGTGTATAATGAAATTGGAGAGGTCAACACCAACATACTGGTTGTTCAAAGAAACAGGAAGAGATGACATAGCAATTAAAATGGGAGTGTTACATGGGCCCTTCAGGTCCATCCCGTGCTTGCTGTCCTCGCGTCGTTTTCTTTCGGGAAGGTGATTCAGCGGGATCGCCTCGCGTGTAGAAATCACGTTGTGCTCAGCACGTGGCAACAGCGGTAGGGACAACGACCGCGCTCGGCCCGGGCCCCGATTATTTCGCAATAATCGACGAATTAGCGAAGCAAGCAACAGCTGCCGACGGGGCAGTTTCCCCCATTCCTGGGGACTGTCCGAGTTTCGGCCCGCGATCGAGAGCCGCGGAAGATAGATTCGTTTTTGAGAGCTCGTGCTTGGAAGTTGCGACGAGCCAGCGGGCCGTCTAGACTTCGCGACCTCGCCTCCACGTAGATACCGCTACACCCGTCCGGACGGTCGAGATCAGCCCTGGGTAACTCCTTCCGATATACCGCGAACGGCCTAGCCGGGAGAGCCCTTGCGCGCGATATGAACCGCCGTTGATTCCGCGACGACGTGTGACGGAACGAGACAGATAGAAACGACGGACTCCGACTTCGTCGACACCCGAGAGCACAGCGAGCGACCACGACCTGCGCTAGGTTGAGCGACCTAAAGAGCGTACGAAACGATAGACGGCAAGCGTGCCGACACCCGAGCGCACAGCGATAACAGGGGCGGAGCGCCGTCCCTAGGGTATGTTCTAACTATTACTTTAATCTTTTCGTCAAGAATATATTTTACTCCATTGTTTTTCCCTTGAATTCCGTGTAACCATTGATTCAACCCCCTTTACTCCTTATCCTTCATGGTAAGTATAGTCAAGGCGTGCTTTAGCACGTCGACAGAGCGACGAACCCCGTGGATCATCCTAGTCGCTCAGGGCGATTCACAGAAGTCCCTTCAGGACGTAACAGGAGTAAGGGCAATGAAGTTTGAACAGAGGCTAATAAATTCGGAAAAAGGATCGATAAGATATGAATGTGAGGGAAGACTAATGAAAGGAAATGAAATAACAAAAAGGGAAGGAATGAGAATCAAATTCTTGGAAGAGAGAGGATGGTCAAATGAAAAATGGAAAAGGAGAAATTAAATGGGGAGTAAGTGTGGTCCAAAATAGGGGAGATAAGTAAAGACACCCAAGAACAAGAAAGAGAGATGAAAGTATAGGAGTCAAAGTTCCCAAGAGAATTAAGATAGGTGGCAAGGAAACCAGGAGATAGGCCGGAATATTTATGGAGGAAGAAGAAAAAAGGAGAATTAGAAAGGATAGGAAGATTCATACAGGGTAGTGAAACAAGGGCATGCAAATATTGGCTAATGAAAGAAGAAAGGGTATGTAGGCATTGTAAGAAAGAGGAAGAAACAGTGAAACACGTGATTGAAGCATGTGAAGTAAGTGGAAAGAGTGGCAGGAATTGGACAGAGGTAATTAGAGGAGAAGGGAAAGACTTGGCTATTCTGCAGGAGATAATAGGGAGAAGGAAAAGATGGGAAGAACAGGAAAGTGATAAAAGAAGATTATGTAACATATAATAAATTAGGAAACACTTGTAAAACAGAAAAAATTGTTAAGACACAGCAGGATACATTAGAAGGGTAGGACACTGACGCAATCACGGGAATGAAATGGAAAGAATATATGATTGTTAAATTGTAACACAAAAGTGGGCAATAAATTAATTTATTATTATTATATTTTTTCTTTTATATTGTATTTTTATATTTTTATATTTTTATATTTTTATTTTTCATTTTATATTTGTATATTCTAGAAATAAGTAGTTGGCCCATCAGTGGATGGGCACGGATCCCCCTTTGTCGAGTGCACACCACACACCGCAGGATGTGAGACTTCACTGGCACTCGTCCTCCGATGATCCAATAGCTGTGTCTGATGTGAGCGAGGGTGAGCTGGCTTCCTCCATGGGAAGTTTGTCGATGAGCATGGTCTACAATCAGATCCGAAAGGCGTGAGTGGCGAGGTAAGATTGCTGGTTGCTTGCTTTCATAAGTCATGTGTGCATTGTTGAGTCGGCCTCCGACTCGAATGACTCCTTGTTCATCGATGAATGCCGTGAGCCGATTGAAGACATGGGATGATGGTAATACCGAACCTGAGCTGAGAACCTTGAGCTCAATGGAGAAGTAGGCTGCTTGTGTAGCCTTTACCCAAAAGAGTCTGGCCCACTCCAGGTCGATTGGTGATAATGCGATGATTGGTAATGAAAGAGGTGTTTTTTTCAACCTTGAAACAAATCTGTAACAAACTGAAGTGATACGAAGAAGCTTGTTGAGGGATGAGTATTTGTAAATGAGGTCACAGTGATATTCGATCTTGTGAACGTTGAGCAGATGTGAAATTCCTGGACGAGCCTCCTGTGCACTGGAGTCGTCCTTGAGTGTTGGTTGTGATGGCCATGATTCACTGGGTTGCTTGATCCATGGTGGTCCCGTCCACCATAGTTCGTGATGTTCAAGCTGAGCTGTTGTTAAGCCTCGTGATGCGCAGTCAACTGGGTTTGAATTCCCAGCAACATGTCTCCAGTGAGCATCTTGGATGATCTCTTGAATTTGGGAGACACGATTCCTTACGTAATCTTTCCAGCGTGATGCGTGAGATTTGATCCATGTTAGTATCACTTGAGAGTCCGTCCACAGATGAATTGTAGCAATGTTGAGCTGAAGAGTAGCTTGAACATATTTTGTGAGCTTTGCAAGCATTAATGCTGCAGTAAGCTCGAGCCTTGGGATTGTGAGCTTCTTGAGCGGTGCTACCTTTGTCTTGGAGCACACTAGTGTCGACACCTTGTGATTTGTGGACGGTGATGTGACGGTAAGGTAAATTACCGCTGCCATGCAATTTACTAGTTGAGAGGCATCAGAGAATCCATGTAGTTCCATTGTTGAGTTGCTGAGGGTGTTGAACCACCTTGGAGTTGAGAGCCTGGCCAGGCCTTGAAGATCTTCTCTGATGGTGAGCCAGTTGGATGTGACTTGGGATGGCAGTGAATCATCCCAACTGAGTTTGTGCAGCCACAACTCTTGCAAGAGTGTTTTTGCCCGAATTATGACTGGTGATAGAAAACCGAGTGGGTCAAAAATTTGTGCCACTTCTGAAAGAACGAGGCGCTTTGTGAATATTGAATTTGAGCTTGATCTTGCTGAGAATGAAAAGTTATCATTGATAACATTCCACTGTAATCCGAGGATCATGGTATTGCAGTCGTCTAGTGATATAATTGAATCTTGAGCTCGCATGTTGAAAGAAATCGAGTCAGGCAACGGAGGGTAGGTTGAATGCCATTTCGCTAGTGGAAAGCCTCCCGCGTTGCACAGGTCATTTAATTGTTGAGCTATTGTGATGAGTGTCTCACCTGTGTCAGCATCGCCAAAGATGTCGTCTACATATCTGGCATGAGTGATTGATGGTACTGCCAGTTGAAAGGGGTGGCCTTCGTCTTCCACTAATTGCAGTAGTGCTCTGACAGCCAGGAATGGAGCAACCTTAGTCCCATATGTGACTGTGGTGAGCTTGTAGGGCATCTCCCTTGACTCTTCATCAATCCACAGCACCCTTTGGAGATCTTGATCATCTTTGTCACGTCCGTAGCGAAGATGTCCTTGTGCTGGCGAATCCACAACAGCACGTCGGTGATGTTGAGCCGGAGATTAGCACCCGTGTGCATGAGGTCGTTGATCGAGTGCCCAGATGTAGTCGGGCTCGATCCATTGAAGACAACCCTCAACTTTGTTGATTGGCTGTCTGGCTTCAGCACTCCGTGATGTGGGAGATAGAAGATCGAATGAGTATTAGGTGATATGGATGGTGCTCTTACCATATGCTGAAGCTCCGAGTATTCCTCCATGAATCGTTGATAAAGATCACGATACTTGGTGTTCTTGTTGAGTTTGTTGATAGTGCGCTTCAAACAGGCATGGGCTGTTTGATATGAGTTGCCTAGCAACTTTGGTGATGACTTGAGTGGGATGCGAACGACGTATCTTCCTGTCGAATCACGAGTGTGTGTCGATCGAAAGTGATCCTCACATTCTTGTTCTTCAGGATTGAGTTGAGTAGGTGCATCCGTTGGGAGTTCTTCTTGGATCCAAAACTTGGTCAGTAGGTCTTGAAGATCGTTGTCCTTGTGCTGCACTACGGCACAGTGATGCAAGGTTTTGAGTTGATTTGAATCAACTGTGATTGGTCCAAGAACGAGCCACCCAAAGATGGATAACTGAGCGATTGGCATCGAAGAGTCGCCCCTGGCAATGTTGGGCTTGATTATTGGTCCATATGTGTCTGCACCGATGACAATGTCGATGGGTCTTGAGGTGAGAAAGTCTGGATCGGCCAATTGAATGCCGTTGAGGTGTGGCCACTCTTGCTTCGGTGCTTCCACAAATGGTAAATTTGACGTCAATGCTCTGAGTATGTGAGCTTGAATGAGTACAGTTGCTGGGTTGTGATTTGAGCGGAGTGTCGTTAGTACAACTCCACGAGTTTGAGTAGCTTTGTTGCCTCCAATGCCGAAGATTGTGACAGTTGACTGGATGCGTTGGAGCTTGAGTTGAGTGACGAGCTCCTCCTTGATGAAAGTCAGTTCTGAACCGGTGTCAATGAGTAATCGAACTGGGAGGGAAGTCACTGGTGAAATCAGCTGAGCGTTGGCTGTCGCTAGCAGCGTGATGGATGAGCTTGAGGTGCGAATGGCGGCAGGGTGAGCTTGAGCGTGATGACCTGTTGATCTGGAGCGATGGGTTAGCTCAGGTGAGAGTGATGGTGAGTTGACGACTGTACCGATACTTCAATCCTTTTGAGGTTGAGCTGCGGCTTGACTATTGGAGAATGATTCCGCTTTGTCCGGAGCAGAAGTCTGAGTTGCTCTTGTAGTAGGCAGGTGTAACATCGTGTGGTGATGTGCTCTACACGTTTTGCAATTGAGCGCTGACTTGCAGTCCTCCAATTTGTGTCTGCCACAACAATTGCGGCAGAGGGTGAGCTTCGTGATGAGGCTGCGGCGTGCCTCGATTGACAGCTCCCTGAACCGGGGGCACATCACAATGTAGTGCTCCCCTTTGCAGCAGTCACAGGGGTATTTGGTTGATAACTTCGAGGCAGGCTGCGCAGCTGCATGAGCGTTGGATCTCCGGAAACTTGAGCGGTTGAGTTCCTTGACTGAGGTGGGTGGCTTCTTGCTGGATGAGGCCTGATCTTCTGCCTCCATCCTCTCCAGCGCAGTGATCTTGGATTTAATGAATTCCTCCAGCTGTTCGAAGGGAGGGAACTCCTTGGATGAGCCCACAAGCGTCTCCCACGCTTCCCGAGTCACCTTGTCGAGGCAGCTTACCACTTGATGAACCATCAGGCAGTTCTCCATATCCTTGACAGCGTCCAAGGCCTTGAGCGTCTTTCTGATTTTGACAGCTGAAGTGATGAGTCCAGTCAGTGTAGCAGCACTTCTAGATTTGATGGGCTGCTGATTGAGGAGCTTATTGAGCTGCTCCTGGATGAGCACGCGTTTATTTGAGAACTTGCTGGTGAGCTCATCCCAGCATGATTCAAATGATGACCCTGTGATCGGGTAAGTGTGGACGAGTTCTCTCGGCTCTCCCCCGAGACTTGACCTCAGATAATTGAGGCGATCAATTTCCATCAATCTGGAGTCGTTGATGATGAGCGATGTAAACAGCTCAGAGTATGCCGGCCACTCCGTATAGTTGCCAGAGAAAGTTGGTAACGGTATGTCTGGCAACTTTGTGGCACGTGAGCCTGATGACTGAGAGGCGGTGGGTCTGGAGGCCACAATGGCGGCTACATCTTCTTGGAGTCGATTGAGTGAGATTTTCAAAGTCCACATCAATTGTTGTTCCTCAGCTGCTACCTCCTTGTCAAAATAGTCATGATTGTGGTGCTTTGACGGCCACACCGTCTCCAAGTACTCGTGCTCCTTGCAGAAGGTGGAGTGCATCTCGTCGATTTGGCCGCTGATGAGGTTAAGCTCGTTGAGGGAGGTTGAATGAGCATGACTTGGGAGTTGAGTACGAAGGTTCGTGAGTGCCTTGACACGACCCACCTGACTTCTTGTTTTGAGGATGAGCTGAACGGGTATTGAGACTGGAGACGGTGATCTTTTCTGCGATTTATCGCTGCTCTGAGAGGTTGCAGCATTTTCCATGGGCACTGTGAGCGAGACTGATGACTTTTCCTCCTTCTTTTTGGACTCGTCGCCAGTCATGGTGATTGCGATGAGCTTGAGCTTGTGAGATTAGATGAGCACAGCACTGAATCACTTCACTTTCACCGTCACTCCGGCTCGAAGGACCAAAAATGTTTGAAATCAAGGTGAATGAGCGCACTGGTAGAAAGTGAGGTTAGCTTGACGGTGAGAAAGTTAAAGTCGAAATACAGCCCTTGAAATGATCGTTGTCAGTTTATTAAAATGTTAAGCGTCGCGAATGTTTTTTGCAAAAGCACAAGCGATGAGCGTGAGGCGATTAGCAACGAGCTATTGAGCACGTGGTTAACCTCGCGGAGACCGGCGCTGCGATTCTCACGCGAGAGAACTCCACGATATTCAAGATGATAAGAGCGTTGAGACAAGAAAAGCGTTAGGATTAGCTGAGCGAATGTGATACAAAGAGTATGAAAGCAAGTGAACACAATGTTAAAGATAATCTGCCAGGCAAACAAGCGTCCTTTCTAAACACACTGTGAACGAAAAGTGAAGCAAAGATGGATGATCATTTCCGTTGCCGGCGTCGTCTCGAACATTCTCGGAGATCGACAGACGTGGGGAAATTTGATTGGTGGATCGATTGTCGCTGAGTTATGATTGGCCAATCGATTGCAGATCAGCCTTGCGTTACGTAGTCCAGGAGGTGCTGCGGTTAGCTTGGGTGCGGTGATGAGAAGAACTAGATTTTTTCTCAAACAACTGGCAAATTGAAATTGAATAAGTACTATATGCGCGCTAACAGATCACTTGATCTGATTCCCTTCACGAAGCCATCACAACATCATTAGATGATAATTCTCCACACTTAACATCAGCAGTCCTTTTTGTTAGCACCCCACTAGTGAAGTTTGACCTGGAATTAGTTCACAATCATTTTCACATTCAACATCTCGGCTTTATCTTCTCATTACCAATACACTTATATGTTTCACATGGCACAAGTTCGCAATCTTCTTCCAATATTACCGAAAGAAATGTAGCATTTTCTCCGAATTTAGAAGAAATTCAAAATTTTGCCTCCTTCGAAAATTCACAGACTTCTGAAGAATGAGTAACTAAATTGAATAGTCCTAATTTAGCCTCTTCATTGGCAAAGTGGGCTGTAACACATAAAATTTCACATTAGCAATAAATGATATACTCCACATTTCAAAAAGATCAGTTTCCAGCACTTTACATGCCAGACCCTTTTTAAAAACAGCCAGAATTATAGATTAAAAAATAGTATCTTAAAACTCATTAAATCTATAGGTATATCCCCATATAATTCTTCAAAATTAGGAAATTCCCTTTCAGAAGAATGCAATTATGGTCCTTCTCAACTTTTTAATGTCGCAGAAATAGCATATAAATGTGTGAACTTAGAATATGCTCGTTCAATGTTTGTACTGTCTTTAGAACGTCTTTATGACGATAATATTAATGATTCAGATTTCGATTTTTTCTGGTCTTAATGTCGCTATACCTTTCAAGCTAAGAATAACCGCTAGTAAATTTCTAAACATGTTTTGTTTCAGGAATACTTGTGTATACAGGAGTACAAATGACACACAAGGGTTGGTACATCAGCGAGTTCAACTGCGATGAATCGGTGTTTCAAGTCCCCTCGGATTGGGTGGTAGAGGGTTTCTGTTATTGGCCACCATATAAACTTAGTCGCATGACAGTGGCAATTAAGAATTGCGAGCCGTGCGATGATTCCTGGGAAAAGTTTGCCGTATCCGTATTTCCCGGTGAAATTTGTTGTAGGTTGAAATTATTATTATATATATTTATTAATGAAAGTACTAATTATTGACTAATTATTATACCCATTAATTACTAATGTGTTCATCCAGATGAATACGCCACGGCGAGGGCAAAGGCGAGAAAAGCGGAGGAAACTAGCGATTTACAGTCGGACGCAAGTAAAGGAAAGAGGAAAATCATCCCGAAGAGATATTACAGCAGTGAGGAGTCGGGGCAGGAATTAACGCCGCTGTTACCCCCACCTCCAAAAATGAGGAAACCAGTTATAAGATCAGGTGTGAAAATATGCTACATAAAAATTACAATTACCTAATACAATTTTCCAATTCCCTTCCTGCTACTTTGCTCAGTTCCATCATATTATTTCTGATGAAGTTATCTTCTGTCCTAGGCGTTTTGTGTCCAAAATCGTGTTGTTTCACAGATTCCCTTGTTAAAAATGCCTCTTCTTCCGCAGTACTTAATGCACAAATTCCATCTTGCAGCGATGTGGTTGCCAACATCTGCCCTTGTGGATTAGTAACAATACATTTTTCACATTTCTCTAACGCTTTATTTACAGTAGATGCATTTTGGATGTGTCCACAATTCTGCTTCCTTACCTCGAGAATTATTATGTTCGCTTTCGTACTAAGTTGGCTGTTCTTCCAAAATTACTCTTACGTAATTTAACCCGTAAGAAGTCGCACCCGGAGGAAACCATCGGGTCAAAGAGGAAATATAATAAGAAGCGTCACTCCGGGCGGAACTTTTGAAGTCCTTACTTCACCCTGGCATCTAAATTGGTTGTCTATTCGAGCGGGATATTCAAATCGACTAAATGTACCTTACCGCAGTTGGCTCATTATTGCCGAAGTTTACCGATCATTGCCGAACGGACATTTAAATTGGTTGTCTGTGATTTCCCTAGTGTATTTCTGGCCTTGTCGAGTGACGCCTCTTATTATATCTCATCTTTGACCGGGTGTCGCATATATCATTAAATACTAAGAGAATGGCAGCATTAGAAACTTTGGCCACACCGCCTACCTTCCTTCTAATCTGTCAACGTTAGATTAGACCATGCTACGATTTTCTTGCTGTTAATCGTTGAATATAGTTCATAAGGCCATGTGGTGTTCTTTCACGCGCGGCTCAACGCCTATACCAATACGATACTCGACTGTAAACTCGTAATTGCTAGAGCACGACCGATCCTGCTTAGAGTAATTTTATTCTAGCTCATTATCGGCATTATCTAATAACGAAAACTTGTACCTTTTTCTCCGATATATATAAGATTAAAAACGTATTTTTAGTTTAACAATTTATAAATATTTCTTAGAAAACACACATTGAAATATTAATCTCAACATCTAAAACTGTGATACTACTTCTTGTATATAAGTATTGTATAAGTATAGCTTTTAAATATTTGTAAACACACGATGGAGGGCATTTTTTACAAAGCAAGACATGTAATAATAGCAATGATAAAAAAAATATATATACGTGTCGAATTGAGAACCTCCTCCTTTTTTAAAGTCTGTTAATAAATACAACTCTAGTCAAATTTTAAATAAACAAATATAGTACATGGAAATAAATTTTTATTAATTTTAATTTCATTTTTATAACCCTTTTTTTCGTCAAATTTATATTATAATCAATCGCTATCGATAACCATCTTAAACGCGCTTTACTTGCGGTTTTTAAAGAGCTACATTTGACCTAATTTATCGATAAATAGGTCTTCATTACGTCTTTCGGGCGCCTGTTCAATCCTGATCCTCGCGCTAAAAAAACGTACCCGGGACCACTTTTTTTTGTAATATTCGTCGTTCAGGGGACGTATATAAGCCGTTCGCGGGTAATTCGGAATGTCCCTGGGACGTCCGGTACGTAGTGATGGGCTCAAGACCGATCGAATCGCTGCAAATCTATGACACAATGTTTCTAATCGCTTCGAATCTCATTTGTCATGGTCGCCAAGCAAATGGAATAGCTTCAAATTCTGGACAGAAGTTTCGAATCGCTTCGAACTGTTATTCGAAACAAATATTTTTTGAAAGTCTTGATAGCTCTTGAAGATCTTGATAGGTCTTGAAAGTCTTGACAGTTCGAGGTTCGGGAACCCGAGCTTCGGAACGAGTCGGAAATATTCGGGGGGGGGGGGGGGATCGGATGATATCTCGATACTCTCGACTCGAATCGCGAGATTCTCTCCAAATTCCGGATGAATGTTTCGTATCGCTTCGACTGTTATTTGAAATAGGATGTTGTGGAACGTCTTAGACGTTTAGTCTTTCTTTGAATGTTGTAAAACTTGCAAGTAATTTTAAAATAAAAGTTTTAATCATTAAGTAAAATTATTTTGTATGACTCTGTGGAAAATGGAGGGTGGTTTTAAAATAATAACATAAAATTTTATGACAGAAGCAGTATATTTTCTGATTGTTTATTTAAAAACAAAATTCGATCTAAACTTTTGCCACTTACGATATTAATTTTTTTGTTTTAATTATATTTCCTGCCTTCAAAAAAACTCGTTCGCACGGCACCGACGTTGCAGGGCAGCATAAAAAAATTATTGCGAACTGCGCAAGATATGGATATTTAGCTTTATTTTCCTTCCAATATTGCAAAGGATTTTTATTTCTATTCAAATACGAATCCGCAATGTACCTATCAATCTCATTTACCGGTCCAGAATTTCTAGCATTCACACTATTTTTTTCGTGGACATCATTGTCGAACGATGTCCAAAAAGATACTCTATCTTGTGCAAAATTACCCTCATTATTATTATTATTATTATTATTATCCCCATTATTTACAGTTACGTTTAATTGAGACTGGGCATTAAATGTATCTGTCACCTTTTCCAATAATAAAGTTTTAGCTCTTTCAGCATTCTCATACATTTCGAACCTTCCATACATTTCATAGATTTCTTGATGACTAAATTTAACGTATGTGCAAAGCAAGATACACTAGATATACAATTGCCCAAAATTCGTACTGCTGCAAGCATATTTGCTGCGGTATCAGTAACAACAACAGCTCTTACTTTTCCTTCTACATTCCACTCCGAAAAGATATTTTGTAAAGCATTACTTATTATATCGCTGGTATGACTTCCATTCAGGTGGTCTGTCTGCAGTATACAGGGTGTCCCAAAAATGTCGGAGTTCCTTGAAAGGGGTGATTCAGGGGGTGATTTGAAACAACTTTTTCCTTAGCGAAAATATTGTCCGAGGCTTCGTTAACGAGATATTAACAAAAAAACCCGACCAATCAGAGCGTGCGCTTTGCGCCCGAGCTCCCGCGGTAGCGTTGGCTACACGGTAGGCGGCTGCGCTTGTACTACGAACGTACGAACAAGCAAGTGGCATGAATCGAAGGAAACTGCGTCACACATTTTTTTCTTAAAGCAGAATCTTAAATAATAATTATTTGAAGCGAGATGACAAGAAATTCGTAAATTTCGTTTTCAAATAACGCATAAACGAAAAAGTAATGTAACAGAAAATGTACGACAAGTGATCGTAATTCGTTATTGAGGTAAAAATCCGTAGTTTAATAACGGCCAACACAACTAAATTTAAAAAATAATATTAGGTGTATGAATAAATTCTTTCCAACTGGATTTACATAATCAGTACAAAGCTACCGCGGTGATATTCGTAAGCTGCCAGAAAAATGGCAAAAGGTAATTAATAATAGGGGAAATTATTTCGATGATTGAGTCGCTTTCATATTTTTTAAATCAAACAGTTATTGTACCCCAAAATCGAAAAGAATTTATTTCTACACCTAATAATCACCAATAAATTAAATAAAACTCACCCATTCGGACATTCCTTTCCTTCCTTTTCGGAAACCTATGTCACTGGGTCACTGTACCGATCCTGGTCATCGGTGGACGAAAAGATTTATGGTAGGGTAGCGCCCAGTGCTCAGCTGATCGCAGGTATTCGCAAGACACCACCCGAAGGTAAGGGTCACAACGTCAAGTGCGTCCGGGTTAATGTACCGAATATTCACTTCACTGCACTGCTACTAACACTGATCACTTAATTTATTTTTCATGGAACGTGTTGTTCCTACGTTATAAAAATTGGTGGCCCCGAACCGGGCCGATTACCCATATCACTGCCTCGCGTCATCATCAACCCCGTCGAGCATAATTTTGACGCCAAACGCCGAATCGTACCCTTGCTTGGGGTTTGGATGCGCGGGTATTTCAGTGCCAACGCTCGCACAGTAGCACTTGCGTCTCCGTTGTTCCGGGCGTACACCCAGAACATCGCGTAATAATCTTCAGCTGAGTACATTTCTGGGACGAGATTACTAGTTGACTACAAGCAACTTCCTCTACCCCCAAGTAGTTTCTCTCGTTCCATTATGAGTTTACTCCCACCAGGACAAGAGGCTTTAGATAAAAAGAAGCCAGCACATTTTAGAAACACACGTGTTTTGCAGAAGTGCAACGAACGAACCATCCTACACTTTCACAAGAGCCCGCGCGCCGTCCTTTTACTTCCAATGTACCCATTGCTTAGAGATAGACAGCAGACACCACGTGTTTCGGTTCGGAAGGGTCCGAAGAGACGAGAAACAGAAAGTCTTCGAATTGTTAAAACGAAGAAAAGGCATACCATTCCTGTTTCCGTTTTCCGATGCCCTGAGTTCACGTTCGCTACGAGGCAGAACCATTTAAGCCATAAATTACCCAAAACTGTAGGAAATCGTTCTCTACCGCCGACTCGCGGGACAATACGGTCATAAACCGCGACCCTAGCGAAATGCTCTGGCCCATCAGCCTGATTAATTTTTGGGAACTAACAATTAAAAAGTATTATTCAACATTAATACGGCTCGCGAAGAGACACAGGAAGAAAGAGAGCATGTAGTTCGCTGACTGCGCATAGTCCCGCCTGCTTCGTCCTACCTTCAAATTAAAGACGGATCCCTTATCTCTCGAGTATAAACACGCGCTCGAATTTCAAAACAAAAGCACGCGTCGACGTATTCGGTGCGAGAGACGGTGGGCTTCAAGTCCGATTGGCCCTAATCTAACCAACCTGCCCGGCATTCCTCCCAAACGGCCACTGTCCCGAAGAGGCCCTCTACACAGCCATATCTCCTCCCCAAGGCCCACCTTCTATCGCACGGAATACGTCGACGCATTCTTTTGTTTAGAAATTCGAGCGCGTGTTTAGACACGAAAGATAAGCAGGCCCGATTGGTTAGTTTGGGACCAATCGGACTTCAAGCCCGCCGTCTCTCGCACCGAATACGTCGACGCATGCTTTTGTTTTAAAATTCGAGCGCGTGTTTATACTCGAAAGATAAGGGATCCGTCTTTAATTTGAAGGTAGGACGAAGCAGGCGGGACTACACGCAGTCAGCGAACTACATGCTCTCTTTCTTCCCGTGTCTCTTCGCGAGCCGTATTAATGTTGAATAATACTTTTTAATTGTTAGTTCCCAAAAATTAATCAGGCTGATGGGCCAGAGCATTTCGCTAGGGGCCCGGTTCGGGGCCACCAATTTTTATAACGTAGGAACAACACGTTCCATGAAAAATAAATTAAGTGATCAGTGTTAGTAGCAGTGCAGTGAAGTGAATATTCGGTACATTAACCCGGACGCACTTGACGTTACGACCCTTACCTTCGGGTGGTGTCTTGCGAATACCTGCGATCAGCTGAGCACTGGGCACTACCCTACCATAAATCTTTTCGTCCACCGATGACCAGGATCGGTACAGTGACCCAGTGACATAGGTTTCCGAAAAGGAAGGAAAGGAATGTCCGAATGGGTGAGTTTTTTTAATTTATTGGTGATTATTAGGTGTAGAAATAAATTCTTTCCGATTTTGGGGTACAATAACTGTTTGATTTAAAAAATATGAAAGCGACTCAATCATCGAAATAATTTCCCCTATTATTAATTACCTTTTGCCATTTTTCTAGCAGCTTACGAATATCACCGCGGTAGCTTTGTACTGATTATGTAAATCCAGTTGGTAAGAATTTATTCATACACCTAATATTATTTTTTAAATTTAGTTGTGTTGGCCGTTATTAAACTACGGATTTTTACCTCAATAACGAATTACGATCACTTGTCGTACATTTTCTGTTACATTACCTTTTCGTTTATGTGTTATTTGAAAACGAAATTTACGAATTTATTGTCATCTCGCTTCATATAATTATTATTTAAGATTCTGCTTTAAGAAAAAAATCTGTGACGCAGTTTCCTTCGATTCATGCCACTTGCTTGTTCGTACGTTCGTAGTACAAGCGCAGCCGCCTACCGTGTAGCCAACGCTACCGCGGGAGCTCGGGCGGAAAGCGCGCGCTCTGATTGGTCGGGTTTTTTTGTTAATATCTCGTTAACGAAACTTCGGACAATATTTTCGCTAAGGAAAAAGTTGTTTCAAATCACCCCCTGAATCACCCTTCTCAAGGAATTCCGACATTTTTGGGACACCCTGTATTTCAAGGAAATATTCTTAAGAAATTCGTAATTGATTCCGTCAACACCTGGGGCTGATTTAGAATTACGCGAGTAAAGAGCCAAGTTCAACTCCGTTAGATCAAAAGGTTTGTCAAGAAATTCATTTGATTTACTTTTAGGCAAGTAATTTGGATCAGTTGGGACCCATGGAGGGCTTATCTTATTGAGAGCGGCTAAAATTTGGCCTTGTGCTTGTATGTTATCCGTTACGTGCATTGAGTTTGTTTCAATCCATTTGTTTTTTAAAATTTTACATCTATTCCAAGTAAATTTAACATCAGTACGAAAATTAATGTGTTTTGTAAATTCCCTGAAATTTTCCTTTTTCTTTATCTTGAATACTTTCTTAGCTTGAGCAATTGTCTTTTTGTAATTTATTAAATCGACCAATTCTTTTGTAAATTTTCATTTCCTATAGGCAGCTCTTCTTAGCCTTTTAATTTTATCGCATTCGGCGTCCCACCACGGAACGGGATTTCTATGTATAGAGCGATTCGCAATTTTCTTCCTAGGAGTATTGACTTTAATGGATTTTGTTAGTATGTTAACGAAGGTTTTATATTTTTCACTAGCTGCTGATAGATCATAGTTCGTTGTAAGAAATTCTGCATGCGAATTATCTAAATACGTTAGGACTCCACTCCAGTCGGTACGAATAGACTGCAATTTAAAGGATTTTTTGTGGTAGTACCTTTTTCCACTAATAATATCTATAAAGATAGGGTAGTGATCAGATCCCCACGTTTCGTCGTGAATTCTTACGTGAACTTTATCCGCAATGTTCATAGTTGATAATATGAGATCGATATTTGATTTTTTATTTCTGTGGAAATCTATGTGTGAAGATGAATTTGGATTGTGTAGAAATAGATTATGATTGTTAATGGCTTGTAGGAGTCTATCTCCGTTACTATCACTGTCCGAACAATTCCATAGCCTGTGATGAGCATTAAAATCTCCCATAAGTATGCAATTTTTATCTTTCTCAACATTATCATCTATCTGTTCCCAGTGCGTTTGGGGGAGAGTTGACCCTGGAGATCTGTAACATGCTATTATATTGAGTGGGGGATTTACATTCCCAATATTTATACCGCAGATCTCTATGGTGTCATTGGGAGTAGTTAGACTAGTTAGTTCCGAGAAAGTCAAATTTTTACGTATTAAAATTATTATACCGCCCCCTGGTGAATGTGTTCTATCCTTCCTATATGAAAAAAAACACTGAACTGTAAGTTCTTTTCCGGCGTTAGCCACGATTCCACACACACGAGAATGTCCAACGTTCTCAGTATAACCTCTAGCTCTTCTCTGTGTTTTAAAATACTTCTTGCGTTCCAGAAGAGTACACGCAGATTGGAAGATCGGTGGTCTGACAGCAGCTGCGAGTCGGTTTCTTGTGGTTGCGAAGCTGGATCTTGGTTAGCCATTATTGTTCTATTGTGTATCCTAATCGTCAGTAAGGCTCAAATCGTCGCTAGTGGTCTCGTCTGTAATTGAATTTTGAATACGTTTTCTGATTCTGGTAATGCGACTTTTTATATTTCGATCCTGGAGAAAGCCATATGTTTCGGCAAGCATGATGAGCAGCGGTGGGATGTCTGTTGTGTATTTTTGAACGACGCTGATTATGTCAGATTTGCCGTGCGTTACTGCCAGAAGTTGAGATATATTTTCGAAATCCAATGGATACCTTTGAGCATTGAGAAGAAGGTGTTCTCTAGCTGGCTCTAGCTTTTCTGTAATATTACTGATGGAGGGTGTTGCAGAACTTTCCTCTGAATTACCTACTGACTTTTTGGCTTTTTTTATTATCTTTTTATTCTTTGGTTCTCCTTCAGCCTTGTTTATTGCTATTGCATATTCATTCGCGGTACTAACAGATGCTGAACTGGATAACGGTCTCTTGGTTCCGCTTGGCGGAAGCATTTCTTGGCTTAGGTTGTTATCGATATCGTTTATTTGACAGTTTATTGTTTCGTTTTCAAACTCCTTTTGTTCTTGATTCACTACCTTTGATGACTGTTGGGTTTCAGGTTACAGATTTTTTGCAGAGGAAACATGTTAGTTTCTCCGCAGAAAGATATAACCAATATACTGTGTCGTCATAGCTTATCTGTAGAGTTTCTGGTAGTTTCTTTATGTCGTCTGGATTCACGTACATTTGCCTACGGAAGCTGAGAACGTGTGCATACCCTGGTACGCTTATGGCTGCTCTTATATTCGTAATCTTTGAGTTCGGTTTGACATCTGATTTAGAAAGTTCCTTTTCTATAACATGAGATGGAATTATTGGACACACATTAGATATTATAATCCGCTTTGCTTTGGAAATAAGTGGTCGTATTTCCAATGTGTGAGATCCAACTTTTACTGCTGTGTGGTTGTCTGTAACCTTGTCCGCAAGTTCCTTACTACTCAGGTATAAACAAACTCGTCCATGGGATATTCGTGATACATAGCGGATATTACTTGGTTGGACTAAATTGCCGATTGCCACTGTATAATCTTGTACTGAAAGACCCTCTATGGAGTCGAGAACTATTGCTTGCTCCTTTGTGGGATACTGTACTTGCTGTACCATTTTGGCGTACGATACTGTGGTGAAATTGATTGATGCTGACGTTGAATTCATGTTGAGTTACGAGCACTAAGAGCAAATGTCTCTGTAGTCAGAGACACTTGCGGCTCACTCTATTTCAAAAAAAAAAAAAAAAAAAAATTCAACTGAGTGAAGCACGGGTGCTTCCGCTGTAAACTGTCAACGTTTGAAACTGAATGATGAGTTCAATATTCACTTTTCACTTTAACTTTGATTTGATTTGTTTTGATCACACTCCCGAGCACGCGCTTGAGGATACGTCTTACCTCGACGAAGCCTAAAGGTGGACTCCCCTCACGGTAGGTAGTCAAAACATACGGTGGCACGACGCGTAGAAGATGCAAGTCGAAACCTGCATTTTACTATCGCGTGATAACCGTACCAAAAACATATGACTGTAACGATGGAAGGTCCACTCCCGAGAATAATACGCAGCATCGGTGCGCGAAAATTCAAAGCGGACCGACGGCGCTTCTGTTCGCGATAATGATCGAAGGTCAACTTTCGAGAAGAATACGCACATGCTATGCGAGTGTAAATATTGATGTATTAACGGTGCGTAGCTCATGTGATTTATGGATGCACGAGTACAGTTTCAGTGCAGGAAACTATATAATATAATATATGTTATTCGAAATGCGTAATAAGAGGTATAGATGTTTCGAGATCCTATTGTACATACCTATTGTAAGAAATGAACATCGAAAGAACGTTACACAGTTTTTGGGAGAAATGATATTCTGTGCGGACAGGAAAGGATCGTGCATGGTACTAGACAATACAGGTATTCGTATGAAAAAAGTATTTATTGGTAAAGCAAATAGACATGTATACATTATTGGGATACGTTGCGAGCATCGCGTATAATCGAATCCAAGCATAACGCTAATAATTCACAATCCAACAAAGAATGCGGTTCGAAGTATTCGCTTTTAGAAATAAGTTTTTCATAGTCCGCGGTCGGTGTCGTAGCGGCGCGTATAATGGCTACAAAGGAAGCGTACTTGCTGCTGACGGAGGTTAGAATTTCCGACAACCACGAGAACATATGATCGATGCAGCGATCGTATTTGAACATTTGACGTATCGTAGCTTCGGTCATGTATATGGTGCAACTACCATCCGATATTTTAACAATTCGTTGATTGTTGATTCGCGTGAAGTCGATGCGTAACTGATCGACGATGATAGGGTCTTGATGCGACGGAGTTGCGTCGTTTCGGAAACGTTGAAGTATCTCCGGCTCTTGCTGTAGCAGAAGTTTCCACGTAGACATAGGGAAGCACAGTTCGTTCGATTTGTTGTCGACTATGGCGATTTCAACGCGGCACGAATCCCGATCGATGCGGATTCCAATTGCGATCCGTTTGTAGGTAGTCAAGGTTAAGGGGTAATCACGTCCCATGATGCGAACGATGGCTTTCTTGGGCAATGTTGCGGATTTATTGCTGTAAAAAACACACGCGCAGAGTCGATGAGTCGTTAGTTTTCACGTAAATCGAAAAGTATGTATACATATACATATGTAATACGTACCTTATATTCGAACAGTGCTGTTTAGTAGGGAAATCCGCAGCGTTGCAGCGGTTGAGGTGGTTATCGCCCATGTAGAAAGTGTCGTTGCAATGTCGTTTAAACATTTCGAATACGGACTACAACTGAGTCTAGTGAACAGTTGCGGATAGTGACTGTGCAGGCACGAACGTACGCGATGTACTGTGGTCCGAAAAACCGATCGGCACCTCTTTTATAGTGGTCTGCACACTCACACACATGTGTAACAGTATAGTTTGTTGTTGGTGGTGGGGATAGTGAAGTTGTACACAGTACGAAAAAAACAAAAGAAAAAGGAAAAAAACGATGAGGAGGAAGACCGCATACGCTCCGTGGAACCTGGAAACAACAATAGAAAGAAACGGTTAAGCAGATCGTATGTCTTTTCCACATAGAATATAGCAACTTGCCACTCACCTTAAACGTCGGAACGCATATATTTCCAAATGTTCTGCACGTTGGCCAGGACACACATTGTACATCCGCCGCCGCCGTTCTGGAAAGCACATCTTACGGTGTTCGTTGCAGGCATTGCTTTGAGTTTAGGAACGACCATGTCAGGCAAGATTCCACAATAATCATCATTCACGTCGGAGCCATCGGTGTTCTCGTCGGAGTCGTTGTCGTTCTTCTTCTTCGTCTCGTACATCTCAACGATATCTTCGATGTGTGGATCTGTTCGTAGGAGCAGTTGCGACAACCAGATCTTTTTCTCCATGCCCTTGACGTACACCACGTCGACGGTTGCGAGCTCGCGGGCGAGCAGTTCTGGGAGCCTGTAGTACGGTACCCAGCCGTCGGACCAGCGAAGCCCGTGATGATGCGTCGTGAGTCAAGATCGCTTGACGCTTCTCGAACGATGACAGGCGAGCGTGCGAGTACGGTGGTTCGAAAATCCAATGACAGACGGTCGTTTCCGTGTCGCGATTGTTCCCGAGAATCGCAATTTCCTTAGCGACGAACGTGTTGGGTTCGGTCTTAAAGCCTTGCAGATCAACCACGACGGATAACATTGTTAGGTAGTAGTATGTAGTAAAACAACTGTCACCGGCGGCTGCAGATGAGCGACTGACTTTTTCGCGATTATCCTCATCGGTATAGTAGTGATAGACGTAGTCGTTGGAATCACGTGATTTTTCGCACCACGTTCGTCAAAGGGCTGTACTCGACGATGCGATCGTGTATGAGCAGACAATACGCAGTGGTATTAGCGGGTACGTTATCTCTGCACTCGAAGTCGATTCGCACGTCCACCGTTGCACTCTTCACTGACTCGTTCTGTCGAGAACAATCGATGACCGCGATAGGGGCGTATCGCAAAAATTCGGCCGCGTTCAGCAGCGGTTCGCCGTGGTGGTAGTACGAACGGGCAAATTTCGCGTACATATCGTACAGGAGAGCGTATTTAGATTTGTCGAAATCCAGGTTCAGGTCGTCGTACGGATACATCTCGGAGTTCAGAAACAATCGTACGTTCGCGAGTTTGTACGCGTCGAATCTGCTGGCGCTTTTCTTGAGATTATTCTTTCGATCGGTTTGCATACCGAACATCACGAATCGCGGTTTCTCGATCTGCGACGAGGCTTTCACGGTCCACGTGTGTTTCGTAGTCGTTTGCAGCAACGGATACTCGTGCAGTTCCCACGATTGGAAACTCATCGCGATCGGACGATCGCTTTGCAGGAGACGTAGCATCAACAGTTTTTGCGTGTCTTCTAATGCGACGCGCGGCATTCGCCATTGTATCTTGCGTATTTCCAGTTTCGGTATTATCGCGGAGGATAGGAATGTCGCGTACATCGCGTTCGTATCGATTCGCGCGCGAATCAGGATCAACTCGTGTCGCGCGTTCATTACGATGCGTCTGTAATCTTCGCAGAATCCCAGTAACGTGTTCATGGGCACGCAGAAATTGAATGAGGTGCTACTAAAAATGTCTTTGTCGTGTGCGATGGCATGGTCCCAACCGGCATTCATCAGCGCTTTGCTCCTATCGATGGACAACGACGCGTAATGTTTCAACGCGGTGGTGATTCCCGCATTCCTGGAACGATCGACCTCCACTCCGTTCAATTAGTATCGAATCTCGTCGAACATGAATGCGACGCAATTGTTGTCCAGAAACACTCTCGCAGCTTTCGCTTCCTGTTCCGCCGTCGCGGGTGTCATCAAAGAGACGCGTCCTTCGACGTAGAGGTGACTTTCGCACGGGAGCGTGTACACTTCTTGTTGCTGAATGGGTATTCTTATCTCGTCGTTATTGTCGAACGTCGTGTTGACGTACGGATTGTAAGAGTGCACCGCGATCTTCGTGATACGATCGTCGAAAGTCGGTGTACTCGTCACGTCCAGTATGGTATACATCGTGTTAGACATGTGTATGTGTGCGTATATAAGTGATATATTAGTACGTTACGATGAATCCCAGGGTTCGTAAGAAACGCGCGTTTCGATGAGTCAACGGTTTGTCGCTTCTTCTTCCTCTTCTTATTCCTCTTGATCCCGTTCCGCTTCCTGTCTTTATTATCAGTGCGGTCGTTGGTGTTTCGTCTTGACGATAATGCGTGGCAGAGGCCAGAGGAGCGGTATCAGCGGAGTCGTACGTGTGGTCGAACACTAACATGCTACATACGCACTCACACTATCTTATCGCGCGCGAACATCGTTGTACGTGCAGGCGAATCGTTATTTCCTCGCCGCGAAAATCTATAGGACGATCGTATTGATCGACGATGCGTACCGTTAGATCGTGTATCGCTCGTGCAACGATTGGCAGGTAAATGACGTGTCGCGGAGTTTCCGCTATCTTATATCCCGGGGGTACGCGAGGTGAAAATTCGTGTATCGTGTGTACGGGTTTGTCGTTGCTGTACGCACCGGTAGTGACGTTGCACGTTACTCTGATCACGTTAACGTTTATAATGTTCACGGGTTCGTCGGATTCGTGCCAGATTCTCGGTACTAGCATACGCGTCGGAGAAAATCCTAGCAACGAACCCACGTTGTTCGGTTGCGTAAAGTCCACGAAGAACGAGCAGTACAGCTCGCTTTTCATGGTGTTGTTGTTAGCTCGTAGCACTAGTGGATACTTGTCGTCGTCGTTGTCGTCTTCGTTGTATTCATCGTTGTCATCATCGTTAACGTTCTCGTTGTCACCGCGTCTTCGAGGATATCGCTCGAGCAGTCGACGTCTCAACTGCTTGGCAATAGCGTCTAACTCGTAGGAACCGTGAGGGATCGTAATGTATTCGCGAACGCCATCGGTGCTGGGGAGTGCGGTTTTCTTGTTCTTGGTCGGGATGAAGTAGAATGTATCGTTGCTCGAGTCGATGTTCGGTATCGTGTGAAACGTCTCCAAGTCGGCGAGTCCTAGTTCGTACTGTCCGTCGCTCAAATCTATCGGTGGAAAATAATTGACCGTGAGCACGCTGCTCCGACCCGTTAGCGTGAGCGTGAGCAACATCGTACCACTGTAGGTTACGCGAGCGAAACAGAGAGAGAAAGTGACTCCCATATACGGTAGCGCGTCAATTTATCTCGGGTAGCGCCTAGGCCAAAATTCCAGAGCTTTTTGTCGTAGAAATTGTACGCACAAGTGGCCGCAATTAGTCTGGTCGAAACGTTGAAAGCGATCGTGATTGTACTTGATCGTGATCGTAGTTGTCGTTCCCCGTCCGAAGTAATCGATCAGTTCCGCGGGTGGTCGCAAATTCCAAAACTGTCGAAATACTGTACTCGCGATACGCGTTTCGCGTACGCAACCCAGTGCGTGCCTTCGCCGCGATTCTCGTCAAGATTCGCAATACCGCATTCGTTTGGACGTACGCGCGCGGGGAGCGTGTCGCGCATAAAAACCCCTCGAAAGAACGGTACGTCGATGCACTCGCGCTCCAATTGCAGGTTCGTCATAGGTTGTTGCTGTAGCTGATGCCGCGTTATCGCCGCAAGCCCGGTCGAGCGTATTTTTTTTTCCTCGGTCGTCGTCTCAGGTTCATGCCGGCGCCGCGCTTGTACGGTGCCAGATACATTCCTCGCCCTTCCATCGCCCGATTATGACGCAACGTTTCTTCCAGCTGTTTTCGCGCGGCCTTCGCGTCGTTGACCGCCTTGGTGATACCCGCAGCTCCACCGGCTAATGCCCCGATAGCCGACAGAGCGGGCAGAAGAAGCGGGAGAAAGCCTCCGCGTTTTGCTACCGGTACGACACAGCGTCGTTGTCCTCTGAACTTGCGTTTCCGTCCCGTAGTCCTTCCTCTTCTTCCTCCTCCTCTGCTTCTTCTTACACCCATGCCGAGTTTAGTCTTAGCTTTCATCGCGGCCCACACTCCAGTCGCCGCTGCTTTTTCACCGAAAGTCGCGTCGTTCGCGAACACTCGTTCTCGCGCTCGTTCGGCTAACGCGCGATCCGCCTCGTGTCGTTCCTCCAAATCCTTTGGACTCGAGTACGCAATATCGTGCTCCCGACAAGCGGCGTCCAGCGGATTTATACCTTGGTCGCCGCGAGCCAATCGTTTCAGCAAACGCGTTCCCGGTCCGCAGAACTGATACCCTGGAATGTGTAGCTCTATCGGTAAACGGTTTATGATCCTGTTCACGAGTCCCGATCCTGCTTTCGTTGACTCCTTCCGCTTCTTCTTCGTCGTTGTTGTTATTGGTCTACGCGCAAGGACAGTCGTAAGTGGACGGTTCTTCGATAGCGATCGGTTCAGGAAGCGCTACGATTCTGATTTGCTCGACAGGTGTCGCGGGTATAAATAGCAGTGACGTTACGGTTTCGGCAGATTAGAGAGAGAGAGAGAACATGCGATTCGCGAAACAACCGAACGCTATTCGCGTGACCGCGAACAGGACGTTGGAGGATTTGGCGTGGGACGAGAGTCGTTCGCGCAGGCACGGTTCGTTGTTGCCGAACAGCGTGCGAGCCGTGATCTGCGGTCTGTCCGGGTGCGGGAAAACGAACATGCTTCTCAGCCTGCTGGAAAGTCCCAACGGTTTGCGCTTCGAGAACATGTACGTGTACTCGAAATCGTTGCGACAGCCAAAGTATCGATATCTGAAGCGAGTGTTATCGCGCGTCGGCGGACTCGGGTACTTTCCCTACTCGGACACCGCCGAGATCGTTCCGCCGAGAGACGCTCTGCCCGACTCGATCTTCGTGTTCGACGACGTGGCGTGCGACGAACAGACAGTGATCCGCGAATACTTCTCCATGGGCAGGCACGCGAACGTGGATTGCTTTTACCTGTGTCAATCGTACGCGCGAATACCGAAACACTTGATCAGAGACAACGTGAATTTTCTCGTGCTGTTCAAACAGGACGGAACGAACTTGCGTCGCGTGTACAACGATCACGTGAACACGGACATGGCGTTCGAGGCGTTCAACGACATGTGCGCGAGATGTTGGAGACGACGCTACGATTTTGTGGTCATCGACAAGGACCGTGCCATGTACGATGGTCGGTATCGACGCGGATTTAACGAGTTCGTGGTAGCGCGTGGACCTCAGTAAATCGCGAGTCCTTCGTCGAGCAACACCGCCAGGAT
Source organism: Andrena marginata (assembly GCA_963932335.1). Taxonomy (NCBI): domain Eukaryota; kingdom Metazoa; phylum Arthropoda; class Insecta; order Hymenoptera; family Andrenidae; genus Andrena; species Andrena marginata. The sequence goes on from OZ010663.1 coordinate 19,782,525, forward strand.
GTCTAACGAAGCAGCTACAACCGACGTCAACATGGAAATCACGCAACAACAACAACAAGGAATGAAACTGAAACGGCGACGTAGACAACAACAACAACAACAGCCGGGAGACGTCGAGACGAAGAAGAAAATTGCTAAAATCAGCGACGCCATACGACGGAAGTACATGAGTCTGAAACTCCGTAAAATGACGACGAATGCTGCCGCGGAGGAGAGTGCGCGTCCGATCGTCGAACCGCTGAAACACTTGGTCGAGAACACTGCGGCGTAGAAAACGAGTTCAGCGATACAATCGAAGCCACGACCACTGCTCGTCAAGCTAAAACAACAACAACAACGTTTGAAGAAGAAACGACTATCCTTTACTCCGTCCACAGTCGAAGCGACGATACGACCCGAAACGACGCCGCTTCCGCATTCGGATTCGTACGACGACGACAACGACAGCACCGTCTACGAAACAACCGAGGAACAAGAGCCGGACCAGGGTGAGAGGGACGAAACGATTCGAGAAGTTCTCGAATCAAAACCAATCGTCGCCACCGGCGTCGATAACCTCGACGCGTAGACTCGAAACGCCGCCGGACCGCGGTCGCGCGAATATCTGCGCTTGTTCTTCACCGACACCAAGAAACGGATCGGCAACGTGTACGGCGTGTACCTAGGCGACGACGACGAACAGCTGATGATCGGTGATTCCGTGCTCACTATCGGCGAGAACGACGACGCTACCATGAAGGGTAAGCGATACGCGGGTACGCGAGGCTTGTACGAACTGCTGTTCATGCGAGTGCCTAACGAGCAAGCGTACACGAATGCTGATCTCGACGCGTACCGCGACATCTTGTTGACGACGAACGCGCATCGACGGGACCATTCGGCCCGCAAGCCCACGCTAGGCAACAAGGGCCACAAGTACAGGAAGATCGTGTCGGTGTTGTTGAGTCGCGGAGACCGCAACGTCGGCGGGATCGCGCGCGAAGGTCGCGGGTTACCCATCGACGACCTGATGACGGTTACCGATAACGCGATCGATTACGTGTACTGGGACGATCCGAACGAATTGGTCGATAGGCTACAATTGCTCTTGGCGTCGCGCGACGCCGGACATACCGGACACGATAACGAAATTGCCTCCATCGTGGAGGAACTTCGCGAAGCCGCTCTCATCGTAAATTGATCGGTCGGATCGACGACGCATCAGTCTCGTTCGCGATCACCGCCCACCCAACACGTCGGTGAACAAGTTTGGCACACCTTTGCACGGTAGTAGTAGTACCGCCGATGCTACCGCTACCGGTGACAACGATCAACGCATGGAGACGATTCGCTGGCTGAGTCCGTACGTCGCGAATTACGTGCGGGGGAACGCGCTGTGTCTGGCCACCGATCGGTCAACGTTCGACCCGATGGAACGCATGATACGTCGCGTGGCGCATTCTGCGGAGGATACAGACGCCGCGACGAAACGATACGTGGACGACAGGGAACGTATCGTTGGACGCGCCCTCGACACTATGGAGGAAGACATGTACGAATTGACGACGAAGCGACTGGACGCTTTCACGACTGCGATAAATACTGCGATGGACAAACGTTTGAGCGAGCTGGAAAAGTCGATAAATATCACGATGCAGCGACGCTTCGATCACTTCGATGCTAGACACGTCGAGCTCGCGACACCGCTTGCTGAAGTACAGAAATGCGAGGAAGCGCGACGATGAACAACGACGACAACAACAACTACCGTCAACACCGTACGTGCTTCGAGTGCCTGGTACAGTACTTGCTGCTGATCGTGGAACGTTACCTTCTCAGCCGCAGCCGTCATCACCGCTATGATGAGCACGAGTAAGGAGCGAATACAATTGGTCGACGAACTCCACGCTCCGGCGAGACGAAATTTCCCACGGAGACCCGTAATTACTTGAGGCTACGACGATCTGTGGACGCGGATTTGGTGGAAATGCGCGCTTACGCGACCCACAATCGTCGCTACAACTACATACTCACCATCATCGATACGTTCAGCAAGTACGCGTGGGCCGTGCCCGTGAAAACGAAAAGCTGGCGCAACGTTACCGAGGCGTTCGCGACCGTGTTGCGACGAAGCGGCCGATGTCCACGAAATCTACAAACCGACATGGGAAAGGAGTTCTACAACGCGGAGTTTCAACGAGTAACGAAGACTCGCGGAATCAACCACTACTCGACGTACAGCGTGATGAAAGCGTCGATCGTCGAGCGTTTCAATCGTAGGCTGAAAAACCTGATGTGGAAACAATTCTCCTTGAACGCGTCCTATCGCTGGCTAGATCTGCTACCGACGCTCGTGCGCACCTACAATCATCGTAAACATCGCACGATCAACGCGCGACCCGTCGACATGACCTCCGCCACTCGTTTACCGTTCGTCGTTGGATATCGAGCAACGACGACGACGCGCGAAATTCCACGTCGGCGACAAAGTACGCGTGAGCAAATTCAAGACGATCTTCGAGAAGGGATACACGCCAAACTGGTCGACCGAGGTGTTCGAAATCACCGCGGTACAACGAACGCAACCTGTAACGTATATTCTACGCGATTCCGCGGGAGAGCCGATCTCAGGTGGATTCTACGAGCACGAACTGCATTCGGTCGCGAATCCGGACGTCTATCTGATCGAGAAGATTATTCGTCGCAAGGGGAATCAGGTGTACGTGAAATGGCTCGGATTCGACTCGTCCAAGAACTCGTGGATACAGGAAAAGGATGTTCTGTGACGCAGAAAGACTCCTTATTCTTATCACTTAAGGGAAGAGGTCACTGAAATTTTGAAATTCGAAAATATTTGAGACATGCGGATTTCCTCTTATGGGAAGGAAGTAGGTTTGAAGTAAAGTCCTTATGCCAGTTTGGACACAGTTTTAATCATTGCTTTTCATAGAATTTACATTACGTTACAAAAATCAAGTATAACTTCAATAATGTTCTTGCGCAAAGTGTGTGATGCCACAGCCTCCAAATTTTTCAACGAAGAAGGGTCCATAGTAAAGTAAAAAATTGTGTATCGAGAAGTTTCTACATCTCATACTTTTTAAGCTAAAAATGATTGAATTTATTAAATGTCAAAGATGCAAAATTTGACCAAAATTTTGAAGAAAACCAAGCACAGCGCAAAGAATTTTTGCAGATTTCTTCATGCCGATACACAATTTTTTTGGTCTCATGTTATTCTTGAAGTACGCCAAGCTGTAAGAGACTCAAACCAACGGTTTTGCGCAAGGAACATTAAATATATTAAAAAAGTAAGTTTTGAGATAATTGCATTTTAAATCTAAAGAGTAAATTCCAGACCATTTTTCCTTTTTGTTTAGTCTAAAATCCACCTGGTTGATACACATCCTCATTAATCTTGCGTCTTTTCCTATCAGCAGCAATTTTCTTTGTGTTTTGTTTCTTCTTTAAGCGCTTTCTTGTAGTGGATTGCTGTTGTGAACTGCAGGTTTCTCTTCTCTTGTCCCTGTCTCTAGCTATACTTATAGCTGTTTCAGACACAACTTCCCCAGCTGTTTGTTTCCTCATTGTCAATGAGCCTACACAACCCATATTAAATTCTGAAACAGCACGTGCCACAGCTACTTCAAGCCTTGCCTTTGATACAAATGTTGTCTTCGGGCAGAATCTCCACACTTTTGCATGGAGGGATTCATTTGCATTTTGAGTGCCTCCCTTACAGCACCGTGCCATCAAATTTTCATTTGCCAGTCTTTCATAAAGGGGTTTCACTTTGGTGGCGACATCTTCAGACAGCTTGACTGACATGTGTGTGTGGCTTATTGGTTTTCGTCTGCTACTTTTTGCTCGATTGTAAAAGCACCACGATTGCTTGCCCTTTGGACATCTAGCGTGGTTAGGTTTGTTGTCTGTAGAGCTACAGTGATCTAAAGTAGCCATCACAGCATTCTCCATGGCCTTTACATTTGGCATATTTTTTACAATTGCATTTCTGTAACATTAGAAGTAAATTTTGCAACTCGACAGAAAATATCAAATTGATAAAATATATGTTTTGTGCAATCGCTTTATAACCTGTAATATGTTGTCAATTTGTCAATGGTAGACTCCTTGAGTGTGCCTTCACCCTTGCCACCAAGTGTCACATTTTTGGCTCGCCACTCTTTGACAACATTTCTAAGGCCAGTACCCATGCGCTTCGCAATGTGGTTTACACATTCTTCTTTTCGGATGTCAATGTCAGGACCGTATACTTGCAAACTTTGAAGATGGGTGTGGGTCTTTGCATCGCCATCTGATAACATTGTTGTGTATCGCATGTTACAATGTTCCATAGATCTCTTCCACATTGCTTCAGCAGCTGCGATCTCCATCATTCCGGAGGATCTTTCCAAATTTACTGTTTGGGAATGCACTAATTCCCAAAGCCACCACACTCGCTCTCGGCGCAGCACCTCACGGACTCAGTGCAGAGTCGCTGATCTACGGTCGATTCCCCAATCACCGATGGGGATCGACGGTCGATCACCAATCATCAACGCAGAGTGCGCGCCATTCAGCCAATCAGCGCAACGCTTGACTCTGCTTCGACTGGTCTAGGAACACGCGCACACCAATGACATCTCGCCACATCCCTCACTCAACCAATCAGATTTCCCCACGTCGATCATCTCTCGAGCATGTTCGAGAAGACGCGTAACGGAAATGATCATCCATTATTGTAACCATTCTTGTTCACATTGTGTAGAGTAGAAGACGTGTCTCTTGCGATTCTTTTGTTTTAACTCTGTGCGCTTCTCATCTCATTGCTCAATGGCTTTAAAGTGCCTTAGCTCTCATTTCGTTGCTCATCTACGCTTTTAACTCACTCTTCTCAACGATCAGTGCAATTTCTATAACGCCGTGACGCGAGGCCACATGTCGCGTGCCGGGGTGTCCTCATCTTCTCACCACGTGCCGGACATATTATAGTGTTTTAAAATTGTTCAGCAGAAGCTCAACTGCTAGTTTATAGTGGCTCAAGCTCACTACAAACTGTTTTTAAATAAAAGACCATTCAACTCACTGCCGCGACAAATTGTTTAACGCACCTCTTCACTGTCGCTCCCTAACCTCACTTTTACCAGCGTGCTCACCCAATACAATTCTCAGACATTTTGGTCCTTCGAGCCGGAGCGACAGTAGAGGTGCAGTGAAGTGTTAGTGCAGTGACTCAAGCTCACCCTCACCCTCAACGTGCTCAATGAGTGCCTGTGAAGAAGACTGGGCTGACGCCTCCACCAGGCCAACAACTCCATCGGTGAATACAGTGATGGAGGTGTTGCTAGTGGAATCTCAACCCGGAGGCTCAACTCAACAAATTCAACCAGTGGAATGCATCGCTGATCCATTGCCCGCCGAGCTCACGCTCAAGTGTCGCACTCAGGTGAGTCGACTCGAGTCGATGCAGGCCCTCGAAGAGAATTTGCCCAGCTGTGCGCCCAACATCACTCTAGCGGAATTGAAAGAATACTCCGTTCAGGCGAACGACCTTCATCAGGCGTTCATCAACGAGCATGCACAACTCGAAGAAAGATGGCCTGCAGCACTCATGGAGCATGAGTACTTCTCATTAAACACGTTCTTAAGGGAGTCACGTTGCCACTCAAAACTCAAACTCAAGCTCAGCCGCCTCAGAGTGGAATTAGAAATGTACCACACTTCTCAAGTCTCGGACCAGCTCAACAGCTCAGCTGATCTCCCGGCGATCACGGTGCCATCGTTCAACGGGGACTTCAAGGAGTGGCCGGAGTTCAAAGAACGGTTCACCCAGCTCGTTATCAAGGACGCTCATCTCAGCGACGACAACAGGCTCCGATATCTGCGCTCGAGCCTAAAAGAGGCACCAACTCACATCGTGGAGGGACTGTCCGATGCCTCACCCACCTTCAAGGCTGCATGGGAATGGCTTGTGGCACAATTTCTCGACCGAAGGTCAGTTGTCAAGCAGCAACTCGACAAGCTACAGGCTGAACCATCCATCACCTCACCAAGTGCAGAAGCCCTGCACAAGCTGCTGACCTTAACTCAGAAGGTCAAACTCACGCTCACCTCCATGTGTAAGCCAGATGCTCAGGACAGCATGTTGGTGCATCAAGTTTGGTGCAAACTGGATACCAAGACGCGAGAGGCCTGGGAAACCTCGCTGCAATCCTCACCTGACTACCCAGATTGGGAGAGTCTTGAGAAATTTCTCACCAACAGGGCTCGCACATGGCAGAAGGGCGAGGCCTTGCCCGCTCCCAAAGCAAGAGCGAGTGCATCAGCTCAACAGGAGGTACGCAAGGATCACACTCAAGCTCACCGGTCATCGGACGACACCTCATATCCCTGCGACTGCTGTGGCACAACTCACTTTATAGTGATGTGTCCAAAGTTTCGCCAGATGACGATCCAAGCCAGGCGGAAACTCATCACTGACAAACTGCTCTGCCGAAATTGCTGTGGTAGGCACCCCACACCAAATTGCAAGTCGCGGATTAGATGCAAGCAGTGCCAAGCAGCTCATCATACGATGCTGCATCTGACAGCAGTACCAGCGCAACGACCTCAACCGAAGCCTGAGGGATTAGAATAATAAAGCTCGTGACAACATTAACTCACCAGGCACTCATCATCTCACCATCACGCATTCAGCCCTTCAAGAACACAGCTCACCCTCAACCATGGCCACAGGAATCACCTCATCGCACCAGCTCCAGTGAACCATTCTCAACCCTCAATCTTCATGACGCAGGGCTCTTCAAACTCATCATCACAACCCAGGTGGGTCGTTTCAATACTTTACAAGCCATCATTGACAATATTCACACGTGCACTCAAGGCTCGCTCCTCTTCGAGGTACGCCTGATTACAGAAACACAGTCAATCTATCAGTGCATAAATACGCCATCGTAATGCTCCACCTCATCAAGCGTCAAGCTCCCCTGCGCCATGAAGGCTCTCACCAACATTCTCAGTGCTCAGTGAACGCCAGACTTCATCATCATCAGTCAAACTGAGCTCTCAGAGCTCTACTCAACCTCGATTGACGTCAAGACTGCTACCAACCATAACCTCAAAGTGGCAAGGGAAAGCTGAATGCTTAAATTCAGGGTTTCATCATTGGCACATCAAGCAAAAGGACATTTTCAAGTCCAGCTCACCACAGATGCCAATCACAACTATCAAGCTTCAAATATGACGAGAACTTCACTCGTAAATCAACCTGGCGATTCTTTGTGCTCACACTAATCAACCCTCCTCGGACGGAACGTACAGGTCATTCATCCATGCTCGTGCCTGCACCTAGGCAGACTCAACCACCTCACCGTAACCACTGAGTATCGTAACAGCAATCATGTAATCAGAAAGGAGTCCAAAGACATCATTCACATGCTAACAGATTCAGTGGAACTACACATTAGGGTGGTCCTTAGCTATAGGGGTCGAAATTTTTTTTTGAGTTTTTTTTTGTCGCACCCCCCTAAATTATGACACTTGATGAGAAAATTATATGTGCAAAATTTCGAAGTGATTGGACAACGGAAACCCGTGCCACATTTGAGTTGAAGTTTTGAAATTTTAGTAATTTCTCGTCAGTTTCGAACATAAGTGTTTTCGGCTATTTTTGAAGTATCAGTGACTATTTTTTAATAAAAGCACAATTTATTACATACATAATAATAATATTTATGTATTATTTACAATAATATATAAGAAATCTTCGAGTTTCATTTCATAAAACTAGTATATAACGCAGCGTATAAACTAGTGTACGCAGTCGTGTGGTTGTCGAGTCAAATCATAGTTCTTTGTCGATGCCCAAAAAATTTATTATTTGTTTTTGTAATAATGATTATAGTATTAGTACTTGAGAATGATATTTTTTTACATGGTTATAAACAAAATACTCTTTATTGAAATTTAAGTTATATATTATAGATTGAAGGTAATAAATTGGCGTATTATTAAATTGTATGTATTTTTCATTATACATTTTGTGTTAAGGTACATTTTTTCACATTGGGGTAATGTCTCCTATAGCCTTCAATTATTTGTAAAATATATTGTTTTTCTTCTTCGTTTTTGGTCAGCAGATTATTGTATTCTGATATAAGTTTGACACCACGTTCAGCGGTATCATTCACTACTTTTAAATGTGTTGCAATTTGTAAACCTTTCAGATACGAAATGTCGTTTCCCCACAATGAAGGGTCCTTTTCTAAAAAGTCTGTCGGCATATTGTACCTATTAAAAAAATTTTTCGTTTCTATGGAAATGAAGCTATCAATATTTATTTCTACATAATGTTTTACGTTTTCTGGAAGTATTGAAACTTTCTTTGCCGAATCTTTCGGCTTCCCCTTTTTTAGAGCCATAATCATACGCTTTTTTATGTCCAAAGGTATTGTATCATCGAAAAAGGATAATGCCACATTCTCTGGTGCAAGATACCATAAATGGCCGCAAAATTTGCGTATTGCTATTCTACTAATATTTTCGTCAATTGCAGAATACGAGTATAAATTTTGAAGGAATTTCAGATCTTGAAACGGTGCTTTTACGGAAATGGGTGCATTAATCCAGGCTTTAATATATAAATTAGCTAAAAAGATACATATATCACTAATTCCTAGTATTTCGCTACTGCTCAATAAAAATTCTTGGCGGAATAAATATATTTTAAGTATATAAATTGCCTTAGCCATCCATCTGGCATGATGGAAAGCTCCAGGAACACGGAAAGTATTTCCTCGTGGATGAGATCCACGAAGAAAAACTACCATCAGCTCTAGAAATTCTTTGTAATCTTCTCGTGGCTGCTTCTGCTCTATGTTGTACAAGCAGAAGTCTAATTTTTCTTGTATATCCTGGAGCTTTCCATTAACATAATTGTCTTCTGTACTTGATTTAAATTTTAATTGATCAATATTAGTCCAAGCTTTCCGGAATTTTTTAAAAAGAGGTATTTCAGGACCGGTTGATTTGAAAAGCTTTTCCTCAAACACACTTTTTAAAATTATCTCATATATGTGACGACGACAAGGAAGATATAATATATCGCGTCCTATCATTTGCTCTAACAGAACACAAGCTCCTTGTAATCGTCCTGTATTTGAAGATGTAGTGTCACAGCACAGGGCTTGTACGTTGTGTGTTAGGTCCCAATCTTGTAATAAATTGTAAATTGCTGACGCTTGTTCCTTGCCGGTACTATTTGGGATTGCAGGGATCCCTAATCATTTCTCCATGTTGTCGTACGTAATTATAACAGGAAGCCTATCTATATGCTCCGTTTTTGTTGCGGATGGCAACAATTTCCCGTCCCAATGAATAGTAGCCGTCACTGGTGGGGTTAGCTGAAATGCTTTGCGTAGTTTTGTGGTGCGTTCTGCACGGATACGTTGTCGAGAGCGATGGATTGAAGATCGATTAATTATAAGCTCATCTAAATTGTGATGCAGAGCTTCAGCAGTAGCAATTATAATTGGAACTGCATCACGATCACTTATTTTGCACTTATCTAGAACTGCAACTAGCTTGTCAGTAATGACTTCTTTCTTTCCTCTTCTTTGTTTTTTTGGATTACTTGGGCCGGGTTCATTAAAAGATTCAGGTACATCATCTATATAATCGCGTACAGTATTTTCCGTTCCACTACTTGACGAGGACTGTAGTTCTGTTTCTTCTACAATGGAGATACACAAACATTTAAAAAAGAAATAGGATGCATAGATAAACAGAAAAATTTATAAAAAATATATCATACCTTGTAGTTCCACCATGGCTTCAAATCGTTCTCTTCGAAGCTCTTCTTGCTGGAGTCGAACTGCTTGTCGCTTTTCTTTCTGCACTAAATTTTGGTCGGCTCCAATCATGAGTCCTGGTCGTCCCTTTTTTCTCTGGTTTAGTAAAAAAACTTTATCCTCTTGAATTTTAATTGTATTTAAGGCGTTGCTGTGAGCAATGTCGAAAAGATCATCCATCGCATCAAGAAATTCTCTTTCCTTTATTTCTTGCAATTCACATCGGCGTTTTCTAGTTTTTTGCAATTTTCGCCAATTTTGATGTAGTTCTAATAACTTGTCGATACTATGATGTGTTTCTCTTACAGGTATACGTGCTTTATCCCAGAAAACATCCACTTCCTTTATCGCGATAACAGCACTTGGACGGAGATCGAGTTTCACTTTCCGTACATTATAAAATAGGACACGCAAAACTTGTCCATTACTTGGTAATTTTGAGCCAATAATTTAGGATTCATCATGCCCCAACAAATATATTCTATCAGTATTTCTGGTTTCCATCTTTTTAATTTCACTGTATCTATTCTTGACTTAAACTTCACGATACGAACACTTCGAACTCACAAAGCAGACTGAAAAATCACTGCTATGACTAATAGTAGATACATTTGGTCGCCAGAGACTTTACCAGGTAATATCATAAAACGCTACCCTCGAACGGTATAACGCGGTAATATTCACGACAGCTTCTTAAGCTTTCTGCCGGGAAAAACCCGAGCATCCGCAATTCCTTAACCATGTAAAGCGCGCTAATATTCACGATTTCAAAAATTGACATAGAATCACTACAACTTCAACTTTAATTACCGAGGTTCAATCCATTTTAAATTTTTTTCAGGGATTGTTACAATGTTGGGGGGGGGGGGTACAACGAAAAAAATCGGAAGTAGTAAAATAAGACTTCACGTAGCCGCGCATAATGGCTCAGGCGTTGTATTGTACGCTAATTTTAATCGTAAAATTCAGAGATTTTGCAGAATACTGTTTGCTTTCACCCGGAAATGATACTATTATACACCTAAGAAATTGTACTTTTATTAAAAAACATTCACTGATACTTCAAAAATAGCCGAAAGCAATTATATTCGAAGTTTACAAGAAATCACTAAAATTTCAAAACTTCAACTCAAATGTGGCACAGGTTCCCGTTGTCCAATCACTTTGAAATTTTGCACATATCATTTTCTCATCAAGTGTCACAATTTAGGAGGGTGCGACCAAAAAAAAACGAAAGTCGAAAAATAAGGACCACCCTACTACACATCAAGGATAAAGACCTGTGCGACGCGGGCAGCGTCTCACTTCGCATATTTCCAATTACACAATCTGTACAACACATCCAACAGCCCATTGGAGATTGGAACTCTATTTACCTCATCACGATAATTCTCGACTGCAACCTTAGTCAACGACTATCACGTGCAAAGACCTGTGTGACGCGGGCAGCGTCTCATTTCGCACCTCACAAGGAATTCAACCACTCTTCAGGATTGGACTCACAGTTGGGAGTCCTCCTAACCATCTTGGTCGATAACTGCCCGACAGAGCACTCAGATTCTAAGCAACGTCATCATCCACAACTTCAATTTCTCGTCCTCAACTTCAATGTTAGCATCGAACTCTACATTCTCATTCAATCCTCCACTCCATCACAACGCTTCATATCACCTTCCAAGTCATTTACGACTCCCAATCAAACAAGGTCTCAACATTCTCAGAAGTAGCAAATCTGTGATCCACTCAGTATCCTATCACTGGTCACAATTCAAGCAAGGATGATTGCACGAGTCGTGGCCGCACATGCTCCATTGAGATGATCCACTGTCATTCCAAGGGTGATACCAGCCCAAATAACTCCTCACTGACGCAACTTCAGAAAGATTTTCACAAGCTTGCAAGCACTCATATTTTCAGTGGTTAACGACTGAAGAGGCTCAACAGTGGAATCAAACACCTCTCTGATGTTCATCGACATGTCACCACAGCAGTGATTTTCGTCACTGCAGTCTCACCGTCCACAGCTCACAACGGGTCGACCCTCAATGCCTTCTTGCAAGGCATTCACCAGTGTGCTCCATAGAATAGGTAGCACCCCGCATCATTCTCAAGCTAGCAACTTCACTCACTACTGCAGTAATCCTGGCACGCCGTGCCAGCTACGTTCAATCAATCCTCACCACAACCTCACAACACTCACGTGTGGACGGATCCTCAAACTACATACACAAATGGATCACTTCTCAAACATCACCCCGGAAGGTTTATGAACAAAATTCACCTAACATGTGCAACGGAAGGCTCCAAGCACATTAACTTCAAATGATTGAACCTCAACATCAACTAATCAACTCCAGGAGCATTGATTGCTCCGGTGATCAGAGCACTATAACTTGTGTCGTTGCTACAGCCTTCTTCACAGCCGTGCAGACAGAATTTACAACTCTGCCATATCATCATTGCACAACAGTCAAGAAGTCTGGTCAATAGAAGTCTCGCACTCAAAACCACATCACTACTTCAAGAAGGGACTCGTCTGCAGACCATGCGCCAGCTGGCTGTTCTCGGACCTCGAGGTGACACTCTCCAGTATTGGAATTAGAAGAACTTTGCAATTCTTCCGTTCATGGCTCACCTGTATCCTCATGCATTCATATAATCCTGAGGCAAGCTGCTGTTCGGTACATTCAAGTTCACCTGAGACTAGATCAAGACCCTCTGACTCGCTCTACATTCAACATTCAAGCATCATTTGGAGCCCACATACAAACCTGAACTCTCATCACATCCACTCACCCCAGTTCAGTTTGTTTCAGAACCATCACAAGATTGAGAAGCTTTATCTCAGTCGCATCCATCTCATCTCGATAAGATGGGATGAAGATGGGCAGAAATCATGCAGATGACAGACTCACCCTCAACCTGCATCCCTATCGAATGCAGTGCGCACGAACTAAGTCATCCTAAACCTCAAGAATTTCTTCAAGTGATGACTCACATTGGATAGTGACTACTTCAACGAGCAAGTTGAAGTTATGATTCACCGCACGGCATCAAGACTCATTGAATCAAACCAGCCTTCATCTGCAACACTTCTAACAATCATCAAGTGCTCCTTGCCCTTCACATCTGCTGGGCCTAGATCAGATCCATGCTTACAAACAGCGACGCAGAGTAGAACTCAGTGATGCCCCATTTCCATCTGACAACCACCCTGGATCTTCATCTACGAGCTCCAATGGGAAATCAACTTCATTGGTGTGTGGTGTGTGTTCGACAAAGGGGGATCCGTGTCCATCTTAGGATGGGCCAACTACCTCTTTCGAGAATCACACCCTCACAACATTCAACATCACTTGACGTCGACAGTCCCGACTGACCAACGGATTTTTCGCTTGGCCAGACTCACCCTTCAGCTCTCGCAAGTGCCCACATGCATTCATACAATCAGGTGGTGTCGCCTTTCGTGGGAAGCAACTCAACGCAATGACGTTTCGTGTATTTCTCAATCACGACTCGGACTCATCTGCAGTGCAACTGCAATCCAAACGTGGATAGGGCAAGGTTCCAATCACCTAAGATCAACATCACTCAACCAAAGGATTCATCTCATTCAGCAAGGTGGTACGACAGCCCTTTGTACTCATCGTTCTACACCATCTTCATAAAGACGACCCGAACCAGATCAAGTGGAGCTATCCGCCAGTGACCTCAAGATCAGATCACTGACACGCCTCAACCAATTCCAGCCCAAGAGGATTGGCTCAGCTCAGTCCGCATCAGCTACAACTTCACTAATCATGCCAATCGCGAGGTTGGCGGTTTCAATTGTTTCAGACAACATCACCATCTTCTGTCCAGCTGATGATGGCGGGCAGAATGTTTGGGAATGCACTAATTCCCAAAGCCACCACACTCGCTCTCGGCGCAGCACCTCACGGACTCAGTGCAGAGTCGCTGATCTACGGTCGATTCCCCAATCACCGATGGGGATCGACGGTCGATCACCAATCATCAACGCAGAGTGCGCGCCATTCAGCCAATCAGCGCAACGCTTGACTCTGCTTCGACTGGTCTAGGAACACGCGCACACCAATGACATCTCGCCACATCCCTCACTCAACCAATCAGATTTCCCCACGTCGATCATCTCTCGAGCATGTTCGAGAAGACGCGTAACGGAAATGATCATCCATTATTGTAACCATTCTTGTTCACATTGTGTAGAGTAGAAGACGTGTCTCTTGCGATTCTTTTGTTTTAACTCTGTGCGCTTCTCATCTCATTGCTCAATGGCTTTAAAGTGCCTTAGCTCTCATTTCGTTGCTCATCTGCGCTTTTAACTCACTCTTCTCAACGATCAGTGCAATTTCTATAACGCCGTGACGCGAGGCCACATGTCGCGTGCCGGGGTGTCCTCATCTTCTCACCACGTGCCGGACATATTATAGTGTTTTAAAATTGTTCAGCAGAAGCTCAACTGCTAGTTTATAGTGGCTCAAGCTCACTACAAACTGTTTTTAAATAAAAGACCATTCAACTCACTGCCGCGACAAATTGTTTAACGCACCGCTTCACTGTCGCTCCCTAACCTCACTTTTACCAGCGTGCTCACCCAATACAATTCTCAGACATTTACCTAAAAGAATAAATGCGTACATATACATATATACATGCAAATACATATTTTTCTTATTTTATGGATATATCAAAATTATATCCATACACAAAACTTACCTGACATTCTTCTATTTCCACATGCACTTTCTTCCATTCAACAAATTCTGGTGAATCTGCTTCGCATTCAGTTGCTCGTATCGCACACATGTGGCAATACTTTGACAGCACTTCGTAATTCACAACGAGTCCTGTCATTATGTCTATGACAAAGGCGATGCCATGGAGGGAAGTATGTCCTCTCTTGTGCCATGATCCATCGAATGACACCTGGGTATCGAGCACTTCACCTTCATCAACAGAGTGCATGTTTCTCACAATTTGGTACGACTTCCGGAGAACACTTTCCTTGAATTCTTTATTTACAGCTTGAATTTTTTCAAGGTGTGTTTTCCATACTGTTGATGAAAACACATTGATACCGGTTTCCATTCCAAATCGTTCCATTGCAGCGTAACCAGCTCCCACAGAGACAAAAGCATCCACCATTTTCCTATTTATCAAGAAAGGTGGTCTTTTTGTGGTTTCATCGGTACTTATTCTGGGGCTGGTGTAAGTTTGCCCACTAATTTCCTCACAATTGGTACATCTTGCAGTCAATTTTCTTGTGAATCCCTATATGTAAAGTGACCAGTTTTCCAAATTCAGAATTCAGGATGATTGGTCAAGGAGGGATAAAGAACGTTTTTTATAAACACAAAAATATGTGTAAGGAATTTTCTATAGTTAGAAAACTAATCGGGGCAGAGTAACATTGTAAAAATAAATGGGAAAAAATGTTTATAATTCGGAACTAAATGGGTCAAAAGGAAACTGATGAAAAGGGTGAAAATTTGGGACTATTCCGATATGTTTGAGAAGGATGGTCACTTTACCTGTACGTCACTATCCAGAATAATCATTTTTGAGTGGCAAACACTGCAAGTCCAGTTTTTAATCAACTCTTGAATTGTCGAGCTGTGCACTATATAAAATTCATCCTTCACTTCAGAAACAGGTTTTTCTTCATTATTTCTGAAGTATTCCAATTTCTTAGTACTAGTCGCCTTCTCTTTTCCATTATCGAAATGAGCACTAGATGAAGAATCATCTATTGCAGGCTCATTTCTCTTCAATTTAGCAGCTACCGCCGCTTGTTTTGCTAAACGAATAGCACGCTTCACTCTACTCTTACTCTTGCGATATTTTCGGCTAATGAGGTCCATTAGGTCTTGGGAGGTCCGTGTTATACAAGCTAATTTCACTGCACCGTAAAATCTCACTCTGTATTCTCACGTAAACTGGAGTTTTGTAAGATTTCAAAAAGTATGGTGTCTAGCGCCCGGAGAGACTGACCTCTGTCGGCAGCCACTGACCCTTTTGGGTCCGCTTAGAGAGTTACCTACTGTACATGGCTGAGTTATCGGCCGCGTTATATATACAGTATTGTCTCCATACGTATTGTCGCTCTCCCCATCACTTCTGTCTCACTCTTGTCCGGCGAAGGCGAGAGCAAGATGGAACGAGAGCGAGCGAGAGCCATTGAAAGCGAGCGAGGACGGTACGAGTCACATACTATACTTTGTAAGAAAGCGTTCGTAGTTTAGTAGGCGCAGTCACATGGATTCTGTTACAGAGCACGCGTGCGTTTTAGAATCGTGAAACGCATTTTGGCCATTGGTGAAAATAAACAATGTCAAGGCCACGCAGTTAATTTAGATTCCCCAAAACACTAGCCAGCGGTTGAACATACTCAAAGAGCTAAATAATGGATAAATATATCGAAAAACGAAGGTTTTAGTTTTCGGCTCTTTCGCAAGGTTTTAGAAAAATATGTTTTTCTGGTAGAAAGGCAACACTGACTGTCAAACCATGTTGTGTACGGTTGAACAAGGGTTCAGACTTGCCAAAAATAAAAAAAAAAATTCTTAAAAATGGTCGAAATCGCGATTTTTTCAGTGACCTCTTCCCTTAAATACATATTCATTTATTCGATTGTCTGTATTTCGAAGACAAAAAAAAATAAAACAACAATATGTCACGATACTTGTACATTATTTCCTTGAATGTTTAATAGTAGAGATACGTATATATTAAGGGAGAACTTAATACTTTGCGTACATTTGTAAAGTATTTACAGTAGCTTTCGCGATTTCTATTTCATACCTTATCCGCTGAGAGCACTTACGACGAAGGGCGTGTCATTACCCACGCTACGTCCATCCGTTGCATACTTTTTTTTTTTTAAAGAGGGGGAAAATGCATTACGCATACCCCGACGCCGCTTACGTCGGGGTTATGTGGGACTCTCCATTTCTGGCATACCCACTAAAAACCCCCTTTACGTTCATACACTGCATCATACTTGTATACATGAAAAACATCGTTCGCGACATTACTGAAACGAATATACATATACATAGTTTCATACACATACACACACACACGCTACGATGTATCTATACACGTATCACTATCGTTATCGCACTCGGGAATCCGATAGTGTCCCCACGGAAGGGTATTGATCTGGTCGGGAAGTACGTATCGTTTATCGTCGTACGGACTGAGCGCTGTCTTACACTCACTCACTGAATAAACGTCGTGTAATCGCGTACGGATATGATTCTGTCGAATCGACGTTTCCGCGTGCTCGCGAAGACACCGCATGTAGTCCTCGAAACGTATCTCGTTCGCGACCACATTCCTCTTCACACCCTTCACTTTTTTCGTCTCCGTCTCAATCGTTGCCGCCGCCGACGCGTCACACACTCGAGTCGCGTACATCTTGGATCGCAGTCCCACGAACTCGGTCATTACGGCACCGTTGTTCTCGTCTTTCATCAGACCCGGCACTTTCTTGTTTACGCGCGGCATATCGTGCGGGTTGTCCACCGCGTAATCGCTCGTGTCGAAGCGCGCACTGACGTCACTTTTCAGCTCCTTGAAAGCGTCATCGCAGTGCAGCTGATACATTAAACTGTCGGTGTCCGTGTACAAAACTTTGCACCTATCGCCGAACTTTTCGCGCATATACTCGTAGTGAAATTCATATAGGCATACCTTGGACACGTCCAGCACGCTCTTACCAACGTATATGGGCGTATGGAATTTCACTTTGAGTTTACGCATTTCGATAGCGACTAAGTGTTCCGAGAATATCGCGCGACTGTGAAAGTTCGGTTTCGCGATCAACGATTCGGCACCGTAAAGTCCGTCCCACCGCGTCACCTATCGCACGTCCACTCGCTTTCGCACATTTTCCACCGTCTTTCCGTACACGGCATTGATCATAAGTTTGTACAGCGTTTTCTGAAAATCGCTGGTGGCTCGCGTCCTCAAGTCCGTGTTCAAAGTGATGTAGTCGCGCAACCACTGCGATTGATCGAACCGTAGAACGCGATGAATTCGCGATACGCAAAGTCCGTGTCGAATACACTGTTTCAGGTAGCGATAGTGAATCACGTATCGTTCCTTGTCGGGGAGCGTGGCGATCAATTTGGTTTCCTTACCGACGGGTGCGTGCTCGCGCACAGGACATAACGGAAGGTCCGCGTGCTTGTCGTGAATGTCCCGCGGATACTCCAGATCCACATCCAGCAGGTAGCCCTCAGGTCCATCGTCCGCCGGCAAGGAGTTCACGTTCAACTTGGACACCGTCGCCTCGTCCAGCCATCGGAATCCTCCGCGCGGCATCGCCTGAAACATCGCCCATCCGTACAGATTGTTCACGTCGAAGTACATCAAGTACGTGGATGGTTGCGACGCGTCGTACATCGACGTTGGCAGGTACTTGTTGTTGGCGCGCGCGTACCTGTGCGAGCGCTGGCACAGGCCACCGCGTATACCACGCTCCACGAACAACAGCATGTCCACGTCGGTGAGGAGTGCCAATTCGACGCGCGTGTATTTTAGCATCGCGTCCCACGTGAACGCCGGTAACGTACAGTAATGCGCAGGGTCTAGTTCGTAGCTCGCGATAGATGCACTACTAAAGTTTTCGAACACGTCCGCGAGCAACAGCACGTCAGTCTTCAGATACAGATCACTGTACTCGCCCAATGTCTGTATGCGAAAACTGTTCCACACGTTCGTCGCGTGCGCGTAATCGGACTCCGACTCACCACTATCGTTCAACCGATTGTAGAACGCGTCACGAGGCAGTAGTCGCGGGTCTTTCAACTTCTCGTACGACGCCACGTAATCGTACGGGAAGACCCCCTTTCTGGTGAGGAGATCTAATTGTTCGTCAGGGAGATGTTGGAACTCGCGTCTGAGAATCGTCAATCGCTGTTTCCCGAGATCCGACGCGAGTTTCTGCAGACTCGTTGCCAAGAATTTGAACGAATCGACGAATCGGAACTTCAACATTTTTCTCCAGTTCTTGCCATCGGCCCTGAGGTCCTCCACGTCCTTCGTAAACGAGATGTACCGTTCTTTCGTTAACGGTAGAAGGCTGATCTTTCCGTTGAACGCGTCTGCCAACTCCTTGATAACGAAGTGCGCGTCGTAGCCGGACAGGTTGTGGAACACCACGGGAATCGTGCAGGAACGTTGGTAGCGCAAGTTGTACGATCTGTGCGCCGCGCCCCTGTACTCGCCCGTCGAGTGACAATGATCGCGCACTTTCCTGTCGTCCTCACCTCGATCGAAGGGTTCTCCGCACACGTGGCACGCGGTCGCCCCGTGAAAACTCCGCCACTGTTGCTGCGTTAACGGCGTCATCGGTTACTTCACGCACAACCACGAGTACGCAACGTTCGCGAATTCGCGCAGTTCACGCACAAACCACTGCACACAGTCGGTGTCGCTGCGATATGCTCGATATCTGCACAGAGCCGAGTCGTCGGAACAATGTACGTAGTATTCTACGCTGTGAGCTTTGTGGCGTTGATACTCGTACTTGCGACGCTCCATCGATGGCTGCTCCAGTTCCTCCAGCAAACAGTCAAAGTCCGCGTAGATGACGAACGGCACGCGTTCCTTGCGTTCGTGATGCTGGAACCGCAAAATTTTCTCCTCTTCGGACGGTAATTTCACCGCACACTCGTTCAAGCGCAGGCAATCCACGGTGTGCCGCTGCAATCGCTCCGTCGATGAGAAAACGTTGAGGCACCTGAAACGTATAAGTATACAAAAAAAAAACAATGTAAACGCTTCTTCGTCCGTAACGTATCGCTCGAATTTTTTTTTTTTTAATTATTATTCTTATTTACTTACCTATCGCAAACAAACACTCTGCCATGATGGTTGCTGAGTTGGCTGGAAATCAAGCGGGAGAGACTGCAGATACACGCGAAATGGTACCGCTGCGAATCGTTGGGATCTTGGATCAGCAGCACGTTCGCGTGTCTCCCTTCTCGCTTGTTACCGGATACGCGTACAGGTACGCAACCATCCTCGTCGGACCATAAATAAATGTTCACGGACACGTCGTTCGCCACCTCGAATTTCTGAACCTGGTCCAAGGACATGGGGAGTCGCATACCATCCGTACGGAGTACCGTCGCATAGGGTGGATACGACGTAATCCTGTCCCCGTTCGTATCAGCCGGAAACAAACTCGCGACTCGTTCACCACCGCTCTTTTTACCATGATCGCTCGCGGAAGCGGCACGTCGCACCCGGCACGCAATGGATTATGTTTGTTTATGTTTATCAGGAGATTCTGTACTGCCCGTAAGGTCCAACCACTCTCGCGCTCCTGAAACTCTTCCATCGCGATCAACGTCGGAGCGACCACTTGTATCGCGTGGCACTCGCGAACATTCGACGACATAAACAGTACTTGGTTACGCGTTACGAAACTCTTCACGTCCGTATCGTCCCGCAACATGAATTCCGCGTTTAGCACGGTGTTCACCGACACGCTGCGGTGCTCCGTAATAGCGTTCGTAACGCGCGAAATCACCGTTCGACGGGCATTCTCGAAGAATTTGCGTGGATCGACGGCCCCTACCTTTATCACGACCCCAGTCGACAAACGCTTCTCGAACGCGGTTTCAAGTTCCTCCCACACGACCTTGGGTGACGTCACTCGAACGGCGTGTCCACAGCCTACTCGCGATAATCGTCCTCGCACTATCGCTCTCAATGTTTTCGTTCGCGCGAGCAACGACACCATCCGCTGCTTCTCCCACACCGGCACGCGTTCGCCTCGTTGATACGCGACCATGTGTCGTATCGTCTCGTCGCACCTGTCCATCCAATCGCGAAATTCCGCGGTGGTACTCTAAAGTTCGGACATCCGCGACAACGCCAAAAACGCGTTCTTGAACGTTTCCATGTTCTCGTTCTTTACACGTATACAATCACTTGAAATAAAAAGACTCTTTCCGACGCGCTACCATTCGCACTATGTTCTGTCGAAGATGCGAGCTGCCTTAAATATACGACCATCCATACCTAAAATTTCCACACACCCTTGCATCGCAATGGAATAATACTTAGAATTATACCTTAAGTCATATTACGCTTTTAAGCATGTGCGTATTCTTCTCGAAAGTTGACCTTCGATCATTATCGCGAACAGAAGCGCCGTCGGTCCCCTTTGAATTTTCGGGCACCGATGCTGCGTATTATTCTCGGGAGTGGACCTTCCATCGTTACAGTCATATGTTTTTGGTACGGTTATCACGCGATAGTAAAATGCAGGTTTCGACTTGCATCTTCTACGCGTCGTACCACCGTATGTTTTGACTACCTACCGTGAGAGACGGATAGATGCATATCGTGTGTCTCTGTCTAGCCCGCTTTAAATTTTCGCGCACCGATGCTGCTGCGTATTATTCTAGGAAAATGACCTTCCATCGTTACAGTTATGTGTTTGTGACGCGATTATCGCCGCAGGTTTCGACTTGCATCTTCTACGCGTCGTGCCGCCGTATGTTTTGACTATGGCCCTAGAGAAAAATAGGGAGAGATAGGGAGAGCGGTGTAAATATCATACTTCTCTCTCGTACACCCGATTCGAACGTCGCGCCATACCAAAACATAGGTTTCGCCTTGCATCATCTTCTCCGCGTCGTACCTCATTATTCTCGGAAATTGACCTTCGATATCCGTATATTTTTTCTGACCTCCGACCGAGAGAGGAACAGAGACAGAGAGATATACGAAAATATCGTACCACTCTCTCACACACACCTTGTTTGAACGCCGCCGCTATCGCGCCCACCATGGCGCCTTCGGGACGCTTTGAATTTTCGCGGTTCAGATGTCCCGTGCGCGCACCGATGCCGCGCATTATTCTCGGGAGTGGACCTTCCATCGTTATATGTTCTTGGGTACTGTGTTCGCGCGATACCAAAATGCCGGTTTCAACTTACATCTTCTACGCGTCATACCTCCCTATGTTTTAACTACGCATCGAGAGGGTGTGTGTGTGTGTGTGAGCGAGCGCGTTCCCCCTCCCGACGTCGACGAGACGTGTTCCCCCTGCACCTGCTCCAGGGTCGCGGTCCCCCTCCAGACGCTCCATGGGCCGGCTTCCCCCACCTCCTCGGGTCGCGGTCCCCCCACCCGCCTCCCCCCTCACCAACGGTGCGGTACCCCTCGCCCCGCTTCACCCCCTCGCCCCCAATTGATTTAGAATCGGCCTAGTATATCTACTTTAATTCAAAGATTTATTTGTGAAATGGCACGTTGTACTTAAAAAGTGACTGATCCAAGTTCTTGGATTCTGCATTTCTTCTCATTATATGCATTTTGAATTAGTTTTTTTACTGTTTTTCTACTGGGGATATTGTACTTTGGATCCAGATAATTTATTAATGCTTGAAAACCTGTATCTTCCACGATGCTCAGTGGTTGGAGGTCCAGTTCGATTAAATCGACAAGCAACTTGTCAATTGTAAATTTTTTAATGTCAGTATCTAAATAATTAGAGTCATTACTGATTAAGTATCTCAATATATTCGAATACATAGTAGCAATAACGATTCGACTTCCGCATTTCTCATTAGATCTTTGCGAAAACGACGCCAATTGATTCCTTATGTTTCGCCGATGAAACTGACACCCAGAACGACGTAATTCGGAAAATAATGATGGAAATTCCATGAAAAATTAATTTCCATAACCTCAAGCTAATTTCGTTAATAATACTCCGATTTACATGAAATTTGGTATCATTTTCATCGGAAAAACATAATCAATCCATCCGCATCACCCTCAAATACTTCCATGTTCCAGCTTTCGGAATTTTAATTTCTTGACGCTTGCGTTTACGCTTCGCAGCTTTTGGACTTCCGTGTTTGAATAATTATTAGTCTTTAAGTGTAAATTAGTTATTTATCAAGTGTAAAATGTTAAGGTCCGTCAGGTTAAAAAGAGGGCGGAATATAGTGAACCATGCTCGCTTCTCCTTTATTCTACAGCGAACTGATTTACAATGGAAGGTGTATATTCTCGTGCCTTTTCACAACGACTGCTAGTCGAGCGCGGCTATAACCGCTTGGGGCCATACGTTCGGCTCCCGACGTAAGACGGAGATTGCCGATTGTGCTTCGGCCAATCAGCGCCTGACACGACCAGACCCGTGCCTGGTGTGCCACTAACGAGCGCGGGATTTTTAAACCTCTTTTCTTTGACATAAAAAACATATTATCATTATTATTAAGTGTATATAGATAAGATTTGTATTTGCTACATCTTGTGTGGAATCGAAGGAATTAGCATTCACCAAGTTAACCTTCAGTACCTAACAGTAAGTACGCAATTCTTTCCTGTAACAAAATACAATTATTGGATTATATTATCGTCTTGTAATGTACTAGATGCCAAAACGTTCATTTGTATGGAGACATTGTAATGAGACCGATGACGGTGTCACAAATTGCCAAATCTGCGATTAAAAAATTTGAAGCAAGTAAATCTACAACCGTTTGAATAAAACATTTATTGAATGCCCACGGAATTAGTAATGGAGAACGATCTTCGCCAAATTCGTCCCAGGTTCCATATTCTAGTACGTACGCGTGGAGGCGGCCGCCTCTGCTTCATCGCTTATCGTTATCCGGATAAAATTATACCCAACATCGGTATTGCTACCATGTATTCTAATATATTGAGATACTTAATTAGTAATGACTCTAATTATTAAGATACTGACATTAAAAAATTTACAATTCACAAGTTGCTTGTCGATTTAATCGTACTGGACCTCCAACCACTGAGCATCGTGGAAGATAGAGGTTTTCAAGCATTAATAAATTATCTGGATCCAAAGTACAATATCCCCAGTAGAAAAACAGTAAAAAAAACTAATTGTAAATGCGTATAATGAGAAGAAATGCAGAATCCAAGAACTTGGATCAGTCACTTTTTAAGTACGATGTGCCATTTCACAAATAAAAACTATGAATTAAAAACTTATATAATGCAGACAAACCAACTGAATGGAAGTCATACCAGCGATATAATAAGTAATGCTTTAAAAAATACCTTTTCGGAGTGGAATGTAGAAGGAAAAGTAAAAGCTGTTGTTGTTACTGATACCGCAGCAAATATGCTGGCAGCAGTACGAATTTTGGGCAATTGTATATCTAGTGTATCTTGCTTTGCACATACGTTAAATTTAGTCATCAAGAAAGCTATGAAATGTATGAAAGGTTCGAAATGTATGAGAATGCTGAAAGAGCTAAAACTTTATTATTGGAGAAGGTGACAGATACATTTAATGCCCAGTCTCAATTAAACGTAACTGTAAATAATGGGGATAATAATAATAATAATAATAATGCGGGTTATTTTTGCACAAGATAGAGTATCTTTTTGGACATCGTTCGACAATGATGTCCACGAAAAAAATAGTCTGAATGCTAGAAATTCTGGACCGGTAAATGAGATTGATAGGTACATTGCGGATTCGTATTCGAATAGAAATAAAAATCCTTTGCAATATTGGAAGGAAAATAAAGCTAAATATCCATATCTTGCGTAGTTCGCAATAATTTTTTTATGCTGCCCTGCAACGTCGGTGCCGTGCGAACGAGTTTTTTCGAAGGCAGGAAATATAATTAGTAAAAAAAAAGAAATAGATTAAGTAGCAAAAGTTTAGATCGAATTTTGTTTTTAAATAAACAATAAGAAAATATACTGCTTCTGTCATAAAATTTTGTGTTATTATTTTAAGACCACTATCCATTTTCCACAGAGACATACAAAATCATTTTACTTAATGATTAAAATTTTTATTTTAAAAGTGCTTGCAAGTTTTTCAACATTCAAAGAAAGACTAAACGTCTAAGACGTCCCACAACATCCTATTTCAAATAACAGTCGAAGCGATACGAAACATTCATCCGGAATTTGGAGAGAATCTCGCGATTCGACTCGAGAGTATCGAGATATCATCCGACCCCCCCCCCCCCCCCGAATATTTCCGACTCGTTCTGAAGCTCGGGTTCCCGAACCTCGAACTGTCAAGATTTTCAAGACCTTCAAGACCTTCAAGACCTATCAAGACTTTCAAGAAATATTTGTTTCGAATAACAGTTCGAAACGATTCGAAACTTCTGTCCAGAATTCGAAGCGATTCGATTTGCTTGGCGACCATGACAAATGAGATTCGAAGCAATTCGAATCTTTATAGGATTGATTAACTTCGAATCGATTTCGAAGCTGCTGTGTTGATCCCATCACTACCGGTACGACTGGGGTAGACGTCCCTGGGACGCTTTTAGGACGGCTGTGTGCTATGTGGGAAGGTGCTTTCCAACTGCGCTTAAGGGGGGGGGACCCCTATTTAGGACGCTAGCAATAAGGTGATTCTTTGGAATTTTTTTCTAAGAAACTTTTGAGCGGATCTTTTCCAAACTTTTAGGGTATTTTAGTTCACATTCAAACAATACAAATTAATTTTTACGTTATAAAGTGTTCGGTAGAAGTGAAGATGTATGAACACGGAGTTGCAAATTTGCGGGTGTAATGGTGGCCCCATTTCTTCCCTGAAATAAAAAAACAAGGATTTTCTTATTTCTAGTATAATTACATTGTCGATGAACCCATAAAATGAAAAAAAAAGTTAACATTTGGCAAATTGGTGGGACTTCAAAGAAAAAGTTACGATTTTTCCTCAAGATATATCGTACTATTTATGGAAAAAGAGTTTTTCAAATAAATTTATTTATCAATGTCTTAGGTTCATCGACAATGTAATTATACTAGAAATAAGAAAATCTTTAGTTTTTTATTTCAGGGAAGAAATGGGGCCACCATTACACCCACCAATTTGCAACTCCGACGCGCGATTCCTAACGAACGTGTTCATATATCTTCATTTCTACCGAACACTTTGTAACGTAAAAAATAATTTGTATTGTTTGAATGTGAACTAAAATACTCTGAAAATTTGGAAAAGATCCGCTTAACAGTTTCTTAGAAAAAAATTTACAAGCATTAACTCATTCCTAGCCGTCCTAAATTGGGCTCCCCCTTAAGATGACACAACTACATATACACAGCTAAAAGGCTGTATTCATAATTCAATTATACATATCGCGGACATTTTAATTAATCCATCAAAAAGAATCCTATTTAAAAACATTGTCGTAAATTAATAGGTTTACAAAATTAATGATATACAAAAATTGCGCGAATTATAACAATACCGTAAACTGGGATGACTTTGCCCGCCCGGGGTGACATTGCCCACTTTTCGGAAAGGCTTTATTTTATTTTATTGTGAAGTAATCAGTACATTTAGTGTTTTGTAATTGATAGCAATAATTTCTCCAAGGTCAAACGAAAAAAAAATTAGCGAATTCAATCAAATGGTAATTTTTCAGTTAGAGTAAAAAAGTGGGCAATGTCACCCCGGCGGACAAAGTCACCCCAGTTTACGGTAGCTATTTATACAAAGAAAAAAATATATTATGTAATATTCAGCAGATATATTTTTATACAAATCAATATTTTAATACGAATAAATATTTTATTCAAAATACTTTGCGCTGCGAAACCGAAAAAATGTTAATTGTCTTAGTATCAATAATTTACAATAACACCCTTACAATCTAAAATACATAAACATATGCATACACATATTAGAAATGCAGGGGAGACCGGGACAAATCGGGCATTTTTTTCATTGATAAATTTAACCAAAAAAATTTAATTTTTCAATTATGTGAATTATACTATCCGAAAGATTAATGCCAATAGTACATAAATGCTACAACAATTTTTCATTAATCCCCTTTTCTAAAGACATTCCAGAGAATTTGTAATATAGTGTAAAATCGCCGTTTCGAAATGCCGGAGTAAATCGGCCACTCCTTCGCGGCAAGACGGCTACCTTTTATTCGGGCTGGATGTTGATTAATTTTTAGTCATAAATGAAAATGTGTCGTTTATTTCTGAATTACAAATTACAATAGTGTCAAAAAACTGTCTCAAAAGTTGAGAAGTTCAAGTTTTTAACGCACACATATTGCGGTTTAAATATTGTTGCATGTTTCAGTCATCTTCAGTTTCCGAGGGCAATTGCTTCTTTTGGCTCCTGCGTTTACGCAACGTACGCCCAGTTGAACACCCTGTCTTCGTCAAAGGCTGAGATTCCAATTCCACATTGGTGGTCGTAACAGCTTTTCTTGGACGACCTCTTTTCTTTGGAGTCGAATTCAGAGTAGCAGATGATTTTCCCAATCCTCTCACCCGTGAAGTAGTTTGTGCTATTTTTTTTTTGTTTCGACGCGGCTTGCTCCGTCGCCAATGGTTTCATTTCTGGTGAATCCGTTACTATTGCAGTTTTTCGACGTTTTCGCCCTCTGCGCGTTTGCTTCCTTAATCGCGCTTTTGGCAAAGGTCGTATACTTTCAAGCGTAGAGTTTAAAACTTCGAGGTTTTCGGGCTCAGTGGATGCTCTACTGCGTCTGTTCTCATCGTACGAAACTGTAGAAATGTTGCCCTCGTCCTCAAAACGTGAAGACGATGAAGCAACTGACTCGTTCCCTCTCTCAACCGTTTCGGAATCTGCAAGTGACGGTATCTGACTCTCATTACTTTCATCGAGGGCAAGCTCAACAGTGTTTGGGTCCTCTCTATCTGTTACGCTACTTGTTAAAAATTCAAAGTCTTGAAAGATGTCTGGATTGAAAGGAGCGATCCCAGTGCATTCGAAGCCAGAAATGATGTTTTGGCTTGTAGCGGCCAGCGGCAATGCTTTCGTCACGATGCTGGGAATGTCATAAATGGTCATGGCTTTTCCCGGATTTGCTGTCATCCAGCTATAGCAGTGTGAATTCATCGCTCTCTTAAAGGGACCAAAGACAGTTCGATCGAGCGGCTAGAGTTTGTGCGAACAATGTGGTGGCATTGTCAGCACAACTATGCCGTTCTTTTTGCAGAAATCTAGTGATAAATGATAAATGAGATTCATGGTTGTCGAGAATGAGTAAAATCGGATTTTCCACAGATGCACACATGTGCTGTTGAAAGAAATGTAGAAATTGAAGAAAATGTAGCGCATTCATCCAGCCGCTAGGTTTAGCTGTGCCTTCACAGCTTAGTGGTCCACCATTCAGGAAATAATACTTGAATTTTTTCCGGGGGAAGATGAAAAAGGGTGGTACTTCTGCTGACACTGCCAAGGTTATGGTGACTGGGGCGACGGTGGTGGCGACGGCGATGGCGAGTTCTGGAAAAAAATAGAAACCCGCGATATAATATTCACTCGATTTAAAAGGTTAAACGCGATAAATGTAAAAAAACATTGTTGTGTACATACCTCAGAGTCGTCTCGCCATGAATCCCACTCCGACGCAATTCAGTAGTATCCCATTGTATATCAATATGCAAAAACTGTTTCGCACTGAAATGGTCTGACTATATTTAAAGTTTGAAGACGACTGGTCTCGCTGCATCTCTAAGCTCTCGCATCTAAACTCATATCTTGAAATCGAGAAGTGCATAGCTTTGCAAAGTAGGATGCCTTTGTTCTTCACCATCTTCATCATAGGCCATCTGCATTTTCGCTGACCATCCTCCTCCATGTACTTATCTTCTTCTTCGCTGACCGTCCTCTCCTTATTCACACGCATCTTCTTTCCCTTCTTCTTTGACACATCATTCGACTAGATCACACCACTTTCAACGGGTATTGAACGGCTTTGAACGGGTATTGAACGGTATTGAACGTGTATCGAACGGCCTCGAACGTGTATCGAGCGTCAATCGTACCACTTCGAACGTGTATCGAACGGCCTCGAACGTGTATCGAACGTCAATCGTTCCACTTTGAACGTGTATCGAACGTCTACCGTGCCACTTCGAACGTCAATCGTACCACTTTGAACGTGAACGGTACCACTTTGAACGTGTATCGAACGGCAATCGTACCACTTTGAACGGGAATGGTACCACTTTGAACGTGTATCGAACGTCAATCGTACCACATCGAACGTCTATCTTACCTCTTCGAACGTGTATTGAACGGCTTTAAACGGGTATTGAACGGCTTTGAACGGGTATCGAACGTGTATCGTACCACTTTCAACGTGTATCGAACGTCAATCGAACCACATCGAACGTCAATCGAACGTGAATCGAACGTCTACCGTACCACTTCGAACGTGTATCGTACCTCTTCGAACGTGTAATGAACCACTTCTAAATAATTACAACTATTGTCTTAATCTAGCATACATCACATGTAGGAGATTAGGTTGGGGGAGGGTGAAGAAAAAACATTTATACATTAAAAAATTGATTATATTTTATTTATGCCTCTGGCGTTTAGACCACCAGTTGAATATTTTAAATACATTTTGCAAGGCACAGTGCTTTGCGTGTCTGCCACAACGCAGAGTATTAACTACATTTAGCTTATTTAGGGATTTTATATCCTCGTAGTCAATGTCCAGCGTCTCGATGATCACGTCCGCTCTCGTATTTTCATCGAGGAAATCCGCAAGCCAGTCGCGTTTCTGCAGCCCTTTAACGTATACTATATGGGATGTGTCATCTTCTTCGTCGATCGCATCAGCTACAGCTTTCGTAATTAGCTGTTTAGCCATACTGTACGGAACGTCTCCATCGTCCCAACGTAGTCCATGATGTTTTGCCACCAACCATCGAATGCTTGATTTGTCGGATTTTGTAAGAAGATATTGCGGCATCGAACTCCCAAAAATATAGTGCGAGAGAATTGTCCCCTT
Organism: Andrena marginata; assembly: GCA_963932335.1. Classification (NCBI taxonomy): domain Eukaryota; kingdom Metazoa; phylum Arthropoda; class Insecta; order Hymenoptera; family Andrenidae; genus Andrena; species Andrena marginata. The sequence goes on from OZ010663.1 coordinate 19,812,163, forward strand.
GCATAGGACAGCCACTTCCTTGACGATAAATCTTCCATCGACGATGAACCCTTGCAGGTCAACGAATGTTGGTACAGCCATTATCGGTACAATTTAGAGGTCCGCTCGCTTCCAAGACAGACGGGAGAATGCAGTTTTTCTCGTAAAGCATCTCAATTTTCACGAAGAAATTTTGTGCGAATTTCACACAGGAGAGGGCGGGCAAGTAGCGTGGCAATTTAATTCATTTTGTGCACCACGTTTGTCAGTGGATTGTATTCAACCACCCGATCGTGCAGAATCAGACAGTAGGCTGTAGTATTTACCGGCACATTCTCTTTACACTCGAATTCTATGCGCACGTCCACGGTGCCATTCTTGATCGACTCATTTTGTCGCGAGCAATCAATCACCACGATGGGGCCAAATTGTAAAAATTCAGCCACAGTGAATAATGCCTCGTTGCAACTATGTCCATAATACGATTTACCGAATTGCGTATACATGTGATACAAGATGGCATGCTTATTTTTGTCAAAGTCCAAGTTCATGTCATCGTATGGGTAAAATTCCGAGTTGAGAAAAAGTTTTACATTGGTCAATTTACAGTTGTTGAACTTAGTAACGTCTTCGCTCATCACATTCCTTCGACCAGTCTGTAGAGCAAGGATCACGCATCGCGGCTTCTCCAGCTGTGCAGATGCCTTCACGGCCCACGAATGCTTGGTCGTGCTCTGTAAGAGAGGATACTCGTACAGATCCCACGATTGAAAACAAATGCTCAGGTTTTGTCCACTTTCCAAAGTACGTAGCAACGATAGCTTATTAACGTCGTTCAGCGTCACATGAGGCATCCGCCATTGTAGTTTAAGTAATTCAATTTCTGGTACCAACATCGGGGATCCTATCAGAGCATTGTGGTCGTTGCGCGATCGTATTAAAATTAATTCGTGACGCGCATTAATAATCATGCGTTTGTAGTCCTCGCAAAATCCCAGGAAATATTTGAGTGGGACGCAAAAATTGAAATGGTTTTTCACTATGAGCCCATCGCGTCGTTTCAAGCCCCATCCGGCATTCTCCATATTTTTGTCTTCGTCCGATGTCAGCGATACATAGTTTTTAAGCGTGCTAGTTATTCCAACGTTTCCGTTGCGATCAATCTCCACACCATTCAGCTCGTATCGAATCTCATCGAATAAGAACGCCATGCAATTATTTCCCAACATCACCGTTAACGCATCGTTTGGCTTATTTATCTTCAATTTCCCCTCCACATAGAGGAAACTTTCGCACGGTAATGTGTATAAATCCTGCTGCTGTATCGGTATTCTTATCTCATCGCTGTATCCAAACGTCGTGTTGACGTATGGGTTGTATGTGTGAGTCTCGAGCTTGACGATGCGATCATCAAACGTCGGCTTCCCTCCAATGCTTAGAATATCGGCCATTTTTCAACTTAAATGCGTACAATGAATCCCAAAGATTTCAAAAATGCAATGTTCGCAGCACTGAGCTTCTTCTTTTTAGCGTGATCGGAGTTGTTGCAGTTGTTGGTGTTGTAAACAATTTCACTTGGAAGAAACGGGTTTCTGGAGTCGTTCAATACAAGCATCTCTTTCGCACTACGCGTATTATCGTCGTCGTCGTCGTACGTGCAGTCTGATGGTAATCTCTTCACCTCGAAAATCGAGCAATCGTCCGTCTTGATCCACAACGCGTATCGTTAGATCCGTAATGACCCGTGCGATGATTGGAAGGTAAATGATCTGCGCGGGCGTTTCCGATATCTTATATCCTGGTGGGACTCTCGGAGAAAATTCATGTATCGTATGTACACGCCTCCCATTGTTGTACGCACCAGCGGTCACGCTACATTCTATGCGAATAATGTTCACGTTCATGATATTAATTGGATCGTCCGATTCATGCCATCGTCCTGGTGCTAATACCCGTGTTACGTCCTGAAGGGACTTTTGTGAATCGCCCTGAGCGGCTAGGATGATCCACGGGGTTCGTTGCTCTGTCGAGGTGCTAAAGCACGCCTTGACTATACTTACCATGAAGGATAGGAAGTAAAGGGGGTTGAATCAATGGTTACACGGAATTCAAGGGAGAAACAATAGATTAAAATATATTCTTGACGTAAATATTAAAGTAATGGTTAGAACATACCCTAGGGACGGCGCTCCGTCCCTGTTATCGCTGTGCGCTCGGGTGTCGGTCGAATATCGCACGGCACGCTTGCCCTCTAGCGTTTCGCTCGCTGTTTAGGTCGCTCAACCTAGAGTAGGTCGTGGTCGCTCGCTGTGCTCTCGGATGGCACTTGGAAGTTGGTGACCTGGGGTCCGTTGTACCTCACTATCTCTAAACGTCGTTCTTCTACGCGCTCCTATGTCGGTCACGATTGACGCGCAAGGGCACTCCCGAATAGGCCGTTCTCGGTATGTCGGATGGAGTTACCCTTTTACGAATTACTATCGGCCGTTCGTACTTCGCGGAATCTACGCGGAGACGTGGTCGCGGTATCTAGACGGCCCTCTGGCCCGTCGTCACTTCCTAGCTCGAGCTCCCGAATCAGAATCTGTCTTCCGCGGCTCTCGATCGCGGGCCGAACCTCGGACAGTCCCCAGGAATGGGGGAAACTGCCCCGTCGGCACTTATCAATCGCTCCTTATTAGGAGATTCATAACTCGGGCCGTCGATGGTCACGTTGTCCCTACCGCTGTTGCTACGGGCTTAGCTCAACGTGATTTCTACACGTGAGGCGATTCCGCCGAATCGCCTTCCCGAAAGGAAACGACGCGAGGACAGCAAGCACGGGATGGACCTGAAGGGCCCATGTAACACCCGATTCATTGAGAATCCCAGTAGCGATCCAATGTTATTGGGCTTTGTAAAGTCTACGGCGAACCGGCAGTACAGTTCGCTTTTCATGGTGTTGTTATTGGGACGCAACACTATAGGATACGCATCGTTGTCACCGTCATCGGTGCCGTCGAGATTTTTTTGAGGATATCGCTCGAGTAATCGCTGCTTCAGGTACTTGGCAATGGCGTCTAGTTCGTAGGAGCCGTGGGGAATCGTAATGTATTCATGAGTGGTGTCGACGCTGTTGTTTTTGATGTCATAGTTTGAGAAAAAGTAGAATTTATCGTTGCTCGAGTCGATGTTCGGTATTGTGTGATAAGTTTCAAAGGTTGTTACACCAAGCTCGTAATCATCGTCGCTCAAATCTATGGGTGGAAAGTAGTTTACCGCGAGGGTGCTACTCTTGCCGGTTAGAGTGAATGTTAACGACATATTCTGCTCGAACTGCTCGACTGTTACTGAATCAGAGTGGTGGGAAGTCAATCCTTAAATTCGGTGCCGATCGTTTGTAGAAAGCGTAGACATAGTTGTCCGCAATTGCTCTGATCGTACTTTTTATAAGACGTACGATTGTATTCAATTTTCACAGCATCTTTATCCAGATATTGTATGAATTCCTTAGGCGGTCGAAGATTCCCAAAGCTGTCAAAATATATAGCTCGACTCCCTCTCTTCGCATATGCCACCCAATGAGTCCCCGACCCCTCGACATTGACCAAATTTACGATACCGCTCTCGTTTCGACGTACTCCTCCGGCTGGTAACGCGTTACGCATAAAAACGCCTCTAAAGAATGGAATATGCATACGTTTTGCCGACTCCTCCAATTGCACATCGGTAGTTACGCCCGCAGGCATTTTTATTTTCTTTTCGGCGTTTTTTTTTTCGTTTCGATATTCCCTGTCCGCGCTTGTACGGTGCGAGATAAAGTTCCCGACCTTCCATGGAGCGCTTATGACGTTGCATTTCCTGCAGCTGATGTTGCGCCGCCTTATTATCGTTTACCGCCTTGGCGATCCCCGCCGCTCCGCCAGCCAATGATCCGAGAACACCCAACAGCGGTAGAAGTGGTAATATACCACCCCGTTTTGCCACCGGAAGAATCCGCTTTTGCGATGCTCTCTTTAGAATCCTTTTGCGGGTTTTTGTTTTCATCCCCATTCCGATCTTCGTCTTGGCCTTCATAGCTGCCCAAACAGCCGTAGCAGCACCTCTTTCACCCAGAGTCGAGTCTCGCGCAACGATGCGTTTTCGCGCTTTGTCAGCGAGTATGTTATCTGCCGCGTGCCTTTCGCCGAGGTCGTTGCTACGCGAATATGCAATATCGTGTTCGCGACACGCTGCGTCCAACGGATTGATGCCTCGATCCCCTCTAGCCAATCGTTTTGCCAGATGAGTTCCTGGGCCGCAAAACTGGTATCCCGGAATATGTAATTCGATAGGTAGCGCGTTTATCGCCCGATTTAACAAACCACTGCCTTTCTTTACTCTCGTCGGCGACATTCGCTACAGTTTTTAATCAATGGTGCTGGACCGTCGATATGCGTTCGCTGCCAAGGGCGATTATAATGTTCCAGACACCGACGATACTGCTGAACCTCAGAATCGGCTGTTATATGCTCTGGGAGTCTGTCTCACAACTGATCAATGTGCCTGTCAAACTCTCGGAGTAGAATAATCTTTGGTATATATTTCAACTGCTCAGAGGTTAGGTCTCGAATATCACAATTATCCGACAGGATCAGAAGCATTTTGAATATTGAACCGTTTTGCTTCGGTGCGGACCTATAAATAGGGCGCTTCGACGCATCAAAATCATTTTTCACAGTTCACGGAGAGGATGCGATTTGTGCGAAAACCTGTGACGATACGCGTGACAAATTTTGATGATAAATCGCGAGTGATGTCTTCGAAAACAAGACGCAGACATGGTAGCATGCTGCCAAACACTATCCGCTGCGTTATTTGTGGCCTATCAAATTGCGGAAAGACCAACGTGCTGGTCAGCTTGTTGGAAAGTCCTCACGGCGTCCGCTTCGAGAACGTGTACGTGTACTCCAAGTCGTTGCAACAGCCGAAATATCAGTACTTGGAGGATTTATTGACTCCGATAGATGAAATTGGCTACTTTACGTTTTCGAATAACAGTGGCGTCATCCCACCGAGCGAATCGCTTCCGAATTCTATTTTTATCTTTGATGACGTGGCATGCGACAAGCAAGATACGATAAGGGAATACTTTGCAATGGGGCGCCACTCGAAAGTTGACTGCTTCTATCTCTGTCAGACATATGCAAAAATTCCCAAACATCTTATACGCGACAATGCGAATCTGCTGATTCTGTTTAAGCAGGATGGTACCAACTTGAAACATGTGTACAACGATCACGTAAACACTGACATGCCTTACGAGGATTTCTGCGCTTTGTGCCGTAATTGTTGGCAACGGGAGTATGGTTTCATGGTAATAGACAAGGATAGCGCCATGTCCATTGGACGTTATAGAAAGGGATTTAACGAGTTTGCCGTACCGTGAGATGGTCAATCGTCATCAACACGTCGGTGGGAAAGCAACGTCTGCGGCACAACGATGATTGATATCGATACTCTGGAGATTAAGGATCGTGAGAGAATAGCGAAGGAAATTGCAAAAACCAGCGAAGCCATTCGCCGGAAACATCAGGCTTTGAAGACTAGCAAGATGGAGGAAGATATCGCGTTGGAGAGATACTTTAAACCTATCGTCGAACCCTTGAAACATATTGTGGAAAATACCACAACAGCAGAAGCTGACACATCACCGCTGATGAGTACAGACGTTGAAGGGAATGAAACATTAACGCCTAAAAAAATCCATCCGAAAGGGAACACATCGCGCAAGGCAAAGAGGAAACAACACGGGCCATTGGAATATTCACCCATACCCTCGACACCAGTTCAATCGAAGCGGAAACGACAAAATGCTACATCAAACGATTCTCCGACTCCTCCCACACCAATAAATACATTTCCCAATGTGCAATCGCTCTCAGCCGTTGATGACGACGTTTTTGAAACTAGTCCCGATGAGTCGTTTGTAACATCTATTAGAGAGCAATTTCAAACATCCCGGGGCCAAAAAACGATCCGCAGTCATTTCGGCCTGCTGGGGCAAAAATACATGAGCGCAATCCTAAGTAGTGATAAGGATACAGCAATGGACTATGTGTACGGTGTATATTTTGACAATAGTAGAACGATGCTTGGGGATAAGGCTTTCGATATAGACAAGGATGATAATATAATCATAGATGGTGTAAAATACAGAGGAACACCCGGCCATTACGAATTGATTTTTATGAGAATTCCCGACGATACTGTATACACCGATGCCGATAAACAAAAATACAAAAGTATACTGCTGGAAACGAATGCCCACAGACGCGGTCATGGTGCTAAAAATCCCAAATTGGGCAACAAGGGATACATGTACAAACATGTAATTGCACCGCTAATTCCCCGTGCATCGGCTAGTAGGGCAGGGAAAGGTCTAACAGTGCCACGAGTCATGGTGGTAAACGATAACAAAATCGATTACGTACACTGGGACGATCCCAATGAGCTGGTGGATCGATTCCGTTGGGCTCGAAGCGTCGCGTCAGGCGGGTAACAACTCTCACGATCCCGAAATTCTATCGATTATCGAGGAACTCCGCGAGGTAGGCCTCATTATATAAAACCGCGCGCCGATGATGTGCACAGTATGCATCGAGATGCCAATCAACAAATTTGGGGTATCGCTCGAGAAGAGTGGAGCAGCTAGAATGGACTATTACAAATGGAGCGGTTTGCTTCGAAATTACATGCGAGATAACGCTCTCTGCGTGACCGGTGCAGACTTTGATGCAAAATCACGCAAGATACGACGCGTAGCTGAGCCAATGGCCGACACCGATGCCGTCAATAAACTATACATGGAAAAGAGCATTAAACTTTTCAGAGAGCAGCAGGAAGAATTAGAGAGGAAGCTAATTGTGTTTCAAAGAGATATGCTGACGTTGCAAAACAGTGTTCAAAAGATATCGCAAGTGTCGAATTCTATCCCGCAGCCGGACAATGAAATTCGTAAAGTTAAAGAGGCTATAACCGCTTTTGCTGCGGAGCAGCAACTTGTCCAGAATTTTCTCGGACCAACGGGAAACACATAATGCACGTACCCGATAATTATCGCATCATTCGTGTCCAAGACACCTCTTTTTTTTTTTTTTTTTGTAGTAGGGGAAATGCTTTATGCATACCCGGGTAGTAAACTACCCGGGTTATGTGGGACTCCCAGCCAAATAGGCGGACTACCCACTAAAACCCCCTCTATAAGGTGCCTCATAAGCACGCCTCCCCTTCCACATACCGGTGGTACTAAGGTAGAACTACCTCACCTCTGGGCCCTTGCGGGGGGAGTCCTCCTTAACCTGTCCAAGACACCTCTGCGATCAAACATGCAGCCATTATCGAAATCCAAGAGTAAAGAAAACCATGGCCACAAGAAGCGACAACTCGTTGAGGAATTGCACGCTCCAGCTCGAAGACATTTTCCGCGGAGGAGCGTCATCGTGCATGGATACGATGATCTGTGGCAAGCAGACATTGTAGAAATTCGTCCATACTCGCGATTCAACCAGGGTCACCACTACATACTCACCGTCATCGATGTGTTGAGCAAGTATGCATGGGCGGCGCCGCTCAAGACTAAAAGTGGTGCTGAGGTGACTAAAGCGCTTGCAAAGATATTTAGAGATCGATATCCGAAAAATTTGCAAACCGATCAAGGAAAAGAATTTTACAACACCGATGTGCAGAAACTCTTGACAAAGCACGACATTAATCATTATTCGACGTATTCGGTGATGAAGGCCTCTGTCGTAGAACGTTTCAATCGAACTTTGAAGAACAATATGTGGAAACTGTTTACGCTGAATGGAACCTATAGATGGACCGATGCGCTACCAAGTCTACTTGCAGAGTATAACGCACGAAAACATAGAACCATCGGAATGCGTCCTTGCGATGTTACCCCTGCGATCGCCGACACGCTGCTAGCCACCGTATACAGCAACATAAAGATCGCTGCACCAGCGAGATTCAAATTGGGCGAGTTTGTGCGCGTGAGCAAATTTAAAACCATCTTCGATAAAGGCTATACGCCGAACTGGACAACGGAGGTGTTCAAGATAGCCAAAGTACAGACAACTAATCCCGCGACGTATCTGCTGGTCGATTCCTGTGGAAAACCCGTTGCCGGAGGATTCTATGAACACGAGCTGCAACGCGTCACCGATCCTGATGTGTATCTAGTGGAAAAAGTATTGCGTAGAAAGGGGGATAAGGTGTACGTCAAGTGGCTGGGGTTTGATAAATCACACAATTCTTGGATAAATAAAAATAATGTATTGTAAAATAATAATAATACATGGTTCAATAAAAACAGTGATACATATACATGTGTGAACATTTTTTTTTTACACATTAATTCCACCATTTATAATTTCTATACATTTGCAAACAATAATTCTACTATTTATAAGAAACGAGTTAATAAATACAATAATAATAATTTCTATACATTTGCAAACAATAATTCCACTATTTATAATAAATACAATAATTCCACTATTTATAATAAATACAATAATTCCACTATTTATAATAAATACAATAATTTCTATTTTACAATGGAATTTTGTAGTGTCCCCAGGGCAGAGTGTCTGTCGAATCAGGTACGATATGTCGCTTGTCGTCGTGTGGGCTTAGAGCGATTTTAGATTCCGAAATGGAGTACACTTTATGCAATTTAGACCGTATGCATGATTGTCTGCGAACTATTTCGATCTCCCTTTGCAAACACTGCGCGTAGTCGTCGAAAGTTATCGTTCTAGCTATGACGTTGGTCTTGACGCCTTTCGCCTTTTTCGTATCTTTTTTGCCATCTACGCGAAGTGCATACATTTTCGCTCTAAGACCTACTTAATTCGGTCATTATCGCACCGTTATTTTCGTCCTTCATCAGCCCTGGAACCTTCTTATTTACGCGCGGCATATTATATACATTGTCGGTGGGATAATCGCTTGTGTCGAATCTATCGATATTGTGTTTCATGGTCTCGTAGATATCGTCGCATCGAATATGATAAATGAGGCTGTCAGTGTCTGTATATAGAATTTTACATGTTTGTCCGTGCTTGGGAGACATGTACTCGTGGTGAAATTCGTACAAACAAATTTTTTATATGTCCAGAATGCACATACCCACGTATATCGGTTTGTTGAATTTCACCTCGAGTTTTCGCAATTCAACAGCTATTAAATTATCCGAAAAAACACTTCTGCTGTGGAAATTCGGTTTCGCGATCATTGCCTCCGCGCCATACCGCCCTTCCCAATGTGTTAAAAGTTTTACGTCCACGTGATTTCGTACATTTTCCATAGTTTTGCCAAATACCGCGTTGTTCATCAATTTGTACAAATTTTTTTCAAAATCGTTTGTCGCGCTTGTTTTAAACCGTGTATTTAGTTCGATGTAATCGCGGAACCAGGGAGATTGAGCGAATTGAAGCACGCGGTGTATCTTTGTAATACGAAGACCATGACGCGTGCACTGCTGCAGGTTACGGTAGTGGATGACGTAACGCTGCTTATCATATACCGTCGCGAGTAACTTGTCCTGCCTGCTGCCAGGTGGTTTGGCACGCGTCGGGCAGAACGGTAGATCGGCATGAGCGTCGTGCAGACGTTGCGGATATTCCAAATCTACCTCGAGAATGTACCCCGTGGGCGAATCGACACCGATTGAAGACACGTCAAAATTTGCAGCATCTTCGACCCATTGAAATTTAGCGTAAGGTAGGGGCTGACACATTGCCCATCCATACAAATTGTTCACGTCAAAGTACATCAAGTACGATGACTCTTCCGATGCGTTGTAAGATGGCATGTACTTGTTATTGGCATGTGCGTATCTTCCGGAACATTGGCTTAAACCTCCGCGTATACCGCGTTCGATAAACATAACCATATCGACGTCGGTGAGCAATTCGAATGTAATTTTGGTATGTTTTAGCATTGCATCCCACGTGAAACCAGGTAGAGTATAATAATGTGCTGAATCTAGTCCGTAACTCTTGATACAACTTTCGCGAAAATTTTCAAAAATATCTGCCAATAACAAGACATCTGTTTTCAAATACAAGTCGCTGTACTCGCCCAAGGTTCTAATCCCGAAACGCTGCCAGACAGTCTCGGCGTGTGCGTAATCGCTCTCGGATACAGTCTCACCCGTTAACAAACTGTGGAATGACTCGCGCGGCGGTAAGCATGGATCCTGCAGCTTGTTCGCGCAATCAAGGTATTCGTACGGAAAGACACCCTTTCGCGTCAATAAATTGAAATCTTCGGTGGATAATGTTTCAAATTGGGATCGTAAAATTTTTAATTGTTCTGTGCTGAGAAAAGATGCTAAGGGTATAGCCGGTTAAGATGGTCAAATGTGCCCCTGAACCAAATTCAAATCGCGATGAGTCATTCGAAAGCTTATAAAAAAAGAACGATTTCTGCCAAGTTTCAACTTTGTATCTCGACCCGGGGGGTAGTAAAGGGTAAAAATAGAAAATCAGGTTTTTGGCGAATTTCTACTATACCAGGGAATGAAAAATTTTGAAAAAATTCAGAGGCATATCTGTTATCGGGACACATATTAGGGAATTATTTCAGATTTTTAAATTGAGAAATCAAGCTGTGAAAAATAAAAAACGCCAAAAAATGATGAAAAATGCCAGTTGTGTATCGAAGCAGTTGCAGAACTATAATCATATTTTTACTGTAAGTGCGTATCATTGTTACTATTGTCCTGAATTTTTTTCAGATTTTTCAATTTGGTGCGCCGCAGTTAAAAAAATTAAAAACCGATTTTTTCGTCGTTTTTTCCGTGTTAGAGTAACTTATACGTCGAATTGCTTCATGAAATAAGTGTTTTATGCGATCTTTAATGTTTATACGTACAGCAAAACATCATAGGAATTAAAGAAACTGGAAAAACCGAATCATTTGAAACTATGTTATGCAGCTTACATTATAAAGTGTCTACCGTATTTTCCAACGGTGTCGGTGGCGCAGCGGTAGAGTGTCGAGCTGCTATACCGCTGCGAACTTTTTTAACATAGGTTCGAATCTCGAACTTCGAAGTCCGCTTGGGCAAAGTTTTTTCTTTTTTTTCCCGTAATTATATATATTTTCTAACTATATGACAATGATCAATATTGGTTTTCAAATGATTTAAGAATGTTTGAAAAATATATTAATCTGAAATATACGTAAACATGAGTTCGGACTGCGTTTCTCTTGTCAAGTATCCTGCCAATTACGATATTATTTAACATTTCCTACATTATATTAATATGTGAAGATCGTTTTCGAATCTCTTACCTTTAACAATTATGCATGAATGCACGAGAATAGTCCTGCACAGACTGTCACGGGGTCACGTCGTCTCTCGAAACTTGTGACATTCATTAATTAACGTGTGGTCTTTACAATCTGTACACATTTGTAGCGTGCGTAGCTTCGAATTTGGAGCGGAGCAGAAGGCAACCAGGTAGGGTCGTAAAGTTCAACGGAAGGTTTCGTAGCCGTTGGATTTTGCCAGGCGACGAAACCTCCCCTGTTCCAGCACTCGGGGTTTTTCCTAATTTTTGCACACGCTACGCGTTTTCTTCGGTAAGGGAAGGAAAGCGACCGTTGATGAGCATTCGGCTACGAGTTAGCGTCTTGAGCGGTTGTGCTTTTCTCGCGTTAGATTTTAACTCTCTACGGAAGTTTTTGTGTTACCTTAGTAAATAAACAGTATTCTTTGTCGGTGTGTGTTCATCTGTGGTTGTGTGTTCAATATGTCGACGGAGAAAGTACAATTTGTGGAAAGGAAAACCTTACATGCTAAGTGTATTCGGTGTAATATTTTGGTTCGCAAATCACCTGGTCAGATACGGAAAATCAAGACGGAAGTTGATGCAGTGAAGTATTCTAAAATTCTGAAAAGAGTGGTGACTGTTGGTGACATATTTTGCAATAGGTGCCGCGTTTACATTTACAAAAACGCGATAACTACCGCCCCCAATCGTGAAAATTCTCAGGAATTTCGTCAACTTGAGGAATCTTCTGTCAGAGTGTTTTCTGTAGCTGAATCTTTTTCTTCAGGACCCTCTTCTTCAGTTGAACTCTCTTCTTCAGCTCAAACCTCTTCTTCAGCTGGACCCTCTTCTTCGGGTGAAACCTCTTCTTCAGCTGGTCCCTCTACTTCGGGGGAAACCTCTTCTTCAGCTCAAACCTCTTCTTCAGCTGGACCCTCTTCATCAGCTGAACCTTCTTCTTCGGCTGAACTCTCCTCTTCATCCAGAGTTTTTTCTGCCGCAATATCTTTGCACAGAACAGCCTCAGCCGAAATACTTTCACCCGAAAAATCAACTGAAAAATCTTCACCGGAAAAATCTGAATCCGAATCTGTTGCTACATCGTCTTCCTCAACAGAAGATCCATCATTTCTTATGGATTTGAGGAATGTTGAACAAGTAGCTACTGAATTCGTAGAGATGCCATTTTCTAGAGTTATTTCCACTCATAGGTACTGTTTCGTCTGTGGAATTTCGAAAAATATCGTGAATGTACCGAATGAAACCAGGAAGCAGGTATTTATATTGCGAAGATTATATGTTCCTAAAGGAAATCGGTGCTGTTCTGGTCATTTATTAAAGAACCGTTTGTTTCAGGAAGATGTTCTAAACTTAAGAATACATTCAAATAGCAGTGTAATCGAGACCAAAGAATTACGAAATTATTTTGAATACCTTTCAGTTAATAACAATTCAAGTATCAAAGATACAATAGGTGATTTTACACTTTCTGAAGAGCGGTTAAAAGTATTTACAGGTTTAACGTGGGAAAACGTAATAAAGCTTCGGGAAATGATGACTTCTTTGAGAAATTCTGAGCAGCGAGATGTCACACAAGCTATTGTTGTTTTCTTGTTCAAATTGCGTACTGGTAACTCAAATAGTATGATAGCTGCAATTCTCGGATTAGAACGCGAGCAACAGGTATCTGATTTTTGTAGGTCCGTCGTAAAGTCTTTTGAAAAAGATATTCTACCTAGTTATTTTGGATTCGCGACACTTCCCCGGAAAACTCTAATAGAAAATCAAACCTCTCTTGTTGCCAAAAAGTTATATGGTATCACAGATCAGTTAGCACTGATTTTCGATGGAACATATATTCGCCATCAGAAAAGTTCTAATAATGAATATCAACGAAAATCATATTCCGGTCAAAAGAAAGTACCCTTATGTAAACCTTTCACGATTTGCACCACAAACGGCTATGTGGTTGAAGTTCTTGGCCCTTTTTGTGCAAACCAGAACGATGCACAAATCATGAAAATTGCTCTGGAAGATCCAAATGGTTTGCAAACCCTTTTAAAACCTGGGGATATTTGTATTGTTGATCGAGGTTTTCGCGACGTAACATCTTATTTAGAAGAGCGCGGTTACAGAGTGCTTATGCCTGCGTTAAAAGGTAAGCGTAATCAGCTAACGACTGCAGAATCAAATGCATCCCGTCACGTCACTAAGATTCGCTGGGTAGTCGAGGCAATTCACGGCATCATAGGGCAAAAATACAAACTTCTTCACCATCAAATGGACAATAAGCTACTGCCTAAAGTTAGTTTATATTGCAAAATAGCGTGCTTTTTAAATAATACGTTTGGAAAGCGCTTAAATTCGGACGTAGATCTCTGTGATGAGATAGTAGAAAGAATGTCATCTCAAAACATTGCTGAGAATTCATTGTCAGTAGAAGTTGAAAACCAGCATTGGAACAGACGTAAGATTCCATTTAATCAACTATCATCTAACGATCTCCTTGATTTTCCAGAAATGACAGAGAAAGACCTCAAAATTCTATTCACTGGTTCATATCAATTATCTCAAGCAATCTCATATTTAGCAGAACTAATGGATGAAGAGAACACCATTAATCTTCGATGTCTTAAAGAGAGAAATAATATTATTAAATTCGAAGTAAGATCCCGACATATTAACAGTAAAACCTATAGATGTTACATTGATTATGCACCAAACTCAATAGGCTACTCCGGAGTTAAACGCTATTGTTGTGAATGCGCAAATGGTAACCGAACCGTCGGGTGCTGTTCACACATAGCTGCAATAATTTATTACTTGTCGCATGCTCGGTACCTTTCAAAAATTGTTAGGCCTGCAGAAATTCTTAGTAAAATATTCAACAATGAACACGTGACACCAATAATTAACGAAGACAGCGATGAAGATTAAAACCATCACACACGATTTTTGTTGCTATCCATGCATAATTGTTAAAGGTAAGAGATTCGAAAACGATCTTCACATATTAATATAATGTAGGAAATGTTAAATAATATCGTAATTGGCAGGATACTTGACAAGAGAAACGCAGTCCGAACTCATGTTTACGTATATTTCAGATTAATATATTTTTCAAACATTCTTAAATCATTTGAAAACCAATATTGATCATTGTCATATAGTTAGAAAATATATATAATTACGGGGAAAAAAAGAAAAAACTTTGCCCAAGCGGACTTCGAAGTTCGAGATTCGAACCTATGTTAAAAAAGTTCGCAGCGGTATAGCAGCTCGACACTCTACCGCTGCGCCACCGACACCGTTGGAAAATACGGTAGACACTTTATAATGTAAGCTGCATAACATAGTTTCAAATGATTCGGTTTTTCCAGTTTCTTTAATTCCTATGATGTTTTGCTGTACGTATAAACATTAAAGATCGCATAAAACACTTATTTCATGAAGCAATTCGACGTATAAGTTACTCTAACACGGAAAAAACGACGAAAAAATCGGTTTTTAATTTTTTTAACTGCGGCGCACCAAATTGAAAAATCTGAAAAAAATTCAGGACAATAGTAACAATGATACGCACTTACAGTAAAAATATGATTATAGTTCTGCAACTGCTTCGATACACAACTGGCATTTTTCATCATTTTTTGGCGTTTTTTATTTTTCACAGCTTGATTTCTCAATTTAAAAATCTGAAATAATTCCCTAATATGTGTCCCGATAACAGATATGCCTCTGAATTTTTTCAAAATTTTTCATTCCCTGGTATAGTAGAAATTCGCCAAAAACCTGATTTTCTATTTTTACCCTTTACTACCCCCCGGGTCGAGATACAAAGTTGAAACTTGGCAGAAATCGTTCTTTTTTTATAAGCTTTCGAATGACTCATCGCGATTTGAATTTGGTTCAGGGGCACATTTGACCATCTTAACCGGCTATACCCTTTGTTGAGACTGGTATTGAGAAATTTGTACGAATCGATGAATCGTAATTTAATATAATTTCGCGAGTCTGAGTCAGCCGTATCTTCGACATTTTTAGTGAATGAAATATACTTTTCTTTAGTTATAGGCAATACGTCAACGTGACCGTCGAAAGCGGTAGCTATTTCTTTGATAATGAAATGTGAATCGTAGCCGGATAAATTATGGAAAACTACGGGGATGTAAAACGCATTTTTATAATTTAAATTGCACTCCGAATGTGCCGGGCCTCTAAACCGTCCGGATAGATGACAATGATCGCGAACTCGTACATCACCAGCCTTGAATGATTCTTCGCAAATATGACAGTGTGTTGCATTGTAAAATACCGTCAACTGTTCGTTGGTTAAATCCGGCATGGGAACATTACTGCTCAAGATGGGTTTGTCGAAATTTGCAAATTTTTTCAGTTCGTCTACGAACCATGGAACACAATCCGCATCGCGGCAACATCGATACGTCGATAGGGATGTATCGTACGAGCAATGCATATAATAGGCTATACTATGAACTTTATGATGTTGATACGTGTGTAATTTGTTGTCATCAATTCGGTGGCTGTCCTCTGTTTTTTCAATGATGCACTCCAGATCTGCGTACATCACGAAGGGGAGCCGCTCCTTCTTACAGTGGTTCTCGAAGTTGAGGAAATTTTTGCCTTCGCTGGGCAGCACGATGGCACAGTCGTTCATCTGCCCACAGTCCACTGCATGCGCCTCCAACTTCTCGGTTGAGCTAAAGTAGTGCATACACCTGTAAACATAATTTTTTTTTTTTTTTTTTTTATTTAATTGTTTCGCGAGACATTTCAATATTTTACAAGTTTATATACGTACCGATCACAGATGAATTTTTTCCCATTGTGTCTGCTGAGCTGCATGCACACCAGCCGAGATAACTTCTTGATCCACACAAAGTGCCCTACATCGCCGTGCTCTTGATTCGGTGTGTAGAGCAGGTTGACGTGTCGATCCCTCTTGTTGCTGGTGAGGCGCAGTGGAAAGACTTTCGATCCATTCTCCGCCTCGAAGGTGTACACATTGACGGAGACGCTGTTCTGCCGCTCAAACTTCCCGATATGCTCCAGGGACATTGGAAACTCGATGCCCTGGAGATTTAGCACCAATGTATATTGCGGATATGAGCTTGGGCGATCGGTATGTCGTTCAGCAGGATGGAGAGCGGCGACCACTGCCCACGCGAAACATGCATTGTCCTCGGATTGCACGCTAATTGTTGCAGTCTTCAGCAATAAATCACGCGGTAACTTGAAGTGGCATCCCGCGCGCAGCGGATTGTACTTGTTGACATTGATGGTCAGGTTGAGGATTCTCGTCAATGCCCAGCCGCTGTCACGTTCCTGGAACTCTTCCAGCGATGCCAGGGTGGGTTCGATGACGCATCGCTGATACCACTCCTGCAGATCGGATGTGCGAAAGAGTTCGCAGTTCCGGGTATTGATGCTTTTACAAGCATGCTTGTCACCCGCCACAAATTCGCCGTTGAACACCGTGTTCACTTTGAGGTTCCGCTGTTTCCTCAAAGCACCTCGCACATGCTCCAACACAATGTTCGCCGCATCCTGGAGGAAGCTGCGCGGCTCGATGTAGTTCGAATTTAACACGGCACCAGTTAATACGCGGTTATCGAACGCAGCGTCTATTTCGCGCCACAAAAGTCGTGTGCTCGAATGTCCGGCACCTTCATGCAAGAAACAGCTGCGCAACGAATGTTTCAGCCCTTCGAGCTGCGCAATTCGAGCAACCAACGATTGCCGAACACCGATCGATAATCGAGGACGTTTCACGCGGCTCTGTTCTTCTAAAGATTCGACACACTCGTTGCACCGTTCTTCCCACGCGAGGTACTCTTCCCGCGAAATCAATCGTGCGGATTGATCCAGCAATTGGCGGGTTACTTGCGCGAATTCTCCCATGGCTGTAATGTCTTTTCCTCGCAACACGTTGCAACGATTTGAGGCTTTGTGCACTTTGGAGCGCATATTTATACCTAGACTGCAATTTGTTATCTCCGTCAGCGTACCCCCTCCCTCGAATGCAAAAACGACGATCCGTCCCAACATGGTTCTATGCAGTTTCTGCTGATGCAGCATAATTCTTTCTATGATTCATTCGTATGACTAATTGGCGCGCAATATCATTCGATGAAATTTCTGCTGATTCCGCATAATTTTAAGATTCGACGTTCCCACAGGTATCATATTACATTCGACACGTGTCGAGACTTTTATCCTTGAGGATGGGGCTCAAATTACATACTGCGACGTTAAGATTGAAACACATTATGGAAAAATTGATAGTTTTAAAATAAAAATGGTGTGGTGGGGGAAGCAATTGCACCTCTATTTAAGAGGGCTCCCGAACGCTATTCCTTCAATCGCTGAGTATCCACAGTGACTTTCGACGGAACAAATACTGCTCTGAAAACAAAATGTGCAGTACCAGTGCCAAAGAAAACGTTGAACGCATGAATTATTACGTTCCGATCGTGCGAGATGATGGTGTGGCTCAATGCGGGAGGATACAGTTGTTTGATAAGGCTTAATTTGCACATCTCAAAATTTTTGTTTATTCCTAATACGAGCGAGCAATTTCATAGCTTTGATTGTTCTCTTAGCCCGCGTCGAACATCGCGTATCATGGTCAGAAGATACGCATTAACATCCATAGGCAGCAAATATATGGAAATTGGGATCCGCATACGGCCTACGATTGATGTAGAAATGGTTCTCGGCGACAATCGTGGGATGTTTCTCATGTTACCATGGGATACATGGTGTTCGCTATGCAACAATCGTACAACCATTGAAGAACGTTCACGATCACCTGGATCATCTTCGATGCAAATGGATAAATTAACGATGGATTTTTGTGAGATCTATAATTCTCCGATTGTAAGGATGACACTACATAATAAGCCACTGTATTTCAAACCGGATACAGTAACATTTTTATTAAATCTTGAACCATGTTTAGACTATGTGTATCTACGGCTGCATCAAAATGTAAGAGATGTGCACACGAAATTTGAAACTTTTGTTAACGTGCTACAACAGAGCGATGTTGCCTGTGAAACATTAGATGCGCGTCTTGCTGCTAAAATCATACGCGATAGCGAACATTACTGCGAGGATTATTATATAGATTGCGAACTGGTAGCATGTGCCATCAATGATATTCTAGCTGATGCTCGTAGGAAAAAATGTTAAATTATATTCTTTAATTTTAAATAAATTTCTTAAACACATATTATTTGTCAATTTTATTTATCCGTATTTCTCTTCTCGTCACATAATTTTAAGATTCAGCGTTTCAATAATTACTATTTCTCTGCGTTGGGGAAAAAAAACATTCTGCGGACGCTGCATAATTCTATTTCGTTCTTCGCGCCGTGAAAATGACGTCATCCCGCACGGCTGCTCCAGAGGATTCAAGTTACATACGATCGCGCGAGACACTAAGATTGAAAATCATTTTGAAATACTGTTATCTAAACAACAAAAGCGACTGTACCACTAAGTAGTGTTGTCTCTTTCCCTCCCTAGAATTTTAGCTTTAAAATAATGCTCTGTCTCTTTCCCTCTCTCGAAGACGCAGTGTGTAAATAGCCGACATCATCCGATAATTCGTTGGCGTTCGGCAACGGTGTGTGCGCGTGTGTGACGCTCGGTATATGTATCATTCGGAAAAGACTAATGTGAGAGAGCTGGCGTTGGGGGAGTTGGATAGGCGGCTGACTCGTACCGTTGAGGTTTTGGGTTCGAGCCCCGTCGCCCGGAATTCGTTTTTTCATTTATAATAATATCTTAAAATTAATATTTCCTTCCTTACCGATGTTAGCCTCGGTACCACGTTCCAGAGAGAAGAGTGGTACTTCACCTGCGGTTCCTCCTCGATGCGGTTTCGGTTCGATATCGATTTGGTTATCGATTGATACGATATCTGCTCTCGCGCTGCACCCACCACTCCGCCATCTCTATGACGTCATCCGCCGCCGCCCGCCGCGTTGGGATTTCCTGCGGCCTTGAAACTCAAATTTGGATTGGAACTCTCTCCTAGCCTTACTACTCAAGAGTACCCCGCTCGCCTGAGGTTACGCGCCCAACTTGCTGTGGACGGTAGTTACCCCTGTTTCGCCCATGGTCATTTGAATTTCGGCCATTTGAATGGCCCTAAGCGATGTCGATCCAAAACAGTCTTCAAATTCTCAAAAAACGCTGATACGCTCGATTAAAACTAGTCGCCCGGGCCAAACTAGTTGGTTCGGCTTTTCTGATCGATAAATTTGGGTGTGTTTTCAAAAAATACATCAGCCACTCTTCTCCGGCCATATTCACTGCTTCCCATGACGGCGGTACAGTCAGTTGTAATTTCCGTGAAAAATCGTAAGCCAAACAGCGAAACTCCTTAGCTGAAAGTCCGAAATACATGTCATTACAATGAGCCAAGTACTTTGCCAAGGTAACTTCTTGTGCCGTGTTGAAGACCGTATTCCGTCGTTTATGTTGTCCAATAACTTCGTTTTTCTCGATTTCTTCATCAGTAGTCCCTTTTAGCCCCGGCAGAACGTTGTTTTCGGTACATCGAACTTTTTTGACGCAGTCGAAATTTTCATACTGCTCTTTTTCGCAGCCAAAACTGCTGATTTGATCTTATCGGTGTCGATTGGACGTTTCTTCGATTGTAATTACGGACCATGTTGTTGAAAAATGTAGAAGATATTTATTTCTCTTCGTAAGTATTCAAGCTACAATCGCTTCAATCAATATTTAAACGCACGGATATATGTAACTTTCTTTTTCCAAAGATCGAACTGCACTGCGTAGCCGTGCTTCCGTCCAGGCCACGCAATTCCTCTCCTCGTCCCGAAACCGTCAACTGTTTTCCATTGTTGAGGGTCGGATCCACTGACGGCGCTGCATCGAAGAATATTTTTACCACAAAAGTTAATAAAACTACTTATTTACTATGATTCGGCATCATCAGTGAGTGGCCGATTTGCCCTGGGTGTTACGTGGCCGTTTTGCCCCAGACGTAAACTCTAACTTCAATCACTGAAACACAATAGAGATTTTCCAAAATAACACAAACTATCATCGGAATCGTAATCGGTACCGCTATTTTAATCAATAAATACTCACCTAAAACTTCAGAATACCAATATTACAGAATAAAGACAAATTTTCCACAAGTCACGAAAATTTTTTATCACTGTTACACGGGCCCTTCAGGTCCATCCCGTGCTTGATGTCCTCGCGTCGTTTTCTTTCGCAAAGGCGATTCAGCGGAATCGCCTCGCATGTAGAAATCGCGTTGTGCTGAGCCCGTGGCAACAACGGTAGGGACAACGACCGCGCTCGGCCCGGGCCCCGGTTATTTCGCAATAATCGAGGAATTAGTGAAGCAAGCGACAGCTGCCGACGGGGCAGTTTTCCCCATTCGTGGGGATCGTTCGAGGTTCGGCCCGCGATCGAGAGCCGCGGAAGATTCATTCTTATTCGAGAGCTCGAGTTAGGAAGTGACGACGGGCCAGAGGGCCGTCTAGATACCGCGACCACGTCTCCGCGTAGATTCCGCGAAGTCCGAACGGCCGATAGTAATTCGTAAAAGGGTAACTCCGTCCGACATACCGAGAAACGGCCTAGCCGGGAGTGCCCTTGCGCGTCAATCGTGACCGACGTAGGAGCGCGTAGAAGAACGACGTTTAGAGATAGTGAGGTACGACGGACTCCAGGTCACCTGGAGCGACACCGACTTCCAAGTGCCATCCGAGAGCACAGCGAGCGACTACGACCTACCCTTGGGTCAGCGGCTCAGCGAGCGAAACGCTAGACGGCAAGCGTGCCGTGCGATATTCGAGCGACACAGCGAGCGACAGCTGACACGGAGCGCCGTCTCGAGGTATGATAATCCAATTATAACAATATATTTGGCATTACTGTTTTTCCCCTATATCCCTTGTACTCTTTGATTCAACCCCTTATCACTTTCCACATCCTCGGTATGTATAGTCAAGGCGTGCTTTAGCACCTCCACAGAGCGATGAACCCCGTGAATCACCCTAACCGCTCAGGGCGATTCGCAAAAGTCCCTTCAGGACGTAACATCACTGCCGAAAACGTATTTTGCCTTCTACAAAGTGCAACATAATCTCAAATGCTATCAAATTCCGTTGATACTGTAGACACATAGAAAGACGTTTACAAAAGCAAACACGAGTTTTTATTTTAACTTCTACTGGGTAAAACTTCCTGTGGCCGATTTACCCCAGTGACCGATTTGCCGCGGTCTCCCCTACATATTTATTCAGTTTAGCAACACCAATGGGGAAGATGACGCAAAGCTCCATGTACTGTGGATATGCCTGATTGCGTATGTGTGAATTGCTTGCGCACGAATTTTTCATTTGTGGAATGTATAAATGTAAATGTGTGCTGGTGGCGTCACGGGTGGGAAAAAGTTGCAGTCATCTTCCTCATTCGGAGCACAGCGCCAAGTTACAAAGTTTCAAATTACAGTTAGGCCAAGCGAGGATAGTAAATAGCTTCACTTTTCCTTTCATATCTGCGTGCCAAGTTTCGTCGAGCAGGCAGCGGCTCGTCTCGTAAAGCCACTTAAAATTCTATCCTCCTTTTCAATAATTTCCGATGTCCTGTAAGGGTAGAAACTACGGGCGTGAGAGGCCGAAAGTCATAAATCATAAACTATTTTCAGGCGACGTCGTCTTGACCTTGAGGGTTGCGCTTACCTACCTGTTAGATATGTACGTAGTGTATGTAGCCTATGTAAACTATGTAATCGGGAAGCGTGCTTCGACTACCAGAGGAGAGTAGAGGGAAGCGTGAAGGAAGGGCCGAGGACAACCCACTGACGAAGCTTGAGGGATGTCATCGTTTTGGTTGGACCATAAGGATCTATAGGAGGACCAGGAGGATCTTGTCATCGACTTCGTCGACGAGTTCGGAGCTGTTTCTTTAACGCTACTCGCATTCTATTGCTAACCAGCTTATTGAGCAGATAAAATACATTTCAAAGTCTAGTTAGAAATCGTCCCATGTTCGTTATTCTTATTTTGAAACAACCGCACTTCGACGAGCAGAGCGGTTCAGCGCTCCACGGGCACCAACCCGCGTTCGCATCCTAATTTCCCCGTTAAAATAGGTAACAGTGGTTTCGCGTAGGGATACACTGTTGATTAATAGTAAACCGGTAGGGACAGTGCTACGACCAATCGCGTGTGTCAGATCCGTGAGAGCTGCGCAGATCTGTCGCAATGTATGTATAGTAATGAGGAAATATATGGATATGCCAGGTAAGTAAAAATTCGATGCCGTAACGGGTAACGCGTGTATATATATTTTTAAAAAACTGAACATCTCTGTTTCTCGTGTCGTCGCGTCATCTGCTGGCACGACTACCGAATGTCGTATAATACATTTCCCCCTTTAACTTTACGAGTTCTGAAATCACAGATCAAGTTTATTTGGAGGCCTCGAAACGTGTTGTTACGCGCCGCGGCCTTTAGTGTTCGAGCGACACGATTTATACATGCAAATTCAGATTAGGGGTATCCCAAAATCGTTAGACTATCAGAAATTGCAGTATTAGATATATTTCGTAAGAAAAGCAAGGAAGCGCGCAGCACTCGTAACAGTCAATTCTTTAAATTTTAAATATCTAAGTATCTTATCAGAAGGATAAGGGGTAGATTTTGGGATCGTTGGTGCTCTAGTCCCATACGGATCTTTTCAATGGAATCAGATAGGTAATTACAAGTAGAATTTAATGATAATAAAGCTTTAATGTTGAATTAGTGAATGAACGCAAAAGAACATAACAGACTATGGAATAATAAAATATGGAAAAACTCAATGAATCATTTCACAAAACATAGGTACTCGTATAATCGGAAATAATTCCTGGCTAGGGGAATCCCACAGTCGATTGACTGTCAGAAACTATCGTTAGATACGAATTAATTATAACAATGTAATAAAGTATACAGAAAGAGATAAGAGGTGTAACTCACCAGACAGTCACAATAAGGTAAAGGGAAATATGCTTTTAATTTTGTTCTTTGAATTTCGAAGATTTCTGCGTCGCTGATAGACATAAATCAGAAAAAGGAATTAGACGCGAACACGCACACACTTGATTATGGTATTGGAATAGATCCGAGTTGAATTATAAAATGAAACTGAGTAATAATAATTTTAATTGAGCGAATCCAATAAAATTTTAGATTAACTCGTTAACAGAGTAATATATTATGTAAGAAAAATTTAGTAGAAAGAATTGTTTCGCAAAGTTGAGTCTTTCACGCGGTTACACAGTAGACCGGAGAACTCTAGCTCTAAAACACTTGCGGACCCAATGACACGCACCTCGCGATTTACCGTCACAGAATGTCCCAGCTTCACGCTCCCCGCAGTGGCCAGAGTGGGTCCGCGCCGGAAAGGCTTAGTGCAGAAAGCTGCACTTTATCGCTCGGCCACGCTACTATTGGTCCCTCTACTTATCGGGGCGGCGTGTGTGTGTGTGCTCACGTCCATCCATCAGATTCCCGACTCAAATATATGATCGGTCTTTACGGAGCATTCGTACGCAAAGGAAAACATGACATCCCACATCTCGAAAACCATACAATTTCACACAGCTGAGGGCCCTCCCTCAATGTTCATAATTTCATACACACAGTTTCTGACTACGGAATCTCACAATCGATTGATTGTCAGAAATTGTGTCAGGAATTTTATTTTAACAACAATTTCTAATTAATTAATAATTCACACATGCTTCGAAACGTGCGACAAAACCGTGGGAAGGCGCGGTTCCCTGCACCGGAAGTACAGTATACAATTCTGTTAATCTTCTAAGAAGTAATCCAGTCTGCGCATTCCAGCTGTAGCCTTTACTGATTATGTTACAATGTTTAGCGCGACGGTCAGACGGGTGTTCTCAACGAGGGTTCTCCCAGAATGTTGCAAGGCATTGTTGAAACGCACCCCTGCCGCTTACACAGAGCGGATTCGACACAGCAGGAGAACCACTGGGTCTTTTCGAACGCGACTCTCTGTTGAGAATGCCGCTGCGTCAGCACCGCCTTATTCTTATCGCAGGACAGCAATATGTCGAGGCGACGACGCTCCAAAGAAAAGGATTCTTGTTCTACGATTTCCCATAACGCTAGGCGTTGTTGATGCATACCCTAACCAAAACGAAAAAAATTTTACGTTCCGAATATAACAGCGTCCACTTCTGGTGGTCCTCTCGCTGGCTTGTGTACTCGAACTCGTCGGATTGTTAGCGCCTGACTCTAACGCTGGTACCGGCCTGCTGTCCCCAGTCGTCGTGTTCTGACCATGTGTCCGCAACGCCGTCCTCCGGATCTTTGGTCAACGGAATCAGGTGGAAATGGTTCCATCTCAGCTCTCTGGTCCCGGTTGTGGCGATGTATGACCGTGGGGCTGAATCCCTTCTTACAATTGTCCCGCTCAGACGCCTATCGATAATCCAGACGGAGTCACCTGGTTCCAGCTCCGTGAGCTCCCGTACTCCATGATGTCGATCGTAGTTGCTTTTCTGAACGTCGCGCCTCTTCTCCTCTCTCTCCCGTAGAAGCTTCACGTCCGGGATCTGGGGGTCAAGTTTTGCCCTGATGATGGGCACTACAGTACGAAGCCGTCTGCCCATTAATAACCCCGCCGGTGAGAACTCATTCGACGTGGGAGTTGCGCGGTAATTTTGCAACGCTTTGTAGGCTTTGTCACTCTTCTTGAGGCTTCTTTTTATAATTTTGACTGCCGCCTCCATAAACCCATTATATTGAGGAAATCTGGGGCTCGCTGTAACGTGTCTTAATTCCCAATCCTTCACGAACTGTGCGAATTTCGATGTCAGCATCGGCCCAAAATGTGTGGCATTATGGCTGTATACAACTTCTGGCGTACCGTGTCTTGAGAACACTGACTTAAGGTGCGTGATAACCTCTGTCTTCCTTAGAGATGACAACGCCGCGACTTCCAGGTATAATGAAATAAATCCATGGCAACTCTTTGCCACGGGCGTTTTGGAAACTCTGCCTGGCATAACAGGTTCGTAGCGATTGGTTGACTCTTGAATGCACTGAGAGCCTTCCTTGATAAGAGTCTCAATTGTATTGTATTGTGGTAACGGGCGTCTGGACAGAATGTCTGCAGCGCCGAGTTGTTTTCCTGGAACATACCTTATATTGTATGAGTATCGCATGAGTCTCAGTCTCATCCTTAGGAGTTTCGGAGTTATTTCGTCCAGTTTCTTCGTGCCGAAGACCGCGACCAGTGGTTTGTGATCCATTTCCAGTATAATGTGTATCCCCAGTATGAAGTCTTTAAAACGGTCGCAAGCTCATACTAATGCGTATCCCTCCTTTTTAATCTGCGCCCAGTTCCTCTGAGCCGACGTGAGAGTTTTGGATGCGTATGCCACCGGACGGAAGACGTTGTTGTCGTCTTTTTATTTTAGTACCGCTCCCACACCGTACGATGACGTATCTGCCGAGATAACCGTCTCGCGGTTTGGATCGAACCTATCCAGTATTGGGCTGCGTATTAGTTCTCATTTGATTTGTTCGCAGGCCTGCTACTGCTGTGGACCCCATTGAAGTTCTGTGAACTCAAAAGGTTGTTGAGCGGTCGAGCCTTAGTAGATAGATGAGGAATAAATCTCGCTAGATAGTTTACGGAACCGAGTAGACTTCGTAATTCCGATACATTTTCGGGTGCCTTCATATGTTTCACGGCGACAATTTTGTCGTCGTCGATCAGTATGTCTTCATGGTCGATCATGTGGCCCAGAAACTTCATCCGGGTTGTGCCGAAGATGCACTTACTCTGTTTTAGCGTGATTCCTGCTCCCGATAATCGCTTCAAAACCTTGAGAAGTCGTCTATCGTGCTCTTCAATGGTCTCTCCGTATATAAGTATGTCGTCGATGTTGCCTATGACCCCGTCCAAGTCTTCCAGGGTTTGTGAAACCCTTTTCTGAAAGAATTCTGGAGCCGCGGAGATTCCAAATGGAAGTCATTTGTACATATAACGACCAAACGGAGTAATAAACGTGGTTAGACGCTGTGACTCCTCACCAAGTTCATATTCCCAAAATCCGTGGTTGGCGTCCAGCTTCGAAAAAAACTTTGCTTCCTAGCCGTGCCAACAGGTTTTTAGTCAGCGGCATTGGGTGAATTTCCCGCTTGACGAATTTATTTAGATATACATAATCGAAGCAGATCTGAATCAACCCGTCAGGTTTGAAACTGTAAAAAGTCCCGAGCACCATTCTGTTGGTTCCTCCACTAGTATGATGACCTCCATGTGTACCATCTTCTCGAGAATCTTTTTGATTTCCTTTAGCATCGAAATCGGAACCCTCCAAGGTGTTGTCAACGCATGTGGTACGGCGCCGTCTCGCAAACGAATTTTGTACGGTCCTTTCATCAGTCCTAAAGTCCAGTTCAGATTTATTGGCCGGTGAATTCGGTTTCCCGAGCAGCGCGCGAGGAGAAATCAGCCACCACCACCTGACGATCGAGGATTGGCAGTTGAAGTTGCTGGGCCCCCGAAGGGTATAGTGGGGTAACGGGAACGCTGCACGGCTCCGCCTGAACATAGCCGTGTGGCTGTAGTTTATTCTTAGCGTAATAGTAGTGTGCGTTACGAAGCTATGCGTAGACCAATACGAGATGGAGCTATCGACGAAGAATCAATGTTCTGACCAATAAAGGTCCCGAATTTTTTTCGGAGCGAACGCACACCTATTCTGGTGTATTTCTACGCTCACAGCCAGAGTTGGGCATTATTCGTATAAATCTCCAAGATTTATTCGCCAATAACAAATAACGATTTTATTCGGCGAAAAGTTATTCGTTATTCACGAATAAATCTGTACCGTTATTCCAGCCAGATTTATTCGGATAAGAATTTATTCGTTATTTGACCAGATTGAACGACGAATAAATGTGCCTGCGCTCTATCTCTTCGAGCTCGATCCACGTACGCGAGTATATATGTACAATGTATCAGTGAAGAGGTAGAACGTACAAGAGTTGGGTATTATCTAGATAAAAAATTATTTAAATAACAATCGAATAAATGATACTTTATCTTTATTCGTTATTCGAGGTTCGAATAACCGAAGTTATCATTATTTGAAGAGCAACGAATAAATAATTTTATTCGATGAGAATTTATTCGACGAATAATAATAATTTTTATTCGAAGGTTTTATTCGAATAAATGCGTCGAATAAATTTTTCGAAGGCTTCGAATAAAGCTACGAATAACTTTCGTCAGCGTCGAGACTTGGTGAGTGAGCATGACCCCAAGGAGCCGCCACCGGGGTCTTTGTTTTCGGCACTCGCCACTCGGCCGAGGTCGAACTTCAGAGGCTCGAATTGTACGTCCCGGGTGGAGGTCTTTAGGACGATGACTATGTGGGGTTAGGAAGTCAGGCTCGAATGCGAAATTCTGAACACTGAGGGTTGGAGGAAGTCAGGCTTGAATGTGGAATTCTGAACGCTGATCGTTGATGGAAGTTTCGCTCGAATGTGGAATTCTGAACACTGGGGTTGGAAGAAGTCAGGCCCGAATGTGGAATTCTGAACACTGATCGACCAGGAAAGGTTTAAAAGGTAAATGGGGGACACCCGTTAGAGCACTTGCGGTTTTATTTAGGTTTGGTAATTGGATTTACCACTGCATTAACATAAGAAGCCGCCCGTAATATTCCGCGAAATATGTGTAGACGTATGGTCGTGCAAGAGCTATGCGAAAGTCAGCGTGGTAAACACTATAAGAACTCCTGCGTTCGCGAACCGAGATCAGCTGTTGCAGCAGCCTGTTATGATTTGGGATTTTCGTAACCGAAAGAGAGATACAAAAATTCGCAGCGTGATTTAACGTATGAATGTTTATTAGATTTGAAGTACTGGTTAATTATAATAATGCGTTAGACGTTAAGGGACGAGGGGCTTGTTTAAGATTTAGATAGGAGGAAGGAGATCATACCTCGTAAGGCGAAGAGGGGAAGGGGCTTTCGTAGTTGATCATCTCGAGATAGAGACCGCGAAGGTACATCGTCTAGATGGCCCGATGATTGGGAAAAGGGGTAAGATTTGAGGTTTGGGGAATTTTGGGGAAGTTGCGGAGTGATTCATGAGGGAGACTTGAAATAATACCGCGCGAAAAATAGTGGGACGTCACAGAATAAACACGCTCGAAACTGACGAAAGTTATTCAACGCATTTATTCGAATAAAAAAGTTATCTTTACTCGTCGAATAAATTCTCATCGAATAAAATTATTTTAATAAAATTAAATTATTCCTTGCTCTTCGAATAAAAATAACTTCAATTACTCGAGCCTCGAATAACGAATAAAAAATATTTATCTTTTGTTCGTTATTTGAGATTTTTATTTAGATAAACTTTTGCCATGTCTGTATAATTTACAATGTCTGTATAATTTTTATTCACGAGGAACTCTGACTCGCTCTCGTGCCATCTCGCTCTCGCCTTCGGCAAGAATGATAATTGACTGCTTGGAATCGTGGTCCGTCTATGTACTCAATGTGGTGGGGACACTTCCCTGCGAGTGTACGTACCTCAAGGATACTAATTCCCACTGCGCGACGCGTAGGCGTAGCCCGAGAGAGAGCGAGAACGTAGAGAAAAGGAGCACAGAGGCAGGCAAGCGGCGTGGTGGGAGAATACCTCTCACGAAACTAACCGACCAATAAATCTGAACTGGACCTTAGGCAGTACGTACCTTGGGTCAAACAACTGAACAAAGTTTTGAAACCCAACGTCATTCACTATATTATAAGGCTGATAGTCTGTGGCAATCATCATGGCTAATGTTTGGTCTAATTCCTTTTTCTTTTGAGTAGTACTGTCATACTGAAATGACCTCTTGAAAAAGGGCTAATTGATCTATAACTAGATTGATTTGAATTATGTTGGCTGGTGAAACTGGTACTGGTACTCGTACTAGTACTGTTACTGACACTGGTACTGGTACTAGCAATTGGATTGTCATTGAAATTTAAATTATACAGTGTTGGATGGAATCGCTTAATGTGGACTTTTAAATTTGTCGTATTCCCGCTAGTCTTATATTCTTTACCACAGGTAATGCATTTTGGTAATTTCTTATCGTTGTTTTTTATAAATATTTCCATACTAAACATATTTTCTTCCTGTTACGTTTAGGTATAAAATCAGAATTCATACTACCTATTATATCATTCTCTACCACTATTACCATCTTTTTTGCTTCTCTTTGGCATTGGCAAATATTTATTCACGAGAATCATTTTGGTTATTCTCTGGTCTTGGGAATAATTCAAAGATCGAAACAAAAAATGACTGTCGCTGTCGAGCCTCAAACACGTGGATACCGTCATGACATGAACAGAATGGAAGTGGGGGGAAGAAGACTATCGATCACCATCGATAGTTTATAAAAAATATCGATAATTATCGATAGTATATCGATAATTCTCCACCACTACTTCGGAGTTCGGACACAGCTCTCGCAAGATCGTGCGTTCATTTACGGCTTGTGAAGTAACTGTGAGATTATATTATTTTTCGTTTTGCGAATTCAATGTGGTGATTAGTGAAAAATGATTAGAAAAGCATTGATAGACTCTGGTGTTATTCTGCACATGCTGCAAATGTGTGCAAAGTGTGAAGCATTCGATGGGAGCTACAAATATAAGTGTCGTTCGAATAAAGTGACGGGAAAAAGTGTGTGCAAAATTTTGGATAATATACCACCAAATACCTTAAACCTTTACGGTAAGAACAATCGATTTGAATAATATATATTTGAAAAAAATCGAACTTTAACGGGGTCGCGTCATCAGTACCCTTCTTTTCGCGGATTTTATTTCTTAATTCGATTCTGGAGGGTGGGCATACGAAATTATTGGATAGGCAAACATCTCCCACATCTAAACTAACGGACTGCATCGTTGAAAGAACGATTTTGATAATATTTTCGAAAAAAATCGAACTTTAACGCGATCGCGTCTCCAGTACTCTTGTTTTCACGGATTTTATTTTTTAATTCGATTCTGGAGGGTGGGCACACGAAATCGGACGGTGGGCAAATGAAATCTGTGGATGGGCAAATGTTGGCAGATCGGGTAAATTTGTATTCGACTTTAAAAAAATTCAAATGTTTTCATGGAGGGTGATGAAGTCAAATTTTTTAATTTGTTCGTAACTTTTTTTTGAAGGGTGGGAAAAACATTGTTGGGTGGGCAATCGTGGGCAAACGATGAGCAATCATTTCCCACTGCCGAATCATTAAAATGTTTTCATGGGGGTGCTGATGACAAATTTTTTTTGCCGTAACTTTTTTTGGAGGGTGGGCAAACAAAATTTTAGATGGGCAAACGTGGGCAAATGATGGACAAACGAATGCCGTCCAGTTTTTCAAAAAATTCGAATTTGGGGGTGCTATCTTCACAGATGTGAATTCCGGCCATAGGCTTGTTAATAACCCAGATAGCACAACGTCTGGTAAAGTCTTAAAGACGTCTTGTTACAAATCAAGACGTTCAGTCCTAAAATAGACATAAACTAGTCGTCTCTAAGACGAGATGTGCTATCTGGGAACCTGATAGTTAGTTTAACCAAAGAGGAGGTATAATAATAGGCGTCACTCGACAAGGACAAGAATAACCTAGGGAAATCACTAGACAACCAATTTAAATGTCCATTCGGCCCCATTCAGCAATGATCGGTAAACTTCGACAATAATCAGCCAACCGCGGTAAGGTACATTTAGTCGATTTAAATATCCCGCTCGAATAGTGTTGCGGTTTTCGCCGGTTAAATTGCGTGCAGTTAGCTATAAGATATAGAGATATCGAGGTTAGATGTAGAGCGTAATTCAAAATCCTTTTGTACTGACAGACAGATCCCCAAAAAAAAAATCAAAAAAGTAAAAAAATTACGCCAAGTAGGTACATAAGAAATCAAATAAATCACAAAAAATAGAAGGTAATAATTACAAAATAAAAAAAGATGTGAAATCAGAATGAGCTGCCAGTACATAAAGATGCTTTCCAACTGCGCTTTAGATGACACAACTACATATGCACAGATAAAATTCCATTACTCATAATGCCTATATATACAAAGCAAAAATATATTAAATAATATTAAGCAGATATATTTTTACGCAAATAAATATTTTTATACGAATAAATATTTTATTCAAAATGCTTGGTGCTGCGGAACCGAAAAAATGTTAATTGTCTTACAATTAGTATTAATAATTTACAATTGAGGCATTTGATGGAAAAAGGGCACATAGGCTTATGTGCCCTTTTTCCGTAAATCGTTTAACTCGACTCAGGTATATGTTATACATACATAATATATCAAGGACATTTCTTCTCCCACGTTTAACTTAGCTAGATGCTGTTTTGTTACGTAGCGTGATCGCCATGCAGCTACATAGTCGCTGAGCGGTCGCGCTGCCGCGCTGTTTACTGTCTAGTCGTGCAATACGTTTTATTTTGTGTAAGCGAGGAACTATGGAAACTGAGACGAGTATCGAATCCGCAAGGAAAGATGCGAATTTAGGAAAGAAGAAATTGATTTATAAAACAACTTGGTGTAAAGAATCGAAGAAATTAAAACGTCTTGGGACACACAGTTATATATCTCATTCGGGAAAAGAGGTGAAAGGAAAAACATTTCATTTTATTACGAAGTGCTGTACAAATGATTGTCACAAGGAATTTGATAGAGATCATCAAGAATCTATTTTTAACTCCTTCTGGAAATCCGATACAAAAACAATTCAAGACACATATCTTGCTAGCTGTATATCGAAGAAACCTAAAACAGATCGTTCTCGTTATAAAATCAATCCGAAAAAAAAATAGAATAAATATTTGGCAGTACTCTCTTAAAAATGATGGAATAAGTTATCCGATATGTCTTAACTTATTACTACATTTGTTACAAATATCAATGAAAAGAATGAGAATAGCCCAAGGAAAAGTTCAAAATGACGATACTTTTGAAGAAAGAAGAGGAAAGCACGAAAACAGGCCTCACAAAGTGAACGATGATGTTTGGGAAATAATGAAATCACACGTAAATTCTTTTCCACATAAAAAATCACATTATTGTCAGCATAAATCTTCTTTAAACTATTTCAATAATCCTAACTTAAATGTGAAAGAACTTTATAACAGTTTCAAGATGTATTATGAACAAGAAACTGGAAAACCCCTTATTATAGGATACAACTGGTATTTCAAAGCTTTTCGCGAAAAATGTAACTTTACTTTTCGTCAACCTAAAACAGATGTGTGTGACTTTTGCACAAAATGTACAAATAAACTTAAAGTAGACCCTCATGATACCTGCAGTTCTGAGTTCGAAACGCACAAAACAAACTACAAACTCTACTTCGAAATGAAAAACAAATATATTAATGAAGCGAGTAAAAGTGTTACTGTTCTTGTGTGTGAGTTCGATTACGCACAGAATTTCGCTGTACCAAAGCTGAATGTGACAGCCCAGTTCTACAAGCGACTCCTGTGGTTATATACATTCAACATACACATCTACAACGATGGGACATCTTTCTTATACAACTTTATGGAACATGAAGCAAAAAAGAATGCGGATTCAGTAATTTCCATCCCCAACAAATGCCTCACAGAAAAATTGAAGGAGAATCCTCGCATTAAGAAGATAGTGCTCTTGTCTGATTCAGCTGCAGGACAGAATAAAAATTCAGCAATGGTGTCTTTCTGTTTATGGTTCTCAAGAATATTTAATGTTGAAATAATCCATCTATTCCCTGTACGAGGACACTCATTTGGACAATGCGACAGAAATTTCGGGATAATTAGATCCTACCTCAAGAAAGAAGAGACCATTTCCACGGCAAAAAAGTACCTAGAAGCAATGGTTCTTTGCAGTGAAAACCCTTCCCCTTTCAATGTTATTATGGATCACACGATTATCGAAAACTGGACAGCAGCTTTCCCAGTTTTCTTCATGAAGCATCCAATGAGTAAGGGTAAAGAGTTCACTATCCGCAAATATGTGAAAATTTCTTTCAAACCAAATGGTTTGCTTCATACTTACGAAAAGTACAATTCGAGCTTTGTACCTTTCAAGTTCTGGAAAAAACGTACAATAAAAAGCAATTAAAGAGCATTCAATTGAAACAAGTTGAATCACCTGGCCTGAAAGTTAATAAAGAAAAGGACGTAAGAGATCTGTTGCAATACTTGGACGAGGACAGCAGAATATGGATTGAAAACGTTCTTCAAGCAGCAAAGACTATACCGAGCGAATCCGATAAGGATGAATTCATGTCGACTGACGAGGAAGAGGTGTAATTTTTCCAATAGTTTTGGAAAAATTTAACAAAAATTACATATTTAACTTCTGTAAAAATACTTACTTAAAACATTACATTTTTTATTTATTTTTGTGATTCATTTTGTATTTTTTATTTAAACAACGTATAAAACATGTGTAACTAAGTAAGTAAACAAAGTTATATTTAAATAAATAAACAAAGAAGCTATTTTTTACGAATTAACCACTTTTACGGAAAAAGGGCACGTAAACCACTTGCATAAAATTATTAAATAAAGACACATATCATTTTCAAATCATGACTTCTGTTTACGAAACGTTTCAAGGATATAGTACTACATCCTTAAAAAAAATTGGATTTAATTGCATTACTTTTCATTAAGTAATAATATAATGAAAACTTTGAAATCGATTTACTCGAAATGCCATTTTGGCGTATGTGCCCTTTTTCCATTAAATGCCTCAATTACTCCCTTACAATCTAAAATACATAAACATATACATACACATATTAGAAACGCAGTCAGATTTATTCTACATATATTTAATTCTAATATAATACGTAGCATATGCACACGCACACACACAGTTACGAACGCACCCACAAGAAAGAAAAAGATTGATGCAATTTATACATGTTTATTCAGTTTAGCAACACCAATTCGGGGCGCAGCGCCAAGCATTTTGAATAAAATATTTATTCGTATAAAAACATTTATTTGCGTAAAAATATATCTGCTTAATATTATTTAATACATTTTTGCTTTGTATATATAGCCATTATGAGTAATGGAATTTTAGCTGTGCATATGTAGTTGTGTCATCTAAAGCGCAGTTGGAAAGCATCTTTATGTACTGGCAGCTCATTCTGATTTCACATCTTTTTCTATTTTGTAATTATTACCTTCTATTTTTTGTGATTTATTTGATTTTTCATGTACCTACTTGACGTAATTTTTTTACTTTTTTGAAGTTTTTTGTGGGGATATCACTTTTTTTTCAAAGATTAATTGTACTATTATTTGCAAATTCATATTCATACACACGTGTTAATTGTTTATTTATCCTGAATGCATGGAAAATCTTCCAGACGATTAGATCGAAATATTTGGATCAAATGTTGACGCATTAACGCATGATTGTACGTCACTTTGTCTGGTAATTTATTGAAATGATAGAAATAGAGTGGCCTTTTGCTATAGTAAGTCTAGAGACTACATGATGTGTTCAAAGCAGAGTTGGGCATTATTCGACTAAATTGTTATTCGACTAACCTTGGAATAAAAATTTCGAATACAATGGAGCTATTCGTGAGTAACGAATAAATTTTTAGTCGACTAAGTCTTTATTCGATGAACTCGAATACAAATTTCGAATAAAGTGAAGTTATTCGTCAATAACGAATAAGTTTTTATTCGACTAAATTTTTATTCGAAAGATCTCGAATAAAAATTTCGAATAAAATGTCGTTATTCGTTATTCGTTATTCGTTATTCGGAGGACCTCCGTGGCGACTGAGTGTCACGAATAAGCTGCTTCGGCTCGAGTCCCATGGTCCTCGGCCCGACCGGTGACCGAGGGCCTCGGGACCCTAGACGGAGCGGCTCGGGTTCTGACCCGCGCTTATTCGTGTCGGTTAGTCGCCACGGGGGTCCTTCGAATAACGAATAACGACTAACAATTTAGTCGAATAAAAAGTTATTCAACTAAGAATTTAATCTTTATTTTCGAATAAATTATTATTAGAAATTTTTGTTCGAGATCACTCGAATAAAAATTTAGTCGAATAATAATTTATTCATTATTCTCGAATAGCTACACTTTAATCGAAATTTTTATTCGAGATCGTTCGAATAAAAATTTAGTCGAATAAATTTTTATTCGACTAATGCCCAACTCTGGTTCAAAGGAGGTGAGAGCGTACGGTTGAAAGTCTTATTGCTGGAAATTGAAATGCTAATGGTAATTTAGCGAAAATGAACGAAGAGATCCAATATTTTTATTGGTGAATTAATTGGAATATTGTTAATGGGGAACTACTAAAATTAATGAATAGTGTAGCAACTACTGTGGATTTTATTAAAGTATTGCGAATGTCTTTCACAAAAGATTGGAAAGCATCAAGGGAGATGCGTTTTCAGCGTACTTTCTTCACTAATGTGACTTGCTCTACATTGCAATCAGTCCGCCATAATTTTCTTAATTCTTAATGCTATGTCTTTTGACACATTTTGGCGATTTACGTTATTTGACAAATTGGCAGAAACTTGCGCGAAAGAAGATGCTTCTCCGTCTATCTAACCATCTGCGGCCAACCTCCAAGCCTTTGCATCCCCTTAATTTCTATTCAAGCATGTGCGCCCCTTCATTTCTATCCAAGCCTGTACGTCCCCTTCATTTCTATAAGCTTTATAGGTATATAGAAACTCTAAATTAAAAATAGTTTGCTAGTATAAAAAAAATATCTGTCAATTTAAATGCAATTTGTTACAATACATTATTTTGTAAATACAAGGTATTTCCAGAAACTTATGCCAAAGAAAATGATTCTCTGGACAATTCTGCGACTCTATATATAAATATTAAACATTTCAAATTCTTTTGGCTGAATATATATATTATGTCGACGAAAGTATATGAGGGTGTAAGGGTATAAGGATATAAGGATATAACGGTATATAAGGGTATAAGAGTATAAGGGTATCAGAGTATTAGGGTATAACGGCAGTCGACATTCATATACAGGGTGACTTTTATGTATACAGGGTGCCTTTTATATGTACGTAGTACAGGGTGTCTTTTCTTTCGTGTACTTGGCGTCGAGACGCTACCGCGTCTCTAGATAAAGGTAAAGGATATAAGGGTAAAGGGTATAAGAGTAAAGGGTGCAAGGGTAAAGGGTGCAAGGATAAAGGGTGCAAGGGTAAAGGGTGCAAGGGTGAAGGGTGCAAGGGTAAAGGGTGTAAGGGTAAAGGGTAAAGGGTAAAGGGTAAAGGGTAAGGGGTAAGGGGTAAGGGGTAAGGGGTAAGGGGTAAGGGGTAAGGGGTAAGGGGTAATGGGTAAGGGGTAAGGGGTAAGGGGTAAGGGGTAAGGGGTAAGGGGTAAGGGGTAAGGGGTAAGGGGTAAGGGGTAAGGGGTAAGGGGTAAGGGGTAAGGGGTAAGGGGTAAGGGGTAAGGGGTAAGGGGTAAGGGGTAAGGGGTAAGGGGTAAGGGGTAAGGGGTAAGGGGTAAGGGGTAAGGAGTAAGGGGTAAGGGGTAAGGGGTAAGGGGTGCAAGGATAAAGGGGAAAGGGTATAAGGGTAAAGGGTGTAAGGGTAAAGAGTGTTAGGGTAAAGGGTGCAAGGGTAAAGGGTGTAAGGGTAAAGGGTGTAAGGGTAAAGGGTGTAAGGGTAAAGGGTATAAGGGTAAAAGGTGTAACGGTATATAAGGGTATATAAAGGTATAAGGGTATAAGGGTACAAAAGAGTATAAGGGTATACGGGTATATAAGGGTGTAAGGGAATAAGGATATAAGGGTATATAAGAGTATTAGTGTATAGAAGAGTATAAAGGTATATCGGTATATAAGGGTGTAAGGGTATAAGGGTATAAAGGTAATAATGGCATATAAGAGTATTAGGGTATAACGGTATATAAGGGTGTAAGTATATATATAAGGGTATATAGGAGTATAAGGGTATAACGATATAAAAGTGTAAGTATACAGGGTGTCCCAAAAATGCTGCGGTTCCTTGAAGGGGGTGATTCAGGGGGTGATTGGAAACAACTTTTTCCTTTGCGAAAATGTTCTCCGAGGTTTCGTTAACGAGATATTAACAAAAAGCACCGACCAATCAGAGCCCGAGATTGGAGGCCGAGTTCTCGCGGTAGCGTGGCCGCGCGCCGCGCTGCGACTACGAACAAGCAACTCGGCATGCATCGAAGGAAATTGCAGAGAATGGCAAATGAAAGAGACGTAACAAATAAAATCGAACATTTTGTCATGGTTTGTTTGTCATTTAAAGTGAAAAATGAATAAAGGATAAATGGATGAAAATCATGCGTAACGTAAAAAGACAAATACAAAGGTTTTTTTTAGAAGAATCGAAAATAATAATTACTTGGAGTGAGAGGATAAGGAACACGTAAATTTCCTTTTTTTAATAACGTACAAACGAAAAGGTAATGCAACAGGGAACGAGCGAAAAGTGATCGTAGTTCGTTATTCTGATAAAAATCCATAGTTCAATAACGTCCAACACTGTTGTTGATAATGAATAACTCCGTTTAAAAACTGCGAAAAAAATTTACGTACGGAAATTTGGAGAATTATCACCGGAAATTAGCCATAACCTGCGTTAAATTTAAAAAATAATAGTCGCCAATAATGTACCTAAAACTCACCCTTTCGGAAATTCACCTGCAGCTTGAAAATCTGTGTCACTAGGTCACTGAACCGATCCTGGTCATCGACAGACGCGCCGAATGCACAGCTGATCTCAGGTACACGACGCCATCCAAAGTTAACGGTCGCAACGTCAAGTGCGTCCGGGTTAATATACCGAATATTCACTTCACTGCACGGCTACTAACACTGATCACTTAATTTATTTTTCATGGAACGTGTTGTTCCTACGTTATAAAAATTGGTGGAAATGAATTTTTACTTGGCGTTCGGAGCCGTGGGTATTTCCGCGCAAATTCTCACGCTGCAGCACTTGCGTCCTCGTTGTTCGGGGGGTGCAACCAGAACATCGCGTAATACTCTTGAGCAGAGAACATTTCTGCGACGTGATTGCTTGCTGACTGACAAGATTTTTACGAGGCGACTTCTTCTACCCTCAAATAGTTTCTCTCGTTCCATTATGAGTTGACCCCCCACCAGACCAAGAGGCTTCAGGTAGAAAGAAGCCAGCACATTTTCGAAACACACGTGCTTCGCAGAAGTGCAACGAACGGACAATCGTGCACTTTTACAAAACTCCGCGTTCCGTCCTTTTACTGCTAATGTACCCATTGCTTCGAGGTAGGCAGCAGACACCACGTGTTTCGGTTCGAAAGGGACGGAAGAGAAGAGAAACAGAAAGTCTTCGAGTTGCTATAAAGAAAAAAATCCTGTTTCCAGTTTCCATTTTCCGATACTCTGAGTTCACGTCTGCTACGAGGCGGAACCAACTAAGCCATAAATTACCCAAAACTGTAGGAAACCGTTGTCTACCGTCGACTAGTGGGACAGTACTGTCATAAACCGCGACCCTAGCGAAATGCTCTGCGTCGACGAATTCCGTGCGAGTGAAGCCTTGGGGAGGAGATACTGCTGTGAAGAGGACCTCTTTAGGACAGTGGCCGTTTGGGAGGGATGCACGTGCTGTCTGCTGCCTACCTCGAAGCAATGGGTACATTAGCAGTAAAAGGACGGAACGCGGAGTTTTGTAAAAGTGCACGATAGTCCGTTCGTTGCACTTCTGCGAAGCACGTGTGTTTCGAAAATGTGCTGGCTTCTTTCTACCTGAAGCCTCTTGGTCTGGTGGGGGGTCAACTCATAATGGAACGAGAGAAACTATTTGAGGGTAGAAGAAGTCGCTTCGTAAAAATCTTGTCAGTCAGCAAGCAATCACGTCGCAGAAATGTTCTCTGCTCAAGAGTATTACGCGATGCTCTGGTTGCACCCCCCGAACAACGAGGACGCAAGTGCTGCAGCGTGAGAATTTGCGCGGAAATACCCACGGCTCCGAACGCCAAGTAAAAATTCATTTCCACCAATTTTTATAACGTAGGAACAACACGTTCCATGAAAAATAAATTAAGTGATCAGTGTTAGTAGCCGTGCAGTGAAGTGAATATTCGGTACGTTGACCTGGACGCACCTGACATTGCGACCCTTAACTTTCGGTAGTGTCGTATACCTGGGACCAGCTGTGCACTGAGCTCGTCCATCGATGACCAGGATCGGTTCAGTGACCCTGTGACACAGATTTTCAAGCTGCAGGTGAATTTCCAACAAGGGTGAGTTTTAGTTACTTTATTGGTGATCATTCATTTTTAAATTTAACGCAAACGATGGCTTATTTCCGGCGATAATTCTCCAAATTCCCGTACGAAAATATTTATTCGGGCTTTTTAAACAGACTTATTCGTTATCACCAACAGTGCTGGCCGTTATTGAATTACGGATTTTTATCACAATAACGAACTACTATTATTTTTCGTTAATTTCCTGTTACATTACCTTTTCGTGGCTACGTTATTAACACATGAAAATTTACGTATTCCTTATCCTCCCACTTCAAATAATTATTATTTTCGAATCTTCTAAAAAAAAACTGCGTATTCGTCTTTTTACGTTGCACGCGATTTTCATCCATTTATCCTTTATTCATTATTCACTTTAAATGACGAACAAACCATGACAACATGTTCGATTTTATTTGTTACGTCTTTTTCATTTGCCATTCTGTGCAATTTCCTTCGATGCATGCCGAGTTGCTTGTTCGAAGTCGCAGCGCGGCGCGCGGCCACGCTACCGCGGGAACTCGGCCGCCAATCTCGGGCTCTGATTGGTCGGTGCTTTTTGTTAATATCTTGTTAACGAAACCTCGGAGAACATTTTCGCAAAGGAAAAAGTTGTTTGTTATCACCCCCCGAATCACCCCCTTTAAGGACCCGCAGCATTTTTGGGACACCCTGTACATATAAGGGTATATAAGAGTATAAGGCTATAACGGTATAAGGGTGTAAGGGTATAAGGGTATAAGGGTAGGTATATAAGTGTATAAGGGTATATACTCTGCGGACTGATCCCGAGAGTCGACGAACGAAACATGTGTGCGAAACTGATAGGTGTGTGTGTGTGTGACGCGTTGTATACGTATTTGGTTGACGAAATTTTCGACTGGAGAAGAAAATTTTCTCGTACCATTTTCGACTGATCCATGATACGATATTACGATATCTCTAGCATGCGTGGACCGATTTGTTCGGAATTGGTCTTATTCGAAAGCTTATATGCGGTTTACATAAGAAAAATGCCTTTAAATTTAAAAAATATTGCAGGGGTGGTGTAAGCTACCGACACACACGCGAAAGTTTTACTTTCCTCCTGGGGTTGTAAGGCCCAAGAGACTCCGTGGTACGCGGTGTTGATTGCTCTATCATTCGCCAAATTAATCTTGAATGATTGTTTATTCTCACGTGACGACAAGAAATTCTTGCTGGTCCGTATGATAACCAGGCAAAAATAAGAATGATTTTATCGATGGTCTGAATCACGAATGCTTGATTAGACCAATCGAACTAGTCCGTATGCTGACTAGAATGCAAGTGTAATTTGACTGAAAGTCTTAGTCACGACTGTTTGACTAAATCACTAAAATCAACTGTCGTTGATTCTATCGGTGAAGATTTGATCGAGGTTTCAATAATGAATGAATGTCTTCGCTCGAGAGAGTTGATTTAACTGTGCATCGTCTCGTCCTTCGACGTTGAAGCTAGACAAGACAACAGACTTTTGGGAGGTGCCGTATTGCTGATTGGCTAGTTTTTCCTCGAAGAGGAGGAACCTTCCTTCCGCGATTTTAATGGTGGAGGAGGAAGGCTTTTCCTTCTTGGTAACGTAGCAGAGGAAAACCAGACATCTGGCTAACAAACTTAGCCAGGTTATTCGGTCGAAGAGTTTAGCCAGGGTCACGGTTTATGACCGTATTGTTCAGTGTGTCAGCGGTGGACGACGGTATATACCGGTCCGAGGTAACCGTGTACCCTCGCCGACAGAACAATTTAACGGATTATCTCAGGACGGAAGTAGTCGAAAATACCAGAAAAAATGGCACGATGTCGATTGCCTCTTAGTCATATGGCGGGCAAATGGTTCCCAACGAACGCTTGGAGAACAAACAATTGCCCACCGTAAAGGACGTTGAATTTTCGCCTCGCCCTGAGCCCGCTTTTGTCCTTTAAGACGAAACAGGTGGTGACATATAATGAAATAAGTTTCAGAATATTTTCGGGACGAGTAAAGGATAGCGGTAGGGGCTGTCGATTACAAATATATGCAGGGCTCGGAATTTCGGTTTCGGATTTTGGAAAATGGAGATACATGGCAGGGGCAGTCGACATTCATATACAGGGTGTCTTTTCCTTATACAGGGTGTTACGTATACAGGGTGTCTTATATGTACATAGTACAGGGTGTCTTTTCTTTCATGTACTTGGCGTTCGAGACGCTACCGCGTCTCTAGATATATTATAATAAGATCTGAAGCGATCGGCACATCTGGAAGGTCTTAAGCAAGTTTGAAATACGGGACAAGGAGGATAGTAAATAACTTAAGTTTTCCTTCCACATCTGCGTGCCAAATTTAGTCGAGCGAGCAGCTGCTCGTTCCGTAAAACCATTTAACTCTATCCTCGGAAGAACATGCCACAGAGTCGGAAGAACACGCCAAAATTAGAGGAGTAGGGCGTCCGGAGGTGACAAACGAGGAGTTAATTTGTAAGAAGACAGATCAATCTTATCAGCAGGACAGCAAACGTTTTGTAACAATATACAGTTATTCAAGTTATCTGAGTTCAATCATTTGAAATACCCGCGCAAACTCGCGAGCTGAGTGCGTCAGCGGTCCACGGGCACGGGCCCATCAGCAAAGAGTAGGGCCGGTATTCATAAACGTGTCTTAAGATTAAGCTTGGGCTGTGTAAGCAAATGCTTGGAATGCCATCTTGCAGTGTGGGGTGGAGACTGTAAGTAAAAAATAAACCTAAACCTAAACCTAAGATTAAGCTTGGAAAAAGATGGCGATAGCGAAAGGAAGTCCGTAGATGTTAAAAAGGTATTTGGAGTTATAAACGTTCAAAAAGAGGAAAGAAAATACGAGGAGGATACGAGTAGATACAAACGGAAGAGTGGAGTAGTGTGGATAGTTGGAAAGTGGACAAGACAATAAGGTGTACATAAATAAGGCGAGAGGAATATAAAAGAGGTTAAGCTGGACGCGGCGGTCCGCCCGTGGTGCGGGAAAGAAGAGGAATATGTATTAGAAAAGAGAAAGAATAACTGGGAGACAACTAGAGGAGAAAATAACATAGATAATGGAGCAATATACGAAATGAAAAACAGAGGAGATAAAATAAATAAGATAAGAATGGGGAAAAAAGATCGTGAGAAAGTGAAAACAATAGATCACACAAAAACAATGTATAGAAACAGACAAGAGGAGATGACTAATACGATTACATGGAAATATCTGGAACAGGAAACAGAATATGCCAACGAAGGGTCAATAAAAGGAAACTATGAGAAGATACATTTTAGACAAAAGGAACAGAAAGTAGACGACCTGGAAAGTATGAATAACAGCGCCGAGCAACGGCAAATTAGGGAACTACCGAATAGGAACAGTGAATCAGACGCTACAACGCAAAAAGACGAAAGGATATTTAGAGAAGAAGAAAGTCAATCAAAGAATAAGAAAAAACGGAAAAAGTTAGAAGGAGAAGTAGCTAAAAGTGATAATATAAAAAAGGTTAAGAACGTGGCAGAAAATTCAGACGGAAGAAAAAAGGATACAATAACGGCGATAGAAAGGAACGGTTCGGTAAGTCAAAATGCAGAAAACACGTGGGAGACAAAGGAAAACCGAAAGGTAGATTTATACGAATGGGACACGGAGTGTGGGGAGTATATAGTTACGGTAGCGCTCCGTGCGAATAAGACCACAACGAGTAAGAAAAATAACTTAATAAAAATTTACAAAATAATAATGGATGCAGGAATTCCATTCCAGGGCCTCAAGATGGTGGGATTTAACAGAGCAGAAGTAGTATACAGAAATAGAAAAGATGCCAATACAATGATATGGAAAGATAAGTTAAAACCAGCTGATTATACCACCTACGTTCCAAATAGATGGAAATACAGGAGAGGAGTTATTCACGAATTGATAGGATCAATACAAGAATTAGAAGATCATCTGGCGCCAGGACAAGGGGTATATACATTGGAAAGACTAAAAAAACGAAGACTAAGGGA
This sequence comes from Andrena marginata, assembly GCA_963932335.1. Lineage (NCBI taxonomy): Eukaryota > Metazoa > Arthropoda > Insecta > Hymenoptera > Andrenidae > Andrena > Andrena marginata. The sequence continues at coordinate 19,855,860 of OZ010663.1, forward strand.
TGGCAAAGCCACATGGGAGGATAGTAAATCTATCCTAATTAAAATGCAAGGGGAATCTCTCCCTACTAAACTCTTAATCGGCTTCGGCCATGTATGGTTGAACGTTCAACCATCAGTAAAACAATGCTTCAATTGTCTCGGTTTCGGTCACATACAGATGAGGTGCAAAACAAAAGGTAGGAAATGTTTTGTGTGTACCATGCCATTCCATGGGAGATGTAGAACAAATCCATTGTGTAATAATTGCAAAGGCGAACATTTGAGTACATCGAGGGAATGCCCAGTCTTTCAACGTGAATCAGCTATTAAAAAGATCATGGCATATAAAAATACATCATATAAGTCGGCGGAATATACAATAAGAAGAGAAGAAATGTTGGCCAAATATGGAGAAGTTAAAGAAAGAATGGAGGAAGAAGAGGAAGAGGATCTAATGAAGTATGACTTTCCTATACTCAAGAAAAAAAAGAAGATAGATTACTGGGAGAAGTTAGACTATCCGGTCCAAAAGGAAATAGGCAAATTAAAGAAGGTATGGGAACGTAACAAAGAACATAGAAAATACAAAGAGGGTGAATATAAAAATAAAGAAGAAATATTAATAGACAATAGGAGACCGGAACAAAATAAATGGGGTCACGGGAGTAAGGTTTTATTAAATACAGAAGAATACAAAGAAAATCGTAAAAGTTATGAAAAAGGACAAAATCAAGCGGATAGAACAAATCAAGTGGATAGAACATACGGCAACTTGAAAAATAAAAATGAGGGAAGACATAAAGGGGACAAAATACTACATTACATCCCAAGAATACATAACTTAGTTAATGAGGAGGAGATATATCCTACACAGGAAGAGAGTCCGATAATATATAAAATGAAACACAATCAAAAAATAATGGACAAGCAGAGAGAAGAGGAGGGGAAAATAAGAAAGGAGTATAGAGAAAGAACGGAGAACCTCAAAAACTTCAAGGAAGAGGAATTATTAGAAGAAATATTGAGAATAATCAAAGAAAAGGATCTTTTCCAAAAAATACAAGAAAAACTTAAAGAGAAATCAGAGATCCAACCTAGTATAGAAGAGGAAGGCTGGAATCAAAGATATACACAACCGTATGAAATGACAAAAAAAAGGAAAAAACACAAAGGATAAACGATGGCCACTAGTCCATGGGGAAAGGGAACAGAGAGAGGATGAAGATGAGGAGATGGAAAAAAATATAATAGAGGAAAAGATAATGAATATTAAGGAAGGAGAAACCACAACAAATACTGATCCAGAAATAAGTGATGAAGAAAGAGAATATGAGGAAGAAGTAAAAAACAAGAACCAGGAAATAAGAAATAATAAAGTCAAGATAAGAGAGATAACCAAAGTTTCTATAGATATAAAGGAAAAAATAAACACAAAACAAGAAACGGAAATATTAAATAAAGAAGTAGGAATGGAAGAAGATAACAGTGAAGAAGGGAAGAAAGAAACCCTCATGGAAGTAGACGAGGAAGGGAACGAAGGAGAAACTGAAACTGATTTTGAAAGCGTCATAACGGAAGAATGGTTGGATGAAACAGAGTCGGACCAGAAATATGATGAGCAAGAGGTCAACAGGAACAAGGGAGAAGAAGAAGATGAAGAAGAAACTCGAGAGATAAAGGTTAAAATAGAAAAGTAATATTATAACATTTTACCACGAAAATATAACAGTAAAATATCGTGCAATACGAGTACAAATTATCGAGAAATTACATAAGAGGTATACTATAAGTAAATATTACAGAAAATAACGAGTTTAAGTTTGATAGTACATATACAGTTTATATATTTTATATTTTATATGTCTTTATACATTCGTTTGATAAGCTAGTAATAAGTCAATAGGTCAAAATGTCCATTAGCATTAAATCTATTAATAGACTAAGAAATAGAACTCAGGAGGAGGGTACGAATTGCAGAATAGCCATATGGAACGCAAGGAGTGTCAGAAATAAAATAATAGAATTAAGAGAAAAAGCCAAAGACTGTGATATAATAGGAATTACTGAAACATGGCTCTCACCAAGTGATAATTTCAGGTTAAAGGGCTATAATATTTACAGGAAAGACAGAGAAGGGATAAAGGGTGGAGGATTAGGTATTTTGGTCAAGAATGATATCAGGGTAAAGGTTCGAGAGGATGTGACTTGGATTAAAAATAAAACGGAAATCTTAGCAATAACAGTAAATCTAGACAATGAAGACATTGACATAATAGTAATATATAAACAACCTAATCAAGTATTGAAGAAAGAGGAATGGAGAAAGCTATTTAAAAATAAAAGAAGTAATACGGAGCTAATAGTAATGGGAGACTTCAACGCCAACAACAGAGAATGGAATTGTTACAAACAAGATAGCGACGGAATATCGCTGGGAGAAGTTGTAAATGAAGAAGACATGTTTATAAGAAACGAGCATACCACATCGAGAACTGGATCAGGTAAATATAGACCTTCAAACATAGACTTAATTATAACAACATTTGGTATCTATCAAGATGCAGAAATAATAGAAGAAGGAGAGACCCTAGGTTCAGACCATCAAATAATAGGTATGAAAATATCTAAATGCTTGGCGAGAAGAGAAGGAAAAATGTTCACGACCAGAAAAGTTAAAGAAAATAAAATCAACTGGAATACTTTCAAGATGCAACATTTAAGATATGGGGAGAGTCTAAAGGAGGAAACTGAAGGGAGTTCTTCAACGGAAGACAAATACAACATATTGACGAAATACATTATGGAAACAGTGGAGGGGACAGAAATATAGGAGGGTAATGAGGGAAGGAAGGAAAGAGATGAGAGAAGAGGGAATGAAGAGAATAGGATTAAACACAACCGATCACAAACAAATCGACTAATCCAGTACCCATGGTGGGACGAGGAATGCATAAAGGTCAAGATGGAACGGAAGAAAGCAGTCAGGAAATTTGTTAAAAACCCAAACTCAATTAACTGGCAAATATACAAGGAAAAAGCAGGGGAAGTTAAGGAATTAATAAAAAACAAAAGAAATAAGGCATGGGAGGAAATGACTACGACAATCAACCATCGTACTCGTGGAACGGATATATGGAGAAAAGTGAAAAACATACAAAAGGGTTTCAACAACAATTTATCTAACAACAATATATCTGCAGAAGAGAGAGAAACACTAGAAGACATAGAAATAGGAAAATTATTACAATGGAACAATGGAAATGATTATAGAACAGAAAGAAATGAAGAAGGAAAAAAAGAATGGAACAAGGTAAGGGGAAATGAGGATATATCAGAAAATGAGATACTAACCGCTATCGAAGTGTCAAATAGTAAATCAGCACCAGGAGAAGATGGTATAGGATATATTATGTTGAAAAACCTAATACCGGACTACAAAGAGATGCTAAAGGATATATATAAAGAAGTATGGGAAACACTGGAAGTACCGGAGGGATGGAAGAGAGCAGTAGTAATATTTCTAGATGAACCAAATAAGAAAGCACTTAGACCGATATCCCTAACCGCGAGTATGGGGAAAATCATGGAAAGAATAATCAATAATAGACTGACAGAATGGGCAGAAGAATCAAATATTATGGATGAGGGGCAAAATGGATTTAGGAAGGGGAGATCAACAATAGATAATCTAACGATTCTATCTAATGATGTGAGAAGAGGTTTTGAAAGTAGGAGGGACACTTTAACAGTATGCCTAGATATTAAAGCAGCATAAGACAACGTGAAACATGATATTCTAATTAGGAAGCTAAAAGAGAAAAAAATGTCCAGATAAAATAATAAAGTATGTGGAAAATTGGCTGACAAACAGGGAAATCAAATGTATAAGGAAATATAGGGATCCTGTGACTGGAAAACAAAACAAAGGCTTACCTCAGGGAGCTATATTGAGCCCAATATTATATAACATTTATACATCAAATATTACAGACAATATAAACAGACAGAAAGTCAATATATTACAATATGCTGATGACATAATAATGTATACAACAACCAATGCTGTAGAAGTGAACGTTAAAACTTTAGAGGAAGCAATCAAAATATTAATAAAGAACCTATAAGAAATAAAATTAGACGTAGCTGAGGAAAAAACAAACCTAATTAACTTCTCAATAAAAAGGAAATCAAATAGAAATGAGAAGATAATGATCAAGATAAAAGGGAAAGAATTTAAGGAAGAGGAAAACATAAAGTTCCTGGGTATTATACTAGACAAAAGATTAAAATTCGAAGATCATATAAGAGTGATGATACCTAAAGCGAAAAGGAGACTAACAATAATAAGATATATTAGCCACATTAAAAAAGGGGCTAATCCAGAAACTATGATTGTTTTATAAAAAACTTTAGTTAGATCTATATTAGAATATGGAATAACTATATACTTTAACAAATACAACAGTAAAATAAGTGAGAGGATTAAAAAAATACAAAATGCTGGGATACGAACAGCAATGGGATATAGAATAACCACCCCTATAAATGTAATGATGACTGAAGCAGGGATCATGGACATGGAAAATAGAAGGAGATTACTTGTACAGAGGTATATGGCCAAGCAGAGATACAGAAACTATAGTAGCCCGCTAGAGGCTATACGGAAATATGGGGAAAGTAAAGAAGAGAATGTAGAGGAGGAGAAGGATGAGACACTCCAAGCATGGAGGGAAACAAAAGATTTAGAGACGATTATGGAAAAGGAAGAGAAAAATCAGGAAGACCACCTGGATAGCAAAGAAGAAGAAGAAGAAGAAAATTTCAAGGTTGGCGAAATGGTAGACTGGAAGACAGGGGAATATATGAAATATATAATCAGAAATAATAATACAATAATTAGAGACACCAAAAACAAGATGAACATGGGTGACCAAAGGGGGATAGAAATATACACAGATGGTTCTAAAATGCAGAACACCAATGCAAATTGAATAGGAAAAATAATACGGGACAACGAAGAAGACACATGGAAGGAGATGGGGATAAGTATCTGTAATAAAGCCTCCATATACAGGATGTCCCAAAAATGTTGGAGTTCCTTGATAGGGGTGATTCAAGGGGTGATTTGAAACAACTTTTTCCTTAGCGAAAATATTGTCCGAAGCTTCGTTAACGAGATATTAATAAAAAAACCCGACCAATCAGAGCGCGCGCTTTCCGCCCGAGCTCCCGCGGTAGCGTTGGCTACACGGTAGGCGGCTGCGCTTGTACTACGAACGTACGAACAAGCAAGTGGCATGCATCGAAGGAAACTGCGTCACACATTTTTTTCTTCAAGCAGAATCTTAAATAATAATTATTTGAAGCGAGATGACAAGAAATTCGTAAATTTCGTTTTCAAATAACGCATAAACGAAAAGGTAATGTAACAGAAAATGTACGACAAGTGATCGTAATTCGTTATTGAGGTAAAAATCCGTAGTTTAATAACGGCCAACACAACTAAATTTAAAAAATAATATTAGGTGTATGAATAAATTCTTTCCGACTGGATTTACATAATCAGTACAAAGCTACCGCGGTGATATTCGTAAGCTGCCAGAAAAATGGCAAAAGGTAATTAATAATAGGGGAAATTATTTCGATGATTGAGTCGCTTTCATATTTTTTAAATCAAACAGTTATTGTACCCCAAAATCGGAAAGAATTTATTTCTACACCTAATAATCACCAATAAATTAAATAAAACTCACCCATTTGGACATTCCTTTCCGTTCTTTTCGGAAACCTATGTCACTGGGTCACTGTACCGATCCTGGTCATCGTTGGACGAAAAGATTTATGGTAGGGTAGCGCCCAGTGCTCAGCTGATCGCAGGTATTCGCAAGACACCACCCGAAGGTAAGGGTCGCAACGTCAAGTGCGTCCGGGTTAATGTACCGAATATTCACTTCACTGCACTGCTACTAACACTGATCACTTAATTTATTTTTCATGGAACGTGTTGTTCCTACGTTATAAAAATTGGTGGCCCCGAACCGGGCCGATTACCCATATCACTGCCTCGCGTCATCATCAACCCCGTCGAGTATAATTTTGACGCCAAAAGCCGAATCGTACCCTTGCTTGGGGTTTGGATGCGCGGGTATTCCAGTGCCAACGCTCGCACAGTAGCACTTGCGTCTCCGTTGTTCCGGGCGTACACCCAGAACATCGCGTAATAATCTTCAGCTGAGTACATTTCTGGGACGAGATTACTAGTTGACTGAGAGGATTTTTTCCCAAGCAACTTCCTCTACCCTCAAGTAGTTTCTCTCGTTCCATTATGAGTTTACTCCCACCAGGACAAGAGGCTTTAGATAAAAAGAAGCCAGCACATTTTCGAAACACACGTGTTTTGCAGAAGTGCAACGAACGAACAATCCTACACTTTCACAAGAGCCCGCGCTCCGTCCTTTTACTGCCAATGTACCCATTGCTTAGAGATAGACAGCAGACACCACGTGCTTCGGTTCGAAAGGGTCCGAAGAGACGAGAAACAGAAAGTCTTCGAATTGTTATAAAGAAGAAAAGGCATACCATCCCTGTTTCCGTTTTCCGATGCCCTGAGTTCACGTTTGCTACGAGGTGGAACCAGTTAAGCCCTAAATTACCCAAAACTGTAGGCAATCGTTCTCTATCGCCGATTCGCGGGACAATACGGTCATAAACCGCGACCCTAGCGAAATGCTCTGGCCCATCAGCCTGATTAATTTTTGGGAAGTAACAATTAAAAAGTATTATTCAACATTAATACGGCTCGCGTAGAGACTCGGGAAGAAAGAGAGCATGTAGTTCGCTGACTGCGCGTAGTCCCGCCTGCTTCGTCCTACCTTCAAATTAAAGACGGATGCCTTATCTCTCGAGTATAAACACGCGCTCGAATTTCAAAACAAAAGCACGCGTCGACGTATTCGGTGCGAGAGACGGTGGGCTTCAAGTCCGATTGGCCCAAATCTAACCAATTTGCCCTGCATCCCTCCCAAACGGCCGCTGTCCCGAAGAGGCCATCTACACAGCAATATCTCCACCCCAAGGCCCACTTCTCTCGCACGGAATACGTCGACACATTCTTTTGTTTTGAAATTCGAGCGCGTATTTAGACACGAAAGATAAGCAGGTCCGATTGGTTAGTTTGGGAGCAATCGGACTTCAAGCCCACCGTCTCTCGCACCGAATACGTCGACGCATGCTTTTGTTTTAAAATTCGAGGGCGTGTTTATACTCGAAAGATAAGGGATCCGTCTTTAATTTGAAGGTAGGACGAAGCAGGCGGGACTACGCGCAGTCAGCGAACTACATGCTCTCTTTCTTCCCGTGTCTCTTCGCGAGCCGTATTAATGGTGAATAATACTTTTGAATTGTTACGTCCCAAAAATTAATCAGGCTGATGGGCCAGAGCATTTCGCTAGGGTCGCGGTTTATGACCGTATTGTCCCGCGAGTCGGCGATAGAGAACGATTTCCTACAGTTTTGGGTAATTTAGGGCTTAACTGGTTCCACCTCGGAGCAAACGTGAACTCAGGGCATCGGAAAACGGAAACAGGAATGGTATGCCTTTTCTTCTTTATAACAATTCGAAGACTTTCTGTTTCTCGTCTCTTCGGACCCTTTCGAACCGAAACACGTGGTGTCTGCTGTCTATCTCTAAGCAATGGGTACATTGGCAGTAAAAGGACGGAGCGCGGGCTCTTGTGAAAGTGTAGGATGGTTCGTTCGTTGCACTTCTGCAAAACACGTGTGTTTCTAAAATGTGCTGGCTTCTTTTTATCTAAAGCCTCTTGTCCTGGTGGGAGTAAACTCATAATGGAACGAGAGAAACTACTTGGGGGTAGAGGAAGTTGCTTGCGAAAAAATCCTCTCAGTCAACTAGTAATCTCGTCCCAGAAATGTACTCAGCTGAAGATTATTACGCGATGTTCTGGATGTACGCCCGGAACAACGGAGACGCAAGTGCTACTGTGCGAGCGTTGGCACTGGAATAGCCGCGCATCCAAACCCCAAGCAAGGGTACGATTCGGCGTTTGGCGTCAAAATTATACTCGACGGGGTTGATGATGACGCGAGGCAGTGATATGGGTAATCGGCCCGGTTCGGGGCCACCAATTTTTATAACGTAGGAACAACACGTTCCATGAAAAATAAATTAAGTGATCAGTGTTAGTAGCAGTGCAGTGAAGTGAATATTCGGTACATTAACCCGGACGCACTTGACGTTGCGACCCTTACCTTCGGGTGGTGTCTTGCGAATACCTGCGATCAGCTGAGCACTGGGCGCTACCCTACCATAAATCTTTTTGTCTAACGATGACCAGGATCGGTACAGTGACCCAGTGACATAGGTTTCCGAAAAGGAAGGTAAGGAATGTCCGAATGGGTGAGTTTTATTTAATTTATTGGTGATTATTAGGTGTAGAAATAAATTATTTCCGATTTTGGGGTACAATAACTGTTTGATTTAAAAAATATGAAAGCGACTCAATCATCGAAATAATTTCCCCTATTATTAATTACCTTTTGCCATTTTTCTGGCAGCTTACGAATATCACCGCGGTAGCTGTGTACTGATTATGTAAATCCAGTCGGAAAGAATTTATTCATACACCTAATATTATTTTTTAAATTTAGTTGTGTTGGCCGTTATTAAACTACGGATTTTTACCTCAATAACGAATTACGATCACTTGTCGTACATTTTCTGTTACATTACCTTTTCGTTTATGCGTTATTTGAAAACGAAATTTACGAATTTCTTGTCATCTCGCTTCAAATAATTATTATTTAAGATTCTGCTTGAAGAAAAAAATGTGTGACGCAGTTTCCTTCGATGCATGCCACTTGCTTGTTCGTACGTTCGTAGTACAAGCGCTGCCGCCTACCGTGTAGCCAACGCTACCGCGGGAGCTCGGGCGGAAAGCGCGCGCTCTGATTGGTCGGGTTTTTTTGTTAATATCTCGTTAACGAAGCTTCGGACAATATTTTCGCTAAGGAAAAAGTTGTTTCAAATCACCCCCTGAATCACCCCTGTCAAGGAACTCCGACATTTTTGGGACACCCTGTATACAACGGAAGCGGTAGCTATAGAAGAAGCAATTCATATAGCAGATACAAAGTATAGGGAAAGAGATGTCTTATTATTAACGGACTCTTTGAGTGTAATACGAGGCCTTGTGGAATACGAGGACAGCGGAAAAGGTAAAAATAAGAAAAGGAACATTAGAATAGGGAGAATTAGAAAAAAATTAATAGAGCGAGAAAGGATACACATAAATAAGAATAAAGAGGAACAAACATTAATTGGGAAACTTAGGATAGCATGGATACCGGCACATAAGGGTATTACGGGTAATGAGAAAGCAGATAGAAAAGCCAAAGAGATGACCAAAGGTACACCGGATTATCAAATTAGAATTCCAATTGAGGATGTAAAAGTGTCAATGATGGGCGGGAGAAAACTACGAAAAACATGAAAATGGAAGGAAACGAGAAAGGAAAAAAATACTTTAATCTAAAAATAAACAATGAAGGAAAAAGGAAACCATGGTTTAAAAACTTATATAATATGGAGAGAGGATCCATCAAGACGCTCAATAGAATAAGAGCTAATCACTATAATCTGGCTCAGTCATTATATAGAAAGGGATTGATAGAGTCGCCGAGATGTGAATGTGAGGAAGGAGAGGAAGATATAAACCATATAATATGGAAATGTAAAAAATATGAGAGTGAAAGAAAGGATCTCAAAGGGAAGTTAGATAAAAAAGGAGTAAAAGAAGGAGAGGATATAATAGAGAGGATCAATGAAAAGGAACCAGGAATAGGAAGACTGATAATAGGTTTTCTAAACAAAATCAAACGTAATATATAAGGAATATAAGTGAAAGAGGAAAAGACTGATAACTTAAGGATGATGAAAGAAAGGAATGGGGGAGAGCATGTAATATTAAAATAAGTACAAGTCACAGGAAGAATTAGAGAATGGAAACTCTAGAGTAAATAAGATATAAATAAGATATAATAAAGACTGAAAAGACTGAAAAGACGAAAACATATCAGGGGATCACAGGGTAACAATATAAGTGATAATAGGAAATTAGATACGAACATAGAAATGAAAAAGAACGCGTATAGAAAAGAAATGATGAGGACGTGGGAAGAATATAGGAATAGGAAAAATGAAATATGTATGAATATTAAGGATAGAAATAAGAGGTAACGAGAGTGAGAAAGAGATTTTATATTTATATGTAAGTAAAAGTATTGTACAGAAGATTGTATGATCGATGTATGTTTAATGTTCGTTGGGCTGTATAGGACTATGTCCTGAAATGCCATCTTCTGGCGCTATAAGTAAATGTAAGCTGGGGAAAATAAAAAACCTAACCTAACCTAAGATTAAGCTTACCAGCGGCCTTAGCCGTGATGAAAACACCGGTTCTCGTTAGATCACCGAAGTTAAAACATCACGGGGCGGGTACTGGGGAAGGATGGGTGACCACCTTTCTCCCGGTGCGCCGCTGCCGCTGGGACCCGACGAAGAGAGAGAGGAGGGAAAAAGATATATGAGACTATAGTTCGTTGGGCAATACAAGCGAAATGCTTGAAACACCATCCTGTTTAACAGGAAAAAAATAAACCAAACCAAGATTAAGCAAATGCTTAAGCATGCGGCGTCCTCTACTAACCTAGTAACATAGTAAAGGATGCCGAATGCTTAAGCATTTGCTTAATCTTAAGACACGTTTATGAATACCGGCCTAGGTATTGTTACGCTATCGCTTGAACGTAGCTGGGGAAATGTATATAATCGATAGGTAAATCAGGAGCGAAGTTAGAAAGTAGATGTTTGCGTATGATTAAGAAGTATTATAAAGGATGAGCAATGCGGGTGGCATTCGTGGGAAGGATCTTGAGCAGAGCTCGAAAGCAGGAAGAGGATACCTATTAACGGACCCCGAAACGAATCGCGAGTTTCTTCTAAGTCACGTAATCTCTTGAGAAGGCCTTGTCCTTTGTTAGTCTTTAGGAGTGTTGATTGAGTCCAGAAGTGTTGGCGACGCTAAGGCAGTCATAAATTTCCTTCAAGGGTTGTTTACTCGATCCTCGTAGCCGAGCCAACTTTCTCTTCCCACGTGTGCACCCCGCTGTGTAACGGAAAAGTGCGCTTCCACCGAGTTTCCACCACCACCCGAAGACGGAGGGAAAGATGGACGTCGATTCGCGGGGGCGGACGGATATCCGCGGGACAGCCTACCCTTTGAATCCGGCTCATCCCTCATCCTGATTGGCTAACGGACTGGGTGGACGCGCAGGGATGGAAGGGGCAGCACGTTCGAGGAGGGAAGGAGCAACGACGGAGAACACCGAGAAGTCAGAACGATTTTGACGCTTGAATGTACAAGTCTTGTTCTCACATAAAAAAGCAATTGCTTTTTATTATTAAGAATATACATACAAGTTTTATCAGAACAAATAGCTTCATTTTATTCATAACACCCGAGCACTCTGACGAGCAGAGCGGTTCAGCGCTCCACGGGCACCAACCCGCGTTCGTATCGGAATCTCCCCGCGGAAATACGTAACAGCACAGCCGACTCTACTACTAGCCGTGCTATACAACGTGGCAACACCGCTCATGTGCGGATCGGGAGTCCTATTTTCAATAGTGGAGTTTCGTAGTCAGCAGTACACCCACACAGCACACAGGCGCCTTAAAGGCGCCTTTGAGGCGCCTGGTCCCAGGCGCTCGAGGCGCCTTAGAGGCGCCGCGAGTGTCTCACGAGCGTCCAATATGCGCCTTCGGAGCGCCTGATGTTACAAAACGGGACGCCTTAAAGGCGCCTTTAAACCGCCTGAATTAGGACTGACGGGCGTCTTAAAGGCGCCTGAAATGGGCGCCTGGAACAGGCGTCTTAAAGGCGCCTGGAACAGGCGTCTTAAAGGCGCCTGGAACAGGCGTCTTAAATACGCCTTAAACGGGCCTGGATTAGGACTGGCACGCGTCTTAATTATCGATAAATTAGGGCTGATGCAGCTGTTTAAAAATCGCCATTAGGGCGTATCTAAGATGGTTATCGATACTGATTAATTATAATATACATTTAATAAAACAAAGGGTTATCAAAATGAAATCGGACACGATAAAAAGTAATATCCATTGTTTATTTATTTAAAATTTCTTTACAGATACTTGAAAAAGCAAGGAGGTTCTCAGTTGGACACATATATATATTTTTTTATCATTATTACTATACATACCATGCTTTGTATAAAATATATAATTCACAAGGTGTTTACAAATATTTAACATGTATACTTATATATATATTTTATATATATGTTATTATATGTTTTATTTTATGTGTGTGTTTTATATATTTCTATATCAAGATGACCTTACGCACGCAATGAATACAGAATGCACTTACATGAGAAGTATAGATAGGTGATACACATGTAAGTATGCAAATTATACCAAATGTACAGAATATACACATAAAGACACTTAACGCTTCAGCGACGGCGCTGAATTTAACAATTTCTCTATGCGGACGGCGGTCGATGTTTTCAATAATATCAACTTTTGCCCCGGGCCTCGCAAACCCTAAGGGCGGCACTGCCGTTAATGAATTTAGTTTTGCACCGGTTCCGGTCGCACGCTCGCTTCAACCATTTCTGAATGGAGGACTCCGCTTCCTACCTGTTTGTGGACATTTTCCCCTTTTCCGCAGCATCTTAAACAAGAATTTCAACAAGATGTTACATATATATATTGAATTCTACATTAATCAGTATTAGCTATGGTGAAATTTGGGTGATAATTACATACCTATAACAACTTGTGCCAACTTTAATTTATAAAAGGGTTGCTTCTCCTGCCTCCCCAGCCAGCTGAACATCAGCGCCAAATCGTTTATAAGGACGGAGCCCAAAACCCTTTTCACAAAATCGTATACATTGGTTCCCCCAAATTTTGAAAATTCATTTACCTATAATTAAAAAATTATTAGCTTGGCTAAATTAAAATGGCTTATCCTACAGGTTGGACTACAGAGAGGGGAGAGAGAGAGAGAGAGAGAGAGGGAGAGAGTCTATAATGATATTTTACTTACTGCATCTTGGAAATTATTTTGGTTATGCAAAAGTTCTTCTAGTTCCTTCACCTTTTCCACGGAGTCGATTGGGAATTGCAAATATTGAAATTTGAGAAGAAATGGTTGTTTTTCATGAACCACTGCTTATTCTCCAGGGTTTTCACCCGCTCCATTGTTTCTATTAACAATGTCTTCAGCAAATTGTTTTGCTGCATTATTTTACGGTTCTGTTCAATGATAGTTCTCAACAACCCATCAGTCGTGTCGCTGCTACTGCCACTGGGGCCTGCATCTATGTTTTCTGAAAATTATTTATTACATCTTATATTTTTTCACTGTAAGTTTCCATGATAAAAAACTATTTCCGTATAGAATAGAATTATGTTTATACACATGAATTACCAATTTGAATGTTGTTTAATGAAAAACTTCCCTGGCTTTCACAGCTGGTGCTGGGGGATGCTGTTTTGTCTAAAAACAAAAATTATTTTTGTTAAAGAATTCTGCTGCAAACATTAAACGCATTTCTAATGCTGTAAACACAAGTATTTATGAAACAAAACATGTTTAGAAATTTTGCTAGCGTGTATTCTTAGCTTAAAAGGTATAGACAATGAGACTAGAAAGACGCGAAACCTGAATCATTAATGTTATCGTCATAAAGACATTTAAAGACATTGAATGAGTATCTTATTCTTACGTAGGAAAGGAACACAGCACAGCAAAGGAAAAGTTATAATTCTGTCAGAACTTTATAATTTCACGCATTTATATGCTGTTTCCGCGACATTAAAAATTTGAGAAGGACCCAAATTGCATTCTTCTGAAAGGAAATTTCCTAATTGTGAAGATTTATACGGAGATACCACTGCAGATTTAATGAGTTTTAAAATGCTATTTTGTAATCCAAAATTATGATAATTATCTGGTTTGATACGATTAATTCTACATTTCGGGCCGTTTTGAAACCGATCTGTATAAAACTGGGAATATATCGTTTATTGCTCGATGTGAAATCTTATGTGTTACAGCCCACTCTGCCAATGAAGAGGCTAAATTAGGACTATTCAATTCAGTTGCTCATTCTTCAGAAGTCTGTGAATTTTCGAAGGAGGCAAAATTCTGAATTTCTTCTAAATTCGGAGACAATTCTACATTACTTTCGGAAATATTGGGAGAAGATTGCGAACTTGTGCCAGGTGAAACATATAAGTGTATTGGTAATGAGAAGATAAAGACAAGGTGTTGAATGTGAAAATGATTGTGAACTAATTCCAGATTAAATTTCAATAGCGGGGTGCTAACAAAATGGATTGTAGATGTTAAATGTGAAGAACTAGCATCTAAGGATGTCGTGATGGCTTCGTAAAGAGAATCAGATTAAGTGATCTGTGGCGCGCATATAGTACTTATTCAATTTCAATTTGCCAGTCATTATTAAAGTAATCAAAAAAATAGAAATAAGCTGACTGTAATGTAGAAAAAAGCAAAATGCAACACTGGTTTCAGAAATATAGGGATATAGAACTTACCTGCAGAATATATGTATGTATTCCAAACCAAACGCCAAAGAAACACACTAAACACACTAATTTTAAATACGTAAGCTAGTACTAAAAAAAAACAATAAAAATACTATCAAAAATACGACAAAAATACGATAAAACACGATAAAAATACGCTAGAAATACAAAAAAAACACGATAAAATACACTATAAAACTAATATAAAAATACTACAACTAAATATGTAATATAATAAGAAATAAACTAGGAATAAACTATAGACTAACAATAAAATGAAAAAATATGTGAAAAATGTATGAAAAGTAGCGAATAATAGCGTGCGTCCCCGTGGATGGTTCTGCGATAACTGGCGATAACTGCCGCAGTTCCCTTGCTACCTGTTGGCTACAAGGAATCCTCGCCACCCCCCACTACGCGGCACAACCCTCATCCTGCCGACAGGTATACCTTTGAAGACTTGCCAGAAAAGCTCTTTAAAGGAGAAAAGCAGAAAATATTGAACCAAAGGTTTTTTTAATCCTTATGAGTTTCGTTATCGCCACTACAAAAATCAGGTCAATATTTTCTGAACATCGATTTTTTTGGAGCCATCTAAAAGTTAAAAAAACTGCATGAGAAAACGTATTTTATCTTTAACCGACTTCCATTTTGTAGATTTTTTTTCAAATTTCTGGTCGTGGTAAGGGCGATAGCGACACTCGTAAGGATTAAAAAAACGTTTGATTTACTTTTTTCTACCCAATGGAAAAGTCGCTAGCCTTGGGACAAGTCAATAAGGATGTGTTCGGATGACAACGCTTATAATTCTGAAAGTTGTAAAGATTTTACATCATCCTTCATGAATTTAAACAGCCAAAAGATGAATAAAAGTGTAGGTATACGAGGCATCAATGTCGTATCTTTCTTAGTCGCCTAGAAAAGAGATCACGAAATCGGCTTAAAAATCGGCCGTTTAAACCCGGAGAAAACGCTAATAAAAAGAAGCAATGATCTCGAGTACAGTAGTGGTCAAAGAAGAGAGTGCCGTTACTGAAAAGAACAGAATTACTACCGCATCTTTATTCGTATCCTGATATAATTCCATTAATTTGTTGATTAAGATATTATAAACATTTTTTTTAATTTTTATCCAAACAATCTTTAGAATTAATTTTCCGAATGCATTGATTTTCTTTGTACGATTCGATAAATCCTCTCAGCAAATTACACGTGTCAATAATTTTAAATCTGTCTGCTGGTAGCCCACACTTCCCGTTAATTTTGATGATTTGCGGCAAATCGGAACCCAGATAAATCAACCTCGCGGTGATTGCGTTCATGCTAGACAGTTGACACACGTGTTCCGTGTCGCATTACAATTTTTGACTGTATGCAAGTCTGTAAATCGAACGGGCAAGAATGAGCGTGTACTTATGGCGGCCTTTAGAGTGCCTAATTCCGCGCCAAATTGATCACTTTTTTAATTCGATGTCTGGGATTCTGTTCAAAATCGAATATGACGTCGTTCACGTGAAATTAAGGAGAGTTTGTGTTTCAAGGGGTTGAGTCTTAAAACTTTCACCTCACAGTGACCGACCGTCTTTTCCGCAAATCTGTGTTGCACGTGTTGGCACCTGAGTCACAGGGGGGGGTGACAATAAGCAGAGACAGGAAATCGTGAGGGTCGTCGGCGGCGCGAGCCCGCTAACATTGGAAAAATCACAGGTCAGGTATAGGCGTCTTTGCGTGCGGCGCAAAGTGGGCTGAAAGCCCGTTTTTTTTTGGTGGGCAAAAGTTTAAACTGTCCAGGGAATATCACACCTCATTTAGCGTCCAAATACACTGTGGACTGTATCGCGGAAGTAATTGTTAATCGAAGGGTTAGATGCAATAAGGGGACTAGCGCTGGAAAATGGGAAGAATTATTGTCCAAACGCTAAGAAAGATTGGAAAATTAAATGTTATTAAACTGAATTTTAAAAAATATATTGTTGTAAAGCTCGTCACGACACACCTTTTTTCTATTTACAGTTTGTTTATCCAATCATTACTATTCGAAGTAAAAATTTTAAACAAAGAATTTTTCATCGTCCAAAATCATTATTTCTTTAAGCATAAATTGCGATAACTTGAGTAAATATTAAGGGATCGTTATGAGACTTAAAACATAACTTCAGGTAACTCTAGTGAAGCCGTGAAATGTATGCACAAAACCCTTATTTTAAAAAAGGACTAATATTTAATTAAAAAGTAATACTGGAAATAACCCATGTTTTTCAATGTTCGCCGTTAAAAAGTACCGAGGCAATTTTGAGGTACATATAACTTACAGTGACAAAGTTTTTCCTTAATATACAAGGAAGATTTTCAACAATTTTCACACTAATTAATAAATAATTGTATAAGATATCTCGATATATATATAAATTTCGCGCGCCACCAACAGTCAACGCGAGTGCTAAATCTGCTATGCAGCGCATTAAGGCACGGTTAAACATGTGCAATGCGCGCTGCGAACATTATTACAAGGGTCGACTTTTATGGTTCGGCGCGCAACCAGGTACCTCGTGCAACGTGAAGCCGCGCACGCGAATGGTTGCGCGCATCGTCGAAGAATTTGGTAACATTTGTCTATAGCTTTTGAACTATAAAAGATATCGAAACGAAATTTGCGCCAAAAAACAGGAATAAATTATCCCCTCCTAATTATGTATAACTTAATATTTTTTACATTTATTTATTTATTCTTTTTCAATTTTTTTCAGTTAATTTTTATACAAAAAAATTGAAAGCTGTTTATTTGGTACTCTATTTCTTCCCCTATTTCTTGGGAATCAATCCCACAGCATTTTTCGAATCTACATGACATTTGGTATGATTTTAATCGGGAGCACACCAGGAATCCATTGGTGTCATTTCCATATCAACACGATGAAGAATGAAGAATAACGAAATTCTTAATACGCTGAAATGAATATTTCACCCTCGACCGCGGGGACCCGTCCTCGAATCGCTGCGGTCAACCGAGGATTTATACCTGTTTCAGAAATAAAATAATTCTTTATACTTTATCGTATCGATATGGAAGTGACACCAAAGGATTCCTTATGTTTATCCGACGAAAATCATATCAAATTTCATCTAAATGGGGCTACTTTAAACTAAGTTAAATGGAGATGATGAAAATAGATTTTTCATCGAATTTCCTTCATTATGCTCCGAATTGCGTCGTTCTTGATGTCAGTTTTATCGGCGAAAAATAAAGAATCGATTGGCGCTGGTTTCGCAGAGATCTGATGAGAAATGTGGAACTTGGATTTTTCCTACTTTTAATGGTATTCCAAACCCTTCGAGGGTCGAAAGCCATAAAATTCGGTGCGGCCTGACCGCGCCATGGGGTCTGCGCGGCGAGCATTCGCTTGCGCGTGATGGCATGATTTTCACTTTCGACGAACATTTCGCCAGTGTGAAAATCTTCCTTGTATATTAAGGAAAAACTTTGTCACTGCAAGTTATATTATGTACCTCAAAATTACCTCGGTACTTTTTAACGGCGAACGTTGAAAAACATGGGTTATTTCCAGTATTACTTTTTAATTAAATATTATTACTTTTATCATTATATTAGTTTGAAGTTCGATTGCATCATTGTTCCAATCAACGTGATTTTTAATAGGTATAAGTATAGTCGAGGGCGGATGGGCCCATGCTGTTCTACTTTCGCGAGTTTTACGGTGGGGACTTATATATCTGGCTTCGAAAGGGTGTGCGTAAGCTAAACAGTCCTGGTGATGCAGACGATTTACAGCTGGAAATTTGGTATTTTTTAAGCGAAATGTCTTCGTTTCTTTGCGACTAGGCAATCGCTTGTTCTCGAAGCGTTCGTTGGGAAACATTTGTCTACCAGATATGTCGATAAGGGGCAGTCGACACCGTGCCGTTTTTCATGGATTTCGACTTTCGTCGCTATCGTGCCTCCGTTCTCAGGTAAAAGGACTTTATGATTTTCGGCATACTGTCGGGCTTTTCGCCCGAAGTCCTGGCTAAGTCGGGCTATAGCCAAGCTACACATCTGGCAACCAGACTCCCACAGGAAAGAATTTTTCGCGCCTGGATACGGTTAGTTTTTTGTTTCCGGTGATTTTTCGTAAAGATCTGATGAGAATATAATTTATAACAAATAGAATAATAATATTGTAGTTTTTCAATATTTGTAAACACACATAGTGTAATGCAGTGGATGATATAATTTGTAGTGTACAGTAATGAAATAAATGAAAATATATTTTTATCAAATTTAATTTTATTTTAATCGTATCGATAACCGTCTTCAACACCGTCCCAATGCTTTTAGCCTAATTTAGACCCGATAAAATACAAATTCTCAGGATGTACTATATTCGGGTCCATATGACTCCACACTCCCCGCATAGATTTTCGGAAAGAAATTCGTACACCTCTAACGCACGTACACGTCTCTACACCTGCCGCCTGTTTCAAACTCTCGCTCCAAACAAATCTTTCAACATTTCGATACATTTTAGAGTAGTTCTTGAATTGCACGATGTCCATAAGCAGAGAGCGCTACGTCTAGTCTTCAAATTAGGAGTCGGTAATACACTGTCGCTGAAATACCCTTTAAGACTGAAATGCATCTCATAGTATAGACGACGTTGTATAGATGGCGTTAGTGTAGGTACACGACTGACGACGCCAAAAAGGCGCCTTACAGGCGCCTATAAGGCCGTCGACAGTCCCTCAAAAGGCGCCTTCTCAGCGCCTTATAGACGCCTGTAAGGCGCATGTGAAACTTTGTATAGATGGGGCCAGTGTAGTTAAAAGGCGCCTTAAAGGCGCCATGTTACAAATCCGGACGCTCAGGCGCTCAGGCCTAAAACAGGCCGAAAACAGGCGCCTTTAAGGCGCCGTGTGCTGTGTGGGCAATTATCGTTATTTTGCGATATAAAATTATACTAATATACAGTATTTTTGATTAATTATGTATAAGGAATACATAAATATCATAACTATAGTAAGTAGATATAATACAGGAGTGTATTAATATTCATAAATGTGGTATATGTTATGTGGACTCTCGGAATATTTTAGTGTTGTGATGCATTATATTTGAAATATTTACAGAGATTTGAAGAAAATAGGAGTGTGAAACAAGTTAAAACCATCTTTGAACCACATTGAAGGATTTACAAATTGATAAAGGTATGTATAAGTTAATAGAGACGTGAAATATGTGTAGACAAAATTATTGGTACGAAGCCAAACAGGTTAAGTGCCCGTAGAAAAGAGGTTAACATAATTAGCTATTGAAAGGAACAATTATGCAGTTAAATATAAAATCGTGTTAGAGGGCAGTATTATAATTGTGAAAAATTTTCTCACCACCCTATGGGTATTTACCATGGCACGTTACCTTTTTTTTTATTATAATGGGTTAACTTACATAAAATATGTTTATGATTTTCAGATTGCAAATGTTGAGATTCCAAATTACCATGATCTATTATGGCTTACATTATTGCATATACTTGAATAAATGAGGTTCTGACTTCTTCAGTGGGTACAGAAAGGACCCCTTTTTGTAAGTGATCAAGAGACACGGTAGTGTCTCGCGCCAAGTATATATAGATATATGCGCAGCGCGAGACGCCGAGTGTCTATATTACGCCACGACTCGCTATCAAGAACCCTGAGATTTCCGAATCTCAATAACGGCTGATCCGATTAGGTTTTGAATGGTCTTAATGGATAGCTTGGGTTTGATTTACATAAGAAAAGTGTCTTCGTTTTGTTCCTACGGGCCTTATGAGCTGGGATATTTCGATGTAAGGTTGCAATTTGCTGAATTTTATGTTCTTAAATTTCAGCATCGTCCTCGTCCTCGTCGTCGTCCTACACTTCTAGGCAAGAGGGGAGTATGAAAGGGTGAGGAAATGTCCCTCAGGCACGTCGTTCATTGGATGCGGGTTTCGGCCAATCGCGTAACAAATAATCTGACAGCTACATAGTCAGAGATAACCTACAATGTGCTTAGTGTCAAATAAAGTAAATTGTCCGAATTTGAAATGTCACGAGTTTTTACATTAATTAGAGACCGAATTATTGTCTTAATTAAGAAGGTAAGTCGCCAAAATTTTTTAAATCGAGTTAGTATGTACAGTCGTAGACTTGGAAGTTGTCCGGAGAAGGTTCGACAGAGAACCATCTTCTTTCGCATAAGTTTCTGGAAATTTGTACCATGCATGTATAAAATAATAATATCATGCATGTACAAAATAATATAAATTGTAACAAATTGCATTGCATTTAAATTGCCAGATATTTTTATACCAGCAATTTAGAGATTTTATGTAAAGCTTATATACATTATATTTAGAAATGAAGGAGACGCAGAGGACCTGGATAAAAATGAAAGGGACGCACAGGCTTGGATAGAATTGAAGGGGATGCACAGGCTTGGATGGATAGAAATGAAGGGAATGCACAGGCGTGGAGGTTGTCCGGAGAAGATTAGATAGATAGACAGAGTATCTTGTTTCGCACAAGTTTCTGGAACTTTGTCAAATAAGGTAAATCGACAAAATTTGTCTAAAGACATAGCATTAAGAATTATTAAGAAAATAGATTATGGTGGACTGCTTGCAATGTAAAGCAAGTCACATTAGTGAAGAAAGTACACTGAAAACACATCTACGTTAATGCTTTTCAATCATTTGTGAAAGACATTCGTAATACTTTAATTAATAAAATCCAAAGTAGTTGTCACGCTATTCATTAATTCATTAATTTTTTAGATTCCCATTATTTCAATTCACCAATAAACATACTAAATTAGTTTCATTCCAACACCAATAAAGTGTGCGTTAAAACTATTGGATCTCCTCGTTCATTTTCGCTGAATCATTACCATTAGCATTTAAATTTCCTGCAACAAGACTTTCTACCATACGCTCTCACCTCTTTTGGACACATTATTTAGTCTCTACACTCACTAAAGCAAAAGGCCACTCTATTTCTATAAATAGTAAGTTCTATGTTAAGTTGTATATAATTAAAATGTGGCTTTATATATTTACAGATAATCAAAGCAGAAGATAATGCAGTGTAGCAATACGGAAATTTAATATATGTACTATTCCCACAACCAAAGTAGTAATAGCTGGACAATCATATAAAGTTATGAATGCTATATTTCATAGTGGTTCATGTATTGGGGATGGCCATTACACCAGTATATGTAAAGAAGAAGGAATGACTAGTAGTTGGATTGAAGCTGATGACGTGCAAATTAAAAAAAGGCAATGGCCCAAAGGCGCTAAAAATCTTTATATTTTATTCTTACAAAAAAATGATAATAAATAAGCATGGTAGTGAACCGATGTACAATCCCATAAAAAGAATACCATTTAAAAAATTGTCGTAATTTAATAACAGTAAACACTACAAAATGTGTGAAATCCCCACAAAATTACCTTTTTACAAAAAGGTACAAAAAAGAGCGCCAAGTATATACCCTGATAACCAGATGTCTGCAATCTGACGTCAGATTGGCAGCAGGGTCTGCCGTGAGAGCGCAGAGCCTGACGTCAGATCCGTAGTCATCTGTGTCCGCATTAGGCTGCGGTCTGAGGTACAGAGCCTAACATCAGGGCCTGACGTCAGATGGGCAGCAGATTCACATCAGATCCTGCCGTTCGCCTGACACGTATAACAGCGCCATCTGAGGGTCAGAATTGGCAAACAATTCCCTACGCGTGACGTCACACGGCTGTCCCTACAGGTGTATCCCTACCCTTACATGACTATCAAGCAGATTCTGCAGTTTATTAAATAATTCATTCTATTTATTTTAAAAATTAATTATTCTTTGTTTATTAATACAGGATTGACAATTACAATTATTATAGAACATTATATAGAACATTCAATATTTACAGTTATAAATCTATATACAATGCGTCCCGTAACCAGTGCTACCTATTAGGTGCGATATTAGAAAATTCCCTGTATTTTAGACTTCCTTTTTGTGTGGAAGCATCATGTTTCCTGTTGTGTTATCGCTGAAAACAAACACAATATTAGGAGAAAATTAAACGTAACGTATGAATAAACAGGATACATGGGATACTTACTTCAGCTACATCTCCACACAGTACACACCCTAGGCGATCATGCAGGCTCCTGCGAACATTAACATTTAGAAGAAAACATGTGTTAAATTATTATCTACTAAACAAGACGCTAAACATTCGCACTTCCAGCATAACCATACTTTTCTGTCTTGCAGATAATGTAAATCTTGATTTCCACGACGTAAATAATTGGAAATTATTCATTTTCATAATTACCTTTGTCTTCTGCATACATCGAGATGATTTGTCCGGATATTGATGTTTGAAATTACTTGGAATATTTTTCGGGCGCACGTCTCCAAGCAGAACGGATGGTTTAAACGAAGAGTATGTAGGTAGGTAGATGTACCACGTTAGAGAATAAATAAATGTGGTATAATGTGCTACGCTCGGATTGGCTGCACCATAGTGCCGAAACGCGTAATTGGTCAAGGCTCTACGTCCAGTTTGCGTTCGTTTTTGAGGTATGAGATGGCAGTCACTGTCAGTGGCAGTCAGTACCGACAAAATTGAAGAATATTCGAAGTAATTTCAAACATCAATATCCAGACAAATCATCTCGACGTATCCAGAAGGCAAAGGTAATTATGAAATTGAATAATTTCCAATTATCTACGTCGCGAAAATCGAGATTTACATTATCTGCAAGACAGAAAAGTATGGTTATGCTGGAAGTGCGAATGTTTAGCATCTTGTTTAGTAGATAATAATTTAACGCATGTTTTCTTATAAATGTTAATGTTCGCAGGAGCATGCATGATCGCCTAGGGTGTGTACTGTGTGGAGATGTAGCTGAAGTAAGTATCCCATGTATCCTGTTTATTCATACGTTACGTTTAATTTTCTCCTAATATTGTGTTTGTTTTCAGCGATAACACAACAGGAAACATGATGCTTCCACACAAAAAGGAAGTCTAAAATACAGGGAATTTTCTAATATCGCACCTAATAGGTAGCACTGGTTACGGGACGCATTGTATATAGATTTATAACTGTAAATATTGAATGTTCTATATAATGT
Organism: Andrena marginata; assembly: GCA_963932335.1. Lineage (NCBI taxonomy): Eukaryota > Metazoa > Arthropoda > Insecta > Hymenoptera > Andrenidae > Andrena > Andrena marginata. The sequence goes on from OZ010663.1 coordinate 19,879,648, forward strand.
TCTATAATAATTGTAATTGTCAATCCTGTATTAATAAACAAAGAATAATTAATTTTTAAAATAAATAGAATGAATTATTTAATAAACTGCAGAATCTGCTTGATAGTCATGTAAGGGTAGGGATACACCTGTAGGGACAGCCGTGTGACGTCACGCGTAGGGAATTGTTTGCCAATTCTGACCCTCAGATGGCGCTGTTATACGTGTCAGGCGAACGGCAGGATCTGATGTGAATCTGCTGCCCATCTGACGTCAGGTCCTGATGTCAGGCTCTGTACCTCAGACCGCAGCCTAATGCGGACACAGATGACTACGGATCTGACGTCAGGCTCTGCGCTTCAGATCTGGTTATCAGGGTAATCTCTTCAAAAAGAATCCTATTTAAAAACAATGTCGTAAATTAATATAAATTTAATAATGTTCTATACTCTACAAAAATAATGTTCTAGACTGTACAAAAATAATGATATACAACAATTGCGCCAATTATCACAATGACTATTTATACAAAGAAAAAATCACAATAGTACAATGAAAAAATGTATTAAATAATATCAAGCAGATATATTTTATACAAATAAATATTTTAATACGAATAAATCACATTAAAAAATAGAAGAAAATATACAATATAAAAAAATATATGAAATCAAAATGAGCTGCAAGTACATAAAGGTGCTTTCCAACTGCGCTTAAGATGACACAACTACATATACACAGCTAAAATGCTGTATTCATACATTCCGTTACTCATATCGCGGACATTTTAAATAATATGAAGATAAAATGTAACATCTAGATATTTGCCTAGATGTCCGCGGCCTGGAAGTCAAATACTTGGCGTGGCCAGGCAAAGTATTCTCAAATCATCAATACCCATACCTTCCCCTCGCAGGCTTTCAGATAATTTGTCCATTTAAAACGTAGATAATATGAGTACATTTTCATTATATTGTGTTTTAAAATAATTGTAAGTTTATTTATCGACACCGATACCTTTCCTCTCACAAGCTTTCACATAATTTATCAATTTAAAACTCTGACAATATAAATACACATTCATTGTTTTATGTTTATAAATAATTCTTATTCATCGACACCTTGACCTTGGCCACGCCAAGTATTTGACTTCCAGGCCGCGGACATCTAGGCAAATATCTAGATGTTACATTTTATCTTCATATTATTTAAAATGTCCGCGATATGAGTAACGGAATGTATGAATACAGCATTTTAGCTGTGTATATGTAGTTGTGTCAGCTTAAGCGCAGTTGGAAAGCACCTTTATGTACTTGCAGCTCATTTTGATTTCATATATTTTTTTATATTGTATATTTTCTTCTATTTTTTAATGTGATTAAAATATACATCGCCTATAGTTTTACCGTTATCATCCACAATTAATAATCGACATATATTGCAATTTAATTTTTTAGCAACAGAGTGGGACCCATAACTGGATATGTAAATTTAAATGGAACCATCTACAACCGGAAGAATATTTTGTTGCTGTCCAATTTGTACAAGGTATAGCAACCATTTATTTTTTCGGTAATTCCTCATCTTTGAGGAATAAAAATATAGAATTATAATTATCTTTTAGAGTACCCTTATAATTTCCCTTGCAATTCTTGGCAGGAAGACATGAATTCAGTATGGTAGAAGAAAAGGAAGAAAGCCTAAAAATAAGCGACGCAGAGGAATGTCAACTATGCAACATGAGAAGAAGGGAGACTCTAAAGCATGTTCTGTCTGTATGTCCCCAATATCAACAAAGGCATGCACAAAAAGTTAGGGAAAAAGAGTTCCCTGAAGTATTAAATATTAGGAACATCGAGGAAGCAAAGAATATGTTTTATTTTGTATAGACAGTAAAAAAAAAGTAAACTAGCACTAATTGAAATGTAATAAGAGTATAAATAATATATAAAGTATAGATATTAGGCTTAAGTATAATGTAACACAGATAAAAGTAAGGATGTAGATAAATGTAGAGAACCAAACAACTTCCTTTGTAATAGGCTATGAGCCTGTAGAACAAATAAACATTATTATTATTATTATTATTAATTTCCCTTAATGAATACGTGAAATTTGTAAAAAAATTTATGTAAAACAAAATGTCCAAAAATGCTACAGATTGTATTAAATAAATGTGCTACACACAAAAATAAAGATCTGTAGGGTTAATATAAATAAATAAATCACCTGAATTATTGCTCCGCTTCTGATATTTAGAGGATTTCAGTGTTACATTAATATAAACATCTCTATATTTAAAAGATAAACGGGAAACCGAAAGGCCGGTAGAGGGAGACTGCGTAGCTGGGAGGCCGGTGGGTAGTGAGAGGCTGATACGTAGTGTATATATATATATATATATATATATATATATATATATATAGATGACTCAACTACTTATGGCCTATATATATATATATATATATATCAAAGCCGGACTCTCGCGGTGTTGCCATTTTGCCTTCAGCACGGCTAGTACTAGAGTCGGCTGTGGTAACAGTATAATAAGAGGCGTCACTCCGGGCGGAACCTTTGAAGTCCTTGCTTGACCTTAGCATTTAAATTGGTTGTCTATTCTAGCGGGATATTCAAATGGACTAAATGTACCTTACCGCAGTTGGCTGATTATTGTCGAAGTTTACCGATCATTGCCGAATGGGGCCGAATAGGCATTCAAATTGGTTGTCTACTGATTTCCCTAGCTTTTTCTGTCCTTGTCGAGTGACGCCTCTTATTGGTTGTGTTCCGATTCACGCATTATGCGCATAGACTGCAGAGAAAACCGTTCCGTTTCATCCTATGCATGCATTGGTTGCGTTGGTGACGCACAGCATTCCCTAGAATTCTCCCACCTCTAGCGCATGAAGCGTGCAGTTCATGCGCGCATGCGTATTTGTCTCTTTACGTACGCTTTGAAAAACATACACCACATTCTGTGGTCCGCTACTCGAAGTGACAGAAAAGATAACCTACATATATGCTACATGACAATAAATGTTTATTGGATAGTTCGTTCTTTTACGCTACATTTGTCAATTTTTTATAACTTAACATTCATCCAAAATATTATTGTACGCGGGAACGGTATCTCTATGAAATCGAGAAACGTAATTATGCGTGGTTAGGAAATCAAAATTTCCATTAAGACGAGAAATGGTGATTTACAAACATTTGCTTATTACTTTGTAGGGTGTTTATTTAGGGCATGTGTCCTTACAATTTCAACAAATACACAATTACTCTGTTTAACGAGTTGTGTAGACTTATTTTGTCCAGCCATAACCTTATTGTTGAAAGGAATCGTTCTCAGGCTTTGATCGCATGTGTGTATGTGTGAGACGACGCGAACGACCTCGCAGGCTAACTGCGCATGAGCAACCCTGCGAAGTAGAGTGCTTGGAGTGGGAGCGAACGCTCGCTCTCTCTGCGTGTAGTCTTGAAGCGAGGAAGGTGTGTTTCTGATTCCAGTAATAAACTCTTATATTCTCTTCGAAGTGCTGTACTTCGATTACCCTCGAATTTCACATCCCATCAGGTTATGGGCCCAGGCTACGCCGCGTGTGAGTCCAAAAACAGGGGTTTGCCTGATTTTTTTTTCTCTCGAAAAGTATAAAGTTGCCGGTTCGGTGTTTCGTGCGCACGTGTACGAACGAGATTCAAGGTCAACGGACTATCTGCGCAGTTATCGGAATAATGGCGACAGAAATCTTCGGGAGAGGTATTACCAAGTTTAACGGTCAGGGTTTCACCACGTGGAAGTTCGAGATGACTCAACTACTTATGGCCTATGGACTAGAGGATCTCATCGACGGGTCAAGGGTAAGACCAGGAGGTGAAAGAACGGCAGAAGCCGTTAAGAGTTGGGTGAAGGACAATGCGAAGGCGATGAGTCTGATATCTTCTTCTCTGGAGAAAAGGGTCCTGGAAGGACTAATCAACAGCACTTCAGCAGAAGAAATGTGGCGGACGCTGCGGGGAATTTATGAACAGAAGTCTGCAGCAAGTAAGCTGCTACTAATGCAGAAATACCACGAACACCGGATGAGCTCGAGTGACTCGGTAGTTGAGCATGTGACGAATATTCAAAATCTTGCAAGCCAGCTGAAGGAAGCTGGACAGCAAGTGGACGACTTGGATATTATGGCTAAAATACTTGGCTCGCTGCCGCTAAAGTATAGTGCATTAGCAACAGCGTGGGATAGCGTACCCACCCAAGATCAGAAGCTAGGCATTTTGCTAGAAAGACTCATCAAGGAAGAAAAGAAAATGGACGCCGGAGAGGACGCAACAACTGCGTTCGCCGCCATGAGCCTCAACAAACAAAGGAGGTATGGCGCCCCATCAAGATCCGGTATGAACGATGCTCACAAGGGACAAAAAGAAGCTGGCCCCGAGAAAAGGACATCGGTCGAGTGCTTCTACTGTAAGAAGAAGGGACATATAGCCCGTCAATGCAGGAAGAAGGCCAGAGACAAGGGTCTGAAGAAGGAAGAAGAAAAGCTCAGTTCTGTGAATGCCTTCATAGTGATAGATGACGCTCCAAGAGCGAGAGATCAAGAAAACGGCACGCCAACTGGCGGTGAAGTCCAGAAGTTACTAGATAGTGATCAAAAAAATGTCTGGATCACCGACAGTGGAGCCTCTCGTCACATTACTTATCGACGGGAGTGGCTTACCAACTTTAAATCGAGTTTCGGTGAAACAGTATCGCTAGGGGACGACGTGCAATGTGAGATTAGTGGCGAAGGGACAGTGCTAATACACAAGCTAGTGAAAGGTAGCTGGCTACCCGGAAGAATTGAGAACGTACTCTACGTACCCAAGCTCAGGAAAAACCTTTTCTCAGTCGGAGTCTGCACAAACAAAGGCTACGAGGTTATATTCAAAAAGAACAGAGTCACTCTCACACGAGGAAGTGAAGTTCAAGCTGTCGGGCACAAACAGGACAACGACGTATACCGAATGTTCTTTAAGGTGTGCGAAACCAGTGAATACGTTGCGGCAAACGTGTCCACAACAAGTTTGCGAAAATGGCATGAAAGACTGGGGCACATCAACAAACAAATGGTGAAAAATGTGATAGACGATGGAATTGTCCTGGGTGCGAAAATCTCCGACAAAGAGGATTTCTTTTGCGAGGCGTGTCAAATGGGGAAGCTACACAAATTGAAGTTTGATAAGCAGAGGGCAGCCGAACAAAAATGGGAACCTGGTGAGTACATTCACTCTGACGTGTGTGGACCGTTCTCCGAGACATCCGTAGGTGGATCTCGTTTTTTCCTGTTGTTCATCGACGAGGCATCAAATTACAGAACAGTATACTTTCTCAAACACAAGTCCGATGTTTTTGAAAAATTCAAGGAATTTGAGAGAATGGTTGCAAACAAGTTTGGCAAAAATTTAAAAGTGCTCAAGTCTGACAACGGAAAGGAATATCTGAACACTCTCATGGATAATTATCTCAAAACCAGAGGCATAAGGAGAGAATGCACCGCCCCGTATACTCCCGAGCAAAATGGGAAAGCTGAGCGGGAGAATCGGACAATAGTTGAGTCCGCACGAACCATGATCCATGCAAAAGGTATAACTCTCAGACTGTGGGCTGAAGCTATCAACGCTGCCGTCTATATATTAAATAGAACTCTAGTGACAAAAGGAAAGACACAGACCCCGTATGAGGTCTGGTGGAAGAAGAAGCCCAATTTGGCGCACACCAGAATTTTTGGTACAGAGGCATATGCCTACATCGATCAGCAGCATCGAACAAAACTCGACAAGAAGGCGACTAAGTTGATCTTCGTGGGGTACGAGGCAGAGTCTACAAACTACCGATTATATGATCCAGAAACTGACAAGGTGAAGGTCTCGAGACACGTGAGCTTCAACGAGAATCTCATCCCAGCAGTGAACGAGAGCCCTGGTCTGTACCTACCGAAGGATGACAGTCAACCCTTGAATGCCAACAACAACGACGACGCCGTAGAAGAAACTGAGGAGGTAACCAGTGGAGAGGACGATGAAGTCGTGGAGGATCAAGTGCTCATCGAACCACAACCACCGCCCCCTCAACGACAGCTGAGAGACCGTGATTCCATACGGCTCCCAAAAAAGTATGAAGCAAATCTTACACAATATAATGTACCTGAGACGTTCCAGGAAGCCGTGAGCGGACCAGAATCCACAGAGTGGATTGAGGCGATAGAGAAGGAGTTACAAGCCCACCAGAGGAACAACACGTGGAAGATAGTGAAGAAAACTGCAAACCAGCATCCGATAGACTCCAAATGGGTCTTCAAGGCTACTCGAGATGCCGATGATGTCGTACAAAAACGGAAAGCGAGGTTATGTGCTCGTGGTTTCAATCAGCAGTACGGAGTGGACTACTCAGAGACTTTCGCTCCGGTGGTGAGGTATGACTCATTTCGAGTTCTGCTGGCTATAGTGACGCACCTGGACTGGGAGATGGCTCAATTCGACGTCATGACTGCGTTTCTCTATGGAGAACTCGATGAGGACATCTTTATGAAAATACCGGAAGGAGTGGAGGTGTCAGGGACAAGAAGCAGCAGTGTGTGTAAACTGAACAAGTCACTATATGGCTTGAAACAAGCACCACGATGCTGGAATAAGAAATTTCGTAGTTTCCTTGAGAAGTTTAACTTCAGTGAAAGTGCAGCAGATAAATGCATCTATACGGGTGTCATAAATAAAAAGTGCGTCTACCTTGCTCTGTTTGTCGACGATGGGCTAATTGCGTGTGAATCGAATGAAGTCATAAGTGTGATTCTAGACAGTCTCAAGAAATCATTCGAAATTCGAGTCAGTAGTGTAAGTGTGTATGTTGGAATGCAAATTGAGAGAAACCGAGTGAGAAAGTCGATGTTTATTCATCAAAGTTTGTACACGAAACAAATGATAATAAAGTTTGGTATGGGTGATGCTGCAAGTGTAAGTGTGCCCTCGGATCCACACTCGACGCTGAGTAAGGTGGAATCCGAAAATCAGATCCTCGAAAAAGTGCCATATCGCGAGGCAGTAGGAGTCCTGACATTCTTGGCTTTGGTGTCGCGTCCTGACATCGCATTTGCAGTAAATCAAGTCAGCAGATATTGCAATAAACATAACCAGAGTCACTGGTTAGCCGTCAAGCGAATTTTCAAGTATCTAATTGGAACCATGGACCATGGACTGTTGTATGAGAGTGGTGGAAGACAGTTAGACTTTAGTTTAAAAGGCTATTCAGATGCTGACTTTGCTGGTGATATGGATACGCGGAGATCTACCACCGGGTATGTTTTTCTGATCAATAAATCGTTAGTAACCTGGTCGTCACAACGGCAAAAATTAGTTACACTTAGCACGACAGAATCTGAATACGTAGCCGCAGCCGAGGCGTCGAAGGAAACAGTATGGCTCCGACAATTGTTAAAAAATTTAGAATTCGAGCCACATAATCCGACTGTGATAAACGTAGACAATCAAAGTGCAATTCGTTTAGCATTTAACCCGGAGTTCCACAAACGAACAAAACATATAGACGTTAAGTATCACTTTAGAAGAGAGAGGATTGAGACTGGTCAAATAACGATAAACTATGTACCTACGAGTGAGCAACTGGCTGATTTGTTTACTAAAGCACTGGCGAAGAACCAGTTCAATAAACTAAGGTTAGATCTAAGCATTTGCGATAGAAAGCATGAAAACGGGGGAAGTGTTGAAAGGAATCGTTCTCAGGCTTTGATCGCATGTGTGTATGTGTGAGACGACGCGAACGACCTCGCAGGCTAACTGCGCATGAGCAACCCTGCGAAGTAGAGTGCTTGGAGTGGGAGCGAACGCTCGCTCTCTCTGCGTGTAGTCTTGAAGCGAGGAAGGTGTGTTTCTGATTCCAGTAATAAATATATTCTCTTATATTCTCTTCGAAGTGCTGTACTTCGATTACCCTCGAATTTCACATCCCATCACTTATGAGGCGCATAGATCTGTAAACCTGAAAATTGAAGCTAAAATCAATTACGAATAATTACACTCCACAACTTCGTAATCCGCTCCTCAAAGTGACAGAAAATATTATTATTATTATTATTATTATTATTATTATTATTATTATTATTATTATTATTATTATTATTATTATTATTATTATTATTATTATTATTATTATTATTATTTTAACGGGAGAATCCTTTAGTGTACAGAGTATAAAGCTAATTAGCACAAAGATAAAGATACTATAAAAAATCTTCCAACTTTGTTACAACGTAAATTTATGCTTTCTCGGTCGTACTAATAAAAACTAAACACTTCAAACTATCAATTCATAGGTATAAAAAAATAGAATACAGAAGCACACGTGAAGCGACAATACGCATGCGCGTAATATGCGCATTGACTGCCCATGCTTTTATTTTCTGCACTTGCTGCACGCATTATGAGCTAGAAGTTGGAGGATTCTAGAGAATTCTACGAAATTGGTACTGCCATCTCTGCACTCGCTGTATGAATTGCAACCAACGTAACGGACTCCATTTCAAAGCGAACGACACATCCCTAGAAGGTTTTAGGCAGGGTCGAACCGAAAGATGAGGAAGGAAAAAATACGTAGCGCGCATTTTTATTTCTTAAAGGCTTTTACTGCTAAGTTTTTCGAACGTGCTCTTATAATGCTAACTTTACAGCTATACTCTAAACCAGAAGACGAACGAGAGCCTGCGGTTCTATTCAATAGCCTTCAAAACCTTGAATTTACCCCGGACGCGGATAATAAATAACTTCATTTTTCCTTTACACATCTGTTTACCAAATTACGCTGGGTAAGCAGTAATTCGTCCAGTAAAACTCATAAAATATGTTCTTCGCTTTCAATAATTATCGCTGTTCGATAAGAATAGAAAAACTCGGGTTGAGAAAATCCAGCAATAAAGCCATCAAATTTCGTTAGGAGTCGGTCCCCGATCCTTAGGACGAAGTAACCGATGTAGTTAGGAAGCGTGCTTCGACCACCGTCCAAAAGTCTCGAATTAAATTAACCGTAATCCATCCAACTGCATAGCTATTTGTAAGTAAGTTTGAACATTCCCGCGTAACCTCACGAGTATCAGACGCATCGAAACCCGTTCCGTTTCGTTACTGCGGTTCATGCGCTGCTGGAAACGGAACGCGGTTCATGCGCGCAGCGCAGACGCTGCGGTCTATGCGCATAATGGGTGAATCGGAACACAACCATTATACCTACTCTTTGCCATCAGTCTTGTTACGCTATCGCTTGAACGTGGCTGGCAGTGGCTGGGGGATTGTATGTAATCGATATGTGGAGTATGTAGGAGCGAAATTTGAAACGGAGGACGAGGAGTTCATTGTCAGGATTCATAAATACGTAAAGCGCGTTGCGTTTCTCGAAGGTTTTTCCCTTAATACTTTCTGTACGTGTCCTTACAATGCTAGCAGCTGCATGCAATAGCTTTTGAATTATAGTTAGGCCAGGCGAGAATAGTAAATAGCTTAATTTTTTCTTGCACATCTGCGTGCCAAGTTTCTTCGAGCGGGCAGCTGTCCGTCTCGTAAAAGCATTTAGTATTCAGTTTTACCTTTTTATAATTGCCGGTGTCCTGTAGGGGTGGAAACTCCGGTCGGGAGAGGCTGAAAGTCATAAACTCATAAACTTCGTTCGGGCGACGTCACCTTGACCCTGAGGGTCGCGCTTACCTGTAAATATGTATATACTGTATGTAGCCTAAGTAAACTATGTACTCGGAAAGCGTGCCTCCACCACCAGCCGAGAGTGGAGGAAAGTGTGAAGGAAGGGGGCAAGGACGGAGAGATGGTCAAGGACAACCCACTGACGAAGCTTGAGGGATGTCATCGTCCTGATTGGACAACAAGGGTCTCTGTGGGAGGACTAAGGGAGTCTTGTCAGCGACTTCGTCGACGAGCTCGGAGCTCTTCCTTCAACACCTCATTTATTCCGTCACTAACCAGCTTCTTGAGCAGTTTAAATATACTTTGAAGTTTAACTTGAAATAGTTCCGTGTACTTTGTTTTATTTCGAATTACCCGCACTTCATCGAGCAGAGCGGTTCTGCGCTCCACGGGCACCAACCCGCGTTCGGATTGAAATTCACCGCGGAAATACGTAACAGTCTTAATAAAATTCCCACGAAATCGCGCAACAATAGACAACCAATTTAAATGCCAAGGTCAAGTACGGACTTCAAAGATTCTGCCCGGAGTGACGCCTCTTATTATATCTCCTCTTTGCTTTAACCTTTAAGTTTAGTTATTTAGTTTATTTATCTACTTATTATTGAATAATTTATTGTTCAGACTTTGTAAATCGCACTTGTCTTTTGTTTTTGTATACCATGGGGATTCCAATATAATTATTAATAATAATAATAATAACTAAAGACGTTCAAATTCAAATCAAGGTGACAGGCGTTCAGGCCAAAAATGGACGTAAAATGAACGTAAAATGGATTTGGGAATATCCATTATTGATCAAACTAAGCAAGTATATTGTATAGACAATGCTGTAACACGGCGACCCATATGTTATTAATATTAAAAATGTGAAGTAGTATTATTTTATGACATAGTTAATACTATAAAGGATTGTGATTTGTAATTCAGTGATATTTGAATACCATATTCTTGTTTTCCAATGATAAGCGGTTCAAGTCATTAGATGTAGTAGTCTAGAATCAATAAAAAGAAAATTACAAAAACATGATGAAAAGAAGAAAAACTAAAAGTAATAAATTGGTGCGGATGAATGAAGAAGAACGTGCACGATATATACAACATCGTGCTGAATTTGAATTAGAAGCTAAGAGACGTAAACAACAGTTGATTGCTATTTACACAAAAGTACTAATGAAATTATTAAACATCATATTACAGAAATCTTATAACATTATAACATTTTTGACATTAAATTATTACAGAATAAGTTAAAACGTGAAGAAGTATTTTCAAGATTAAATATTGTTAAAATTAATGAAAAATGGAGATATGTTTTGCGACAAATAAAATGTCAAGAACTTTATGAAAATGTAAAACGTCTGAATGAAACTTCTGATAGAATAATAAAATTAAAAAATGATACAATTCATTATCTTCATTATGAATTAAAAATAGCAGATGAAAATCACAGAAGACTTCAAGAAGCTCATATTGTATTAATTGATACTATAATTGGTATTTCCTACAATATCTTTTATGTCAAACGATGAAGCATAATTTTATGCTGTTATTGATAAGTTGATGAACATGACTAACTTTGTTCTAATGTCGTACAGGGAAATATGCAGAAAAATTTAAAAACTTACATGTCACATATAAGTTAGATAACATTAAGCTTAACGACTTCATTGAATTACATTTAGTGCAAAATAACATGGAAGAAGACTGTAAGGAAATTGCAAACAATATATGTATGAAAAATAAAATTTTGTACAAAGAACTATCCATAAGAAAAACACTTAATGCTATTAATATTCGTAACGTCTTGCATCTGGTAATAACATTAACCTAGACTTCAGTTAACTTTTACCTAAAGCATTATAAATACTTTTATTAAATATTAGGAGGAAGATGTAGCATCAGACTTTGTATACCAATCTTTTATAAAAATGGAATATGTATGGAAGGAGATGAATGAAGTAATAAGTAACTACGAGCAAGTGACAGACAATAAAAAGAAACAGTATGAGTACTTGAAAGTACAAGACAATACTCATCAACTGTATATACTGCAGTATGCAAAAGCACATATACAATTACGGGATATTGTTAAAAGTTTAAAATATAGTATACAAATACTATTATTAAGAAGACAGAAGCGGATTGCAAAACTTAAAGTACAAAATATAGAAATAAAAGAGAAGATAAAAAGTATTACACACAAACTTACAGTAATTCAAGTAATAGATTCTTTACAATTAAAAAAATTAACAGTTGCTAGCAATGTCGTCTTAAAGGTAAGGTTGAATCATCTTTTTATGTGACAATTGAATAACCTTTCTTTCCTTTTGTAGAATTTGCGAAAAATTATAGAAAAGGGTTCTGTAGTGTATGAAATAATTAGAATATGCTCCCCTTTAGAACCATTATGCTTCGATATTAAGGAATATTTCACACAAACTACAACATACACCGAATTTTCTCACACGAATGTAAGATATTATGAAAAAGATTTAAGGTAATATTTTGACATATATAAATTATTCCAGATGCCTAGATCGTGTGATAAAATCAATAAATTTTGGAAACAGTATAATTATATGGAAGCTGACAATACTTTATTAAAAAAAGAAAGTGGGAAATTGTATTTGGAGTATAAAAAATTAAAACACAAATTACAAGAATATGTTATAACAGCCTCTAGAATGCCAGTATTGCAATCAGTTGCATTGATGTCGATATAAATGGTTTGTACACTAAAATTACTTTAACTACAAACGGTACGTACATAATTTTATATGAATATATACTATTTTGTTGCATATATTATATTAACGATGAATGAAAATTCCTCCCCCTAAATCTAGATACTTATATGGTCTGGCACGAGTACGACCCTTCACTGGGTGAAAAAAAATTTTCTCCTTCTGTACCAGATTTTCTGTTTCCAAATAAATGTCGAAGCATGCTCTTAACCTTTGCAACTGTGCAGACAACGTTGGCAATTTTATCCACATAACATTAACTTCTCTTTCAATATCCCGCAAAATATCTACAGATGCTGGTATCATAGGATTTATACTTATATTAAACACTGGTGCTATTTTTGGTTAATCTGGTTTGATGGCTATTCTTGCAATTAACTCATCTAAAACACATAAACACATATTGTATATTAAATAAAGAAGTAAAAATTATATATAGAATAATTTTACAATATCTTACTATTTCCTCGACGAAGTGTAGCTTTATAAAATATATCCAATGAAGACAGTAATCCTTGTTGAAAAGCCAGATTACCACAGGTTGAATAGGGACTCCATGATATTATTGTAAATTTTTGCAAAATCGTACTAAGTTTTTATGGCAGCAGATTATTTTTGTTAGTAAAAATCGGCAAATTTACAGACTCTAATTGACGGATTTCTGTGCACAACTCTACTCTTGCTTGTACGCGTTGCTTAATTTCTCTCAATACATTTTCAACGCTGTCTTGTGTTGCTTCGCAATTAGTAAGGTGCATTCCAGAAAAAAGTAAGATATAACCATAGAAATTATTTGGAAATAATTTAATGCGTAATATATTACGTATTAAATTACTGTATGCCTATATTAAAGAGTTTTCAAAGTTACCTTTTGTTCGCGAGTATCAGGCGAAATGAAGTGTAAGCCAGCCATTCTTTGTGCTCACTTATATGGAATTCCTACTCCAAGTGATGAAAAGTGCCCCAGATTGTGTCGATTTAACTGATAGTGATTAGCAGCATTTGGGCTTTTCAATCCTAAATCTCGGGAGTATAGCTCTCGTAAGATTGATTCCAATACAAGCATAACTCTGTTGTTCAATGAGTTTTACAGAATTCTGGTAAAACGCCAATTAATATAATTAATATGTGAAAAAATTGTATATCCAGTATTATTGCCTCCAGCACTTCCAGTTTTTAATTTTGTGTCCACAGTGACTACCCTTAGAAACATCATATAAAAAAACTGTAGTGTTAATTTTGTTTCATCTGAAAAAAATTTGTTCTTAAAATGTTTAATCTTCATTTAAAATTAGTGATTATTCTAGATGCTAACTTTTTAATTTTATAACTATCTTCACATTCAGAGGATGCCTTTGTAGGAGCTTAGTTTTCTTTTGTTCTTGTCTAGCTTCTCAAGACAACCTATGATGTCTCTTTTTATGTACTGGAGTTTCTTCTACAAGATTTTAGATAAATTTTCAGGATCTGATTCAGATTCTTGTAATCCATTTTGGTTATTTGCACGTTTCGCTTCCTCCTCATCACCTTCCACTTTTACTATTATAGTATTATCTGTAAAGGAAACTTATGTAAAAATGTAATAGTGATACACTAGAACAGGGGTGCACACTAAGTTTGCCCTAGGGCAGTCGGTGCGCCCTCGAGCTCGACCGTGGAATGCTCACCCCCCACCACTGGTGCCAGATTCGGGACGGGATCTCTCGAGAATTTCCCCCACCACGCATGCACACTACGCCGGAGCTGCGTATCCGTGAGCTCGGCGCTTCGGACAACGTCGGGAAAGACGAGAGAGAAAACGAATGTGTGTCTTTCTCTCTCGCTCTTGAAACGCTGTGATCCAAGGTGGGGAGCAAGCGACACGCAGCCGTGCGCGATCTTCTTGAATGCCTCGAGATACACTTTTCACTTTCTGACATACTATGTATAATACTCTTGTAATGAAAAAAAATTTGCAAAAAGTTTTGTTACGGAAACCACGTTTTAAGACCTAATGATCACGTTTTGACTATTTAGAAAAGAGCTTTTTTTTAAATATCTCATATATTTGTTAACACGATTACGTTTAAACGGCAAAATGGATTTCAATGAAACTTTATATTTAAATTTTATATTGTCTTAAGATCCGATTAGATGACGAAAAATGATAATTACCACCCGTTATGGTTCTTCGATGTTTCAGATATACGAACTAAATTCTACATGAAAAAAAGTTAAATACAGTTCTTCTGTAACTTCTTTAACAAAGAAAAATGTACATTCATAATTCCTTGTTTTCATTTTAAATTTCCCTACTTTTTATTCGAGCTATTTCTATTTTTCAAACCTTAAAATTAATTTTTTTTATTAAAAGATGAATATTTTGATACTGTAAATTGGTGAACTTTGTTAAAATTAGAATCCACTTTCGGCCAGTAGCATGGACGCTGTAGGAGCCTTCTCGAGGACCGAGGAGAAGGCCTCGAGGAGGAGATTTTTCGATAATTATATCAAGTTGCGACAAAGAATCACGCACTATTTACAAATTAATTACGCGCAGCGTGCACGCTACCGCTCGATGGACACTACGGGAAAGTGGTGGTCTCTTCCATCGGGAGGGAAATGTAAACAATTGGTTATGCAAAGCTAACATCGCGATACATGTTGTACACTAAAATGTGTAAATTGGTATAAAGGAAGGTAAACTTGTCGAAGAACTGGGACCTCGCCGATTTCGATGAGCTTCAGATATGTTGTCAAGGTCATTATTTTGAACAACATTTCCCTTTAACCTTTTTGGCGGTCGCCCTTAGTTTCAGAGATATTGAGGAAAAACTTTTGCTACTACTACATTGAATTTTGCATATATATGTACGCCACCGTGGCAGCGTATGCGTCAGTGCGGGTCTGCCGCTTGTCCACTGTTTCTTCATATACCTCGCTGTAACCGGCAGACGACGTATATACCGGGTAAACTAAACGGTTCAATTACAACGGTTTAATTTATTCCAACGCAACGCATTCCACTTTCCAACTTGTCCCGGGTATTAGTTTGGTTTGGGTTAGAATAAGGCGGGGGGCGCGCGCCCGCTTGCGGGCGCGTAACGCGTGGTAGCGAACCGATCGGAGTTTAGAGATTTCAACCAGAAACTTGCGGATGTCCGTTAACACCCCGACTCATATCGGTTCGCTACCATGCTTTACGCGCCCGCGAGCGGGCGCCCCCCCCCCCCCCCCAATCTAACCCAAACCAAACTAATACCCGGGACAAGTTGGAAACTGGAATGCGTTGCGTCGAAAAAGTTGCTGCTGCGATACCACGCGTGCACCCGTTAGATACGCATGATGTAGGTTGCTGGGCATTGTTTATAGAAACAGAAGACAACCGCCGACAGCGTGGTGCTTCACACACTGTCGCGGGCGTGCACGTATACGTAGAGTACGATTGTATAATAGCGAAAGTTTTCCTGCGAATATTTCGGAAACTAAGGCCGACCGCCAATTTTTTCAAAGGAAAAAGTTACTCAAAATGTCGAGTTTTACAACATATCTGAAGCTCATCGAAATCGGCGAGGTCCCAGTTCTTCGACAAGTTTACCTAAAGGAATTGTACAAGAATAGGAGAGAAAGGGAACTGGTAAATGCATCTGTGGCAGTTCAGTACTGGCACCATTGCCTTGCTGTTATTTCTTTTAGCCTTGTCTTCGATTTTTCTCCTTTCAGAATTTTTCGTACTACTTTACGAATCCCTATCTATTCTTTTCGTTTCTCGTTTCGAGGGTTCGCTCGGGCCTGGTTTTCTTTAAGTACATTTGACGGTCAGATCCGCGCGATCGGTGGTCGCGTATACATACTTTGTTTACATGTCGATACGTTTCGTGGGGAGTCGTGCAGTTGCGCTTCGCGACATTTAAGTATCCGTCATTTCAGTAGAATTAGAGATCCGGTGGTGAGTACATACTATTTCTTTCGCGCTGCCTGCATGTTTTTCGTATCTGTCGTGTAGTGTGTAATACATGAAAAATCAAATATATCACAAAAAATAGAAGGTAATAATAAAATCACAAAAAAATAGAAGACAATATACAGTCCCCCAAAAATAGAACAAAATATATAATCACAAAAATAGAAGATAATACACAAAAAATAGAACAAAATATACAATCACAAAAAAATAGAAGATTATAATAATTACAAAATAAAAAAAAGGTGTGAAATCAAAATGAGCTGCAAGTACATAAAGGTACTTTCCAACTGCGCTTAAGATGACACAACTACATATACACAGCTAAAATGCTGTGATCATACATTCCATTACTCATATCGCGGACATTTTTTAATTAATCCGTCAAAAAGAATCCCATTTAAAAAAAATTGTCGTAAATTAATAACTTTACAAAATTACGCCAATTATAAGAATGGCTATTATACAAAGACAAAATTGTATTAAATAATATTAAGCAGACATATTTTTATACGAGTAAATATTTTAATACGAATAAATATTTTATTCAAAATACTTGGCGCTGCACTCCGAATTGGAGTTGCTAAACTGAAATAAATATATATAAATTGCATTAATCTTTTTCTTTCTTTCTTGTGCGTGCTTTCGTGAATGTGTGTATGTGTGCGGGTGCATATGCTACTTATGATATTAGAGTTAAATATATCCATTTAAAAACATTGTCGTAAATTAATATAAATTTCTTAATATGCTATATTTAACTTTACAAAAGTGATGAGATACAACAATTGCGCCAATTATCACAATGGCTATTTATACAAAGAAAAAAATGTACTCCATAATATTAAGCCGACATATTTTTATACAAATCAATATTTTAATACGAATAAATATTTTATTCAAAATACTTGGCGCTGCTCTCCGAAAAAATGTTAATTGTCTTGGTTAATAAATAAAACAAGACAAGACACCACAGAGACAAGAAAGAAAGAAAAAGATTTTAATGCAATTTATGCATATTTATTCAGTTTAGCAACACCAATTCAGAGAGCAGCGCCAAGTATTTTGAATAAAATATTTATTCGTATTAAAATATTGATTTGTATAAAAATATGTCGGCTTAATATTATGGAGTACATTTTTTTCTTTGTATAAATAGCCATTGTGATAATTGGCGCAATTGTTGTATCTCATCACTTTTGTAAAGTTAAATATAGCATATTAAGAAATTTATATTAATTTACGACAATGTTTTTAAATGGAATTCTTTATGATGGAATTATATACTTGGCGCTCTTTTTTGTACCTTTTTTAAAAAAGGTAATTTTGTGGGGATTTCACACATTTTGTAGTGTTTATTGATGACTGGATAACTTTTTCACCCCCTCGGGGTTATTTTTTCAACAATATATTATATGGTTATCCAAACTCCGCACGCTTGCAAAGCTACAAGACAATTGGATTGGTCGAATTGGTTTATAGTTGAGTTTTCAGATATGAAGCAAACATACAAGAAGCAAACATAGAATCGAAGCTGAATAAAATCGTTTAATTAATATAATATTATGTCCGATTTATTTTTGTTGTCTGAATTATACAGTTTTTCACATTCATAATAAAACTCAATATTAATTGTATAAACATATTTCTTAAAACTCTAGAATAAAATTATACATGAAAATGTGCTTATTTTTCTCATTTGCAGCAGGGTTACTTTCTCTATCGCTTCTGCTTCGATTATCTGTAAATATACAAAATTCCACATTTTAGTTATGACTTAACGTAGAACATATAAAAATAGATTGGCCCTTTGCTATTTTAAGTGTACAGACTACAAAATGTGTCCGAAGGAGGTGAGAGCGTATGGCAGAATGTCTTGTTGCAGGAAATTTAAATGCTAATGGTAATTCAGCAAAAATGAACGAAGAGATTCAATATTTTTAACGTACAATGTATTGGTATTGGAATAAAATTAATTTAGTATGTCTATATTTTTGAATTGAAATATTGTTAATGGGAAACTAATAAAATTAATGAATAGCGTAGGAACTACTGTGGATTTTAATAAAGTATTAGGAATACCTTTCCAAAAGAGATTGAAAAGTATCAAGGGAGATGCGTTTTCAGCGTACTTTCTTCACTAATGTGACTTGCTCAACGTTGCAAGCAGTACGCTATAATTTTCTTAATTCTTAATGCTACGCTACTTTGACAAATTTTGTCGATTTACCTTATTTGACAACTTTCCAGAAACTTGTGCGAAACAAGATGTTTTTCTGTCTGTCTAACCTTCTCTGGACAACCTCCAAGCCTGTGCATCCCCTTCATTTCTATCCAAGCTTGTGCGTCCCCTTCATTTCTATCCAAGCCTGGGCGTCCCCTTCATTTTTATTCGAGCCTGTGTAAAAATTGTTTGCTGGTATAAAAACAATATATTAATTTGTGGAAACTTGTGCGAAAGAAGATGCTTCTCTGTCGAACCTTCTCCAGACAACTTCCAAGTCTGTGACTCTACATAAGAAATCTATTTGAAAAATTTTGGCGACTTACCTTGTTAATTGAGACAATAATTCAGTCTCCTATTAGTGTAAAAACTCGTGACATTTCAAATTCCGACAATTTACTTTATTTGACCCTTAGCACTTGGTAGGTTAAAATATCTCTGCCTAGCTGTCACGTGACAACAATTTATTTGACACTTAGCACTTGGTAGGTTATAATATCTCTGGCTAGCTGTCACGTGACAACAATTTGTTACGCGATTCGCCGATGCCCGCATCCAATGAACAACGTGCCTGAGAGACATTTCCTCACCCTTTCATACTCCCCTCTTGCCTAGAAGTGTAGGACGATGACTATGACGATGCTGAATTTTAAGAACATAAAATTCAGCAAATTGCAACTTTACATCGAAATATCTCAGCTCATAAGGCCCGTAGGAACAAAACGAAGACACTTTTCTCATGTAAATCAAACCCAAGCTATCCATTAAGACCATTCAAAATCTAATTGGATCAGCCGTTATTGAGATTCGGAAATCTCAGGGTTCTTGATAGCGAGTCGTCGCGTAATAGAGCCACTCCGTGTCTTGCGCTGCGCATATATATATATATATATACTTGGCGCGAGACACTACCGTGTCTCTTGATGTAGAATAGATCTGACTGCGTTTCTAATATGTATATGTATATATATGTTTATGTATTTTAGATTGTAAGGGAGTTATTATAAATTATTATTACTACTAAAACAATTAACATTTTTTCGGTTCCGCAGCGCCAAGTATTTTGAATAAAATATTTATTCGTATTAAAATATTTACTTGTATAAAAATATGTCTGCTTAATATTATTTAATACAATTTTGTCTTTGTATAATAGCCATTCTTATAATTGGCGTAATTTTGGTATATTATTAATTTTGTAAAGTTATTAATTTACGACAATTTTTTTTAAATGGGATTCTTTTTGACGGATTAATTAAAAAAAGGCCGTGATATGAGTAATGGAATGTATGATCACAGCATTTTAGCTGTGTATATGTAGTTGTGTCATCTTAAGCGCAGTTGGAAAGTACCTTTATGTACTTGCAGCTCATTTTGATTTCACACCTTTTTTTTATTTTGTAATTATTATAATCTTCTATTTTTTTGTGATTGTATATTTTGTTCTATTTTTTGTGTATTATCTTCTATTTTTGTGATTATATATTTTGTTCTATTTTTGGGGGGATTGTATATTGTCTTCTATTTTTTTGTGATTTTATTATTACCTTCTATTTTTTGTGATATATTTGATTTTTCATGTACTTGGCGTAATTTTTTTACTTTTTGAAGTTTTTTTATGGGGATCTCACTTCTTTTTACAAATATAATTGGCATAGTAGGGACAGACTTTAGATAATTTTTATTGGGGGAAAAAAAAGTGGAAAATTTGAAATCGACCGGAAGACGGGAAACCGGGTCTCATCGCATTTGAATTTTTTTTTGTAATCGTTTTTCTCCATTGTAGTATATCGTTAATATACATGTTTATATATGGTTGAATTTGTCTTTTTACACTCTGTAATAATATAGAATCAAAGTATAAGATTACTTGAAAAATTATGACCTGGAAATCTCGTAAATTTACCGTAAAAAACATCTTTCGTTGTAATTATTTTTACCATGTCAAACAGTACAACTTTTGTCTAAGGAATTTTTTCATATATATATATATATATATATATATATATTGTAGTATATATATATGTATATATATATATTGTAGTATATATTGTATTATATATATATGTATATATATATATTGTAGTATATATTGTAGTATATATATATGTATATATATATATATGTATATATATATATTGTAGTATATATATATGTATATATATATATATATATATATATATATACACATACATACGGCCGAGCTGCCAACTTTTAATGGCTTTTTAATTTTTACTTTTAACTTTTAAGGGGGTAGACACGTCACGTGGTCTGGCCAGCGGGGCCGGTCGGTATTACAGCAGATTTTTTCTGCACAGAAATGATAATACCCATAGATACGCGGCTGTCTGTGCACGCGAGAGGGAGCTGTTTGCTATTTCCATATTCTATTTTGAATGTGGAAAGAAATTCTCAGCTGTTGCGTTGTACTTGTAAAAATTTAAAGAGAAAGTCTGCTGGTACTGCAAACGTAGAAAATTCATTGTACATTTACTTGGAATGTGCTTATGCTACAATATTCTACGTTGGCAGTAAGGAATTATAAGTGAAAAGGAAAAATACACGAGGACATGTCCCCAGAAAATGAAGTTTGTTAGGATAGACATTTTTTAATTAGCAAAACACTGAAACAGAACATGAAATACATATCCTATGCAGAAAGCATTTATGACCAAACATATATAAAATTGTGTTTGATGTTGAATCCAACGCATAATTATTATGTGGTCCCTCCTTGAAGTGACAGAAATTATAACCTATGAATATGCTATATGACAATAAATGTTTAGCGGCTGTTTCGTTCTTTTGCGCTACATTTGTGAACTTTTCATCATCCTTCCGAAACATTATTATTACGCCGCAACAGTATCTTTAGGAAATCGGGTCTAACGTATAGGTTATATTTTCTGTCACTTCGAGGGCAGAAAATCCGCTTTTCCAAGTAACAAAAAAAACCGCTCCTCCAAGTGACAGAAAATATAACCTATACGTTAGACCCAATTTCCTAAAGATACCATTGCGGCGTAGTAATAATGATTCGGAACGATGATAAAAAGTTCACAAATGTAGCGCAAAAGAACGAAATAGCCGCTCAACATTTATTGCCATATAGCATATACATAGGTTATATTTTCTGTCACTTCGAAGACAGAAAATCCGCTCCTCAAAGTGACAGAAAATATAACCGAAGTATATGCTATATGACAACAAATGTTTCGTGGCTATTTCGTTCTTTTACAAAACATTTGTGAACTTTTTATCATCCTTTCAAAACATTATTATTACGCCACAACAGTATCTTTAGGAAATCGTGTATAGCATATAGGTTATATTTTCTGTCACTTCGAGGAGCCGACTACATAATAATCACGCGCATCTAGCGTGCGCATTTTCAGTAGCGGATTTCGTAAACGGATTCTGAACTAGATGTATTATGAAACACAATGTTTACGGGGTTTATTACTATTTTATTTGTAAAAGATGCTTCAATTCTTTTAATGTTCCTGTCCATATAACTCTTGGCTATTAACAAATAATATAAAAAAAAGTACTAAAAAATTTTGGGGAACACCGAATTTATGAAATTTTTCCGCGAATCCTATGTTACGTGCCCCACTGTTGGGCGTTACCGTCGCAGGCCACCCCGACGCAAAGGATAGAATAATGATTACACGGGAGTACACGCGACTGAACTATATTGTTACATAGAGCAATATCGGTTACAAAACAGTTCGGTACAAGACAGTCTTCTGGTCTTCTGGGCCTATACGCGGTGCTCGGAATACTGTTCTCCCCTCGGACGTCTCGGCCGCATTGAATCCTCTTCGGAATCTTCGTACCCCTGCCTGAAGAAGTGGTCGTGCAGCCCCGTGGCTTCTTCAGACATCCGCCTCGGCATTTGCCTTCTCGCTCAGGGGAAAACCACGGAAAAACCCTGAGCAAGGCGTGGGTACAACGGGAATTCTCGATCTGCCACGATGAAACGCTCCAACTTCTGGTTCCGCGATGTCTCTGGAACTCTGCAGCTTGCTGTCCCAGGACATCTCTGGAACTCTGTAGCTTGCTGTCCCACGACGTCTCGGGAACTCGACAGCTCCTTGTCCCACGACAAAATCCACGGGGAGCTCCGGGCGCGTTCCTCTTTCGTGTGTCCCACGACAAAATCCACGGAGAGCTCCGGGTCCAGCAGTCAGGCACGGGTACCGCGGGGCTTCTAATTCTCCCTCGACGAACGCCCCTGGTCCTTGTCTTGCGACGTCCCTGGAACTCCACTCTGGAACGTCCCACGTCGACTCCAACGCTCCGACGCTGCTTCCTCCTTCGTGCAGCCTCCGGAAACCCGTGCAGACTCCAGCGCTGTCTCATTTGCAGGCAGCCTCCTCCAGAAGGACGTCCGACGACGTCTCCACTGCTTCGGCGACGTTCCCTCCTCCTCGTCGAATCCTTGGTCGCGGTCGACCGTCTCCCCCAGGGACTCGTCCTCGATGTCCTTCCGGTGGCCGTACGTGCTTGAGACTGCAATCCCTTCACGGCTCCGGATTCCATGCAAAAGAGACGGAGAAGCATTAATATTTACTTTCATTTGAGAGAATTCGTTGGAGCTGAAAGAATCGGGAAGATGGAAAGGCGAAACGGAACCGATAACAGGGGATCACAGCTCATGAGCATGTTATCGGCCCGTTCCCCGATCAATCTGCCCAGCACCCCAGCTCGTCTGCATTTTCTTTCTTCTGGGCTTCTTGTCCTCTTCTCCCTCTCTCAGGCCTTGGCTTTCAGATGGCCCCATTCCTCTTCGTGGCTTCTGGTGCAGACCCAGGGGACCGTCCTGTGCGTCCTGTTAACGCTCCCGTCTCCGCGACATCTCCTCCAGCCGATCCAAGCAGTCGCACCGCTTGTCCGACTGGTGGTTGGAGATGCCATTTCCCGGCTGCTGTCCACCCTGTCGACGTGAACCTCTTGGTTTGCACAAACCGGGGAGGAGCCAAGATTCACGCCAACAGAGCTAGAGAAGCGGTTCCACATATGTCCGCGCTCCACTGCGGACTACTACTCTGTCGTAGCACAGACGGGGAATTCGGGAACGCGTATCCAGGCCGCGGTGGCAGTCCCCCGACACCTTGTCCCTCGTCGTGGGGTTTCGTG
This sequence comes from Andrena marginata, assembly GCA_963932335.1. Taxonomy (NCBI): domain Eukaryota; kingdom Metazoa; phylum Arthropoda; class Insecta; order Hymenoptera; family Andrenidae; genus Andrena; species Andrena marginata. The sequence goes on from OZ010663.1 coordinate 19,903,424, forward strand.
CTCTCTGAAACATTTTAAAGAAACAGAGGGCTGGGCTACGAAGGTAGCCTCCGCAGCCCAGTCCAGTAGATTAGCTTAGACTAATCTTCAGACTCTTCGTTCAGAACTTCAAACTCTCTTCTCGAGCGCTGGATGCACTCGCCGGTGCAATAGTGACTATGAATTGCAATTGATTATTCGACAGCTCTTTATATGCGCTGGATGCACTCGCCGGTGCAATAGTCACTTTGAATTGCAATTGATTATTCGACAGCTCTTCATATGCGCTGGATGCACTCGCCGGTGCTATTGCGATGTTTTCATCCATCGTTTTGTGTACTTTCTTGTGTACTCGTACCCGCTCCTTTTTCTTTTATGTACGGAGCTTCTCTAATCGGCTGTTGTCGATTGTATCTGCTATCTATAATTTCTGGCAACATGCACTCCTCATAGAATTTTCTGAGTTTTTCCTCCATCTGTGTTGCCCAGAATCGATCATCTCTTGTTACTGTTGTAACCTTCATTCCTTTCGGCGTCCATAAACAAAAATAGGCTCGTTGCCTTTTCGTTATGTGCAATTGTCCTTGCACTTGATAATAGTAATGATGATTCTTATTCATTTCATTACCCTTGTAAATACGCCTTATATGATCAAGTTGCTTTATTGCTTCATCAGGTGATAAATCCTTGGCCGATACAGGACACTTTACTTCGACGATTTTATCATGGTCCACGAGGCCGTCAGGAGTTGCACCTAAGTGAGACACAGTGTCGTCGATGAAGAGGCCACACGGTTGAATATGCATTCCTAATTCTTCTTGCATTTGTCTCAAGGCGTTTGCCTCATTTTCCCTTCCGTATTGGAGAGAATGTAAATCGTGGAGTTGCGGGTACATTATACTCTTCACAGAAATTGGATGCAGTTAATAATTTCTTCCTATAACCAATCCACATTTCGCTATTCGCCTGATCGCGAGTTTCCACTTCGATCTTGTTTCGCCTGGATTGCCATTTAAGGAGAGTATCCATGTGCCTTTTACACTCGGAAGAGTATACTGTCTCTTCCATATCTGGTTTTGCTGCGTTGGGGCCGTAATCCTGGTCGCACGATTGTTTTTTATTTAGGAAGGAGGATGCTTTCGCTTCTTTTTTATATTCCCTTGCTTTTTCTGCTGCATGCTTTCGACGTTCTTCCAGGTTTCTTACCATGGTTGGCGGCTCTGTATTCATTGCCGCACTCAATCTGCTAAACGCCTCTTTTGTGTTATATTGGACGACTGCAGCGGAGACTCTACCCTGATACGAGCCCCCTCGTCCAAAGTTTATACTCTTGCCTCCGATGAATTCAGCAATGATATTATTAAAACTTTCAACAGCATTGTTATTTAGACCGTGCAGCAAACTGTCAGCTTTAGGGAAAAGTGGCTGCATCGCTTCTTCGATACTTTGATATATACCAGTTTCTCTCAGCCGTGGTACGTAGTCCTTTCTGTTGGGATCGGAGTATTTCTTACAGAAGTATGCTAACTTCTGACACTCCTTGTGTTCACCGAAAACGTGACTCGGTACATTTGTCAAGTCTTGCTTCAAATTTCTTATTCGTTCCTCGAGTGTTATTCCTTCTTGCAACCGGTATTCTGCAGCTTTCTTTATACCGGTACGCAGGCGGAGAGCATTATTCTTTACAACAGCTCTCAGGTCTTTATCGCGGCCTTTTGTTGCGATTTCGTTTATCTTTTTACTGAAATTGCGTAGCAAGTGATTGGTGCATTCTATTTTTCGTACCTGCACCATGTACTTTTCATATGGATTACTGTCCAATATCTTCTTGTACACACTGCTATCGCCATCGGCAACTAATATAGTGTATACTAGGCCGTGCATATCTATGCTGCAGTTGAAGCCTTCGACAATAGCAACACTTTCCATGCCAGTTGAACTCTGATTACGACCCCAGTTCTTGAAGCAACGATGCTCGCGCGGTTCTTCCTTCTTCGTAGATGCTATTTGGCAAGTCATGCAGAATTTATTTTTCACACTGATGTACAGCACTTTCTTCGTGTGGTATCCCACGATGGCTCCTACGCCAGAAAGAGAATTGTAATCTCCTCCGCGGTATGACCTTTTCATCCAGCTGCCGCCTGCGACAACTGGGATAAACGGTACATTAGATTCTGGATATACGTCGCCTCTTGCTATAGCTAATGCTTTTTCCTCTTTTCCAGCATCTTCCATTTCGCGCTGTGCGGCCACTTCGAGGGCATCGATTAGGTCATTCTGACAGTTCTCGTAGATCCTTTTCGTCATACAGGACACGTTCACGGCAGTCAGTATGTCCTCCAGTTGATTATATCCGCCGCTCGTCATCATTGTTGCGGCAACAGCGGCGCGGTTGATATCCATAGTGGCATCACTCTTCCGAAGACAGGATATGTGCTCTGTGTATTTGCAACATTTTGCACTCTACATGATACACATTTTCTAGTCCATTCCGTTGACATCTAATTATTTCAAAATGTTCGATGCCACAGCCAATAGTCGAATGTTTTCGAAGATTTTTTATTTGTTCGAAAACATACGGAAAATCAACGAAGTCTGTTCCTTCTGAAATTGGATTTTCCGGCTGTTCTGGTTCTGCAATCTCCACCATCCAGTAATCGGCATCATTTCCAACATCTTCATTCGTTTCTTCGTTGATGTCTGTTACGGAATGTATTTCATCCCTGTCTGTGTCGAAATCTTTTTCTTCTACAATTTCCTCTTCGTCCGCATTGAAATGTATTTCTTCTTCAACATCTTCTGCGTCCATATCGAAATGTACTTCTTCTACAATTCCTTCGATAATTGGAGAGTCTTCAAAACTTCCTACGTCTTCTTCGTGTATTCTGCCCGTAGGAATATCATCCGCAGCAGATGTGCTTGGATGTGTTTCGTAGGAGGTACTTGCTTCCGCCACGGTACCCTGAATTACCGTGAGGCACGCTGCGGTCTTCAATCGTTGTCTGCATGTAAAGAGTCACTAATCAGTAACACGTGGTACATACATAGAAATAAGAAAACATACAGCAGAAAAGAAAAGCAAGCATAGTAAAAGAAGATATACAGTAAAATCTCGATGTAAACGAAAGCCTCGGAACGAAGCAAGTTTAAATATCCGTGTACGTGTGAGACAATACTAACGCAATGCAAATTTAAGATTAAAACTTTTGTATTTCTGGTTGCATTTTCATGAAACTGCTACCATCATGTTTGTTAGAATCTTCTGATTAAAATGATACCAAATACGACATAAATCGGACAACTTTTACTTATCGTGGATACGAATCGTTTATATTTATATAATTATCCAAACCATATCGTGCTTCGTGTCATTTTAATCAGAAAATCCTCACAAATATGTTGGTAAAAAATTTATAAAAAGAACCAAAAATAAAATACTTTTAATTGTGAACCTCGTTTGCATCGGTGTTGTCCCTCACTGATTTTCGATTTCGAATCGGGTTTCACGATCGGCACATGAACCATATTACACTCTTCACTGGTTCCAAGGGGTACCAGCCCAACTGGGGGTGATAGAAATTAACACTAATGTTACACAGTCCCAATTTTGAACCTTAATCGAGATTTTACTGTAGTTCCTATATTTTTACAAGTTTGTCGACAGCTCCGAACGTAGGAGAAGAGAGCGAGTGGAAGAAAGGAGTGCCGATGGCCCTCATCTTTTTCATTCGCTGTCCTTCTCTGCGACCGATGCGTATTACCACTAAATATGTACCTATTATCCAAATTATATCGTGTTTGGTGTCATTTATCTAATGATAATTTTATTCCTAATGGGAAACATCACAAATGTTACGATGATTTATTTATGAAAGTATTATTATTATTGCATTACTGTGAATATCATTCTAATACACACCTGGAAAAAATTAAAAGAACACTATAATTTCCCGAAAATTTTGGTCATTTTCAAATGGCTGTATCTCCGCGAAAAATGGTGGCAAAAAATATTTAAAAAAAGCACGCTGGAAGTCTCTAGTTTTTGAACCCGCGAGAACAAAAGAAAAGGTTTTACAGAGAAACATAACGTGAAACAGGTCATCCTTAAATTTTTCAGACCATATCGCATGTTTGACCATCAAGGACATACGGAAAAAAAATCTGATTGGTCCGACCTTTTGCACAGTGTATACGGGTAGTCTTAGCTCGCAAAGAAACGTGGACACTTGAATGATTCCCTGAATTTCCTTGAAGTGGCATCGTGATTACCAAAAAATGGTCAATATGTAATTTTGGGGATCATTTTAAAATGAATTTTATACGATGCAAAAAAAAACTTAACTAAATTGGCAACTAAAGGTTTTGAAAGTGTTGCGGCCGCGTAAAGCTCGCGTTTGCCCGCTGACTCGTATAAACAGCTGACGAGTCAGCTGAGGCCGTTGACACCTGCGTGTTTACATCAACGTTCTTCTCGAAGCGCTCGCCCGGCGACCGTTAGTTCGAAACCACCTCCGCTGTGACACGCACGCACTTTTGGATTCTGCGCCCATTGCGCAGTTCAGATCCTTACTGTTACACGACCCACAGCCGCCAAACGCCCACGCGTTTGTGTGACGTCCTGTGGCCAAGTTGACCACTGGAAAATAAACTGTACCAGTCCACAAAAGGTCGTGTCGTTTTTGATCACCTTCCCAACGAGCTGTCCCAGCGTCGGCATTAAAGTTCGCACTTGGCGAAATCAGAAAGGATAATTTCTTAGCTTTCCAAAACACTCATGAAAACTTTTCTACGATCATGCGTTCGCAAGTTATAGGTGTTCAAAGTGAAAAGTTCCTTTTTTGCTTTCATGGCGGATAACTCGGTCAATAAAAATCATACAACATAACCAAACAAACGAAATTATAGAGAAATGTTTGCTCTATAAGAGCCCTAAATTGGATTTATCTGAAAAAAAATTTTTTGGCCCGTGCATACGTGCAAACTTTGCAAAAATTTCTGAAACTTTGTTTCCTGCGCTTCATCTTGATAAAACAGTATCATAATGAACGAAGAAAAAAATTGTGCGATGGTTTCAAAAACTAGAGACTTCAAGCGTTAAAATGCTTTTTTTAAATATTTTTTGCCACCATTTTTCGCAGAGATACCATTGGAAAATGACCAAAATTTTCGGGAAATTATAGTGTTCCTTTAATTTTTTCCAGGTGTGTATGTATATCTTCGCGATACGAAGAGGGACGTTATGTGATAGAAATGTTCCTCTTAGGCAACGTGATTTCCTCGCTACGCAACCGAAGGAAATGCACATTTAGCCCGTTTTCTTTTCACACGCACACATCTGCACAACCGTCTCCGCTACTCGCAAGCGAAGGCAGCCACAAGCAGACATGCTTGCGTTGCGATACGCGACTGTGCGAGTGTAAAGGCTCGCGTGCACTTGACCGCGTGTGAAAAGAATACTTTTCGCATTTCAATCCTGGGTCATTCCACGTGAAATTGGACACTTTTCGGAGTAACATTTGGGACTTTTGTGAAACTTTGATATGCCGTAGTCTTTAGTGATATACAGGTTGTTTCTCTACCTGTGGTCAATACTATAAGGGATGAATATAACGGCAAAAATAAGACGATAATCAAGAGTCACGAAATTGCGGTAATGGTTTCGTTTTCGAGAAAATTGACTTTGAATTTCACCTAAATACGCGTGAATCATAGGCGCTTGAGGGGCACGCGGAGGTGAGCGGAACGTCCAACGAGCAGCTGACGCGTTCCGCTCACCTCCGCGTGCCCCTCAAGCGCCTATGGTTCATATGGACTGGCTAAGCCGTGCGGTACTAGCAGCGGCCAAGCGGCTATACCTGATATTGTTATATAGGGTTCTCGCAAAATTGTAAGTATTTGAAAAAAACTGAAACAGGAAAACTTTTACTATTTTTTATACCCAACATAATACGGTATGTCAACTTTTGGTGTTCGCGATATTTTCCGCAAACCGAAGGTGATCTGCAGTTTTTTAAATGGGATGCTACATATTTGATTACCCGATATGAAAGTGACTGTCAAGACAAATTCAACCATATATGGTATACTATAACTTTCAAGGCCACGCAAGATTAGGAATGAAAAACATAGATAGTTCAATATTGTAGCACGCACGGCTGAGCCAGTCCAGCCGGTATTGGACGACGCAGCGTCACATTCAATTAATTTTCATGCGACCAAAAACTGTCCGCGTTTCTGAAAACGTGTCCGTAAAGAGCACAAGTAGGGCTATATCCTTATTTATTCAAATGTGCATTTGTTTAACATAATTACAGCATAAATGGTGTAAACTTTGTTTTTTTTAAGTGATGTAGGATTTCTCCTGTTGTTGTTCCAATTCTTTCAGGAATGGGACGCGGAGCTGGAGGTCTTATAAAGAATTGAGGCCCCGTTGATATTAAAACAAATTCGATTTAATATAAGTGGGTCAAAATGGTTGAAAAAGATGTAATATACAGGGTGTTTCTCTACCTGTGGTCAATGCTCTAAGGGGTGATTATACCGGCAAAAATAAGACCAAAATCAAGGGTGACGAAATTGCGGTAAACGCTTCGTTTTCTCGAAAGTGACCATATTAATTAAAAAACTAGGGATTTCTCAGAATACAGAAAGCGAATATGAACTGCGTTTTGTAGAGAAAAATTATTTACGACCACGTTATTTAGAATGAATTACACATTTTAGCTCCTAACATCATATTTTTTTGAAGATAGAATTATTTTAATTATGTTTAAAAATTATGTAAAGTTGCAAATATTTGCCGCTATAACTTTTGAATATGCACTCTATAAATCAAATAGAATAAATAGCACCAAAATTTTCAGGTTCCAAGAGATTCCTGGACATCTAGAGCTTTTCCAACGAAAGTTATTGAAAAATTCCATCATTTTGAAGATTATATTTTAATTCTGTTCGTTGGAAATTAAAATACTCATGGCTGAAGCTTGATTTGTACCTGTGCAATCCATTATTCAAATTACTAACAATTCGCGACACAATTGAGCACTTTTGATATACATATACATAGCTTATACTGACGCATTCTAACAATCGGGGTTACTATGTAAGCGGCCGACTCGCCGAGCCTGGGCGAGCCGAGTCGACTCGCCATCTGACTTCACCTAAAGACTGGGCTTTTCAACGAGACAATTTCGCTAAAGGTACACATATGGACGTACATATTGCGGTCAAAAATCCACAAAAGAAGGAGCAATGTGTAGATATATCAAGAGACACGGTAGTGTCTCGCGCCAAGTATATATATATATATGCGCAGCGCAAGACACGGAGTGGCTCTATTACGCGACGACTCGCTATCAAGAACCCTGAGATTTCCGAATCTCAATAACGGCTGATCCAATTAGATTTTGAATGGTCTTAATGGATAGCTTGGGTTTGATTTACATGAGAAAAGTGTCTTCGTTTTGTTCCTACGGGCCTTATGAGCTGAGATATTTCGATGTAAAGTTGCAATTTGCTGAATTTTATGTTCTTAAAATTCAGCATCGTCATAGTCATCGTCCTACACTTCTAGGCAAGAGGGGAGTATGAAAGGGTGAGGAAATGTCTCTCAGGCACGTTGTTCATTGGATGCGGGCATCGGCCAATCGCGTAACAAATTGTTGTCACGTGACAGCTAGCCAGAGATATTATAACCTACCAAGTGCTAAGTGTCAAATAAATTGTTGTCACGTGACAGCTAGGCAGAGATATTTTAACCTACCAAGTGCTAAGGGTCAAATAAAGTAAATTGTCGGAATTTGAAATGTCACGAGTTTTTACACTAATAGGAGACTGAATTATTGTCTCAATTAACAAGGTAAGTCGCCAAAATTTTTCAAATAGATTTCTTATGTAGAGTCACAGACTTGGAAGTTGTCTGGAGAAGGTTCGACAGAGAAGCATCTTCTTTCGCACAAGTTTCCACAAATTAATATATTGTTTTTATACCAGCAAACAATTTTTACACAGGCTCGAATAAAAATGAAGGGGACGCCCAGGCTTGGATAGAAATGAAGGGGACGCACAAGCTTGGATAGAAATGAAGGGGATGCACAGGCTTGGAGGTTGTCCAGAGAAGGTTAGACAGACAGAAAAACATCTTGTTTCGCACAAGTTTCTGGAAAGTTGTCAAATAAGGTAAATCGACAAAATTTGTCAAAGTAGCGTAGCATTAAGAATTAAGAAAATTATAGCGTACTGCTTGCAACGTTGAGCAAGTCACATTAGTGAAGAAAGTACGCTGAAAACGCATCTCCCTTGATACTTTTCAATCTCTTTTGGAAAGGTATTCCTAATACTTTATTAAAATCCACAGTAGTTCCTACGCTATTCATTAATTTTATTAGTTTCCCATTAACAATATTTCAATTCAAAAATATAGACATACTAAATTAATTTTATTCCAATACCGATACATTGTACGTTAAAAATATTGAATCTCTTCGTTCATTTTTGCTGAATTACCATTAGCATTTAAATTTCCTGCAACAAGACATTCTGCCATACGCTCTCACCTCCTTCGGACACATTTTGTAGTCTGTACACTTAAAATAGCAAAGGGCCAATCTATTTTTATATGTTCTACGTTAAGTCATAACTAAAATGTGGAATTTTGTATATTTACAGATAATCGAAGCAGAAGCGATAGAGAAAGTAACCCTGCTGCAAATGAGAAAAATAAGCACATTTTCATGTATAATTTTATTCTAGAGTTTTAAGAAATATGTTTATACAATTAATATTGAGTTTTATTATGAATGTGGAAAACTGTATAATTCAGACAACAAAAATAAATCGGACATAATATTATATTAATTAAACGATTTTATTCAGCTTCGATTCTATGTTTGCTTCTTGTATGTTTGCTTCATATCTGAAAACTCAACTTTAAACCAATTCGACCAATCCAATTGTCTTGTAGCTTTGCAAGCGTGCGGAGTTGGGATAACCATATAATATATTGTTGAAAAAATAACCCCGAGGGGGTGAAAAAGTTATCCAGTCATCAATAAACACTACAAAATGTGTGAAATCCCCACAAAATTACCTTTTTTAAAAAAGGTACAAAAAAGAGCGCCAAGTATATAATTCCATCATAAAGAATTCCATTTAAAAACATTGTCGTAAATTAATATAAATTTCTTAATATGCTATATTTAACTTTACAAAAGTGATGAGATACAACAATTGCGCCAATTATCACAATGGCTATTTATACAAAGAAAAAAATGTACTCCATAATATTAAGCCGACATATTTTTATACAAATCAATATTTTAATACGAATAAATATTTTATTCAAAATACTTGGCGCTGCTCTCTGAATTGGTGTTGCTAAACTGAATAAATATGCATAAATTGCATTAAAATCTTTTTCTTTCTTTCTTGTCTCTGTGGTGTCTTGTCTTGTTTTATTTATTAACCAAGACAATTAACATTTTTTCGGAGAGCAGCGCCAAGTATTTTGAATAAAATATTTATTCGTATTAAAATATTGATTTGTATAAAAATATAGTATTCAACAAGTACAGTATTGTCTCGTTAGCGGCTTGGTTTGGCTCAACATCGAATAGCAAAGCATAGAAAATGAGTCCCAACACGGTATACATCGGATTATTAATTAAATAAATAATGACGAACATACGAATTGGAAAAGAATGAGTGGGGCAAGAAGGGTAAAGTAATGACATGCGTTGCGGTGCGCATAGCATAGAATATGTGTACGTAAAGCGTCAAAGATAGCTGTGTTGATATACATATCCTCACAAAATTATCTTTTTACAAAAGGTACAAAAAAGAGCGCCAAGTATATATATACCATCAAAAAGACTCCCATTTAAAAACATTGTCGTAAATTAATACCCATCAAAAAGAATCCCATTTAAAAACATTGTCGTAAATTAATACCATCAAAAAGAATCCCATTTAAAAACATTGTCGTAAATTAATATAAATTTATTAATGTTCGATATTTAACTTTACAAAAATAATGATATACAACAATCGCGCCAATTATCACAATGGTTATTTATACAAAGAAAAAATCACAATGGTACAATGGAAAAATGTATTAAATAATATTAAGCAGATGTATTTTTATACAAATAAATATTTTAATACGAATAAATATTTTATTCAAAATACTTGGCGCTGCGAAACCGAAAAAATGATAACCCTGATAGCCAGATCTGGGCAGCAGGATCTGACATCAGAACCGTAGTCGTCTGTGTCCGCATTTAATTGTCTTAGTATTAATAATTTACAATGACTCCCTTACAATCTAAAATACATAATGTACATATACATACTAGAAACGCAGAAAAAAAAGAGAGAAAAAGATTAATGCAATTTATACATATTTATTCAGTTTAGCAACACCAATTCGTGGCGCAGCGCCAAGTATTTTGAATAAAATATTTATTCGTATTAAAATATTTATTTGTATAAAAATACATCTGCTTAATATTATTTAATACATTTTTCCATTGTACCATTCTGATTTTTTCTTTGTATAAATAGCCATTGTGATAATTGGCGCAATTGTTGTATATCATTATTTTTGTAAAGTTAAATATATAACATTAATAAATTTATATTAATTTACGACAATGTTTTTAAATGGGATTCTTTTTGATGGTATTAATTTACGACAATGTTTTTAAATGGGATTCTTTTTGATGGGTATTAATTTACGACAATGTTTTTAAATGGGAGTCTTTTTGATGGTATATATATACTTGGCGCTCTTTTTTGTACCTTTTGTAAAAAGGTAATTTTGTGAGGATTTCACACATTTTGTAGTTTTCTTGTGCGTGAAACCGTGCTGTGCGCTATCCTGATGTTCCATAGCGTGGTAATTTTTGTTGGCTTATTTATTTATTATCCTTTTTTTGTAAGAACAAAATATAAATATCTTTAGCACCTTTGGGCCATTGCCTTTTTTTAATTTGCACGTCATCAGCTTTAATCCAACTACTAGTCATTCCTTCTTCTTTACATATATAAATCATAATGTGGTTATTTCATTTCCTCATGCGGCAGGGTTACTTTCACTTTCAGCTGTTGAAATAATTGTGCATTCATAGTCTGACGTAGATCACACTGCGTCATCTTCTGCTTTGATTATCTGTAAATATATAAAGCCACATTTTAATTATATATTCATAAAAGATTGAAAAGCATCAAGGGAGATGTGTTTTCAGCGTACTTTCTTCACTAATGCGACTTGCTTTACATTGCAAGCAGTCCACCATAATCTATTTTCTTAATAATTCTTAATGCTATGTCTTTAGACAAATTTTGTCGATTTACCTTATTTGACATATTTCTAGAAACTTGTGCGACACAAGATGCTCTGTCTATCTATCTAATCTTCTCTGGACAACCTCCAAGCCTGTGCATTCCCTTCATTTCTATCCATCCAAACCTGTGCGTCCCCTTCAATTCTATTATCCAAGCCTGTGCATCCCCTTCATTTTTATCGAAGTCCTGTGCGTCCCCTTCATTTCTATAATATAATATAATATAATAAGCTTTACATAAAAACTCTAAATTGCTGATATACAAATACAAATATCTGGCAATTTAAATACAGTGCAATTTTTTACTACAATATATATATTATTTTGTACATGCATGGTACAAATTTCCAGAAACTTGTGCGAAAGGAGATGCTTCTCAGTCGAACCATCTCCGGACAACTTCCAAGTCTGCGACTCTACATAAGAAATCTATTTGAAAAATTTTGGCGACTTACCTTGTTAATTGAGACAATAATTCAGTCTCCTATTAGTGTAAAAACTCGTGACATTTCAAATTCCGACAATTTACTTTATTTGATACTTAGCACTTGGTAGGTTATAATATCTCTGCCTAGCTGTCACGTGACAACAATTTATTTGACACCCTAGCACTTGGTAGGTTATAATATCTCTGCCTAGCTGTCACGTGACAACAATTTGTTACGCGATTGGCCGATGCCCGCATCTAATGAACAACGTGCCTGAGAGACATTTCCTCACCCTTTCATACTCCCCTCTTGCCTAGAAGTGTAGGACGATGACTATGACGATGCTGATGAATTTTAAGAACATAAAATTCAGCAAATTGCAACTTTACGTCGAAATATCTCAGCTCATAAGGCCCGTAGGAACAAAACGAAGACACTTTTCTCATGTAAATCAAACCCAAGCTATCCATTAAGACCATTCAAAATCTAATTGGATCAGCCGTTATTGAGATTCGGAAATCTCAGGGTTCTTGATAGCGAGTCGTCGCGTAATAGAGCCACTCCGTGTCTTGCGCTGCGCATATATATCTATATATATACTTGGCGCGAGACACTACCGTGTCTCTTGATTTGAAGAATATGAATAATACTATATTATATACAATAAAATACCGTGCTACTACTACTACTGCTACATCTCAAACTGTGACTTCATACAAATCTGTACCGTAACACATAACTTACCTTTCTAGACGTTTTTTATTTTTTCTGGACAAACGCTTTACAGATAGCATAGGGCGCTTCCTTTTTATATCACCCTTCGAATTGCGCTGGTTTCTTGCATCTGCGGCTTCATTCCTTGATTCCATGGCAATGGAATGATCATACACACACAGACTGATCGACACTACAGTAACGAACCACGCAGGAATGAAACAATTCACAAATTATGAATATTCCATATGTATCAATATCTGCGCAGTAAATAAAAGCCCGATTGCTTTCTGCGTCTTCACTTTAGTGCAAACGGCAGAAAACTGATCAGCTAGCATTGTCGCTGCGTTACAGATGCTGAGAAGCAGAACAAAAGATAGTGGAAAAAGGACAGATATATGCGTTCTATTTTTCTCTTTCTCATTAGAATTGGTGTATGCTGATACATTTACATAGAGTATGTACTTCCGGGAATACTTTTTGGTGCAGAAATGTGCACAGGATAGGATTTTTGATTATCCTGTGCATATACTTTTGACGTATCATCTTTGCGCGTTTGAACCTTTACGCGGGCCGAGACGTGTCGCTCGGTCCTTGGTGCAAGTGAAATACAAAATATTGAGTGAGTGAGTAAGACAGTTTGCGCTCTGCCCAGGGATTTCAGGAAAGAATCGCAAGTTGTGTAGCAGAATCACCTACAGGAGTGGTGGTAATGTGTGCGTGAACCGCGCCGGCAATTGTTTTCTGGCAATGCAGGCCCTCGAGGCTAGCAAAGGCTCGATCGTCAGAAATTCGAGTGACTGCCGAACAATAAAGATCGTAAGTACCTTCACGCTTACTACTCCTGTTTTTTTCACTATATGTGCCGGTTATTCTAAAAGTGGTCTAATAAGACTGTATTTAGACATATTCCGGGTAAAGAGTCATTACCGTCATAGTATTGTTGTAATTTTTTGTGCAAAATCTATCGTGTGAGCTGTGATTGTTTGAGTTTCCGCGTGTTTCTCAAGCTGCGTATCGCCATTGCGAGGCTGCCTCGCGTGGCACACCTCGTGGAGTGGAGAGTCTGGAGACTACCCCGATTATTATTACTTTACGAGGCATCAGCCGTCGATTTTTCGACGTGCTGAAAGGTGCCTCGCGGCCCCAAGATAAAAAATCGCATGGCTCGGGCGACGCAAATATGATGCTGGAGGTAGGGCGAGACTGTCGCACGAGCCTGCCTCGCAAAGTGATCATGATCGAGGTAGTTTCCAGATTCTTCACTACGCAAAGCGTGCCTCGCGTGGCAGACTCGCAATTGGTGCCTTTACACGGACGTTCTTTTGGGACACTTTTGCGCGCCACACGCCAGCGCGGCACGCATTTGGCGTGGCGTGCCGGAACGTCGCAGGCCAGAAGATCGTACCCGTCACTACTTAGAGACAGCGAGTTCGGGCTCCCATTTCTACGTCGACTCCACGTGCTTTTTCCAGGAACCAGCGCAGTCTTGTATTGTGTACTACCTGTTCCATGTATATTATCGATCTGCGAAACAATCGGCAAGACACGATCGCGATACACGTAGGTTCGCGAAAAGTATACGAATTCCTCGATATACCTGGCTTATAGAGGATATCATAAATGCTTTTACTGTAGGGCACACTGAAACATCTGTTTTTACGAAGCTACATTTGGTTTACCTGAAGGTGCTATAAATTATGGAAATGGTTTATTACTCAGTTATAACGACTGTATTGCGATCTGCATTCTTCTTGCAGACGAAAAGTTTCCACCTCATCGGAAGTTCTTGCTAGCATCTTGTGCGCAGTTAGAAGTGTGGCGCGCCGGAATTCCACGTTCTTGCGCGCGAGTAGAACCGTTGTCAGGCGTGGCGCGTCCAAAAAAGTGTGGCGCGCTAACCTCGACTTCAGAAAAGTTTACATAAGAGACAGAAAAGGTAGTTAGAAAAGGAAAGCGGCACTTGAAACCAAGGGTTTGGCGTGGCGCGTGGAATTTCCGACAGTGCGGAAAATTCTGAGGCGCGCGGCGCGCCTGGCACCCAAGACTCTTCGAGCCGCTACAGGCGGTAGGAAGTGAAAGAGAATTTTTCAAACCAAAGAATTAAATATATTTACTTCCAGCTTTGTGGCTTCATTTGTCAATCTTTAGGGAATACGAAAAAAAATTGTATGCAAAAATAGTGGTTATATCCGGAGTTATAGTGCTTCAAATAGAGCGCCTTACAAAACTCATATGCGCACTGTTAGCATAAAATCAGTTGTTGTAGTTGTCTCAAATAGATTAATATACGATTAATAGATTAAACTTTATTAACCAAAATCATGATGTTATTTATTTTCATCTGCAACCTAGTAAATTATGTCTGTACCTACCTATCGCAAAGTATTTGCGTAAAATCTAAACATTCGGATAGTTAGTTAAAAAATTAAATATGGATATCTTAATACACGTGAAACCGTATATTTCGATACATGTATACGCGTGAATTTCAGTACACGGGTACACGGATACTACGATCCGTGAATTTTGATGCACGTGTACACGCGTATCGATATGGAAGTGATACCGATGCATTTCTTATGTTTTTCAAATGAAAATTATACCAAATTTCATGTAAATCGAACTATTTTTAACGAAATTTTGGAAATCAATTTATTATGAAGATTCCTTAATTACGATCCGATTTGTGTCGTTTTTGAACCATTTTCATCGGGAAAACATAAGGAAACGATTCACACCACTTTCGCCAAGATCCGATGAAAAATGTAGAATTTTTGATTCGTCACTTTTTAGGGGGCAACATTGTACGGCCCCCTGGGCTCGAGGGTCGAAGTCCTTGAAACCCATCGAGGCACGGCTTATCGGTAGGGTTGCCTCTTGAGTCGAGGTTTGCGTGGGGCGACAATTCAAGCGCGCCACACTTTTTTGGACGCGCCACGCCTGACAACGGTTCTACTCGCACGCAAGAACGTGGAATTCCGGCGCGCCACACTTCTAACTGCGCACAAGATGCTAGCAAGAACTTCCGATGAGGTGGAAACTTTTCGTCTGCAAGAAGAATGCAGATCGCAATACAGTCGTTATAACTGAGTAATAAACCATTTCCATAATTTATAGCACCTTCAGGTAAACCAAATGTAGCTTCGTAAAAACAGATGTTTCAGTGTGCCCTACAGTAAAAGCATTTATGATATCCTCTATAAGCCAGGTATATCGAGGAATTCGTATACTTTTCGCGAACCTACGTGTATCGCGATCGTGTCTTGCCGATTGTTTCGCAGATCGATAATATACATGGAACAGGTAGTACACAATACAAGACTGCGCTGGTTCCTGGAAAAAGCACGTGGAGTCGACGTAGAAATGGGAGCCCGAACTCGCTGTCTCTAAGTAGTGACGGGTACGATCTTCTGGCCTGCGACGTTCCGGCACGCCACGCCAAATGCGTGCCGCGCTGGCGTGTGGCGCGCAAAAGTGTCCCAAAAGAACGTCCGTGTAAAGGCACCAAATGTCGATACGCAGCTCCATGCTCAGAGATTCGTGTGTCATTCTCACGTAGAATAAGAAAGTTGTTATAATTCACCCGCGAAATGTCTAGAAAAGGTATATACATTCGGGTGGAATGTAGGCTTCCTTTAGTTGAAACTGAAAGCAAGTGATAAAAATTAAACCGTTTCTAAACATCAGAAGTGGAAAAATCGGAAATTTTTAAATTCAAGGCTCGGATGCAATAAGGAGACTAGCGTTCGAAAATGCGACAAAGTATTGTCCAAACGCTAAGAAAAATTGGAAAATTAAATGTTGTTAAATTGTATCTTTGAAACTATAGTGTTGTAAAGCTCGTCGCGACACATATTTTTTCTATTTGCAGTTTCTTTATCGAATCATTAGTATTTGAGATAAAAATTATAAACCAAACAAATTTCTTCGACCAAAGTCAATACCTTTTTAAACAAAAATTGCGATAACTTGAGTAATTATTATCGGATCGTTATGAGACTTAAAACATAAGTTCAGAGAACTCTAGCGAAGCCGTAAAATGTATGCACAAACCCCTTGTGTTAAATAATGTGATAATATTTAATTAAAAAGAAATATTGGGCATAACCCATGTTCTTCAACGTTCGCGGTTAAAAAGTATCGAGGCAATTTTGACGTACATATAACTTGAGGTGACAAAGTTTTTCCTTAATATACAAGGAACATTTTCACACTGAATAATAAATAATTGTAGAAGATATGGCGATATATATAAATCTCGCGCGGCACCAACAGTCAGCAGCCGCGTATAATGCTCTACTTACAATTAGGGTAAAGGACCCAATTACTGCCACCTACCCAATTACTGTCAGCCTAAGCTATTTTACGTAAAATAACGAATAAATCTTATAAAATGATGCATAAAAAAAATTTAGCATACAATTCAAACTGTTATTTATACGATAAAAAAAATAGTACTTCATTTTTTCTTCGTTAATTTGAATAAAACGATAAAGAATTTTAAACGGATATTAGGAGAATGGGAACGATGACTTTCTTACTAGCGAAAGAGAAAACAATGCGTCAAAGAAAATGCTGTAATTGTAATATTTAAGCTATTAACATAAGAAAATATAATATTTTAAATAATATAAGCATCGTAGAAAGTAATAAAGATTCGAATTCAACGATTCATTAAGTCTTTTTACTTATTAATTGGGTGACAGTGATTGGTACAAGCGTTTCTAGCATTTTGGTATTACTGTCATAGCAGTATAGTTGCTTATGTAAATGACACAAAGTAACCTTAAAATGACAGATAAACAGTATTAGGTTAGCTGGCAGTAATTGGGATGTCAGTAATTCAGTCAAATACATTTGAAGGGTGTCGGTAATAGATCCCGTAATATATTTTTGAAATTGATGAATTTATACATAAAAATCGAAGTTTTAAGATCCACCAAATTTCTTTTCATCAAGTAAACGTATTAAACAATAATAAATAACAAGAACAACATATACTAGGTGGGGTGAAAAGTAACCTCCTTGGGAATGAAAAAATTTTTTTTAAAAATGTTTTTTTATTTTATTCAATATAGTCCCCTTTTAGCTCGATACACTTATTCCAGCGATTTTCCAACTTCTTGATCCCGTCCGAAAAGTAATTTTCCGGAAGGTCTGCAAAATACTCCTCCGTGGCGTCGATGATTTTCTCGCGTGAGCTGAATTTTTTATTGATGAGCCATCTTTTGAGGTTTGGGAAGAGATAATAGTCCGAGGGAGCCAAATCGGGCGAATACGGTGGATGCGACAGCAATTGGAGCCGTAAGTCATTGATTTTAGCCGTGGTTGCGATGCTCTTGTGCGCCGGCGCATTGTCTTGCAAAAACAAAATTTTTTTTCGCTTCATGTGAGGCCGTTTTGCAGCGATTTCGGCCTTCAATCGCTCCAATAATGCACAGTAATACTCGCTGTTGATGGTTTTTCCTTTTTCGAGGTAGTCCACGAAGAGTATGCCATGACAATCCCAGAAAACCGACGCCATAACCTTTCCGACCCATTGAGCCTCCCTCGGCCGCTTCGGAGCACTCGTGCCGGCTTCAGTCCATTGCCGGGCACTCATTCTGTTCTCTGGTGTGTAATAGTGGATCCAGGTTTCATCAACAGTTACCAATCGACGCCAAAAGTCCGCCCGATTCCGCATCAGCAAGTCCAAACACTCTTTCGAAGTGCTCTCGCGTTCGTTTTTTTGGTCAGGAGTGAGCATGCGCGGCACCCAACGGCAGGATAACTTTTTCATATGCAGAATATTGCCCAAAATATGGCGTGTGCGCTCAGTACTAATCTTTGTGGTATCTGCTAGCTCGCGCACCTTCACTTTCCGGTCAGCCAACACCATTTCATGTATTTTTTTGACATTGTCCTCTGTAACCGCATCGGAGGGCCTGCCGCTGCGGACTTGATCGGTAGTGGAGTTGCGGCCACCACGAAACTCTCGAAACCAATATTTGACGGTGTAATCTGACGGAGCATTAGCCCCATAATATTTATCCAACTTTTCTTTTGTTTCCTTCGCCGTTTTGCCTCTCAAAAAATAATGTTTTATGAGAGAACGAAAATCGTTTTTGTCCATACTCAACATGATGCCAAACACGTCAACAACAATCAGCTGTCAAAACAAAACTAAATACAGTATCGCACTGAAATTTGGCATGTCTGCCTAAATATGAACGGACTTCAAGGCACCATAACCTTTTTTGCAGTAGCAGCGCATTCTGGCGGTCAAGGAGGTTACTTTTCACCCCACCTAGTACTTTTAGTCTATAAGTACAAAACTATAAGATCAAGAGACACGGTAGTGTCTCGCGCCAAGTATATATAGATATATATGCGCAGCGCAAGACACGGAGTGGCTCTATTACGCGACGACTCGCTATCCAGAACCCTGAGATTTCCGAATCTCAATAACGGCTGATCCAATTAGATTTTCAATGGTCTTAATGGATAGCTTGGGTTTGATTTACATAAGAAAAGTGTCTTCGTTTTGTTCCTACGGGCCTTATGAGCTGAGATATTTCGATGTAAAGTTGCAATTTGCTGAATTTTATGTTCTTAAAATTCAGCATCGTCATAGTCATCGTCCTACACTTCTAGGCAAGAGGGGAGTATGAAAGGGTGAGGAAATGTCTCTCAGGCACGTTGTTCATTGGATGCGGGCATCGGCCAATCGCGTAACAAATTGTTGTCACGTGACAGCTAGGCAGAGATATTATAACCTACCAAGTGCTAAGTGTCAAATAAGGAAAGTTGTAAAAATTTGAAATGTCACGAGTTTTTACACTAATAGGAGACTGAATTATTGTCTCACTTAACAAGGTAAGTCGCCAAAATTTTTTAATAGATTTTTTATGTAGAGTCGCAGACTTGGAAGTTGTCCGGAGAAGGTTCGACGGAGAAGCATCTTCTTTCGCATAAGTTTCTGGAAATTTGTACCATGCATGTACAAAATATATATTATAACAAATTGCATTGCATTTAAATCGCCAGATATTATTTTTATACCGGCAAACAATTTTTAATTTAGAGTTTTAATGTAATAGATTTCTTATGTAGAGTCGCAAACTTGGAAGTTGTCCGGAGAAGGTTCGACAGAGAAGCATCTTCTTTCGCACAAGTTTCTAGAAATTTATACCATGCATGTACAAAATAATATATTGTTTTTATACCAGCAAACTATTTTTACATTAGAGTTTTTATGTAAAGCTTATAGAAATGAAGGGGACGCACGGGCTTGGATAGAAATGAAGGGGACGCACAGGCTTGGATTAGAAATGAAGGGGACGCACAAGCTTGGATAGAAATAAAGGGGATGCACAGGCTTGGAAGTTGTCCGGAGAAGGTCTGGGTTAGATCTCTGTCCCTGATATAGACAGAGAAGCATTTTGTTTCGCACAAGTTTCTGGAAATTCGTCAAATAAGGTAAATCGACAAAATTTGTCAAATTAGCATAGCATTAAGAATTAAGAAAATTATGGTGGACTGCTTGCAAGTTAGAGCAGGTCACATTACTGTACTTTTCAATCCTTTGTGAAAGATATTCGTAATACTTTATTAATTATTAAAATCTACGGTAGTTCCCACGCTATTCATTAATTTTATTAGTTTCCCATTAACAATATTTCAATTCACCAATAAACATCTAAACCAACACCAATAAAAATATTGAATCTCTTAGTTCATTTTCGCTAAATTACCATTAGCATTTTTTAAATTTCCTGCAATAAGACTTTCTAGCATATGCTCTCACCCCCTTCGGACACATTATGTAGTCACTACACTTACTATAGCAAAAGGCCACTCTATTTCTATATAATTTCTATATAAGTAAGTTCTACGTTAAGTTGTATATAACTAAAATGTGGCTTTTATATGTTTACAGATAATCGAAGCAGAAGATGATGCAGTGTAATCTACCTCAGACTATGTATGCACAAATTTGCAGGTAGGGTTTTGCATACACAACTATTCATTCAATGATTCTGACATATGAGCACGTGTGATAATTTATAAATAATTAGTAAATGTGTCCTATTTCAGTTAACGATGCAGACGAAGATAATTATTTCAACAGCCGAAAGAGAAAGTAACCCTGCTGCACGAGCAAATGAAATAAGCATATTTTCATGTGGATCTATGTATAAAATAAATAAAAAAGTTATTTTATAAAATAGTTTATTAAAAAAAATAATTAATAAAATGTTATTTTTTAAATGCCACGGCCTCGGCCTCGGCCACGGCCACGGCCACGGCCACGGTATCGTTCCGTGACCATGGCCCGGAGGAGGGCGGCTTGGTCCCTCACGGCCTGTAAAACTGCCCAGTCGGAAGACTGGGCCCTCACCCTCCTCCCGCTCCGCTCGTGACGGGCTACGCGCGGTCCTGTAATTGGTAAAACAATAAATTTATTAGTAAAATGTTTTCTATTTTTTAAATTTAGATCTATTTTCAAGCATCCTAAAAGCATATAACTTCTTAAAATGTGTATGTATTTACCATCAGCCGTGGCCGGGCACGCTGGTGGTGGTGGTGGTGGTGGTGGTGGTGGTGGTGGTGGTGGTGGCGGTGGCGGTGGCGGTGGCGACGCCGCCATATCAAAGTCCGCGAGCTCTTTGTCAATGTCTAAATTAATAAATTTTATCATCAAATATGTAGCAAAATAAATTTGAATAAATGTATATAATAAATTTGTATTATTTACCATTTAATAGGGAGTCGTGGTCCACATCTTTCCACAAAAATTGATAAACAATCAATTAGCAAAAAAGATCAAGAGTTCATAAAAGCAGCGTATGATAGAAGAAAGTCATACATGTAGCGCAAGGGTATGTATTGTTCAATTGCAAATTGGAAATTAGGAAATATAAAAATTTGAAAACTGAAATAGTGTATGATATGAAATTATAAAAATTACATTATATTACATTACAAAATATGTTTCTTCTCATTACTTCACGAGCCTTTCAATTATTCAATCATACAAAATACTGTAACGTATTATAACTTTATTTTATGATAACTAGTTGTAAAATAAGAAGATATTGGACACGTTTAAGCATATATATATTCTAACTTATAACGCCAACGATTAGAAATATATCAAACATATCTGAGTTGAACGTAAACGAACATGTAAAGTACAACATTTTGAAAGTCCTTGGTAGGTACTTTGCCTACGTTAAGTGTCAGTGGGCGTAGACCGTAACTGCATAGCAAGTAATACAACAAGAACATATTGGATATATAGAAGCTTCTTTTAACTCAGATATGTTTGATATTTCTAATCGTTGGCGTTATAAGTTATGGAATATGCTTCAACGTGTGCAATATCTTCTTGTTTTACTACTAGTTACAACTGCGAATCATTCACAAAATAATGTTATAATACGTTATAATTTGTATTGAATAATAATGGAAAGGCTTGTGAAGTAATGAGAAGAAATATATTTTGTAATGTAATGTAATGTAATGTAATTTTTATTTTTTTAATCCGAATTTCCAATTTCCAATTTGCAATTGAACATTACGTATTCTTGCGCTAGATGTATGACTTTCTTCTTTCATACGCCGCTTGTAATCAGAATTTAAGTGACGTAAAAATGTCACAAAACATGAATAAGTTATTACTTACATTTTCAGCCATTGTAACGTACGAGTCTATGTACTACTAGCGATCGACAATCGAGAATGCGCTTTCTCACCACGTGCAGTGATGAGGCGAGCTCCTCCGCTGCTCTTTTGTGTTTTAAGGAGCCCGCTTTTGGCATAGATACGGACACATTCTGCCGCGGGCTCTTTGAATTGTTGATTTTTAAGTCGGGAAACTAACAAGGGGACACCACGGATGTGGAAATCGCTTTTGAAACGACAGTATATGGGGGTCGTAGTACTCATGTAGTATGAATACCATTTCGGTTTTTTGTCGCATGGGCCTTCGTTTTCGAGATATTGTAATTTAAAGTTTTTAACGAACGCAGTAATACAGATATATACCATTAATAGTAACCTACAGCCAAGAAGGTTCCGTGGACACAACGGTAGCGTGTCAGATTGTCTAATAATGTGTATGTAGGTTTTTCAATTCAAAATGTTTTCCTACAAAATACAGATAGCACCTAATAATAAGACTGTACTCGAACTGCAACTAAAAGACTGTAAAGCGTATAAGCTCTCCTTTGAAAGCCTAAATTAGGGCTAAAAGGAGAAAGCAAATAAATATGTAAGAAGTAGGTTTGAACCACATATAGGTAGTAACTACTAAAGACTGGAAACAGAAAACACAATATACAGCGTGTCCCAGAATTGATGTACATCCCGGAACATGCAATATCCTGATGGAAAAAGACATCGAAAAGTTCTTAATCGTTTTGGGATCCGGGGTTTCGTTTTCGAGATATTAAGAAAAAACCCCGACCAATCAGAGCGCGAGCCTTCCGCTGGAGCTCCCGCGCTAGCGTGGCCGCGCGCCGGGCCGCGCCGCGACTACGAACAAGCAGGCGCGGCATGCATCGAAGGAAATTGCGTAGAATGGCAAATGAAAAGGACTTAACAAAAAAATCTAACCTTTTGCCATGGTTTGTTTGCCATTTAAAGTGAATAATGAGTAAAGGATAAATGGATGAAAATCATGTGTAACGTAAAAGGACGAATACACAGTTGTTTTTTTAGAAGATTGGAAAATAATAATTATTTGGAGTGAGAGGATAAAGAACATGTAAATTTCCTTTTTTAATAACGTACAAACGAAAAGGTAATGCAACAGGGAACGAGTGAAAAGTGATCGTAGTTCGTCATTGTGATAAAAATCCGTAGTTCAATAACGGCCAACACTGTTGTTGATAATGAATAAGTGCGTTTAAAAACTGCGAAGAAAAATTTACATACGGAAATTTGGAGAGTTATCACCGGAAATAAGCCATAGCCTGCGTTAAATTTAAAAAATATTAGTCGCCAATAATGTAATTAAAACTCACCCTTTCGGAAATTCACCTGCAGCTTGAAAACCTGTGTCACTAGGTCACCGAACAGATCCTGGTCGTCGACAGACGCACCGAGTGCACAGCTGTTCTAAGGTACACGACACCATGCAAAGTTAAGGGTCGCAACGTCAAGTGCGTCCGGATTAATGCACCGAATTCACTGCACTGCACGCCTACTAACACTGATCACTTAATTTATTTTTCATACAACGCGTTGTTCTTACGTTATAAAAATTGGTGGAAATGAATTTTTACTTGGCGTTTGGAGCCGTGAGTATTCCCGCGCAAATTGTCACGCTGCAGCACTTGCGTCCCCGTTGTTCGGGGGGTACACCGAGAACATCGCGTAATACTCTTGAGCAGAGAACATTTCTGCGACGTGATTGCTTACTGACTGACAAGATTTTTTCCAAGCGACTTCTTCTACCCCCAAATAGATTCTCTCGTTCCATTATGAGTTGACCCCCACCAGGCCAAGAGGCTTCAGGTAAAAAGAAACACACGTGTTTCGCAGAAGTGCAACGAACGGGCTATCGCGCTCTTTTACAAAAGTCCGCGTTCCGTCCTTTTACTGCCAATGTACCCATTGCTTCGAGGTAGGCAGCAGACACCACGTGTTTCGGTTCGAAAGGGTCCGAAGAGAAGAGAAACAGAAAGTCTTCGAGTTGCTATAAAGAAGAAAATCCTGTTTCCTGTTTCCCTTTTCCGATACCCTGAGTTCACGTCTGCTACGAGGCGGAACCAATTAAGCCATAAATTACCTGTCACGTCCCGGGTGAGGTCTTTGGGGAACAATGACATGAAGGAGGGAAAACTCAGGCGCGAATCTTAAATCCTTCACTCTGAGGGTTTTGCGGGAACTCAGGCGCGAATCTTAAATCCTTCACACTGAGGGTTTGGAAGGAACTCAGGCGCGAATCTTGAATCCAGCACGCTGAGGGTTTTGAGGGAAGGCCAGGCGCGAATATTGAATCCGTCACGCTGATGGTTTTGAGGGACTCAGGCGCGAATCTTGAATCCGTCACACTGAGGGTTTTGAGGGACTCAGGCGCGAATCTTGAATCCGTCACACTGAGGGTTTGGAAGGAACTCAGGCGCGAATCTTGAATCCAGCACGCTGAGGGTTTTGAGGGACTCAGGCGCGAATATTAAATCCGTCACGCTAAGTATTTCTGGAGGCGATCAGGCGCGAATCTTAAATCCGTCACTCTAATCGACCTGGGAAGGTAAATGTACACTTAAAGAGCACCCGTTATAGTACTCCATATTTTTTTTGGTCTCGGTAATAGGATTTTACCGTTGCAGTTGTATAAGAGACCACGTTTAGTATTTTCGTGGATTTCACGGCTCATGCAATAATATGTTTGTAAACACTAGAACCGTTTCGCGTTCACGAGCGCGAATCAGCTGTTGCGGCAGCTTGGTTTTGTTCGGACTTGTTATAACCAAGGATGCACACAATAATTCGAAACGTGATTGAAAACAAATAGGTTTATTAACTTGGCGGAAGCGTTATAGCGTTTAGTAATAATAATGCGTGGGACTTTTAGCATTAGCACATGATATTTATATAAATGGTAATTAATCGAAATATGAGAATATGAACATGAAACACATGAAATTAAGTAGAATGATTTAAGTAATAAGCGTTGTTAATACAAAATAATAAATGGTAAGCAATAGGCGTTGATATAGAAAGCAATATGAATGATAATACAAATAATATAAATGAAAGCAGTAAGCTTTAGAGCACGATAAGATAATTAATATGAAATACAAAAGCTTAAGAATAATAGGGCAAAGTATATATACACTAAGCGTTGATAATACTAAATAATATGAAAAGCAATAATAATACAAAAGATATGAAAAGCAATAACAATACAAGGATACGATGAACGTGATATGCAATGTTATGTTAATTGTAATATCTTACGGTAATAGGTGAGTGGTGATTGTTGCTCACTGATTTGAATATCGCGACACAATGAATAATCACTAAAGACTAATGACCAATGGATAATGAATACTGACTGTTGAATAATGACTACTGACTGACCGGCCTCTCAGGACCTCGTATTTATCTAGAGACGCGGTAGCGTCTCGACGCCAAGTACATGAAAAACACCCTGTATATGTCGATGTCGCTACCGTGTATCTTTACTCGTCGCGGAGACACTCTAACCTAATTCTGACATTTATACATGAATATCTCATCACGCCTGCAATGTTTTGTAAATTTAAAGACATTTTTCTTATGTAAACCGCATATCGGCTTTCGAACAAGACCAATTTCAATAAAATCGGTCCACACATGACAGAGATATCATAATATCGTTCATGGATCAGTCGAATTTATTAATTTTCGTCTCCTGATTCTCCTTCTCCAAGAAATTTTTCGTCAACATAATACGTATATACTAGAGCTCTGCAATGGGCGGGTTTGGCCCGCCCGGTCCACGACTGTATCTCGGTGTACCCGACCCACCCGCACTCGAATCGTTACTAGCCCGAAGAACCCGCGGCTGTCCAGCCCGTCCATGCCCTCCCGAAACGCCCGATCCGTCCCTGCCCGCTCTTTACCGAGACATTTCTTGCGCTTCACTCGATTTTCACTCTGACTTATTGTTCCCCTTGAATGGAGAGTCAAACCTTGACAACTTATTTATTATTATTGTGTATTATACTTATCAACTGTATTCTAAATTTATCATACCTATTTTATTAAAATAGGTTTAGTTTATGAATTCTTTACCTTTAGGAATCGAAAATACAAATAGTCTTCATCCGTTTCCTCTTAAGGGGAGGTTCAGATTTACGCGGCCGAAAAATGGGCCTTCAAAATTTATGTCATCTCATAAACTCATAAACGTATTCTCCTGAAAGTCATAAAGTGAAAGTCACGTGTTGCCTAAATAGAAAGAAGTTTTACCGCGCATATGGTAGAAATTGAGGAACTGCAAGGCATTAATCAAAACATAAAAAAGATACAGATATTGTAGAGGATCGGCTACAGAGTTATGAATTCCAGTTACGCGCCAAGGAGACCCCGATGAATAGAGGAAAGGCACAAATACGGACACAGACAGGTCAGATACGTCGCACGGCTGGCAACAGTTTCGGGCTTGACGGGCGGGTAGAAATGAACCGCTAACCCGTCTTGCCCGACACGGGCCGGGCGAGTCGGGTGAGTCGAAAAATTATCGGGTAACGGGCGGGTTGACCCGCGGTATACCCGCCCGCTGCAGAGCTCTAGTATATACGCGTTACACACACACCTTCAGCCAACACATGTTCGTTCTTCTTTCGTCGATTCTCGGGAATATTCGGCAGGGATCGTCGTCCGTCATTGTACATACATATACTTATATATACTATTTTGAATTTTATAACCTACCAAGTGCTAAGTGTCAGAAAAAGTAAATTGTCCGAATTTGGAATGTCACGAGTTTTTACACTACATAGGAGACTGAATTAATGTCTCAATTAATAAGGTAAGTCGCCAAAATTTTTTTAATAGATTTCTTATGTAGAGTCGCAGACTTGGAAGTTGTCCGGAAATGGTTCGACTGAGAAGCATCTCCTTTCACACAAGTTTCTGGAAATTTGTACCATGCATGTACAAAATAAAATACATTGTAGTAAAAAATTGCACTGCATTTAAATTGCCAGATATTTGTATTTGCATATCAGCAATTTAGAGTTTTTATGTATATTATAGAAATGAAGGAGACGCACAGGATTCTGATAAAAATGAAGAGGACGCACAGGCTTGGATAGTAGAATTGGAGGAGACGCATAGGCTTGAATGGATAGAAATGAAGGGAATGCACAGGCGTAAAGGTTGTCCGGAGAAGAATAGATAGATAGACAGAGCATCTTGCTTCGCACAAGTTTCGGGAAAGTAAAATAAGGTAAATCGACAAAATTATAAACATACTAAACTAATTTTATTCCAAAACCAATAAATTGTGTTTTGAAAATATTGGATCTCTTCGTTCATCTTCGCTGAATTATTACCATAGCATTTAAATTTCCGGCAACAAGACATTCTGTCACACGCTTTCATTTCCTTCGGACATCATACGCTCTCATTTCCTTCCGACATCATACGCTCTCATTTCCTTCGGACACATTTGTAATCTACACTTATTATAGCAAAATGCCAATCTATTTCTATATAGTTGCTACACTATTCATTAATTTTACTAGTTTTCCATTATCCTTATACCCTTATACTCTTATATACCCTTATAACCTATCCACAGTAGTTGCCACGCTATTTATTAATTCATTAATTTTTTAGATTCCCATTATTATTACCATTAGAATTTAAATTTCCTGCAACAAGACTTTCTGCCATACGCTCTCACCTCCTTCGGACACATTTTGTAGTCTCTACACTTACTATTACAAAATACCACTCTATTTGTGTACATAATAAGTTCTACGTTAAGTTGTAATAATAACTAAAATAACTAAAATGTGGATTTTATATATATATATATATATATATATATTATATTATATATTTACAGATAATCGAAGCAGAAGATGATGCAGTATGATCTACGGCAGAGAAAAAAATGATGGAAACATAGCTTCTCGACGTCAAGTACATGCGAAAATTTATTTTATAAATAATAATAAATAATTAGTAAAGGTGCCCTATTTTTCTGTTAATAATGCAGACGAAGAGAATCATTTCAATAGCTGAAAGAGAAAGGAACTCTGCTGCACGAGCAAATTAAATAACCCCATTTTTATGTTTGAAATAATAAAACTTTATTTTTTATTTTATTTTTTCTGTACTCCAGTGCCTCCACCTGCCCCCCTCCCCCCTCCCTCCTCTCCTCCCCCGCCCTCTCCTCCCCCAATGATAATCGGCAGCACTTAGTTTATATAAAAAGTTCATAAAATCTTCCTGCCGTCTGGATCGTCCAGCCCTAGTGCCTCTATCTGAAATGATAAATTTTAAATGAACTAAATAAAAAAGAAAATAAATAAATCACAGACATCATTGATTTCTTTTTTTAGAAAAACACTTACACCTAGGCCAACGGCGTTGCTCCGCTGGTGGCTGATCCCCCCTCTGAATCATTGCTGGTGGGGGTTGAGCCGCCCTTGGGTTCGGTGCCGGTGCCGGTGCCGGTGGGGGTTGAGCCGTCCTCTGGGTCGGCGCGCATTCTTGCCCCCCCATGAAAACGTCCTCGTCGTCATTTGATTCTGGAAAAATAAATTTGATTAATATTATTTAATTTAATTTTTCTGTAAGTTAATCGTTAATCGTTAAGGGGATAGACACGGGGAATGCAGCGCGCTGTATACCGACATAATCTGGCCCAAAACATAGGTTTAGTAGGATACGCTTGATTTCCTTATATGAGCGAATTTTGGGCTGGGCGAGGTCTCATTCGAAAGAGGAAGGTTCAATGTAGCGCGCTGTAGACATGGTTCGACGAGATTTTGTTTGTATGTAATGATATGAGTGATCAAAGTAGAGAAAAAATGGACAAAATACACTCGCAGATTCCAAGTATTTGTAGGTCACTATAAGAGTTTTGTGACTCAAACAATGTCTACAGCGCGCTGCATTGAACCTTCCTCTTTCGAATAAGACCTCACCCAGCCCAAAATTCGCTCATATAAGGAAATCAAGCGTATCCTACTAAACCCATATTTTGGGCCAGATTGTCGGTATTACAGCGCGGTGCATCGCCCGTGTCACGTGACATGTTTACCTCCTTAAGTATTTTTAGGTCACTAAAAGAGTTTTGTGACTAAAACGGTGCAGCTAGTGCTCCGCGTTGAATCTTTTTCTTTCGAATGAAACCTCGTCCAGCTCTAAATCTGCTCATATAAGGACGAAAAACGAAAAATCCCAAATCCATGTTTTAGGTTACATTGTCGGTATTACAGAGCGGAGCATCGCCCATGTCACGTGGCTTGTCTACCCCCTTAATAATATAAAACTTACCAAACAGAAGGGCGTTTTCCTCGGCAAGTTCTTGCGAGGGGTCCTCCTTTGAGACGTACTTTGTTTTCTGCAAAAATGAATAAACCATTAATTAGCCATAAAGCTAAATGACATAGGCAAAGTGCATACCAAAGACTGTCAAAATCTTACAGGTTACATGCACATTCGTTAGTTTTATTATTCGTGACATTAAATAAATTCCCACGAATCAAAGCGGCGAATTGAAAATCCACCGGGAAGTTAAGCTATGCTATACTATGCTGTGCCATGCTATGCTATGCTATGCTGTGCGATGCTATACTATTAAAATATTAGCTTCAATACATTCTTATGGAACCGTTTCCATCAAAAGCTAAGTTAAAACATAGCATCGCATAACATAGCTTAGCTGCTACGAGTATATTTATTTGTATTATTTGTATTACTTACATTTTCATTAGGCGTAGACATTTTGTGCGTCGTGGCGTTGTACGAAAAACAAAAGCAAGCTTTAGCTTGCCCAGATGCAAGGTAAACATTCGACGATCAAAGCGCTCGTTTTAGAAAATATCGATCGATACTGCTAATTATCGAAATCTTTCTTCAATACGTTTCGCGTTAAGCGAGGGTATAGAAAATTTGAATTTCGCCCGACGGCGCGCACGGGCACTTGGGTCTAGGCATGATGTAAAGACATTAGGTGTGCTCGTGCGCACCCTTTACAAATTAGCCAATAACGTGCCCTTCCCAAGATCGTTCATATTGGATAGTCAACCAATATGACAGTTGCATTAAAATCTGGTAACGTAACGTAGTCTTGTTCAAACTTCGCACCTTTACAGTTTACGCTACACGAAGTTAGGTAGTACATTATAAACTCCATAATGTAACTAGGCGGCCATATTTTAACATGACGTCCCCAGGACGTCCCCAGAACGTCCCCCAGGACGTTTTTCCGGACGTTGTGCTGTATGGGTACATCATGGGTCTAGGGTCGCGTGAAACACAAAACGAAGCGGACGACCGGAGCTCATTTTTTCGTATGCTCCATGGTTCATATCCATATATAGAAATATGCGTTGGGACGTCTTCCTATTACACCGTGGTCCATGGTGTGACCGCACGGACAATTGGCAAGCGTGTTAAGTTATAAGCAAATATATTCACTTATATTTTGATTGTGTTAGAAATATAAAAAATATTCATCAGCTAAGTTTTAGGTAAGACTGGATTACCCCAATTGAAATTTTCTAATAATTAATCAAGCTAATATATTTATAAATTATTATTTTCAGATCGTGGATATTTAATGATTTAAAATATTTTAATAAAATAATAATCATTTAATCGAGATTGAGTCCACAGATAAGTTTTAGGTAAGACTGGAATACACCATTTGAAATTGTCTAATAAATAATCAAGTTAATATATGCATAAATTATCATTTTCAGATCGTGGACATTAAATTCTTTAAAACCAGCGTGGGATCACCCATTCTATTCTATTATTCTATTACTTTTTCATACTTTCTAACCTCTCTTTGTTTCACATTCACTTTTCCTTTTTTATTCCTCTTTCCTTTAATAATTAATATTCTCTTAGTCTTGGCAGCTTATGCGCCAACCTCTCGGCTGCTTATGCGCCGAAACTCTCGGCTGCTTATGCGCCGAAACTCTCGGCTGCTTAGGCGCTGAATTAATGCGAGGCATTCCTAAATTCCATAATAATACACTAGTAATCACAAAGTGTAATTTCAACTGCTGAAGCGTGATATTCAAAATCAATAAAAATAATATTCTTGGTTATAAATCGTTGTTGAATTGTTGAATTACGTAACATACTTATTGGACATTTCTATCTTATATTATTATAAATAATCAATATAAATATAAAATTATAATTCATCATGTCTATAGTTAATAGACTCTTGCCACTCAATTTAAAAATTATGAAAATTATCAATAGAGGCGAATGGTTAACAGATGATCATATTGAATATTTTCACAAATTATTAGAAGCTAATTCTAATTATAAACCACGCGAGACCTGGAGAGTTCAATTGCCTGGTACAATACAACCAGTTCCTGAAAATCAGGATCATATACAGATTTTGCACCAAAGCGAAGATTTTAAAAGCAATGCAGGGGGACACTGGGTTTGTAGCTTCTATAAACATGATGACAGAAGAGTTTATATTTATGATTCTCTTAATTTCTCGAAATTGCATAATCATCATAAAATTATTTTTGAGAAGTTATACCCATTTTTGAACAAACATGACGGTACAATTGACGAAGAATTTATTGAATTTCCACGTGTACAAGCTCAACCTAACACACGGGATTGCGGAGTTTTTGCGATTGCATTTGCGGTCTCGTTATTATTCAAAATATTACCAGACAAAGTAACGTACAATCATGCATTGATGCGTCAACATTTGATCCAAATGTTTCAATCTAATCGTATAGAACATTTTCCATGCATTCAGGATCAACAATTAACACGTTGTATATATGAATATAAATCTGCAATTGGTAATACTATTAATAATAAAGATCCCTCTTGTGGAAATTATCATCCATTTAAAATTGGTCAAAGTAATATTACTAATGAAAAAGAAGAAATATCCCCAGTTGAAAATGCAACAGTAAGTAACAAAGAAGTCACTACACATACCAAAAATATAATTCAGACAGATCAACCATACGCATGTAAAAGGAACGAATACATGTCTAATTATTATAAACGGCAGAAAGAGGAAATTAATTTAAAAAGAAGAGCTGTTTATAAAGCAAAGAAAGGGGAATGTAACATGAAAAAGGGTAAAGATTGTAAAAAAGGGGAGGAAAGCATAAAATTTTATAATTATGAATATTATAACGCACACAAAGAAGGAATAATAAAAAAGAAAAAAGTGCATTATGATGCAAATAAAGAAGTGATATGCGAAAAGCGAAAAAATTATCATGAGTTGAATAGAGAACGTATAATAAAAAAGAAAAAAGTGCATTATGACGCAAATAAAGAAGTGAAATGCGGAAAGCGAAAAAATTATTATCAGCTAAATAAAGAAGGTATAATCAAAAAGGCAAAAGTGCATTATGACGTAAATAATGAAGTGATTTGCGAAAAGAAAAAAAAATATTATCACCTAAATAAAGAAGATATCTCCAAAAAGCGGAAGATACGTTATGTTGAAATACGTAAAAACGATGATTATAATAAAGTAGCAAAACGTCGTGCCGCTCTGCAAATAATAAAAAAGTATCGTTATATTGATGTAACAAATAACAATATAGCAACCAAAAATAACAAAGAAACTTATATTAGAAATCTTTCAAAAATTATTAGCATGCCGTCTGGAGAAGCAAGTAGGTTGGAAGCTGAGCGTATAATAAAATGGTGTTTTCATATTAGGCAAAAGTACATTTTTGAAATGAGGAAACTGTTGAAAGATTGTAAACAAAAAGTGGAAGTTTCCTTAACGCGCGCAGCAGAATGTTTAGAAGTTGAGGACAGGATTAATGCTTTGTGTGGAGAATCCAGACATACGTCTTCTTCAGAATCATATTATGCGGAAAGTTCGTACCATCCTTTCAGCGGTTCTGAATCAATTATACTGAATTCGGCAGGGAAAGCTATAAACGTTCTACCTGTATTGCAATCAAAGAAAACGACAAAAGCATGGCATTGTAGTTATCTTTGTAAAACGAAAGATGTTGAACTTCTGAATAATTTACAGGATTTCTTCAAACGATTGTTAGAATGTTCATTAAAAAAGGTACATAAGTTGAACAACCATATCAGTAGCTGTTCTAATAAAGTGCATGCTGAAAAAGTTGGTCATTCTCATGGTTGTTACATAAACCCTAAACTATGTAAGTCCAATTTTTTAGCCATTGAGATTTTGGCACCTCACTTTCCGGATTTACGACATTTGAAGAGAATGATATACAAAACAGCGAGCATTTATAAAGACCAATTACATAATTTAGACAAAGCCTTAAACGATAATGACCTTGAAACACTTGAACGAATAACACTTCAAGCTCGGAAAGAAGCTAAAGCGTTACAAAAAAATAATACTGACATAAGCCTGAACGAAGAAGAGATTATATCTCGATATTATTTAGCATTTAGAGCTTTCACAAAGCGGTCTATGGACACACCACGCATTCCGTGTGTTTCCTGCGAGAAACTCTGTTTTAAAAGAGAGGTTCTTAAGTTTGATATTTCTAAAAGAACATATAAGGGAAATGTAATGCAAACATTGTTAAATCATATTGGATACAAAGTTGGTGACATGCATTTTATTTGTCGATATTGTCACGATAAAATTCGCAACGATTCCATACCACCAAAATGTATTTTAAATCAGCTTGATGTACGTTCAATTCCAGAAATAGCAGTGTTGAACGATTACGAACGAATTCTCATTCAAAGAGCTAAACCGTTTCAAACGATTGTGAGAATGGATACAGTAATGCGTAAAAATATTCCACATAAACATATGTTTCCAAAAGTAAAGGGGAGAACATTTCACCTTCCTTTGCCGTTACAAGAAAATTTAAAAAAAATCTGTCCTCCGACTGAACCTTTAAATCAAAATCATGAATTATACATATTGGTGCGGGGCGTTCCAACAAAATCTAAAATAGTTTGGGAAAAGTTAGTTGACTTGAAGAAAGTATGGAATGCCTTAGTATGGTTGAAAGCCAATAACCCTCTATACTCAGAAATTGTTTTACCACAATCGCACGATTTATTGCTAAATGCCAAATTACCAGATACAGAATTTCAAGAAGAAGTTGTTACCAATGATAATAATAACGAATCTATCGAGGACGTTGACGGTGAAATACTTAATATCGATGAAAATATCAAACGTGCATTATTGACGCAAATGTCACAATCTGATGCATATTATGATCAGTTTACGATTTATCCAATGTATGACAAAAGGGTTAATGAATCTGCTACCGCACTCTATCAAATGCTTAAAGTTCATGACATTCCGTTGGGCCATCGTGCTGAACAATTAGATGTGAAATGTTTCCCAGATTTATATCCTTATGGAGTGAATGGACAGCATGAAGACAGATTGGTTCGTTTGACTGATCATGAATTCATTAAGTCCAAACTGATGTCCAAGCATTCGCAATTTCGATTGAACATGCAATATATTTTCCATTTATTACACGATACCAATATGCGACAATTGAACGCTGGAATTTATCACAAAATGAACGTCGTAAATCCACGTGATAAATACACAGCTGCTGGTTTTCTTGAGCAACTTTCTAAAGATCAGCTACAAACGAATTTGAACACTATATTTTCCAGATTACGTAATACAGCACAGTATTGGCGAAAACCGAGAAACGATTTGAACTGTATGATACACCATTATGGACCAGCTACATGGTTCCTCACGCTTAGTCCAAGTGAGTGGCTATGGACAGATTTAATAGAATATCTTCGTGAAGTAAACGGCCCATCGGTGGCTAAAATGTCCCCGAACGAACTCATTGCTTCTGATCCCGTTTCAACTGCTCGATTTATAGATAATGCATTCCAATGCTGGATTTCATTTGTTCGCCCGACAATCCGATTGGCAAGGTGACACATTACTTTTGGCGCAGAGAATATCAAAGCAGAGGATCACAACATTTTCATCTTTTAATTTGGATTGAAGATGCTCCTATAATCGATCAATCTTCGAAGGAAGATGTAGCACGATTCATTAGGAAATACGTCACTTGCAGATTGCCATCACCGCATGTGTCGCCAGAATTATATAGTCGTGTAATTGCACATCAAATGCATAAATGCAATAGCTATTGTCTACGCAACAAAAAAACTAAAAATTCCTTCCGTAAAGTATGTAGATTTTCATTTCCACGTCCAGTTACAGATACTTTGGTAATAAGGGATGTAGCTGTTTCTATAGGTGCTAGAAAACAATTGAAAGCAAAAGGTAGACTCTACGATCTTCCACGTTCAACACAGGAAGTCCGTATCAATGATTATAATGCTCCCGTTCTCACGGTTTGGAGAGGTAACATGGATATACAATATATTGGAGAAAAAACAGGGTTGGTAACATGTTACTGTACTAAGTACGTGTCAAAGCCGGAAAAAAGTTACGCTACGGACACTTTGGCAGCAATCAATTCTACTAAGTCATTAGCTAGTCTGCTATGCAACCTTGGAATGCGCATGCTAAATCATAGAGAATGTGGAGCGCCTGAATGCGCTGATACTCTTTTAGGATTATCATTGTATGGCACTGACTCCAGTACTACTATTAGATGGTTAGATGTAAATATACTGAGAAGTAGGAAATTGAAAACTCGCAAAGAGATTGAGGATCTGGAAGGTGAATCCACAGACATATTTTGTCCATCCCTCATAGATGATCACTATCCTAACAGACCCAAGGAATTAGAATCTATGCATCTGTACGATTTTGCTATGTGGTATGACGTTACTAAAATTAGACCGTCTGAAAAAACTGAATACTTTGAAATCCGTGCATCTTTGTTTTTGAAAAAAAGGCAAAGAGGGTATCTTATCAATCATTATAAGTACAATGTTCAAACCCAACCTGAGAATTATTATTTCTCATTATTATTATTATTCCAACCTTGGAGAAACACCGACGAATTGAAAAATGGATTTAACACATATGCGGAATCTTTTTTGTCGCTAGAATCACAATTGACAGATGCAGTTCAGTATCACGAACGAATAACGGATATTCAAGAAGCGCGTGATCATATAAAGGAAGAAATTGAAAAGAACGTGTTGAATACTGTAGAACAAGAAGAAAATGATCAAGGCGATCACCCCTTAGAGTGTGTCCCCATTGAAACTATTGGTGCCATGAAAGACTTTAAAGACACGGAAAAAAAATTGGACTGTGGTGATCTTCAAGAAATGATTTCGGAATTGAACCATGATCAGAAGCGGATATTTGATAAAGTTACTAAGTCCTTGACGTCTGACGATAACATTCTTAGACTTTATGTCAGTGGAGAAGGTGGCACTGGGAAAAGTTTTTTAATAAAAACTATTAGACAGTGGATCAAGCAGAGTATCGGAAAAGACACAGCAGTAACTGCTCCTACTGGAATCGCAGCTTTTAATATCGAAGGTCTTACCATACACCGATTATTTCAATTACCTGTAGAACATGGACATACAGCCCAGTATAGGCAACTTAGCGATGCAGCCCTTCAAATTGTCCGAGATCAATTAAAAAATGTTGCTTTAGTAATCATCGATGAAATATCGATGGTTTCTAACGTAACTTTCCTGTACATACATCTACGACTTACAGAAATATTTGATACTGCAGATTCAGATGATGCCTGGTTCGGAAAAATACCTATTCTGTTATTTGGTGACTTATTACAACTTCCTCCTGTTCACGAAGAACCTGCTTTTATACAATTATCTAATAAGAGTATGGAGAAAAATGTTGGAGGATTAGGTTCTTATAATTTATGGTCTGCCTTGTTTAGCTATGACGAATTGACAATAAACATGCGACAGCAGGGTGATAATATTTACAAAGAGATCTTGTCGAGAATTCGCACTGGAGTAGTGACCGCTTCGGATACAAAGCTTTTAGAAACGAGGAAATTAAATTTCAAAGCGACAAATTGTAATGACCGATTAAAGGAATTAAGTGATTACATGCTTAATGTAGGATCTAATACGGTGTGTTTACTTCCCACATGTGTTCAGTGTGATGTTTTGAACGCTGCAATGCTGAGTCGATTTCCATCCGAAGAAATACATTTGATTGCTCATGATACAACGAATTGTGCACCGTATTTGAAAAAAAAAGTGTCAAAGGTACTAAACAATAATGACGAGGATAGCTCCCGAACGGCGGGACTTGCAAGAGTCGTAATTGTTAAAACAGGAGTGCAAATCATGATTAGAAGAAATATTGATGTTACACTAGGTCTTGTCAACGGTACCATTGCTAAACTTGTTTCAGTTACACGAGGTGTTGATAATGACGTTGAAAAATTAAAAATTATATTACCCACGGGGCAAGAACATGTGATAGAACGGGTAAGTGTTAAATTTGAAGTAATGGATAGAGCGTTCGTTATTAGAAAACAATTTCCGATTTGCCTCAGCTATGGTATTACTATTCACAAAAGCCAAGGACTAAGCTTGGAGAATGCTGTCATAGAAGCAGGTAATTCAATATTTACTTGCGGACAAATTTACGTTGCTCTTTCTCGGGTGACTACATTACAAGGACTGCATCTTATCAATTATGATCCATCTTCCGTAAAGGCACAAGAATCGGCTATAATAGAGTATAATAGATTGCGAAAAAAATATAGACCTGATCTTATGACTATTTCAATTTCTAAAAACCGCGTTCTCAAAGTTCGTGATGCTGTTTGGGCAGTACCTAATTATAATGTATCCGAATGTCAGAATACTGATGATCACATCGTGGATACCATGCAATACTACGTAAGAGGTCTCCCGAATTCTGATGGTGCGTCTTGTTATGCGAATGCCACAATCCAATGTATGTTATATTGTCCAACCATAAGAGAAAACTTATTTTCGATTGAAAAAGATGATCATATTATAAAAGTCTTTATGGACCAATATAAATCGAATCAAAATCCAAATATAATACCATTACAGCAATTTGCAGGAGAAAAATACGCTAACAATCAGCTACATGATGCAGCTGAGTTTATTACCTCTCTTTGTGATCAGGAGATTCTTATTAAGAATGCAGTACAACACGAAATTACAACGGTATTAAGATGTTTAGGTTGTAATTACACAAGTACTACTATCAGTACAAATTGTGTGGTACATCTTGCACTACCCAAGATGTTAAAAAATAAACCATTCGAATTTCAAGATATAATAAAATACAATTTTACAGGATGGAAAAATTTGAAAGATACCTGCAATAATTGTGATAATTCAAACACAATGAAGAAAATCGATATAACTGCTTCCAAACAAATTCTTATTGCAAAATTACATTTGTTCGATCACGATAGTAGTGAAACAACAACGAAAGTGGAAAATTTCTACGTCAAAGCAATGCCTACTACTAAAATACAATTGGTAGATCACTGTTATAAACTTAAGGCAGCGATTTTCCACCATGGTAAAAGTAATGCCGATGGTCATTACACGAGTATGGTAAGGGGTAAGGGCACAACGTGGGTATCCGTTGATGATTTACGAGTAGAAAAACAAGCTTGGCCACGAAATGCTAAAAATGCATACATATTTTTCTTCGAAAGGTGTTAATTGCGTTTGTTAATACACTTCAATGTTAAATACGTCCAGCGCCAAAGGTTGCTTTCAGCGACATAAGCTGCTTCGTGCACCATGTATTGTACACAAAGTACTATACATATAATATTAATACATATAGATTGGCAATCCGGTGCACATCGTTTCTGTTCGTAGTTGTTAAACTTACGTAGAATATAGATAGAATTTATCCTTAATTCTGTCGCGTGATAATTTGTAATTTATAATATTAAAAATTATATAAAGTCAGTCCCTATGCAAATTGTCTTTGTAAAAAGAAGTGAGATCCCCATAAAAAAACTTCAAAAAAGTAAAAAATACGCCAAGTACATGAAAAATCAAATTAATCACAAAAATAGAAGACAATAATAATCCCCATAAAAAACTTCAAAAAAGTAAAAAAATACGCCAAGTACATGAAAAATCAAATAAATCACAAAAAATCGAAGATAATAATAATCACAAAAAAATAGAAAAAGTATACAATACAAAAAAGATGTGAAATCAAAATGAGCTGCCAGTACATAAAGGTGCTTTCCAACTGCGCAAGATGACACAACTACATACACACAGCTAAAATGCTGTGGTCATACATTCCTTTACAATGTATTACATAATATTAAGCAGATATATTTTTATACAAATAAATATTTTAATACGAATAAATATTTTATTCAAAATACTTGGCGCTGCGCAACCGAAAAAATGTTAATTGCCTTAGTATTAATAATTTACAACTCCATTACAATATAAAAAACATATACATACACATATTAGAAACGCAGTCAGATTTATTCTACATATATTTAATTCTAATGCCATACGTAGCATATGCACACGCACGCGCGCGCGCACGCGCCACGCATGCACGTACAAGAAAGAAAGAAAAGGATTAATGCAATTTATACATATTTATTGAGTTTAGCAACACCAATTCGGGGCGTAGCGCCAAGTATTTTGAATAAAATATTTATTCGTATTAAAATATTTATTTGTATAAAAATATATCTGCTTAATATTATGTAATACATTGTAAAGGAATGTATGACCACAGCATTTTAGCTGTGTGTATGTAGTTGTGTCATCTTGCGCAGTTGGAAAGCACCTTTATGTACTGGCAGCTCATTTTGATTTCACATCTTTTTTGTATTGTATACTTTTTCTATTTTTTTGTGATTATTATTATCTTCGATTTTTTGTGATTTATTCTATTCGCTGTTGTTAACCATCTTGCATGTGACATTTTTCCGGGTTGTTTAGCCGCCAGTTGTGGAGATACGTTGCCATTTCCTATTGCTAGGCAAATTTCGTAGAAATACTTTTGATCGTCACTCAGATTGCTGACATTTATTGGAGGAAACTCAACATTAGCTGTTATTTTTAGAAATGGCACAACAGGCATTTTCTCACATGTATTAAGTTGTCTTCCTATAGGACCGGAAAAACCCTTTGGATCATTGGTTTTTCCATCTACATTTTGTATTAAATGACGAAGAGGTAGTTCATTTGTATGGAACATGCATATAAACCACTGAACCGATTTTCCCAGAGACACTTCTAGCTGTTTTATAACACCATTCTTGTGACCTGTGTTAACTACAGTTCCGTCACAGCCCACAACATCAATTTTGTTTAAATTTCCACGCAAAGAATTTTGTCCATCGAAAAACATTCCCGGCATCGTTGATGTTGTATGTATATATTTTAATGTAGTATAGCGTGTAAATAGTGTATGTATATAGTTTAGCATTTGCGTGAATGTTACTGTATATAATACAATATATTATACTACGACATTGACTCTTTTAATTGTTCTTGCAGTTTGTTCTGTTCCTCGTTATACAGTCTGTCGTGTGGCATCTTTGATGATAATTCTGTGCAATAAGTACTATTCTTTGTAATGCGTTGTTATTTATGTACTTTTAAATTATGGGATCTTGTCCCGTTTATATTATTATTATTATAATAATAATAATTATAATAATTATAATACTTAACCCCGCCGGGTATTGTAGACCGAACGGGATTCCATGTCGACGCCGATTCCTCCTTCTTTTTTTTTTATCTCATAACACCGTGCCGCAGGAATGCGGCCAGGGCTCGAGCGAGAATTCCCTGCTATCCAATATTTGTTGTAATGAACGTTCGTCAGGGAAGAGAGCTCTGACGCCGAGAATGATTCTACACCCGGCGAGGATAGACGGGAAAGGAGGAGGGAGGAGCCGAAAGAATATCTTCGTGGAATTCCCGCGACATTGTCTCGAAAATGAAATCGTTCGGTTCGCTTAAGTAAAAAATATGGGGAGGGATGGTTGTCGGTGAGGCGAAGAGATCGAAAAGTTGAGGAAAGTAGATTTTCTGCTTTCGCCGTTTGCAAAGCGAAGATTTGAGCGCTGGGTTAACTGTCCGAGTTCTGGAACGACGATGTCCGTTGCGCCCGCGGTACTTAACCCTTGGGGCATTGTAGTCAAAGCGGAATTTCGTGCAGACACCAGTTTCTCCGTTTCCACCGTGCCAAGGCTGACGCTACGGAAACCAACGAGACTCCCTTTCCAATGGGGCCATCACACTCCGCCAGACTCGTTTTTGATGAATAATTCTCACGGAATCGACTGGTCCTAATTCCCAACCCCGTTTGCCTGTCGATATCAATGACCCTGAAATAGATCTCTCCACATTCGTCCTGATAATCGGACGCACAGGCTACCGATATATCTCGAAACATCTCTAAAACTTCCATTACGTTTCTCTCCTCTTTATTCCACAACCCAGGCAAAACGAAACATACCAGGGAACATAATGGCGGCGTAGAACGGTCATTAAAACATCGTCCCACGCGCAGATAAATGGTAATTGTTCACGAGTAGATATAATGGTTGTTGCAGTTTCTTGTTCGCCGCATTCTACAACACAACGAGAATGAGCGCGGCCTTTTTGCCAGTATCTCAAGAAATTTCGCCTTCTGATTTACACAGGGACAGCAAAGAATATCTTCAAACGGGACGAAAGAATGCAAACGAGAATACGATGTTGCAAGGATGATATAAATACAGGGAATGTGAGCTGACGGGGTATGAATTTTACGGGGTATTATCGATCCAGTGGCTTCTCGTACGATCCCAGAGAAAGACCGCGAAATTTCTCTGTTATTCCAGCGACTCATACAGTCGAAACGTTGCCGCGGAAGGCGATATAAATAATCCTCGGTGTGTCGCGACGGAATTCCCTCGTCACGGTTCCTAGCGAGCAAAATTTTTCCGATCCCCTCGACAATTCGATTTCGGAATTATTATAATAATAATAATAATAATTATTATAATAATAATAATATATTCTCATATATGTTTTCACTTTTGTCACTTTTGTTCTTGCATACGAAATAAACTTTATTAAAGTTTTCTATATATAATATAAGTGTTCACTTTATTATATCCCCGAGAGCAGAAACTGGATTGAATCTGGTTTCCCAGAAGGTGTAAAATATAAATCACAATATAATTCGACCATACATAGAGCTAACTAGTGCTCCATTACAAGAGATCAAGCGAATTTATCTCTTTGAAAAATTTAATCACATTCAGGATATTTGCAAACTTATTCAAGTTTAAGTTCAAATTCTATTTGATGTTGAGTCGACTTCTTTCCTGCGAGAACTTAGGGTTAAATAACTTGATATGGTTTTCATATCTACCCATACAGCTCACTCCGTTGTAGAAACGTTGCAGAAAGGTTGCAGTTAGGTTGCGGTGCAATGTTGCACAGGGGCGGACATAGGAAGATTTCTGCAACCTTTCAGCAATGTTGCGGTGCAATATTACACTGCAACGTTTCTGAGATTTTTACTGCAACGTTTCTGAGATTTTACAGCAACTTTTCTGCAACGTTTCTGAGATTTTTCAGCAACTTTTCTGCAACGTTTCTGAGATTTTACAGCAACTTTTCTGCAACGTTTCTGAGATTTTTCAGCAATTGTCCCGCAACGTTTCTGAGATTTTACAACAAAGGTCCCGCAGTAAGCAAGGCTCAAATACTGTTATAATATCGATTTTGTATATAGATTTAGTATAATATCGTAGTATACCCACTACACAGTGTATATTAGGTTACGCTTTGTTCATCCGTAACGTATCAGCCACATTCCTGCAACGAACCGCATTGAATACGGTCTTACATATTTTTACTCAACAATACGGAACTTTTTTATTATCTATAATGAATTAAATGGCAATAGTAGGCACAGTGGCAGTAATTTGCACATGGAACACTTTTTTACAAATATCTTTTGTTGCTGTATATAGTTAATGAATTTGGTTAAACCCTATAGTGTTAACTAAGTAATTGTATTAATTATTTATATCACATATGTCGACAAACAGAATACAATGTTACATTTCACAGGCAACCTCCGAGGGAATATATGTAAACACGGACAATATGTAATATAAGTAATATGTAATATAAGTAATACAATTAGTTAATTAGCACTATAAGGTATATGCAAACTGTTAAACTGTATACAGCAATAAATGATATTTGCAAAGAAGTCTGAGCTGTGAAATGTAAATCCACAAACACTAAACACTAAATAAAATAAATGATGTTAAACGATTGTATTAAGAATCCGCTAAAACTAAAAAAAAAACATTATTTTCTTGTACTACGCACGATATTTCATAACAGAATATGCATCAACTTAATACAACATCAAGCGTCGAAAGTAATTTGTTGTGAAATATCCGACTCCACGATTAGGGTGATGTAATTGAGTTTGTCAATACGAATCTTCGTTTTTGAATAATTTGAGTTCAAGGTGTTGCTCGGTAGGAGTATAAGTTCGAATATGTAAGCAATCTTCTCAATAAACAGTTGTAGCTACAGCGGTAAAGTGTTCGTCTACGGTCCTACAGGTTGCGGGTTGGAATCTCCCTGGGGTAAAATAATTTTCTATTTTTTTCTGTTGCACACATTCATGTCATCGGTCGCCCTCGCAGCACGTCCGATATATATAAATATAAAATACCGTAAATTTTATTTTTGACCCTACGGCCCGAAACGTTGCAGAAAAGTTGCAGAAAAGTTGCTGTAAAATCTCAGAAGAGTTGCAGAAATATTTCATGCAATGTTGCACACGGACGGACATAGGAACATTTCTGCAACATCTCAGAAATATTGCCTGCAATGTTTCAATCTTGCATCGTAACGTAACTGCAATATTTCTGCAGCCTTTCTGCAACGTAGTGTGTTGTATGGGTATACATCTCATATTATACATCTAACTTAATTTATATTCGGTACCTACAAAACGTTCCAGCTACACCAAGCTAGCACACTGCACCATACAGTCCACTACCTAAAATAAATATATTCGGGTGGCTTGAAACATTCGAGTTACCCGAAACATACGAGTTGCTTGAAAAAATCGAGCTAAACGAAACAGATTCGAGTGGCTTGAAATAATCGAGCTACCCGAAACACATTCGAGCGGCTTGAAATAATCGAGCTACCCGAAACACATTCGAGCGGCTCGAAAAAAAGGAGCTACCCAAAACACGTTTGAGCGGCTCGAAAATATCGAGCTACCCGAAACATTTGGGTTAAGGCAGGGTCCCACTAGTGCAACCGCGCGCCGCGCACGACGTTTTCGTCCACTTGAAAGGGTCTAATTTATGAGGCCGCGCGCACGAAATGGGCCGACGCTCTGCCAGGCGCGCACGCGAATGCTTCGCGCGCACGTCGGAGACAGTG
Organism: Andrena marginata; assembly: GCA_963932335.1. Classification (NCBI taxonomy): domain Eukaryota; kingdom Metazoa; phylum Arthropoda; class Insecta; order Hymenoptera; family Andrenidae; genus Andrena; species Andrena marginata. The sequence continues at coordinate 19,947,924 of OZ010663.1, forward strand.
GAAAAACTAGCCCCCTTTTCTATATCTTGCTTTCTTTATCTAAATAAAGCTAACGCTGGCGGTTGCGCCAGTAGTCGAAACAACGCCTTCACACTTCATACTACTTGAAATGTTTGAAGGGGTTTACTACGGCGCGGTCACCGATTGCTGGAAAGTGTGTTGCAAATAAAATGAAAATATTCAGTATTCTCGGCCAATTAAGCTTTTTAAGCTCCCAAACTTATAATGTCGAGTCTACCTTTTACGCTCCTCAAACAAGATTTGTTCACTTCATTCCCCGCGGCCTCACGATTTTATGACCTTTCATATAACGAAATAACGTAGTGGTATACATCGTTGAATTGCCCCAACAAACGTTAGCATGGTATGAATAATGAAATATAATGTTTCGTTTAAAACAACCAAGTTGCTCTTTAAATCTGCTCCATTCCTCCACCTGTAGAAGAACTATCTACACCACATAATGTTCCCCTCCATATGAAACAACTTTCGTAACAACAATTTTTTAATATCTTCACTTCCTTGCGAGATATTCCACCGCATCCAGTTAAAACGGATTCACTATACAATTACAATTCAGTGTCACATATCTGCATATATAGTGTATTACAATTATGATGTATCTAGAAACAAGTATACCTCTCGCAGCAGTATAATTGTTGCTATTTACAGTAATAATTATCATGTCATTGCTGGCTTTAATATATAAACTAAATAATAGACCATAAAAACACGTATGCAAATTATACATATGTAGGAGTAAAGAGTACATTTGCGTTGAAAAACACACATTTTTCCAGTCTTTCCGACGATGCGCGGCGTGCATTCGCGTGCGCGCGTGGCAGAGAAATCCCTGCATAGCGCGCACACGATCGCTTTCGACGCGCGGATCGTCGTAAAAGTCGACCCTTTCAAGTGCTCCAAACTCCTCCAAAATCCGAGAAACTCGTAAATCTGACTCTTGCGCGGGGCGCAGTTGCACCAGTGGGAACGTCTTTCTGCAACAAATCGGCCTTGCGCGTCGAAAAAAACGTGCGCGGCGCGCGGTTGCACTAGTGGGACCCTGCCTTAAGGCCTCAGATACTCGGGCGTTTCACACGCGGCGTGTTACAGATCGCACAATGTAACTCCTCTTCCTAGCGGCCGTTGGATTGGCCGTTAGATCGGCCGTTGGATCGGCTGTCGGTTGGCTGTGCAATGTACAAATATTAAATATTATTTAATATAAAAAACCTAAAAAATGTATAAATTCCAGTATTTTGGAACCTAAGTTGGCGCTGGAGAAAACTGCCCTTTTTTACTTTTGTGTTAAAATACAAGGGTATTGTGTTAAAATTTCAAAGTTTCACCTTCATAAAGGAACCTGAAGATATCATCGCACAGGACTGACGTTGGGTGGGGTTTATTTTGACATAAATAGGCAACTTTTACACACCCAGGGATACGCCATTTCGAAAAAAAAAATTTCGCTCCGCCCTATTATGTATGGATTTGATGATAAACGATGCTTGCCACGTATCGCAATAATGTATACACAAATATATGCTTTCTTGCAAATGCACGTATTCTATGATACCTTGTACAATCATTTCGTATTTAACATTCAAACATTATCACGCACATATTTCTGATTCGATTTCTCACGGTTCAGAACTGTCGCTCATTATTCTCGGTATCGGTCCCTCCACTGTTATAGTTCTATGTTTTGACTCTGTTATCGCACGATAGTCGGTGCCGGCTTTCGACTTACGTCTTCGGGTACATCATGCTGCCGTAAGTTTTTTTCTTTGCTTGCCCACCGTAAGAGGAATAGATGCATGTCGGGCCTCTCTCGCACGCCTTGCTCGAAAGTCGTTACCATGATGGGCGGCGGCCTGTCCTTGAGACGATAGAAGCGCATCGGCTCGCTTTGAATTTTCGCGATTTCGAGAATTACATCTTCCAATGGAATATTTTAATACCACCCACAGCGTGGGATGAGTCGTATGCAGTACACCGTGCATCACCTCACATGTGTGTGTTTGTGTGTGTGTGTGTGTGTTTGGGGCACGTGCGATTTTCCCCTCCACCTGTCCTTATGTGCTGCCAGCGGCAGTGGCCGTGATGGCAGCACCGGTTCCCGTCCGATCACCCGATCACTAGACTGACTCGAAGTGGCGAGACCTGTTTGGTGCTAGGCGCATATTTTATTATTATAATATTCTAATATTATCAATATTATTATCATTTTGACGGCGGCACATACCACGCAATTTAATAGAGCAAAGTCCGTAGAAATAAACAACCATCCTACTCTCACCTCAGAACAAAGCGTCTCCTCCGGGGACCCTAACCTGAAACCGGGCGGAAACGACTACAGCATAAATGATATCATCATCAAGCGAACAAAACGTCAAAGGACTGCTGAAACAATGGCGGACAACAAACAGATTAAAAGGACTAGACAAACAGAAACTGCAACACCAATAGTATGCAGCAACAGGTTCGAGTCATTATTAAACGATGATGAATCTGACATGGAGCGCCAATCAAGCGAGAGACAAATGAATAAATCAAAAGCGAAAAAACCAACCCCACTAGTAATCCATGGGAACACAGAAAGTCATGCACGATTTACACACACCCTGAAACATATTCTAGAAAGTAAATACTACATAAAATATCATAAAGACAAAACTGAGGTCTTCATAACAACTCAGGAGGACTACAAAAAGCTGAAAGAAGAATACCAAAATAAAAAAATAGAATTTCACACCTACACACTGCACAATGAAAGAAAGAAAACATTTGTCATCAGAGGATTGCATGCAAAAATGGAAGAAAAGGAAATAACGGACGACCTGGCAGCGCAAGGACTTCCTGTAACAAAAGTACACATGATGAAGGGCACTGAAACTCCCTTATATATGATTTCACTACCAGCCACAATGAAACGGACACTACTGAACCACAAAATATACTATATATGTCATATTAAAGTTACCTGGGAGGACTACAAAACTAAAAGAAGGGCTACACAGTGCCACAGATGTCAGGAATGGGGGCATGCCACCTCCAACTGCTATGCAGAACCAGCTTGCTTAAAATGTGCTGAAACACCTTACAAAAGATTGTCCAAAGCCTAGAGATCAGCCAGCAAGATGTGTCAACTATGTTGATTAGTCCAGGGCAGTTTTAGTTACTTTATTGGTGATTACTAAGGTCGGTATCATAGATATTGACCGGTGAGTTTCGTGAGGGGTATTCTCCCACCACGTCGTTTGTTTGCCTTGGTGCTCTTTTTCTTATCGTTTTCTGACTCGCTCTCGGCTTTGCAGAACAAGAGTGAACCAGAAGTGGTGGGGATAGTGCCAAGATTCTGGCGTGTAGGCCATACCGAGCTGTCAGCGTAGATATACACACATCAGAATAGGTATGCGTTAGCAACGAAAAAATTCAAGAGCTTTATTGGTCAGAACATTGATTCTTTCTCGATAGCTTCATCTCGTATTGGTCTACGTATAGATTCCTAACGCACACAACTATTACGGTAAGGATAAATAACAACCAAACGGCTAGGTTCAGGTGGAGCAGAGCAGCGTCCCCGTTACGCCACTATACCCTGCGAGGACCATGCAACTGCAACTGACAAATGCACGATCGTCAGATGGTGGTGGCTGATTTCTCCTCAATCGCTGTTCGCGAAAACGAATTCACCGGCTAATATATTTGATACCGACCTTAGTTATTAAATTTAACACAGGCTATGGCTTATTTCCGGCTATAATACTCTAAATTTCCGTACCTAAATTTTTCTTCGGGGTTTTTAAACAGACTTATTCATTATTAGCAATAGTGTTGACCGTTATTGAACTACGGATTGATATCACAATAACGAACTATGATCACGTTTTGTTCATTTTCTGTTACATTACTTTTTCGTTTATGCAATATTTGAAAACGAAATTTACGTAGTTCTTGTCCTCTCACTTCAAATAATTATTATTTTCGATTCTGCTTTAAAAAAAAATGTGTATTCGTTTTTTTACGTTTGACATGATTTTTCTCGATTTATCTTTTACTCGTTATTCACTTTAAATGGCAACTAAAAGATGCCGAAAGGTATCGATTGCCGTCGTTTTCGCAGAGATCTGATGAGAAATGCGGAACTGGAAGAGTTTGGTTCTTAATGGGTATTTAAACTCCTTCGAGGTCGAAAGCCATAAACATGCAGTGAGGCATCGCAGGGTGTTGTCTTCGCCACGAAATACCATGCGGCATTTCCTTAAGTCGAGTCGCTGGAGGATCACTCTTAAGAGTTTTTCCTTCCAAAAAAACACACCACTTTGGGAATTACATGAAAGATCAGAAGTCAACACCCTGTTTCAATGTGTTGGCCTCACCAATATGCGCGAGCTACTATCCGTTTCAAACAGATGGTGCAAACTGTAAGGCATTATTACTGTAAAATGGAGAAAGATCGGACACTATATCATAGGACTCTTATGTTCCATTGGACCTCCCCTACCACCCCCTAAAATATTGCTACGTATACCGTTTACACCCTGTAGAATAATATATTTATTAACAATAAGTGATATTAATGATACAATGGTAGAATACAACTCTGCTAGCTATAACTGTTTGCGTAATATTATGTCTCTGCACCATGGAGGCTCTGTGCAGACTGAACGGAAGAAACCGACGCCTCTACATCTTTCCCTGACTTAACTGCGTCCCTAGAAACAAGACAAAGGGTCGTGGAAAAACCCCAGGCGTCAAGAGGCCCAACGATCTCCAACTGCTATCCTGCTTCTATATACGTGTAAATATCATTCCAACAGCTACTTATATTATTTTGTAACAGTTGTAATCTAATTGTAATCACATATTATTAAAGAAAAATAAATACTTTTTGAAATAAATAGAATTAATTATTTAATAAACTGCAGAATCTGCTTGCTGGTTATGTGGGAGTAGGGATACACCTACAGCAATAATGGTACATTTATGTTGGTGCGTAGGTCCATGTGACATCACGCGAAGGGAAATGGTTGGTAATTGTGGCCTTCGGATGGCGCTGTTGGATGTGTCAGGCGGGCAGCAGGATCTGCCGCGGATCTGCCGTCGATCTGCCGGCAGGCTCTGACAAGCAGGGCATTATCAAAAGAAAAACAATGGGACCAATGGTTACCTCAAGCAATGTTTTCGTATAATACAAGCACTCATAAAGGCACGAAATTTACGCCTCACGAACTCGTCTACGGTAGAAAAGCACGCCCCCCCCCCCCCCTCAAGTATTTCACCAACAGACAATATTAAAACATATCCAGACTATGTTGACGAATTAGTAAACATAAACTACACCACATTCGACAAATGGCGCAAAATAATTTAGAAGAATCAAAAATTAAACAGAAGTATCTAGAGACGCGGTAGCGTCTTGACGCCAAGTACATGTTTCGACACCCCGTACATGTCGACTGTAGCTACCGCTAACATTTACTCGTCGCCCGGCTAATCCAACCTTACCTGAAACTTATTTCTTTAATATCTCATCATGCCTGCAATATTTTCTAAATTTAAAGGCATTTTTCTTATGTAAACCTCATATAAGCTTTCGAATAAGACCAAATTCAATAAAATCGGTCCACGCATGACAGAGATATCGTAATATCGTCTCATGGATCAGTCGGAAACGGTAAGACTTTTCTTCTGATTCTCCAAGCCAAATTTTCGTCAACATAATACGTATATACGCGTTACACGCACACCTTCAGCCAAGACACTAACACATGTTTCGTTCGTCAATCGCTATCTTCACTATGCAATCTACTCCACATTTTGACAGCTTTCAGTCAGGTTATAACCTGGCGAGTGTTAAATAAGGTAAGTTGTCAAAATTTGAGATACCACGTGTTTTTACAAATATGTATCGTTATACCATTGAATTGCAACCAAAATGCAGTCTCAAATATAACGTAAGTTGTCGAAATTTGAATTGTGACATGTTTGTATATCATCAAACTGTTTTTTATTTCCAATTAAACTGAGTATTTTATGTATATGTGTAAATAGTCGAAGCGTAAAATGATGCTGTGTCCTACGCATTCTGATGATGTGTCTTGTTATGCGAATGCCACAATCCAATGCATGTTATATTGTTCATCCATAAGAGAAAACTTATTTTCGACTGAAAAAGCTGATCATATTATAAAAGTCTTCATGGACCAATATAAATCGGATCAAAATCCAAACATAATATCATTACGGCAATTCGCAGAAGAAAAATACGCCAACAATCAGCTACATGATGCAGCTGTGTTTATTACCTCTCTTTGTGATCATGAGATTCTTATTAAGAATGCAGTACAACACGAAATTACAACGGTATTAAGATGTTTAGAGTGTAATTACACAAGTACTACTGTCAGTACAAATTGTGTGGTACATCTTGCACTGCCCAAGATGTAAAAAAAAATTATTTGAATTTCAAGATATAATACAACACAATTTCGCAGGATGGAAATATCTGAAAGATTCTTGCCCCAATTGTGATAATTCAAATTCAAACACAATGAAGAAAATCGATATAACTGCTTCCAAACAAATTCTTATTGCAAAATTACATTTGATCGATCACGATAGTAAAGAAACAACAACGAAAGTGGAAAATTTATACATCAAAGCAATACCTACTACTAAAATACAAATGGGTGATCACTGTTATAAACTTAGGGCAGCGATTTTCCACCCCGATAAAAGTATTGCCGATGGTCATTATACGAGTATGGTAAGGGGTAAGGGCACAACGTGGGTATCCGTTGATGATTTACGTGTAGAAAAACAAACTTGGCCACGAAATGCTAAAAATGCATACATATTTTTCTTTGAAAGGTGTTAATTGTGGTTGTTACTACAGTTCATTGTTAAATACGTTCAACACTAAAGGCTGTTTTCAGCACCATAAGCTGCGTCGCGCACCATGTACTCTACACAAAGAACTGTACATATATAATACTTTGTAAAAAGAAGTGAGATCCCTATAAAAAACTTCAAAAACTAAAAAAATTACGCAAAGTACATGAAATAAAAAAAACACAAATTATAGAAAATAATAATAATTGCAAAGTAAAAAAAGATGTGAAATTAAAATGAGCTGCAAGTACATAATGGTGCTTTCCCACAGCGTACAAAGGCGACACTATGTAATACAATAAAATACAAAAAAGATGCTCGCGGCCTGGAAGTCAAATACTTGGCGTGGCCAGACAAGGTATTCTGAGATCAGCAATACCCATACCTTCCCCCTCGCAGGCTTTCGGATAATTTGTCCATTTAAAACTCAGACAATATGAGTACATTTTCATTATATTGCGTTTTAAAATAATTGTAAGTTCATTCGTCGACACCGATACCTTTCCTCTCACAAGCTTTCACGTAATTTGTTAATTTAAAACTGACAATATGAATACACTTTCATTATTTTGCGTTTTTAAATAATTCTTATTCATCGTCACCTTGACCTTGCCTGGCCACGCCAAGTATTTGACATCCAGGCCGCGGACATCTTTTTTTGCCTTTTATTGTGTTACACAGTGTCGCCTTTGTACGCTGCGGGAAAGCACCTTTATGTACTTGCAGCTCATTTTGATTTCACATCTTTCTTTACTTTGTAATTATTATTATTTTCTATTATTTGTGTTATTTTTTATTTCATTTACTTGGCGTCATTTTTTTACTTTTTGAAGTTTTTTTACTACGACTGAAAAATTCAACCTCAAACATATGAAGTAGGAGATTGGGTATGATAACAAAACCCAAGGCGCGAAAAATTAGGACCGGAATACACCGGACCCTACCGAGCAGAGATAGGCAAATATAATATCTAGATAAACTCGAATAAAATATACTATACGTTTATTCGTTATTCGTAGCTTCAAATAACATGATTTATCTTAATTCGAAACATCATGGATAATAAATTTATTCGATGGTGAAAGATAATTTTTTTATTCGAAGTGAATTTAGTCGAAAGCGAAAGATAATTTCTTTATTGGAGGAACTTCTATTCGAACCGTCGAGTAAAGTTTGCATCTTTATCCGTAGTTTATTCGACTTTTATTCTAAGGCTTCGAATAACTTTCGACGACGTGTTTATCCCAACCGGCGCGATCTTGCCTCGAGCTGAGGACTTGGACTTTTCGGTGGCGGCTTCTGATCTTAGTTCCAGCCTCCGCTGGAGAGCCATATATTGTTGCTTGCGGTAGATTATACTTATATTAATAGGATGTATGTAAAATTTCCACATTTTCTATCGTATCGGCATGAACGTTCCAGTCAGAGATGGGCAGAACATTATTTTAAATAAAAAATTGATTTCGAATAAAAGACAGAAATTTTATTCGAGAGTCGTCGAATAGAATATAACTTTGGATTATTTTTAGTGAAAGCGCCTGAAATAACATTTTTATTCGACGGGATTTATTCGACGGGATTTATTCGACGGCTACGCATGATTTTTTCATTCGACGGGAATTCATTTTAAGGTTTAAATAATTTTCTTGGTTTCAGTCGTATATTGATTCGAAAGTTATTCGAATCAATTACCGGTAATTACCGACCGTCGATAAAAGTAGAACCGTACTACATTACCACGCAACCAGCTTATGTTACCGCGCACAAGCATTGTACATGCTTTTATATGTTAATATTAAACTAAGCAAATAGTAGAGGAACAAATATTGTAGGAAAGTTAAGAATAATTAATTATAACTACTGACCAAAGCATAAAACAAAATAATATATAATAAGCGAGCAAAATATGAAATAACGAATACCGACTCACTGCCCATGCGCCAGCCCGCCAATTTTCCAGTATACAGGGTCATCGTTTAATCCTGCAACCCGCGCGCGCGCGAACTTGTAAAATGGCAACACCGCCTCATGGACGCATTCCACTACAACCATGCACCGGGCCAGCGGAAAGCTGCCAGCGACCGAGTGATGCCCGAGCTTCGAAAATTTTAGCGTCGCAAAGAGCTAGGTATTGGGAATTTCCCGGCCCAGGAAATCGAGCCGCGTGCTCCGCTTTTATGATCGGCTTACCACTCGTACCCCAGATTACTGTAATGAGGTTTGAAAATAATGTCAACTGATCTCGTACCCGTCTCAATTTCAAAAATTTTAGCTACGACAGGGTTGACCGCAGCGCTATACCCTTATACGGAGAGATTTTTCGCCACTTGCTTGTAAAAGCGACAATAATGGCACATCGTTCCAAAAAATGACATCAACGGAAGCCGGTATAGGCGTGGCGTTGAGTATCTAAAACATTCAAACACAAAAATTCTAGAAAAAAAATTCAGAGACCGCTAAAGTCAAAGACACGTTCCATTAGTTACCCCTTACGTCTTATCTAGGTATGCACCGCATTAAGGATAAAATCATAAAGAAGAAAACCAGAACAATAGATTCTGAGGTCTGCAGAACTAACACATAATTGAATAAAAATTTAATTTCTCAATTTATGAAAGTAAGGATACAGAAACAACTAGCCTATTGTTTATCAACATCACGAGTTTTAAAAACAGCGTTAAATACATTATCAAATAAACAGTTTGCAAAAGCTTTTTAAACAATTATGGTTAAAAAATTGATAAAAGAAAAATTAAGTAAACGTAAAATATGTTAAATTATCCATCATTAAGAGGGAATAATTTTTCCTCATTTCTCGGCGCTAATTGCATTCCGATATCTTTTATAGTTCAAAAGTTATACGAAAAAGGCCCCAAATATTTCAACCCGGGCCGGGAAATTTTGAATAGTTCTTTGCAACGTTAATTTGAAAGAGACCAGCCCAAAATTCTCGAAGCTCGGGCATCACTGCTGTCCAGCGATCGCTAGCAGCTCTCCAAACGCCGGGACGGTGCATGGTTGTAGTGGAATGCGTCCGTGAGGCGCTGTTGCCATTTTCCAAGTTCGCGCGCGCGCGGGTTGCAGGATTAAACGATGACCCTGTAAAAGGAGGCGCACGCAGCACCTAGCGCGCTCATTCGAATACAGATACGTTCTTACAACCAACGAATGCTAGTTCCTGGAGGCAGCTTAAGTACTATCCAGTAGAATTTCAGCACGCTCCGGAAACGGCAGCGACTGGTTCTCAGAGTACAAAGGTACTGGTGCTCCTTTTTGAATCTTTCATTTAAAGGTTGAGAACTTTGTCTTTGCGGAGGTTTCAAGCGTTGCTCCTACTAGTAGGCAGCAGCTTAGCCACTTAGCAAAGGCAAGGTCTACGGAACACTAGAACAAGAACTCTGCCAAGAGTGTCGGGAACCGCTCCGGAAACGGCAGCAGCCGCTCTCACAGCAGAATCATAGAACATAAAACTCTGTCAAGAGTTCGGGAACCGCTCCGGAAACGGCAGCGGCCGAACTTACGGCAGCAGCACATACACAATTCGACAGCGTATTAGAATTAATTAGCATAGATAAAAGAAACCATAAAAACATAAAAAACATAAAACCTATATATAATCGTAGTCGTAAGCAATATTATTACACTCGTTATTTGTTTGAGATTCATTTAGTTCCTCTCATCACCGCACCCACGCTCTCAGCAGCACCTCCTGGGCAGCTGAACACCAGGCTGATCTACAATCGATCAGCCAATCACAACTCATCGACAATCGATCCACCAATCAGATTTCCCCACGTCTGTCGATCTCCGAGAATGTTCGAGACGACGCCGGCAACGGAAGGGATCATCCATCTTTACACTCACTCTTCGTTCGCAGTGTGTTTAGAAAGGACGCTTGCTTGCCTGACAGATCATTTTTAACATTGTGGGCATTTTTAGAGACTTGTTCTCACCTCGCTCAAGCTCATCTCGATAATCGCTTCATTATCGTGTGACTCATCTACTCTTACAAAACGTGAAATTCACTCGTGTGTAATTCGTGTCGTGTGCGCCGGTTTCCACGAGACTCACCACGTGCTCAGTGGCTCTTGGCCTTCATTCACCGCGTGTGTTATCGTTGCTCACCAGCTCATGTATTTACTTCTCACCGCGTGTAACATTTTAATAAATTGACAAACGATCAGTGCAAGTGCTGTGAATCACTTTACTTTCCCACCGTCCCTAACCTCACTTCCGTGCCATCGCGCTCGTACCATCAAACTCTCAAACATTATTAGGAATAAGTGTTGCTTGAATAAATCATTGTTACGTTTTAAGTTGGATTTTACTCCTTTACTCTACCAACGAACCCCCACCTATCCTATTCTTGAGGGACGCCGCTCTCTACTCGAGAACCTGCTAGCGTTTAGTCGTCCCCGGACAACCGGACGTTACAGGTTGGACATATTTTGGTGACAGCGGTGGGATATCTTGTTGAGAAGGATATTTTCGCTTACAAGGAGAGTATTTTAGGTGTCCGCCTCCGATCATTTTGATTTTTGGATATGTTATAGAGGACCGAAAAATAAGAAATACGTGTTTTTTTATTTTTCCCCGTTTTCATATTTGGGGGGTGAAAACTGCGTTCAAAGTTAGGGTTGAAAAATCATTTTTGTGGAATATCTCAAGAACTATTAGAGATAGGGGAATAGTGTCAATGGACGAATTTTGTGTCTTTGAATGCGAAATATGACTGACTCACCAGATTTTCAAAAAGTCCATATCTCTATAACATATCCAAAAATCAAAATGATCGGAGGCGGACACCTAAAATACTCTCCATGTTAGTAAAATAACTCCAAAAGTGAGTATTTTCTTAGAATTTTTTTTTTTTTAAATTCTATAAGAGACTCAAAACTTCACAATGCCTGACACACTTGGAGAAGCAATGGCTAATTTAGCAATCAATACGGAGACCCAAAGAACTCCAGAAAATATAGACACTCCAGAAACATCAGAAACTATTGAAAATGAAAACATTCCAAGAAATTCAAATCCTCAAATTAATATGAATACAGCTACGAATGTATATCCTCACCTACCACACATTAGCTTACGCGGTACAGCCGATACAGTACCTTCTTTCGATGGTATAAATATACCACTATATCAATTTGTTAAAAGTTGTAGACATGCCCGACGCATGGTAAATCCTAATGCGGAATATGGATTAGTCCAACTCATAAAAAATAAGCTTTACGGACAAGCTTCGAGAGTAGTTTTAAGCGGAGAATATAATACAATCAGCGACCTCATTTCTGTACTTAGCTCGCGTTTCGCTCCATTACACACATCAATCTACAAATTAGACACTGTAACACAATAGAAGTACCTGGGCATGAAGCTGAATTTAATATAAACGCGGAACAAAATGCTGTTAAAGGCTTTCTAACGGGTTTAAAGATCGAAATATACAATAGAATACATGAATACACCTACACCAGTCTTGATCGCGCTATCAATGTCGCCATTAAAGCAGAGGCAGAATACAACGAGTATCAAGTAAGAAAAAATATAGCAACAGGAGTATCTCAAGCTAATCAATGTATAAACTGCCTTGGATACGGTCACGGCGTCACCACCTGCAGTAGTCAGCAAGTTTCACGCACCTACTAGCGACAAAAAACTTGTCAACATTGTAAAAAAAAGGACATACTATACAAAAATGTAGGAACCTAAATAAGAATCAGAGCGATACATTCTGCGACTTCTGTCGAAGGCCAGGTCACATGCCGCAAGATTGTAGAAGCCGAAGTTACACGAACAGAACCAACGAATATTGCAGCAACTGCCGAAGAACAGGTTACATGACACAAGATTGCAGGAGCCAAGCTAACAGAGCCCCTCAGTCCAACGAATATTGCAGCAACTGCCGAAGAACGGGTCACACGACGCAAGATTGTAAAAGTCGAAGTTACACGAACAAAACTTCTCAATCTAACACATATTGTGATTATTGTCGGAAACCGGGTCATGCGGTACAAGAATGTAGAACCCGAGCTTATGAAAGCATATCCTGCGACTACTGCAAATTCAAAGGTCACACAATAGACCAATGCAGAAAAAAAATATATTTTAATAAAAAAGAAAAAGAAGAGGCACAATCCCGTATGGTACATAGACAAGCCATACTTAGACTCAAAACAAAACAAATAAGGAAACCACCTAGCATCCTTCTTTCTGATATAGGATTTAGCGGAGAACAAGCAACACTGATGATCGACACTGGATCAGATTTAAATGTAATAAAAAAATGTGCTGTTTCTCCTGACACTCCAATCTTTACGGACATCCTCTTTGACCTCAATGGTATCACGGATGGTCTACTTAGCACCATAGGATACATCAAAATAAGAACTTTTAATACAGAAGTTATCATCCACGTCGTAGAAGACCTTCCTATCAGACAGGGCGGAATATTAGGAACAGATTTCTTTTAAACTAATGGAGCAACTATCGACTACACAAGATCAGCAATAACCATTGGAGCAGAAACTATTCCATTCATAGACCCAGAAATGATCACAATACCAGCTAGAACGAGGAGTCAAATATATGTACGAGTCCTTAATACACAGTTTAGCACAGGATATATTCCTAAAATTAATATTCACCCTAATTTACATATGGGAAACGTAATTGTATCAAATAACAACGGCAGGGCATGTCTATTTGCAATAAACACATCCACAAAAGACATTAAAATACCTGTACCATCGGTCGAATTAGAACCATTTATAGAAGTACCTATGGAAGAAGAAGAAGCAGATAAATACATAAAAACCAATAGAACTCACAAGTTATTAAAATTATTAAGGCTAGACCATTTAAATTCAGAAGAACGAGCCAGCGTTGAAGAACTGATAAAGGAACATGCGGATAGATTTCACATTCCAGGAGAAAAATTGGAAGCAACAAATAAAGCTTACCACAAAATTATAACAGAAAATGATGTTCCTGTCTTTACAAAGCAGTATCGATACCCTCAAACATTCAAGGAAGAACTAAGGAAACAAACTAAAGAATTACTAGAGAAAGGAATAATATAAACTTCTTTATCTCCATATAATTCACCAATATGGATAGTATTAAAAAAAGAAGATTCAGAAGGAATAAGAAAACCTAGAATAGTAATTAACTTTAGAAAACTAAACGAAAAAACAATTGGAGACGCTTATCCTTTACCCAATATAACTGACATATTAGATCAGTTGGGAAGCGCGAAATATTTTTCTGTATTTGATCTTGCATCTGGGTTTCATCAAATTCCCATGCATCCAGATGATCGCCATAAAACAGCTTTTTCTACAATATACGGGCATTAGGAATTTAACAGAATGCCGTTTGGACTTAAAAACGCACCAACAACTTTCCAAAGGCTCATGGACCAAGTCTTAACCGGATTTCAAGGAGTAGAGCTCTTCGTATATTTAGATGACATAGTCATATATACCAGTTCTCTGAAAGAACATGCAATCAAGTTCAAACGATTAATGAACAGATTAAGAGAAGCAGATCTTCACCTTCAACCCGATAAGTGTGAATTTTTTAAGAAAGAAGTAACATATCTAGGACACATAATAGGAGAAAATGGAGTCAAACCCGATCCACGGAAAATAGTGGCAGTTAAGGAATTTCCAACACCAACGACCGTTAGAATGTAAAACAGTTCTTAGGACTGAGCGGATATTACATAAGATTCATAAAAGATTTCTCAAAAATTGCACGACCACTTTCCAATCTCACCAAAAAGGATTATAAATTCGAATGAACGGATAAACAACAAAGGGCATTCGAAACTTTAAGGGAAGCTCTCTGCAAGGAACCCATATTACAGTATCCAGACTTCGAAAAAACGTTCAACATAACGACAGACGCCTCAGGTATTGCTGTAGGTGCAGTTCTTAGTCAGGGAGAAATAGGAAAAGATTTACCAGTAGCTTACGCATCTCGTGTCTTAAATGACGCAGAAACACGTTATTCACCAACAGAACGGGAACTTTTAGCAATTGCATACGCGGTATTTCATTTGTTTGAGATTCCATTAGTTCAGAGTTCCGCCGTGCCCACGCTCGTCGCAGCACCTACTGGGCAGCGGAACACGCCGCTGATCGACGATCGATCCGGTGATCGATTCTCCTAGTCGCCTGCTCAGCCAATCACCGTTCGCCACGTGAAACTGGCGAACCAATCGTAGAGCGTACTTTGTTGGTCGATTCTCGAGGATTGTGCAAGAAGACGCTCAACGTTTTTCGGGTTCTCTTTGTTCACTCTTGTTCATACCGCTTGTCGAGATAGACGTGCTTGCCAAGTTTAGTCGCAACGTGTGAATTCTATCAAGTTTTAACTTTCTGTGCTCAACGCTGCTCTCAAGCAGAATTACTGGCTTTTGTGCGTTAGAATTGCTCACTTGTTATTGTATTTGCGGTTTTTGCTCAACACGTGAGCTCATCGTGTGTCGCGTGACCGCGTGGTTGTGCATAGCTAAAATACTCTGCTCGCTACTCTGCTCATCTTAAACAAGTATCTGCTCGCTGTGACGCAATCAATTTTATAATAAATTGACTTAGTCATCATTGACTTAATTTTGGTGTACAGTGCTTCACTTTCCCACCGTCGTCCCTTAACCTCACTTTCCAGCGTGCTCACCCGCTTAAATTTCTAACATTTTTGGTCCTTCGAGCCGGAGCGACGGTGAAAGTGCAGTTAGTGCAAGTGTTGTAAGTGCTCATCTCAACGATGGCTGATCAGGAGCTCCCCAAGGTCAAGGAGACCAAGGAGTCCAAAGTGGACAAGGATGACCAGCCAGTGGCAGTGGCAGCCACTCTCACTGTCCCCATCGAACAGCAGTCAGTCAGCACTGCGCCGGAAGGCAAAGTTCGGTTGCGATCAGCATCGCCTACCAGCCTCTCATCTCAGCTCATCATAAAGGCGAGAACTCAGGTGGGTCGGTTCAAGTCTCTCTCCACGCTCAAGACGCAGCTGCCTTCTCATGCTCACTCCACCTCGTTACAGGAGGTGCAATTGTTCTTGGCACAGGTCGAGGAAATACATCAGGCCTTCTGCCGTGAGCACGAACACTTTGAGGCAGTGTGGCCCGCCAAATTCCTCGACCACGACTACTTCACCACTGAGGTGGAGGTGCAGGAGCGTCAGCTGGTTTGGGAGATGAGAGTCCACTTGCATCGCCTCAAGGTTGATGTACAAGTCATCACCGACTTGAGAGCGGCCCCTGCCACGACAGCACCTACACGTGCATCCAAGCTGCCCGAGATTGAGCTGCCGAAATTCTCAGGCAGCTACACAGACTGGCCGGCATTTAGCGAGCTCTTCTCATCTCTTATCATCCAGGATGCGCAGCTCACGGAGATTGATAGGCTCCACTATCTCCGCTCAAGCTTGACTGGAGAGCCAGCAAAGCGAGTCAATGCATTCCCATTCAGGGGCTCTTCATTCCAGGCGTGCTGGGACCTCCTTACAAAGAGGTATCCTAATAAGCGTCTGCTCATCCAAGAGCAGCTGGAGAAGCTGCTCACCCTTCCTCCAGTCGCGACCCGCACAGCGACGGCCCTCAAGGACTTGGCGGCAACTGCTAACCAAGTGAATGAGTCCTTGGTGGCCCTCAAGGCCAACGAGGAGATGCACAACTGCATCCTTGTGCACACCGTCACCAAGGCCCTCGACAAGGTGACGCGGGAGGCTTGGGAAACCTCGCTAGCAAGCACCACCGAGTTTCCCAAATACGAGAAACTCCTGGCCTTCATCGAGGCTAAAAGCTCAGCGTTGGAGCAGATGGAGGGCTCAACGAAGAAGTCGGCAGCCAGCGCACCCCCACCAGCACGCTCTGCTCACAAAAAGGCTGTCACACATTCAGCGCAAGCCCAGCCTGATGCTCAAGCTGCTCAACGGTCAAAGGCCACTGCATACCCTTGCGATGTATGCAAGGACGACCACTTTATGGTCATGTGCCCTCAATTTAGGGACATGACAGTGGAAGCGCGGCGCAGAATAATCACCACCAACAACCTGTGTCGCAATTGCTGCGTCGACACCACACAGAGACCTGTAAGTCGACCACCAGATGTAAGTCGTGTGGCGCTCAGCACCACACTATGCTGCATCTGCCCTCGAAGCAGCCTTCTGCTCAGGCCAGCGACAAATCAGCGCATCCACATGCTGCTCAAGGCGCAACTCATTGAAGCGTCGGTGCAGTCGTCGCACCAACCCCGTGCTCAACAGGTCTTCCTCAGCTCAGCTCAACAGGTTCATCAGCATTTGTTCATTCCGCAGCCAAGAACATATCAAGCTTTACCACCACACTGTTGGCAACTGCCAACGCTCAGCTCATCTCATCGGTGACGTCATTACCAGTTAGGATGCTCATCGATTCAGGCTCCGAACTGACCTTCATCAAGGAGGAGCTTGTTACTCAGCTCAAGCTCCAACGCATTCATTCTACAACTTCAGTATTTGGCATTGGAGGCAACAAAGCTACTCAGACTCGAGGAGTCGTGCTAATTACGCTCCGCTCCAACCACTGCTCAGCAGCTGTGCACATTCACGCGCACATACTCAGGGCCCTGACGTCAAATTTGCCATCGATGGAACCACCTCATCAAGAATGGCCACATATCAACGGTCTTCAATTGGCAGATTCTGATTTCCTGACGTCACGACCCATAGACATTGTCATCGGCGCAGATACCTATGGGCAGATCATCAAGCCCAATATTAGGAAGGGCGATCCTTCAATGCCAATTGCTCAGTTGTCAATATTTGGGTGGCTCGTTCTTGGACCCATCACCGTTGATTCCAATCAACTCAGCTCCTTGCATCACTCTGCCACTGTGCAGCACAAGGACAACGAGCTTCAAGATCTACTGGCCAAGTTTTGGATTCAAGAAGAACTCCCAATGGACACACCAACTCTTCTCACCCCTGAAGAACAAGAATGTAAGGATCACTTTCGAGCGACACACACTCGTGATTCTACAGGACGTTACATCGTGCGCATCCCTCTCCGATCATCTCCGAAGCTACTTGGTAATTCCTATCTGACTGCACATGCTTGCTTGAAGCGCACGCTTAACAAGCTCAACAGAAACAACGAGTACTGCAATCTGTACCAAGCATTCATGAAGGAATACGAGGAGCTTCAACATATGGTGAGAGCACCATCCATATCACCTAACACTTATTCTGTGTTCTATCTACCACACCATGGAGTGATGAAACTCGGCAGTGAGACGACAAAGTTGAGGGTCGTGTTCAATGGATCAAGCCCGACTACATCTGGGCACTCAATCAATGACCTCATGCACACTGGCGCAAATCTTCTTCTCAACATCACGGATGTGCTATTGTGGATCCGTCAGCACAAGTTCATCTTTGCCACAGATGTGACAAAGATGTATCGTCAAGTCAAGGTGCATGAAGAGGATCAAGATCTCCAGAGGGTGCTCTGGATAGACGAAAATTCAAAGGAGGTGCCTAACAAGCTCACCACAGTCACATATGGAACGAAGGCTGCTCCATTTCTGGCTGTCAGAGCTCTCCTGCAATTGGTGGAAGACGAAGGTCATCGCTTCCCACTGGCAGTGCCATGCATCACCCACGCCAGATACGTTGACGACATATTTGGTGGCGCTGACACAGGTGAGTCACTCATCACAATTGCGCAACAATTAAGAGACCTGTACAACGCGGGAGGTTTTCCACTTGCCAAATGGCATTCAACTTTCCCTCCGTTGCTAGAATCAATTTCAAAGACCACACGAGCCCATGGCTCAATCATATTACTAGAGGACTGCACTATCAAAATTCTCGGACTACATTGGAATGTTTTCCATGACAACTTTTCATTCTCGTCAAAAGCAAGTTCAACTTCAACGCTTTCTAAACGCCTCATCCTCTCAGAAGTAGCTAAGATATTTGATCCCCTCGGATTTCTGTCACCAGTCATCATTCGAGCAAAGACACTTTTGCAAGAATTGTGGCTGCACAAACTCAGTTGGAATGATCCATTACCATCCCAAGTCACTGCTCACTGGCTCACCATCAGAGAAGATTTAACAAGTCTGGCCAGACTCTCAATACCAAGGTGGTTTCACACCCTCAGCTGCTCAACAGTGGAGCTACATGGATTCTCTGACGCTTCTCAGCTCGCCATGGCAGCGGTAGTTTATCTTACCGTGACATCACCGTCCACAAACCACAAAGTGTCGACACTAGTGTGCTCCAAGACGAAGGTAGCACCTCTCAAGAAGCTCACAGTCCCGAAGCTCGAGCTTACAGCAGCATTGATGCTTGCAAAGCTCATAAAGTATGTTCAAGCAACCCTTCAGCTCAACATAGCTACTACACATCTGTGGACGGATTCGCAAGTGACACTAATTTGGATCAAAGCTCACGCATCACGTTGGAAGGACTATGTACGGAATCGTGTCTCCAAAATCCATGAGCTCACCCAAGATTCACACTGGAGACATGTTCCAGGGAAGTCAAACCCAGCTGATTGCGCATCAAGAGGCTTAACAACTGCTCAGCTTGAACAGCACGAGCTGTGGTGGACGGGACCATCATGGCTCACTCAACCCAGTGACTCATGGCCACCTCAACCAGTTTTGAAGGACGACGCGAGTGCACTCGAAGCTCGTCCAGGAATTTCAAATCTGCTCAACATCCAACAGATCGAATACCACTGGGACCTCATTTACAAATACTCATCTCTTAACAAACTTTACCGTATCACTTCAGTTTGTTTCAGACTCCTCACGAGAATGAAGAAGTTGCCATTGTCCCTGCCAATCATCTCACTTTTGCCAGAGGATTTGGAATGGGCCAGGAACTTCTGGATTAAAGCCACACAGGCAATCTACTTCTCAACCGAGCTCAAGGTGCTCAGCTCAGGCTCTTTGATGCCGACATCCCATGTGTTCAATCGACTTACAGCCTTCATCGATGAACAAGGAATTATTCGAGTTGGAGGCCGACTCAATAATGCCCACATGGTGTATGAGAGTAAGCATCCTGCAATTTTACCTCGCCATTCACGTCTGTCTACTCTGATCATAGACCATGCACATCGCCAAACTCTGCATGGAGGGACCCAGCTCACCCTCGCTCACATCAGAAACAATTATTGGATCATCGGAGGGCGAGCGCCAGTCAAGACTCATGTGCTACGGTGTGTTGTGTGTGCTCGACAAAGGGGGATCCGTGCTCATCAACTGATGGGCCAACTACCTCTTTCGAGAGTTACACCCTCACGACCGTTTACCCACACTGGCATCGACTACGCGGGTCCCATCACTCTCAAGACGTGGAAAGGGCGAGGCGCAAAGACTCAGAAGGGCTGGATCTGTGTCTTCGTCTGTTTCACAACCTCAGCTGTGCATCTGGATGTCGTCACAGATTACTCAACCGAAGGATTCATCGCTGCCTACAGACGGTTCACAGCAAGAAGAGGAATCCCAACTAAGCTCTACTCCGATTGTGGTACGAACTTCATCGGAGCTGACACCATGCTCAAGAGTATGTTCATTCAGGGCTCACAAGATCATCAGCAGCTCAGTCAGTTGTTTGTCAATGACAACACTGGCTGGTGCTTCAATCCACCAGCAGCTCCTCATATGGGAGGCAAATGGGAAGCAGTCGTGAAGTCGATGAAACACCATCTTCGGCGAGCCGTCGGTGAAGCGGTACTCACCTATGAAGAATTTTGTACATTTCTTACCCAGGTAGAAGCCATGCTCAATTCACGACCGCTCGAGCCCCTCAGTGATGACCCTGAAGACATCTCCACCCTCACACCAGCTCACTTCCTCATCGGGCAGCCTCTTACAACGCTACCAGAACCATCTGTCGAGCATGCAAACATCTCACCATCAGCCAGGTGGCGACTTATTCAACAACGGGCGCAACGTTTCTGGACTCAATGGTCATCACACTATCTTCAACGCCAACTCTCCATCTCGAAGTGGCACCACCCATCAAATGAGATCAAGATCGGATCCTTAGTGCTCATCACTGATGAACGGTTTCCACCGAGCAAGTGGCCACTTGCTCGAGTCGTCACTCTTCATCCAGGAAAGGATGGGCTCACCAGAGTGGTAACACTCAAGACTGCCACTACAACATTAATCAGGCCAATTGCAAAATTGGCAGTGTTGCCTGTTTCAGATTGTACATCAACATCTTCCAACAGCTGTTGATGGCGGGAGAATGTTTGAGATTCCATTAGTTCAGAGTTCCGCCGTGCCCACGCTCGTCGCAGCACCTACTGGGCAGCGGAACACGCCGCTGATCGACGATCGATCCGGTGATCGATTCTCCTAGTCGCCTGCTCAGCCAATCACCGTTCGCCACGTGAAACTGGCGAACCAATCGTAGAGCGTACTTTGTTGGTCGATTCTCGAGGATTGTGCAAGAAGACGCTCAACGTTTTTCGGGTTCTCTTTGTTCATTCTTGTTCATACCGCTTGTCGAGATAGACGTGCTTGCCAAGTTTAGTCGCAACGTGTGAATTCTATCAAGTTTTAACTTTCTGTGCTCAACGCTGCTCTCAAGCAGAATTACTGGCTTTTGTGCGTTAGAATTGCTCACTTGTTATTGTATTTGCGGTTTTTGCTCAACACGTGAGCTCATCGTGTGTCGCGTGACCGCGTGGTTGTGCATAGCTAAAATACTCTGCTCGCTACTCTGCTCATCTTAAACAAGTATCTGCTCGCTGTGACGCAATCAATTTTATAATAAATTGACTTAGTCATCATTGACTTAATTTTGGTGTACAGTGCTTCACTTTCCCACCGTCGTCCCTTAACCTCACTTTCCAGCGTGCTCACCCGCTTAAATTTCTAACATCATTTTAGACCTTATATTTATGGTAGGAAATTTTATCTTATAACAGATCATAAACCTTTAGAATGGCTACAAAACAAAATCTTTCAAATCCAACGTCACGACTAATGCGATGGAAAATTAAACTTGCGGAATACGATTATAAAATTTTGTACAAACCGGGAAAATATAATACGAACGCGGATGCTTTATCTAGAAATCGAATAGCACTACCGTTACACGCGAAGCGAGCACATTCAGAAACAAACTCAAACGAAAACAAAAAACAGAAACAATTTCATCAACCTAATACGCGACAAAGAGAAACAACCGCCTCAACTTCGGGAAACCCAGCTCCTCACAAACAAACTAAACTTAGTTCGTCAGATTCCGACTCTTCATATGACGAGAGTGATGCAATAGGAACTAAACGACAACAGTTAAAACGAAAAATAAAAAAAAATACCTCTTCATCACAACCAGAAACGAAAAAACAAAGCATAGAATCTCCTCAAATAGAAATACATACACCTATACCCCCCCAAATCACAGTACCTGTGGAAGTACATATTCCCCCCCGAATTTCGATACCAATACAAGTACACACAAATCCTCAAGAAATAATACAACTTCAAGAAACAACGCAAGACAGCGCACAAACAATTAAAAAGTCTTACGTCAAGAAACCTCAAGAGGATTTGATAGAGGAAATAGATGAAACAACCATAATACCAAGACACAATTATAAAAACCCTCCCAAAATCCATGCAGAGTCAAGCACAGACAAAAGTACTCACCATACACCTAAAAAGAAGAAACACAAATTAAATTCTAGTACAGATACAGCTCCCATAACTCCCATTAAAATCAAGCAAGGGAAAATACTTACTCCTCCTTCACCACCACTATCCCCGTTATTATCACTCCCACCATTATCTCTCCCACCATTGACTCCCCTGCCATTATCTGTGCCACCCACACCACCACCACAACGTACCACAGGCAAACCAAGAGTAATACCCAATATCCCTGTCAAAAAACAAAATATTGAAGTGGAAGATCATCTATGGATGGGAAAGGATTACATAGTAACATTTATAAATACAGAAGGCAAACCAATAGGACCAATGGGAGAAACATTATATAAAGAAAGAAATATAAGAGCTAACAAAATTCCATTTCCACTAAAACTCGGAGAATCAGTAACAATAAGAAGTGGAAAACGTACAATCATTGAACTTGTCATACCAAATTACCCAACAGAAGAAAATTTATATACATCATTAAAAACACTCCACACATACCTGAAACTAAAACAGGCCACAAAGGTGTATATATCAGCAGAAGAAAATAAAATTTCGCTTAGGCAATTACGAAATTTAATAGAATATTCATAAACGAGGACATTCAATTTATTTTTTGTAAAGGTACTCTTATAACTCCTTCCATACAAGATAGGCAGCAAATTATCAAGGAAATCCATGAAACACCTATAGGAGGACACAAAGGAATTACCAAAACATACCATCGAATAAGAAGCATATTGTTAGCAATAGTTTGTGAACAGCGCACGTCGCAGGTTGAGACTCTCGCGAGTCGAAGTATTTTAATTCTTAAAGACTTTAATGACTACTCTAATGTTAAGTTTACAGTATTTACAGGTTATATAATAAAGGTCCGTTATGCACGTTAAAATAGTTGTCTCACAGCTCTAATTTGCTAAGCGGCACTAATTCCTACGCAGTAGGCCGGTTTTACAAAGCAGCGTTAAGCACCGAGATTCGACCCGAATCCAGAGAGAAGCGTAAAGCAGAAGCGTTAACAAGCAAAGCGAATAGAGTTGTTACCTGGAGAACGGTTCGACGACAAGTAGCTCGAGGAAATCTCGCTCTATTTCCTCGAATCCGCTTGCTCTCCCCCTTCCATCGATCACCGGTCGATGGAAGGGAGATATGATCGATGCTCCACATGAACAAGGGGGGGATAGGTACGAGGCGCGAAGCCTTTAGTTGACTCGATCTAGGGAGATGGCGTAATATGTGTGGTTTCTCGAACATTTCCCGCCCGCCATTCATCGTTCGATGAATGACTGAACTATAGCAAACGTGGATCAGCCGAGACGCTATGGTGTAATCACCCATGGCTCGCGGTGCAGCCGCCCTGTTCACGTGGAGTTCGCCCATCGATTTTAGATTCGGTTGTGAACTAGTGCTGTGTGTTTACAGTGGAATTTATAGTCTCTGGAGTCTGAATATGAGGTAAGTAAATTAATTTTACTATGGGTCTAATAAATTCCGAACGCGCAGTCTTTACGTGGGCAACACGGGCTAATCCGTCCGACCCGGGGATCAACCGCGTGATTCGCGCGAGCGGCCACTTGTTGGGTGATAGAAGTTCGTTTTTCATTATGCAAAGGTCCCCAACTCGTGGCTGGGGGTGGGTACGCGTCCACTTATTACGGGCTTGGGGGGATTGCAAATACTCGCGTGACCAGCTTCGCCAAAACTGTAGCAAATGCCATCGAGATAAACGTGACCTGGGAACGTCTTCCACTGGTGGATCGGGAACGGCGAGAAGTGCGTCGCTTATCAAGAAATGCCCTGGTGTGAGAGCCGTGAGGTCTCCTGGATCGTCGCTCAGCGGTTGCAGCGGTCGTGAATTCAAGCATGCTTCGACTTGAGTAAGTAGAGTCGTCATCTCTTCAAATGTGAGGTGTTGATCTCCTATGACCCTTCGCAGATGGTGCTTGGCGGACTTGACGGCCGCCTCCCAGATTCCCCCGAAGTGCGGGGCAGCAGGTGGGTTGAGTCGCCAGGTTATGCCGTCGTTGAGTAGATGGGCCTGCATAACCTCACTTTTGCTGCAGAGGTGTTCCAGGCTCCGGAGCTCGCGTGCTGCTCCCACAAAGTTGGTGCCTCGGTCGCTGTGGATGGTCGAGCAAAGTCCTCGTCTCGAGGTAAAGCGCCGCAAGGCCGCGAGGAAGACTTCTGTGCTATAATCAGATACGACTTCTAGGTGAACGGCACGAGTGGTTAAGCAGACGAATACCGCAACATAACCCTTGAACGTCCGTTGGCCCCTGCCTCGAGAAGCCAACAGGGTGAATGGCCCAGCATAATCCAGGCCCACTTGCAGGAAGGGCCGCGCTGGGGTGACTCGGTAGGCTGGTAGATTCCCCATCAATTGTTGGCCGGGCGCAGCTCGCCAACGTAGACAGGTGACGCAGCGGTGGATGTGAGCCTTAACTCTCTGTCGACCGCCCAGGACCCAATACCTTTGACGTAAGGCAGCCAAGGTAAGTTGAGTTCCGCCATGTAATGTTCTCCGATGAGCTTCATCGATCAGCAGTTCAGTAAAATAACCCTCTGTTGGTAGGATGATGGGATGCTTCTCCCAGGATGGCAGCGCAGCATGCTTCAACCGTCCACCGATTCGCAGCAGCCCTTGGGAATCTAAGAAGGGAGTGAGTCGTAGTAGCTTACTGCGACTCATAAGCGGGGCTCCCTGCAGCGACTGGCGGTGATCCTCCTGGAAGTCCTGGCGTTGGATCACCCTGATCCAGTGGAAACGGGCAGCCTCTATCTCAGCAGGCGACAGGCAGGGGGTCCTAGCGTCTGGGGTTGTCTGTCGTGGAGACCAGCGCAGGCACCAGGCCGTTACCCTCAGTAAGCGCTGAATGGAAGAATAATTATTTACGAGGTAATTAGGTGCTACCACTTTGTCGTTAGTGGTCAGGTTGGACACGAATCTGGCTTCCAGGTCTGTATCCTCCTCCTGGGTGCCGAGATCGCTCAACCAGTGAGGGAAGCCGGTGAGCCAGGATGGGCCCCTCCACCATAAGTCAAAGCTCGGTAGTTGATTGGGTGGCAAGCCCCTTGAAGCGCAGTCCGCAGGGTTCTCACTCCCTGCCACGTGATGCCAACGAGCGTCTGGCAGCTCCCGTTGGATGTCCGCCACTCGATTTGCCACGTAAGTCTTCCATCTTGTCGGATGACCGCGAATCCAGTCCAGAACTATCTTGGAGTCACTCCACAGGTGCGTCGAGACGTTGTCCAACTGCAGGGTCCTCTTCGTAACGGTCACCAGGCGGCTCAGTAAGGCAGCCGCACACAACTCGAGCCTGGGGATTGTGACTCGGCGTAGTGGAGCCACCTTCGTCTTGGAGGTGACCAAATGCGCCTGCGCGTGGTCATCGAGGTCCACGACGCGTAGGTACACCACAGCGGCGAAGGCCCTTTCTGAAGCATCAGCGAATCCGTGGAGTTCCAGATGCCTGACCCTGGGATGGACCCCTAGCCAGCGGGGCACACGAACCTCTGCCAAGCTCGGCAGGTCCGCTAGAAATTGGCTCCATTCTCGTTCAGCCGCCGGCGGTAGGACGGTATCCCAATCTATTTTCAACAGCCAAAGTGATTGTAGAAATATCTTGGCTGTTATAGTTACCGGTGCCAGAAATCCTAGAGGATCGAAGATCAGAGCGATGCGTGAGAGGACGGTGCGCCGGGTGACTTCTGGGGTAGCGTGATCCTCCGCTACCCGGACTCGGAACTCGTCTTCGCGCACGTTCCAATGGACACCCAAAGCCGTGTGGAGTGTGCCTTCCTCCCAGTTGACGGCCGATGGGACTTCTTCGCCTGGGATCTCCTTCAGCAGGGTGGGTGCGTTTGATACCCACTTCCTCAAATTGAAGCCGCCCGCCCTGCAGAGTAGGCTCAGCTCCCTTTGAATCTCGCGTGCCTCTTCTTCTCCGTCAGCTCCAGTAAGCACGTCATCCATGTAAACGTCCCCTTCCAGGATCGTAGCAGCCCGTGGAAACCTGGAGCGTTCATCCTGAGCCAGTTGTTGTAGCGTGCGGATGGCCAGGTAGGGAGCACAAGCAAGGCCGTAAGTAACGGTGTTCAACTCGTAATCGCTGATTACTTCGTCTTCTCGTCGTCGCCAAAGCAGCCTTTGAAAGCGGCGATCCTCAGGGTGCAGGATAATTTGGCGAAACATCTTCTCTATATCGGCAGTCAGGCAGATCCGATGTACTCGCCAGCGCAGCAGTACTTGCAGAAGACCCGGCAGCAAGTTGGGTCCCACCAGGAGGAGGTCGTTTAGAGACTTCCCGGAAGTGGTCGCATAGGAGCCATTGAACACCACTCTCAGCTTCGTGGTAGTGCTGCTCTCCTTGAAGACTCCATGGTGTGGCAGGTAGTAGCACTCGCTATCTGGATAGATGTGATTTGTTTTAGACATGTGATTTAGCTCTTCGTACTCACGTAGGAACGAGTGATAGGCCCTTTTGAAGTCCGTGTTCCTGCTGCACTTGGTCTCCATTCGGTGAAGCATGCGGACGGCCCCGGCTCGGGACTCGCCCAGTCCCTGCGTCTCCTTGAATGGTAGGCGCACCATGTAGCGCCCCGACGGGAGACGCTGGTGAGTAGTCGTGAAATAATCCTCGCACTCCTGGTCCTCAGCATTGAGGGTGGTTGGCACAGTCACTTCTTCTTGTTCCCAGAATCGTTGGACCATAGGGACGAGATCTTCCTCCATCGTGCACTTCAGCGTGACGAGCCCACTTGAAGCACGTGGGTCGTTACAGCTGGAGGTTGCAGCTAGACCGGAGATAATCCAACCCAGGGACGTCCTTTGGGCAATGGGCTCACCCTCTTGCCCTTTACGCAGTCCGTCCTCCAGGATCAGGGAATACAGGGTGATTGGCTGGAAACGCCTGATCCGCTTGGCAACCGTGACGAGGTCAACCCCCCGTGGTGTCTCTCCGAAGTTATGGCTTTCGACCCTCGAAAGGGTTGGAGTACCCATTAAGAAGAGAGAAATCTTCGAATTCCTCATTTCTCATCAGATCTGTGTGAAAGCGACGCCAATGGATTCCTGGCGTTCCGTCGATTAAAATCATACCAAACATCATGCAAATCGGACTACTTCGACACAAGCTATTTGTATTCCTTATGTAAAAGTAGTGGTCGGCGCCTCGCAGTCAAGTGGTGACATATCCATTACAGCGTATTAAGAAACCACTTGACTGCGAGGCGCCGACCTCAATTCGGTACGTTCGACCCAGGATTCATACCTTTTTCCGAAAAAAGCCATAAAGTTCGAGGGGCACTGCGGGGTGTTGTCCCTGCCACGGGGTTACGGGCGTAAATGCAGAATTACCCTGTTTCTGTTTCAGAAATAAAATAATTCTTTATTCTTTATCGTATGGATATGGAAGTGTCGCCGCTGCATTCCTCGTGATTTTCCGATGAAAATCATGCCAAATGTCGTGTAAATCGGACTACTTTTACATAAGGAATACAGGCTCTCCCTTGTCTCGGACCTCCCCAAATTTACTGTAACTTCCGAATTCTCAGCTGAAGCACGAGTGGAGGTCGCATCATGGATTGAGGTATGGTGCCTTTGCTGCCACTCCTGACACCGTTTATCGCATTTGCAATCCGCGACGCGATGTTTCCCCAAGCAGTTAAAACAAAGGCGTTTAGCTAGTAGGACCTCTTTCCTTTCTTTCGGATCCTTGGCCTTGTAGTCCGCGCAAAATAAGATAAAATGACCAGCGCCACAGAGACTGCACTGGTCAGCAGAGCTCTTCTTATTACTAACCTGATGAACCTAACCTGATGATTTACTAACCTGATGAACCTTGGCGGTTTTAGGCGTTCCGGTGGGTTTCGGAGCTCGTCCCCCTGGAGCCTTCTGCTGCTCCTCCAAGGCCTCCACGGTATTGACTCGTCCCTCCAAAAATGCCTTCAGCTCCTGGTAGGTAGGCTGTGTCTTGGTTTGGCCAAGTTGAGTCTCCCATTCTCGCCGAGATTGGGGATCCAGCCTATTCACGACCAGGTGCACTAGCCAGTCGCCGCTGGCATCAAAAGGTCTCTTCAAAGTAGTGAGAGACTCGACCGAATCACAAATCGTATAATAGAGGCCTTTGAGTTCAGGCCTTGACTCCCGTGTAAGTGTCGGTAAATTGAAGATGGCCGTTATCGTAGCGTTGTTCTAGCATTTTCCACGCGGCTTCGAAGTTCTCCTCGCGCACCGGCATATTCTGAAGGAGTTTCGCAGCATCACCAGTAAGGGTCCCTCGCAGATAATGTAAGCGTTCTGCGTCCGACAGCGTGGTGTCCTGAACCACGAGGGATCTAAAGAGGCCATGGAAAGATGGCCACCCTTTGTGCTGGCCGTCGAAATTCGGTAGCGGGATTTTAGGTAGCGAAGATTTTTTCCGACCGGTAGTGGTATTGAGTGTGGAATCGTCCCTGCTAATACGCTCAACGCTTCTAGCCACGGCCTGTTCTAACTTGGCAATTTCCTCCAATTTGTCGACTAGTAGGGCCTCTTGTGTGAGGAATTTCTCCTCCGTATCGGCCGGTTCGTTCTCCTTAAAGTATTTGTCATCCACGATGTCCGGGTCATCGGCCATGGCGAGTAATTGGTCGTGCTGCGACTCGAATTTAGCCCAATTCTTTCGTAGCGCTCCCAATCGTGTAGATACGTTGCCCTTGGTCTAATTATTCGCGCCTAGCTTCTTTAGATTTTCAAACGCACGCGAAATTCGGCCTCTAAGGTCGCGTTGGTTGGTTATCAAGTGACTCAATTTTTTTCTCAGAGGTCACGCGCGACGGTTACCACAACACTCGCGAGGAATCCCGAACGTTCCAGAAGCACAGAATCCAACGGCGCTGCTCCGGCTCGAAGGACCAAAATGTTAGCAATAGTTTGTGAACAGCGCACGTCGCAGGTTGAGACTCTCGCGAGTCGAAGTATTTTAATTCTTAAAGACTTTAATGACTACTCTAATGTTAAGTTTACAGTATTTACAGGTTATATAATAAAGGTCCGTTATGCACGTTAAAATAGTTGTCTCACAGCTCTAATTTGCTAAGCGGCACTAATTCCTACGCAGTAGGCCGGTTTTACAAAGCAGCGTTAAGCACCGAGATTCGACCCGAATCCAGAGAGAAGCGTAAAGCAGAAGCGTTAACAAGCAAAGCGAATAGAGTTGTTACCTGGAGAACGGTTCGACGACAAGTAGCTCGAGGAAATCTCGCTCTATTTCCTCGAATCCGCTTGCTCTCCCCCTTCCATCGATCACCGGTCGATGGAAGGGAGATACGATCGATGCTCCACATGAACAAGGGGGGGATAGGTACGAGGCGCGAAGCCTTTAGTTGACTCGATCTAGGGAGATGGCGTAATATGTGTGGTTTCTCGAATACATATATTATTGGAAAAACATGAAATATGAAATAGCACAATTCGTTAAGAGATGTCTAGAATGTCAGAAAACTAAATTAGTAAGAGTAAAAAATAAGGAGCCTATGATATTGACAGACACACCATTGGATGCTTTTGATAAAATTTCTATGGACATAGTAGGACCATTACCTTTCACAAAAAATGGAAATAGTTATATACTTACAATTCAAGACAACCTAACCAAATACTCTCTTGCAATACCATTAACAAATATAACTGCAAAGGACATAGCCAAAGCATTTACAAAGCATTTTATCTGTAAATTCGGAAGTCCTAAAGTAATTCTGACTGACCAAGGGCCAAATTTTATGAGTTCCCTTATGAAGAAATTAGCCAGGACATTCCAGATCAAACAATATTGAACATCTGCATACCATCCACAATCTAATGGATCACTAGAAAGAAGTCATCATGTTCTTATTGAATATTTAAGACATTATGTATCAAAGGAAAGACAATGGGACCAATGGTTACCTCAAGCAATGTTTTCGTATAATACAAGCACTCATGAAGGCACGAAATTTACGCCTCACGAACTTGTCTACGGTAGAAAAGCACGTCTTCCTTCAAGTATACCTCCAACAGATAATATCAAGACATATCCAGACTATGTCGACGAATTAATACACAAACTACACCACATCCGACAAATGGCGCGAAATAACTTAAAAGAATCAAAAGTTCGACAAAAACATTACTACGACCGGAAGATACAACCTCAAACATATGAAGCAGGAGATTGGGTTTGGTTATTAAATCCAAGGCGCGAAAAACTAGGACCCGAATATAGCGGACCATACCAAATTACTGAAGTCATAGGGAATAGTAATCTGAAGATAGCAATAACTTTAAAACAAACTAGAGTCGTACATATGAACAGAGTAAAAAAGGGCTATCTACCTGAGGAAGTTACGGGAAATGCCACGGTAGACATTGCATAAAGAGAAAAATTAGAATTTTTTAAATAAAATTGTAACTTTTAAATAAATAATAATAACTTAAAAACAAAAGAGGATCATTCACATCAATCCAGCAAAACAAAAACGCATTCACTGTACGAAGTTGCAACCCTGCATAGGAGCCTATATAAGGAGCAGAAGACAAAGGATTTCATCATTGTTACAAAGTATCTTTGAAAGACCAAAACTGATAAAATGGAAAGCTACACTTGTTTAAAAAAATATTACGAGCTCGACATTTACAATTATAAGAGTGGTTTTGTGTGCATCACCTGCACACAAAAGGTGGAAATTGTGGACGAGCAACCAGTCGGGACACACCTATTTGCTAAACATAATTTACTGCGGTGGCGAAGATGTCGGTTGTGTCACCGAACATTATATATCGCCCGCTCGGCTAGGACGTGCAAGTTGTGCAGGGATGAAACCCCGTAAAACATTTTTCTTTTATTCTTTTAACACACTACACTTTACCAATACACACTACATACACACACAAAATGTATTTAACACTCACACATATTTTTTAAGCATTTTTATATATTCATTTTTTTTACATCACACTTGACATCTACACACTACACACACACAAACAGATTGTATTGAATACTTACACCTTTAATGACATTATTCTTTTTTTAATAAACATATTTTTATAAAAACTGCGGGATTAAAACTAACCTATCAAATAACCTATAACCTATCAAATAACCTATAACCTATCAAATTACCTATAACCTATCAAATAACCTATAACCTAAAAGTAGCATAAGTAAAATATTGTTGCATAGTTTGTAAGGTTGCAGATAAATTTTTTTATAAAATCCGACAGAGAGCGCCACTATACCAGGGCCCAACGTCCCGTTCAAAATTCGCGCTTGCGCATGCTTTCTCATTCATCGTCAAGATGCCGAAACGTTCAGGCAGTCGACATGTTAAAACCAAAAAAAAAAAGTAAAGACAAATTAGAAAGAATATTTAAGGAGATGATCGGAATTCCTCCACTGATTTCTCCACTCCCAACATCTCCAGAAAAAACGTTAAAAGTACTTTAAACTTTCACATTTCTTCAACAAACTAAACTCAAAACCTCTAATTCAAGACCCAGCTACACACTCCGTCGAATACACCACCAGAGACACCCTTCCAACTACACCAGAATTCCCGAAAACCCTGGAAATTAAATTGCCGAAAAACCGGATTTTAATGTTAAAATTTCGGAGATACCTCCACCACACGATGGACAAACCTCGTGAAAAATAATATCCCGGAACCGGATTGGGAGATGCACAGATCCCTCCCAGAAGAAGATCCCCGAAGAAGAGTATGGCGATTACTCGCACTATTTGGTACAGGAGCAACAAATCCTTATAAACCTTAAATAAATAAATAAAATTCCTATATACATAAACTGTCCATTTTGTATCGCACCTCATACAAATCTCTCGAGGACGAGAGATCCCTCAGGGGGGGGGGGAGGTGTAACGTCCCACAGGGGACTCAAACCGGTAATTACCGACGGTCGATAAAGTAGAACCGTACTACATTACCACGCAGCCAGCTTATGTTAACGCGCAAGAGCATTGTACACACGGCTCAAACGATTGTGGCCGATCGAGTTTCGATTGCATTCGAGCTCACTAGGGCTGGCTTTTTTACATCGCTACGATTCTACAGTATTTCGTGAATATGGTGGGGGCAGTGCCAAGCCACAGGTTCCCGTCTAGAACACTTCCAATTCATGTTGAAACACCACTGTGGCACCATCTGCCCATGATTGTCATAATTATATAAATCCGCGCGATCGGTTCTGTTCGCGATGCTGTAGCGAAAATGACACAAAGGATAAATGTCAAATGAATTTCATTGCAATGAACCTAAAAAAAAAATCATAATAATTTTGCCACTATAAACGATAAACTTGTAATGTCCAAAGTAAATAAATCAACGGATTTATATATAAATCCATTGATTATTATAATGGAAAACACAAATAAATAAAGCGGGAAACTAGAGTAGTAATGAAAAGAATGGAAACGAATGTTATGTACTTCGTAGAGATGGCAAGGGTTAGGAAACCAGAATACTCAGATGAAAGTCTTGTCCAAAGTAAATAAATCAACGGATTTATATATAAATCCATTGATTATTATAATGGATTGAAAGCTACAGCGGGCGAGTTCCAACTACACCCAAATCGGGCCCGCGGTCGCAATATATAATGGAAATCTCGGGCGTTGCGGGCGATTGGGGTGTAAGTGGAATTCGCCCAAAATAGGATTCCAGCTATTAAAATTAAAACACCATCCCGCTTTATTTATTTGTGTCTTCCATTATAAATCCGTTGATTTATTTACTTTGGACAAGACTTTCATCTGAGTATTCTGGTTTCCTAACCCTTGCCATCTCTACGAAATACATAACATTCGTTTCCATTCTTGTCATTACTACTCTAGTTTCCCGCTTTATTTATTTGTGTTTTCCATTATAATAATCAATGGATTTATATATAAATCCGTTGATTTTTTTACTTTGGACATTACAAGTTTATCGTTTATAGTGGCAAAATTATTATGATTTTTTTTAGGTTCATTGC
The DNA here is from genome assembly GCA_963932335.1 of Andrena marginata. Lineage (NCBI taxonomy): Eukaryota > Metazoa > Arthropoda > Insecta > Hymenoptera > Andrenidae > Andrena > Andrena marginata. Next base: position 19,981,509 of record OZ010663.1, read on the forward strand.
AATAAAAGTCATTGGACATTTATCCTTTGTGTCATTTTCGCTACAGCATCGCGAACAGAACCGATCGCGCGGATATATATAATTATGACAATTATAGGCAGATGGTGCCACAGTGGTGTTTCAACATGAATTGGAACTGTTCTAGACGGGAACCTGTGGCTTGGCACTGCCCCCACCATATTCACGAAATACTGTAGAATCGTAGCGATGTAAAAAAGCCAGCCCTAGTGAGCTCGAATGCAATCGAAACTCAATCGGCCACAATCGTTTGAGCCGTGTGTACATGCTTTTATATGTTAATATTAAACTAAGCAAATAGTAGAGGAACAAATATTGTAGGAATGTTAAGAATAATTAATTATAACTACTGACCAAAGCACAAAACAAAATAATATATAATAAGCGAGCAAAATATGAGATAACGAATATCGACTCACTGCCCATGCGCCAGCCCGCCAATTTTCCAGTATAAAAGGAGGCGCACGCAGCACCTAGCGCGCTCATTCGAATACAGATACGTTCTTGCAACCAACGAATGCTAGTTCCTGGAGGCAGCTTAAGTACTATCCAGTAGAATTTCGGCACGCTCCGGAAACGGCAGCGACTGGTTCTCAGAGTACAAAGGTACTGGTGCTCCTTTTTGGATCTTTCATTTAAAGGTTGAGAACTTTGTCTTTGCGGAGGTTTCAAGCGCTGCTCCTACTAGTAGGCAGCAGCTTAGCCACTTAGCAAAGGCAAGGTCTACGGAACACTAGAACAAGAGCTCTGCCAAGAGTGTCGGGAACCGCTCCGGAAACGGCAGCGGCCGAACTTACGGCAGCAGCACATACACAATTCCACAGCGTATTAGAATTAATTAGCATAGATAAAAGAAACCATAAAAACATAAAACCTATATATAATCGTAGTCGTAAGCAATATTATTACACTCGTTATTAGAAATAAGTGTTGCTTGAATAAATCATTGTTACGTTTTAAATTGGATTTTACTCCTTTACTCAATCAACGAACCCCCACATATCCTATACTCGAGGGACGCCGCTCTCCTTTCGAGAACCTGTTAATATTCAGTCATCCCCGGCCAACCGAACGTTACAAAAGTGACAACCAATGGATTCCTTGCAAATTTTGTTAGGTTTGGTATCATTTTCGTCGGGAAAACGCAAGGAGACGATTGATATCACGTTCTTACAGATTCGATGAATAATCTGATTTCACATTTTTCCGTTCTTAATGGCTTGTGCTATCTATGTACAGGGTCATCCGTTAAAACTGCAACCTACGCGCGCGCGAACAGGTAAATTTGGCAACACCGCCTCACGGACGCATTCCACTACAACCATGCGCCGATACTTCCGCCATCTATGAGCCAATGATGAAAGTGTAGAGTCTTTTAGGTGCCAGTAGAGAGCGTAGGGGGCTTTTGGCTTTCGCCAGAGAATATTAAATTTGACGTAGCAGACGGGTAAGAGAACGGTAGCCATTTTAAGAGCGCAACCGTGCCGAACCCGTTATCTACGTATGCAATGGTCCAGCAGCGATATTAGCCCAGATTTGTGCAAAATGTAATTGAATTACAACTTACAAATTACGATTAAAATGTAATTGTGTAGTTGATTACACATTATTTTCTGTAATCGTTAATGTAGGTGGTTAACCACACTTTTAATTTTATTTTATTTTTATTTTATTTTAATAATTATACGGGAGAAAACCCATGGTGTACAAGCAATTAAGCAGAAAATTAACTAAAAAGTCAATGCAATAAATAAATCAATGATACACGGCTGAGAAAGTCTTCAAAACTGAACTAAATGATAAATAAGAACTAAGAACACAAAACTAAATAGTAAATACAAAAAACTTAATACTAGTTACTCATATGTAGGTCAGTTACAGACCTGTAGAGTATCGTCCTCAACGAAGTCAAGGAGCATTTGAAGAGGTCTATGCCGTTGAAGTTCTGGTTTGCAATACTCATCGCCCTATTAATAGGGTCAACAGCGTAATGACGATATTTTGGTACCGTTGCCACAAAGAGAGGTCTAGAACGCATGCCCCTAACCGGAGCATTGAATGCTACTAGTGCAAGCAAGTCCGGACAATCAATATAACCTCTAATAACCTTAAAGAGAAAAATAATATCGGCATAACATCTACGTTCTTCCAAAGTGACCATCCTAAGTGACACAAGTACAGGGTCGTAATCGTGATCATTCCAAACCATTGGATTCCCAAGGATACGAGATGCAAGCCTTAAAAACTTATGCTGCACTCTCTCAATGGCTTTAATAAATTTGGTATGCTTGGGGCTCCAAATAATTGAGGCATACTCCACATGAGGCCTGACAAGGGCAAAATACAGCAGCTTCAGAGACTCGCAATTCCTGAAGTGCCTGGCAAACCTAGAAATAAAGCCCAAGGCTCTCATGGCCTTACTAGTACAGCGCAAGTAGTGAGGCCGAAAGTCAAAACAAGGTGTTATGTTAACCCCTAGGTCAGTGACCTCAGACACTTCATCCAATTCAACGCCATTCAATTCATACGAGAATTTCTTACAAAACCTAGCACGGGACGCCCTCAGGCCAACACATTTCCCCAGGTGCAACCGCATACTATTTGCAGTACACCAACGCTCTAACCTCAATAGATCCTCCTGCATACAATTAGCGTCCTCAACCCCACGTATAACCCTGAACAATTTTAAGTCATCCGCGTACAATAGGAAATTGGCATCTGTGAGCACATCAGCGATATCATTAATAAATACATTAAACAGAAGGGGCCCCAGATGCGACCCCTGAGGAACGCCCGAAGTGACACCGATCGGAAACGAAAGACTATTTGATACCCTGACAATCTGTTTACGACCTGAGAGATAACTTTCAAGCCAAGTTAATAAGGGTCCACAAATCCCCCAAGAGAGGAGTTTGCGGAGCAACACCGCATGATCAACGGTATCAAAAGCCTTTTGAAAATCAGTGTAAACTGTATCAACCTGCAGGCCTTCGTCAAGGGCCCTAGAGACAAAGCTGTGGTATACAGCCAGATTAGTAGCTGTAGAGCGCTTAGGGACAAACCCATGTTGTTCAACGCAGAAAGAACAAGTCAGCAGCGCAGATAGCACATCGGTGACAATCTCCTCGAACACCTTAGGCAGTACAGATATCTTACTGATAGGTCGATAGTTGCGAACATCTGAGCGATCACCAGTCTTGAAAATAGGTGTTACGAGGCTAGATTTCCAACGCGAGGGGAAAACTCCATTGGTCAAAGAGGTATTAAAAATATTCCAGAGAGGCCTAGAAAAAATAAAACTACACTGTTTAAAGAACAGCGGGGGAATGCCATCCGCACCCGGGCCGTTACTCGAGTCAAGACTGTTCAGTTTAGAGAAAATGTCACCAATGGAGACAGTAAGATCTTTCAGATTTACGTTATTGAAAGAAGTGCGCACTACATTCAAGGCCGTTGACCGCCCAGCAGGAGATACATATACCGAGCCAAAGTAAGTGGCGAAGAGATCGGCGATAGCCACGGACGTTGAAGCTGTGGAACCCTCAAAGTGCATGGAACTGGGGAGGCCATGGTCACCACGCTTAGCATTAACGAAACTCCAAAAGTTCTTTATATTATGCTGCATAGAGTCTTCCACAGTCCCAACGTACTCACGGTAGTCACATTTCGTACGAAATTTACAGTGAGAGCGGAGATCGGAAAATACCAAGTAATCTGAAAGAGAGTTGGAAGTCTTGAATGCTTTATGCGCATTCTTCTTATCACTAATGAGAGACCTCAAGCGTGGCGAGAACCATCGAGGATAAAAAGATCTTCTATACACCTTCACAGGCACGTAGGCAGCAATGACCTCGTTAATATAGGAATATAGACGATCAACAGCTATATCCGGATCAATTCCTTAAGTCTCAGAATCCCAGTCAATAGAGTTCAAGTGACTAATTATCCTAGGGAAATCGCCACACTTAAAATCCACGTAAGTTACATTATCCCGGTTTTGGTTAGTAAACGCAAATAGATCATTTAAACGCACTTTCAACGGCGGATGATAAGAATCAGGGGAAACAAGGACATCAACGGCATCCTCAACAACAAGAACAATATCTTGACAAAGATTAAATCTAATAAACAACCGTAGGAGTTACTAATATTATTCACCTGAGCTAGGCCACAGTAACCATAACCCTCTAGGAGGAGGTCAACGGCCGACGACTCCATTCCTGGGATACCCGGTTTCTTAGTACAATAAGAGCCAGGTTCAGTAGGCCAAACTACGTGGGGGAGGTTAAAATCGCCCAAGATACAAAAAGCGTCGTCACTGTAATTATGAAATATCTCAGATACACAACAGACATGACTGTCATAGAGATCCGGGTGAGAGGCAGGCGGGAGATATATGGCGCCAAAGATGACATGTTTATTGTGAAGGCGAACACGTACAAAGACCTGCTCTAGATCATCACGTATGGGGGTAATCACCGAGCAGGATAACGAGTTCCTAATTGCAATAAGGACCCCCCCACCACGCGAAAAAGTACTCGTACTGGGGGATCTATCTGACCGGAAGATGTTATAATTAGTAAGGCCCAACTCAGACGATGAAATAGATGAATTTAGCCAGGTCTCAACAAAGACTAGAATATCGTATTGGACGGCAGAACACAGTATAGCTAATTTCAAGTCATCTAGTTTAGTCCTCAACCCACGCACATTCTGATAGTACACCGTGGGGGAGCTTAATGGTTTTTTGAGGCAGGATCCCGGGTTCCATTGGTCGCAACGATGGACGGCACACCATGATTGTAACGGATGGTCCAGTTCTTCTCTCCCCGGTCGTGGAGTTCTTTCAGTCTACCCCTGAGTTGATCTAGTGCCTGGCGCTGGGTCATTGTCCTATCATCCGTGATTTTACAAGGTCCTGAGTAGCGAGACTTGCCTCTCAAAACACTGATGACCGCATCATGAGACTTAAGACGAACACATATGGGTCTCGGGGCTGAACCTCTTCGTTTCCCAAGCCTTAGCAGCGTGATGTCAACATAATCAGAAGGCCGAATCTGGTTAAGAATCGCTTTGACAGCCACTAAGTCCTCAGATCGTGAAATATCATGCGAGGAACTAGGCGATTCCGGTAACCCATGGATTATAAGGTTACCCACTCTGGCCTGCCTGTCATTCAATTCAGCCATGATCTCATCAGTGGCCAATGGACCCAATGACAGTTGACCTGTAGCGCTGGCTGCATTCTGCTCCAGCAGACGGACCCGATTATCCAGGTCGGACACATTAGCTTTTAAGTCAGCATGTTCTTCCCTAATAGTAGAGACAATTTCCTGACGAAAATTGCCAAACTCCTCCCTCATTAGTCGGAATTCACGCATCATATCATTAAACATATCGACTGTGGGAAAAGAAGATTGGGTCTGTACCAGCTGAGACTCAATGACGTCATCGTCAACAACAGCTGATCCCGAGGAAGAAGACAGTCCGCAATTTGAAAACAGGCCGTTGACACAGGGGTGACCCGTCCTGACAATACAACCAGGATGGGCTATCACACCACACTCAGCACAAATGACAGGATTTGCAACTGCCGTGCCACATCCCTCGCATTTTTTAGCTGAAGGAGCCATGAGACACAGTGAGCGAAAATTAGCCCAGGAAATCAAGTCACACGGCGTCCGATTGGTCAGCTTCAAGACTGAATTGAAGATGATAACACCAAATAATGAGTTGACTAGGATATATCAAAGATTGATATTATTCCAACCACACACACCGCTTAGCGAAGGGCTACACACGGGCCTGATAAGGTTACACACCCACGATCAGGATAATAACCCAGATTTAAAATACAGTATAGACAGCAGAAACCAAACGAAAAATTGTAACCGACTTGGGCTCAAAACAAAGCACGTGTATCTATAACAGAGGACAAAGCCTGACTGATCAACTAGATAAATGAACGATTACAGAAAATAATGTGTAATCAACTGTACAATTACAGTTTAATAGTAATTTGTAAGTTGTAATTACATTACATTTTGCCCAACTCTGTATTAGACTACGCTGACGCGTTAGTGTCCTGGGTTGAAGAATTGGGGGCTGTTTTCGCATAACTTTTGAACTACAACAGATATCGGAATGCAATTTGCGCCATAAAATGGGAACAAATTATCCCCTTCTAATGGTGGAAAATTTACTTAATTTTTCTTTTTTCAATTTTTTAACCATAATTGTAACGAAAAGCTTTTGCAAACTGTTTATTTAAATACTTCATATAATGCTCTTTTTAAAATTCATGGCACCGATATGCAATAGGCTAGTTGTCCCGGTATCTTTACTTTTACAAATTAAGGAATTAAATGTTTATTCAATTATATATTACTTCTGCAGCCTCAGAATCTAATGCTGGGGTTTCCTTTTTCGTGATTTTATCCTCAATGTAGTGCATGCACTACAGATAGGAAGTAAGGGGTAACTAATGGGATGTGTCGCTGCTTTTAGCAGTCTTTGCTATTAAACGCCACGCCTGTAGTGGCTTCTGTTTATGTCATCTTTTGGAATGGTACACTCAGCTCAAACTGTTGTGGCCGTTCGAGATTCGATTGCATTCGAGCTTACCAGGGTCCGCTTTTTCACATCGCTAACATTCTACAGTATTTCATGAACATGGTGAGGGTCCTGCCTAGCCACAGGTTGCCGTCTAGAACACTTCTAATTCATGATGAAACACCACTGTGGTGGCATCTGCCTACGACTGTCATAATTATATAAATCTGCGCGATCGGCTCTGTTCACGATGCTGTAGCGTAAGTGACGCCAAAAATAAATGTCAAATGACTTTTATTACAATCAACCTAAAAAAAATCATAATAATTTTGGGACTGTAAACGATAAATTTGTAATGTCCAAAATAAATAAATCAATGAATTTATAATGGAAGACACAAATAAATAGAGCGGGATGGTGGGGTAATAAAGCGAATAGAATGAAAACGAATGTTATATATCTCGTAGAGATGGCAAGGGTAGGAAACCAGAATACTGTGATAAATAAAGTCTTGTCCAAAGTAAATAAATCAACGGATTTATAATGGAAGACACAAATAAATAGAGAGGGATGGTGGGGTAATAAAGAATAGAATGGAAACGAATGTTATATATTTCGTAGAGATGGCAAGGGTTAGGAAACCAGAATACTGAGATGTATAAAGTCTTGTCGTATTTTATTCCTAGCAGTCCTCATAGATTAAAATCTAAGACGCTCATTATTAGTGGAAATGTGTAGAGCAAAGAAATACGCATTTATTTCAAAATTTACTATCCGTTATTTTATGTTAACAACGGGAAAATAAACATAACCGAAGCAATGTAGATTAAATTTTGTGACAGGACTGCGCGAACGTGTCTCCTATTAAACATCATCCGTTTACATCACGCTATATCATAGGCAGATGGTGCCACAGTGGTGTTTCAACATTAATTAGAAGTGTTCTAGACGGGAACCTGTGGCTTGGCAGTGCCCTCACCATGTTCATGAAATACTGTAGAATGTTAGCGATGTGAAAAAGCCGACCCTGGTGAGCTCGAATGCAATCGAATCTCGAACGGCCACAATCGTTTGAGCTGACATTAGTCACCGGAGCACAGTTCACGAGGCTCCTCATGCGCTCGGCAGAGAGAATACGTTGGTTTTCGTACCTTTTTTGTAGACTGCTCCAGGCGCCGTCGTAGTTTGCCGCGGTGGTGTTGGTGCGCTCCAACATCGTCGCTGCCTCACCAGTCAGGGCTGACTTTAAATATTCTAACTTCCTGACTTTAGAAATGCGGGTAGAATCGTGAATCAACGACTTGAAGCGATCACGAAAGCTTTCCCACGCCAAGAGATCTCCTGAGAAAGTCGGTAGAGAAAGCTTCGGAAGGGCGGAATCATGGTCGTCCGCACCTCCGGAAGTGGAAGCACACGTAGATGCTCGTGCAGAGTTCGGTTCCAGCTCGCGTTGCATGTCTCTCAACGTGGCCGAATGTTGAAGGTAAACCTCCTCAATGTCCGCGAACCGATCATTCTTAATGTAATCACTCGCGGAAGAGCCCGGTTCGCGGATAACACTGCTATGACCCAACATAAAGGTCTTCCAATAGTCTTCTAAAAGCTCCCTTCGGGCTTCCAACACCGAAAGAGTTATATTACTCCTTCCCATCTTGCGTAGGTTAATCAGAAACCGCTCAATACGTCCGGCGATTTCGGCCTGTTCGAGAAGAAGATCTTCCAGCAGGTACACCATCTTTCACCCGAAAGCGAACGCGAGCACGCTAGTATGACGAAAAGAAATTCGGAGCACACTCGGGACCCACACGAACAGCGTCGCGAGGTAGCGCAGAAACAGCTCACTTTCCCGAAGCACTGAACGGAAGTCGCGGAGAAGAAGCGAAAACGCGTGGAGCACTTCACTACGCACTTGCTACACGTGCCGTGGAAGCTTCTAGAAGGTTCGCGAAGCACACACACGCGAACACGTACCGGTAAGTATCCGATTTAATCCGGAGCATCCAAAGAAATCCGGACGAAACTCCGGCTCGAAGGACCAGAAAAATGAACGAAACGTTCTTCAGTTGCGAAGAATTAATCGCGTTCTTTAATGTGTAGAACTGGGACGCTCGGTAAATCGACTGGGACGACACGTGTTGAAATAAAACTATATTTCACTCCGATCAACAGAATCGGATAAATCCTGAACAGCAAGGTTTTTCTCGTGATTACGCGAGGAAAAGGAATCTCAGAACGTAGATATCGGCTCGAAGCCCGAGGCCGAAAAGGGTACCGGCGTGAAATACACGTGTTTACTCTCGCGAAGCACGAACAAGAAGCAGGATCCGGAAACCGAAACCTCGCGGATCGCCGATAAGGACCGGTACCCCGCGCTCCGCCGCGCCCGCGGCCCGAGCTACTCGGTCCACCCGAACCACGGGAACGACGAAAGCGACCGGGCCGATCACGATTGGCTGCACTAGCGTGCTAAATACAAAACTCTTATGTACTATATACACCTTATAGCCTAACACGCAATGTAGAAAATATGTACAATAAGAATGAAACGAAATGAACAACGATACAATAAAAGAAGGGAATGAAGTTCTTTTCTGCGATCGCGAACACTCCGTCTTAAGTCTGAGTATAGCCTGTCTACGTACCGTACGAGGTTGTGTTTCTTCCTTCTCTTTCCTATCGAAGTACATCTTTTTCCTGCATTGCTCCACTGTATGGCCTCTAAATTTACAATATTCACAGTATATTTGTGCGTAGTTTCGACTTCTACATTCTTGTATTGTGTGACCTGCTCTTCGGCAATGATCGCAATATGCATTAGATTGAGGAGCTCTGTTTGTGTAACTCCGGCTTCTGCAATCTTGCGTCATGTGACCTGGCCTTCGGCAGAAGTCACAGAATGTATCGGTTTGGGTTCTATTACGACTCCTGCATTCTTGTATTGTGTGTACCAGTTTTTTGCAATGTTGACAAATCTTTTGTCGCCAGTCGGTGCGTGAGGCTTGTTGGCTACTACAAGTGGTGACATTATGGCCATATCCAAGACAGTTTGTACATCGGTTAGTTTGTATTACTTCTGTTGCTATTCCCGTTCTTGTTTGATATTCGTTATACTCTGCTTCTGCTTTAATGGCGTGACTGATAGCGCGATCAAGACTGCTGAAGGTGTGTTCGTGTATTCTACTATATATCTCGAATTTTAATCCCGTTAGAAAGGCTGTTTGAGAATCAGTTAGTTCATCTCATCACCGAACACAAGCGCACCGCAGCACCTCCTGGACTGTGGAACTCATGGCTGATCTACAATCGATCAGCCAATGAGAAGTCAGCGACAATCTATCAACCAATTGAAATTCCCCACGTCGATCCTCTCTCGAGCATGTTCGAGAAGACGCGCAACGGAAGTGATCAACCATATTGAAAGACATTCTGGTTCACGTTGAGTAAAGAGACGGACGCGTCGCGTACGATTTGCTATCTCGATCTTTAACATTGTGAATTCTCAGCTCTCAGGGCTCAATATCAAGCTCAGTGCTCACCAATCAGTTCCGATAAAGTTATTATAAATCTCGAAACTCTCTCTGCTCATCAAACGCTTGGCTTTCAGTGTGGATTGTCGCGTATGTTCGACCGCGTGCTCGCGTGTTATCACCGCGTGCCGTGCTCAGTGAAATAATTGTAAAAACTTCTCAAAGCTCACGTTAAAACCTCAAACTCTCACCCTCATTCATCGAGTGATTTTATAAATAAAGACCACACTCCTTTAAACACACGTGTTGCGTGCACTTCATTACTGCGGTTCCTAACCTCTCTTTTCACCGGCGTGTTCAATAACTTTAGTTTCAAACAAAGGCTTTAATAGCGTTTTGTTCTGCATTTATATTGAATTCGCTTTCGTGAGCCGTTACTTCTATCGTATTACAATGTTTGATTTGCAAGAGTATGTTAGATACGCGGCTACTATAGTCTACTGTCGTTTCGTTTGGTAGTTGCGCGGTTTTTGACAGTTCACCGTATAATTGAATTGAAGTATATAATGGTGCGAAACGTGAGCTTAGTACAGAAATAAGGTCGCTAATTGTGTTATATTCCCCGCTTAAAACTACTCTCGAAGCTTGTCCGTAAAGCTTATTTTTTATGAGCTGAACTAGTCCGTATTCCGCGTTTGGGTTTACCATGCGTCGTGCATGTCGACAACTTTTAATAAACTGATGTAACGGTATATTCCTACCATTGAACGAAGGGACTGTGTCTGCTGTGTCGCGTAAGCTAATGTGTGGTAGGTGAGGATATACATTCGTAGCTGTATTCATGTTAATCTGAGGATTCAAAGTTCCCGCAATATTTTCATTGTCTAGAGCTTCTATTGTTTCTATGATTTCTGAATTATCTATATTTTCTGGAGTTCCCTGAGTCTCCGTATTGATTGTTAGTTTAGCCATTTTTTCTCCAATTGTGTCAGGCATTGTGAAGTTTCAAGCCTCTGAAGATTTTACCAAGAAAAGAGACAAAAATTGCTATGAAAATACTCACTTTTGGAGTGACTTTACTGAGCGAAATATCTTTTTCAAACGAATAATCCCACCGCTGTCACCAAAATTATATCCAACCTGTAACGTTCTGTTGCTCGGAGGCAACTGAATACTAGTAGGTCCTCGAGAGGAGAGCGGCTTCCTCTCAAGTATAGGATAGGTGGGGTTCGTTGGTAGAGAGTTATGGATTAAAATCCAAGCTTTTAATTTAACAATGGCTATTTATTCAGTAACACTTAATTCTATTTAACAATAACAACCTAATAATGACTACAGCTATGATTATGTATTTTATGTTTTTTTGGGATTTTTGTATTTTTATATATTATATGAACTAGGTATATATATATATATATACCCAGTGTAATGCCGCTTCCGTTTCCGGGGCGAGATATTACTCTTGGCAACGTCTGCTGTAAGAACGGCCGCTTCCGTCTCTGGGGCGAGCTCGTTACTCCTGGCAGATTTCTCTCTCTACAGTGACATCGTGTATCGCAGTGTACGGCCGCTTCCGTCTCCGGGGCGAGCTCGTACTCTTGGCAATACTAGCTGTAAGAACGGCCGCTTCCGTCTCCGGGGCGAGCTCGTTACTCCTTAGCTATGTCTGCTGCTAGAGCGGCCGCTTCCGTCTCCGGGGCGAGCTCGCTTCTGTTGGCAGAGTCTGAAGTGACTGGCTGTGCTGCGAGCACCTCCTATTATACCCAAGATTTAGTGTTCTGGCGCATGCGCAGCAAATCGTTATTTCTTAACTTACATTTTACTCATTTATTACATTATGCTTTGTCTTATGCTTTTGCTAACAGTTATATTATGTTATTCCTAATGTTCCTAAGATATTTGTTTCGCTTAATTCCTAAATTATATAAAAATATGTATAAAGGTCTGCACAATGTTACAAGCGGTACTGTTTTATCTACGGTCGGTAACGCTGGACTAGCGTCTGCGTGAGACGTTACATATACCAGATTTCATAAAGATACATTTGTGGCGTAATAATAATATTTTGGAAGGATGTTAAGTCACACATAGTTGACAAATGTAGCGTAGAGGAATGAAATAGCCAATAAACATTTATCGTCATGTAGCATATAGGTTATATTTTCTGTCACTTCGAAGAGAGGAGCACATAATAATCACGCGCATCCAGTCTACGCACTTTTCACTAGACCGGGCGGCCGCATGGAAGGGTACCTTTCCCAGCCTGCATTAGTGGTAGTTGGAATCAGAGATGGGCAAAAAATATTTTAAATAAAAAATTGGTTTCGAATGAAAGGCAGAAATTTTAATTGGAACTCATCAAATATAAATAACCCGGAGTTATTTATTATTCGAAGCGCCATAAATAATGTTTGCATTCGACGGAAATACATCCGAAGCTTCAAATAATGTTCTCCCTTTTATTTATATTCATGTCCGAAAGTTATTTCAAGTTTGGCGAGCCTTTAGCGCCTTTGATCGAAGCCGTCGGCTCCTCGAGCCGAGCGACATTGTATCGTTCACCCGTCTAATCTGCAGTGCGAGGTTGCTTGGCGATGTGTCATCGATTATGCAGAAACGGAATTTCTTTATTTTTCATCATATCAATATGAAAGTGGCAGCAATGGATTTCTTGCATTCTCCCGATTAAATTGACAAAAAAATTTAAATCGTACCACTTTTAACGAAACGAGATTTCAATCCTGCAAACTAATTTTATACGTAATATACGACTAACCCACATTCTTTTCGAAATTGAGGCAGTAGCAATAACGTATTCCAACTTGGAACCACATTCTTCAGCCCGATGTACGTCACTATGGAGTGACTTACGTTAATATCATCTTTTGAAACGATACGCCACTATGGTGGCTTTCACACGCAGGTGGCGAAAAATCAAGCCAACCCTGTCGTAGCCAAAATTTTTTAAATTGAGACGGGTACGAGACCAGTCGACACATTGTTTTGAAACCTCGTTACAGTAATCTGGGGTGCGAGTGGTAAACCAGCCATAAAAGCGGAGCGCCCAGCTCGCTCACTTGAGACGGGGACCTCCGATTCACTAATAGCTGTTTGCGACGTTAAGGCTGCCGTCTCGGCGGGCCTTGAATGTTTGCGTACGCTCACACAAGCTAGGAAAAGCGTGTACGTATACGCGTGTAGTAAACAAACCGTTTCAACCATCTTACGTCGTGGAATCGGCAAGAAGGAAGCTTTTACGGGTATAGTTGCCTCCAGTGGACATCCGCGTAGACGGGCCTGGTGCGTTTGAACGCTAATAAGCACCGTACGTTGAAATAATAATGAATTTATGATTCGAAAAGTGACAGAATGAGGCACCAGTACACTAGCGCCACCAACGGAGAAGCCTTGAAGCCTCATTCTGTCACTATTGATATGATGAAAAATAAAGAAATTCCGTTTCTGCATAATCGATGACACATCGCCGAGCAACCTCGCACTGCAGATTAGACGGGTGAACGATACAATGTCGCTCGGCTCGAGGAGCCGACGGCTTCGATCAAAGGCGCTAAAGGCTCGCCAAACTTGAAATAACTTTCGGACATGAATATAAATGAAAGGGAGAACATTATTTGAAGCTTCGGATGTATTTCCGTCGAATGTAAACATTATTTATGGCGCTTCGAATAATAAATAACTCCGGGTTATTTATATTTGATGAGTTCCAATTAAAATTTCTGCCTTTCATTCGAAACCAATTTATTATTCAAAATATTTTTTGCCCATCTCTGATTCCAACTACCACTAATGCAGGCTGGGGAAGGTACCCTTCCATGCGGCCGCCCGGTCTAGTGAAAAGTGCGTAGACTGGATGCGCGTGATTATTATGTGCTCCTCTCTTCGAAGTGACAGAAAATATAACCTATATGCTACATGACGATAAATGTTTATTGGCTATTTCATTCCTCTACGCTACATTTGTCAACTATGCGTCACTTTACATCCTTCCAAAATATTATTATTACGCTGCAACTGTATCTTTATGAAATCTGGTATAGCATATAGGTTATATTTTCTATCACTTCGAGGAGGGGAGCACATAATAATCACGCGCATCCAACCTGCGTATTTTCATGTACACTCGTGTAAGGCGTACCCTTCCGAGATCAAACGCCTGCTCGATGAGTTTCGTCAGGCGATCCTGTCCTTTACGTCCTTGAAACGACCTGTAGCAGAATGGGTTGAATGGTTCGTCTTTCTGTTCGCTGAAAAATTGGACTGCACGTCCCGCTTCGATTGGGAAATCACACTTACCGACCGCACGACGTCCCCCAAATTCTCTGACATCGAGGATTTCTTCGAGAATCGGGTCCACGCACTCTACGCTGCGCACAATCAGGAGCCAACCCCGCCCTCGAAGCAACGTGACGCAAAAGGTAGGCCGAAGGTGTCCGACCGTCCTAGGACCGCGTTGCCGGTAAAAACTGAAGCTCCACCTAAGAAAGGCAAACCAAAACGTCAATGCCCACTCTGTCAGGGCACTCACAATTTGAACTATTGCCCAAAATTCAAGGGGATGAGCGCTGCCGATCGCAAGGCCCAGGCAGTTAAGGTAGGCGTTTGTTTGTCTTGTTTGAACCTAGGACACGTTGTATCAGCCTGTCCTTCTACGTTTCGATGTCTGGTGTGCGAAGCGAAGCACCACACTTTACTGCACGACGCTTACGTGCCTTCCGAGGTCAAGACGGACATCAACAATGACGTTCATCTAAACCCTACCGCCAAAGCCTTGGTGAATTCTATTTGTGCCAAGCGTTTGGTCCTTCTGGCAACAGCTCGGGTGCGTCTTTTGGCCCCCAACGGTAGATTTGTGTCGGTTCGAGCGGTGCTGGATCAGGACGCCGATGCGTCATTTGGTGCCTTTACACGGACGTTCTTTTGTGACACTTTTGCGCGCCACACGCCAGCGCGGCACGCATTTGGCGTGGCGTGCCGGAACGTCGCAGGCCAGAAGATCGTACCCGTCACTACTTAGAGACAGCGAGTTCGGGCTCCCATTTCTACGTCGACTCCACATGCTTTTTCCAGGAACCAGCGCAGTCTTGTATTGACTACCTGTTCCATGTATATTATCGATCTGCGAAACAATCGGCAAGACACGATCGCGATACACGTAGGTTCGCGAAAAGTATACGAATTCCTCGATATACCTGGCTTATAGAGGATATCATAAATGCTTTTACTGTAGGGCACACTGAAACATCTGTTTTTACGAAGCTACATTTGGTTTACCTGAAGGTGCTATAAATTATGGAAATGGTTTATTACTCAGTTATAACGACTGTATTGCGATCTGCATTCTTCTTGCAGATGAAAAGTTTCCACCTCATCGGAAGTTCTTGCTAGCATCTTGTGCGCGGTTAGAAGTGTGGCGCGCCGGAATTCCACGTTCTTGCGTGCGAGTAGAACTGTTGCCAGGCGTGTCGCGTCCAAAAAAGTGTGGCGCGCTAACCTCCACTTCAGAAAAGTTTACATAAGAGACAGAAAAGGTAGTTAGAAAAGGAAAGCGGCACTTGAAACCAAGGGTTTGGCGTGGCGCGTGGAGTTTCCGACAGTGCGGAAAAATCTGAGGCGCGCGGCGCGCCTGGCAGCCAAGACTCTTCGAGCCGCTACAAGCGGTAGGAAGTGAACGAGAATTTTTTCAAATCAAAGAATTAAATATATTTACTTCCAGCTTTGTGGCTTCATTCGTCAATCTTTAGGGAATATGATAAAAAATTGTATGCAAAAATAGTGGTTATATCCGGAGTTATAGTGCTTCAAATAGAGCGCCTTACAAAACTCATATGCGCACTGTTAGCATAAAATCAGTTGTAGTAGATACATATAGATACATTATGTAGTTAGCATAAAATCAGTTGTAGTAGATAATAATATTCCGTTACGTTTCACGTAATGTCATTAATTGTGAAATAAAGTATTTTCGCGTACTTTATTGTTATTCAAAAGTATAGAGTACATTTACCTATAATAATGTAAGATACTTTATTTTAAATTTGGCCAATCAGCAATGTTCTTTGTTCATTCTGATCATCGTTCGGACCATCAAATCCTAGCAGCCCTCATAAAACAAAATTTTCACAATTATTTTGATCATCCTACGGATCACAGAGTCTACATCGATCTAATCATGCTTTTGGATAAGTTGCACTCTCGTCGGACTCCGGGATGAGCCAGGAATCGATTGATGTCACTTCAATATCGATACGATAAGAGAGTGTGTTTAAGAAATGCCTACCCCTTTTATAATTTGTATAGCTTGTGTAAAAGTAGTCCGATTTGCATGACATTTGTGATAATTTTAATTGGAAGAACGCCATGAATCCATTAGTGTTACTTTCATATCGATACGATGACGAATAATGATCTCTTAACACGCTGTAATGAATACTTCACCCTCGACTGTGGGTCGCCGACCTCGATTCGCTGCGGTCGGCCGAGGATTCATACCTGTTACAGAAAAGCTGTATTCTTTATTCTTTACCGTATCGATATGGAAGTGATACCAATGCATTTCTTATGTTTTTCAAATAAAAATTATACCAAATTTCATGTAAATCGAACTATTTTTAACGAAATTTTGGAAATCAATTTATTATGAAGATTCCTTAATTACGATCCGATTTGTGTCGTTTTTGGACCATTTTCATCGGGAAAACATAAGGAAACGATTCACACCACTTTCGCCAAGATCCGATGAAAAATGTAGAATTTTTGATTCGTCACTTTTTAGGGGGCAACATTGTACGGCCCCCCTGGGCTCGAGGGTCGAAGTCCTTGAAACCCATCGAGGCACGGCTTATCGGTAGGGTTGCCTCTTGAGTCGAGGTTTGCGTGCGACGAAAATTCAAGCGCGCCACACTTTTTTGGACGCGACACGCCTGACAACGGTTCTACTCGCTCGCAAGAACGTGGAATTCCGGCGCGCCACACTTCTAACCGCGCACAAGATGCTAACAAGAACTTCCGATGAGGTGGAAACTTTTCGTCTGCAAGAAGAATGCAGATCGCAATACAGTCGTTATAACTGAGTAATAAACCATTTCCATAATTTATAGCACCTTCAGGTAAACCAAATGTAGCTTCGTAAAAACAGATGTTTCAGTGTGCCCTACAGTAAAAGCATTTATGATATCCTCTATAAGCCAGGTATATCGAGGAATTCGTATACTTTTCGCGAACCTACATGTATCGCGATCGTGTCTTGCCGATTGTTTCGCAGATCGATAATATACATGGAACAGGTAGTACACAATACAAGACTGCGCTGGTTCCTGGAAAAAGCATGTGGAGTCGACGTAGAAATGGGAGTCAGCGAATGGGTAGCTCAAACCCTTCGCTTGAGAAAAAGGTCGACGCACGTGCAGCTTGCTGGCTTCCAACGTCGAGACGTCGGAACGGCCAAATACGAGGTGAAAGTGACCTTGACTGCGGATTTTAACTCTTCTTTTAACCTACCTTTTCAAGCCTTGGTTACCCGAGAGGTGATGCCACCGACACCCTCACGTTTGGCCTCTGTGACCGACTGGCCTCATTTAAAGGGGCTTCAGCTCGCCGACGCGGAGTTTCATACGCCGTCGCGGGTCGACATCTTACTTGGTGCAGACGTTTGCAGTGCACTTGTGGGAGAGACGCGCCAGGGACCCAGGGGCACCCCTGCAGCTACCCATACACCCTTCGGCTCTTGTTTGGTCCGGCGTCTTCGGATACCGACGTTTCCGATGCTCCAACACGACGGGTCTACCACACGAGCACTCGGGACCCCATCTCGGTGCAGCTGCAGCGTTTTTGGGAGCTGGAGGACGTACAGGAGACCTCACCACTGAGCCCTGAAGAACTCTGGTGCGAGGAACATTTCCAGATCAGTCACCAGCGGAATGAGGTCGGAAGATATGTCGTTCGCCTTTCGTTTCGTCCAGACCGCCCTAAGGTCTTGGGAGCGTCCAGACCGGCTGCGTTGAGAGTGCTACTGCACAATGAAAGGCGTCAGCAGAAGGATCCAGGGCTACGTGATAAGTACTGCGACTTCCTGGTCGAGTATCTCCAACTGGAGCACATGGAACCAGTGCAGGAGGGTTCGGGCGGTGCTGCCCCTCTGTACTATCTCCCCCACCACGCTGTGTGGAAGGGTGAAGGGGAGGAACGTAAAATTAGAGTGGTTTTTAATGCGTCATGTACTACTTCTTCAGGTCTTTCGCTGAACGACTTGCTGTCACCAGGCCCAAAGTTACAAGCCTCCTTGTGGAGCGTGTTGACCCGGTGGAGATTATTCCAATTTGCTTTTACCACGGATATTGTTAAAATGTTTCGACAGATCCTGGTGCATTCAGCTGATCGGGACTGGCAGTGTATCCTGTGGCGCACTGATCCCAGCCTTACGTTGAGTTCCTTCCGGTTGAAGACCGTGACCTACGGCACGGCCTCCGCACCGTTCCTGGCCCTGGGTGCTGCGACAGCTTGCTGAAGACGAGAAGGAACGATTTCCCCTTGGCTCACAAGTGCTTCTGGAGCACTCCTATGTGGATGACCTCCTAGCTGGCGGCCATAACCTGGAGCAGGCTCGAGAGGTCTAGAGGCAGCTAATCGGAATTCTAACCGCTGGAGGGTTTCAGCTAAGCAAGTGGGCTACCAATCATGAGCTGTTGGTTCCACGGGAGATGTCAGAGAGCTCCAAGATCTTTCAGCAGTCCGATCAGCACGGAGCCTTAGGACTACTTTGGATGTCCACTTCGGACATGTTATCCGTGAAAGGTCCAAGACTTTCTCCAACTTTGGACGACGTCTCCTGGACCAAGAGAATGGTGCTTTCGGAGCTGGCGACGCTCTTTGACCCAATGGGCTGGTTCGCTCCGGTTCTGGTAAAGGGAAAGATCCTCATGCAGGATCTCTGGCTCGCTGGGGTGGATTGGGATGAACGAATTCCCCCACCATTAACACATTCGTGGAACTCCTTTCGCCAGGATTTACAATCCCTCGACGACGTGCGAGTTCCCCGATGGATTTGTAACGAGTTATTATCGGTAGGACAACGATCTTGCCCCCCACCACTCGTCCGTGGTTTCCAAGAACTGGCGCGAGAGGGTTACGCACCGATTAATCCTCTCGCCGCCGAAAATCCGCGGACGAGGACATACAGCGTGTCCCAGAATTGATGTACATCCCGGAACATGCAATATCCTGATGGAAAAAGACATCGAAAAGTCCTTAACCGTTTTGGGATCCGGGGTTTCGTTTTCGAGATATTAAGAAAAAACCCCGACCAATCAGAGCGCGAGCCTTCCGCTGGAGCTCCCGCGCTAGCGTGGCCGCGCGCATGCATCGAAGGAAATTGCGTAGAATGGCAAATGAAAAAGACTTAACAAAAAAATCTAACCTTTTGCCATGGTTTGTTTGCCATTTAAAGTGAATAATGAGTAAAGGATAAATGGATGAAAATCATGTGTAACGTAAAAGGACGAATACACAGTTGTTTTTTTAGAAGATTGGAAAATAATAATTATTTGGAGTGAGAGGATAAAGAACATGTAAATTTCCTTTTTTAATAACGTACAAACGAAAAGGTAATGCAACAGGGAACGAGTGAAAAGTGATCGTAGTTCGTCATTGTGATAAAAATCCGTAGTTCAATAACGGCCAACACTGTTGTTGATAATGAATAAGTGCGTTTAAAAACTGCGAAGAAAAATTTACATACGGAAATTTGGAGAGTTATCACCGGAAATAAGCCATAGCCTGCGTGAAATTTAAAAAATATTAGTCGCCAATAATGTAATTAAAACTCACCCTTTCGGAAATTCACCTGCAGCTTGAAAACCTGTGTCACTAGGTCACCGAACAGATCCTGGTCGTCGACAGACGCACCGAGTGCACAGCTGTTCTAAGGTACACGACACCATGCAAAGTTAAGGGTCGCAACGTCAAGTGCGTCCGGATTAATGCACCGAATTCACTGCACTGCACGCCTACTAACACTGATCACTTAATTTATTTTTCATACAACGCGTTGTTCTTACGTTATAAAAATTGGTGGAAATGAATTTTTACTTGGCGTTTGGAGCCGTGAGTATTCCCGCGCAAATTGTCACGCTGCAGCACTTGCGTCCCCGTTGTTCGGGGGGTACACCGAGAACATCGCGTAATACTCTTGAGCAGAGAACATTTCTGCGACGTGATTGCTTACTGACTGACAAGATTTTTTCCAAGTGACTTCTTCTACCCCCAAATAGATTCTCTCGTTCCATTATGAGTTGACCCCCACCAGGCCAAGAGGCTTCAGGTAAAAAGAAACACACGTGTTTCGCAGAAGTGCAACGAACGGGCTATCGCGCTCTTTTACAAAAGTCCGCGTTCCGTCCTTTTACTGCCAATGTACCCATTGCTTCGAGGTAGGCAGCAGACACCACGTGTTTCGGTTCGAAAGGGTCCGAAGAGAAGAGAAACAGAAAGTCTTCGAGTTGCTATAAAGAAGAAAATCCTGTTTCCTGTTTCCCTTTTCCGATACCCTGAGTTCACGTCTGCTACGAGGCGGAACCAATTAAGCCATAAATTACCCAAAACTGTAGGAAACCGTTGTCTACCGTCGACTAGCGGGACAATACGGTCATAAACCGCGACCCTAGCGAAATGCTCTGGCCGATCAGCCTGATTAATTTTTGGAAACTAGCAATTTAAAAGTATTATTTAACATCAACACGGCTCGCGAAGAGACACAGGAAGAAAGAGAGCATGTAGTTCGCTGACTGCGCGTTGTCCCGCCTGCTTCGTCCTACCTTCAAATTAAGGACGGATCCCTTATCTCTCGAGTATAAACACGCGCTCGAATTTCAAAACAAAAGCACGCGTCGACGTATTCCGTGCGAGAGACGATGGGCTTGAAGTCCGATTGGCCCTACATCCCTCCCAAACGGCCACTGTTCTGAAGAGGCCCTCTTCACAGCAATATCTCCTCCCCAAGGCCCACCTTCTCTCGCACAGAATACGTCGACGCGTGCTTTAGTTTTGAAATTCGAGCGCGTGTTTAGACACGAGAGATAAGCAGGCCTGATTGGTTAGTTTGGGACCAATCGAACTTCAAGCCTACCTTCTCTCGCACCGAATACGTCGACGCGTGCTTGTGTTTTGAAATTCGAGCGCGTGTTTAGACAAGAGAGATAAGCAGGCCCGATTGGTTAGTCCGTGGCCAATGGGACTTCAAGCCCACAGTCTCTCGCGCCGAATACGTCGACGCGTGCTTTAGTTTTGAAATTCGAGCGCGTGTTTAGACAAGAGAGATAAGCAGGCCCGATTGGTTAGTTTGGGACCAATCGAACTTCAAGCCTACCTTCTCTCGCACCGAATACGTCGACGCGTGCTTGTGTTTTGAAATTCGAGCGCGTGTTTAGACAAGAGAGATAAGCAGGCCCGATTGGTTAGTCCGTGGCCAATGGGACTTCAAGCCCACAGTCTCTCGCGCCGAATACGTCGACGCGTGCTTTAGTTTTGAAATTCGAGCGCGTGTTTAGACAAGAGAGATAAGCAGGCCCGATTGGTTAGTTCGGTACCAATCGAACTTTAAGCCTACCTTCTCTCGCACGGAATACGTCATCGCGTATTGTCCCTGAATTGAGGGACAATCCGGGGCATGCATTATCCTGATGCCGGAAGACATCGAAAAGTCCTTTACCGTTTCACTTCGAGGTCGCGATTATAAAAATCCGAAAAAGTACTACCACATTCGCTGATATGTTTTTTGTAAATTAAGCTTATTTCTAGAGTAACGCAGCTGATATTAACGTCGCAGTAAGCTCTTGAAAACAATGGGGCGCCCCGTCTCAGGTAAAGCAACCGCGCGCGATTACAGTCAGCTGACCGTACCGCTACGACCCCAGGTCTTCAGTCAGGTCAAAAAACAATTCGACAGAAGGATTGCAGGAGAATCTTACTAACCCACTCTTGGCCAATGACACTGTTCTTTATAATAATCAGATTTGTAAGTTCCAGCTTGTCCTTATCTTGATTATTTGTTGAAAAATGTCGTTGCTCAATGGAAACCACGAGAAGGTGGTGGGCTTTTTCCATCAGGAGAGGTTAAGGATGGGTCAGGAGAATGGCATGGATAAGAGTCAAATGACGGGGTTAGCGGTTGGAAGTAAGAAGGCCCGGTCATAAATTTTAAACACCAGTGAGCGGCCATGTACCTTAATTCTGTCGATTGCCAGACTTTCCACGTTTCTGTGTTACTTCTTTGACATTGTTTCTGACCAATCGTAAAAACTAACAGTGTTGATCGTCAACGTAGTCTAAAGAAGGTCGCGGTTTATGATCGTATTGTTCCCTGAGTCGACGGTCGAGAACAGTGCGCCCCGATCACCATGTTGTCCCACCCGATAATGAAGCAGTATACCGATTAACCCCTTAGTAAACCAAATGAGTTTTACCAACGAAACGAAAGGCGAAGAGGATAGAAACGGAACGCGTTGTCAATAGCACCTCCGTGTTACGTTACCGGACTTAGCCCCATAATAAATTTTACAGCGAAATGATCATAACGTTTTCGCCTAACCGACACCGTTCCTTCGCCTCTCTATCCCTTCCACAACCAATCTCTTTATGTTTTCGAAATATTGAAGTGACCAATAATGTACCTACCTTCGAGGACGTTGTGGGGGCGCGATGGCTAATACCTGACATGAGACAGTCAGAACTGTTTCTGGAGCGAAAGCGAACGGATATTAACAGAGCTATCATCATACATTTGGCAAGCAATGTATACCAACGAAGAGTATTACGATATGTTCGTGGTGTACGGGAGCTGCGACACCAACGTCGTCGCTACTGTACGCATATACAATGAGCGGTTTCCCAATCGGCGTCCCACAACCAGAAGAATAATGACGGGGTTGATATGCAACCTAAGAAGGAATGGTCAATTTCGTTCTGATAACAGTACGAGAGGAAGAACAAGAAGCAACGAGTCCGTGGAAATTGAGGAAGCAGTGATCGATTTTGTGGAAGAAAATCCAACTATAAGTGTGCGTGACATTGAAAGAAGATCGGGAATACCGAAATCGACGGCACATCGAATTTTACAAGAAGAAGGATTGTATCCATACCACCTGCGACGGGTACAAGCATTACTGCCTCGCGACCTGCCAGTTCGATTGGAGTTTTGTCAATGGCTCTTGAACGAGTATCAACAAAATCCAGACGTCTTGAAAAGGATTCTGTGGACAGACGAAAGTACGTTCACCCGAGAAGGTGTTTTTAATTCAAGAAATTCGCATGTGTGGAGTTATGAAAATCCACACGCAACCACCATCAGAAGTTATCAAACTCAGTGGACCGTCAACGTTTGGGCTGGGATAATTGGTGATGACATTTTGGGCCCTTTCTTTCTACCAGCAAGATTGACAGGTGCAGCGTATTTAAATTTTTTGGAGAACGATGTGCCGATTCTTTTGGAAGATGTTGCAGTGAATGTGCGGCAAAATATGTTGTACCAGCAAGATGGAGCTGGACCACACTATGCGAATATTGTGAAGGACTTTTTAGATAATGCCTACGCGGGTCGTTGGATAGGCGGTGGGGGTCCAATAATTTGGCCACCACGATCTCCAGATCTTACTCCCTTGGACTTCTTCCTCTGGGGGTATGTAAAACAAAAGGTCTACTCCGTTGAAATTGATACCGTAGAAACATTACGACAACGGATAATCGCGGCATTTGAAGATATTAAAGAACAACGGTTGTGCGAGAATGTTCGCAATTCCTCCATCAGAAGGCTTCAAAAGTGTGTAGAGACAGGAGGAGACCTGTTTGAACATTTATTGTGAGTAGTGTAGTGCAACAGAGTGTACATTAATAATGCCAGTGAGTGAGTGAGTGAGTGAGTGAGTGACAGATTGAGCAGTGTAGTGCAACAGAGTGTACATTAATAATGCCAGTGAGTGAGTGAGTGAGTGAGTGACAGATTGAGCAGTGTAGTGCAACAGAGTGTACATTAATAATGCCAGTGAGTGAGTGCTTGTTTTTAGTGTTGTTTTAAGTGAGTAACAGACACTAAGATAATTCCACGGCAAATCGATCACTGCTTTCTCTCCATGACTCGAATTATATTGAAATTGGGACACAATGTAAGTACTTTCGACTGCCTTCTTACTTCCAACCGCTAACCCCGTCATTTGACTCTTATCCATGCCATTCTCCTGACCCATCCTTAACCTCTCCTGATGGAAAAAGCCCACCACCTTCTCGTGGTTTCCATTGAGCAACGACATTTTTCAACAAATAATCAAGATAAGGGCAAGCTGGAACTTACAAATCTGATTATTATAAAGAACAGTGTCATTGGCCAAGAGTGGGTTAGTAAGATTCTCCTGCAATCCTTCTGTCGAATTGTTTTTTGACCTGACTGAAGACCTGGGGTCGTAGCGGTACGGTCAGCTGACTGTAATCGCGCGCGGTTGCTTTACCTGAGCCGGGGCGCCCCATTGTTTTCAAGAGCTTACTGCGACGTTAATATCAGCTGCGTTACTCTAGAAATAAGCTTAATTTACAAAAAACATATCAGCGAATGTGGTAGTACTTTTTCGGATTTTTATAATCGCGACCTCGAAGTGAAACGGTAAAGGACTTTTCGATGTCTTCCGGCATCAGGATAATGCATGCCCCGGATTGTCCCTCAATTCAGGGACAATACGCGATGACGTATTCCGTGCGAGAGAAGGTAGGCTTAAAGTTCGATTGGTCCCGAACTAACCAATCGGGCCTGCTTATCTCTCTTGTCTAAACACGCGCTCGAATTTCAAAACTAAAGCACGCGTCGACGTATTCGGCGCGAGAGACTGTGGGCTTGAAGTCCCATTGGCCACGGACTAACCAATCGGGCCTACTTATCTCTCTTGTCTAAACACGCGCTCGAATTTCAAAACACACGCACGCGTCGACGTATTCGGTGCGAGAGAAGGTAGGCTTGAAGTTCGATTGGTCCCAAACTAACCAATCGGGCCTGCTTATCTCTCGTGTCTAAACACGCGCTCGAATTTCAGAACTAAAGCACGCGTCGACGTATTCTGTGCGAGAGAAGGTGGGCCTTGGGGAGGAGATATTGCTGTGAAGAGGGCCTCTTCAGAACAGTGGCCGTTTGGGAGGGATGTAGGGCCAGTCGGACTTCAAGCCCATCGTCTCTCGCACGGAATACGTCGACGCGTGCTTTTGTTTTGAAATTCGAGCGCGTGTTTATACTCGAGAGATAAGGGATCCGTCCTTAATTTGAAGGTAGGACGAAGCAGGCGGGACAACGCGCAGTCAGCGAACTACATGCTCTCTTTCTTCCTGTGTCTCTTCGCGAGCCGTGTTGATGTTAAATAATACTTTTAAATTGCTAGTTTCCAAAAATTAATCAGGCTGATCGGCCAGAGCATTTCGCTAGGGTCGCGGTTTATGACCGTATTGTCCCGCTAGTCGACGGTAGACAACGGTTTCCTACAGTTTTGGGTAATTTATGGCTTAATTGGTTCCGCCTCGTAGCAGACGTGAACTCAGGGTATCGGAAAAGGGAAACAGGAAACAGGATTTTCTTCTTTATAGCAACTCGAAGACTTTCTGTTTCTCTTCTCTTCGGACCCTTTCGAACCGAAACACGTGGTGTCTGCTGCCTACCTCGAAGCAATGGGTACATTGGCAGTAAAAGGACGGAACGCGGACTTTTGTAAAAGAGCGCGATAGCCCGTTCGTTGCACTTCTGCGAAACACGTGTGTTTCTTTTTACCTGAAGCCTCTTGGCCTGGTGGGGGTCAACTCATAATGGAACGAGAGAATCTATTTGGGGGTAGAAGAAGTCACTTGGAAAAAATCTTGTCAGTCAGTAAGCAATCACGTCGCAGAAATGTTCTCTGCTCAAGAGTATTACGCGATGTTCTCGGTGTACCCCCCGAACAACGGGGACGCAAGTGCTGCAGCGTGACAATTTGCGCGGGAATACTCACGGCTCCAAACGCCAAGTAAAAATTCATTTCCACCAATTTTTATAACGTAAGGACAACGCGTTGTATGAAAAATAAATTAAGTGATCAGTGTTAGTAGGCGTGCAGTGCAGTGAATTCGGTGCATTAATCCGGACGCACTTGACGTTGCGACCCTTAACTTTGCATGGTGTCGTGTACCTTAGAACAGCTGTGCACTCGGTGCGTCTGTCGACGACCAGGATCTGTTCGGTGACCTAGTGACACAGGTTTTCAAGCTGCAGGTGAATTTCCGAAAGGGTGAGTTTTAATTACATTATTGGCGACTAATATTTTTTAAATTTCACGCAGGCTATGGCTTATTTCCGGTGATAACTCTCCAAATTTCCGTATGTAAATTTTTCTTCGCAGTTTTTAAACGCACTTATTCATTATCAACAACAGTGTTGGCCGTTATTGAACTACGGATTTTTATCACAATGACGAACTACGATCACTTTTCACTCGTTCCCTGTTGCATTACCTTTTCGTTTGTACGTTATTAAAAAAGGAAATTTACATGTTCTTTATCCTCTCACTCCAAATAATTATTATTTTCCAATCTTCTAAAAAAACAACTGTGTATTCGTCCTTTTACGTTACACATGATTTTCATCCATTTATCCTTTACTCATTATTCACTTTAAATGGCAAACAAACCATGGCAAAAGGTTAGATTTTTTTGTTAAGTCTTTTTCATTTGCCATTCTACGCAATTTCCTTCGATGCATGCGCGCGGCCACGCTAGCGCGGGAGCTCCAGCGGAAGGCTCGCGCTCTGATTGGTCGGGGTTTTTTCTTAATATCTCGAAAACGAAACCCCGGATCCCAAAACGGTTAAGGACTTTTCGATGTCTTTTTCCATCAGGATATTGCATGTTCCGGGATGTACATCAATTCTGGGACACGCTGTATAAGCCGGAGGCACGGCCTATTTGGCAGAGACCGCCTAGAGCGAGCGTACCGACCAGTACACCTCTCCCAGAGACCTTCTGTACGATTCCACGTTCTTGTGCCCACACTCGTTCTTGCGAAAGACAAGCGCCCGTGTCAGCACGAGTTCTCGTGCGTCGACAGACAGTGTCACTGCGTCTTTTTGAATATTCTCACACCTCCCCGGTTCCCAGAAGGACAGCGTGAGCCATCCTCTAGACGCAGGCCGTCACCCTCTATCGATCTCCCGAACAGACTTATATCCGTTCTCGAGAGCGTCCTTACAGTCTTCGACTCACCCATGGGTTGTGCCCACCGGGTGACCGGATCAAAGACTCTCCGGCCAGGGTCTAACGGCAGGGTTGGCCCGCCAAGACACCGAACGGTCAAATCGTCTATTCCCTCCACTGCCGCCGAATCGTCTCCGTCGATCACGATATTCGCCGCGATACGCGCCGCGTCACGCGCCGCGTCACGCGCCGCGATACACACCGAGCCGTGCGCCGCGATACACACCGGGACTCGCGATAGTTTAAGCCGTATTCATATTGTGTGCCAGCATAGACCTGGCCGGGCTCGCCTGTACTCTATTCTAAGAAATAAACGACCGGTACCCAAATCACCTTGCCTCTTTCACTCAGTCACCCGTCCTTTAGTTAACCCGATCGAGTCGAGGTTACTTTTGGCGCCCAAACAGGGACGACTCGAAGTCTTTTGCCGA
The DNA here is from genome assembly GCA_963932335.1 of Andrena marginata. Taxonomy (NCBI): domain Eukaryota; kingdom Metazoa; phylum Arthropoda; class Insecta; order Hymenoptera; family Andrenidae; genus Andrena; species Andrena marginata. The sequence continues at coordinate 20,009,239 of OZ010663.1, forward strand.
GCGAATGGTCAAGGTGACCTGGGTATACGGGCTATCGAAAGCCGAACTCGCGACGTGGGCCGCACAGCACGGGATCGACCGTACCGGAGATCTCGACACCCTCCGAGCTCGAGTAGTGGCCCACCTAAGAAACATGAGTAAGGACGGTACCAGTAGCGAGGTCGCGATCCACATCGATCCTCCAAGTGACGGGGAGGGGACAACGCTAACCGTACCCCTGCTAAGCTTCTCCCCCGGACTCGGGGACAATCAACCGAAACATCCATCGGAGGCAGCCGCGTCGACAGCCACCACCGACACGTACCACGTAATGGAACGGGTACGGCGGTGGGGCGGCCACTACGATGGCGGCAAAGGAGCCGAGGACTTCCTCGACCAGCTGGATGACCTACGAGACAGCTACGAGGTCACGCCTGAGCAGATGCTACGCTGTCTCCCGGGGATACTTAAAGGATCGGCACTGCAATGGTTCCGGAACGAGAAAGCCGACATTCCCACATGGGACGCATTTTTAGAGGCCTTCCGACTAACATACCTGCCGAGACGTCGGCAACACGAATTGGAGATGGCCATCCACCAGCGACGCCAGCGTCCGAGCGAGAACGCGAGGGAATTCGCCACCGCTCTCCGGACACTCATGCGCCGCCACGGGCAAATGTCCGCCACCACCCAATTGGATTGGCTATACTCAAACCTCCGAACGGAGTACCGCCACTTCAAGCGCGCGGACTTCGACTCGCTCTCCGGACTCCTCGGGTTAGCCGCCGATTTCGAGGCACTGCGCGAAGAAGGGCCCAGCAGTGCCTCAGCCCCACCAGACATACCGCCACCTCCGAAACCCAGCCTTGCCGAGGTCAGCAACCGATACGACAGTAATCAGTGTTGCTGGAACTGCGGCCAGCGCGGCCACTTTCGCCGGGACTGCCGCCGGCCAGGGCGGCGATTCTGCAGCCGCTGCGGGACAGAAGGCCGCCTCAGCCGAGACTGCGATTGCTCCCCGGCGGCGGGAAACGCCAACGGGCCCGGTGGACGAGGCCACACCCGGACCACCCAACCCTGACAGCCTCAACTACCCCAGACGCCGATAGCCGTCCCCATCTCCCCATAAACCTCTATGGCCGGGAGTTTCGGGCCCTCTTAGACACACGAGCCTGCCTGTCCTACATCAGCCGGGAAGTAGCGGAATGGTGCGAACAAAACGGCGACCAGCGAACAACCACCAACCGTTGGGTAAAAGTTGCCAACGGCGCCACCGTTCCACTAGCCGGAGAAGTGGAGTTGAAGGCAGCCGTCGGGGGATGTGTCCTTGCCATCACATGCGGGGTCCTCCCCAGCCTCACGCAGGATATGATCCTAGGGATCGACGCCCTCCAAGCACTCGGGTTTACGATACGGGTACGAGGCATGCAATGGAGCCCAAAGGACGAAGCCGCCGCCATCGATCCAAATCCCGGCCTACAGGGTTGCACGGCAGAACAGACCAAACGACTCGAGTCGTTTCTCGTCACCGAATTGCAACCTTTCGACAGATTACCCGGGCTAACACACATGGCCAAACATCGCATCGGGTTAAAGGCCGGGGCCGAACCAGTGAAGCACCGGTACACCCCCCGCAACCCCGCCATGCAGGCAATTATCAACGAAGAGGTAACCCGCATGCTCGCGGAGGGCATAATCGAGCCATCTTCCAGCCCGTGGAGCTCCCCGGCCGTAGTGGTGAAAAAAAAAAATGGAAAGCGTAGGTTCTGCATCGACTTTCGCAGGGTCAATGAAGTCACAGAGAAGGACGCGTACCCGTTACCCCAGGTTCAGGCTACTTTAGAGAAACTGCGGGGTGCGAAATACCTCTCCACGATCGACCTGGCCAACGGCTATTGGCAGGTACCACTCGACCCCGAAAGTCGCCCGATAACCGCCTTCACCGTACCGGGAAGGGGCCTGTATCAGTTCCGGGTGATGCCCTTTGGACTCCACTCCGCGCCAGCCACCTTCCAACGCCTACTTGACCAGGTCATCGGCCCGCAGTTGGAGCCGCGGGCATTCGCCTACTTAGACGACATCATCGTGCTAGGAAACACCTTCGAGGAGCACCTCGATAACCTGCGGGAGGTACTGCACCGGCTACGGGAGGCCGGACTCCGGCTAAATAAAGAAAAATGCCAGTTCGGCCGCACCGAGCTACAGTACCTCGGCCACACCGTCACCAACCAGGGGGTCACGACCGACCCCGGAAAAGTACAGGCTATCGCTGGGATACCGGCCCCCTCCAACCTTAGGGAGTTACGACGCTTTTTAGGCATGGTTTCGTGGTACCGGCCGTTTATAGACAGATTCGCCGACATTGCGGCCCCCCTCACCCACCTACTACAAAAAGGGGTACGGTGGGCCTGGGGCGAGGAGGAGGAAAAAGCGTTTGAAACGCGTCGGCAACAACTGGCCACCGCCCCCGTACTCGCCTGCCCCGACTTCACTCTGCCGTTCACGCTCCAAACCGACGCAAGCAACGAGGGGCTCGGCGCGGTGTTAACACAGGACGTCAACAACGAAGAACGCGTTATCGCGTACGCGAGCCGCACGTTGAGCTCCGCCGAGAAAAATTACTCGGTGACCGAAAAGGAGTGCCTCGCGGTCGTATGGGGCATCCGAAAAATGCAGCCGTACCTGGAGAGCTACCATTTCACCGTCCTGACCGACCACCAATCTCTAAAGTGGCTACGTACGATGGATAACCCCTCCGGTCGGCTGGCGCGCTGGAGCTTGGAGCTTCAGGAATACGACTTCGACATCCAGTACCGGAAGGGAGCTAACAATCTGGTCGCCGACGCCCTCTCCCGACAACCTGATGAAGACTCCCGAACTGCCGAAGTCGCCAACGTGGAGGCGCCAACCGGATGCGCCTGGTACGACCGCATAAGAGCAGCCGCCGAAAGCGAACCGCACCGCTACCCGGAGTACCACATCGTAAATGGACGGCTATACCGACATATTTCGGACACCCACGGCCCTCGGTCCGAGGGAGAATGGAAGCTGTGCGTGCCCCAGCCACTCCGGGAAGCGGTGCTACACGAAAACCACGACGCACCCACCGCCGGGCGTTTAGGAGGCAGCAAGACAGCCGCACGATTAGCTCAACGCTACTTCTGGCCGGGAATGGTTCGCGACGCGAAACGTTATGTAAGCCGCTGCCAGAAGTGCCTTGAGTACAAGGCACTGCAACAGGCACCCGCTGGCGGCATGCAGACGACACCGGCCGCCAACCCCTGGGACGTAGTTGCAGTGGACCTAGTGGGCCCCCTGCCACGGTCGGCCAAGGGATACACAGTGCTAGCCGTGATGCAGGACAAATTCAGCAAGTGGGTCGAGCTACAGCCACTGCGACAGGCAACCGCCCCCGCTGTCACCAGGGCCTTCAAAGAACGGATCGTTCTCCGTTTCGGATGCCCACGACGGGTGATATCAGATAACGGCCGGCAATACGAAAGCAAAGACTTCACGGGAATGCTTCGTAAATACGGAATCGAGCATCGACGGACGCCCCCGTACACACCGCAGTGCAACCCAGTGGAAATGGTCAACCGGGTCATCAAAACAATGATCGCCCAACTGACCGACGGAGACCACCGCCACTGGGACCACTGGCTGCCAGAAATTATGTTTGCCTATAACACCGCGCGCCATGACTCCACCGGTTACACCCCGGCCTACCTGAATTATGGCCGGGAGCCGGCCCTCCCTGGGGCGATCCGCCAGCCGACGACCACGGTCAACGAGGAGGACACCGAGGACTCGATCACCCACCGCGCCGAAGAGCTGGAACGCCTGCGGGAAGCCATTCGCCTCGCCCGCCACGCACAGGCACAGGCCACGGAGACGCAGAAACAGACGTATAACCTCCGACGGCGGGACTGGCGACCGCGGATCGGCGACAAGGTGATGCTACGAGAGCATCCTTTGTCGTCCGCGGTCAAAAATATCGCAGCCAAACTAGCACCGAAATTCTCAGGGCCCCACACGGTTAAAGAGTACGTGGGGCCAAATCTAGTCATACTGCGAGACGGAAGGAAACGACCCCGAAGGGCCCACATACAGGACCTAAAGCCCTGCGGAGGAGAGGGGGGAGGCATCCCTGATGGGACGCAAAGTGCGGATGCACTTAACCGGGCCATAATCCCCTCCCCGCAAGGGAACACCGAAGCGAACGACAACAACACCGTTAGAAATAATTCAAAAGTAATCACAAAGGACAATCACCAGGTGGCTGCGGCAATCAACACCGCGGGTTCACTTTCGCGCTGGAATAATCAGCGCGAAGGACATCATAAGACCCGCGGTGGCCAGGAGGGAAAAAAAGCAAGCCAGCATGCCGCCGAAGACGAGGATCGCTCACGAGGCCATAAAGCAGGCAGCAGTACCGCTCAAGGCGACCAACGCCCAACGCCCGATGGAGTGCCAGCTCCGGAAGCGGCAAGGCTCGTCGCCACGAGTCGCCCCCGCAACCAAAAGGAGGCTGGACTTCGAAGGACTTCCCCCTCCGGCCCGAGGACCACCAGCAAGGCCGAAGCCACCAGCACGGAAACCCTCCTCGACGGCAGGGATCACCCTCGTCGAGGAGGTCGAGAAGAGTCGGCTGCCAACACCGCTACAACCGGCACCGCCACCCCAGAGCAGCAAGGAGACCCGCCAACCGCACCAGGAGGAGACGGGCCCAGCCGTATCGCTGCTAGCAGCGCTCCTCCAAGCACCGCCACCTCCGTGGAAGGCGATGGAGACGCCTCCACCACGGCCACGGGAACAGCCGTCCCGGGAGTCACCGTCGCAGCGGCCATGGGCGCCGCCACCACCGCCTGAGGCGCCGACACTACGGACGCAGGAGCCGCCACCACCACCGCCGCCCCAGGAGCCCCGAACCCCCCAACCCCCGCCGGCCCTCATGGGCCTGGATATCCCACTCCCCCCGCCACTAAAGCTGACGCCGACACCGACACCGATGCCAGTGCAGCTGGCGACACCGCCATCGCCACCGCCGCCACCGATACCGAAGGCATCGCCAACGTCACCGGTGTCAACGCGGACCTCCACATCGTCCGCCCCTCTTCCCCCGACACCCGCCGGAATACCGTGGCAGTATTGCCCCAACAACCCGACGGACCTCCGGCTCAACCTGCCGGCCTTCCAAATTGGCCGGAGGTACCGTATCCCCATCCCCGGGGGATTCATAGAGATGAAGATGCTGCGGAACCAGCGGCTCCGAGCCCGCTTCAGCTCGCTTCCCCAGCCCCCACCGGAATAAACCCGGTAGTATTGTTATTACCGTTACGATTAGGATTAGTGTTATATATAGGCTAAGTAATTTTAAGCTAGAAATAAGGTACTTTAAACCGGTAGATTTAAGTTGTTGTCGCTTGTACCGTAGGTTAAGAAAGAAACCGAAAACAACGAAGACGGAGGTCGATGGGAGAGCGGGGGTAAGATCGCGTCCTCCGAAAGGAGAAGGTGATGTAACGAGTTATTATCGGTAGGACGACGATCTTGCCCCCCACCACCGCGCCGAGCGCGATGACGCGTACCGCGCTCTGCCAACGGTCTTGCCCCCCACCACTCGTCCGCGGTTTCCAAGAACTGGCGCGAGGGGGTTACGCACCGATTAATCCTCTCGCCGCCGAAAATCCGCGGACGAGGACATATAAGCCGGGGGCACGGCCTATTTGGCAGAGACCGCCTAGAGCGAGCGTACCGACCAGTACACCTCTCCCAGAGACCTTCTGTACGATTCCACGTTCTTGTGCCCACACTCGTTCTTGCGAAAGACAAGCGCCTGTGTCAGCACGAGTTCTCGTGCGTCGACAGACTGTGTCACTGCGTCTTTTTGAATATTCCCACACCTCCCCGGTTCCCAGAAGGACAGCGTGAGCCATCTTGTGGACGCAGGCCGTCACCCTCTATCGATCTCCCGAACAGACTTATCTCTGTTCTCGAGAGCGTCCTTACAGTCTCCGACTCACCCACGGGTTGTGCCCACCGGGTGACAGGATCAAAGACTCTCCGGCCAGGGTCTAACGGCAGGGTTGGCCCGCCAAGACACCGAACGGTCAAATCGTCTATTCCCTCCACTGCCGCCGAATCGTCTCCGTCGATCACGATATTCGCCGCGATACACACCGAGCCATGCGCCGCGATACACACCGAGACTCGCGATAGTTTAAGCCGTATTCATATTGTGTGCCAGCATAGACCTGGCCGGGCTCGCCTGTACTCTATTCTAAGAAATAAACGACCGGTACCCAAATCACCTTGCCTCTTTCACTCAGTCACCCGTCCTTTAGTTAACCCGATCGAGTCGAGGTTACAGATTTCCTATGATCCGACCGAATCCCAGGTCGAATTCCATGGGTTTTGTGATGCCTCAGAGAGGGCCTACTGCGCTGTGGTGTACCTTCGGGTCCACAATCCCCATAAAGGTTTAACCCATTCTAATATTCTTGTTGCTAGGACCAAAGTCGCTCCCGTGAAGGTTGTTAGCGTGCCACGACTTGAGTTGTGTGGTGCCGTGCTACTCGCTCGCTTACTGACGTGTACACGGAAAGGGTTGGACCTATCAGACGCTAAAACGACCGTCTGGACGGATTCGTCGGTTGTGCATGCCTGGAGCGCATGCGTCGCGTTGGAAGACGTTCGTGGCACATCGGGTGGCCGAAATACAAAACTTATTACCTGACACACACTGGTGACATGTTCGTACGCAGGATAATCCGGCGGACTTGGCCACACGCGGCGTGGATCTGCCCGCACTTAAAGGGCTCAACCTCTGGTGGCAGGGACCTCCATGGCTAACTCGAAACCCCTCAGAGTGGCCCATTTCTACTGTGGATCTGACGTCGGAAGCTGACTCTGAACAAAGAAGTAACGCTATAATGCACACTGTGTATCAGAGGACTCACAATGAGTTGCTCTCGCGTTACTCTACATTCTCTCGTCTATTACGAGTCACTGCACTCATTCGACGATTCGGTTTTAATCTTCAAAACGCCACTAACAGAAGGACTGGTCCTCTTACCTCCACGGAACTGACTGAAAGCAGGATTTCACTTTGTCGACTCAGTCAGTTGGATACCTTCCCGGAGGAGCGAGGCGATCTTCTTAGAGGGAAGGCAGTCAGGGTGGCCTCTCCGTTGGCTCCTCTTCGAGCTTTTATTGACGATCAAGGGCTCATTCGAGTCGGTGGTCGTTTGAGTCAGGCTGCGTTGCCTGTCGATCACAAATTTCCCATCGTATCTGCTGGCGAGATGCGCACATATAACTACGTTGCACGGGGGTTTCACTTTGTCTCGCTGTTTTTTATTACAGAGGTATTGGATACCAAAATGTCGTAACTTGGTTAAAAACGTTATCCACCATTGTCTCCAGTGTCTGAGGTTCAGGGGCGCTACGGGACACCAACAGATGGGTAGCCTACCGGTCTCCAGACTGCAGCCATCCAGACCCTTCTTGAAATGTGGCGTGGACTATGCTGGACCTTTGATGCTTCGGACTGCCAAAGGGAGAGGACACAAATCCTATAAGGGATATGTTGCTGTATTCGTGTGCCTCTGTACGAAGGCTGTCCACCTTGAGATAGTGTCAGATCTCACCTCGTCCACCTTTATAGCCTCATTTCGCAGGTTTGTCTCGCGTCGAGGTCATTGTGCCGAGCTGCTAAGCGACAATGCGACGACTTTCCGAGGCGCTGATGGGGAGCTGCGATCACTTTTCAAAGCAGCATCCAGTTTTTATGGGGAGGTATCCACGACATTGGCCATGGATGGTACCCAGTGGTCTTTTATCCCACCGTACTCACCCCACTTCGGAGGACTATGGGAGGCTGCCGTAAAATCAGCCAAATACCATCTTCGACGTGTCATTGGTGAACATACCTTGACATATGAAGAAATGTCTACATTGCTGTGTCAAGTCGAGGCGTGCCTCAATTCGAGACCACTTACCCCTATGTCCGACGATCCCTCTGATCTTTCCTCGTTGACTCCGGGCCACTTTCTTGTAGGGGAACCTTTAATTTCCATTCCTGAACCCAACTGTGCCAATACGTCGGTTCATGGGCTGACACGATGGAAACTTATATCTAACCTTCGCGATCATTTTTGGCTCAGATGGACCAAGGAGTATCTTCATCAACTTCAGCAGCTTCCCAAGTGGAGGCGGCATCGCCTCAATTGGAAGGTGGGGGACCTTGTTCTCGTCAAGAACGCATTTCTACCACCAACAAAATGGCCACTCGCTCGCATTCTGAAGGTTCATCCGGGGAAAGATGGCCTCGTTAGAGTGGTCACCATCCGCTCCTCCAACAAGACGTCTACACATTCTATCGGCACGCTGTGCCCTTTACCCGAGTGGACGAGTACGGAACTGTTAGCGACGAACCCTAACGCTGGAGACCCGGCTTCAGAGCTAGAAGCGCCGTGACATTGCGGCGGGCCAGCCGTCATGGCGGGCGGCGCGCCATCTAGGTGGGCCGGCTGTCGAACTCACCGATCGATGGACAATCGATGGACAATCTAGCGTCGCCTATACCGCGGAGGCGCAATCCCGGAATTGTCGCTTCCCGCCGCTTTCGGCAGATTTCTGCGCGTTGCAGTTCGTTGTTTCGTCGTCGTGCCCTCGGACGAGGCGGGCGGCATGTTCGCGATCGCGGAAAAGAACTTCATTCCCTTCTTTTATTGTATCGTTGTTTATTTCGTTTCATTCTTATTGTACATATTTTCTACATTGCGTGTTAGGCTATAAGGTGTATATAGTACATAAGAGTTTTGTATTTAGCGCGCTAGTGCAGCCAATCGTGATCGGCCCGGTCGCTTTCGTCGTTCCCGTGGTTCGGGTGGACCGAGTAGCTCGGGCCGCGGGCGCGGCGGAGCGCGGGGTACCGGTCCTTATCGGCGATCCGCGAGGTTTCGGTTTCCGGATCCTGCTTCTTGTTCGTGCTTCGCGAGAGTAAACACGTGTATTTCACGCCGGTACCCTTTTCGGCCTCGGGCTTCGAGCCGATATCTACGTTGTGAGATTCCTTTTCCTCGCGTAATCACGAGAAAAACCTTGCTGTTCAGGATTTATCCGATTCTGTTGATCGGAGTGAAATATACTTTTATTTCAACACGTGTCGTCCCAGTCGATTTACCGAGCGTCCCAGTTCTACACATTAAAGAACGCGATTAATTCTTCGCAACAGAAGAACGTTTCGTTCACGGAGCAAATAAGGAAACCTCCTAATATCCTTCTCTCTGATACAGGATTTAACGGAGAAGAAGCAACATTAATGATCGACACTGGGTCTGATTTAAACGTAATTAAAAGGAGCGCCGTTTCCCCCGACATTCCAATTTTCACGGACACTCTCTTCGACCTCAATGGCATTACGGACGATCTACTCAACACCATAGGGTATATCAAGATAAGGACCTTGAATACAGAAATTATTCTCCACGTCGTAGAGGACCTTCCCATTAAACAAGATGGAATATTAGGGACAGACTTCTTCCAAACCAATGGAGCTACTATCGACTACATGAAGTCAGCAATTGGGCAAGACACTATTCTATTTATCGACCCGGAAACAATCATAATACCAGCCAGAACAAGAAGCCAAATATATGTACGAGTCCTTAATACACAGTTTAACACAGGATATATTCAAAAGATCAAAATTCACCCTAACTTACACATGGGAAACGCAATAGTATCAAATAACAACGGCATAGCATACCTCTTTGCAATAAACACATCTACAAAAGATATCAAAATTCCTGTGCCATCCGTTGAACTAGAACCCTTTGAAGAGGCACCTGTAGAGGAGGAGACGTTAGAGAAATACAAAGAAACTAATAGGACGCACAAACTACTCCAACAATTACGATTAGACCATTTAAATTCAGAAGAACGGGCCAGTATAGAGGAATTAATAAAAGAACACGCAGACAGATTTTACCTTCCGGGAGAAAAATTAGAAGCAACTAACAAAACCTACCATAGAATAATAACAGAAAATGATGTTCCTGTCTTTACAAAACAGTATAGATACCCCCAAACATATAAAGAAGAAGTAAGAAAACAGACCAAAGAATTACTTGAGAAAGGAATAATATAGCCCTCTTCCTCCCCTTATAATTCACCCATATGGATTGTATCAAAAAAGGAAGACGCAGAAGGAATAAAAAAACTTAGAATTGTAATTGACGTTCGAAACTTAAATGAGAAAACAATGGGAGATGTTTATCCTCTGCCAAACATAACTGACATATTAGATCAGTTAGGAAGTGCAAAGTACTTCTCTGTATTCGATCTTGCATCCGGATTCTACCAAATTCCAATGCACCCAGACGATCGTCACAAAACAGCCTTCTCCACAATATACGGACATTTTGAATTTAACAGAATGCCATTTGGTCTTAAAAACGCACCAGCCACCTTCCAAAGACTTATGGATCAAGTCTTAACGGGCCTTCAAGGAATAGAACTCTTTGTATACCTAGACGATATTGTTATATATGCCAGTTCTCTTAAAGAACACGCAACAAAATTTAAACGCCTAATGAATAGACTAAAGGACGCCAACCTCTATCTCCAACCGGATAAATGTGAATTTTTAAAAAAAGAAGTATCCTACCTAGGACACATAATAGGAGAAGCAGGAGTCAAACCTGACCCACGGAAAATAATAGCTGTAAAAGAATTTCCAACACCTACGACAGTCAAAAATATAAAACAGTTCTTAGGACTGAGTGGATACTATAGAAGATTCATTAAAGACTTTTCAAAAATTGCAAGACCACTATCCAATCTCACCAAGAAAAATTACCAATTCGAATGGACTCACAAACAACAAAAAGCATTTGAAACTCTGCGAGAAGCCCTTTGTATATATATATCCTTTATTATTCCCCTAGGGGTTATAATCTTCCTTTACATTCTACACATTGCCTTAACTTAATCCTTACATTTCTACCACCTTAATCCTACTCCTTATTCTTAATCTTAACCTAAATCGTCTCGTCGCTCGCTCGCCCGTCCGCACTCCCTTCTCCTCTCCCCCTCCTGGACCACCGCTTCCACTCGCCGCCCAATCTCTCTCATTTCCTCATTCATCCTCTACCCTTTTCCCCCACATACCTCTCTTCTCTCATCTATCTTCCTCAACCATTCCTCTCCCTCCCCCTCCTCACCCAACACTTCGCCCACCATCTCCTGCCACCCCGTCTCTCCCCGCAACCCATACATACCTCCCATACATGTTCTCACAACTCTTCCTCCCACCCACACACCCTACACATCCTTTTCTCCTTCTCTTCCCAGTACCTACCCCCTCTCATTTCATTTCCCAACCTGAATCTGGCTACCCTCTGCCATCTACTCTCCCCCCATTCCTTCTTCAGGTATCCCGGCACCCCCGGCCCCTTTATCCTTCCATACCACTTATTTTATCTTGTCTCCCCTATCCTCCTCCACCTCTCCTCCTCCTGCATCCTTCTTTCCCTTTCCACTATCTCCTCCCCTCTTATCTCCCCCTTTTCCCTCCCTCTTTCTACCTCCTCTACTGTCCACCCCCTTTCCCCGAAAAATTGCTCCCTTTCCTTTTCCCACCCCTCCAGCACCTTTCCCCTTTTAAACCTCCCCTTCATCTCCTCCCAACACGCCCTAGCTAGTTCCCCTCCCTGCCCCTCTTCCAACTTTTTCTCAAATCCCCACGCCCTCATTCCTGCCCTACCCCTCATCAACCCCCTCTGCAGCTCTTCCCTTACCATGTACCCCGGCGTGCTTCTTTCAACCCCCAATACCCATTTCAAAAATCTGTCCTGCATGGCCTCCACCTTCTCCCTCTCTTTCCAGCCCCACACCTCCGCCCCATATCCCACCACCGCCCATACCAACCTGTCGAACAGCCACATCCTTCTTCCCCAATCCTTTCCAAATAGCCTTTTTCCTATGCCCCACACCTTCCCCATTACCGCTGCCCCTTTCCTTACTCTCTCTTCCACATGCTTTTCCTGCCCCCCATTTCCCATCACCGTGTACCCCAGGTATTTATAGCTCCTCACCTCTTCCAATTCTTTCCCTTTCCATCTCCATGTCATTTTCTTCCACCTCCCCCCTCCTCTCCTACACCTCATCACCTTCGTTTTCCCCACGTTTACTTGCAGACCCTTCCCCTCAAAATATCTCTCAAGTTTCCCTATCATTCCCCTCATCCCATCCTCATCCTCCGCTAGCATCGCCACATCGTCTGCGTATGCCAACGTGTAGATCTTTCTCTCCCCCACTTTTACCCCCCCCATCCTCCTTTCTCTAGTTCCTCATCTATATCCGCTATTAATAGAGTGAATAGGCTTGGGCTTACTGGACACCCTTGCCTTACCCCCCTTGCGGTCCAAAACCTCTCCCCCTCCTCGTCCCCCACTCTTACCCTGGATATTGTTTCCCTTAATACCTCCCAACATCTCTCCACTAGCCCTTCCCTAATGCCCCTCCCCCTTAGCGCTTTCATCAACACCCCCCTGTCCACCGAGTCAAACGCGGCTTTCAGATCCACGAAGAGGATCACTAACTTTCTATCCTTCCTCTTCACCTGCCTGTTCACAAGGTAGTTCAGTACATATGTGTTGTCTATGCACCCTACCCCCCTCCTAAACCCCGTTTGACTCGGTGGCAGCATTCTCTTCCCCTCCACTTCCAATCTAACCCTCTCCGCCAACACAGAGGCATACACTTTGTACGCCGTTTGTGTCAGTGTTATTCCCCTGTAGTCTTCAACCTTCTCCCCTGCTCCTTTCTTTATCACCGGTACCACCACCCCCTCTTTCCACTCTTCTGGCCACCCTTCCCCCCTCCAAACCCTATTACATATTCTCCACAGCCACTCCTCCACTTCCACCCCCCCGTATTTCCACACTTCATTTCCGATCCCATCCCCACCCACCGCCTTCCCGTCCTTTAAATTCCTTACCACCCTATTTATTTCTTCCCTTTCCAGCTCACACTCTCCGTCGTCACCCCTCCCTCTCTCCCCTCCCATCCTCACTCTCCACTCCACTCCTCCTAACAGCCCCCTGAAATATTCATCCCACTCCCTTATTCCTATCCCCTCGCTTACCCTCCTTCTCATCTTCCTACCCCTGTTCACCACCTTCCAGACCTGCCCCTCCGTTTTTACCTCCGCCACTTCTTTTTCCCAACTCTCCGCTTCCTTTTTCTTTTTCTCCTCACACATCTTCTCATATTTTTTTTTCCTCGCTCTATACCTTCCCCCAACCCCTCCTTCCCTCCTCCATTTTCTCAGCTCCCTCCTCACCTTCCTCTTCTCCTCTTTACACTCCGAATCCCACCACCCTCCCTTCTTCTCCCTCTTCCCCCCCTTCCCCCGGCTTACCCATCGCTCCTTTTATCCTTTCCTGCAGTTCCCTCCAATCATCGTCCACTCCCCCCTTACCCTCACCCCTTTTTCCAAACTTCCTCATAAACTCCCTCCTTCCCTCTTCTGACCAGTTTCCTCTGCCCCCTCCCCTTCCTCCTCCTTTTTTCCTCCCTCCCCACTCAGCCACACCACCACCGGATGGTGGTCTGACTCTACCCTGTCTCCCACCACCAATCTTTCCACCTTCTCCCTTGTATCTTCGTTCCCTAACACATAATCAATTACTGTGTTCCCCCTTCCCCCCGTGAAAGTCCATTCCCCCTCCTCGTCCCCCACTGTGTTTCCGTTCATAATTCCCCAACCCGTTTCCTCCATATACCTGCACAGTCTCCTCCCTTCCCCATTCACCTCCTTATCCTTGGATCTCCTACTCCCCTCCCCCTTCCCTTCTTCCTCCTCACCTTCCCAGTCTACTCCCCCTTCCTCTCCCGTACGCGCATTAAAATCCCCCCCTATTAATACTCTTACTCCCCCTTCCCTCTCCTCCATCCATTCCCCTAGGTCCTCAAGTTTCTCCTTTGGGCGGGCGCACACGAGCGACTTTTTGTCAGGCAACTGTTTCGTCTCTTCCACAACATCTGTACAGTCTTATGTAGGTGCGCACACCGAGCGACGCAACAGCGACGCGACATTTCAGTTGCTCTGGCAGCCGACAGAAGAGCGACGCAACTGTCTCCGTCCTGTCTCCCCTCCCATAGTTTGGTACCTACGTGCGCACACGGACGACATTATAGTTGCCGTCTCATTATTTTTCAGTGACGGCCGGACAAGACGTCGCAATCGAAATGGCTGTTGTAATAAGGGATGAAGACATAGACAGTGAATTATTAATAAATGAAGTAGAGAAGAGGCCAGCATTGTTCAATAAAACTTTAAAAGATTATTCAGATGCTAATTTGAAAAGCAAACTATGGGAAGAAGTGTGTGTAAAATCGATGTGTAAAATCTGGGGACAACTCTCTGCAGAACAAAAAAAACAAGCAGGTAAGTTTTTAATTTTATAAAGTTGTTTTTATTGATATATTTTTAATTTGATAACAAAGTATTATTAAGGTATTATTATTAAGGTATTATTATTAAGTATTATTAATATTATTAAGATATCAGAGTACATCGTACTGCCACGGAACAGATCCTTGAGGGGATGTAAAATAGGTTGCAAAATAGTTACGTACATTGACAGCAGATATAGTTCTAGCCTGGGGTTCAATGTCTACATTCTGCAGTGGGCATTCATAAGCTGTGTCTGTAAAGTTAATTCCATCTCTTTTGCGAACGAAATTGTGGAGCACACAACATGCTTTGATTATCGCGTCACAGAAATCGATGCTAACATCAATAGGTCTATGGAAAATACGCCATTTGTTTGCCAATATGCCAAATGTACATTCAACCATACGACGAGCTGATGTTTGCCTGCGGTTGTAAATTTTCTTTATTGGAGTTAGCGCTTTTTTCCCAAATGGACGCAAAATGTGTCTCGATAAACCAAAAGCTTCGTCAGCAACCACACAAAAAGGCATTGGTTTACCATCTGGATCGTTAGGCAATGTTCGGTCGTTCGGTATATTCAAAAGGTTTTCTTCTAACTTTTTACCCATATTCGAATTATTAAAGACAAAGGAATCACCTGCTGGTCCATTTGCGCCAACATCAATGTAGACAAATTGATAATCAGCATCGACCCATGCCATTAGCACCACAGAAAAGAATTTTTTATAATTAAAAAATTCTGAGCCAGTAGTTTGGGGTTGGATTATTCTTATATGTTTTCCATCTATAGCACCAATAATGTTAGGAAAATGGGTGTTTTTATAGAATTGTTCAGCAATTTGCAACCACTCTTCTTCACTTATCTCTGGCATAACCATAGGCTGCAAAATATTCCATATTTCAGTGCATGTTATTTTCACTATTTTACGGATTGTGCTGGCGCCAAGCAAGTAGTTGTATGAAAGTTCGTTGAAACTTGAGCCGGTTGCTAGATACCTGAAAAAAAGTTTTAATAAAGTACTTTGATGTATGACAATGTAAAAATAAAATATATGTACAGGATCAGAAATGTACAATAATGTATTAATTTGCATAAATGATAAACTTAATGATAAACTGTGTCTAAAGTTACGGTATAAATCTAGTTTAGCTACCCCACGGTTTTTCGATTTTTTTTTATTCCTATGTAGTTTTTGACGTTGAGAACGATAGTGCAACAAAAAATTGCGGAAAACAATAGTTTTCGAGTTATGACATTTTGAAATATGCGTATTCTGAGTAGGTATGTTGGTAAAATTATAATGGCAAATTTTGGTAATTAGGTCAAACACCCTAAGTTCTTGACCTTTAAAATACATTTTTTACCCTCGTTACCTACGCAAGGTGGTTTAGCATAGCAAATCGGAGTTAATTTTAGATTTGCGTATTTTTACCTACCTACCTACCCAAAATACGCATATTTCAAAATGCCATAACTCAAAAACTATTTTTTTCCGCAAATTTTTTTATAGGAATCAAAAAAAAAATCGAAAAACCGTGGAGTAGCTAAAGTGGATTTGTTCCAAAGTTATACAGTTTTAAAAGGTTTTTAAATCCCTTGAAAATAAATTAAAATCTACACAAATTTTAAATGTTTCATTTCGTTTCAATGCATCGTTTAATTTTATGTTTTTTTTTAGGAACACTGGTACAACGAAGATGGAAAAATCTAAGGGCATGCTTTGCAAGAGAATTGCGTGAACACAAATCGGTCAACTCAGGACAACCAGCCAGTAAGCGTCGAAAGTACAAATTTTACGATCAACTTTTATTTCTTCTACCCACCGTACAAGTACGAGAAACAAGTGGAAATGCTGAACTAGTCGTAAGCGGTGAAGAACATGAGGGAACAGAGGATTCCCAAAGCCCACCTGTCATTCCTTTTCCACATACCAACCCCAATTCAAATAAGAATAAGAAGAAGAGTTATGAAGAAAGTCTACTCGATATACTTCGAGAAAAAAAAGAAGAACGCATGGATGACCCAGAAACACATTTTGCATTGTCTCTTGTACTTATGTTGAAAGCAATACCCACGCACCAAAAGATCGATGTACAAATTCAAATTCTTCAAGATACTAAAAAATGTTCAGCACCAATATCCACCAAGATTTCAGTAGCGGCGTTGGGTATCCAAATAACTACTCCACTATTCATAGTAACTACTCCACCCCTTTGCGTTTATTAACTGGTACATCTGCGACTATAAATCCACCTACCGCTAGAAACAGAACATACACACCCCTTACTTCACCTCAAACTAGCGAGAGTGTTCAGTCATACGTGTCTAATTTTTCTGTGGCTTCAGATGGATCAGAAACCATGTATGTTGTCAATGCACACAGCAGTAACTCAACTGAACTAAACTAAACTAACTAAACTTAACTAAACTTTATATTTGCACTCATGTTTTAAATCCGTTATTTTGGATATATTTCATACAAAAAGTAATGTTTAATTTTAGTAACTGGTGTTCTTAAATAATAAATAATGATAAACTAAATAAAAATCGTATTATTTTATGCAACTTACCTTAATGTAACTGCAAGCCTCTCCTCTGGTGGAATCGCTAGTCGCATATTTGTCTTTTGGTAGGTAATGGCAGGTTCCAGAATTGTGATTAGCTCGTCAAATGAAGTTATACTCATGCGGAAATAATCGAAGAATTTCTCTGGGTAACATCTTAGCTCTTCAAACATCAAAGTAAATTTCCCTTTATTTAATCTTTCAGATATCAGCGGGTGAACCCAATATTTCCTTTTCCGTTGATTTTTCTTGTGCCGAATGATAAGAGCAGAATCCACTGCAGTCTCCAAAAAATCCATTATACATGTACCAAACAATGTTCACGTGCATTTGTCGAATGTACTACAAAAACACGTGAAAATGAATTCGTTTGCAGGAAACAGTTGCCAACGTGTGCGCGCTCTCAAAAACCGAAGCAACTGGAGAGCGACAAAGACGAAACAGTTGCCCGACAAAAAGTCGCTCGTGTGCGCCCGCCCTTTATGTCCCCATTTACATATACCCCCACTATCTTCCACCCCCCCCCCAATCTTCATTTTCTTCGCCATTATCCCCTCCTTCCCTCCTCCTCCCCCTTCTCCCACTTCCAACTCCTTTCTTACACCCATAATCATTCCCCCTATCGCTCTCCCCCTTTTACTTTCCCTCCTGGCCCATTGCTTTTCCCAGATATACCCGGTGGGTAGCCTCCTTGCCACCGCCTCCCACTCTTTCTGCTCCACCCACGTCTCACTCATAACTATTACATCCCATTCTGTCAGTCCCCTCCAGAAATCTTCATCCTTCCTTTTAACTCCCGCCACATTCCAGAAGGCCACCTTCCAAATCCCCCTCTTTTCCTTTTCCTTTCCCAACCTCTTCTCCCTTTCCCTTCCCCCATCCCACTTCATTCGTTTCCCTGCTCCTCATACCACTTCTCCCTTATTTCGTCCCACCTTCTTACCTTCCCGTCGACCCACATTTTCATGTAGCCCACCTGCACCCTCCTACCTCGCTCCCTCTCCTCTTTCGCCTCCCTCTCAATCTTCCACCTTGCCCTCCTTTCCTCCTCTGTCAGGTCGTCCTCTACTCTTTCCTTTCTCCCTCTCAGTTTACTCTTTGCCTCCATAACTTTCCTTTTTTCCTCTCTTCCCTCCAACCTCACCAATATCATTCCCCCTCCTTCAACTCCTGCTCTTCCTATTTTCACCACCTCCTTTATTCCCTCCGTCCCCAAACCCATCCTTTCCCAGATCCTCCCCACTTCCGCCTTCACGTCACTTCCTTTTCCCCCCATCCCCCTTATCACCACGTTACATCTTTTCCCCTCTCTCTCTTTCTTGTCCTGCATCACCTCTATCCTTCTCATTCTTAATCTCCACTCCTCTTCATTCCCAGTCAGATCCTTGTCCCCCTCTCCACCCCCTTCTTTTCCTTTTCCCATTTCTCTACCTTCTCCATCACCTCTTCCATTCTTCTCTCTTTTTCTTCCAGTTTTCCTAACTTCTCTATCAACCCTTCCCTCCTCCTCCTCTCCTCTCTCATCTCTTCCTCCCACCTTTTCCTCTCCTCTCTCCATTCTTCTTCCATCCTTCGTCTTTCCTCCCTCTCCTTTTTCATTTCTTCTCTCTCCTTTCTAATTTCCTCCTTAATCTCTTTTCTCTCCTCCCTGTCCTTTTTCATATCCTCCCTCATCCTCCTCATCTCCCACATCATTTCCTTTATCATTCCTACCAACCCCTCCCCCTCCTCCTCTCCATCTTCCCCTCCTCGTCTCTGCTCTTTCTCCGGTGACCTCTTTGTCCTTCCACTCCTCTTAAACACACCCTTTTCCTCCAGCATGCCCTCTTTCTCCTCCTCTCTTTCCCTCTTTTTCCCCCAAAAATTCTCCAAACTTCCCACATTGCTCCCCACACTGCTCGTACTGTCTTTTCTTATTCTTTCCTCACCCCTCATCTTCCCCTTTCTTTTCTCCCCTTCCATTCCCTCCTCCATCCTCTCTGTACCTTTTTCCCTTTTTACTTCCCTTTGTCCTACCCACCTTTTCCAACTTTCCCCTGCGCTACTGCCCCTTTATATTCTCTTTACCAATTCCCTCTTGTCGCGCCCTCTTCCCTTTTATCCCTCTGTTCTCTCTACCACGCACCTTATCTCCCTTTGAATTTCCCGCCTATTCACTTCTTTTCTCTCCCGCACGATGTCACCACTTATCACCCACTGCTCTTCACTCTACCTTCCCGCCTTATTTCGCCTATCCTCTCCTAACCTCTACACCTCTCCTTATCCTTCCTGCACCTAGCCCGCCCTACAGCCTCCCCTTTCCCATTACTTCTGTCCCCTTCCTCACTACCCAGCTCTCTTCCACACCCACTCACCAACCCTCCTTCACCACCTATCTCTCCCTTACTTCACTCAAACACCCGCTCACTTATCTCACCACTTACACGCACGCGACCGGAAACGGAAGTCGAGAAGCCCTTTGTAATGAACCTATATTACAATTTCCAGACTTCGAGAAAACATTCAATATCACGACAGACGCTTCAGGTATTGCTGTAGGTGTAGTTCTTAGCCAGGGTGAAATCGGAAAAGATTTACCAGTAGCCTACGCATCTCGGGTCTGAAATGATGCAGAAACACGTTACTCTCCGTCCGAACGAGAATTATTAGCAATTATATACGCGGTATTCCACTTTAGACCCTATATTTACGGTAGAAAATTTTACTTAATAACAGATCATGAACCGTTAGAATGGCTACAAAATCTTTCAAACCCTACATCTCGATTAATGCGATGGAATCTTAGACTAGCGGAATACGACTATAAAATCCTATATAAGCCAGGGAAATATAACACAAACGCGGACGCATTGTCAAGAAACCCGATAGCATTACCACTAGACGCAAAACGAGCACACTCAGAAACGAACTCTCATGAAAATAAAAAACAAAAACAATTCCATCAATATAATACGCGACAACGGGAAACTACTGCCTCAACCTCGGGAAATCCAGCTCCGCGCAAACAACTTAGAATTATTTCTTCAGATTCCGATTCCTCATCATACGACAAAAGCGACTCAATAAATACAAAACGGAGAAAATTAAAACGAAAAAAAGAAAAAAACACCTCGTCTCAACCGGAAGTAAAAAAACCAAACGTCGAGACATACAGGGTGTCCCAAAAATGCTGCGGGTCCTTGAAGGGGGTGATTCAGGGGGTGATTGGAAACAACTTTTTCCTTTGCGAAAATGTTCTCCGAGGTTTCGTTAACGAGATATTAACAAAAAGCACCGACCAATCAGAGCCCGAGATTGGAGGCCGAGTTCCCGCGGTAGCGTGGCCGCGCGCCGCGCTGCGACTACGAACAAGCAACTCGGCATGCATCGAAGGAAATTGCAGAGAATGGCAAATGAAAAAGACGTAACAAATAAAATCGAACATTTTGTCATGGTTTGTTTGTCATTTAAAGTGAAAAATGAATAAAGGATAAATGGATGAAAATCATGCGTAACGTAAAAAGACAAATACAAAGGTTTTTTTTAGAAGAATCGAAAATAATAATTACTTGGAGTGAGAGGATAAGGAACACGTAAATTTCCTTTTTTAATAACGTACAAACGAAAAGGTAATGCAACAGGGAACGAGCGAAAAGTGATCGTAGTTCGTTATTGTGATAAAAATCCATAGTTCAATAATGTCCAACACTGTTGTGGATAATGAATAACTCCGTTTAAAAACTGCGAAAAAAATTTACGTACGGAACTTTGGAGAATTATCACCGGAAATTAGCCATAACCTGCGTTAAATTTAAAAAATAATAGCCCCCAATAATGTACCTAAAACTCACCCTTTCGGAAATTCACCTGCAGCTTGAAAATCTGTGTCACTAGGTCACTGAACCGATCCTGGTCATCGACAGACGCGCCGAATGCACAGCTGATCTCAGGTACACGACGCCATCCAAAGTTAAAGGTCGCAACGTCAAGTGCGTCCGGGTTAATGTACCGAATATTCACTTCACTGCACGGCGACTAACACTGATCACTTAATTTATTTTTCATGGAACGTGTTGTTCCTACGTTATAAAAATTGGTGGAAATGAATTTTTACTTGGCGTTCGGAGCCGTGGGTATTTCCGCGCAAATTCTCACGCTGCAGCACTTGCGTCCTCGTTGTTCGAGGGGTGCAACCAGAACATCGCGTAATACTCTTAAGCAGAGAACATTTCTGCGACGTGATTGCTTGCTGACTGACAAGATTTTTTCCAAGCGACTTCTTCTACCCTCAAATAGTTTCTCTCGTGCCATTATGAGTTGACCTCCACCAGGCCAAGAGGCTTCAGGTAAAAAGAAGCCAGCATATTTTCGAAACACACGTGCTTCGCAGAAGTGCAACGAACGGACTATCGTGCACTTTTACAAAAGTCCGCGTTCCGTCCTTTTACTGCCAATGTACTCATTGCTTCGAGGTAGGCAGCAGACACCACGTGTTTCGGTTCGAAAGGGACGGAAGAGAAGAGAAACAGAAAGTCTTCGAGTAGCTATAAAGAAAAAAATCCTGTTTCCAGTTTCCATTTTCCGATACTCTGAGTTCACGTCTGCTACGAGGCGGAACCAACTAAGCCATAAATTACCCAAAACTGTAGGAAACCGTTGTCTACCGTCGACTAGTGGGACAGTACGGTCATAAACCGCGACCCTAGCGAAATGCTCTGCGTCGACGAATTCCGTGCGAGTGAAGCCTTGGGGAGGAGATACTGCTGTGAAGAGGACCTCTTTAGGACAGTGGCCGTTTGGGAGGGATGCACGTGGTGTCTGCTGCCTACCTCGAAGCAATGGGTACATTAGCAGTAAAAGGACGGAACGCGGAGTTTTGTAAAAGTGCACGATAGTCCGTTCGTTGCACTTCTGCGAAGCACGTGTGTTTCGAAAATGTGCTGGCTTCTTTCTACCTGAAGCCTCTTGGTCTGGTGGGGGGTCAACTCATAATGGAACGAGAGAAACTATTTGAGGGTAGAAGAAGTCGCTTCGTAAAAATCTTGTCAGTCAGCAAGCAATCACGTCGCAGAAATGTTCTCTGCTCAAGAGTATTACGCGATGTTCTGGTTGCACCCCCCGAACAACGAGGACGCAAGTGCTGCAGCGTGAGAATTTGCGCGGAAATACCCACGGCTCCGAACGCCAAGTAAAAATTCATTTCCACCAATTTTTATAACGTAGGAACAACGCGTTCCATGAAAAATAAATTAAGTGATCAGTGTTAGTAGCCGTGCAGTGAAGTGAATATTCGGTACGTTGACCTGGACGCACCTGACATTGCGACCCTTAACTTTCGGTAGTGTCGTATACCTGGGACCAGCTGTGCACTGAGCTGGTCCATCGATGACCAGGATCGGTTCAGTGACCCTGTGACACAGATTTTCAAGCTGCAGGTGAATTTCCAACAAGGGTGAGTTTTAGTTACTTTATTGGTGATCATTCATTTTTAAATTTAACGCAAACGATGGCTTATTTCCGGCAATAATTCTCAAAATTCCCGTACGAAAATATTTATTCGGGCTTTTTAAACAGACTTATTCGTTATCACCAACAGTGCTGGCCGTTATTGAATTACGGATTTTTATCACAATAACGAACTACTATTATTTTTCGTTAATTTCCTGTTACATTACCTTTTCGTGGCTACGTTATTAACACAAGAAAATTTACGTATTCCTTATCCTCCCACTTTAAATAATTATTATTTTCGAATCTTCTAAAAAAAACTGCGTATTCGTCTTTTTAGGTTGCACGCGATTTTCATCCATTTATCCTTTATTCATTATTCACTTTAAATGACGAACAAACCATGACAACATGTTCGATTTTATTTGTTACGTCTTTTTCATTTGCCATTCTGTGCAATTTCCTTCGATGCCTGCCGAGTTGCTTGTTCGCAGTCGCAGCGCGGCGCGCGGCCACGCTAGCGCGGGAACTCGGCCGCCAATCTCGGGCTCTGATTGGTCGGTGCTTTTTGTTAATATCTCGTTAACGAAACCTCGGAGAACATTTTCGCAAAGGAAAAAGTTGTTTGCTATCACCCCCCGAATCACCCCCTTTAAGGACCCGCAGCATTTTTGGGACACCCTGTATACACCCTCCCAAATCTGGGTAGAAATACATGCACCCCCTCAAGACATAATACCGGTAGAAATACATATACCCTCGCAGCATAAAAACAACACAAGAGCATCCAGGACACCTCACATTGAGACACCCCAAGAAGAGGACCTAATAGAAGAGATCGACGAGACATACATAGTACCGAGGCATAACTATAAAAACCCTCCCAAAATTGATGCAGAGACAAGTACCGACAAAAGCACTCACCGCACACCTAAAAAGAAGAAACAAAGATTACATTCCAGCACTGACACTGCTCCTATAAAAATTCAAAAAGGAAGAATACTTACCCCTCCTCCATTATCTATCTCTCCACCATTATCCCCTCTTCTGCCACCATCTTCTCCTACACTATTACCTCTTCCTCCTCCACAACATACAACAGGCAGACCAAGAATAGTGTCAAACATTCCTGTCAAAAAACAAAATATTGAAACAGAGGACCACCTATGGATGGGGAAAGGATACATCATCACATTCGTCAACACAGAGGGTAAACCAATAGGACCAGCAGGAGAAAGATTATACAAAGAGAAAAATATAAAAATTCATAAAATTCCAATCCCACTAAAAACTGGAGAGTCAATCAGACTTAAAGAAGGAAAACACACAATCCTTGGACTTATTATAACAGACCACCCAATGGAAGAAGATATATACAAGTCATTAAGAGCACTTCATACTCAATTAATACTTGAAAGTGCCACAAAAGTATATATATATCAGGGGAAGAAGATAAAATTCCACTAAGCAGACTATGGAACTTAATAGATATAATATTTATACAAGAAAACATCCAGTTTATATTTTGTAAAGGCACACTCTTAATTCCTTCTATACAAGAAAGACAGCAAATCATTCAAGAAAATCACCAAACTCCTGTAGGCGGACATAAAGGAATAACTAAAACATATCACCGAATAAGGAATAAATATTACTGGAAAAACATGAAGTATGAAATAACACAATTCATCAAAACATGTTTAGAGTGCCAGAAAACTAAACTAGTAAGGGTAAAAAATAAAGAACCCATGATATTAACAGATACACCAGTTGATGCATTTGATAAAGTCTCTATGGATATAGTAGGACCACTACCTTCAACAAATACAGGAAACAGCTATATACTTACTATCCAAGACAATCTGACTAAATATTCTCTTGCAATACCATTGGCAAGCACCACTTCAGAAGACATAGCTAAAGTATTCACAGAACACTTCATCTGCAAGTTTGGAAGTCCTAAAGCCATCCTTACAGATCAAGGATCAAATTTTATGAGTGCCCTTATGAAAAAATTTGCCAAAGCATTCCACATCAAACAGTATCGAACCTCTGCATATCATCCTCTGTCCAATGGACATTAGAGAGAAGCCATCACGTCCTTGTCGAATACCTACGCCACTATGTATCAAAAGAAAAACAATGGGATCAATGGTTACCATAAGCAATGTTCTCATACAATACAAGCACTCACGAAGGCACGAAATTTACGCCTCACGAACTGGTCTACGGTCGAAAGGCACGTCTTCCTTCAAACATACCTCCTACAGACAGTATTGGAACATATCCAGACTACGTCGAAAAACTAATAGATAAACTTCATTACATCCGACAAATGGCGCGAAACAATTTAGAGGAATCAAAAGTTCGGCAGAAGTACTACTATGATCAGAAGATTCAACCTACAACATACAAGATAGGAGATTGGATTCGGTTACTAAAACCGAGACGTGAAAAACTGGAACCAGAGTACAGCGGCCCCTACCGAGTCATTGAAATCCTAAAAAACAATAACCTGAAGATAGCAGTAAATTCTAAACAAATGAGAATTGTCCACATGAACAGAGTGAAGGAAGCCCATCTACCGTAAAAGAGAGGGGATTACAAAAGAGTATATAAGGAGGAACAAATAAGAAACTCCTTCATTATTAATCGAAGTAGTCTCGAGTAAGGAACTCCTTATAAAAATGGACCAATTCTTACGCACATTCCAGTGCCTAACTCTAAGGGAAAATGTAGACGCATATTATTTTAAAAAAACAAATATGCTCTGTACAAATTGCGTATTAGGGATGGGAACAAAACGAAAACTAGCGTCACCACACCTTCTAGTTTTAAAAATGAGTACAATTTGTTATAATTGTCACAAGGTACTCTTTATAAGAAAGCCAGCAATCGATTGTACTTTATGTACATTGGCAATACCTCAACAGTTCACAATATAAGCCAAGGAAGAGTATACCCAATAAACCGAGAGAAGATCATACGAAGATTATAATTATTACACCCACAAATATACGACATACACACACACACACACACACACACATTGTAATTAATACGTACACATTATTCTTAAGTCATCGTTTGTAAAAATTATTATATTGTTGCGAGTTCATAATATAAGTAGCTATAAAATCCACGCGAGGGCGCCACTGTAAACGGACGCCAACGAACTATTTTAAAACCTGCGCCTGCGCTGTACACCAGACGCATCCAAAATGCCGAAACGTTCAGGTGCACGGCACTCTAAAGTACAAAAAGAGAAAAAGGAATTAGAAGGTATATTCAAAGAAATGATCCCAATACCACCACTGATCGCTCCACTCCCGAAATCCCCAGAGAGAAAGGTAAGAACCCTTACAAAATACCACCGCCTTTTCCAATACTAATCAAAATTTTCTGAAACTCAAGATACCATTCCATGTTCCTCCGGAATCCCTCCCTGCAACACCGGAATTCATTTTCAAAGTTCCTAAAATACCGGAACCCAAAAAGAGGAGCATCCAAAGTTTTCCAGCCCTCATCCCCATCACTATACCCAAACCGGATTGGGAGGCATACAGAAGACTCCCAACAACCGACCCCAGACAAAGGGTCTGGAAATTTTTAAAACTTGTAGGGTCAGGGGCAGCGGAAGCATATATCCCAAAAGAAAAATAACTATATTATAAAAACATATAAATATATATTTTTTTTTTACACAAACAGTTTCACAAATTCCTTTCCCATCCTACTCGATCAAATCTCTCGAGGACGAGAGATCTCCCAGGGGGGAGGTGTAACGTCTCACGCAGACGCTAGCCCAGCGTTATCGACCGTAGGTAAAACAGTACCGCTTGTAACATTGTGCAGACCTTTATACATATTTTTATATAATTTAGGAATTAAGCGAAACAAATATCTTAGGAACATTAGGAATAACATAATATAACTGTTAGCAAAAGCATAAGACAAAGCATAATGTAATAAATGAGTAAAATGTAAGTTAAGAAATAACGATTTGCTGCGCATGCGCCAGAACACTAAATCTTGGGTATAAAAGGAGGTGCTCGCAGCACAGCCTGTCACTTCAGATTCTGCCAACAGAAGCGAGCTCGCCCCGGAGACGGAAGCGGCCGCTCTAGCAGCAGACATAGCTAAGGAGTAACGAGCTCGCCCCGGAGACGGAAGCGGCCGCTCTAGCAGCAGACATAGCTAAGGAGTAACGAGCTCGCCCCGGAGACGGAAGCGGCCGCTCTAGCAGCAGACATAGCTAAGGAGTAACGAGCTCGCCCCGGAGACGGAAGCGGCCGTTCTTACAGCTAGTATTGCCAAGAGTACGAGCACAGACGAGGTATAGAATAGACCAATGTATTTTTCTGTCACCGGTTTGGGGGGTCCCAGGACCCCCTTACCATTTTAGTGTCGCATGCAACGTTACCGGTGAAGCCTCGAAACAGATTGTAACGCTACGCGTGGTAGGAATTAGAATTCAGGACGGCTAAAACTAGGTTATGTTTTGAGAGTCGAAGCCCGCGATTTACAAATGTTTCTGTTACAGTAACAATTTAAAAATCGTCTTATGAACATATTCCGTTCAACGGAAGAGAAAGAAGGATGAAAATAAAACGATATCACATTCGCCTTCTTAACTTTGCTATCCTATTCCGGTTTATTTAACGCAAAAAAAATTTCATTCGCTTGTAATAACGTAATTTGTAAAAAGAGAGCTTAAATTTTTTTTAAGAGCACCTGTTGCTGAAATCACCTATTCATCATGTGTTTGCGCATACATTAATGATGGTCTATACGATAGAATACAGACATATAATAATAATGACAATAATAATAATAATAATAATATCCTTCTACTGTACTATATTATTTAAAAGGGACATATCAAACCCGTACACACCGATTTTGGTGCAATTGTGCAATTCTGTAGAGTAGCCAAAAATATTGGATACCTATTTTTTGAAAAAGGAATTCATTCTCCTCCATAATTATTAGAAAAATTAATTTGTTTAAACTATATACTAACTGATGTTACCTGATTAATGTTAACTGACGTTCGGATGTTTCAATAAGTTTATACAGTATGTCCGATTTGTTCGTATATTATTTTTGACACACTATTATTTTTCTAACTGTTGAAAAAGCAAAAAGATGTTTTATATCAAAGTTTTTTTATTTGATGGAGGAAACTGAATAGTATGGGGGGTGTATGGTATTTAGAATGCACGAAGTGAATATATTTAATGTTTGAAATACATAAAGTGCTCGACGAGGCCGTCCTATACGAGCGGCTGCAGAAGAGTCTCCTGAGGAGACTGCCTTCGTCGGCCGCCGATCGTCTCGTTCTTTTGTCGATGTCGACGGGTTCGACATCGCGGCTTCGGCCACGTCCAACAATGCGTTTGCAGACCTCAGAATCTACTGTTCTGGTTTTCTCGACTTCAAAAAAATATATATGCACTAAAAAGTAAAAAATAATTTTGTTCCGTATTTAATCTACGACACTCAATTGTTTTAAGACGACGCCAGATTTACACAGTGCAACTGATGAGACGCCGATGTAAACAAAATTGAGTGTCGTAGAGTAAATAAGGAACAAAATTATTTCTTACTTTTTAGTGCATTTTTATTTTTTTTTATGTCGGTTTTAATTCTGATTTTCCATTCTTTGGAACGATGCGCCATTATTGTGGTTTTTACACGCAGATGGCGAAAAGTCTCTCCGTACAGGGGTATAGTGCCGCGGTCAACCCTGCCGTAACTAAAAATATTGAAATTGAGACGGGTACGAGACCGGTCGACATTGTTTTCAAACCTCATTACAGTAATCTGGGGTGCGAGATTTTATTGTGGTAAACCGACAATAAAATCGAAGCGCGCGGCTCGCTTACCTGGGCCGGGAAATTCCCAATAGCTCTCTGCCACGTGAATTTGAAAGCGACCATCCCAAAATTTTCGAAGCTCGGGGATCACTGCTGTCCAGCGGTCGCTGGCAGCTTTCCGAACGCCGGGACGGCGCATGATTGTAGTGCAGAGATGAGCAAAAAATTATTTGAAATAAAAATTTGTGTACGAAATTTTTATTTCAAAAAATTTTTGGTCCATCTCTGTTGTAATGGAATGTGTTCATAAATTGTATACATATGCGGTGGATCTTCTGGACCGCAGTTTAAAGCCGAATCAGCTGAGCGGGCGGTTCACACACACAGTACAGCAGCCCACGCTACCCATTTTCACGTTTTGCATCAGCACGGTCAGCTCTACTGTGTGTGTGTGTGTGTGGGTCTACATCTGCGCGTGCCTCCTGCGTGTGCGTGAGAGCATTTACTGCGTCACGCTCAGATGTTTCAGCATTACTACACGGCCCAAAAGTTCCACGCTAATATTTCGAGAACGAAGTCTCGGATTCCAAAATCGTAAAAAACTATTTAATTTGTTTTTGGATGAACAATTTGCATGTTTAGGGCGCATGATGGGAGAAGTGGTTGCGTCACCGTTCTCCAATATATTTATTTCATAAAAATTTCATCTCAAGCAACGAAATGATAGAGCAGTGAATAGATAATGATTATGTTAGAAATGTTTATCCATCTTCTGTTTATTGCTGTTCTTGTTAATAGATTAATAAATTGAGAAACAATTTGCAATCGATTTGATTGTTCACAAAATACACCACACTCTGCCCCTTCCCAAAGAAATGTAACTCCTGAATACTTCAGATGTATGTAGTAATCCGCAGCGTTTCGAGACCATTATACTCATTCATCTGTTTCTTTCAGTGTCGAAACTGTATTCGTACTCAGAAAGTTAAAATTCTATGGCCACGACATTCTGACCTTTTCGCTGTACGCTCTCTTGAAATCGGTTGAACGGTAACGCGTACCTATTTTTACGACCCTGATGGGTTCTTAGGTAAAAGCTTCCGAACGACGCGGCTCGGGGGTCATGAACGCTAGAGTAGTGGCATAAGGACAAAGTCAGCAATAGGCCATTCAGTAATGAGTATGAAAATGACACCAAACTTGATATAATTCTGATTATTTTTATTCACTGTAATGGAAAGTACTTGGAGTAAAATAATTGAGGAAAGTAATGAAGAGTACGTGAATTCTACGTGAACTGACACGTAACTGATATGTGTGCCCAGATCTTAACGTAAGCGAAACCTACACTCGTGTACTTACATCGTAGATGTTTTTTATACTTTTTAAATCCATTCAATAGTTATAAAGCGTCAATTTTTAATACTTTTTCGGCGTACGACATGTGAAAATATTAGGTAAATGTTGCATTACACGTAAAATACTAACAATCAATTTCATCTTGCAATTTATAGCTTGTATAAGTTCTCAAGAAGTGACATATTTCAACGCCATATAGGCTTCTGATCCCCGAAATAGATTTTCAGAGAGAAATCCGGCGTGAGTCGACAAACCGAGCCAAAGCGTACCTTAGCGAAAACCCGCCCTCTATGTTAAACTCTCGCTCTAAACAAGTCACACGTATACAAGCACGCACACATCTTTCAATATTTCAACACATTTCAGAGTAGTTTTTGAGTTGGGCGCTGTTCATGAACAGAGGTCGCTAAATTCAGTCCTGATATTATGGGTCGGTAAAACAGTTTGGGTGGTGACACGAAGTCCCATAAGGTGATAGGTCTATTCTCGCCCCGGAGACGGAAGCGGCCGTACACCAGAGGTGTAAGATGCGAAGATTTCCGACTGCAGCGCCGCCTGCGGTGGAGTAAGGAATCTCAGCTTGTGATATCTCCGCTCTATATTCTTTGGTAGTTTCGTGCTATGCAAGATGCGAAGAATTGAAGATTTTCTACTTCAACGCTCCGCTTGTACATTGTTGGTACTACACTATGCGGGCTTTTTTGGCGGGATACCGTAACAGACATGCGCGAACGTAGAGTAACCGTAATTCGTAGTGCTGTGTCCAGTGCGTGTGGTTGCTTATAAATATTTAATATTTCAGCTGGTGATCGTCCATCTTTTGAAGGCATCAACTAAGCAGGTAAGTATTTTTTTTCATTAATTTATATACTTTCCTCTTCTTTTTTTTTTGTATATCTTTTTCCTCTGTCTGTTTTTCTGATTTTTATCATGAATTCTCCTACAGCGAAACGCAAATATAGTCCGAGAACTTTTCTTCGACAATGGTTGTTAAGTAGAATTATTGAAAGTGCTCGACATCATCAATTTTCTATATTTGTTGACGAAAGCACAGATATTTCAAACGTAAAATGGCTCACTTTTTTAATTAAATACGTAAATTCGGAAACTTCTGCAGCTTTTACAGAATTATTAGAATTATTAAAATTAGACTCCACAGATTGCTCTGCAGAAGGTTTATTTTCAGTATTTGAGAAAGCATTGCACAAAAAGCAAATTCCTGTGCAGAATGTAATTGGACTCACATGTGACAATGCATCAGTGATGATCGGGCGCTTTTCCTCATTTTGTTAAAAACATAAAACGAGGTGTCCTTCATTAATAACAGTCAACTGTATTTGCCATTCCGCGGCATTAGTATCTAGTAAAGCATGTTCAGAAATCCCAAGTTATATTGAAAAATTTATTCGAAATTTAACAGTTTATATTAATATTAGCGCCAAACGGTCGGCGAATTTTGCTAATTTTCAAGAATTTGTTAATAATAAGTAAAAAAAAAATTTAAAATTGTGCGATACGCGTTGGCTAGCCATGCACGCTTGCGTAGCACGCATTCTGGAATGTTGGGATTCGTTAAATCTTTTTTTAATTTCGGAAGTATTTGAAAATCAAAAAAACGAGACGGCTGATAATCTACTTTGTGATATAAAAAAAATAGAAACAAAACCTTATCTTTTGTTTCTTAAATATATTTTAAATTATTTCAATTCCTTCAACGCGTTTTTTCAAACTCGCAGGACAGCCGTTCATTTATTATATTCTAAATCTAGACTTTTGTTTCAAGATTTGTGCGGACATATTTTAAAACCAGAATATTCAACAATAAACGACTCGATGTTTCACATAGATTTTTTTTCCGGTAACAATTTGTTAGACTTGAAGGACATTTGCCTCGGTTTTGAGTGTGAACATTATTTGAAGGATCATGTCGATGATAGTACTTTGCCCCAGGAAACGTTTCTTGAAATTAAAAAATTTTGCTTAGCTTTTTACATTAGAGCCATTACCGAGATAATAAAACGTTTCCCTTTAAAAGATACATTTTTTGGCAGTTTGCAAGTTTTTGATGTGAAATTAACACTTTTTGATAGTAATAGAGACTATACCTTGAAAAATTTAATTTACGTTGCACAAAAATTAGGATCTTTTGACCACTTAAAATTAAAAGAAGAATGGAATAAGTTGTATTATACTTTCGACAAAGTGCAATGTCAAGAATTGTCACAGCTGTGCTTTGATGACATGTAGGTTCAAATTAATTCTGCGAGGGATAAAGGTAAAAATCTTCTGTTCCCAGTCTTGAAACAACTCGTGAATGTTGTAAGGAGTCTTCCTCACTCAAATGCAGAAGCAGAAAGAATTTTCTCTATTCTGACCGATGTCAAAACTTGTAAAGGAAGTAAACTTAGTCATGATTCTGTAAATTCCATTGCCGTGATTAAAACAGCTTTTAAAGCCCGCGGAGAAACTAGTTCTACAATTTCGATTGGCCCAAATCATTTTACATTAATGTCAAGTAATAATTTATATTCGTAGCCATTAGTTTCGTTTTTATTCAAATTTTTAATAATATTTTGGAATTAAATTTGTGTTTGTGGTTTATATTTGCAATCGTTTCGCTTTCTATCTAAACGTTATCTTTTTTTCATTCTTGCTTGATATCTATTCATTTAATATTTCTCAACCGATTTTTTCCTCTTTTCAAAGGTGTGGCATGCTTAATCACTTAGGGACAAGTTTTTCATCTTTATAATGTTTAATTTTGTTTGACTTTAGATATCTTAAAAGTTCCTTCAATAAAATGTCTTTAATATATTATTCAAGTAAAATTCGTAAACTCTTCTCAGAATCTTATATATGTATAAATACTGTTTCTATATGTTCATTACTTCTCATATTTTTGCATTCCTTAATTTTTTGAATATTATTTCATTTCATTTCTTCTCATACCTTATGAACTCTTTTTGAATTCAATATATTACTTTTAGTCATTCTTTTTGATTTCTCCCCAAGTACATGGAATTTTATATGAATGTTTTTAAAATTGTGTCCCAACTATTGATGCTGCGTGAACTTTTCCTTCCTCCCTACTGTGATATTGTGGACAAAGCATGTGACACCATTTTTTCCCTCCCTATGCGTCTCTACCTTGTCGTGGTGGGTAGGCTTACGGTACGCCTTATATTTTCCATATTACTTTATAATTTTTGGTAATGTTGTGTAATGCATCATAGGAATGCAATGACTCTCTCAGAGATGTTTTATTCAAGTTATTGCAGTTAGATATGTATTTTGTGAAATGCATGGACGTACTTAACTAAAAGATGACGCTCGTTTGCAATTATTTTAACAGTATGTACAAGTATTACATATTATATTAGATTATATTGTAATAATTTTTTTTAGTTACGAAATAGTCCTGGCATGGCTGACATCCACAACAGCAGTAGCAGAACAAAAACCGAGCACAATAAATGGTTACGAAAATGCAATGGAAAAGCATATTGTACAATTTGTAAAAGTAATTTTAAACTTAATAACATTCCGAGGCACTCAAAATCCAAAAATCATATGCGTAAATTATTGAATATTGGAAAAGTGAATTTGCATTTACCTGATTACATATCAAAATGTACCGAAGACAAAAATTTGAAAAAATCACTCAATCGTATATAAAAAAAAGTTCAGCAGATTGTTGATAGTGAAACCTCAAGAGTTTGATATATTGGATGCAAATAGCATTAAAAATATGTATGGAATAGTTTTATACGACAAATTATTTGAACTGATTAGAAATAATTACTTTCATATAACTATACAACGTATTTGCAATGACGTCCATAAAACAAAATATTTTATCAATGCTACAACTCTTTCATTACATTCATTTATTAGGTACGAAATCGTAATTGGTATTTGTGATATAAACGACGATTGCATGTCGAACGATACATTGCAACAAATTTTGAAATGTTTATATGGACATAATCTTTTATGGAAAAACGATGTTGGGTTATTAGTACTAAATAATACGTGTATGTCAGAACAGTTGCGTACAATATACCCGAATCATCTAACGAACATAATGAACATTTGTTTCCAAAAGTCTTGTAAATTACACCACAATGCAGATACTTCTGATTTATTTATTGCACTAAGCGTTGAAAAAGTTTTATATGAAACAGATAGAAAATGTGGATATCCAATTCTTGAATTTGCTTCTAATTTTAAAAAAATTAATTTGAGCTTGCTCGAAATTTAATGGCGACAACTGTATTCTTATTTCGATGAAAATGAAAAAGCGAAATATAAGCGTTTACATTGCGATAAAATGTGGAAAGAAATTTGTTCAAAGAAGAACACAAGCAATGATTACGAATTCCCTACATTAAGACAAGTATTACAGAGCATTTTCTGCTTTCCTCAATGCACAGGCTGTTAAAAAAGTAATGGTCATCGCTTATAGGGATGAAACTAGACCTTTGGATCGGTGCCATCAGTGAACATTTGTAAAAAAAGCGGGCCGCAAAATTGTTTACAAAATTGAAAATTAACGTTAATTTTTTTTTTATATCAACGTATTCTACTCGACGCGTAGAGAAAAAGTCTGATAGAAACCATGTGCCGGAAATGTACCGTTTCGGAGCTATTAAATTGTTAACATCTCGGTAAATTGAGTGTGTTGTCGCACTCACACCACGTTGCGGTGCGTGAAAAACAAAGTGAACTGTGAAAGACGTTTCGCTTTCTCACTCATTCCCGTTTCCTCTAACTCGCGTTCACGTCTTTCCCTAAAAAATAGATATAGTACATATGTATGTTATAAATGTGATATGTAAAATCATCCTATCATACTGTTATTTACTTTTGCATCACATATTGTATATAACTATAGAACAAAATATATAATCACAAAAATAGAAGATAATACACAAAAAAATAGAACAAAATATACAATCACAAAAAAATAGAAGATTATAATTATTACAAAATAAAAAAAAAGTGTGAAATCAAAATGAGCTGCAAGTACATAAAGGTACTTTCCAACTGCGCTTAAGATGACACAACTACATATACACAGCTAAAATGCTGTGATCATACATTCCATTACTCATATCGCGGACATTTTTTAATTAATCCGTCAAAAAGAATCCCATTTAAAAAAAATTGTCGTAAATTAATAACTTTACAAAATTAATAATATACCAAAATTACGCCAATTATAAGAATGGCTATTATACAAAGACAAAATTGTATTAAATAATATTAAGCAGACATATTTTTATACAAGTAAATATTTTAATACGAATAAATATTTTATTCAAAATACTTGGCGCTGCGGAACCGAAAAAATGTTAATTGTTTTAGTAGTAATAATAATTTATAATAACTCCCTTACAATCTAAAATACATAAACATATATATACATATACATATTAGAAACGCAGTCAGATCTATTCTACATATATTTAACTCTAATATCATACGTAGCATATGCACCCGCACACATACACACATTCACGAAAGCACGCACAAGAAAGAAAGAAAAAGATTAATGCAATTTATATATATTTATTTCAGTTTAGCACCTCCAATTCGGGGTGCAGCGCCAAGTATTTTGAATAAAATATTTATTCGTATTAAAATATCTATTTGTATAAAAATATGTCTGCTTAATATTATTTAATACAATTTTGTCTTTGTATAATAGCCATTCTTATAATTGGCGTAATTTTGGTATATTATTAATTTTGTAAAGTTATTAATTTACGACAATTTTTTTTAAATGGGATTCTTTTTGACGGAACACAACGATATAAGTTATTATTGCATTATTACTATTTAAATATATTTAAACCACGATCAAAGAAAAAATGCACCCGAAACGCAACAATTTTGCAGATATCTGTCAATTTATTTTAAAAACTAAGAGTCTAGAAGAAAATCTGACTACTCCACGCGATGCAGCAGACATTTTTCCTTCGGAAAACATTAACAAAAGTGGTAGGTCACATTTCGTTTTCAATAACTGAGCGAAATAGTTTGGCAAAACGTATGGCGCCGACAGTGGTAGTCGCGCGCGTGTAAGCGATTCTGTCGGTGAGCGGCAATGGATACGCCCGCCGCTGTTGCCTTCTGTATTGAAAACAAACCGTGACTTACCACTTTTGTTGGTGTTTTCCGGGGGGAAAATGTCTGTTGCATCACGTGCAATGGTGAATTTTCTTCTAGAACCCTAGTTTTTAAAATAAATTGAAAAATATCTGCAAAAATTGGTGCATTTCGGATGTAGTTTTCCCTTTAATCAGTTATTTATAATTATCCACAAAAAATTTTACTGTTTGACAACATAAATATAATGCCAACGAAAAAAGTATTTTTTGATGGTTCATTTTTTGAGATTTCAAGGTCATGATTTTTTTGTGTAATCTTATACTTTGATTCTATATTATTACAGAGCGTAAAAAGATAACGATATATAAAAATGTATATTAAAGATATACTACAACGAAGAAAAACGAGTTACGAAAATAAAAAATTTCAAATGCGATGAGGCACAGTTTCTCGTTCTCCGATCAATTTCAAATTTTGCACACATTATTTTTTCTCCCAGTGGCATAATCCTTGGGGAGTGACCCCGTCAAAAATCTCAAAATTATATTTCGACAAGAGTAACTAAGGTCCACCCTAATAAACAGTCTTATGACGGGATAGAATTAAAGATAAATTCTACATAATAGAAACTATGCACACCTGCAATGCTTCAAGATGATGATTGAATTGGTGGAATTGGTTTAAATTTGAGTTTTCTGATATGAACCAAACTTACAAGAAGCAAATAGAGGATTGCAGCTGAATAAAATCGTTTAATAAAATCGTTTAATTAATATAATTAATATAATACTATGTCATAATAATTTTTTTTCTCTGCCGTAGATCATACTGCATCATCTTCTGCTTTGATTATCTGTAAATATATATAAAATCCACATTTTAGTTATTTTAGTTACAACTTAACATAGAACTTATTATATATAGAAATAGAGTGGCCTTTTGCTTTAGTGAGTGTAGAGACTAAATAATGTGTCCGAAGGAGGTGCGAGCGTATGGCAGAAAGTCTTGTTGCAGGAAATTTAAATGCTAATGGTAATAATTCAGCGAAATGAACGCGGAGATCCAATATTTTTAACGCACAATGTATTGGTGTTGGAATGAAACTAATTTATTTAGTATGTTTATTGGTGATTTTAGATAATGGGAATCTAAAAAATTAATGAATTAATTAATAGCGTGACAACTACTTTGGATTTTATTAATTAAAGTATTACGAATGTCTTTCACAAAAGATTGAAAAGCATTAACGGAGATGTGTTTTCAGTGTACTTTCTTCACTAATGTGACTTGCTTTACATTGCAAGCAGTCCACCATAATCTATTTTCTTAATAATTCTTAATGCTATGTCTTTAAACAAATTTTGTCAATTTACCTTATTTGACAAAGTTCCAGAAACTTGTGCGAAACAAGATGCTCTGTCTATCTATTTAATCTTCTCCGGACAACCTCCACGCCTGTGCATTCCCTTCATTTCTATCCATCCAAGCCTGTGCGTCCCCTTCAATTATACTATCCAAGCCTGTGCGTCTCCTTCATTTTTATCGAAGTCCTGTACGTCCCCTTCATTTCTATAATATAATAACCTTTACATAAAATAAAAACTCTAAATTGCTGGTATACAAATACAAATATCTGGCAATTTAAATTCAATGCAATTTTTTACTACAATATATTATTTTGTACAAGCATGGTACAAATTTCTAGAAACTTATGCGAAAGAAGGTGCTTCTCTGTCGAACCTTCTCCGGACAACTTCCAAGTCTGCGACTCTACATAAAAAATCTATTAAATAAATTTGGCGACTTACCT
Organism: Andrena marginata; assembly: GCA_963932335.1. NCBI lineage: Eukaryota > Metazoa > Arthropoda > Insecta > Hymenoptera > Andrenidae > Andrena > Andrena marginata. The sequence continues at coordinate 20,046,779 of OZ010663.1, forward strand.
TGTTAATTGAGACAATAATTCCGTCTCCTATTTAGTGTAAAAACTCCTGACATCTCAAATTTGGACAACTTACATTATTTGACACTTGGAGGTTAAGATTGGTAGGTTATAAAGTTCAATGTATTTAAAAAATAGTTTGTACAATGACGGACGACGATCCCTGCCGAATAATCCCGAGAGTCGACGAACGAAGAACGAAACATGTGTTAGTTTTGTTTTGGCTGAAGGTGTGCGTGTAACGCGTATATACGTAGAAGAACGAAACATGTGTTAGTTTTGTTTTGACTGAAGGTGTGCGTGTAACGCGTATACGTATTATGTTTGACGAAAAATTTCTTGGAGAATCAGAAGAAGAAAAATCTTACCGTTTCGGACTTATTCATGAGACGATATTATCATATCTCTGTCATGCGTGGACCGATTTTATTCAAATTGGTCTCATTCGAAAGCTGATATGCGGTTTACATAAGAAAAATGCCTTTAAATTTAGAAAATATTGCAAGCGTCATGAGATATTAATGAAATAAGTTTCAGGTTAGGTTGGATTAGCCGGGCGACGAGTAAATGATAGCGGTAGCGACAATCGACATATATAGGGTGTCTTTCCTGTACTTGGCGTCGAGACGCTACCGCGTCTCTAGATACATATAGATACATACATATATAATACATCAAAAAAATTATTGTCAAGCTGATTATCCCATGATTAAACATAATTTATACAAATGACATTACAAAATAATTTAAGAGTATACATACTGTACGTATAAATTTAATAACTTTTAACGTACCTTTATATGTACATATTTTTTGATTTTTTGTCTTCTATAGATGTTTAATAAATATAGAAAGGAAATAAAAAACAACACAAATGTGCATTAATTATTAATTATGTCAATTATTTTATACGAAAATTATAAGAAAATAAATTTTATTCAATTTTAATAAATTGTTCTCTGTAATAGTTGTAACTGTACAAGTAAGTATCAGTGCCCATAGCGTAAGCTAAAGCGTCTATCGTCAATGTCAACGGTTTATTGCAATTCGGATATTGCAAAATCCTACGTGTATCGTGAACGAAAATCCTTTATGAGCGAAAATAGGGAAAAAATTTATTTAACTTTTTTACATAGTATTTAATTCCCTGTGAGATTCGTTTAGAGAATCTTTTTAATTTTTATGAATAACGAATATTTATATTAAATAATACGAAAAATTATAGAACTATAAGAGGTAACTATCATTATTCATGAACCAATTGGGTTAAAAAATTAACCAGATTTTAAGACGAAAAGACGAAATCTAAATATAAAGTTTTATTAAAATCTATTGAGCCATTTAAACGCAATTGTGTTAACAAACATTCGAGATTTTGAAAAAATCTATTTTTTTAATAGTCTCAGTGTGATCAGGAGATCCTAAAACGTGTATTTCCGCAATAAAAATTTTTTCGAAATTTTTTTTCGTTACAAGAATATCTGTGTCGGAAAGTGAAAATATCCGGGAAACCAAAATCGCATTACGGTGGGTCGTGCCGCTTGCCAGCGACCAGGGTTGCCGTTTACCGTCCGAGGCCTGTAAGAGTGAAGGAGTCCGTGATACGTACAGCATGAGTAAGTAAGACGAAAGATCCCCGAACGGCAACCTTGCCGGTACTAGAATCTCAACGTTTCAAGAGCAAGAGAGAAAGGCTCATATTCACCGTCCCTCTCAACTCCCGAAATTGTCCGAAGTCATCCGAAGCGCTGGGCTCACGTATGCGCGGATCATGGAGTTGTCATACTTGTCATGTGCATGGTGGGGGAAATTCTCGATACTCCGGCCATTAACTTTAGCATCACTGAATAGAGTACGGACCGAATGAAAACTATCAAAACTTCCTCACTCTACCGCAAGCGGCGCTGCAGTCGGAAATCTTCGCATCTTACACCTCTGCCGTACACTGCGATACACGAGGTCACTGTAGAGAGAGAAATCTGCCAGGAGTAACGAGCTCGCCCCGGAGACGGAAGCGGCCGTTCTTACAGCAGACGTTGCCAAGAGAAATAGCTCGCCCCGGAAACGGAAGCGGCATTACACTGCGACATATATATACATATATATATACCTAGTTCATATAATATATAAAAATACAAAAATCCCAAAAAAAACATAAAATACATAATCATAGCTGTAGTCATTATTAGGTTGTTATTGTTAAATAGAATTAAGTGTTACTGAATAAATAGCCATTGTTAAGTTAAAAGCTTAGATTTTAATCCTTAACTCTCTAGCAACGAACCACACCTATCCTATACTTGAGAGGAAGCCGCTCTCCTCTCGAGGTCCTACTAGCATTCAGTTGCCTCCGAGCAACAGAACGTTACATATAGCATATAGGTTATATTTTCTGTCACTTCGAGGAGGGGAGCACATAATAATCACGCGCATCCAACCTGCGTATTTTCATGTACCATTCCAAAAGATGACATAAACAGAAGCCACTACAGGCGTGGCGTTTAATAGCTAAAGGGTTAAAACATTCAGACACAAAAATTGTAGAAAAAATTCATAGACTGCTAAAAGCAGCGACACATCCCATTAGTTGCCCCTTACTTCCTATCTGTAGTGCATACACTACATTGAGGATAAAATCACGAAAAAGGAAACCCGAGCATTAGATTCTGAGGCTGCAGAAGTAATATATAATTGAATAAAAATTTAATTCCTCAATATGTGAAAGTAAAGATACAGGGACAACTAGCCTATTGCATATCGGCGCCATGAATTTTAAAAAGAGCATTATATAGTATTTAAATAAACAGTTTGCAAAAGCTTTTCGTAACAATTATGGTTAAAAAATTGAAAAAAGAAAAATTAAGTAAATTTACCACCATTAGAAGGGGATAATTTGTTCCCATTTTATGGCGCAATTTGCATTCCGATATCTGTTGTAGTTCAAAAGTTATGCGAAAACAGCCCCCAATTCTTCAACCCAGGACACTAACGCGTCAGCGTAGTCTAATACAGAGTTGGGCAAAATGTAATGTAATTACAACTTACAAATTACTATTAAACTGTAATTGTACAGTTGATTACACATTATTTTCTGTAATCGTTCATTTATCTAGTTGATTAAAAGTGTGGTCAACCACCCACATTAACGATTACAGAAAATAATGTGTAATCAACTACACAATTACATTTTAATCGTAATTTGTAAGTTGTAATTCGATTACATTTTGCACAAATCTGGGCTAATATCGCTGCTGGACCATTGCATACGTAGGTAACGGGATCGGCGCGGTTGCGCTCTTAAAATGGCTACCGTTCTCTTACCCGTCTGCTACGTCAAATCTAGAGACGCGGTAGCGTCTCGACGCCAAGTACAGGAAAGAAAGTACAGGAAAGAAAAAGACACCCTATATATGGCGACTGTCGCTACTGCTTATCATTTACTCGTCGCCCGGCTAATCCAACCTAACCTGAAACTTATTTCATTAATATCTCCTCACGCCTGCAATATTTCCAAAATTTAAAGGCATTTTTCTTATGTAAACCGCATATAAGCTTTCGAATAGGACCAATTTCAATAAAATCGGTCCACGTATGACAGAGATATCATAATATCGTCTCATGGATCAGTCGAAAATTTTAAGTTTTAAGATTTTTCTTCTGATTCTTCTTGTTCAAGGAATTTTTCGTCAGTATAATACGTATATTACGCGTTACACACACACCTTCAGGCAACACATGTTTCGTTCTTCGTTCCTCGACTCTCGGGATTATTCGGCAGGGATCGTCGTCCGTCATTGTACAAACTATTTTTTAAATACATTGAACTTTATAACCTACCAATCTTAACCTCCAAGTGTCAAATAATGTAAGTTGTCCAAATTTGAGATGTCAGGAGTTTTTACACTAAATAGGAGACGGAATTATTGTCTCAATTAACAAGGTAAGTCGCCAAATTTATTTAATAGATTTTTTATGTAGAGTCGCAGACTTGGAAGTTGTCCGGAGAAGGTTCGACAGAGAAGCACCTTCTTTCGCATAAGTTTCTAGAAATTTGTACCATGCTTGTACAAAATAATATATTGTAGTAAAAAATTGCATTGAATTTAAATTGCCAGATATTTGTATTTGTATACCAGCAATTTAGAGTTTTTATTTTATGTAAAGGTTATTATATTATAGAAATGAAGGGGACGTACAGGACTTCGATAAAAATGAAGGAGACGCACAGGCTTGGATAGTACAATTGAAGGGGACGCACAGGCTTGGATGGATAGAAATGAAGGGAATGCACAGGCGTGGAGGTTGTCCGGAGAAGATTAAATAGATAGACAGAGCATCTTGTTTCGCACAAGTTTCTGGAACTTTGTCAAATAAGGTAAATCGACAAAATTTGTTTAAAGACATAGCATTAAGAATTATTAAGAAAATAGATTATGGTGGACTGCTTGCAATGTAAAGCAAGTCACATTAGTGAAGAAAGTACACTGAAAACACATCTCCGTTAATGCTTTTCAATCTTTTGTGAAAGACATTCGTAATACTTTAATTAATAAAATCCAAAGTAGTTGTCACGCTATTCATTAATTCATTAATTTTTTAGATTCCCATTATTTAAAATCACCAATAAACATACTAAATAAATTAGTTTCATTCCAACACCAATACATTGTGCGTTAAAAATATTGGATCTCCGCGTTCATTTCGCTGAATTATTACCATTAGCATTTAAATTTCCTGCAACAAGACTTTCTGCCATACGCTCGCACCTCCTTCGGACACATTATTTAGTCTCTACACTCACTAAAGCAAAAGGCCACTCTATTTCTATATATAATAAGTTCTACGTTAAGTTGTAACTAAAATAACTAAAATGTGGATTTTATATATATTTACAGATAATCAAAGCAGAAGATGATGCAGTATGATCTACGGCAGAGAAAAAAATTTATTGTGACATAGTATTATATTAATTATATTAATTAAACGATTTTATTAAACGATTTTATTCAGCTGCAATCCTCTATTTGCTTCTTGTAAGTTTGGTTCATATCAGAAAACTCAAATTTAAACCAATTCCACCAATTCAATCATCATCTTGAAGCATTGCAGGTGTGCATAGTTTCTATTATGTAGAATTTATCTTTAATTCTATCCCGTCATAAGACTGTTTATTAGGGTGGACCTTAGTTACTCTTGTCGAAATATAATTTTGAGATTTTTGACGGGGTCACTCCCCAAGGATTATGCCACTGGGAGAAAAAATAATGTGTGCAAAATTTGAAATTGATCGGAGAACGAGAAACTGTGCCTCATCGCATTTGAAATTTTTTATTTTCGTAACTCGTTTTTCTTCGTTGTAGTATATCGTTAATATACATTTTTATATATCGTTATCTTTTTACGCTCTGTAATAATATAGAATCAAAGTATAAGATTACACAAAAAAATCATGACCTTGAAATCTCAAAAAATGAACCATCAAAAAATACTTTTTTCGTTGGCATTATATTTATGTTGTCAAACAGTATAATTTTCGTCTAAAATTTTTTTTTGATAATTATAAATAACTGATTAAAGGGAAAACTACATCCGAAATGCACCAATTTTTGCAGATATTTTTCAATTTATTTTAAAAACTAGGGCTCTAGAAGAAAATTCACCATTGCACGTGATGCAACAGACATTTTCCCCCCGGAAAACACCAATAAAAGTGGTAAGTCACGGTTTGTTTTCAATACAGAAGGCAACAGCGGCGGGCGTATCCATTGCCGCTCACCGACAGAATCGCTTACACGCGCGCGACTACCACTGTCGGCGCCATACGTTTTGCCAAACTATTTCGCTCAGTTATTGAAAACGAAATGTGACATACCACTTTTGTTAATGTTTTCCGAAGGAAAAATGTCTGCTGCATCGCGTGGAGTAGTCAGATTTTCTTCTAGACTCTTAGTTTTTAAAATAAATTGACAGATATCTGCAAAAATTGTTGCGTTTCGGGTGCATTTTTTCTTTGATCGTGGTTTAAATATATTTAAATAGTAATAATGCAATAATAACTTATATCGTTGTGTTCCCGAAGGTTTATAAAATAATTTTGACGGAACAAGCAACCGAATAACTATTACTATTTCGATACGCAAGACGTTCAAGTTGAAAATTTGCATTTTTTTTTAAAATAAACTAATTTTTCGAAAACGGAGGATGTTGGCGAAAAACGGTTTGCGAATTCGTATTCAGCGTACGAAAATTTATAAGAAACGTGTATTGAATGTTACAAGTCCAGATGGCTGTTGAATAGTTACAATTGAACTTTTGCATGAGTTTGACTGCTCGTTCGGCCGAATCGTTTACTGCTAAATTATTTACTATATTTAATCCAATATTATAATTGGGATCACTTTTCCATTCTAGAGAATCCATATTTATAAAATCTGTTGGAACAGTGTATTCTTAACGAAAGTATCGGTTATTTCATTAAAATTTTGAAATCTTTTATTTATATATATATGAAAAAAATTCCTTAGACAAAAGTTGTACTGTTTGACATGGTAAAAATAATTACAACGAAAGATGTTTTTTTACGGTAAATTTACGAGATTTCAAGGTCATAATTTTTCAAGTAATCTTATACTTTGATTCTATATTATTACAGAGTGTAAAAAGACAAATTCAACCATATATAAACATGTATATTAACGATATACTACAATGGAGAAAAACGATTACAAAAAAAATTCAAATGCGATGAGACCCGGTTTCCCGTCTTCCGGTCGATTTCAAATTTTCCACTTTTTTTTCCCCCAATAAAAATTATCTAAAGTCTGCCCCTACTATGCCAATTATCTTTGTAAAAAGAAGTGAGATCCCCATAAAAAAACTTCAAAAAGTAAAAAAATTACGCCAAGTACATGAAAAATCAAATATATCACAAAAAATAGAAGGTAATAATAAAATCACAAAAAAATAGAAGACAATATACAATCCCCCAAAAAATAGAACAAAATATATAATCACAAAAATAGAAGATAATACACAAAAAAATAGAACAAAATATACAATCACAAAAAAATAGAAGATTATAATAGTAGTAAATAGGTTTATTTTTCGCCTTTCGGCCTCAAAATGGGTTACATGTGTTATGTGTGTATGTGTTTCTGGGACTGTTAATTCTAGATTGTGCTTTCGTTTTGACTTCTTCCTTCATCTTGTTCTTCTTTACTTCTCCTTTTTTCTAGAACCATTCGCATCCATTCCGCTCCTTCTTCTTCTCCCTTTAGTATCCCTCTGATCGTTGCGTTTTCTCTTTTCAGGTCCTTACAGTCTTGTATCATGTGACCCAGCGTCTCTCTAGCCCCATTACATAGTCTGCATACTGTCTCTTTTTCCTCCCTCCAGTACTTGCTTCCCCGCTCTTCGTTCCCACATCTGAACCTTGCAATCATGCTTTGGTCTCTGCCTCTGTAGTTTCCGTTTAGGTAATTTGCTCTCTGGTTATCCCTGATTTCTGTGTAATGTGCGTTGTATCTGCCTCCTTGTATTCTGTCGTATTGCCATTGGACCTGCTCTGCCCTGTCTCTTTGCGCTAGTTCCTCGGCAAACTCTCTTCCCCTTCTTCTTTCTATTTCTATTTCTTGCATATCCATCATTTTTTGCCTGTAGTATGAGTCTCTCATCTCCTCCCATTTCGACTTTTTCTCTGCTTGCTTCGCGTCTATTTCACTCCAGCATTCTTGTACTATTTTATTCTTATTCAGCCTTTTCGCTTTCTCCTCATATTTTATTGCTCTTTTCCCAGCTTCTATCCTTATTTTGTCCGTTTTTGTTTCCTCCAAAATTAGATATGCAGGTGTATTGAAGTCCAGCCCTAAAGTCCACCTTATGTATTTCTCCTGTAATTTCTCTACTTTTTCTGCTTCCATCCATCCCCAAATTTCTGACGCATACAGCAAGATACTTTTCACTATGCTTCTGAATATTCTCATTCTTCTCTCAAAATTGTTCTTGAACATTCTTTGTCCTATTCCCCATATCTGCGCCTAGAAGATTATAATAATTACAAAATAAAAAAAAGGTGTGAAATCAAAATGAGCTGCAAGTACATAAAGGTACTTTCCAACTGCGCTTAAGATGACACAACTACATATACACAGCTAAAATGCTGTGATCATACATTCCATTACTCATATCGCGGACATTTTTTAATTAATCCGTCAAAAAGAATCCCATTTAAAAAAAATTGTCGTAAATTAATAACTTTACAAAATTAATAATATACCAAAATTACGCCAATTATAAGAATGGCTATTATACAAAGACAAAATTGTATTAAATAATATTAAGCAGACATATTTTTATACAAGTAAATATTTTAATACGAATAAATATTTTATTCAAAATACTTGGCGCTGCGGAACCGAAAAAATGTTAATTGTTTTAGTAGTAATAATAATTTATAATAACTCCCTTACAATCTAAAATACATAAACATATATATACATATACATATTAGAAACGCAGTCAGATATATTCTACATATATTTAACTCTAATATCATACGTAGCATATGCACCCGCACACATACACACATTCACGAAAGCACGCACAAGAAAGAAAGAAAAAGATTAATGCAATTTATATATATTTATTTCAGTTTAGCAACTCCAATTCGGAGTGCAGCGCCAAGTATTTTGAATAAAATATTTATTCGTATTAAAATATTTACTTGTATAAAAATATGTCTGCTTAATATTATTTAATACAATTTTGTCTTTGTATAATAGCCATTCTTATAATTGGCGTAATTTTGGTATATTATTAATTTTGTAAAGTTATTAATTTACGACAATTTTTTTTAAATGGGATTCTTTTTGACGGATTAATTAAAAAATGTCCGCGATATGAGTAATGGAATGTATGATCACAGCATTTTAGCTGTGTATATGTAGTTGTGTCATCTTAAGCGCAGTTGGAAAGTACCTTTATGTACTTGCAGCTCATTTTGATTTCACACCTTTTTTTTATTTTGTAATTATTATAATCTTCTATTTTTTTGTGATTGTATATTTTGTTCTATTTTTTTGTGTATTATCTTCTATTTTTGTGATTATATATTTTGTTCTATTTTTTGGGGGATTGTATATTGTCTTCTATTTTTTTGTGATTTAATATTCTCTGACGAAAGCCAAAAGCACCCTACGCTCTCTACTGGCACCTAAAAGACTCTACACTTTCATCATTGCCCAGATAGCACTCGACGTCTATGAGCCGTCTTTAAGACATCTGTTTCAGACTTTCAAGACGTCTTAAAGACGTCTGCTATTTTCTGAAAGCCGTCTTAAAGACGTCTATAGACATTTTTGAATGTCCTGAGTCAGGAAACCGTACATCTTTAAGACGTCTTTTGAACAGTATGTAAGACGTCTGTGAGACGTCTTATAAACGCCCTGTAGACGTCTTTTAAACGTCGCGTAGACGTCTATTTCAAATTTTCAAGACGTCTTAAAGACGTCTGCTATTTTCTGAAAGACGTCTTAAAGACGTCTATAGACATTTTTTAATGTCCTGAGTCAGGAAACCGTACATTTTTAAGACGCCTGTTGAACAGTTTGTAGACGTCTTGTAAGACGTCTTTTAACCGCCCTGTAGACGTCTTTTAAACGGTGTATAGACGTCGCACATACGTCTATTACAAACTTTTAAGATGTCTGCTAAAGTCTAAAAGACGTCTATAGGCGTTTTTGAACATCGTTATTCAGGAAACCGTACGCCATTAAGACGTCTTCGAAACGCTTCGTAGACGTCTTATAGACATCTTTAAGAGGTCGTGAAGTGGTCCATTTCAGAATTTCGCGACCCCTCAAAGACGTCTTCGCAAGGACTTGATTAGGTCTAACACAGCTCTCTAAAAGGCGTAGTTAAGATGTCTGTAACTTAATAAAAATTAATGAAAAAAACTTAATAAAAATTCATTTCATTTATTTAATTACAATTAATTTTAATTATTGAAGAGCTATACTTATATATAGTGTTAAATTATGTTAATGATATGCAGTCGGGGACAAACGTAAGTGGACAGCTAGTGGATATGGTTATCAATGAACTTTAGTCAAACTAGTGCTATTGTTATAAACTTACATTTATGTATTATATATTTATTGTACATACATTAATTTGTACATTTCTGTAGATGTAATTTTTTTTATTGAATAGATCAGCAAATTGTAGAGGGATAAAAGTAAGTGAACACATAATAAAATACATAATAAAATTAATGCTTCGTCTAAATTTTCATTTAATATATCAATAAACTTATCCGCATTCGTGATTCCGTCAATTTGTGCTAACGTACCAAACTCATGCCAGGAATGATCCGTTGCCAATTTAAATCGTTAGCTTTAGCTTTAGCTTTTGCTAAAAAATATGCGAATGTGCCATTATTATTCTGAAAAAATATAATATGGAGGGATAAAAGTAAATTTGAGTTGCGCCAACTAAAAAAGAAACTGCAAGTCTGAAGGAAAAAAATGAAACATAAGAAATCGTTTATTACGCCAACGGTTCTTTTGGCCACGGGATCATTGATGATGCGGGGGTGCTTTTCTGGCCTTGGGATTGGTACGTCAGCACGAATTGACGGAATCACGAATGCAGATAAGCATACTCATATACTAAATGAAAATTTAGAAGGGGCAGTATTAAAAATGGGTCTCGACGAAGGATTTGGTTCCCCACAGGACAATGACCCGAAACACACTGTTACGAAAAGTAAGAAATTTTTTAAGGATTCCAATATTAAATTGCTTGAATGGCCGACAGAGGGCCCCGACTTGAATCCTATAGAAAACTTATGGAGCTTACTGCACGCGAAAGTTCCATTGGATCAGCGAAATAATAAGATCGATTTTTTCAAAAGTTTACAGCTAGCAATCGAAAATATTAGTAAAGATTATACTGAAAATACAATAAACAGTATTCCAAGACGTTTGTACACAGTAATTCAAGTAAAAAGCGGCAATACAAAGTATTAATTTTATTATGTATTTTATTTAGTATGTATTTTATCCTTACTTTTGTCCCTCTGCAATTTGCTGACCTATTATTATCGTTATCGTCATCAACATTAAAACTTTTTAGAAATTGCTGCCTTTCTGTCAGCAGCTCTTTTGAGCCAGACTTGTATGTTTGATTCCGCCTCCTTTCGGGAAGTGTGAATTTTCGCCTTCTCTGCAGCAACTTAATAACAAGAATTTTGATAAAACATTATTACAGTGAATTCTTCAGTAATCAATATTAGCCACAGTAAAATAAGGGTAACACTTACCGATTATAAGCCTGGCCAGTTGTAAGATATTAAATGGTTGCTTCCCTTTCCTCCCCAGCCAAGTATATTGTAAAGCAATATCAATACTCATTATTGCCGATAATGTTCGCTTCGTGAAATCATATCCATTGGAGCCGCCAAATTTGGCTAATTCGTTAACCTGCAATATAAAAATTATTTAACACTGACAAATGAAGTATACTTTCGTTTCAGAGATATAGCGAAACCGAATTTTGAAAAAATTTGAATCTTTGCATTATTTCTGCATACAAGATATATATATATAATTACAAAGATGGTATTTTACTTACTCCATGGTCAAAATTACGTTCATTTTTTAAAATTTCCTCAAACTGATCTACATTCTCCAAACTGGTCAGCGGAAATGTAATCTTATACTTTCGGAAAAGTGATGTGTTTTCTCCGTTTATTTCCGTCCGTTCGCTCCGTAAGTCTGCGATACAATTTTTCATCTCCCCCGTAAACGTATCCATTTTCTCTATCGTTCGTTTCACCTCTTCTAGCGAGTCCGTCACGAGCGCTCGAAGCATGTGCATCTGACAAGGGACGTTCGGCAACCCGGAAATTCAGAAAATTATGAAACTCGATGTGCAAGTAGAGTAGTTCATCCGTAACACAACCCTATTTTTCGTTGGTGCCAAAAAGTATTTTTTAGGGGTGAAATCACCCCTTGAAGAAAATGCAGAATTTTCTTTTCCGTGGAATATCTCGAGAACGGTGAGAGATATCGAAAAGAAGTTTAAACAAAAGTTGCATCCTTCTTTTATATCTACAAAACCGCGTTAAAATTATTTTCGAAAAATCCATATTTTTCAAGTTACCCCCACCACCAACTCTTAAAATTAAGTTTTTTTATTTTGTAAATATACGCTGACATACCTGCGGATAATCCCTTTTCATACATATAAATAGTTTATGTGATATATTTTTTTTGCAAACAAATAAAACCTCTATTACCGAATTTGAAGTCCATTTTGGCAGTTTCCATTAATAACATGGTTTCTTAAAGCCATATTTAAATTCGTATTTATGTAAGGTTCAGACAGCTTTCAATTATTTAAGCAAGGCAGTACGTACGTAACATTGCATCCAAGGTAAAACTAATTAAAACTAATCAATGACGTGCATGAATCATTATGATATCAGCACATTCGTACATGCATTACTTAAAGTGTAATCTTAATAGGCTGTTTTGGAAGCCACGCGATAAATAAATAATGCGTGAAGATTTACAGTGATTTTGGAAAATATATATGTTATCATTGAAATTACGCAGAATCGCATTCATGCCGATAACCTTGTCGAACCTTCCGATTTGCATGATGCATATGTATATGAATTTTAAATGATTTATAAATCAATTTTACTTACCTGTCCCACTAATAACATGTATATATATATATAATATTACAGTTAAATATTATAATATTACATTAAAGATATTAATATTAAATTTAATTATAACATTATAGGAGTTTTCATGAACGAAGTGGTTGAATAAAGCAATATTTTAACATTTGCAGTCTCTTTTTGTACATGCTGTATTGTGTGATTATACATTGGAAGAAATATACTAGTAGAAAACGATAAATATATTGAAAATTACGGTTCGTAATTGGTACAATAATGATATTCTTCATAGAAGTGATTAAAACAAAAATACTTGCCACACCATGCACATCGCATAAAAGCCGGCTCCCCACAAATACTACATTTGGGTATAAGCTTTTCATTTCTGAAGTAACAGAAATCTACAGGATTTTGAAATTCGCTGGGATGCGTTTCTAGATATCCGCTTTTAAACCAAGCATATGAAACCTGAAAAAGGTTTTTGAATCTATGCGAAGAAAACTGGTTGTGGGCTCTGGACTGCAATTTAATTATTTCATTACGTAAGTGCAAGTTGACATCTCTCTCTCTCTCTCTTGGAGAATCACATTATCCGAAAATGTCCGCACGAAATTTTTCCAAATCCGGAATCCAAACACATCTAAAGGCTGAACGATTCCCGTTGTTTTTTTTTTGGAATCATTGAAAAAGTTACTTCCTTGGCTTGTGGAATCAACTGCTGTAATTCATTTGGGCAGTGTCCCGTCCACGAGTCGAGTAGGAGCATGCTTCTACGGTCAGTATTCGGTAGATACACTTCGGTAAACCAAGTTTTAAAATGTTCAGACGTGAGTTTTCCTGACTTTGAAGCTCCGATGTAAATATTAACCGGACGGAATTGAGTTCTTTGCACTATCGGACCAAGTATGCTTGTAGATTCCTTTAAAACTATGTATAGTGGTGAAAGAAGACGTCCGCTTGCTGATATAATAGGCATTATAGTGTAGCTATGTGTTGTAGCAGATACCGATTGAATCGTCGCTTCTACCGTTTTCACTCCTAATTTCGCCAATGTTCGCCCAGAATGTATTTCAAGGTTGAAGCCACTCTCGTCTGCATTATAAATTTCTTCAACTCCGACAGCTGGGATGTTAGACTTTACGCGAGTAACAAACGATTCTGCGATATTTTTGATATTGTCAATATCTTCAAACGTAAATTGCGTCCTGAATGTTGTTATCTTGCGGGACACAATTGTATGCGCAGTCTTAAAGTTCCAAATCCACCATTTACCTGCCACGAATTAGGGTAGGTCCACTTGGTTTTTTGCCTCTAAGGCCCACAATCTTAAATTCATGTCATGAACAATGGATCTTCTGTCACAAGCTTCTTCAAACTTTTGCAGTACATATTCCCCAATAAATGCAAGTTTGTCTGCATTTGTTCCACCTCTCTCTACACTCGCCTCCCACCTGTATAGCTGCTGCAAAGATTTAACCATGCGATAATTTTTCTGTACACTGGCAAGCGTTCGACGTGCCTTTTTTGCGCTTTTCCAAAACGTTACAGCTTTTCTCTTATAACTTAAGTCAACTTGTCCACCTTCATCATCAACAGTACATTCTGCAGGTTCAAAACTGTCTTCTTCTTCTTCTTCTGCAGGCATAATGTACTCTACAACTTGTGCACTATGTGGTTCTGATGGATCGGCATAATCGAGCACATAATCATGTTCAATTAATGGTAGGGAATGTATGTTTTGAAACTTTTTTATAATGTCCCGAATTTCATTGTGCAGTTCCGTTTCTACCGGGATTATAGGTGTCTGTGTTATACTTGCAATTTGAAACGTAGTGGCTAACATGTGTATTACGTTAGCAACATTAATCGTCTGCATTTTAAAGAAAATTGTCTTTCAAACAATGATCACTCACTTTTCTCAATTGGATGGTAACTGACTGCTGCCAAAAATGTAACTGCCGTTGGCTACATCCTCGGGAATATTTATATCACTCAAAGACGCGAGTACAAAAACATGTTTACCGAAAACTCGGAAAATCTGAAGGTTCGACAAGGTTATCGGCATCAATGCGATTCTGCGTCATTTCAATGATAACATATATATATTGCAAAGTCATTGTGAATCTTCACGCATTATTTATTTATCGCGTGGTTTCCAAAATAGCCTAATAAGATTACACTTGAAGCAATGCATGTACGAATGTGCTGTTATCATACTGATTCATGCACGTCACTGATTAGTTTTAATGAGTTTTACCTTGGATGAAATTTTACGTACGTACTGCCTTGCTTAAATAATTGAAAGCTGTCTGAACCTTACATAAATACGAATTTAATTATGGCTTTAAGAAACCATGTTATTAATGGAAACTGCCAAAATGGACTTCAAAGTCATTTGGTAATAGAGGTTTTATTTGTTTGCAAAAAAAATATAACACATAAACTATTTATATGTATGAAAAGGGATTATCCAGATGTATGTTAGCGTATATTTACAAAATAGAAAAACTTAATTTTAAGAGTTGGTGGTGGGGGTAACTTGAAAAATATGGATTTTTCGAAAATAATTTTTACGCGGTTTTGTAGATATAAAAGAAGGATGCAACTTTTGTTTAAACTTCTTTTCGATATCTCTCACCGTTCTCGAGATATTCCACGGAAAAGAAAATTCTGCATTTTCTTCAAGGGGTGATTTCACCCCTAAAAAATGCTTTTTGGCACCAACGAAAAATAGGGTTGTGTTACGGATGAACTACTCTACTCGCACACCGAGTTTCATAATTTTCTGAATTTCGGGGTTGCCGGTCGTCCCTTGTGAGCCATGAGAGTCTCCATGTTTTTCCCCTGTACCGCGCACCCGCTGCACGAAGGGCGTGCGTGTATATCTTCTGTAAATTATTAATAACATTTCATATTTGTTCAGTGTACCTATTCGTGTTAAAGAATATTTCCGCGAATAATATCCTCATACAAATATATTAATTGAAGGGTCGAATGCAATCAAGGGACTAGCGCTTGAAAATTGGAAAATTAAATGTTATTAAACTAAATTTTAAAAAATATAGTGTTGTAAAGCTCGTCACGACACACATTTCTTCTATTTACAGTTTGTTTATCCAATCGTTACTATTAGAGCTAAAAATTATAAACAACAATTTTTTCGTCGTCCAAAATCATTATTTCTTTAAACGTAAAGTGCGAAACTTGAGTAAATACTAAGGGATCGTTATGAGACTTAAAACATAACTTCAGAAAACTCTAACGAAGTCGTAAAATGTATGCACAAAACCCTTATGTTAGAAAATGTAATAATATTTAATTAAAAAGTAATACTGGATATAACCCATGTTTGTCAACATTCGCCATTAAAAAGTATCGAGGCAATTTTGAGGTACATATAACTTGCAGCGACAAAGTTTTTCCTTAATATAGAAGGAAGATTTTCACGAATTTTCACACTGATTAATAAATAATTGTAGAAAATACGACGATATATATAAATCTCGCACGGCGCTAACAGTCAACAGCCGCGTATACTTAATGCCCTACTTTGCAGTTTTAGCACTCGCGTTGACAGTTGGCGACGTGCGAAATTTATATATAGGGGAAGGTGGGGTAAAACGGAACGCTTAACTTTTGAGGGTGATAATATAAAATCGGGAGGAAAAGAAGACACGAGACTTCAACAAGAGTCTTCAGTGCACTTTAGACTATAAGAAAATCAAAGCCATTGTTAAGAAAAATCTTTGGGAACAACAGAAAATGAAATTTACCGGAGGTATTGAAATGAGGACCTTATGGTCCCATGTCACGCGATACCAACTCATTCGCAGCTCTTATCTAACAAAAACATTGGTGTTCCGTTTTAACCCACTTTCCCCTGGTGTCAAATCGTCTACAATATTATTTATTAATTAGCGTGAAAATTTGTGAAAATCTGCCAGTGTATATTAAGAAAAAACTTTGTCGCTGCAAATTATATGCACCTCAAAATTGCCTGGACACTTTTTAACGGCAAACGTTGAAAAACATGGGTTACGTCCAGTATTTCTTTTTAATTAAATATTATTACATTTTCTAACATAAGGGTTTTGTGCATACATTTTACGACTTCGTTAGAGTTTTCTGAAGTTATGTTTTAAGTTTCATAAGGATCCCTTAATATTTACTCAAGTTTCGTAATTTACGTTTAAAGAAATAATGATTTTTTACGATGAAAAATTTTTTGTTTATAATTTTTTGCTCGAATAGTAACGATTGAATAAATAAACTGTAAATAGAAAAATGTGTGTCGTGACGAGCTTTACAACACTATATTTTTTAAAATTCAGTTTAATAACATTTAATTTTCCAATCTTTCTTAGCGTTTGAACAATAATATTTCCCATTTTCGAGCGTTAGTCCGCTGATTGTGTCCGACCCTTCAACTTAGCAATAGCGATGTGTGTCTTCTCTGTAACTTCATTTTCCTTGTCCTTATCTTCACGTTGTACATTAATACTCTTGTCTGAAAATAAAAATTATTTTTGTCAAACAGATACTAAGTAAATAAAAAATGGAAATAAATACTTTCAGGTGTTGAAACTTTATAGAGCATATTTCCTCTTTGTAGTCACCCACCGAACTTTTCCATTTTTATAATTCTCGGCGACTTCGGTAAATGAATTTCCTCCTCCGACTCCGAATTACTAGAAGAAACATATTTCTGGATTCTTTTTCGTTTCCCGGTCACCTCCTTATCCGATTGCAGATCACTTGTTTCTTCCGCCTCTCGGGCCTTTTTTCGCGCTTTTGCGTAATCATCTGAAAGTACATATTAGTAAGTAATTGAATTGCATATTTATCCTCTATAGTAGGTAATTGCAACCTACCAAA
This sequence comes from Andrena marginata, assembly GCA_963932335.1. Taxonomy (NCBI): domain Eukaryota; kingdom Metazoa; phylum Arthropoda; class Insecta; order Hymenoptera; family Andrenidae; genus Andrena; species Andrena marginata. The sequence continues at coordinate 20,064,342 of OZ010663.1, forward strand.
AATGGCATTCGCGAAAATAGATACTTCGTATTTCGTCCAGGCAGCGTTGACCGGCACACACTTTTTCAGAGCGGTGGCGAGTCGTGGGAAGGGGGGCGTAGGCCAGAAACAAAAATTGTCCTCTACCCAGTGAAACGGTACGGCTTCGACCGTTCTGTCGTGAAGAAACATCACGATCGTTCACGATTTGTCCATTCTTGCGACCATATTTGCACGCTAAACTGCAAATATAGCTATATATATGTGCCGATCAATAATGTTAATTTTATTATTCGATGAATAAATGTTATATATGTTTTTTCGTGTTCGATCCGCCGCGCCGAGGAACGGAGAGTTGAGTCCTGGTGCGCGCGTTACAATGTAAGTAGTATCGCGCGATGACGGTCCTCGGCGCACAGTGGGACAAAACGACCCGACGGCGATAAAAAATCTATAACTTTGGTTCTGGTCGAGATATTTTAATGAAATTTGGCTCAATTTAACCGCAAATTTACGGCCTTTAAGTCGTATTAATGTAAGTGATATTAACCCTCAGAGGCCCGTGCTAGGCCCGTGTATTTAGACCCATGTTATCGAAAGGTGGGGCTACTGGCCGATTACAATTCTCATTTTATTAACATACTTACTAATTACTGTGTTATACTGTGGTAAACCCGTTTTTTTTAATATTTGCTATTGTTTTCATGTGATCGGGGCTCAAATATAAAACTGTGGCGTTTACCATAGTATAACACAGTAATTAGTAAGTATGTTAATAAAATGAGAATTGTAATCGGCCAGTAGCCCCACCTTTCGAAAACATGGGTCTAAATACACGGGCCTAGCACGGGCCTCTGAGGGTTAATATCACTTACATTAATACAACTTAAAGGCCGTAAATTTGCGGTTAAATTGAGCCAAATTTCATTAAAATATCTAGACCAGAACCAAAGTTATAGATTTTTTATCGCCGTCGGGTAGTTTTGTCCCACTGTGCGCCGAGGACCGTCATCGCGCGATACTACTTACATTGTAACGCGCGATACTACTTACATTGTAACGCGCGCACCAGGACTCAACTCTCCGTTCCTCGGCGCGGCGGTTCGAACACGAAATAACATACATAACATATCCAAAACGTGCTATTCTTCGTGGGCAAACCTGATAACGTGCTAGCGAAGAATAGCACATTTCGTACTGTTGCGGTCGAAAACTAGCACGTAATACTGTTTCGCCACGAAAAATAGCACATTTGGGAATTTGCGGCGAAAACTAGCACGTTATCTGGTTTGGCCACGAAGAATAGCACGTTTTGGATTATACTGCAGACTGCAAAACTATTACGTTTCAGCGCGTGGTCAGTTTAAAAGAATTCAACTGTTGAAAATATTGTTTAATAAATAATAATTCCATCTATAATCTCTATACTACCCAGTACCCAACAAAACATAATTTTCTCATAGTTCGGTTACTTAATTGTAAATAAAATCACGGCATCTACTTAAAGTTTTTTTGTAGCCAACCATTCAAATTTGCTTCTTTTCATCGCCACAAATGGTAAGTATATATACTACTTTTCGTGAAAAATCACTCAAACGTGTTAGTTTTCGCAGCGAAAGACGAAACGTGCTATTTTTCGTGGCAAACCGCCCAAATGTGCTAGTTTTCGCTGCGAAAACCGAAAGGTGCTAGTTTTCGTAAGATAATTGAAACGTGCTACTTTTCGTAACGCACGTCGATGTGACAATAAACGTATAATTTTGATGTAATTAAGAAGCCCACTTACCTTGAAATAATATATGTGTATGTCCCAAGACTAAATATATAACACTAAAAAAATATATATACACACAAAAATATATAAAATTAAGAAAACTTAGAACTCAGAAATATGTACTAGGATGTAACAGTATGCAACACTATGTAACATTTAAGAAGTCTCGGCTGAGCTTGTATATACTACTTCTGAACAATCCTGTAGAAGGTACTCGAGTAACTGCCGCGCAGCGTTCGGTTCGGAGCAATTGTTTTGCAATGATAGAGGGGGAAACAGCTACAGGAGAGGTGGTAATGGGTGTGTGAACTGACGCTAGCGCCAAGCCAGGCAAGTGGTCCCAACGCCAAGCCAACCATGGCCAACCAGCGTCGCCGGGAAATAGATTGTCGGCGCTGGTTGGCTTGGCGTTGGGACCACTTGCCTGGCTTGGCGCTAGCGCCAGTTCACGCACCCATTACCACCGCTCCTGTAGATGTTTCCCCCTCTATCATTGCAAAACAATTGCTCCGAACCGAACGTTGCGCGGCACTCGGAAGTTATTTCAGAACCGTGGACGAGTGGATGATTTGGAAACCTACGTACTCTACGGAACATATACTTTATTATTTTACTATTAGCCTATATTTTACACTTTTAGTTTATTTTTAATTTCAGTGTATATTATATTTAGTATATATTTGGTTTCAGTGCATATTTGGTAAAGGTATATTTTTACTATATTTTTTATTTCGGTATATTTTTAAAGCACATGTGGTCTTTCCTTAGAATTAAAACTAAGTTTTTACATATTGTGCCTTCATTAATTAAAAATGAGTGGCAAACCGAATGTACAAAAGTATTATAAGCGTGCTAGGAAATCACTAAATTATTCCCATCCGGAACCGTCAACATCATTTGATGCCAGATTTTCAGGCAGTAAAGATAATTTTCCAGTGAATGATATTCACACCTTACCTGATTTTAGTTTTCAGTCTTGTTTAAATATTAATGAAAATAATGCAGAGTATTCAAATTTCACGCAACAAATTGAACATGATATTTCTTTTGAAGATTCTCCGGTTTTACATAATGCAGGGGAAAATAATTGTCCTATTAATAATTATACTATTAATAATGTCACTGCAGAATTGTCAGATCAAACGAATAATCCTGTCTCGTCTTCTTCGCTAGCACAGTGGGCTTTAAAACATAACGTTACTCATTGTGCGATTAATGATTTGCTTTGTATTTTAACGAAATCAGTTTCATCCGATTTACCGTTAGATGCTAGAACACTTTTAAAAACAGTCAGGAAAGTAGAGACTAGAATCGTTGAACCGGGGCATTATCACCATTTTGGTTTGAAAAATAGTATTCTGAAACTTATTAAGTCCTCGGGTGTGTCACATGTCAAAGATAACACAATAGTAGTATAGCTAAGCGGGTTCTAACTCAGGTCCTCTGAGGGAAGCGCGGGGGCGGGGGGGAAGTGAGGGCGCGCGGGGGAGCGCGGCGGAGGGAAACATGGGCGCGGGGCCTGCGGGGAGAGGAAGACCGGTTGCGCGCGCACGAGCCGCAGAGTGGGGGAAGCCGCGATGATGGAGGGGATCACTCCGGGCCGAGCCGCCACGGAGACCGGGCCCGTCGTCGAAAACTTTTCAGGGGGTAATAACCCCCGAAAAATCTCTTTCAGCCCACCCCAAACATTTTTTCAAACCCCCCACCCACCCCGAATTTTCCCCACCAACGCAGAGAAATAATTTATTTTTATCAGACGATATCGGACAATGTCGGGCAATGTCGGCTTTTTACACCGCGTCTTCGGAGGAGGGAAAGAGACAGAGCATCATTTTAAAGCTAAAATTCAGAGGAGGGAAAGGGAGAGCAATATTTTAAAGCCAAGAGCATTCTAAAAATTTTCAAAATGATTTTCAATCGCGGCGTCTCGCGCGATTGTATGTAATATGAGTCCTCCTCTGGAGCGGCCGTGCAAGGTGACGTCATTTGGCAGCGCGAAGAACGAAATAGAATTATGCAGCATCAGCAGAATGTTTTGTCCCCAATGCAGAGAAATAATAATTTTTTGAAATGTTGAATCTTAAAATTAGGTGGTGAGGAGAAAGACGGATAAATAAAATTGACAAATAATATGTGTTTAAGTATATATTGTTACATGGAAAAAAACGATAATAATTATAATAGTAGTAAATATAAAAAGAAAATAAATATAAAAGAAAAAGTATAAAAAAATCTATATAAAAAGAATAAAATATAATATAAAAAAGGAAAAATATAAAAATTGAATATAAATAGAATATAAATAGAGTGTAAAAATGGAATAAAAGTATAAATATAAATATATAAAAGAATAAAAAAGAGAATATAATAATAATAAAATAAAATAGAATATAATAAAAGAAAATATTTATAAAGGGGAAGGTTGCGAGGGGGGTGACGGCGGCGATGGTGGCTGCGGTATCCAATATGGAGCCCATCTCGGCCACCGCAGCTGCAGCCGCGCGGCCATCTGCACCCCTCGGGGTGCAACCCGGACCGCCAGGTCCGCCAGCCAAGTAATTATCCGTGGCAGGTCCTAGAACACACACACACACACACATCGATATAATATTAACACATTAAACATGAAACACACAAAACAATGCACTACATACTTGCGGTGGCGGTGGCGGCGATGAAGGCGGCTGTGGCGGCGACGGCTGCAGCGGTGGCGATGGCGACGGCTGCCGCGACCCCCAGTCGCTCGACCACTGGGGCGACGGTGGTGGCGACGGTGATGGCGAGTTCTGGAAAAAAATAGAAACCCGCGATATAATATTCACTCGATTTAAAAGGTTAAACTCGATAAATGTAAGAAAACATTGTTGTGTACATACCTCAGAGTCGTCTCGCCATGCATCCCACTCCGACGCAAGTCGGTAGTATCCCATATTTGCTCACAATGGTAACTGTTACAAACTGTCACAAACTGTACTCGCTGCAACGATTTGAAGACAACTGGTCTCGCTCCATCTCCAGGCCCGCGCATCGAAACTCATATCTTGAAATTGAGAAGTGCGTAGCTTTGCAAAGTAGGATGCCTTTGTTCTTCACCATCTTCATCACAGGCCACCTGCATTTTCGCTGACCATCCTCCTCCATGTACTTATCTTCTTCTTCGCTGACCGTCCTCTCCTTATTCACACGCATCTTCTTTCCCTTCTTCTTTGACACATCATTCGACTAGATTACACCACTTTGAATGTGTATCGAACGTCAATTGTACCACTTCAAAACGTGTATCGAACGAGTATCGAACGTGTATCATACCACATCAAACGTGAATCGTACCACATCGAACGTGAAACGAACGTGAATCGAACGTCAATCGTACCACATCGGACGTCAATCGTACCACTTTGAACGTCTATCGGACGGGTATCGAACGGCTTTCAACGTGTATCGAACGTCTACCGTACCACTTCGAACGTGTATCGTACCACTTTGAACGTGTATCGAACGTAAATCGTACCACATCGAAAGTGAATCGAACGTGTATCGTACCACATCGAACGTGTATCGAACGTCTACCGTACCACATCGAACATCAATCGTACCACTTTGAACGTGTATCAAACGTCAATCGTACCACTTTGAACGTGTATCGAACGTCAATCGTACCACTTTGAACGTGAATCGAACGTGTATCGTACCACATCGAACGTGTATCGAACGTCTACCGTACCACATCGAACATCAATCGTACCACTGTGAACGTGAAACGAACGTCAATCGAACGTCAATCGTACCACTTTGAACGTGTATCGAACGTGAATCGTACCACATCGAACGTCAATCGTACCGCTTCTAAATAATTTCCACTATCGTCTTAATCTAGCGTACATGTAGGAGATTAGGTTGGGGGAGGGTGAAGAAAAAACATTTATGCATTAAAAATTGATTATATTTTATTTATGCTTCTGGCGTTTAGACCACCAGTTGAATATTTTAAATACATTTTGCATGGCACAGTGCTTTGCGTGTCTGCCACAACGCAGAGTATTAACTACATTTAGCTTATTTAGGGATTTTATATCCTCGTAGTCAATGTCCAGCGTCTCGATGATCACGTCCACTCTCGTATTTTCATCCAGGAAATCCGCAAGCCAGTCGCGTTTCTGCAGCCCTTTAACGTATACTATATGGGATGTGTCATCTTCTTCGTCGATCGCATCAGCTACAGCTTTCGTAATTAGCTGTTTAGCCATACTGTACGGAACGTCTCCATCGTCCCAACGTAGTCCATGATGTTTTGCCACCAACCATCGGATGCTTGATTTATCGGATTTTGTAAGAAGATATTGCGGCATTGAGCTCCCAAAAATATAGTGCGAGAGAATTGTCCCCTTGCATAGGACAGCCACTTCCTTGACGACAAATCTTCCATCGACGATGAACCCTTGCAGGTCAACAAATGTTGGCACGACCATTATCGGTACAATTTAGAGGTCCGCTCGCTTTCAAGACAGATGGGAGAATGCAGTTTTTCTCGTAAAGCATCTCGATTTTCATGATTAAATTTTGTGTGAATTTCGCACAGGAGAGGGCGGGCAAGTAGCGTGGCAATTTAATTCATTTTGCGCACCACGTTTGTCAGTGGATTGTATTCAACCACCCGATCGTGCAGAATCAGACAGTAGGCTGTAGTATTTAGCGGCACATTCTCTTTACACTCGAATTCTATGCGCACGTCCACGGTGCCATTCTTGATCGACTCATTTTGTCGCGAGCAATCAATCACCACGATGGGGCCAAATTGTAAAAATTCAGCCACGGTGAATAATGCCTCGTTGCAACTATGTCCATAATACGATTTACCGAATTGCGTATACATGTGATACAAGATGGCATGCTTATTTTTGTCAAAGTCCAAGTTCATGTCATCGTATGGGTAAAATTCCGAGTTGAGAAAAAGTTTTACATTGGTCAATTTACAGTTGTTGAACTTAGTAACGTCTTCGCTCATCACACTCCTTCGACCAGTCTGTAGAGCAAGGATCACGCATCGCGGCTTCTCCAGCTGTGCAGATGCCTTCACGGCCCACGAATGCTTGGTCGTGCTCTGTAAGAGAGGATACTCGTACAGATCCCACGATTGAAAACAAATGCTCAGGTTTTGTCCACATTCCAAAGTACGTAGCAACGATAGCTTATTAACGTCGTTCAGCGTCACATGAGGCATCCGCCATTGTAGTTTAAGTAATTCAATTTCTGGTTCCAACATCGGTGATCCTATCACAGCATTGTTGTCGTTGCGCGATCGTATTAAAATCAATACATGACGCGCATTAATAATCATGCGTTTGTAGTCCTCGCAAAATCCCAGCAAATATTTGAGTGGGACGCAAAAATTGAAATGGTTTTTCACTATTAGCCCATCGCGTCGTTTCAAGCCCCATCCAGCATTCTCCATATTTTTGTCTTCGTCCGATGTCAGCGATACATAGTTTTTAAGCGTGCTAGTTATTCCAACGTTTCTGTTGCGATCAATCTCCACACCATTCAGCTCATATCGAATCTCATCGAATAAGAACGCCATGCAATTATTTCCCAACATCACCGTTAACGCATCGTTTGGCTTATTTATCTTCAATTTCCCCTCCACATAGAGGAAACTTTCGCACGGTAATGTGTATAAATCCTGCTGCTGTATCGGTATTCTTATCTCATCGCTGTATCCAAACGTTGTGTTGACGTATGGGTTGTATGTGTGAGTCTCGAGCTTGAGGATGCGATCATCAAATGTCGGCTTCCCTCCAATGCTTAGAATATCAGCCATTTTTCAACTTAAATGCGTACAATGAATCCCAAAGATTTCAAAAATGCAATGTTTGCAGCACTGAGCTTCTTCTTTTTAGCGGGATCGGAGTTGTTGCAGTTGTTGGTGTTGTAAACAATTTCACTTGGAAGAAACGGGTTTCTGGAGTCGTTCAATACAAGCATCTCTTTCGCACTACACGTATTATCGTCGTCGTCGTCGTACGTGCAGTCTGATGGTAATCTCTTCACCTCGAAAATCCAGCAATCGTCCGTCTTGATCCACAACGCGTATCGTTAGATACGTAATGACCCGTGCGATGATTGGAAGGTAAATGATCTGCGCGGGCGTTTCCGATATCTTATATCCTGGTGGGACTCTCGGAGAAAATTCATGTATCGTATGTACACGCCTCCCATTGTTGTACGCACCAGCCGTCACGCTACATTCTATGCGTATAATGTTCACGTTCATGATATTAATTGGATCGTCCGATTCATGCCATCGTGCTGGTTCTAATACCCGATTCGTCGAGAATCCCAGTAGCGATCCGATGTTATTGGGCTTTGTAAAGTCTACGGCGAACCGGCAGTACAGTTCGCTTTTCATGGTGTTGTTGTTGGGACGCAACACTATAGGATACACATCGTTGTCACCGTCATCGGTGCCGTCGAGATTTTTTTGAGGATATCGCTCGAGTAATCGCTGCTTCAGGTACTTGGCAATGGCGTCTAGTTCGTAGGAGCCGTGGGGGATCGTAATGTATTCATGAGTGGTGTCGACGCTGTTGTTTTTGACGTCATAGTTTGAGAAAAAGTAGAATTTATCGTTGCTCGAGTCGATGTTCGGTATTGTGTGATAAGTTTCAAAGGTTGTTAGACCAAGCTCGTAATCATCATCGCTCAAATCTATGGGTGGAAAGTAGTTTACCGCGAGGGTGCTACTCTTGCCGGTTAGAGTGAATGTTAACGACATATTCTGCTCGAACTGCTCGACTGTTACTGAATCAGAGTGGTGGGAAGTCAATCCTTAAATTCGGTGCCGATCGTTTGTAGAAAGCGTAGACATAGTTGTCCGCAATTGCTCTGATCGTACTTTTGATAAGACGTACGATTGTATTCAATTTTCACAGCATTTTTATCCAGATATTGTATGAATTCCTTAGGCGGTCGAAGATTCCCAAAGCTGTCGAAATATATAGCTCGACTCCCTCTCTTCGCATACGCCACCCAATGAGTCCCAGGCCCCTTGACACTGTCCAAATTTACGATACCGCTCTCGTTTCGACGTACTCCTCCGGCTGGTAACGCGTTACGCATAAAAACACCTCTAAAGAATGGAATATGCATACGTTTTGCCAACTCCTCCAATTGTGCATCGGTAGTTACACCCGCAGGCATTTTTATTTTCTTTTCGGCGTTTTTTTTTTCGTTTCGATATTCCCTGTCCGCGCTTGTACGGTGCGAGATAAAGTCCCCGACCTTCCATGGAGCGATTATGACGTTGCATTTCCTGCAGCTGATGTTGCGCCGCCTTATTATCGTTTACCGCCTTGGCGATCCCCGCCGCTCCGCCAGCCAATGATCCGAGAACACCTAGCAACGGTAGAAGTGGTAATATACCACCCCGTTTTGCTACCGGAAGAATCCGGTTTTTCGGTGCTCTCTTTGGAATCCTTTTGCGGGTTTTTGTTTTCATCCCCATTCCGATCTTCGTCTTGGCCTTCATAGCTGCCCAAACAGCTGTAGCAGCACCTCTTTCACCCAGAGTCGAGTCTCGCGCAACGATGCGTTTTCGCGCTTTGTCAGCGAGTATGTTATCTGCCGCGTGCCTTTCGCCGAGGTCGTTGCTACGCGAATACGCAATATCGTGTTCTCGACACGCTGCGTCCAACGGATTGATGCCTCGATCCCCTCTAGCTAATCGTTTTCCCAGATGAGTTCCTGGGCCGCAAAACTGGTATCCCGGAATATGTAATTCGATAGGTAGCGCGTTTATCGCCCGATTTAACAAACCACTGCCTTTCTTTACTCTCGTCGGCGACATTCGCTACAGTTTTTAATCAATGGTGCTGGACCGTCGATATGCGTTCGCTGCCAAGGGCGATTATAATGTTCCAGACACCGACGATACTGCTGAACCTCAGAATCGGCTTTTATATGCTCGGGGAGTCTGTCCCACAACTGATCAATGTGCCTGCCAAACTCTCGGAGTAGAATAATCTTTGGTATATATTTCAACTGGTCAGAGGTTAGGTCTCGAATATCACAATTATCCGACAGGATCAGAAGCATTTTGAATACTGAACCGTTTTGCTTCGGTGCGGACTTATAAATAGGGCGCTTCGACGTATCAAAATCATTTTTCACAGTTCACGGAGAGGATGCGATTCGTGCGACAACCTGTGACGATACGCGTGACAAATTTTGATGATAAATCGCGAGTGATGTCTTCGAAAACAAGACGCAGACATGGTAGCATGCTGCCAAACACTATCCGCTGCGTCATTTGTGGCCCATCAAATTGCGGAAAGACCAACGTGCTGGTCAGCTTGTTGGAAAGTCCTCACGGCGTCCGCTTCAAGAACGTGTACGTGTACTCCAAGTCCTTGCAACAGCCGAAATATCAGTACTTGGAGAATTTATTGACTCCGATAGATGAAATTGGCTACTTTACGTTTTCGAATAACAGTGACGTCATCCCACCGAGCGAATCGCTTCCGAATTCTATTTTTATCTTTGATGACGTGGCATGCGACAAGCAAGATACGATAAGGGAATACTTTGCAATGGGGCGCCACTCGAACGTTGACTGCTTCTATCTCTGTCAGACATATGCAAAAATTCCCAAACATCTTATACGCGACAATGCGAATCTGCTGATTCTGTTTAAGCAGGATGGTACCAACTTGAAACATGTGTACAACGATCACGTAAACACTGACATGCCTTACGAGGATTTCTGCGCTTTGTGCCGTAATTGTTGGCAACGGGAGTATGGTTTCGTGGTAATAGACAAGGATAGCGCCATGTCCAATGGACGTTATAGAAAGGGATTTAACGAGTTTGCCGTACCGTGAGATAGTCAATCGTCATCAACACGTCGGTGGGAAAGCAACGTCTGCGGCACAACGATGATTGATATCGATACTCTGGAGATTAAGGATCGCGAGAGAATAGCGAAGGAAATTGCAAAAACCAGCGATTCCATTCGCCGGAAACATCAGGCTTTGAAGACTGGCAAGATGGAGGAAGATATCGCGTTGGAGAGATACTTTAAACCTATCGTCGAACCCTTGAAACATATTGTGGAAAATACCACAACAGCAGAAGCTGACACATCACCGCTGATGAGTACAGACGTTGAAGGGAATGAAACATTAACGCCTAAAAAAATCCATCCGAAAGGGAACACATCGCGCAAGGCAAAGAGGAAACAACACGGGTCATTGGAATATTCACCCATAACCTCGACACCAGTTCAATCGAAGCGGAAACGACAAAATGCTACATCAAACGATTCTCCGGCTCCTCCCACACCAATAAATACATTTCCCAATGTGCAATCGCTCTCAGCCGTTGATGACGACGTTTTTGAAACTAGTCCCGATGAGTCGTTTGTAACATCTATTAGACAGCAATTCCAAACATCCGAGGGACAAAAAACGATCCGCAGTCATTTCGGCCCGCTGGGGCAAAAATACATGAGTGCAATCCTAAGTAGTGATAAGGATACAGCAATGGACTATGTGTACGGTGTATACTTTGACAATAGTAGAACGATGCTTGGGGATAAGGCTTTCGATATAGACAAGGATGATAATATAATCATAGATGGTGTAAAATACAGAGGAACACCCGGCCTTTACGAATTGATTTTTATGAGAATTCCCGACGATACTGTATACACCGATGCCGATAAACAAAAATACAAAAGTATACTGCTGGAAACGAATGCCCACAGACGCGGTCATGGTGCTAAAAATCCCATATTGGGCAACAAGGGATACAAGTACAAACACGTAATTGCACCGCTAATTCCCCGTGCATCGGCTAGTAGGGCAGGGAAAGGTCTAACAGTGCCGCGGGTCATGGTGGTAAACGATAACAAAATCGATTACGTACACTGGGACGATCTCAACGAGCTGGTGGATCGATTCCGTTTGCTCGAAGCGTCGCGTCAGGCGGGTAACAACTCTCACTATCCCGAAATTCTATCGATTATCGAGGAACTCCGCGAGGTAGGCCTCATTATATAAAACCGCGCGCCGATGATGTGCGCAGTATGCATCGAGATGCCAATCAACAAATTTGGGGTATCGCTCGAGAAGAGTGGAGCAGCTAGAATGGACTATTACAAATGGAGCGGTTTGCTTCGAAATTACATGCGAGATAACGCTCTTTGCGTAACCGGTGCAGACTTTGATGCAAAATCACGCAAGATACGACGCGTAGCTGAGCCGGTGGCCGACACCGATGCCGTCAATAAACTATACGTGGAAAAGAGCATTAAACTTTTGAGAGAGCAGCAGGAAGAATTAGAGAGGAAGCTGGTCGTGTTTCAAAGAGATATGCTGACGTTGCAAAACAGTGTTCAAAAGATATCGCAAGTGTCGAATTCTATCCCGCAGCCGGACAATGAAATTCGTAAAGTTAAAGAGGCTATAACCGCTTTTGCTGCGGAGCAGCAACTTGTCCAGAATTTTCTCGGACCAACGGGAAGCACTTAATGCACGTACCCGATAATTATCGCATCATTCGTGTCCAAGACACCTCTGCGATCAAACATGCAGCCATTATCGAAATCCAAAAGTAAAGAAAACCATGGCCACAAGAAGCTACAACTCGTTGAGGAATTCTCATAAAAATCAATTCGTAAAGGCCGGGTGTTCCTCTGTATTTTACACCATCTATGATTATATTATCATCCTTGTCTATATCGAAAGCCTTATCCCCAAGCATCGTTCTACTATTGTCAAAGTATACACCGTACACATAGTCCATTGCTGTATCCTTATCACTACTTAGGATTGCACTCATGTATTTTTGCCCCAGCGGGCCGAAATGACTGCGGATCGTTTTTTGTCCCTCGGATGTTTGGAATTGCTGTCTAATAGATGTTACAAACGACTCATCGGGACTAGTTTCAAAAACGTCGTCATCAACGGCTGAGAGCGATTGCACATTGGGAAATGTATTTATTGGTGTGGGAGGAGCCGGAGAATCGTTTGATGTAGCATTTTGTCGTTTCCGCTTCGATTGAACTGGTGTCGAGGTTATGGGTGAATATTCCAATGACCCGTGTTGTTTCCTCTTTGCCTTGCGCGATGTGTTCCCTTTCGGATGGATTTTTTTAGGCGTTAATGTTTCATTCCCTTCAACGTCTGTACTTATCAGCGGTGATGTGTCAGCTTCTGCTGTTGTGGTATTTTCCACAATATGTTTCAAGGGTTCGACGATAGGTTTAAAGTATCTCTCCAACGCGATATCTTCCTCCATCTTGCCAGTCTTCAAAGCCTGATGTTTCCGGCGAATGGAATCGCTGGTTTTTGCAATTTCCTTCGCTATTCTCTCGCGATCCTTAATCTCCAGAGTATCGATATCAATCATCGTTGTGCCGCAGACGTTGCTTTCCCACCGACGTGTTGATGACGATTGACTATCTCACGGTACGGCAAACTCGTTAAATCCCTTTCTATAACGTCCATTGGACATGGCGCTATCCTTGTCTATTACCACGAAACCATACTCCCGTTGCCAACAATTACGGCACAAAGCGCAGAAATCCTCGTAAGGCATGTCAGTGTTTACGTGATCGTTGTACACATGTTTCAAGTTGGTACCATCCTGCTTAAACAGAATCAGCAGATTCGCATTGTCGCGTATAAGATGTTTGGGAATTTTTGCATATGTCTGACAGATAGAAGCAGTCAACGTTCGAGTGGCGCCCCATTGCAAAGTATTCCCTTATCGTATCTTGCTTGTCGCATGCCACGTCATCAAAGATAAAAATAGAATTCGGAAGCGATTCGCTCGGTGGGATGACGTCACTGTTATTCGAAAACGTAAAGTAGCCAATTTCATCTATCGGAGTCAATAAATTCTCCAAGTACTGATATTTCGGCTGTTGCAAGGACTTGGAGTACACGTACACGTTCTTGAAGCGGACGCCGTGAGGACTTTCCAACAAGCTGACCAGCACGTTGGTCTTTCCGCAATTTGATGGGCCACAAATGACGCAGCGGATAGTGTTTGGCAGCATGCTACCATGTCTGCGTCTTGTTTTCGAAGACATCACTCGCGATTTATCATCAAAATTTGTCACGCGTATCGTCACAGGTTGTCGCACGAATCGCATCCTCTCCGTGAACTGTGAAAAATGATTTTGATACGTCGAAGCGCCCTATTTATAAGTCCGCACCGAAGCAAAACGGTTCAGTATTCAAAATGCTTCTGATCCTGTCGGATAATTGTGATATTCGAGACCTAACCTCTGAGCAGTTGAAATATATACCAAAGATTATTCTACTCCGAGAGTTTGGCAGGCACATTGATCAGTTGTGGGACAGACTCCCCGAGCATATAAAAGCCGATTCTGAGGTTCAGCAGTATCGTCGGTGTCTGGAACATTATAATCGCCCTTGGCAGCGAACGCATATCGACGGTCCAGCACCATTGATTAAAAACTGTAGCGAATGTCGCCGACGAGAGTAAAGAAAGGCAGTGGTTTGTTAAATCGGGCGATAAACGCGCTACCTATCGAATTACATATTCCGGGATACCAGTTTTGCGGCCCAGGAACTCATCTGGGAAAACGATTAGCTAGAGGGGATCGAGGCATCAATCCGTTGGACGCAGCGTGTCGAGAACACGATATTGCGTATTCGCATAGCAACGACCTCGGCGAAAGGCACGCGGCAGATAACATACTCGCTGACAAAGCGCGAAAACGCATCGTTGCGCGAGACTCGACTCTGGGTGAAAGAGGTGCTGCTACAGCTGTTTGGGCAGCTATGAAGGCCAAGACGAAGATCGGAATGGGGATGAAAACAAAAACCCGCAAAAGGATTCCAAAGAGAGCACCGAAAAACCGGATTTTTCCGGTAGCAAAACGGGGTGGTATATTACCACTTCTACCGTTGCTAGGTGTTCTCGGATCATTGGCTGGCGGAGCGGCGGGGATCGCCAAGGCGGTAAACGATAATAAGGCGGCGCAACATCAGCTGCAGGAAATGCAACGTCATAATCGCTCCATGGAAGGTCGGGGACTTTATATCGCACCGTACAAGCGCGGACAGGGAATATCGAAACGAAAAAAAAAACGCCGAAAAGAAAATAAAAATGCCTGCGGGTGTAACTACCGATGCACAATTGGAGGAGTTGGCAAAACGTATGCATATTCCATTCTTTAGAGGTGTTTTTATGCGTAACGCGTTACCAGCCGGAGGAGTACGTCGAAACGAGAGCGGTATCGTAAATTTGGACAGTGTCAAGGGGCCTGGGACTCATTGGGTGGCGTATGCGAAGAGATGGAGTCGAGCTATATATTTCGACAGCTTTGGGAATCTTCGACCGCCTAAGGAATTCATACAATATCTGGATAAAAATGCTGTGAAAATTGAATACAATCGTACGTCTTATCAAAAGTACGATCAGAGCAATTGCGGACAACTATGTCTACGCTTTCTACAAACGATCGGCACCGAATTTAAGGATTGACTTCCCACCACTCTGATTCAGTAACAGTCGAGCAGTTCGAGCAGAATATGTCGTTAACATTCACTCTAACCGGCAAGAGTAGCACCCTCGCGGTAAACTACTTTCCACCCATAGATTTGAGCGATGATGATTACGAGCTTGGTCTAACAACCTTTGAAACTTATCACACAATACCGAACATCGACTCGAGCAACGATAAATTCTACTTTTTCTCAAACTATGACGTCAAAAACAACAGCGTCGACACCACTCATGAATACATTACGATCCCCCACGGCTCCTACGAACTAGACGCCATTGCCAAGTACCTGAAGCAGCGATTACTCGAGCGATATCCTCAAAAAAATCTCGACGGCACCGATGACGGTGACAACGATGTGTATCCTATAGTGTTGCGTCCCAACAACAACACCATGAAAAGCGAACTGTACTGCCGGTTCGCCGTAGACTTTACAAAGCCCAATAACATCGGATCGCTACTGGGATTCTCGACGAATCGGGTATTAGAACCAGCACGATGGCATGAATCGGACGATCCAATTAATATCATGAACGTGAACATTATACGCATAGAATGTAGCGTAACCGCTGGTGCGTACAACAATGGGAGGCGTGTACATACGATACATGAATTTTCTCCGAGAGTCCCACCAGGATATAAGATATCGGAAACGCCCGCGCAGATCATTTACCTTCCAATCATCGCACGGGTCATTACGGATCTAACGATACGCGTTGTGGATCAAGACGGACGATTGCTGGATTTTCGAGGTGAAGAGATTACCATCAGACTGCACGTACGACGACGACGACGATAATACGTGTAGTGCGAAAGAGATGCTTGTATTGAACGACTCCAGAAACCCGTTTCTTCCAAGTGAAATTGTTTACAACACCAACAACTGCAACAACTCCGATCCCGCTAAAAAGAAGAAGCTCAGTGCTGCAAACATTGCATTTTTGAAATCTTTGGGATTCATTGTACGCATTTAAGTTGAAAAATGGCTGATATTCTAAGCATTGGAGGGAAGCCGACGTTTGATGATCGCATCCTCAAGCTCGAGACTCACACATACAACCCATACGTCAACACAACGTTTGGATACAGCGATGAGATAAGAATACCGATACAGCAGCAGGATTTATACACATTACCGTGCGAAAGTTTCCTCTATGTGGAGGGGAAATTGAAGATAAATAAGCCAAACGATGCGTTAACGGTGATGTTGGGAAATAATTGCATGGCGTTCTTATTCGATGAGATTCGATACGAGCTGAATGGTGTGGAGATTGATCGCAACAGAAACGTTGGAATAACTAGCACGCTTAAAAACTATGTATCGCTGACATCGGACGAAGACAAAAATATGGAGAATGCTGGATGGGGCTTGAAACGACGCGATGGGCTAATAGTGAAAAACCATTTCAATTTTTGCGTCCCACTCAAATATTTGCTGGGATTTTGCGAGGACTACAAACGCATGATTATTAATGCGCGTCATGAATTGATTTTAATACGATCGCGCAACGACAACAATGCTGTGATAGGATCACCGATGTTGGAACCAGAAATTGAATTACTTAAACTACAATGGCGGATGCCTCATGTGACGCTGAACGACGTTAATAAGCTATCGTTGCTACGTACTTTGGAAAGTGGACAAAACCTGAGCATTTGTTTTCAATCGTGGGATCTGTACGAGTATCCTCTCTTACAGAGCACGACCAAGCATTCGTGGGCCGTGAAGGCATCTGCACAGCTGGAGAAGCCGCGATGCGTGATCCTTGCTCTACAGACTGGTCGAAGGAATGTGATGAGCGAAGACGTTACTAAGTTCAACAACTGTAAATTGACCAATGTAAAACTTTTTCTCAACTCGGAATTTTACCCATACGATGACATGAACTTGGACTTTGACAAAAATAAGCATGCCATCTTGTATCACATGTATACGCAATTCGGTAAATCGTATTATGGACATAGTTGCAACGAGGCATTATTCACCGTGGCTGAATTTTTACAATTTGGCCCCATCGTGGTGATTGATTGCTCGCGACAAAATGAGTCGATCAAGAATGGCACCGTGGACGTGCGCATAGAATTCGAGTGTAAAGAGAATGTGCCGCTAAATACTACAGCCTACTGTCTGATTCTGCACGATCGGGTGGTTGAATACAATCCACTGACAAACGTGGTGCGCAAAATGAATTAAATTGCCACGCTACTTGCCCGCCCTCTCCTGTGCGAAATTCACACAAAATTTAATCATGAAAATCGAGATGCTTTACGAGAAAAACTGCATTCTCCCATCTGTCTTGAAAGCGAGCGGACCTCTAAATTGTACCGATAATGGTCGTGCCAACATTTGTTGACCTGCAAGGGTTCATCGTCGATGGAAGATTTGTCGTCAAGGAAGTGGCTGTCCTATGCAAGGGGACAATTCTCTCGCACTATATTTTTGGGAGCTCAATGCCGCAATATCTTCTTACAAAATCCGATAAATCAAGCATCCGATGGTTGGTGGCAAAACATCATGGACTACGTTGGGACGATGGAGACGTTCCGTACAGTATGGCTAAACAGCTAATTACGAAAGCTGTAGCTGATACGATCGACGAAGAAGATGACACATCCCATATAGTATACGTTAAAGGGCTGCAGAAACGCGACTGGCTTGCGGATTTCCTGGATGAAAATACGAGAGTGGACGTGATCATCGAGACGCTGGACATTGACTACGAGGATATAAAATCCCTAAATAAGCTAAATGTAGTTAATACTCTGCGTTGTGGCAGACACGCAAAGCACTGTGCCTTGCAAAATGTATTTAAAATATTCAACTGGTGGTCTAAACGCCAGAGGCATAAATAAAATATAATCAATTTTTAATGCATAAATGTTTTTTCTTTACCCTCCCCCAACCTAATCTCCTACATGTACGCTAGATTAAGACGATAGTTGAAATTATTTAGAAGCGGTACGATTGACGTTCGATGTGGTACGATTCACGTTCGATACACGTTCAAAGTGGTACGATTGACGTTCGATTGACGTTCGTTTCACGTTCACAGTGGTACGATTGATGTTCGATGTGGTACGGTAGACGTTCGATACACGTTCGATGTGGTACGATACACGTTCGATTCACGTTCAAAGTGGTACGATTGACGTTCGATACACGTTCAAAGTGGTACGATTGACGTTTGATACACGTTCAAAGTGGTACGATTGATGTTCGATGTGGTACGGTAGACGTTCGATACACGTTCGATGTGGTACGATACACGTTCGATTCACTTTCGATGTGGTACGATTTACGTTCGATACACGTTCAAAGTGGTACGATACACGTTCGAAGTGGTACGGTAGACGTTCGATACACGTTGAAAGCCGTTCGATACCCGTCCGATAGACGTTCAAAGTGGTACGATTGACGTCCGATGTGGTACGATTGACGTTCGATTCACGTTCGTTTCACGTTCGATGTGGTACGATTCACGTTTGATGTGGTATGATACACGTTCGATACTCGTTCGATACACGTTTTGAAGTGGTACAATTGACGTTCGATACACATTCAAAGTGGTGTAATCTAGTCGAATGATGTGTCAAAGAAGAAGGGAAAGAAGATGCGTGTGAATAAGGAGAGGACGGTCAGCGAAGAAGAAGATAAGTACATGGAGGAGGATGGTCAGCGAAAATGCAGGTGGCCTGTGATGAAGATGGTGAAGAACAAAGGCATCCTACTTTGCAAAGCTACGCACTTCTCAATTTCAAGATATGAGTTTCGATGCGCGGGCCTGGAGATGGAGCGAGACCAGTTGTCTTCAAATCGTTGCAGCGAGTACAGTTTGTGACAGTTTGTAACAGTTACCATTGTGAGCAAATATGGGATACTACCGACTTGCGTCGGAGTGGGATGCATGGCGAGACGACTCTGAGGTATGTACACAACAATGTTTTCTTACATTTATCGAGTTTAACCTTTTAAATCGAGTGAATATTATATCGCGGGTTTCTATTTTTTTCCAGAACTCGCCATCACCGTCGCCACCACCGTCGCCCCAGTGGTCGAGCGACTGGGGGTCGCGGCAGCCGTCGCCATCGCCACCGCTGCAGCCGTCGCCGCCACAGCCGCCTTCATCGCCGCCACCGCCACCGCAAGTACGTAGTGCATTGTTTTGTGTGTTTCATGTTTAATGTGTTAATATTATATCGATGTGTGTGTGTGTGTGTGTTCTAGGACCTGCCACGGATAATTACTTGGCTGGCGGACCTGGCGGTCCGGGTTGCACCCCGAGGGGTGCAGATGGCCGCGCGGCTGCAGCTGCGGCGGCCGAGATGGGCTCCATATTGGATACCGCAGCCACCATCGCCGCCGTCACCCCCCTCGCAACCTTCCCCTTTATAAATATTTTCTTTTATTATATTCTATTTTATTTTATTATTATTATATTCTTTTTTTTATTCTTTTATATATTTATATTTATACTTTTATTCCATTTTTACACTCTATTTATATTCTATTTATATTCTATTTTTATATTTTTCCTTTTTTATATTATATTTTATTCTTTTTATATAGATTTTTTTATACATTTTCTTTTATATTTATTTTCTTTTTATATTTACTACTATTATAATTATTATCGTTTTTTTCCATGTAACAATATATACTTAAACACATATTATTTGTCAATTTTATTTATCCGTCTTTCTCCTCACCACCTAATTTTAAGATTCAACATTTCAAAAAATTATTATTTCTCTGCGTTGGGGACAAAACATTCTGCTGATGCTGCATAATTCTATTTCGTTCTTCGCGCTGCCAAATGACGTCACCTTGTACGGCCGCTCCAGAGGAGGACTCATATTACATACAATCGCGCGAGACGCTGCGATTGAAAAACATTTTGAAAATTTTTAGAATGCTCTTGGCTTTAAAATATTGCTCTCCCTTTCCCTCCTCTGAATTTTAGCTTTAAAATGATGCTCTGTCTCTTTCCCTCCTCCGAAGACGCGGTGTAAAAAGCCGACATTGCCCGACATTGTCCGATATCGTCTGATAAAAATAAATTATTTCTCTGCGTTGGTGGGGAAAATTCGGGGTGGGTGGGGGGTTTGAAAAAATGTTTGGGGTGGGCTGAAAGAGATTTTTCGGGGGTCATTACCCCCTGAAAAGTTTTCGACGGCGGGCCCGGTCTCCGCGGCGGCTCGGCCCGGAGTGATCCCCTCCATCATCGCGGCTTCCCCCACTCTGCGGCTCGTGCGCGCGCAACCGGTCTTCCTCTCCCCGCAGGCCCCGCGCCCATGTTTCCCTCCGCCGCGCTCCCCCGCGCGCCCTCACTTCCCCCCCGCCCCCGCGCTTCCCTCAGAGGACCTGAGTTAGAACCCGCTTAGCTATACTACTCACAATTCAAATTAATGTTAATATTGATGGCTTACCGCTAGCAAAAAGCTCCGCTAGTCAAGCTTATCCCATTTTATGTAGCATCGCAGGATTTTCAAATGTTGATATGGTTGGCATATATCATGGTTATTATAAACCTAAAGATGCCAACTGTTTCTTACATGATTTCGTACAAGACGCAGTAAACATTATTAATAATACAATTTTAATTGATGGGCAGTTCTATCGAATACAAATAAAATCTTTTATTTGTGATGCACCAGCAAAATCATTTATTAAATATACCAAAGGGCACACTGGCTATAATTCTTGTACAAAATGTAATACAAAAGGAGAGTTCGTAGATAGAACATGTTTTCCGGAAATTCGCAACATCACTTTACGTACAGATCACGATTTTAGATTACAAGTAGACGACAAGCATCACACAGGCAAATCAATTTTAGAAAACATTCCTGGAATTAACATGATAGAATCCTTTCCCCTCGACTATATGCACTTAGTGTGTCTAGGGGTTGTAAAAAAATTACTAGTTAATCTGTGGGGGTATGCAAAACCCAGCACAAAAAGGTCACGTAAAGAAGCATCCGCCATATCCTGCTCTCTTATAAATCTTGCGAAAAGTATTCCGAAAGAATTCAATAGAAAATCTGGAAGTTTGAATGATTTAAAGAGATGGAAAGCAACGGAATTTCGACAATTTTTATTATACACTGGACCAGTAGTTTTATTAAATAATATAAGGAAGGACAAATATTTGAATTTTCTTTCACTACATGTATCGTCAATTATCTTATCGAATTCTAGATATTTTAAACATATAGATTATGCAACCAAATTATTAAAATATTTTGTTAAGTCCTTTAGAATGTTATATGGACCACACGCCATTTCTCACAACGTTCACAATCTGCTACACCTCACAGAAGATGTCAAGAATCATGGACCGCTCGACAATTTCAGTTGTTTTCCATTTGAAAATTTTTTGCAAAGCATCCCTAAATCTGTTAGAAAGGGTGACAAACCTTTACAACAAATAGTGAAAAGGCAAACAGAGAAATCTAACTTTATGGCAGAAGAAATACATCCTAATGTTGTATTTCCTCTGCTTAAGAATGAACATTTTAAGGGTCCACTAATGGAAAATATTACAGAATCTAAGCAGTTCAGAACTATAGTTTTCAGAGATTTTATTTTAAAAATTAGTCACCCCAACAATTGCTGTTGTCTTAAAGATGGTAGCATTATTATTATCAAAAATGTAGTATATAGAAGTGAATGTATTGAAGTAATTGCAAAAAAAGTTTTGGTTTTAAATGATTTTTATAAAGATCCATGCAAATCGTCAAATATAGGAATTTACGTTGTAAAACGACGCCACTTAAGCCCTCTTCAAATTTTTAACGTAACAGAAATTTCCCATAAATGTGTCAGATTAAAAACTGATGGAAAATTTATTATTTTCCCATTACTACACTCCATTTAATATTCATAAGTATGACTCTCTCTGTTTGTCACTTGAGATGCTCATTCAATCTTTGTATTATGTAGTATGTAGTGTTTACAGTAACAATATTAATTATTCAGATTTCGAGTTTTTCTGGTCTTGATGTTTATGTAAGATTCTGTAAGTTAGAAAGTAGATGCTTAGAAATTATATACGTAATGCCGCTGACGGACCAACCAATCAAGGCCAAGACATAGGAGACGGATAGATTAGGAAGTGTATCACCAAATAACAAGGTGCGTAATAATACAGACAATCTTTAGACCCATTTTTATTTATAGTTGTTCGTATAGGGAATTAGATAATTTCACATCTCTTTTTCAGACAAGATGCCCGCTATTCTCAGATAGCACACGACGTCTATAATCCGTTTTTCAGACGGCTTGAAAGTCTGAAAGACGGCTTATAGACGTTGTGTGCTATCTGGATTCGAACGCGGAGGTCAATGCTACGAGTAGGGAGTTACCGGAGTCGCAGACTACTTACTCGTATCAGCGTGGCGTTTCAGGGATGAAGATCGTCTCCAAACAATCAAGGCCAACACATAGGAGACGGATAGATTAGGAAGTGTATCACTAAATAACAAGACGCGTAATAATACAGACAATCATTAGACCCATCTTTATTTATAGTTGTTCATATGGGGTATTAGTTGATCAGACAGCTCTTTTTGAGAAATCTTTATACAGGGTGTTTCACCAACTTTGCCCGTATGAAATATCATCGCCACTGCAAATAATAATCGAAAATGTTACATGTAAATGTTGTGTGGTATAAAAAATTCATAATATAGTATCATCAGTTTCTTTGCAAGTGGAGGCAAAGAGCAGATCTGCAGGTCGATTTTGTTTCATTAATTTCTTGACGAATTTGTAGAGGTTCGCGACGCGTTCAGATATTTCGATCAGCATATAAAGATTAGAAATTGAATCATCGAGACGACCGGCGGAAACACAACAGGCATCCGAGACCGTGACCAACAGACAACTTCGTAAACGATCGAGAACCGAACATTCCCGAAATCGGCCGAGCATAAATTCGACCACCACCAGCGCAGACGGTATCAGTATTGTTGCATGGGCTCGTGAGTAAAAAACGTACTATATTTATTAGAGGAGCGGTAAGCGTTAATTTAAGATAGTGTAAAAGTGTATGGTTTAAGTTAGTACAATAAATAGTTTATAAGGGACATAACGTGATTCACTATTCCTACAAATTCATTGTTTTTCGATTTCTGACTTAGGTACACCACTTTCATAATCACCGACAAATATCTATTGTAAGTGTTGAGTTACGCAGGCGGGATGGCAGAAATAAGTGTACAGACTTCTTGGATAATAGAATTTACAGCAACGTGTTTTTATTTCACGTGGAACCTTTGTCTTACATAAGTGTTCTTAGTTATCACTTGAGAGGTTCGGTCGGAAGTGTAGCCAACCCAGACGTGTTCCTAGTTTGCTTTCTTTTATTGCCAACCTAACAGTAAGTGCAGACATTATGTATATTTGGTATACTGTAAAACTAATTGGTATTAAATAAACGAAATAAACTGTTATTGAGTTTGATTATATTCTGAAAACCACTTACATACTTCCTTAAAACATTAAATCGTACCAATACGATTTGGACGTAACAAAAAGACGTTTTAAACACGTTCAGAAGAGGTGCAAAGTAACAAAACATGATGCAAGGCGTTCAGGCCAAAAATGGATTTCTCTAAGAAGTCTAGTGCTATGTAGGATTTCATATAGCCTCGCAATTAGTGATGAGTCTGTGTGTGTGTGTGTGTGTGTGTGTGTGTGTGTGTGTGTGTGTGTGTGTGTGTGTGTGTGTCAAGCGTCTTATCCCAGATAGCACACGACGTATTTAAGACGTCCATTTTACGTATATTTTTGGTCTGAACGGCTTAGACCGTATTAAGACATCTTTAAGACGTCTGCGCGGAGACATTTTTAAGACGTCTGTCCACAGACACCTTTAAGACGTCTCAACTCAGTCGTTTAAAAGACGTCCTGGTACAGACACCTTTAAGACATCTCAACACAGTCATTTAAAAGACTTCCTGTTACAGACGCCTTAAGGACGTCTTAAAGACGTCTGCAGACAGACGTCTTAGAAAAGTCTCCGCGCAGACGTCTTAAAGACGTCTTAATATGGTCTAAGACGTTCAGACCAAAAACAGACGTCTTAAAGACGTCGTGTGCTATCTGGGTGGCTCATAGATGGCGGAAGTATCGGCGCATGGTTGTAGTGGAATACGTCCGTGAGGCGGTGTTGCCAAATTTGCCTGTTCACGCGCGCGTAGGTTGCAGTTTTAACGGATGACCCTGTACATAAATAGCACAAGCCATTAAGAACGGAAAAATGTGAAATCAGATTCTTCATCGAATCTGTACGAACGTGATATCAATCGTCTCCTTGTGTTTTCCCGACGAAAATGATACCATACCTAACAAAATTTGAACTATAATTAACGATATTAAACATAAAAATTATTTGCAAAATTGAAAGCCGGTTTCATTAAAAGTAGTCCGATTTAAATAATTTTTTGTCAATTTAATCAGGAGAATGCAAGGAATCCATTGGTTGTCACTTTCATATTGATACGGCGGAAAATAAAGAAACTTCGTTTCTGTACAATTGATAACACATCGCTGAGAAACTCCGCGCTGCAGGTTATATGGGTGAACGATACAATGTCGCTTGGCTCGAGAAGCCGGTGGCTTCGATCAAAGGCTGTCGAGGATCGCCCAAAGTTATTTAAACTTCTAATAACTTTCGAATCAATATAGGGTAAACGCACCAATAAACGAACACTTAAGGCCAATGAATGAACAATATTATAAAATTATTTTTACAGCGCGATTGATTCCACGTGCTGCAAAAAATGTTTAGATATGGAGCAAGAAATTAAAAGAAGTGTCTAATTAATTAGTTGCTTATTTTAATAACTTATTTTACCCATTTTAGTAAAAAATGTCCATTCACTGGTACGTGTTCAGTTACTGGTACATTTACCCTACGACTGAAACCGAGAAAATCATTTAAACCTTAAAATGAATTCCCGTCGAATGAAAAAATCATGCATAGGCATCGAATAAATCCCGTCGAATAAAAAAGTTATTTCAGACGCTTTGGCTAAAAATAATCCAAAGTTTTTTTTATTCGACGATTAATAGAAATAAAGTCTCTTTTATTTCATACGTCATTTAAATAACTTTTTATTTAAATAATGCCCATCTCTGCTTGAAATCTGCCTGTGAGTAGCCTCAACACGAGCCCCACAAAGCTCATCAAAATCGGCACTACGGGGTTTAATGGACCACTCTTCCAACCAAAACATGCTTCTGTTGTATTAAAAAACACCCCTGTCGAAATTCTTAACGGCGCCACTCGTCCTGATAAGAATGACATGGGCCTGGAGGTCTTGCCCAATATAACCGTTAAGAATCGCTTTGGAGTTCTGAGCTCTTTTTCGAACAACGCTTTTAATAATACTCCGGAAATTTCAACTTCCTCTACCCTACCCCACCCCTTTGTGCGCGTCCTGAAATAGATCCGAACCTGTGGACATCCACCTCCTGCTGGAGCTGCCTCCTCTCCTGTAAACCCGACTGCAATCTACGTGCAGAACTTCGACGACGACCTTGTGAAGCTCTCGGCCTCGCTCTGGGCCGACTATGGTGAGGACTTCAAACTAAAATTCCTGGGTGACAGGGTTAGAATTCAGCTGATCAAGGTCGACGACTCTCTCGACCTTAAGAAAAAGCTCTTTGGTGGAAACAAGGCCTTCCACACCGTCACCATGAACGCACAAAAGGTGCTGGTCGTCGTACTAAAGGGTCTCTCCAGGGTCCCATGCGAGACCATTGTGACTGAGATTAGGGAACAAAGTCTTCGGTCGATATCATGTGTTCCTCTCGTTCCTGTGGTAAGACGGAAGTCTCCCTATTATACCTACAGTATAATCTTCCCGCAGTGCACCTCTTTGAATGCTGTTACCAAAATAGGGTATATATTCTACACGAGAGTGTATTGGGAAAAATTCCTTTCCATAAAACCCTATACTCAGTGCTACAGATATCAGTCCTTTGGACACTGCTCCTCAAACTGCAACCACCCACTCCAATGCTTCAAGTACGCTGGTTCACATCTGTCGAGGGATTGCGAGAGAATTTCTGGAGAGGCCCCAAGCTGCGCCAACTGTTCGGGAGCCCGTACGTCAAATTCTAGAAAATGCCATACATTAACCAAATTCCGCGTTGCCCAGAATACATAAGTCAAGATTCAGGACACTCTTGGTACCGCTGACCTTAACAATAATTCTGCTCCGTTATTTCCAAAAGGTATTCTACGCTGGTGACCAGGCATGGTGCTGAGATTCTTTCTACCATGGCTGCTTCACGCCCGTGGCCACGCCACTCTCGGCGTCGACGCTGTTATGGATACAAACGTGTGCAAAGAAATAAACAAATTGTGCGATGCAGGATTACTCCTAAAAGCTGCTAGACAGCTACTCTGTAAACTGAAAAGCTGCACTTCCAAAATGCAACGACTTGCTGCCATTCCTAGAAGTTGCCCAGCCACTCGATAAAAAGTATCCTTTCCATAACTTCATGTTATGGAACACTGGCTTGATAACCAGTAAAATAAATGAGCTTCGTCTAGTCCTACGGGGCAATGAATTTCACGTTGCTCTTATTACAGAGACTTGCGTATTCCCAGGAGTTGACTTCTCCATTCCAGGATATAGTATGATGCGTGCCGAACGAACCACACGCGCTGGCGGCGGCGCTGCGATCATCATACATGATTCCATTCCGTACACGCCGGTTCGCCAGTCTCAAGGTAGGATTTCCAAGACACGATTTCACCGCGGCGGCGAAATCGCGGCGGTGAATCGCGGCCCGTCTCCGCGGCGAGCAGACCTCCGATTCCGCGTTAAAGGACCCAGTTGGGTTCGAGCACTTGAAAGGGTCTATTCTAAGGACGGTATACCTGTTTCAGAAAAATCAAATTGATTCTTTACCGTATCTCTATGGAAGTGACACCGATGGCTTCCTTACGTTTTTCCAATGAAAATCATACCAAATGTCATGTAAATCGGGCTATTTTTAACAAAGATAGCTTGAAATTATGCAAACGAATTTTTCATCTAATTTCCTTCATTATGCTCCGAATTACGTCGTTCTTGGTGTTAGTTTCATCGGCGAAACATAGCGAATCGATTGGCACCGTTTTCGCAGAGATCTGATGAGACATATGGAACTTGGATTTTTCCACTTTTAATGGTATTCCAAATCCTTCGAGGGTCGAAAGCCATAAAATTCGGTGCGGCATCACGGGAGGTTGACCTGCCTACGTGGTGCCAGCCGGTATCTCTTTGACAGGCGTCGCTTCAAAATCACCCTGTACAATACAGTATGTACATACATATACATATTTACATATAGAGTCTCGAGGACGAAATGAGACGACGATTCGAGGTCTGTGAAGTTGGCACCCCCCAATTGCGAATTTTTATATAATAATGATGGCATTCGTTTGCCGACATTTGTCCAACAAAAGCTTGGTTTGCCCACCCGTAAAAAAAAGATATACCTAAAGAATAAAACTGTAAACAATAAAAATATACATGTTAGATTTGTAGAAGTTATGAAACATTCATTGCGCAGATGTACTGAAGTAGGGTCACGAAAGTATTCCATCGGCATTAATTACCTATACGCACCTTATTTTATATTAATATTACGTTTTTTCGACGTTGTCGCATGCTGTGCACTAGCTTTTCAGTTATTTTAGATTCGACAGAATTCCATACAATCTTTTCTATACTTTTTAAAATCTTTATATCTGGTGTGTTGGGTCCCTTCTCCCAATTAGCCGAGTGGCAGGATGCCCAAATATTGAATAATTTAGTAGGATTGTACTAACACTTTGTGAACAGTACCTATTTATTTAGTATATTGGTATCGGGATAACATGGATACAGGTTTACCATTTTTTCTCCACATTCGCTTCGATTTAAAATTTTGCACAAAATAAAAACATACAAACTTTGACACGCGTTTATACACAGATAAGAAGTAGCCGGCATGATATTTTTCCCCTTTTTAGGTGCTCATATTATTAGTTTACAAGAATTATATAAAGAAAACATAATCCCATAACTTTTGGATTTCAACTAGTTTTCTTATATCTAGGGATTCTGTCCCACTGTTGGGATGGATCGCGCGGCGGTCTCCGCTAGACTCACAAGGGACCTTCGGCAACCCGGAAATTCAGAAAATTATGAAACTCGGTGTGCAAGTAGAGTAGTTCATCCGTAACACAACCCTATTTTTTGTTGGTGCCAAAAAGCATTTTTTAGGGGTGAAATCACCCCTTGAAGAAAATGCAGAATTTTCTTTTCCGTGGAATATCTCGAGAACGGTGAGAGATATCGAAAAGAAGTTTAAACAAAAGTTGCATCCTTCTTTTATATCTACAAAACCGCGTAAAAATTATTTTCGAAAAATCCATATTTTTCAAGTTACCCCCACCACCAACTCTTAAAATTAAGTTTTTGTATTTTGTAAATATACGCTGACATACCTGTGGATAATCCCTTTTCATACATATAAATAGTTTATGTGATATATTTTTTTTGCAAACAAATAAAATCTCTATTACCGACTTCGAAGTCCATTTTGGCAGTTTCCATTAATAACATGGTTTCTTAAAGCCATAATTAAATTCGTATTTATGTAAGGTTCAGACAGCTTTCAATTATTTAAGCAAGGCAGTACGTAAGTAAAATTTCATCCAAGGTAAAACTCATTAAAACTAATCAGTGACGTGCATGAATCAGTATGATAACAGCACATTCGTACATGCATTACTTCAAGTGTAATCTTATTAGGCTATTTTGGAAACCACGCGATAAATAAATAATGCGTGAAGATTCACAATGACTTTGCAATATATATATGTTATCATTGAAATGACGCAGAATCGCATTGATGCCGATAACCTTGTCGAACCTTCAGATTTTCCGAGTTTTCGGTAAACATGTTTTTGTACTCGCGTCTTTGAGTGATATAAATATTCCCGAGGATGTAGCCAACGGCAGTTACATTTTTGGCAGCAGTCAGTTACCATCCAATTGAGAAAAGTGAGTGATCATTGTTTGAAAGACCATTTTCTTTAAAATGCTGACGATTAATGTTGCTAACGTAATACACATGTTAGCCACTACGTTTCAAATTGCAAGTATAACACAGACACCTATAATCCCGGTAGAAACGGAACTGCACAATGAAATTCGGGACATTATAAAAAAGTTTCAAAACATACATTCCCTACCATTAATTGAACGTGATTATGTGCTCGATTCTGCCGATCCATCAGAACCACATGGTGCACAAGTTGTAGAGTACATTATGCCTGCAGAAGAAGAAGAAGACAGTTTTGAACCTGCAGAATGTACTGTTGATGATGAAGGTGGACAAGTTGACTTAAGTTATAAGAGAAAAGCTGTAACGTTTTGGAAAAGCGCAAAAAAGGCACGTCGAACGCTTGCCAGTGTACAGAAAAATTATCGCATGGTTAAATCTTTGCAGCAGCTATACAGGTGGGAGGCGAGTGTAGAGAGAGGTGGAACAAATGCAGACAAACTTGCATTTATTGGGGAATATGTACTGCAAAAGTTTGAAGAAGCTTGTGACAGAAGATCCATTGTTCATGACATGAATTTAAGATTGTGGGCCTTGGAGGCAAAAAACCAAGTGGACCTACCCTAATTCGTGGCAGGTAAATGGTGGATTTGGAACTTTAAGACTGCGCATACAATTGTGTCCCGCAAGATAACAACATTCAGGACGCAATTTACGTTTGAAGATATTGACAATATCAAAAATATCGCAGAATCGTTTGTTACTCGCGTAAAGTCTAACATCCCAGCTGTCGGAGTTGAAGAAATTTATAATGCAGACGAGAGTGGCTTCAACCTTGAAATACATTCTGGGCGAACATTGGCGAAATTAGGAGTGAAAACGGTAGAAGCGACGATTCAATCGGTATCTGCTACAACACATAGCTACACTATAATGCCTATTATATCAGCAAGCGGACGTCTTCTTTCACCACTATACATAGTTTTAAAGGAATCTACAAGCATACTTGGTCCGATAGTGCAAAGAACTCTATTCCGTCCGGTTAATATTTACATCGGAGCTTCAAAGTCAGGAAAACTCACGTCTGAACATTTTAAAACTTGGTTTACCGAAGTGTATCTACCGAATATTGGCCGTAGAAGCATGCTCCTACTCGACTCGTGGACGGGACACTGCCCAAATGAATTACAGCAGTTGATTCCACAAGACAAGGAAGTAACTTTTTCAATGATTCCAAAAAAAAACAACGGGCATCGTTCAGCCTTTAGATGTGTTTGGATTCCGGATTTGGAAAAATTTCGTGCGGACATTTTCGGATAATGTGATTCTCCAAGAGAGAGATGTCAATTTGCACTTACGTAATGAAATAATTAAATTGCAGTCCCTAACCCACAACCAGTTTTCTTCGCCTAGATTCAAAAACATTTTTCAATATGCTTGGTTTAAAAGCGGATATCTAGAAACGCATCCCAGCGAATTTCAAAATCCTGTAGATTTCTGTTACTTCAGAAATGAAAAGCTTATACCCAAATTTAGTATTTGTGGGGAGCCGGCTTTTATGCGATGTGCATGGTGTGGCAAGTATTTTTGTTTTAATCACTTCTATGAAGAATATCATTATTGTACCAATTACGAACCGTAATTTTCAATATATTTATCGTTTTCTACTAGTATATTTCTTCCAATGTATAATCACACAATACAGCATGTACAAAAAGAGACTGCAAATGTTAAAATATTGCTTTATTCAACCACTTCGTTCATGAAAACTCCTATAATGTTATAATTAAATTTAATATTAATATCTTTAATGAAATATTATAATATTTAACTGTAATATTATATATATATATATATATATATATATATATATATATATATATATATATACATGTTATTAGTGGGACAGGTAAGTAAAATTGATTTATAAATCATTTAAAATTCATATACATATGCATCATGCAAATCGGAAGGTTCGACAAGGTTATCGGCATGAATGCGATTCTGCGTAATTTCAATGATAACATATATATTTTCCAAAATCACTGTAAATCTTCACGCATTATTTATTTATCGCGTGGCTTCCAAAACAGCCTAATAAGATTACACTTGAAGTAATGCATGTACGAATGTGCTGATATCATAATGATTCATGCACGTCATTGATTAGTTTTAATTAGTTTTACCTTGGATGCAATTTTACGTACGTACTGCCTTGCTTAAATAATTGAAAGCTGTCTGAACCTTACATAAATACGAATTTAAATATGGCTTTAAGAAACTATGTTATTAACGGAAACTGCCAAAATGGACTTCAAAGTCGGTAATAGAGGTTTTATTTGTTTGCAAAAAAAATATATCACATAAACTATTTATATGTATGAAAAGGGATTATTCACAGGTATGTCAGCGTATATTTACAAAATACAAAAACTTAATTTTAAGAGTTGGTGGTGGGGGTAACTTGAAAAATATGGATTTTTCGAAAATAATTTTTACGCGGTTTTGTAGATATAAAAGAAGGATGCAACTTTTGTTTAAACTTCTTTTCGATATCTCTCACCGTTCTCGAGATATTCCACGGAAAAGAAAATTCTGCATTTTCTTCAAGGGGTGATTTCACCCCTAAAAAATGCTTTTTGGCACCAACGAAAAATAGGGTTGTGTTACGGATGAACTACTCTACTTGCACACCGAGTTTCATAATTTTCTGAATTTCCGGGTTGCCGAACGTCCCTTGTCAGTTTGGAGCAGTCAAGCTTATGGCCGCCGCGATTAGCCACCCGCCAGGAG
Source organism: Andrena marginata (assembly GCA_963932335.1). Classification (NCBI taxonomy): domain Eukaryota; kingdom Metazoa; phylum Arthropoda; class Insecta; order Hymenoptera; family Andrenidae; genus Andrena; species Andrena marginata. The sequence continues at coordinate 20,096,475 of OZ010663.1, forward strand.
ATTCCGCCATAATGGCGACAAACAGACACTCATCGCATTGTGTTGCGTCTCGAGTAGCCTAGGTAGCTGCCGAGACAGACACACTGACAGAGCGGTTGGAAAACGCGCCTAGGAAAACGGATACACGCTTCTCCATAAGAGCGGTGCTTAGGATTCGCCGCCGCGGCGAATCGTGTTTTGGAAATCCTACCTTCAGGTGACTCCCTACGAAGTCTTCATCGAGGTCTTCAATTACTCCCTCTACATCAGAGCGGTGTACAACCCCCTAGGAAGTAAGAACACCTTATTCACCTCCAATCTGGATGTCATCACTGGTGTTGGAATGCTGTTTGTTTAGGGTGGCGATTTTAACGCTCGCCATCGCACGTGGAACAACCGCGCCAACAATGGAAATGAAAACGTTCTTTTCCAGCGCACAGTGGTAGTCAGGCGCGTTAAGCGATTTTGTTACGCTAAGCAGCAGTGGATCGCGCGTCGCTGTACTCTACCACTGTCAACACTGCGCGTTTTGCCAAACTATTTCGCTTCTGTATTGAAAACAAAACGAGACTTACCACTTTTGTTGATGATTTCCGAAGGAAAAATGTCTGCTGTATCGCGTGGAATTAACGGATTTTCTCCTAGACCCTTAGTTTTGGAAATAAATTGAAAGATACCTTCAAAAATGGATGCATTTCGGGTGTCATTTTTCCTTTGATCGTTGTTTAAACATATTTAAATGTTCATAATACAATAATAACTTATATCATTGTATTCGGGAGGGTTCATAGAATAATTTGACGCAACGAGCAACCGAATAACTATTATCGTTTCGACACAAATGATGTTCAAATTTGAAAATTTGCAGTTTTTTTTTCAAAATTGATTTTCTCGAAAACTGAGGGTGATGGCGACAAACGGTTTGCGGATTCGTGTTCCGGACGGAAAACTCGACATGAATCACACAGTGGATATTGCGGAACAGAAAAGAAGTTTTATTTTGTTGGACTGTGTTTTCCATAAAATTCTGTATCATATTTACAAAGAACAGTATAAATAAGAAAACAATAAAAAATATATTGTTGCGAGCACCGGGTATAGGTCCATTCATGGCTTGCTGATACTCATAGCTGAAAAGAGAAAACGGTCGTCTCTACCAACGGCAACTTGTTATCGACGGGCTGTCAATCTTGTTCTAAACGTCGACATGAGCGGACATATTGTATTACCTGCATTTGGGACTTATTACTGCGTGTATTATTGTTGTGCCCGGACCAACACCTAAGCGTGTCGACACCGCGTACATTCCGATTAATACAATCGAGCGGCTGAAATCCGGCACAACCGCGTAAGGGATCTCGGAAACGCACCAAGACCCGTCAGCACATGGTGAAACACCCAAAAGCAGGCCAAAGGCGGAGACCCCGATGGTCCCCGCTTCGCCCCGATTACAGTATAAGAACGATGTACGAGCAATGCGAGCTCAGACTTGTTAAAGCTTTGTTACGGGGTCATTACCCGACTTTGTACGAGACTCGTGCCAAAGTAGGCACAGTGTCATTGTCCTTAACCTTACGGTGAGTTCCAACTCTTTAACCTGCAACAATCTCCTACCTCCGGGTTCTAAACCGAATCCTCCCGTCCCAGCATAATCACCCGAACCGTCGGAGCCCGTGGACGACGATCGCCAAGGACGCCCAGGAGCACCCCGAGATTCGTACCCAGAATTTCGACCCCCAGGCGTCTTGGCACAACACTGTGATGTGATATATGTAGAGGAGTTATTGTGAATACATTGATCTACATCCCTGGCCGGAGAGGGGGGGGGGGTCTTTACGGAATCGCAATAATATGTACATGGAGGTAAGAAGGAATAAATACAATTCAATTTTTAGATTTTATTTGATTACATTGTACGTCTCTGCATACTAAAGAATACATGAAGCAAGTAAAAAAAATGTGATCATTGCGAACCACAAGCGCGCAATATAATAATTTATACATCAAGTAAAACTAAATAAGTTAAACATATGATGTATGGAATACATACAAATAAAATATAAGTTAGAATGTTAAAAATAAAATGTAATGTTATCGCATCGTTATTCGCATTAATAAACTTACTCACCTATACGCTATGATCACAGTTAAATACATAATATTATAAGTTATTACATATCATCGTCTTCATCGTCATCATATTTTTCTTTATATATGTACATTTTGGTTATAAATAGGTATATGTTCAATTAATTAAATATAATCTGGTTTGCATGCCTATGACTAGTGATACCAATTTTCTCACAGATGACATCATGAGTGATAATACTATCTCAATCTGATATAAATGAAGCTTTAAACAATTATGGGTAATAACAATTATTGTATGATACTTTAGAAACAACTCTATGCTTTTCCTTTCATACACTGTACACATTTTCATCATTTCGTCAATTCATCAAATGTCTTCACAGTTGTTGAAATCTTATGAAGCCCCGTTCCTCTTAACTTATTTCGTTTTACTAACATGAAATGTTGGGCTAAGTCTTAATATTATACACGCACATCCGCGGAACTAACCCTTTTCGATCACCTCTCGCACACAATAACCACTTATTATCTATGTCTAGAATTACTCTCAGCTTTTCACCTTCTCCAAATGCAAGATGCCCATTATCTGACGGAATTCTGTTTGTCAATGTGCGAACTTCTCTGTAATCGAGATGCGCGAACTGTTATTTTCTTAATCTATAAAAGGATAACAGAAAGAAACAAAATATTCAGCAATAACGTTAGAAATAAAAAATGGGATATTTTAATGAACTAAATATTACATATAATATTGTTACACTTTCTAGAAACCAATCAATACAAACCATATCGAGTAGTGCTCAGTTAAATTTGAATCCGTGAGATCCGTACATTAAAATTCTCACACGCAGAAGAGTGTTTTGATTCCAGAACTCACGCTCATAACATATTGACAAAGAAAGTGAACAGATATAGTGAAAGTACGCGAGATTAGACGTACTATTAGTGTTAGCTCCGGCTGAACCTCCGTCTGTTACATTGTAGTAAGTATATGTGGCCCATTCCACCAATACAAATACGTGTGCCCTGTCTTTATATGTGTGCACCAATCGGTGACAAAAACCAATCGTCACAGCGGCGGTCTGCACCGTCTGTCAGGAGCCTTCTTTCTGTGCAGTAATAGTACATACTACGTCTATTGACTGTGGCCAAGGCCGGGTATTTTAACACGTTGACTGCCCATGAAATCTGAAGGTGCTATACTCGACGCCAAAAATTTTTTGTTTATGAGCCCGTACACGCTCCGATCGCTCATGAGAATATTCAATCGGTATAAATGCACTCACAAGTGCATTCCGAACTCATGAGAACACTCACTCCGAACTCATGAGAATATTCAATCGGTATAAATGCACTCACAAGTAAAATGCACGGCATTAAATCGTTTTCAAACATGGCTGCCCCCTTTTTGGCTTCAGACGCTGTAGGAGGCGATCCCGCATCCAGTGTTATATATCAGTGCGCACAGTACGCTGTTCGTTCGAGAATAGAAGAAATGCAACCGTTGATCGGGCATTCGATTGACAGTGAACGTCACGAACGGAAGTGTGATTTTCCCCGCGTAAGATGCTCTCGCAGGAGGTTACGTATTACACCTTTTCAATAAATATTGTTTTTGTTGAGTTTACTTTGACATCGTGTTTATTATCAACCTCACGTCTCCCACCTTCACTGTGATGAACCGATAAAGCACAAGGGCTTCGGAGAAAAAGCCTGCTCGAGACGGAAGAAAATGTAAGAAGCGCCCGTTGAATCGCTTTGAGATTGAAGAAGGCACAGCAAATGTGAGCAGTTCTGCCAAAAAATTTGAAAGTGAGAGAATAAATATAGTAACAGATAGTACGATAAGATACAGATTTATAAACTTTATAAACATTTTTCTTCCTTTATGTGAGTATCTGTGTTGCAAAGAATGTGGAAGCAAAATTACCTTTGGGGAAACGAGCAAAAGAGACCTTCGATTCAAGCTAGTTACTATTTGCAAAATGTGCGGAGGAAAATATATTCATTCGGGTCCTCTTATTTCAAATGCATACGAGGTGAATAGGAGATTCATATTTGCTATGCGCATAGTAGGAATCAGGCTCAATGCAGCCGAAAAGTCATGCGGTTTGATGGACTTGCCTCAACCGATTTTTCAAAGTTTTTATGACCGCGTTGTGTCAAACATATGTTGTGCTGCAAGATTTGTGTGTGATGCATCACTAATAAAAAGCGGCCAAGAGGAAAAACTTGTAACGGCAAAAGAAACAGGAGAATGTGCAGTACTGACAATTTCTAGAGATGGGAGCTGGAAGAAAAGAGGCTTCAATTCATTGTATGGCATATTGTCTCTTATCGGCTATTATACAAATAGAGTTGTTGATATAATAGTCAAGTCTTCGTATTGTAAAGTCTGCAGTAAGAGACTGGGGAATACCAGGACTGGCTACGAACTCACAATCCTACCTGTGTGGCAAATCACGAAGGCTCGGCGGGAAAGATGGAAATCGACGAGATTCAAGAAATGTTTGAAAGGTCTGAAGACTTTCACGATGTTAAATATATTAACTATATTGGTGACGGTGATACCAGAACGTATAATGCAATAGTCGAAACAATGACACACACGAAGTCACAAAAAAGAATGTATAAATCACATTCAGAAAGGAATGGGCGCCCGGCTACGTCAATGTAAGAAAGATAATAAAGGACTTGGCGGTAAAGGTAAACTCACCGGCAAATTAATGGATGAACAGTCGAATTATTACGGTTTGGCAATTCGTAGAAATGTAAATAGTGTAGAAACTATGTAAAAAGAGATATGAGCCATGTTATACCACGAGAGTTCGAGCGACGAATCTCCGCAGCATCATTTCTGCCCGGAAGGGCAACATGTCTATTTAAACACTGGTAATCATAATGATGACTTACAAGGAGAGGTTCCCAGGTGTCCGCGTCCGATTATTTTGAATTTTGGATATGTTTTAGAGGACCGAAAAATAAGATATACGTGTCTTTTTATTTTGGCCTGCTTGAATGTTTAGGGGGTGAAAGCACCCCCCAAAGTTCATATGGGGTACAAAATTGTGTTGAGTAAAACTTGATACAAATTTAACTTGCGTCACAACTTACTGTATGGCCGATGTTATTCTCGTCAGTCACCGTTATTGAGGGGTAACTATGAGGGGTGATTTCACTCATTGAACATGCAAATGGGCCAAGATAGAAAGACATGCATTTCCTATTTTTCGGCACTCTAAAACATGTCCAAAAACCAAAGCAATCGGAGATGAACATCTGAAAATCTTATAACTGTGGGGGTTAGTTTTACCCCCCTAAATAAGAAAACGGGCCGCTATAAAAAACACGTATATCTTATTTTTCGGTGCTCTAAAACATATCCAAAATTCAAAGCAATTGGAGACGGACACCTGGGAACCTCTCCTTGTAAGTCATCATTGTGATTACCAGTGTTTAAATAGACATGTTGTTCTTATTCGGAATGTTTGGTGGGATCCGGACCTACTTTCAATAGTTTGCGAACTTACCACGGCAGCTCTGAAATCTAAGCCACGCCTCCTTTAAGTTCCCAATAACTATCTACAGTACGCGCCTGTGGAAGCGTATGCGCCAGCATGGGACAAAACAAATGACGAATCTGACGTTTGTTTCCGAGATATTCGTGAAAAACCTCTTTTGACTTATTCCGACGCAACGAATATCACTTTCCAACTTGTCCCGGGTATTAGTATTGGTTGGGGCTAAATTAGTGCGGGGGGCGCGCTCCCGCTCGCGGGCGCGTAAAGCATGGTAGCGAACCGATGTGAGTCGAGGTATTGACGGGCATCCACAAGTTTCTGGTTCAAATCTCTAAACTCTCATCAGTTCGCTAACATGCTTTAGGCGCCCGCAAGCGGGCGCGCGCCCTTCGCACTGATCTGGCCCCAACCAATACTAATATCCGGGGCAAGTTGGAAAGTGGAATGCGTTGCGACGGAATAAATCAACAAAAATTTTTCGCAAATATCTCGGCAACAAAGGTCGACATTGTATTCTACCTATACGTACGCGTTCATTCGTAGCAGCACAGCATTCGGCGATTCGATTTTGTTCTCGATTCTTTTTTAATAAACTCATGTTCCTTGACGTACATACAGAAACATTAGACGAGCGGTGGTCTCGTGCTGACGCACACGCTGCTGCATCATGCACGTATGGATCGAATTCAATGCAGTGGTAGCAACCGTTCTTTGCGAATATCTTGGAAACTACTACCATGCGCCGGTAACCTATATAGGAAAAAGTTGTTGAGAATCTTTATCTTGATAACATATCCAAAAATCATTGAAATCGGTGAGGATGGAAAACTTCTAAATAATTATCCGAAAATATTATATAAGATTAAACAGAAGATATACATTTTTACGACTGACAAAAAAGTTAGCACTTTCAAATTCTCGCGTATGTGTCCTTCGTTTTTCTGGTTCACGCTCGTTTCCTGCGTTCTCTTGTTTTGAGTAGACGCTTAAGAGGTTAAAACCAATTAAAAATGCCTCGTGCAAAAAAACTGATCCCCAATTGCGAAATTTAATAGTTCGGTTACGTAATGTCGAATGCTATACTTTTCAACAGCCCCAGAAATCCGTGATAAAGTGTTGGTTGAAAATTTTGAAATTAGGAACTAAATAGCCGGATTGCTGCTAAAAAGCCATTTGTATCCAACAAAAACATGCAAGATACGATGAATTTTGCGCGTGAACATCTTACATGGTCCGCTGCTAACTGGGCAAAGGTCTTATTTCGCGATAAGTCAAAATTTAATTTAATACACAGCGATGGAATTAGTGTTGGAAGTAAATAATAGATGGCGTTGGGTGAGTAGGTTTTCGTTGTGAGAGATGTGAATGGCTGTGTGTGAGCGTGTGTGAGCGAACTGCACAGTAGAGAAAAAGATGTGTAAGAGAGTGCGTGCATAGAATTTAAGAGACCACCTGTCATTTTTTAATAAAAGATTATATACAGAGAGGTGAACACTAATAAAGTAATAATGTTTATGACCATCTGAAAATTCCACTGTTTATTCAATAAAGAACAACAATTAGATTTGTACGGCGTCCGATCAACAAAAGGTTTAGTCCTCGTTATACCATTGGTACGGTTAAGCATGGAGGAGGTAGTATAATGGTGTGGGGGCATTTAGTGTTTCGGGATTAGGTCCTATTCACCGAATAAACGGTATAATGGATCAGTATCAATATTTTAGTATTATGAAGAATATGATAATGCCACATGCTCACCGGATCATGTCTGCTGGATAGATATTCCAACAGGATAATGATCCAAAATATACTGCAAACTCCGTCAAAAAATGCTTTTCCAACAATAAAATAAGGGTAATGAAATGGCCAGTACAATCTCCAGACCTAAACTCCATTGAAAATTTGTGACGTGCGATTAAGTGTAAGCTGAATGGACAGAAGTTTAGAAAACCCGATGAGTTATTTGCGGCTGTCGAGAAAGCTTGGCATGATCTTCCTGTTGCCCTTATGGAAAAATTGATACATTCGATGCCAAAAAGATGTGAGGCCATCCTAAAAGCAAGAAGTGCCCAGACAAAGTATTAGAATCATTATTACTTTTCAAAAGTGGTAACATTTTTGTCGGTCATAAAAATGTATAGCTTCTGTATAATGTCATATAAAATTTTGGTCTGGTAATTAATAAATACAATTTTAACTAAGTTTTGCGCAGCTTTCAATTCTCTTTCAGAACATGTATATTAAACACATACAGTTTTAAGTTGCTGTTAAAAATAGTAAAAATAAAGAAATCTAGAAAGTGGTAACTTTTTTGTTCGCTACTGTACACGCAGGGTGTTGGATTACTGCTGTAGAAATTTTAAAGGGTGATTGTAGACACCAAAATAAGACACCAATCAAGAATAATGATATTGCGGTTGAGGTTTCATTTGTTACTTATAAGAGTTTAAAGATATGCTTCAAAAGCAGGCAACGCGCGTGCAGCGATGCACGTGGGACCAGTGTTTACAGATCGAGGACGGGTGCGCTCGAAAATGTCCCCCACCTCGCATGCACACTACGCCGCAGCTGCGTGTATGCATGCGCGGAGCTCACGGACACGCAGCTCCGGCGTAGTGTGCATACGAGGTGGGGGAAATTCTCGAGCGCACCCGTCCTCGATCTGGTAACACTGTGTGGGAAAAGTCAGGCGAGGGGTCGAACAGTGGTGATCATAGCCACTGTCGCACGGGGTCAGTTGCTCCGGAGATGTTGCGACGAAATTTACCACAATCGGCATGGCCACATGATTCTGCGGCTCTCAATACAAAATTTAAATAGTAGATATCGTTGAATTACACCAGACCTGCCTGCCTACACGTTAAAATCTATTATTTCCACTATATCCACTGTAGCCCTTTGTGTTATCGAGGCTCACACGCGCAGAAATCACATAAATCACAGAATCACACCACCCAAAGAAAGTAAAAAAATATCAGATATGCACTAAAACATCTAAAAAAAAATTTAGAAAAGAACACAAACCCTGCACTGAACACGAAAATAAATCAGATTTTCACGCACTCCGTCAATTGAAACGGAAAACTCTTAAAATGTTTGTCTACTTCACGATATGTCGATGTTCGTTGAAAAAATTAAAATAGATTTCAAAAAAATAAAAATGCACTAAAATGTAAAAAATATATTTTTTCCTTAATGAATCTACGAATCTCAATGTTTTAAGTCGGCTCCAGATTTAATTTAAAAATTAACTTATTAATTTTGTTTGTAAACTTAAAAAAAAGTACAAGTATTAACAAATAATCTGCACTTATATTTACTGTCTATGATTATATTTTATATTATCGGTAAAGGGCAAAACGCGAAAATGAAAAATACTCTGAATATCATATTTGCTTGATTAAATCCTTGTATACTATTCTGTATAGTTGAATTTATATCCGCTAAAGGGCGAATGTAAAGCAGCTACGTTTTATATGCGATACACTACTCGAAAGTGAAGTTAGAGAGCTGTACATAGTGTTAAGTATGGCCGGCAAAGGCCGTTTATCATGCATGCAAATATTGAGAAATTGTTTTCTTCTCAATTCTCTTTGTGTCTCAGTCATAATTTGGATCAATCTTTTTTTTATTAAAACTTATAGTAAAGAGCTTACATAACTTTTTTAAAACTTGTATTAAGATATGATTATCATTTGTGCTGTGTAAATCTAGCATTGACTTCAAAACATTCAGAGTCGTAGATTAAATAAGGCAAAAATTTTTTTACATTTTAGTGCATATTTATTTTTTTTTAAGTGGGTTTTAATTTTTTTCTTAAATTTTTTTATTTTTGACTGTTTAATTATTTTAATTGTATAACTACATTTATTAAAAGAATGTGAGCAGGCCTACTAAAGGAGCTGCTCGTAAAAAAACACAGTTTGCTAAGAACGGAAGATTCCAAAAATAATTGTCTCCATAAGAAACAAAATAAAAGATTCTGATGGCTGTGTCTCTGTTCCACCTGTTAGTGCCACCTTCCAAGGGCCAGAAGGCTATGGAAATATAGAGGGCGGAATCCTACCTCTCATTTTGGGCTGGTCTGTGACCGTTCACAAATTGCAAGAGTTAACACTCGATAAAACCATCATAGATATAGGCAAGAAATTATTTGCTATAGGTCAAGCCTACGTGGCTCTCGTGTCAATCGTTAGAGGGCATAGCTTTTTCTGATTTGGAATCAAAAAACAAATTGTTGAATAAGACGCATGACGAGAAAGCATTAACGGAAATGATGAGACTGCGAAACCTACCCCATTCTAGTATTTAGAGATTCAATGTAACATTTGTTGAAGTTGCTCACATTCCAGGTGATTCAGACTTTACAAGTACAATTATTTAATAATAATACGGTACATGTGCTGTTTAGCGTTAATAATTAGCATTGCTGTGATTTTTATCGCGGAGGAGTTCCGTTGCCTAACGTCGAACTCCACGGTCAAATTCTGATCGATTCTAACAACCGATACCTAATTAGCGTAATCAGATCCTAACAGTCGATACCTAATTCCTATAATCAGATCCTAAAAACCGACACCTAATAAGCATAATCAAATCCCAACAACCTATACTTAATTAGCATAATCAGATCCTAACAACCGACACCTATCTAACAAGGGACGTTCGGCAACCCGGAAATTCAGAAAATTATGAAACTCGGTGTGCAAGTAGAGTAGTTCATCCGTAACACAACCCTATTTTTCGTTGGTGCCAAAAAGCTTTTTTCGGGGTGAAATCACCCCTTGAAGAAAATGCAGAATTTTCTTTTCCGTGGAATATCTCGAGAACGGTGAGAGATATCGAAAAGAAGTTTAAACAAAAGTTGCATCCTTCTTTTATATCTACAAAACCGCGTAAAAATTATTTTCGAAAAATGCACATTTTTCAAGTTACCCCCACCACCAATTCTTAAAATTAAGTTTTTGTATTTTGTAAATATACGCTGACATACCTGTGGATAATCCCTTTTCATACATATAAATAGTTTATGTGATATATTTTTTTTGAAAACAAATAAAACCTCTATTACCGACTATGAAGTCCATTTTGGCAGTTTCCATTAATAACATGGTTTCTTAAAGCCATAATTAAATTCGTACTTATGGTAATATATCCAAGGTAAAACTCATTAAAACTAATCAGTGACGTGCATGAATCAGTATGATAACAGCACATTCGTACATGCATTACTTCAAGTGTAATCGTATTAGGCCATTTTGGAAACCACGCGATAAATAAATAATGCGTGAAGATTCACAATGACTTTGCAATATATATATGTTATCATTTAAATGACGCAGAATCGCATTGATGCCGATAACCTTGTCGAACCTTCAGATTTTCCGAGTTTTCGGTAAACATGTTTTTGTACTCGCGTCTTTGAATGATATAAATATTCCCGAGGATGTAGCCAACGGCAGTTACATTTTTGGCAGCAGTCAGTTACCATCCAATTGAGAAAAGTGAGTGATCATTGTTGGAAAGACTATTTTCTTTAAAATGCAGACGATTAATGTTGCTAACGTAATACACATGTTAGCCACTACGTTTCAAATTGCAAGTATAACACAGACACCTATAATCCCGCTAGAAACGGAACTGCACAATGAAATTCGGGACATTATAAAAAAGTTTCAAAAGATACATTCCCTACCATTAATTGAACATGATTATGTGCTCGATTATGCCGATCCATCAGAACCACATGGTGCACAAGTTGTAGAGTACATTATGCCTGCAGAAGAAGAAGAAGACAGTTTTGAACCTGCAGAATGTACTGTTGATGATGAAGGTGGACAAGTTGACTTAAGTTATAAGAGAAAAGCTGTAACGTTTTGGAAAAGCGCAAAAAAGGCACGTCGAACGCTTGCCAGTGTACAGAAAAATTATCGCATGGTTAAATCTTTGCAGCAGCTATACAGGTGGGAGGCGAGTGTAGAGAGAGGTGGAACAAATGCAGACAAACTTGCATTTATTGGGGAATATGTACTGCAAAAGTTTGAAGAAGCTTGTGACAGAAGATCCATTGTTCATGACATGAATTTAAGATTGTGGGCCTTGGAGGCAAAAAACCAAGTGGACCAACCCCAATTCGTGGCAGGTAAATGGTGGATTTGGAACTTTAAGACTGCGCATAGAATTGTGTCCCGCAAAATAACAACATTCAGGACGCAATTTACGTTTGAAGATATTGACAATATCAAAAATATCACAGAATCGTTTGTTTCTCGCGTAAAGTCTAACATCCCAGCTGTCGGAGTTGAAGAAATTTATAATGCAGACGAGAGTGGCTTCAACCTTGAAATACAGTCTGGGCGAACATTGGCGAAATTAGGAGTGAAAACGGTAGAAGCGACGATTCAATCGGTATCTGCTACAACACATAGCTACACTATAATGCCTATTATATCAGCAAGCAGACGTCTTCTTTCACCACTATACATAGTTTTAAAGGAATCTACAGGAACACTTGGTCCGATAGTGCAAAGAACTCTATTCCGCCCGGTTAATATTTACATCGGAGCTTCTAAGTCAGGAAAACTCACGTCTGAACATTTTAAAACTTGGTTTACCGAAGTGTATCTACCGAATACTGGCCATAGAAGCATGCTCCTACTCGACTCGTGGACGGGACACTGCCCAAATGAATTACAGCAGTTGATTCCACAAGACAAGGAAGTAACTTTTTCAATGATTCCAAAAAAAACAACGGGCATCGTTCAGCCTTTAGATATGTTTGGATTCCGGATTTGGAAAAATTTCGTGCGGACATTTTCGGATAATGTGATTCTCCAAGAGAGAGATGTCAATTTGCACTTACGTAATGAAATAATTAAATTGCAGTCCAGAGCCCACAACCAGTTTTCTTCGCATAGATTCAAAAACATTTTTCAGGTTTCATATGCTTGGTTTAAAAGCGGATATCTAGAAACGCATCCCAGCGAATTTCAAAATCCTGTAGATTTCTGTTACTTCAGAAATGAAAAGCTTATACCCAAATGTAGTATTTGTGGGGAGCCGGCTTTTATGCGATGTGCATGGTGTGGCAAGTATTTTTGTTTTAATCACTTCTATGAAGAATATCATTATTGTACCAATTACGAACCGTAATTTTCAGTATATTTATCGTTTTGTACTAGTATATTTCTTCCAATGTATAATCACACAATACAGCATGTACAAAAAGAGACTGCAAATGTTAAAATATTGCTTTATTCAACCACTTCGTTCATGAAAACTCCTATAATGTTATAATTAATTTTAATATTAATATCTTTAATGTAATATTATAATATTTAACTGTAATATTATATATATATACATGTTATTAGTGGGACAGGTAAGTAAAATTGATTTATAAATCATTTAAAATTCATATACATATGCATCATGCAAATCGGAAGGTTCGACAAGGTTATCGGCATGAATGCGATTCTGCGTAATTTCAATGATTACATATGTAGCATGCAGAAAAAGAGGATTGAGAAACTCTGACCGCCGAGACGTTTCGCGAACACGCTGTAGGCCGCCCGACAGGAGAGGCGTGCGGTCGCGGAACCGCGACTCGCGAGGCTCGCGCTTGACGACGCGTTTGTTGATTTCTGCGGCCGCGGATAGCAACGATCGGGTATAAATTAGAGGCCCGCAAAGGCATTTTCCTCCTTCGCTGTTCCGAGAGAGAGGACGAGGTAAGACCAACGGCCGCTCTCGGACAGCTTAGGGACTCCGGCAGGAGAGTTCGGCGATAATACCTGGACGCCTGCTGGAGGAACTAGAGTCTGTTCCTGGACGCTCGACCGATGTGGAGAGTACGGCGATAATACCTGGACGCCTATCGGTCGAGAGAGTACAGAGCATGACATTAGAAAAGAGAGGAGAGTACGGGAGGATATTCCTGGACGCCTGTTCGATATGGAGAGTTCGGCGACAATACCTGGACGCCAATCGAACGGGAGAGTACAGAGTAACTCCTGGACGCCAATCGAACGGGAGAGTACAGAGTAACTCCTGGACGCCTCGTTAGAATAGAGAGGAGAGTACGGGAGAATATTCCTGGACGCCCGTTCGGAATGGAGAGTTCGGCGATAATACCTGGACGCCAACCGAACGGGAGAGTACAGAGTAACTCCTGGACGCCTCAGTAGAGTAGAATCGCGAGAGTACAAAGCCCCTTTCTTAAATACCCAATCGTTGAGAGAGGAGAGTACGGGAGGATATTCCTGGACGCCTGTTCGATATGGAGAGTTCGGCGACAATACCTGGACGCCAATCGAACGGGAGAGTACAGAGTAACTCCTGGACGCCTCATTAGATTTAAAGTCATGTGCCGTCTGCACATTGCGCAATAGAATTGTATAAACTCAGCGAGACGCAATGTCTGACCTTACGGAATTTGTAGCCCCTTCCTATCAACCACATCATGTATTCCCACCTAATCCGAATAAACCCTGTCTGCCCAGAAATTATCCACATCTCCTTATCCTGCGAATCCAAGAGGCTACACATATATATTTTCCAAAATCACTGTAAATCTTCACGCATTATTTATTTATCGCGTGGCTTCCAAAACAGCCTAATAAGATTACACTTGAAGTAATGCATGTACGAATGTGCTGATATCATAATGATTCATGCACGTCATTGATTAGTTTTAATTAGATTTACCTTGGATGCAATTTTACGTACGTACTGCTTTGCTTAAATAATTGAAAGCTGTCTGAACCTTACATAAATACGAATTTAATTATGGCTTTAAGAAACCATGTTATTAATGGAAACTGCCAAAATGGACTTCAAAGTCGGCAATAGAGGTTTTATTTGTTTGCAAAAAAAATATATCACATAAACTATTTATATGTATGAAAAGGGATTATCCACAGGTATGTCAGCGTATATTTACAAAATACAAAAACTTAATTTTAAGAATTGGTGGTGGGGGTAACTTGAAAAATATGGATTTTTCGAAAATAATTTTTACGCGGTTTTGTAGATATAAAAGAAGGATGCAACTTTTGTTTAAACTTCTTTTCGATATCTCTCACCGTTCTCGAGATATTCCACGGAAAAGAAAATTCTGCATTTTCTTCAAGGGGTGATTTCACCCCTAAAAAAGCTTTTTGGTACCAACGAAAAATAGGGTTGTGTTACGGATGAACTACTCTACTTGCACACCGAGTTTCATAATTTTCTGAATTTCCGGGTTGCCGAACGTCCCTTGTAAGTATTGCCTGTAATCTTCAACATACTAATTCCAACACGATGACTATGCTGTTAAGCGTAGAGGAATTCCAAAGACTACCTTAGATTTCAGCATCACATCTTGGAGAAACTAACATGGTACCACCGGATGTCCATACTCATTCAAATAAAAAAAAAAAGAGGAATTGAAATCGGCGCATCTATGCGGAAGTTATGGCTGAACATACGTAAAAATAATATATGCGGATCGAATTGAGTAACCCCTCCTATTTTTAAGTCGATTAATAAATTAATATCAGCGTAGCTCGGTTGAATATGAGGATCACCAAAATGAAGACAATTAAATGAATTTATTTCTATGCTTACTGGGTTGATTTACTGCGTTCGAAGAATTTGGTGAAACTGGCGTCTTCGTCGATCAACCCCAAAGAGTTCCTCTAAACTGATGCAGAGAAAGTTCAAGTATTTTTTTCAAATTCCAATAAACGGGAAGGAAAGCAACTTTGAACCTTCTATTAAACCTGGGGTTATAAAGAGATTTAAGTCTACCTGCTCACGGCATCGCTCGTTTGGATTAGCCCCGCCGCACTTTATACACGCGCATTTCGTTTTAGTGCTTCACATAGTCAACACAGCTCCGTCGAGGTTAAGTTATTTGAACAAGCATCGACATATGGCGAAGTAAACAAATATTCAGTCGACCGCGAATTTACGTCGAAAAACTTACTATAAGTTTATTTATTACGAGTTATTAGTTTCAATTATCTGAGTACGTGTGAATCTGTTTTTTTTTTCATAGCGAGTTTTAGTGCGGCTAAATTTTATGTATTTTTTTCATTCTTTTGGATGTTTCAGTGTGGGTAAACTTATTCTTTTTTTTTTTAAATTTTACAAATTTTAGTGCAGATCTGATATTTTTTATGTTGTTTTGAGTGGTGTAATTTCTGCGCGCGTATGTGTTTCGATCACACAATTAACTACAGCAGATATAATGGAAACAATGGATTTCAGCTTAAAGGGAGGTTTGGTGTAATTAAACGATAGCCTTAAATTTTTTATGAAGTATCGCAGAATTGTGTGTCCCTGTCGATTGTCGCAAATTTCGTTGCAGTTTCTCTGAGGTAAGTGACCTCGTGCGATAGTCACTACTATGATCACCACTGCTCGACCTTTCACCTGACTTGCCTTGGTGCAGCGGTGCACGCGAGTTGCTTGCTTTTACACTTATCTTTAAACATTTATAACTAACAAACGAAGCCTCAACTGACAATATCGTTATTCTCGATTTTCATCTTATTTTGGTGTGTAGAATCGCCCCTTAATTTTCACCCAGCAGTAATCAAACACCCGATATCTATTAACCTTCCGTGTCAATCTGTTATGTTTCCGCAGAACTCGCGGTGAAATGAAGGCCCTGAAATTTTAGTCATGATGCACATTTTGACGCGTTAACCTGCGGGAGAATCCCTTACAACCTATACTTACTTATGCGATTCTCGAACCAGATGGGATTTTACTGCCGACTTTTGTTTACAACCGTGAAATATAGAACTTTGAGTGATCCCATCTGATTTCAGAGTTACATATGGCATCAATCGGTGTACAGAAATTGCTGCACACTCTCAGGTCAGTAATCACTCTAGTGTTTACATTCTCCTTTTAATCGTACAGACTTTTGTCCTATTTAACCGAGCACCACTGTATACAAGGTGGGATAATAACTTCGTCCACCTGGAGTATCTCTGTCATTTTTAGAGGTATGAAAAACTTCATTTGCATAAGAAAGTTGTACGGTAACGGGAAGCCCATAACATGCCAGTAATATTTTTTTGTGGATGATGGGTTTCTGGAAATTTCAAGATCACCTCCATTTTTTTAAATGGCATGCTATACTTTTTGTCCCTAGTAGAATAACGAATATTTGGTCGGTTTCAACGACCTATAGCAGCGCTGTCCAGCGTGGGGGCCTCTCAAGCGCCTGCTTTCCTTTCCAATCTTTCTTTCGCGCAGCGTGACTTCTGTTGTCAAGGAGACCACGGGACACTACAAAGGCTACCGTAACTGACTAGACTGGCTAGTGGTTAGCGGCTGGTCTGTCATGGTCGCCTCTTTAGCGTCGCGCGGTATCCCTGACAACATGGATAAGAGTGGAAAAACCCACAGTGTACGCATACGCGACTTTGGACAGCGCTGAACTATAGTATGTAGTGTGAGAGATGTAGTCTAAGAAGTCGGCGAGAAACTCTAGGGCAGTGATGCCAGAATCATGGCTTTTCGCCCACGGGCGTTACCCTCACTCCACGACCAAGCGTACCCCCTCTCCTAGCGCCTGTACCGAACCACACAAGCATACCCGTACCTCTATCTGTGTGCCATACACACTGCCTGGCCAGCGCTCTCTGACGAGAATTCGTTTTACCGACATCGAAGCGCTTGGGTCACAAGCAAAAAGTCCAGTGCTCAAATCCCGGTGTGAAGAATCTACTTTTTTCATTAATTGTTCTCTAACTTCTCTTCCTATATTCTTAGTAGAATAAAAACTTGAAAACTGTTAATTTACTAGTATTTCCGTAGCTGGTTAATGCACGTTGTTGGTATTCTGCCCTTTGTATACATAAACAGAAATAATTCCTTCAAATGCCACTTACAAAATAAGCTCCTTTCTAGAACGGACTCCTTAAAATTCACGTCACAATGAACAGTTACAGAATCGGTGATTTCCGTTTTAGGTAACCAAGCCGCCCGCTCCGCTATTACGGTCGGCTTACCACTCCCACCCCGGATTATTGTAATGAGGTTTGAAGACAATATTGCCAGGTCTCGTACCAGTCTCAATGATATTTATACCTGCAAAAGAGTTTTACTAACCCATTCTTGGGTTAGTAGAGTGAGGGTAGCTCTCGTGGGCGAAAACCCACGATTCTGGTCCAAATAGTATATCCCTATTATTCGATGCGACAACGCCGACGAACACAAAGTAAGCAAACGACATACAGGCGGCAGGAGCCAATGCGACCGAAGTACGCCCTTGCCCCTTGTTCCTTTCAGCCGACTTCTTTTCGTCAGAACAGAGTAAAAAGTCATTCGAGATTAAATAATGGAATAAAAAGACTCCTGTGTCATACGAGATGCTTGAAGTGGTGTCAGTTTGCAGCATGTGCTATAATCAATCCGGAAGTGTTAAGAAGCTTCAGTAATTTGACGATTGCCATGCTGCGTCGATGCACACTGGTAGTACCGAAACAAATATATTACCGAAAACCGAAATAAATACCGGTATATTTCGATTTATCTTTTTGGTGACATGGTAGGCTCACATTTTCCGGTAATGCCTTCATACCCTTATATGCAGAATTTGAACTATTATATAAAATACCGATATAACGTTGTACCCTTTTATAAAAACTACTTAGTTTCTTTTAGCCTGTCTTCGCCAGCCATTACTATCCTATATAATAAGACGCCTAAGATAACCACAATTTTTGTTGAAAATCCCCTAGTAACAATTTGCACTGCGAAATACGAAATTTTACAACTTTTGCGTACCAGACGGGTATCTGTCTAATTGGTCACCTGAAGAGTATTTCGTGGGGCCTAAGTCACATACGTGCCCGGACTCACTGCCCGACGGCATTCGACCCCCCCCCCCCCCCGAATAGTTCCCGATATTTATACAACTAATGTGTGACAAAGACAGATAAAAAAAATTTGGAGAGCATATTCAATCTTACAACAGCGCTTTTTCGTCTGGCTAAACTTCTTGGAATCCTTCGGTGGAGAGTAAGAGAACTCGTGAGTGAGCGACAGAGCGAGAGAGGACGAAAAAGTCGACTCGCTTCGTCTTTCAACTCGAGTTCGAGCTCGACCCGCGTGCAGGCCTATATATATATATACATACAATGTAGTAGCGGCTACTACATTCTATATAATGCTTCTTATAAACCACAGGTACTTACTACCTATTCTCGAATTTTCCAGGATTTGGATTATTTACGGCATCTTTGGGTGCCGAGGAAACTTCATGCTGAATCTGAACCTTGTAGGAGTCGTAGGGCTACACCGATTCCAACCCAAATTTGAGTTTCCCCTTCCCCTCCACCGACCTTGAAACTAAAATTTGAGTTTCAAGGCCGCAGGAAATCCAACGCAGCGGCGGCGCGCGGCCGGGCGGCGGCGGATGACGTCATAGAGATGGCGGAGTGGTGGGGGGTATAGCGGGAGAGCAGATATCGAATCAATCGATAACCGAATCGATATCGAACCGATACCGCACCGCATCGAGGAGGAACCGCGGGTGAAGGTGCTATACTCTGGAGCGTGTACCGACTACAGTCGGTAAGGAGGGAATTATTAATTTTAAGATATTAATATAAATGAAAAAACCGCCTATCCAACTCCTCCAACGCCAGCTCTCTCACATTAATCTTTCCCGAATGCTACATATACCGAGCGTCATACACGCGCACACACACCGTTGCCGAACGCCAACGAATTATCGGATGATGTCGGACAATGTCGGCGTTTTTACGCACAGCGTCTTCAGGGAGGGAAAGAGACAGAGCATTACTTTAAAGCTAAATTTGAGAGAAGGAACGAGACGGCACTACATAGTGGTACAGTCGCTTTTGTTCTTTAGATAATAGTATTTCAAAATGATTTTCAATTTTAACATCGCAGCGTATCGCGCGATCGTGCGTAACTCGTATCCCTCAAGACTCTTGCATGCGATGTCATTTGGTAGCGCGAAGGCCGCGTGAACGAAATATACATATACAGCATCGGCAGAATGTTTTGTCCCTAACGCAGAGAAATAATAATTTTTGAAACGCTGAATCTTAAAATTAGGTGGCGAGGAGAGAAGGAGGATGATGGGTAAATAAAATTGAGAAATAATATGTGTTTAAATATATATATTGTTACAAAAGAGTATATAAATATAAATATAAATAGAATATAACAAATATTAAAAATAGAAAATAAAAACTTGATTAATAAAGGAATAAAAATAATGATATAAATATAATATTTAAAGTAAAAGAAAAAATAAAAAAAATAAACAAAAATAGACAAAATAATAAGAAATATAAAAAATACATAGTAAAAGAAAAAGAATAATAAAAGAAGAAATTAAAATTAATGGGGGGGGGGGGGGTGACAAGGGCGGCGATGACTCCTCCTCCTCCATCACCCCCTTCGAACCGCCATGGAGGTGATGGGGGTGATATGGACCCCTGGAGCGCCGACCGCAGTCTACTAACATCAATCCAGGGTGGTGATGGGGAGCGCGGCCGCCTCAGCTTTAGGGGCACCAATCGTTGATGCGGCACCCAAGGCGGCCGCAGCCGAGCCGCCATCGCGGGACCAATAACCCGTGGCAGGTCCTAGAACATACACACACGTCGATATAACACATCAAACCTAATAAATATCAAACGCACAAAATGCAAAGTATTACATACCTGCGGAGGCGGCGACTGCGGCGGAGACTGCGGCGGCGACGGCGGCGAACCCCAATCTGGCAAACAGTAAGGTGAATGGGGTGGCGAGTTCTACAACAATCAGCGCTATAATATTTACACAAACGCCGGATTTTAATCACACGATTTCAAAGGTTAAACATAATAAATGCTAAAAATATTGTTAAGTACATACCTCTGGACTGTCTCTGCACTCCGGGGCAATCCTTAGTAATCCCATTTTTGTTTCAATACAAGTGTCGCACAAGATTAATATTCACACCAAAACAGACGAAGTGACTGGTCACTGTCACTGTCACGATTTGAATGCAACTGGTCTCGATACATCTCCTGGCTCTCACATGTAAACTCATATCATGAAATCGAGAAGTGCATAGCTTTGCAAAGTAGGATGCCTTTGTTCTTCACCATCTTCATCACAGCCCACCTGCATTTTCGCTGACCATCCTCTCCTTGTTCACACGGATCTTCATTCCATTTTTCTTTGTTCTCCACCTTCATTTTCGCTTCTACTTATTCACACGCATCTTCTTCTAGACTAGACCACATCATTTTTAACATCTATCGAACGTGAATCGTACCACTCTGAACGTGTATCGAACGTGTATTGTACCACTCTGAATGTGTATCGAACTGACAGTGAACGGCTTTGAACATGTATCGAACGGGTATTAAACGGTTTTGAACGTGTATCGAACGGCTTTGAACGTGTATCGAACGGCTATGAACGGGTATTGAACGGCTTTGAACATGTATCGAACGGGTATTGAACGGCTTTGAACGTGCATCGAACGGGTATTGAACGGCTTTGAACGTGTATCGAACGGCTTTGAACGTGTATCGAACGGCTTTGAACGTGTATCGAACGAATATTGAACGGCTTTGAACGGGTATTGAACGGGTATCCAACGGTTTCCACATAATAATTACAACTATCGTCTTAATCTAGCGTATATGCAAGAGGTTGGGGAGGGTGAAGAAAAAACATTTATGCATTAAAAATTGATAATATTTTATTTAAGCATTTCTCTCTGGCGTTTAGACCACCAGTTGAATATTTTAAATACATTTTGCAAGGCACGGTGCTTTGCGTGTCTGCCACAATTATTTAGAGATTTGATATCCTCGTAATCAATGTCCAGCGTCTCGATGATCACGTCCGCTTTCGTATTTTCATCAAGGAAATCCGCAAGCTCAAGATGTGTCATCTTCTTCGTCGATCGCATCAGCTACAGTTTTCGTAATTAGCTGTTTAGCCATATTGTACGGAACGTCACCATCGTCACACCGTAGTCCGTGACGTTTTGCCACCAACTATCGGATGCTTGATTTGTCGGATTTTATAAGAAGAAATTGTGGCATAGGACTCCCAAAAATATAGTGCGAGAGAATTGTTCCCTTGCGTAGGACAGCCACTTCCTTGACGATAAATCTTCCATCGACGATGAACCCTTGCAGGTCAACGAATGTTGGTACAGCCATTATCGGTACAATTTAGAGGTCCGCTCGCTTCCAAGACAGACGGGAGAATGCAGTTTTTCTCGTAAAGCATCTCAATTTTCACGAAGAAATTTTGTGCGAATTTGACACAGGAGAGAGCGGGCAAGTAGCGTGGCAATTTAATTCATTTTGAGCACCACGTTTGTCAGTGGATTGAATTCAACCACTCGATCGTGCAGAATCAGACAGTAGGCTGTAGTATTTACCGACACATTCTCTTCACATTCGAATTCTATGCGCACGTCCACGGTGCCATTCTTGATCGACTCATTTTGTCGCGAGCAATCAATCACCACAATGGGGCCAAATTGTTTACAAATTTAGCCACGGTGAATAATGGATCGTTGCAACTATGTCCAGAATACGATTTACCGAATTGCGTATACATGTGATACAAAATGGCATGCTTATTCTTGTCAAAGTCCAAGTTCCTGTCATCGTATGGGTAAAATTCCGAGTTGAGAAAAAGTTTTACATTCGTCAATTTACAGTTGTTGAATTCAGTAACGTCTTCGCTCATCACATTCCTTCGACCAGTCTGTAGAGCAAGGATCACGCATCGCGGCTTCTCCAGCTGTGCAGATGCCTTCACGGCCCACGAATGCTTGGTTGTGCTCTGTAAAGCCGGGGCCAGACCTGAATGAGTATACGCTGAGCAGGCTGAGCGGCGCACGAATATTCTGATGTGGACGGGTGAAACGGTAGCTAGGACCGCATGCTTCTACGTCAGAAAGGCTGAGCGTGAACGCGTATGCTAGTGTGGACGGGTCATTCGTGGTGACTCGGCTCATTCGACCCGACTCGGGGATGCCGGCGAAGGCACATGGCCTGAGCCGACCGTTGTCGGTTTTCTTCCGCACATCAAAGGGAGTTTGGAGTGCATTGCGTTCAGCGTGGAAGATAGAGGCAGAATGTGATACTTTTCTAAAATCCTCGATATCTCGGATTTTCATGATATTGAAATACACATATGGTAGCCCATATGAAATTAGGGAGGGTTAAGTCCTCATTTTTGCAGATTCGAAATTGTTTAAAAAATACAAATCTTCAAAGTTTCCTGCTTTCGGTGATTTTTACGAAACGCCTACAGAAATTAATTTTAATGTCTTAAATTATTGAAGGCATAGACTAAATAAATTTAATCCATTGCTAATATTGACATAAACCAGGCATGGAACTAAAGTGAACGCAGCGGCCGTTTTTCGGAGGCAACGCCTCCTTTCTCCCGCCGCGCGTCTTCGCCCCCGCGGCGGGCCCACGAGCTTCGAGCGCCTCAGACCCGTACCATATGAACCGCGCGTGGCGCATTGACAAAACAAAAACGCATCGACAATCGTGCTCTCTGGGTCGATGTGGAAACCTATTGATACAATGTCGCCCCAATGCGCCACGCGCGGTTCATATGGCACGGGCCTGAGGCGCTCGACGAACTTAGGCCCGCCGCGGGGGCGAAGACGGGCGGCGGGAGAAAGGAGGCGTTGCCTCCGAAAAACGGCCGCTGCGTTCACTTTAGTTCCATGCCTGACATAAACAGAAAATCAAAAATTTAAAAATTACATTTTGAATAATAATAATAATGCAATTAACATATGATAAACTTTAAAGCTCTATTGTACTGAATAATTTGTCTTTCTTTTCTTCACTACACCCTGCATTGTTCTTAATTCATATAGCCAGGCCGACTCGCTGTTGTGTTAAAAAATCACACGAGATTACTCGCGGGGGCAGCAATACGCCTCGTGGAGGGACGCAGGTAGAAAATGAGGTGTCCGCTGCACTGCGCGTGATCCCGCCTGTAACGTCTTCCCTTCGAATTGGAGACTGATCGGCTCGGCTCGCCCAGCAAAATTGACGAGCTAGACGAGGCGTGCCGGCTCGCGGAGCTACGACCCGTCTGATTCCACCTAAAGATAGTGGAAATATTAGCCTCCTTTTCGGCCGCGTCCAGATCTGAATAGAACCCCGAACCGAACGCCACTTGAAACTCCCTAATGCCCCCGTTCCTACGTGTGGAACGTATATTTCTAGCAATCTTCTTCGCCAGTTTCAACAGAGTCTCGTGGTTCGCGACAGCTAAAGACTGAAGGACAGAGAGTGTTTGGAGTAGTGCAGACGAAAGGATTGCCTGCCATATAACACCGAGGAAGGGATCTCGGGACCCTCGACCAAAGGAAGGTCAGGCTCGCCGCGATGTTCGGGCTCTTCACAGCCGATGTTGGTGAAATCCCAGACCATCAAAGGAATGGCTCACCCACATGGGGTAAACAACTGTAGTGGTGCATCCCTGTCCCTCACGCCACCATGACTTGTTGTCGTCCTTACAATTGGGGGTGTCAAGTAGTTTAAAGAAGCAAGACAAGGTGGTAATAAACGAAGAGTGTCCCACAGACCTTTTCAATGTACCTACGCCTACGGGATATGGAAGGGATGCCGATGGATTCCTTATATTTTTCCGATGAAAATCATTCCAAATTTCATATAAATCCGACTATTTTTAACGAATTCAGCTTGAAATGATATAAAACAATTTTTCCTGAAATTTTCTTCATTATGGTCTGAATTACATTGTTCTTGGTGTCAGTTTCATCGGCGAAACATAAGGAATAAATTGACGTCGTTTTCGCAAAGATGTGATGAGAAATGCGGAACTCTTGAACATTTCTGAATTTTTAATGGTATTCCAACCGTTTGAAGGATCGAAACCCATCAAATTCGGTGAGGCACTGCAGGGGGTTGTCCTAGCCACGGGGTACCAGGTGACAACTCTTTGACACGCGTCAGTGGACAATCACTCTGTATTGGTAAATGGGATGATTCGGAGGGTTGAGCTGTATGTTGATTTAGCTAACTATGTATCACACCATCTTTACGACTGCGGAGTGGGCTAAGTTAAGCACAGAAGTTGGTGAAGAAAGATACAATGGCACTTTCGACCCCTCCGAATGCGTCATTCGTGCGCGCTCAGCCTGCTCAGCGTATACGCATTCAGGTCTGGCCCCGGCTTTAGAGAGGATACTCGTACAGATCCCACGATTGAAAACAAATTCTCAGGTTTTGGCCACTTTGCAAAGTACGTAGCAACGATAGCTTATTAATGTCGTTCAGCGTCACATGAGGCATCCACCATTGTAGTTTAAGTAATTCAATTTCTGGTTCCAGCATCGGTGATCCTATCAGAGCATTGTTGTCGTTGCGCGATCGTATTAAAATCAATTCGTGACGCGCATTAATAATCATGCATTTGTAGTCCTCGCAAAATCCCAACAAATATTTGAGTGGGACGCAAAAATTGAAATGATTTTTCACTATTAGCCCATCACGTCGTTTCAAGCCCCATCCGGCATTCTCCATATTTTTGTCTTCGTCCGTTGTCAGCGATACATAGATTTTAAGCGGGCTAGTTATTCCAACGTTTCTGTTGCGATCAATCTCCACGCCATTCAGCTCGTATCGAATTTCATCTAATAAGAACGCCACACAATTATTTCCCAACATCACCGTTAACGCATCGTTTGGCTTATTTATCTTAAATTTCTCCTCCACATAGAGGAAACTTTCACATGGTAATGTGTATAAATCCTGCTGCTGTATCGGTATTCTTATCGCATCGCTGTACCCAAACGTCGTGTTGACGTATGGGTTGTATGTGTGAGTCTCGAGATTGACGATGCGATCATCAAACGTCGGCTTCCCTCCAATGCTTAGAATATCAGCCATTTTTTTTCAACTTAAATGCGCACAATGAATCCCAAAGATTTCAAAAATGCAATGTTCGCAGCACCGAGCCTCTTCTTTTTAGCGTGATCAGAGAAATTGCAGTTGTCGGTGTTGTAAACAATTTCACTTGGAAGAAACAGGTTTCTGGAGTCGTTCAATACAGGCATTTCTTTCGCACCACACGTATTATCATCGTCGTACGTGCAGTCTGATGGTAATCTCTTCACCTCGAAAATCGAGCAACCGTCTGTCTTGATCCACAACGCGTATCGTCAGATCCGTAATGACCCGTGCGGTGATTGGAAGGTAAATGATCTGCGCGGGCGTTTCCGATATCTTATATCCTGGTGGAAATCTCGGAGAAAATTCATGTATCGTATGTACACGCCTCCCATTATTTTACGCGGCAGCGGTCACACTACATTCTATGCGAATAATGTTCACATTCATGATATTAATTGGATCGTCCGATTCGTGCCATCGTCCTGGTTCTAATACCCGACTCGTCGAGAATCCCAATAGCGATCCAATGTTATTGGGCTTTGTAAAGTCTACGGCGAACCGGCAGTACAGCTCGCTTTTCATGGTGTTGTTGTTGGGACGCAACACTATAGGATACGCATCGTTGTCACCGTCATCGTTGCTGTCATCGGTGCCACCGAGATTTTGAGGATACCGTTCGAGTAATCGCTGCTTCAGGTACTTGGCAATGGCGTCTAGTTCGTAGGAGCCGTGGGGAATCGTAATTTATTTATAAGTGGTGTCGACGCTGTTGTTGATATTATAGTTTACGATGAAGTAGAATTTATCGTTGCTCGAGTCGATGTTCGGTATTGTGAGATAAGTTTCAAAGGTTGTTAGACCAAGCTCATAATCATCGTCGCTCAAATCTATGGGTGGAAAGTAGGTCACTGCGAGGGTGCTACTCTTGCCGGTTAGAATGTATGTTACTATAAATAGGGCGCATCACCGCCTCGACGTATCAAAATCATTTTTCACGATTCGCGGGGAGGATGCGATTTGTGCGACAACCTGTAACGATACGCGTGACAAATTTTGGCGATAAATCGCAAATGATATCTACGAGAACAAGACGCAGACATGGTAGCATGCTACCAAACACTATCCGCTGCGTCATTTGTGGTCCATCAAATTGTGGAAAGACCAACGTGCTGGTCAGTTTGTTGGAAAGTCCTCACGGCGTCGGCTTCGAGAACGTGTACATGTACTCCTAGTCGTTGGAACAGCCGAAATATCAGTATTTGGAGAATTTATTGACTCCGATAGATGAAATTGGCTACTTTACGTTTTCGAATAACAGTGACGTCGTTCCACCGAGCGAATCGCTTCCGAATTCCATTTTTATCTTTGATGACGTGGCATGCGACAAGCAAGATACGATAAGGGAATACTTTTCAATGGGGCGCCACTCCAACATTGACTGCTTCTATCTCTGTCAGACGTATGCAAAAATTCCCAAACATCGTATACGCGACAATACGAATCTGCTGATTCTGTTTAAGCAGGATGGTACCAACTTGATACATGTGTACAACGATCATGTAAACACTGATACGTCTTATGAGGATTTCTGCGCTTTGTGTCGTAATTGTTGGCAACGGGAGTATGGTTTCGTGGTAATAGACAAGGATAGTGCGATGTCCAATGGACGTTATAGAAAGGGATTTATCGAGTTTGCCGTACCGTAAGATGGTCAATTGTAGTCAACACGTCGGTGGGAAAGCAACGTCTACGGTACAACGATGATTGATATCGATACTCTGGACATTAAGGATCGCGAGAGAATAGCGAAGGAAATTGCAAAAACCAGCGAAGCCATTCACCGGAAACATCAGGCTTTGAAGACTGACAAGATGGAGGAAGATATCGCGTTGGAGAGATACTTTAAACCTATCGTCGAACCCTTAAAACATATTGCGAAACATAACGCAGCGACAGATGCTGGCACATCACCGCTGATGAGCACAGACGTTGAAGGGCATGAAACATTAACGCCTAAAAAAATCCATCCGAAAGGGAACACATCGCGCAAGGCAAAGAGGAAACAACACATGTCAGCGGAATATTCACTCGTAACCTCCACACCAGTTCAATCGAAGCGGAACCGGCAGAATATCAGATCAAACGATTCTCCGGCTCCTCCCACACCAATAACTACATTTCCTAGTGTACAATCGCTCTCAACCAATGATGATGACGTTTTCGAAAATAGTCCCGATGAGTCATTTGTATCATCTATTACAGGCTTCGGAATTAAGTGAACGCGGCGGCCGATTTTCGGAGGCAACGCCTCCTTTCTCCCGCCGCGCGTCTTGGCCCCCGCGGCGGCCTAGAAGCTTGGAGCGCCTCAGGCCCGTACCATATGAACCGCGCGTGGCGCATTGGGGCGAAACCCGTATCAATAGATTTCCACATCACCCAAGGAGGTACTATTATCGATGCGTTTTTTTTTTTGTCAGTGGTATCCCCTGTAGGCCTATTCCACTGTGTCGCGCGATAAAAATGGGACTGGAAAACCGCGTTTTACTACCAAAATTTTAAATATGTATGGGAAAACTAGATTTTCGCGCACGTTTAGGCGAAAAAAAAGTTTTCCCATACCTTGACAAAATTTTGATAATACTTCTGCTCTGTGGGCATCTTGATCTGATTCGTGAATTCCGAATTCACTAAAAATCAAAAGCAATACTCCTGTCCGTTCGCTCTGAACGAATGGAGAAGTCTGACGAAAAGACGTTAAGGCACGGCTAAACATGTGCAATGCGCGTTGCAGAACACCATTACAAGGGTCGATTTTTATGGTTCGGCGCGCAACGTAGGACCTAGTACCGTAGGAAATTTCAAGTGTTCAGCGCGCAAATGCGCGCTGTTGCACATGTTTAACTCTGCCTTTACAGTTTCAGCAGAAGGAAACAGTCTTTTGATCTCATGAAAAGACGTTACATACAATGTCGAAAGACAGAAAACAGTCTCTGAAACTGTAACGTCTTTTCGTCAGACTTCTCCATTCGTTCAGAGCGAACGGACAGGAGTATTGCTTTTGATTTTTAGTGAATTCGGAATTCACGAATCAGATCAAGATGCCCACAGAGCAGAAGTATTATCAAAATTTTGTCAAGGTAAGGGAAAACTTTTTTTTCGCCTAAACGTGCGCGAAAATCTAGTTTTCCCATACATATTTAAAATTTTGGTAGTAAAACGCGGTTTTCCAATCCCATTTTTATCGCGCGACACAGTGGAATAGGCCTACAGGGGATACCACTGACAAAAAAAAACGCATCGATAATAGTACCTCCTTGGGTGATGTGGAAATCTATTGATACGGGTTTCGCCCCAATGCGCCACGCGCGGTTCATATGGTACGGGCCTGAGGCGCTCCAAGCTTCTAGGCCGCCGCGGGGGCCAAGACGCGCGGCGGGAGAAAGGAGGCGTTGCCTCCGAAAATCGGCCGCCGCGTTCACTTAATTCCGAAGCCTGATCTATTAGACAGCAACTCCAAACATCCGACGGACAAGAAACGTTTCGCAACCATTTCGGTCACCTGGGGCAAAAATACATGAGCGCAATCCTAAGTGGTGATAAGGATATAACAATGGACTACGTGTACGGCGTAAACTTTGGCAATAGTGGAACGATGCTTGGACATAAGGCTTTCGATATAAACAAGGATGATAATATAATCATAGATGGTGTAAAATACAGAGGAACACCCGGTCTTTACGAACTGATTTTCAAGAGAATTCCCGGCGATGCTGTATACACCGATGCCGATAAACAAAAATACAAAAGTATATAGGGAACTCAATGCCCAGGAGATTTAAAACCAATGTATAGTGCGGATATAAGCTTGGGCGATCGGCATGTCTTTCCGCAGGATGGAGAGCGGCGACCACTGCCCACGCGAAACATGCATTATCCTCGGATTGTACGCTAATTGTTGCATTCTTCAACAATTCCCGCGGCAACTTGTAGTGACACCCGGCACGCAGCGGATTGTACTTGTTAACTTTGACGGTCAGGTTAAGGATTCTCGTCAATGCCCATCCACTGTCGCGTTCCTGGAACTCTTCCAGCGATGCCAGGGTAGGTTCGATGATACATCGCTGGTACCACTCCTGCAGATCGGATGTGCCGAACAGTTCACAGTTTCGGGTGTTGATGCTTTTACAAGCATGCTTGTCACCCGCCACAAATTCGCCGTTGAACACCGTGTTTACTTTGAGGTTTCGATGTTTCCTCAAAGCACCCCGCATATGTTCTAGCATAATGGTCCCTGCATCTTGGAGGAAGTTGCGCGGCTCGATATAATTCGAATTGAGCACAGCACCAGTTAATACGCGACTATCGTACACAGTGTCTATTTGACGCCACAAAAGTCCTGTGCTCGAATGTCCGGCACCTTCACGCACGAAACGGCTGCGCAACGAATGTTTCAATCCTTCGAGCCGCGCGATTCGAGCAACCAACGATTGTTGAACACCAATCGATAATCGCCGGCGTTTTACGCGGCTACATTGTTCTAAAGATTCGATACACACGTTGCATCGTTCTTCCCACACGAGGTACTCTTCCTGCGAAATCAATCGTGCGGATTGATCCAACAATTGGCGTTCTACTTGCGCGAATTCTTCCATGATCGTAAATGGAATGTAATGTCTTTTAGAGCGTCTTTTTTATACCCGCACCGCGATTTGGTATCTTTGTCTAACTCTTTCGACGTATCTCCTTTCGCCAATAGATTGCATGTAAATTTCCGCTGACACAGCATAACTCTTTCTATGATTCACGTATGATGAATTAGTGCGCAAAATCATCCGAGGAAATTTCTGCTGACTCCACATAATTTAAAGATTCGTCCTTGAGGGTAGGTTCAAATTACATGTGATTGTACCACTGTCTCTTTCCCTCCCCTAGAATTTAGCTTTAAAGTAATGCTCTGCCTCTTTCCCTCCTCCGAAGACGCAGTGTGTAAAAAGCCGACATTACCCGAGATCATCCGATAATTCGTTGGCGTTCGACAACGGTGTGTGTGCGCGTGTGTGACGCTCGGTATATGTACCATTCGGAAAAAACTAATGTGAGAGAGCTGGCGTTGGGGGAGTTGGATAGGCGGCTGACTCGTACCGCGGAGGTCTTGGGTTGGAGCCCCGTCGCCCGGATTCGTTTTTTCATTTAAATCAATATCTTAAAATTAATATCTCCCTCCTTACCGACTGTAGTCGGTACCACGCTCCAGAGTATAGCACCTTCACCCGCGGTTCCTCCTCGATGCGGTGCAGTATCGGTTCAATATCGATTCGGTTATCGATTGATTCGATATCTGCTCTCGCGCTATACCCCCCACCACTCCGCCATCTCTATGACGTCATCCGCCGCCGCCGCGGTTGATTTCCTGCGGCCTAAAAACTCAAATTTGAGTTTCAAGGTCGGGGAAGGGGAGGCGGAGGTGGAAACCGCTTTTGGAACGACAGTATATGGGGGTCGTAGTACTACGATGAGTACTCATGTAGTATGAAAATACCATTTCGGCTTTTGATCGAATGGGCCTTCGTTTTCGAGATATTGTAATTTAAAGTTGTTAACGTATGTAGTAATCCAGATATATACCATCTATAATAACCTACACTCAAGAAAGTTCCGTGAACACAACGGAAGCGCGTCAGATTGTCACGATGGCGGACGGGGTTGAATTCCCTCGCAACTCATAATACTCCCTTTTTACTTTTTCTTTTTTTAAACTATTTCTCCCGTGGAAATATATCTTGTGGATAATACGAATTATAGAGTACGTTACATATTACTCCACGCAAATTTTTAGGTTAAAAATGCATTTATAACATAACAAATTATTCTAATCATTTCTTTCACCGGTGTTTTCATATTCTTGTACTGCGAAAATATTTAATTCCGAAACTTTCGACGCCGGCGATTGTCGAGCAGCTAAAGTAGGATAGCCGTTAAAATAGCCGTATTTTTAACCTTAAAATTTGCGTAGAGTAATATGTAACGTACTATATAATACGGAGGTAATATCCACAAAAATATTTCCACGGGAAAAATTCTTAAAAAAAATAAGAAAGAAAGAAGAAAAAAGACAATGAGTTGCGGGGGACTTGAACCCCCGGCCGCTCTCGTGACAATCTGTCGCGCTATCGTTGTGTCTGTTCCGTCCCGATTATAGCAGTTCCACCTCACGAGGTCATAACTGACGTTTGTCGATTACCAGGAACGGATATTCTAGTGGACACTACTCTAATAGAACTTATTAAAAATGAATAATGAGCAGTGGGATACACTTAAACAAACAAATATATTCTTAAATATAACTGACTCAAACCACTAAAGAAGTTAGACTACGAATGATCGGAGGTGTTGTCGTTGGTGGTTACTAGTTGACCGACTGCCAAGGCGATTCCCAAAAGGCCTTCGGGTCACCAAGAAAGGGGTAAACTCGTGGGAAGGAACGAGAATGTACATTCGTGACGTTCTGCGTGAGGACGTAAAGCCCGAGTCAAGGACAGCTATAGTAAGGCTAGGTATTCGAAACCACAGACGAAGTAGAGGATAGACCTATCAAGCGATGCAATTTTCTGCCACCGGTTTGGAGGGTCCTAGGACCCCTTACCATTTTAATGTCGCATGCAATGTTACCGGTGAAGTCTCGGAACAGATTGTAACGCTACGCTTGATAGGAATTAGAATTCAGAACGGGTAAAACTAAGCCATTTTTTGAGAGTCGAAGCCCGCGATTTACAAATGTTTCTGTTAGAGTAACAATTTAAATATCGTCTTATGAACATATTCCGTTCAACAGAAGAGAAAGCAGGATAAAAATAAAACGATATCATGTTCCCCTTTTAACCTTGCTGTCCTATTCCGGTTTATTTAACGCAAAACAAATTTCATTCGCTTGCAAACACGTAATTTGTAAAAAGAGTGGTTTAATATTTTTTAAGAGCACCTGTTGCTGAACCCCACCCATTCATCATGTGTTTGCACATACATTAATGATGATTTGTACGATGTAATACAGACATATAATAATAACAGTAATAATAATAATATGTTTCTACTGTACTATATTATTTAAAAGGAACATATCGAACCCGTACACACCGATTTTTATGCAATTTTGCAAGTCTGTAGAGTAGCCAAAAATATTCGATACATATTTTTTGAAAAAGAAATTCATTCTCCTTCATAGCTATTAGAAAAATTCATTTGTTTAAACTATATATTAACTGACGTTAACTGACTAATGTTAACTGATGTTCGGATGATTCAGTAAGTTTATACAGTATGTACGATTTGTTCGAATATTATTTTTCACACCTTATTATTTTTCTAGCTATTGAAAAAGCAAAAAAATGTTTCATATGACAGTCATTTTATTTGATGGAGGAAACTGAATAGAATAGGAGGGGAAAGGAGTATGGTATTTAGAATACAAGAAGTAAATATATTTAAGGTTTGGAATAGATAAAGTGCTCGACACGACCGTGCATGGTTGTCGTGCAGAGATGGACCAAACATTATTTTAAGTAATTTTTTGCCTATCTCTGTAGTAGTAGAATGCATCCGTGAGGCGCTGTTGCCATTTTACCCTAAGCAACGAAATGATAGAACAGTGAATCGATAATGATTAAGTTAGAAATGTTTATCCATCTTCTACTGTTTATTGTTGTTCTTGTTACAATTAATACATTAATAAATTGAGAAACAATTTGCAATCGATTTGATTGTTCACAAAATACACCTCACTCAGCCCATTCCCAAAGAAATGTAACTCCTGTATTCTTCAGATGTATGTAGTAATCCGCAGCGTTTCAAGACCATTATGCTCATTCATCATTTTCCTTCAGTGTCGGATCTGCATTTGTGCTCAGAAAGTTAAAATTCGATGGTCACGACATTCTGGCCTTTTCACTCTACGCTTGAATCGTTTGAACGGTGACGCCCGAACGGTACCTTTTTTACGACCTTGATTGGTTCTTAGGTAAAAGCTTTCGAACCTCGCGGCTCGGGGGTCATAAACGCTAGACTAGTGGCACAAGGATAAAGTCAGCAATAGGCCATTCAGTAACGATTATGCCAATTTCTATCATAGAAGTATCAGTAATGGATTACTAGTGTTTTTCTGACCAAAATGGCACCAAACATGATATAATTCTGATTATTTTTAATGACTGTAATGGAAAGTACTTGGAGTAAAGTAATTGAGGAAAGTGATGAAGAGTACTTCAATTCTGCGGGAGCTAACACGGAACTGATATGTGTGCCCAGATCTTAACATAAGCGATACCTACGCTCGTGTACTTACATCGTAATGTTTTTTATAATTTTTAAATCCATTCAATAATTAATAAGGACAGAGCCAATCAGTTTGTAATGAAACGTAGGGATTTAGAGGCCTCGGGTCCCAAAAAACTACAAATATAAATTTTACAAAAACGTTTCAATTCATTTTTTTCAATGATTTTTACGTATCGTAAGATAGGCACCGACTATTTAAACACGCGCGGGGTGCAGAGATTTGCGGGAATGTCAGTAACAGCGCCAATTTTTAATATGTTTCGGCGTACGACACATGCAAATATTAGTTAAATGTTCCACTACACGTAAAATACTAACAATCAATTTCATCTTGCAATTTTTAGCTTGTATAAGCTCTCAAGAAGTTCCATATTTCGGCGCCATATAGGCTCCTGATCCCCGAAATAGGTTTTTAGAGAGAAATCCGGCGTGAGTCGTTGACAAACCGCACCAAAGCGTAGCTTAGCGAAAGCCCGCCCTCACTCTAAACAAGTCACACGTATACAAGCACGCACACATCTTTCAGTATTTCAATATATTTCAGAGTAGTTCTTGAGTTGGACGCCGTTCATGAACAGAGGCCGCTAAATTCAGTCCTCAAATTACGGGTCGGTAACACAGTTTGGGCGGTGACACGAACATCCATAAGGTGATAGGTCTATTCTATACCTGGTTTGTGTCGAAACGCAAAAACCGAATGACCGACAACCGGCCGGATGACAGCAATAAAACCCTAAAACGACGCAACACAGCTACGTGGTTCAAAATATTTCTCACTAATTTACGGAACGCCTCGGTAGGTGGTAAACCTCTTCGAGAAGAATCAGTTTGACATAGACCAGACAAACAGAGACTGAACAGTGTCCACGGAACCTTCTTGGGTGCTTAACACAGTAACATAACTGTATGTTACTGTAGATGGTATATATCTAGATTAGTATAAAAACCTTTAAATTACAATATACGTACGTTAAAACCTTTAAATTACAATATCACGAAAACGAAGGCCCATTCGACCAAAAGCCGAAATGGGATTTTCATACTACATGAGTACTACGACCCCCATAAACTGTCGTTCCGAAAGCGATTTCCACATTCGTAGTGTTCCCTTGTAAGCAAAACTGATGAATGTTTGTCGTTATAATTTATAAATTATAAATTATTAAACCATTTTTGATGTTAGGTCTAACAAGGGAAGATCCCGAAACCGGAAATTCAAAAAATTCTGCAACTTTGGAGATATGTAGGGAATTTGACCTCCTGATTACAACGCAATATTTGTTTGCTTCCCAAATTTAATCTAAGGGGGTGAAATTAACCC
Organism: Andrena marginata; assembly: GCA_963932335.1. Classification (NCBI taxonomy): domain Eukaryota; kingdom Metazoa; phylum Arthropoda; class Insecta; order Hymenoptera; family Andrenidae; genus Andrena; species Andrena marginata. The sequence continues at coordinate 20,131,655 of OZ010663.1, forward strand.
CTGAACATACGGCTATTTTTCGATTTTATTCTGTAATTCGCAATCCGTAAGAGATAGAAAAAAGTTTCAAGAAAAAAGTTAATTCTTTTAATTAGGATACAGTATTGTCTCCATATATGCTCGGTTTGATGCACCCGATATGGGCTTATCGCTATCCCCACCACTTCTGTCTCACTCTTGTCCGGCGAAGGCGAGAGCGAGATGGAACGAGAGCGAGCGAGCGCCATTGAAAGCGAACGAGGACGGTACGAGACAGACGACGCGTGGATGTTTTGTCTTACTCCGTCTTTCGGGCGCAGTGACACTCCGTTCTTTGCATGCACGGGAACCGCTTTGCAAAATCTTGACGCAGGCCTGGCGCAAGTCTTTTTGCGCCCTGGGCGAATTTGTTGAATTGAGCCCTTCATTATAATATATTTATTTGAGATTATTTATAACTTTACTCTGCAAAATTAGGCAGGTACTAGGGCGTAAGGTTGACAAGAGGTGCAAAATGGTCTTTTCATTGTTGGCATTGTTGAAAATAAATTTTTAAATGAAATACTACAAATTGTACTACAACGGTTTTAAACTACGGATAAAAATTCAGAGTAAGGTCACCAATATTCTCAATTAAATGTATTATAATAAATGGCGGAATTTGCCAAGTTCGCTTAGAGCGCAAAAAAGACTCGTGCCGTGCCTGGCTATTTGATCATTGCGCGCATGCGTCGAGCAGTCACGATTCTATCTGAGCTCTCGCGCCGTCACGGATACCCGCCGCGTGCGGGGAGCGCGCTAGCGAGTTTCCTCTCTATGTTCCCCCACCTCTCCGGCATGTGGAGAGTGGGGAAGCGTCGTCTCTAACGACGCGCAAGAGTAGCCATGCTCTCTTGCCTTGGCGTCCTCATAAGGAACAGACGCATCGAAATATACATCCATCCTCATCGAGCTTAACTACATGTGTTGAATCATTCACCCCTATCCGTTAGTCTATCTTAACTTGAAGCTACACGCATCTCGTGAACTTCTCCTACGACCAGTCCTACACGCGCATGCAAAGTGTTTCATCTGGCTCCCCCTTCGACCAGAAAGAAGCGAGAAACGAACACTCGGAATTAGAGCTCTGTACCACTGATACCAGATTCGGGACGGGTTCCCACGAGAATTTCCCCCACCTCGCATGCACACTACGCCGGAGCTGCTTGTCCCCGTGAGCTCGGCGCTTCGGACAACGTCGGGAACACGAGAAAGAAAACGAATGTGCGTCTTTCTCTCTCGCTCTTAAAACGCCGTGATCCATGGTGAGGTGGAAGCGACACGTAGCCGTGCGCGATCTTCTTGAGTGCCTCGAAATCCACTTTTCACTTTCTGACATATGTATAACAGAGCCCTGCAACGGGCGGGTTTGATCCGCCCGACACCCGACTGTATCTCGATGGGCCCGAACCGCCCATACCCGCCCGATGCCGCCGAGCGTTTATCCGACCCGCCGGATTTCTATCCGCCCGCAGAGCCCAAGGTGGCCGAAGTAATCACCAGTCACGACGCGTATCCGATTCGCTCGTACACTCGTGTTTACTTTATTCATTGGTCGCTATTACAAGACTCGAATTTGTTTCGTTCTATGAATGAACAGTTGGGTATACACTAGGCCAACATGAAGAAATTATGCACACATACAGAAATTCTATGAAATTTGAAATGAAGAATTCTCAAAACCACTATTAATATGCTTTCGTTTACAGTGCGAAACAAAGTCACCTCACATATTTGTATCTATATTTCGTTGACTGAAATAACGACGAATACACCACGGTTCTCGTTATTTCTCTGCAACAGTGCCATTTCCCTCTATACCTTTCACAGAACACAATTTCCAATTGCAATCTGTTACACATCTCTAATAACATTCAGACAATCCTTTTTTTCCATAAAATTGAACAGATGGAGACTGTACTCTGGATTCCTAATTGTAAGTCTAAAGAATTCGTAAATTCTTATGTCAATACGATTGCTTCATAATATCGTGTCTCTGGTTTACGTTTCGGACCACCCACGAAATACAGCGTTTCGTCGATACTTGACATCTTTGTAAACCTTGAATCTCGCTATCTGCTCCATTTGTGAGGCTGTTCGGAAACGAACGACACTTCAGGACTGCCTGCTGGCAGGCAGTTGAAAGGGATAATTTGCGTGGTAAGATGCCAACATGCGTCTTGCACTAAAGAAAAAGAACTTTGATCAGAATATTCTACATCGTCATCATCTGAATTATGTCAGTTCCTAAGACACTTTTAACTTGTTCAAGTGTTATATGATAGTTTAAATTGAAAGTTGCAAATTTGATTTAAAAAATGTTTTGGTACCTTGATGTTTCCTTCGGTTAATAATATATTATATATTATTATGGGGATATTAATCCCAATAAAAAACTTCAAAAAAGTAAAAAATTATGCAAAGTACATGAAGAAATCAAGGACGGAGAAGAGTATTATAAAATAAATCATAAAACAATACAAGATAATAATAATTACAATATAAAAAAAAAGATGTGAAATCAAAATAAGCTGCAAGTACATAAAGGTGCTTTGTAATAATCACGGACATTTTAATAATGTGAAGATAAAATGTAACATCTAGACATTTGTTAACAATACGCGTTCGGCTGTCTTACGGTAACTTAATGACGTAATGTTAAACAGATACAAAAATACGTTTAAAAACGGGTGGCTGCTTCTTGGATGGTCAAATTAACCTCATCTGCGTGCTTCGTAAAATACTTCATGAAGACTTTATCGATGGATGGGTAAACAGAGTCAGTAGAGAAAACATATGTAGTTTATTGGCCGCCGGGTTGAAGTCAGTCGGTTGTATTGGTGAGTTGGGAAAAAAAGGATGGTAACGATTGCCCGCCTACAATTCACAGCAGACACCTTCGAGAGTGAAATCCTAACCGCTAGCCCTTGCATTTCACGGTCAGCGGGGGGTTTCCGGGACCACGCGCGTATAATAAACTCGTAAAGTCTCTAGACCCCGGAAACATTTGGTGGTTGCAAAGAAATTTAGTTAATGATAGATGAAAGTTGGAATTTGCAACGGTTAGAGCAGGCCTGCCCCATCGGGTGCAAATACCTCCTGAATTTTTGGGACCCGGATAACAGCCGAGCGCGGGACTGTTCCATTGCTACCCGTTGCGAAATTTGTAAGAGAACTGCGTGAGTATGCGTCGTGGTTGCTGAGTGGAGGCATTAGGTGATAGTCCTTTAGGTCTTTTTCAAATGGCACGTGGTACCTATGTTTTTATATAAAATTATAGGTGGTAATGAGACGAATTCAGCTAAATTATTTTGTGTATGCTTTTTTGAAGAAATTGTAACTCGTGCAGTATTGAAACCACAAATACAACATTTTTAGAGTTTAGTCAATTTTCTTGGTTTCTCGGGGAATTTTAGTGCCTGTGTAAGTGTTTGCAATATAGGAAGAGATGGGGAGACTTGAAGAAAGACTTTTGTCACCTACCCCCCAAGATCTTAAGTGGTTCGCGCATCCAGGACAACGTTTCTTCGAGTTCAAATTTTTCGTCAGTCTCTCAAGAAACTTCTATGCGTATCGACCAGAGAAGCAAAAACTATGTCGGGACAACCACATACTGACATCTTAGAAAAAATCGATAATAAATTATACTACCTGACGGAAAATGTTCCGGGTGCCAGTACCGCGTGGGAAAAGTTTTTATTAATAAAGGAGCGCGATCCTGATAGAAACACCGGATTTGTGCAGTGCAAAGCGTGTAAAAAAATTCTTCAGCATCGAAGTAAAACTGGCACATTTAATTTGACTAGACACGTGTGCAAAAATAGTGAGGTGCTAATAACAAACAATGCTTCGATTTCGGCCGAAGATAAAAAAAATATAGTGAAGAGCTGCGTGACATATTGCACGAAAGATTTGCGCTCTGTTATGAGTATAGGTGGACCTGGCTTTACGTTACTAGCGCAAGAACTGATTAACTTTGGGTGTAAATACGGCCGCGTGTCTGCAGAAAATGTTCTTCCGCATGCAACAACAGTATCACACCATGTGTTAAAATTAGAGGATGAGGTGAAGAACAATATTTTCCCGGAGGTGATACATGCAGTTCGACGTGGTATCTGTGCGGCTACAACAGATTTCTGAACGGATAAATACACGAAAATGTCTTATTATACCGTAACCGTCCATTATGTGAACGAATCATGGAAGGTAATCGAAAGAGTGTTATTTACAACAGGCTTTCCAGATGAGAGTAAAACAGGTGAAAATATAAGAAGAGAGTTAAACCGTAAGGCAGGGTCCCACTAGTGCAACCGCGCGCCGCGCACGACGTTTTCGTCCACTTGAAAGGGTCTAATTTATGAGGCCGCGCGCACGAAATGGGCCGACGCTCTGCCAGGCGCGCACGCGAATGCTTGGCGCGCACGTCGGAGACAGTGGAAAAACTAGCCTCCTTTTCTATATCTTATTTTCTTTATCTAAATAAAGCTAACGCCGGCGGTTGTGCCAGTAGCCGAAACAACACCTTCACACTTCATACTACTTGAAATGTTTGAAGGGGTTTACTACGGCGCGGTCACCGATTGCTGGAAAGTGTGTTGCAAATAAAATGAAGGTATTCAGTATTCTCGGCCAATTAAGCTTTTGGCGCCTCCCAAAATTATAATGTCGAGTCTACCTTTTACGTCGAAAAGGTGGACATGATGTGTTCACTTCATTTCCCGCGGCCTCATGATTTTATGATCTTTCATATAACGAAATAACGTAGTGGTATACATCGTTGAATTGCCCCAACAAACGTTAGCATGGTATGAATAATGAAATATAATGTTTCGTTTAAAAAAACCAAGTTGCTCTTTAAATCTGCTCCATTCCTCCACCTGTAGAAGAACTATCTATACCACATAATGTTGCTCTCCATATGAAACAACTTTCGTAACAACAATTTTTTAATATCTTCATTTCCTTGCGAGATATTCCACCGCATCCAGTTAAAACGGACTCACTATACAATTACAATTCAGTGTCACGTATCTGCATATATAGTGTATTACAATTATGATGTATCTAGAAACAAGTATACCTCTCACAGCAGTATAATTGTTGCTATTTACAGTAATAATTATCATGTCATTGCTTGCTTTAATATATAAACTAAATAATAGATCATAAAAATACGTATGCAAATTATACATATGTAGGAGTAAAGAGTACATTTGCGTTGAAACACACACATTTTTCCAGTCTTTTCGACGATGCGCAGCGTGCATTCGCGTGCGCGCGTGGCAGAGAAATCCCTGCATAGCGCGCACACGATCGCTTTCGACGCGCGGATCGTCGTAAAAGTCGACCCTTTCAAGTGCTCCAAACTCCTCGAAAATCCGAGAAACTCGTAAATCTGACCCGTGCGCGGCGCGCAGTTGCACCAGTGGGAACGCCTTTCTGCAACAAATCGGCCTTGCGCGTCGAAAAAAACGTGCGCGGCGCGCGGTTGCACTAGTGGGACCCTGCCTTTAGATTTGAAATATTCGGGATACCTTCAGATACAGTGCATAAAATTACGTTTGTGACAAACCAGGGAAGCAATATTATAAAAGCCTTAAAAACTGTCGAACGATTGAATTGTTCTGCACATTGCCTGAATTCCGCATTACGCAATGCGTTCAAAATGGAATCCCTTAAAAAGCACGCTCCAAATACATTGCACATATTAGAAACAACCAACAGTTTTGTTACATGTTTGAAACGTTCTGGACTTGCTTCACGTCTTCCAGCAACAGTCCACCAAGAAGTGGAAACAAGGTGGAGTTCCAAAATAATGATGTTACGATCAGTTGTAAATCAATACGACCCCATTTCGGAAGTTTTGTCAGAAGCTAAAGAAAGCAGCCGATTGGAAGATTACAATGTAATTAAATTTCGGCAACTGATTACATTTTTAGAGGTTTATCGACAGTTATTGACCGATGTCAATGTCAATACTGCAGGAGTGCAGTGTATCTACCCGGTAATTCTTTGGTTCCGAACAGACATAAAATCAGTTCAGGAGGTGTTCTAAATAGTCTATTTAGAATGCCATTTATTATGTCTTTTTTAGGATTTATATTCAAAGGAACGATAAGATTTTTGTACAAGTTTTTTGCACACATATTTATTGATATTTAAAGTATGTAAATTATTTTTTTGAAGTAAAAATAATCAAAATTACATGAGTTGTATTTGATTTTATGGAGTGCGTTTAAAAAAAGAAGTGTCCTACTGACAAAGGTCGAATAAAACTGTTAAAATTTTCAATTAATTATGAAATAACTAATTTTATGACTATTACCGTAAACTGGGGGAACATTGGCATGTTTTTGGAACATTTTGCTATGTAATATAAAAATTAACATTTTTACATTTGCTTTAAGTATCAAGAGACACGGTAGTGTCTCGCGCCAAGTATATATATAGATATATATGCGCAGCGCAAGACACGGAGTGGCTCTATTACGCGACGACTCGCTATCAAGAACCCTGAGATTTCCGAATCTCAATAACGGCTGATCCAATTAGATTTTGAATGGTCTTAATGGATAGCTTGGGTTTGATTTATATGAGAAAAGTGTCTTCGTTTTGTTCCTACAGGCCTTGAGCTGAGATATTTCGATGTAAAGTTGCAATTTGCTGAATTTTATGTTCTTAAAATTCAGCATCGTCATAGTCATCGTCCTACACTTCTGGGCAAGAGGGGAGTATGAAAGGGTGAGGAAATGTCTCTCAGGCACGTTGTTCATTGGATGCGGGCATCGGCCAATCGCGTAACAAATTGTTGTCACGTGACAGCTAGGCAGAGATATTATAACCTACCAAGTGCTAAGTGTCAAATAAATTGTTGTCACGTGACAGCTAGGCAGAGATATTATAACCTACCAAGTGCTAAGTGTCAAATAAAGTAAATTGTCGGAATTTGAAATGTCACGAGTTTTTACACTAACAGGAGACTGAATTATTGTCTCAATTAACAAGGTAAGTCGCCAAAATTTTTCAAATAGATTTCTTATGTAGAGTCGCAGAGTTGGAAGTTGTCTGGAGAAGGTTCGACAGAGAAGCATCTTCTTTCGCACAAGTTTCCACAAATTAATATATTGTTTTTATACCAGCAAACAATTTTTACACAGGCTCGAATAAAAATGAAGGGGACGCCCAGGCTTGGATAGAAATGAAGGGGACGCACAAGCTTGGATAGAAATGAAGGGGACGCACAAGCTTGGAGGTAGTCCAGAGAAGGTTAGACAGACAGAAAAACATCTTGTTTCGCAAAAGTTTCTGGAAAGTTGTCAAATAAGGTAAATCGACAAAATTTGTCAAAGTAGCGTAGCATTAAGAATTAAGAAAATTATAGCGTACTGCTTGCAACGTTGAGCAAGTCACATTAGTGAAGAAAGTACGCTGAAAACGCATCTCCCTTGATACTTTTCAATCTCTTTTGGAAAGGTATTCCTAATACTTTATTAAAATCCACAGTAGTTCCTACGCTATTCATTAATTTTATTAGTTTCCCATTAACAATATTTCAATTCAAAAATATAAACATACTAAATTAATTTTATTCCAATACCAATACATTGTACGTTAAAAATATTGAATCTCTTCGTTCATTTTTGCTGAATTACCATTAGCATTTAAATTTCCTGCAACAAGACATTCTGCCATACGCTCTCACCTCCTTCGGACACATTTTGTAGTCTGTACACTTAAAATAGCAAAAGGCCAATCTATTTTTATATGTTCTACGTTAAGTCATAACTAAAATGTGGAATTTTGTATATTTACAGATAATCGAAGCAGAAGCGATAGAGAAAGTAACCCTGCTGCAAATGAGAAAAATAAGCACATTTTCATGTATAATTTTATTCTAGAGTTTTAAGAAATATGTATATACAATTAATATTGAGTTTTATTATGAATGTGGAAAACTGTATAATTCAGACAACAAAAATAAATCGGACATAGTATTATATTAATTAAACGATTTTATTCAGCTTCGATTCTATGTTTGCTTCTTGTATGTTTGCTTCATATCTGAAAACTCAACTTTAAACCAATTCGACCAATCCAATTGTCTTGTAGCTTTGCAAGCGTGCGGAGTTTGGATAACGATATAATATATTGTTGAAAAAATAACCCCGAGGGGGTGAAAAAGTTATCGAGTCATCAATAAACACTACAAAATGTGTGAAATCCCCACAAAATTACCTTTTTTAAAAAAGGTACAAAAAAGAGCGCCAAGTATATAATTCCATCATAAAGAATTCCATTTAATAACATTGTCGTAAATTAATATAAATTTCTTAATATGCTATATTTAACTTTACAAAAGTGATGAGATACAACAATTGCGCCAATTATCACAATGGCTATTTATACAAAGAAAAAAATGTACTCAATAATATTAAGCCGACATATTTTTATACAAATCAATATTTTAATACGAATAAATATTTTATTCAAAATACTTGGCGCTGCTCTCTGAATTGGTGTTGCTAAACTGAATAAATATGCATAAATTGCATTAAAATCTTTTTCTTTCTTTCTTGTCTCTGTGATGTCTTGTCTTGTTTTATTTATTAACCAAGACAATTAACATTTTTTCGGAGAGCAGCGCCAAGTATTTTGAATAAAATATTTATTCGTATTAAAATATTGATTTGTATAAAAATATGTCAGCTTAATATTATTGAGTACATTTTTTTCTTTGTATAAATAGCCATTGTGATAATTGGCGCAATTGTTGTATCTCATCACTTTTGTAAAGTTAAATATAGCATATTAAGAAATTTATATTAATTTACGACAATGTTATTAAATGGAATTCTTTATGATGGAATTATATACTTGGCGCTCTTTTTTGTACCTTTTTTAAAAAAGGTAATTTTGTGGTCCTATCATAACATTGCATCTTTTGTGAATGCACTACAAGTTTCAAAATGTATAAAAAAATTTCCTTTTCCTTTTTAATAGATCTTAAGTAGATGCCAATGTTACCCCGTACTGCCAGTGTTCCCTTAGTTTACGGTTTTTTCTTTGTTCTGAGGAAACTGTTACAATATGTAGTGTATTAACCTTTCAGCGACGACATCGAATTTAACAATTCCTCAACGCGGACGGTGGCAGTGATATAGCCAATACTGCGCCTACTATGTTGTCATTACTATGCGTACAATGTACTCACTGACTGTGTCCCAAAATTGTACTGGGATTGGTTATTACAATTAACATTAAATTTTTAAAGAGAAAAAAACGATTTATACAGAGAAAAGTACAGAAAATATGGAGAAAAGTATATGAATAATTAGGGTCCATACGACGTATGGAAGTCGGCGGTATATGCAGAAATCGGGGTCCATACAATATCTTGAATATTGAATTTTTCAATATTTTAATGTGCTTCATTTGAAATACATAGCAACTGCGCCAGGCATCCTGCCGAGTCGTGCCACCGGGATTTACCCACTCTATGGTTTGCAGACCTATCAGCTTTATGACTTTATTCCGATTTTACTTCCCGGTCGCAGGCGAGTAAGCGACGGACGGGTGGCCAAAACATTTTATGATTTAATTGCACTCTTTAGGACATCGTTTTCAAGTCTTGACCGACGAATTTGTGAAAATGCAGGTAATCATTAGTTTGAACAGAACAGGCAACGCGACAAGATCGTGTAGTCAAACTGTCCAAGCATTCGCAGTGCAATTGTACAGATTGTGTTCAGTTTATTTAAGTGTTGTGTGTATTGTGCGTGGCTGCGAAAAAATGGAGCAGCACCAGCAACAGCCTGACCATTCCACTTCGCCAGTGAGGAAAAATCCTTCAGGAAAGGTAACTTAATTTTCATTCATTAATTGTTTTAATTGTTTCACGAAAATATACTGTAGACTGGGGAACATTGGCAGGTTTATGTAACATTTTGTTGTGAAATGTAAAAATTAACATTTTTAGATTTGCTTCAAGTATCTTATTATAATATCCTATCTGTTATGATTGCACTTCAAGTGTGAAAATGCAAAATTTTTGTCCTTTTCCTTCTTTAATCCATATTAATTAACTGCCAGTGTTACCCCGTATTGCCGCGTATTTTAGTTTCCCAGAAAATGTAAAATCTTACGTACACATCATAATTTCAATCTATCACAGTTTCTCACCGTTGTAAATGTGGTTTTTATAGTATGTCCGTTGTGGACAGAGAACCATGATAATAAATATATACAAAGAATTGATAGCGAAGGATCCCTCCTCCAAATATAAGGAGACTATGGCGACGCTGTCCAAGCAAACTGGGATAGGCCTGTCCACAGTAGTCAAAAGCGTTGCTGAATACCGAAATAGTGGCAATGTAACCTCTCCAAATATGAAACGGTAAAAATTATCTGTCATCCAAAAATTGTCCGAAGAGGAAAAATCGGATTCGGTACAAAGTACATGAATTTTGGTTCAGGCGGGAAATCCCGAAATTAAAAAAAATTCTTTTAGCGGTGAACGCCAACCCTAACTTCGGCAAGTTAACACAAACCACTCTCTATAGAATCCTCCGGGATTTGGAGTTTTCATTCTCTACAAAACAGAGGAACAGCGGCCTTATTGAAAAGGAATACATTGTGCTTTGGCGGCAAACATATTTGCGAAAAATGGCGCAATATAGGGCAGAAGGACGCCACATATACTTCCTGGACGAAACGTGGGCCAACGCAGGCGATTGTCCAAATAAACACTGAATAGACAAATCTATACGTTCAAGCAGGGACGCACAGGAACGCGGTTTATCGGCAGGCATACCTGCACCCACCGGCAAAGGAAAACGCCTTATCGTGGTTCACGTTGGGTCCGTTGACGGGTTTGTGCCTGGTGGTCTACTGTGCTTCGAATCCAAAAAAAACACAGCAGACTATCATGACGAAATGAATGGAGATACGTTCTTGGAATGGTTCCAACGTATTCTGCCATTATTAAAAGAGGACTCTGTTATCGTGATGGATAATGCTTCTTATTATCACTCAGTAAAGGTCGAGCGTTGCTCAACAATGGGCTTGGACCAAGGCACGTATTGTAGATTGGCTGACGCAAAAGCAGCAGGCAATACCGCCATTTGCTGGTAAGGCCACGCTGATCGACATGGTTAGGCAAATCAAACCCCAATTCGACCGATATGTGATAGACGAGTTGGCAAAAGCAAACCGAAAAATAGTATTGAGACTACCGCCATACCACTGCGAATTGAACCCCATTGAATTGGCATGGGCAATGGTCAAGAAGTACGTAAAAGTAGAAAATACTTCGTACAGATTCGACCGTGTAAAGGAATTAAACGTCGAAGGCGTCGAACGTGTGTCTGCCCAAAATTCTCGACGAAATTATCGATGATCTGCAGGATGCGAATATTATGGGCAATCCTCAGGAAGACTCTGGAACTGATTCGGGAGAAGAATTACCCGAAAATATTTAAATATATATAGTTATTAAGTTATCTATTATGTAAATTTATATATTTCGGGTCTTATTTTATTATTGCATACCGCGGTTACTCGTGGTATTTAATATAATATTTCATGAATGATTTTGTTATAGACTTTCTGGAAGACCCGTCCCAAAGCGTGAAGGAGGCTCTGGGGTTTTAGTGAGTAGAAATCTCACACTACCCCGGCACTGAAGGGCACCGGGGTGTCTTTTGAAGATTTTCCCACGGTAAAAAAAAAATCATCATTTCTTTCTTGAAACTACCGAAATCCTTATCCCAGGCTAAAGATCTTGAATGATTTGATCCAAAAGAGGCACCAGAGTATTAGAAGTATATGTACATACATAGGAATTTGATGTGATTTGTAACAATTATTTTAATTATGTTTTAAGTATGCGAATGGAATGCTATTTGTGTGTTGGGGTGGGGGGTGGGGGGGGGCATATTTCTGTGTACATGGATGTTTAATAAACCGCGTCTGCCATATTAAAACCGCCATTTTAGTTTTTGCAATTTCGACCTCAGATTCGTAATCAGCAACTTAGAAAACTTTAGTAAACGAAGTCACCTTCATCTTTTGGCCAGGTTTTCTCAATTTCCAGAAATTATTATTTGTAAAACTTAATACTGATTTTTCGCATTAGTTAATAAAATGTATAAGTAATTACAACTTATTCGTTTTTATTGATTTACGCATGTAAATCCTGTTATTCATTGTATATCGTTCATAAATACAAATTATTAGTAATATTAGGCAATACAAATTGTTAACCCCTCAGCGCCAACCTCGATACGTCGTGTTGTATGGACCCAGATTCTTCGTATATTTCTTTCCATATTTTCTGTACTTTTCTTTTTAAAAATCGTTTTTTTCTCTGTATAAATTTAATGTTAATTGTAATAACCAATCCGAGTATAATTTTGGAACACGGACAGTGACTACATTGTACGCATGGTACTGGCTGCATCAAAGCCGCCGTCCGCTTGGAGAAAATAGTGGCACGCGATTTCCATCTGCGTAGAGAAATTGTTCAATTCGGCGCCACCGTGTATATGAAGGCGTTGCGTGCGGAACGGTTGACAAAGAGGTAACAGGCAGTAAGGCGGAGAAAATCGTAGGCGGTTAAGTGGGGAGTCGACCAACCAGCGCCTCCTCAGAATCATCCCTGCGCGGAACGGGATTTTTCTTAGGTGGAAACGAGTTTAGTACCGAACAGCCCCGTCAAAAACGATTAAAAACAGTTTTTCATGAATGGGCTGATTTAGATGATGATATACAAAATTCAGACGAGTTCAGTATATACGTGTCTTTGAAGTACATGGCAAATGACGATATTTTGCAATGATGGAAAGATAACTCGCATATATTACCAAAATTAAGCATACTAGCGAGGAAAATATTTGCTATTCCAGCGAGCAGTGCTTCAAGCGAAAGATGCTTCAGTTCTGCTGGATTTTTAATAGAAGAAAGGAGGTCCTCTTTGAAGCCTGAAATAGTCGATGCAAGGTAATTATTTAGAAGTTTTCCGTCCTCACCGATTTTGATGACCTTGAAATATGTTATAAAACTCTACATTTTGAACAACTTTTTCCTATACATGTTACCGCCGCACGGCAGTAGTTTCCGCTATATTCGCAAAGAACTGTTGCTACGACTGCATTGAATTTGACCCATACGTGCATGATGCGGCAGCGTGTGCGTCAGCACGAGACCGCCGCTCATCTACTGTTTCTGCATGTGCGTCGCGGTGACCGGCAGGCAACATGTATACCGGGTAAACTAAAAGGTTCGAGACACAGCGATCAACTTGAGGTGGTTGGTCATCTGGGGGATGTGTTTATATTTGTCTCTATCCACCTCGGGGCGCGAAGCGTAAAAAATTACATTCTTTTTGAAAAAAATTACTCTCTTTTTTTCAATCACATTCCCACGTGGTATCCACCTCGGGGCGCGAAGTGCCCCGAGTTGTCTAGAAACAAATATGATATGAACACATCCTCCAGATGACCAACCACCTCAAGTTGATCGCTGTGTCCGTTGCGTCGGAATAAATGAATAGAAGTTTTTCGCAAATATCTCGGAAACCAAGGTCGACCGCCAAAATGTTTAGAGGAAAAAGTTGTTCAGAATGACGTCCTTGACAACATATTTCAAGGTCGTCAAAATCCGTGAGGTTGCTCTCTATCTATACTATTACCGATGTTTTTCGCGAATATCTCGGAAACGAAGGTCGAGCGGCGGTAACATGTATAGGAAAAAGTTGTTCAGAATCGTGTCCCCGACAACAAATTTCAAGGTCATCAAAATCGGTGAGGACGGAAAGCTTCTAAATAATTACCGGTTGTATCAACAGACGCGGTCGCGTCTGGAAGCTAATTCCCCCCTACCCCTCTACCCATAGGCACACTGAGCGACAGTGATGCCAGAATGAGGACGGGTCCCCTCGAGAATTTCCCCCACCTCGCATGCACACTACGCCGGAGCTGCGTGTCCGTGCGCTCGGCGCTTCGGACAACGTCGGGTAGACGAGAGAGAAAACGAATGTGCGTCTTTCTCTCTCGCTCTTGAAACGCTGATCCACCGTGAGGTGCAAGCGACACGCGGCCGTGCGCGATCGTCTTGAATGCCTCGAGATACACTTTTCACTTGCTGACATATGTATAATAGGGTGGGCCGAAAAACCCAAATTTTCGAAACTCGAAACGGCGTAGTGCGGAAAAGTTGCCGTTGGGGAAGACAAATTGAGGCCAAAAAAAAAATTTTGAAATCGGTCAATATTTGACCCTCGCGCATCGCCGTCAAAGTTTTTAATTTTTGACCAAGTTTGGCGACTTCCGTATATTTTTTTAAAATTGTCTATATTTCACTGTTGAACATCACAAAATATTATTTCAGCACATAAATACATACAATTCCTTAGCTGCGCAGCTCTTGGCTCGAGTTAAATACCTAACGCGACTCAGAACTCACCAGAGGAAGGTGGCTGCACCTCGAGTTCCACCCACGCCCTTCCCAACCAACCAACCACATAGGGCATACATACTACTTATTGTCGATATCTTTCACGACTTTTACTTCTTCACGTTGAATAGGGCCCTTTACACGGACGTTCCGGCGCGCGTTCCGGCGCGTCACACGCCGCGCGGCACACAAAAGTACATGAACGCTGGAGCGACGCTCCTTCGTGCACGCCAGAAGGTTATACTCGCCACTACTTAGAGACAGCGAGTTCAGCCTCATATTTCTACATCGACTTCATCCACATGTTTTTTCCACGATCCACCGCAGTGGTGTATTGTGTACTACCTGTTCGATGTATATCATCGATCTGCGAAACGATCGGCAAGACACGATCGCGATATACGTTCGCGAAAAGTATACAAATTCCTCGATATGCCTGGCTTATAGAGGATATCATAAATGCTGTTACTGTGGGGTACACTGAAACATTTGTTTTTAGGAAGCTACATTTGGTTGACCTGAAGGTGCTATAAATTCTGGAAATGGTTTATTTGAAGAAATGGGTAGTCTTCTGATGGCGCGTGAGGCAGGTCAAATTTTTCACCCACGTCTTGCGTGGCGCGCCAGAAAGCACCACACTAGGGTAAGTGTGGGTATTACTGCGGATGGCCCGATTACTGCGGATATTCTAAAACAGATCATATTTAGTGTTGGAAAGTACATAATCTCTTGAAAATTTTTGATAAAATTATTTTAAACTCTATTACAGATAATTATTAATAAGTATGTACAGCAAAGTTATTATTAATTCTTTTGTCATAGTTTGAAAGTCGTCAAGGCGAAACTTCGGTCGATTTCCGATATGGCGGTCATGAACACCTACTTGAAAAACATTTATATTTTTGTTATTAACAGTAATATATATACTGTAGCGGTATTGCTCGATAGAATAAGAGTTATTTTTTCAGAAAAACAGTAGATCAGTCGTCTACATTTTAGTTTTAATTTTTAGTTCTCACCGCAGTATCAGGTGCGCTACTTGACACCATGTGCATGAATTACTGCGGATCTACGACTGTATTCACTTACGTCTACATAACCTGCAAACTAGTAAGCAACGGTGCGTGCAATCACGTGTAACTCTGTAAGCATGCCGAAAAAAAATTCAAGTGATAATAAGGAATCAAGAAATAAAAGAAAAAGCCACCGACTGTGTTATTCAAAAGAACATTTATCTGCTGCGCTGCTAGAAATACGAAATGGGAAACGAATTTCAGAAGTGTCGCGAAAATATAACATACCAGAAAGCTCAATAAGAGCTAAAAAGTTAGGCATTTATGCTGATAAGAAACCTGGTCCTGCACCTGTCCTCACTGCTGATGAAGAAAAAGATTTAGTCAATTGGATTTTTCATTGTTGCGAAAAAGGTTTTCCAGTAACAAAGGCGCAATTATTGGAAAGTGTTCGGGTGATATGCGTAAATTTTAAAACGGAAGAATTCGTTTATTAATAACACGCCAGGCAGAAGCTGGTATGATGGATTTTTAAAACGACATACAGAAGTTGTTAAAAGAGTGTCTGAAAATGTGTCATTAAATAGAGCCAAAGTATCAGATTATAGTATACGTAAGTGGTTTCAAGAAGTTGGTGAACATTTTATTGGTGAAGGTATTATGTCGATTGAACCCAATAGAGTTTTCAACTGTGACGAGACAGGTACTAACTATAGTTATTTAAAAAATAAAATTTATTTAATGTTGCTTCATTGCTTTCTAAATAAATATGTATTATTTATAGGCATTTCTCTAAATCCTGTACCTTCATCAGTGCTTGCGCCGAAAGGTTGCAAAAATGTGTATAACATAGTTGGTAATAATGAAAAAGCCAATATAACAGTTTTAGTTACAGCCAATGCTGCTGGCAATCTTGCTCCTACATTCATCCTCTTTGCTGGAAAATCTTTACCACAGAATGCTGCAGAAATGGCACCTGCTGATTTTGCATTTGGATTTTCCGAAAATGGATGGATGCTTTCCCAAAACTTTTATGAATATATTGCCAATATTTTTGAGCCATGGTTAACAAACAATAACATTAAACGTCCTGTAATTTTATATATTGATGGGCATAGTTCACATATGACATTACACTTGAGCAAGTTCTGTTCGGACCATAAAATAGTTCTTGTAGCGTTGCATCCGAATGCTACGCACATTATGCAGCCTTTAGATGTGTGTGTGTTTCGAAGTTTAAAAGCACATTGGCTTAAAACATATGAAGCATATTGTAAAAGCTCAATTAGTGTTGGCATCCATAAATAACAATTTGCTCCATTATTGAAAAGAACATTGGACAGTATGAGTATGGAGAAGATGTTAGAAAATGGTTTTAGGAAATGCGGATTGTACCGTTTTGATGTTAATGCCCTGGATTTTAGTAAGATAATGAGACGGATCCCAGATTTACCTACTACATTGACAGATAATTCTGAACCTCAAACAAATACTCATGAAAGAATAGAAAACAACTCGTTGAAAGTATTTGAAAATTTTTTAACACCAAGTCATCTTGAGGCATTTAGGTTGAATACAAGCCCTATATGGGGAGGATTAAAAAAAGATGAAGGACTCTTCGAAATATGGTACAAGTTATCGCATCCTATTCTAGACAACTCATCAAATGACCTCGATAGTGTACACAATGACACAACGTTCAACCAAACGGAGTTTGGCAATAGCAGTGATACTGCATATGAGGTGAAAGAAATTAATGACAGTAGTACTGATCCAGGAGTATTAACCGCAAATGTAAAATCTACAATTATATATATAACATAATAACAATAATATATATTTATATATATTATTTATAATAAATATATATATATAGATATATTATATTATTATTATCATTATTGGTTGATTGTATATTTTTAAATTCCATTTCTATAAATCAGTTTTTCATTTTTAACAAAGTGTTACATCGATAATTATTTACTTTAGCGATTACTCACCGGTTTTGATAAAATTTGGATATATAATTACTTCTAATTTCCAATATAATTTTCACAGAATTAGTTAATATTAAGAGGAATTTATAAGCTATTTTAAGAATGTACATGAAATAAATTATTATTACAGAATGCCAAAAAAATGTATGCATGAAAACAATACTTATACTTAGATGGTTTTTTCCAGATTGAGTCAAGTAACAGTGGTTCCACTGTAGTGAATGAAGACTGTGTTGTCTTAAATTTAGATTTAGATGTAATTACAAATATTTCTAACGAACAGGTTTTAAATAATATTGTCATACTAGCGGAGGATGACCAGATAGCTACTTCTTCGTTAGAACCCCTTGATCTGACAAGCAACAAGCAATCAAGGAAGGATACTTCCAAGGAAGAGATAGGAGAATGTTCTAGTCAATTGTTAACGAAGAATCCCCTGCATGACATTACAAATTTAGAGGAACAAAAATCAAGAACTGGATCCATAGGAAAATTCTTGTATTGGCCTCATGATGCTGTGTTACATCCAAAAAATAAAAAAGGTGTACTTCGTAAAATCAAAACTCCATCTGTTGTCTCTGGTACTCAATGGCAGCAAATCATAGAAACTAAAGAGAATGCAAAGCGTATTAAGATTGAAGAGGCAACAATCAGAAAGCAACTGAGAGTCGAAAATCAAGTGAAAATGAAAATAGAAAAGGAGAAAATCAGAAAGAAGAAAGAAAACGACAAACTTTTAACAGAGCAAAAAAAGATTGAAAAAGAGAGGCAAAAGCTATTGAAACAACAAGAAAGAATGAAGAAAATTGAAGAAAAGAAAGAAGCCAAATCATTAATGTTGTTGCAAAAGGAATCAGCAAAAAAGTTATAGTGAAAACGTTATTAATGACATATTGTACTACCTGAGCTGTTATTAGTTATAATATATTAAATAATATTTATAGAAAAACATTGTACCTGATAACATTAAATTTAAGTACGGATGGTGCAATAAATACAACTATGTACTACTAATTACTAAGATTTAAATTATTACTCATTCCTGCTGATTTTAGTAAATAACGTTAAATAATTTTTCTATCTAGGGTAAACCAACCAGTGAATGACCGAATTGTTGAATTTATAGACCTTTGAGATTAATACTTGAATATATTTAGGTATGTATAACAACGAAATAACTGTTTCAATTGCATTGAAATTTATTTTTCTTGAAATTTCTATAAAAGTAATTACTTATTCTTGTCATATATTTTCAAAATACGATTATAAAATGCAAAGCATGTAGAAGCCCAGTTACTGGTTGGTTTACCCTACAAGTGATATTTGTACTAAGGTTATGTTTCGCCTGACATCAGACCGCAGTAATACATGCGCAGTAACTGGTGTTTCGTTAGTAACTGGCACGCAGTAATACATGCATGTCCGCAGTAACTGATGCAATGACATTGATCGACAAATCTCTTTGTTTTTAATTAACTGTGCTTATTACCCCGCCCTTGTATTTTTTTATGGAATTATTAAGGTCCCACCTTTCTTTTAAAAAAAGAAGGAGGAACTTTCATTCATTTGAACGCCGTATCGAGGGTTCTAAAGTTAACCTACCTTAAAAGTCCGCAGTAATACCCACACTTACCCTACTGCCCGCGCGCCAGAAAGCACCACGCTCCTGCCCGCGCTCCAACCTAGACTCCAGAAGAGTTTACGTAAGAGACAGAAAAGGTAGTTAGAAAAGGAAAAAACGGCACTTGAAACCGTTGTAATGAATATTTCACCCTCCACTGTGGGTCGCCGGCCTCGATTCGCTGCGGTCGGTTAAGGATTCTTACCTGTTTCAGAAAAACTGTATACTTTATTCTTTCTCGTATCGATATGGAAGTGATACCGATGGATTTCTCATGTTTTTCAAATGAAAATTATGCCTACCAACTTTCATATAAATCGAACTATTTTTAACGAAGTTATGGAAATCAATTTATTATGAAGATTTCTTAATTACAATCCGATTTGTGTCGTTTTTGGACCATTTTCATCGGGAAAACATAAGGAAACGATCCACGTCACTTTCGCCAAGATCCGGTGCGAAATGTAGAATTTTCGATTCGCCACGTCTTAGGGGGCAACATTGTACGACCCCCCCTGGTCTCGAGGGTCGAAGTCCTTGAAACCCATCGAGGCACGGCTTATCGACGGCGTTGCCTCTGGAGTCTTGGCTGCCAGGCTCGTCGCGCGCCTCAAGATTTCTGCACTGTCGGAAATCCTGAGGCGCGCGACGAGCCTGGTTTCAAGTGCCGTTTTTTCCTTTTCTAACTACCTTTTCTGTCTCTTACGTAAACTCTTCTGGAGTCTAGGTTGGAACGCGGGCAGGAGCGTGGTGCTTTCTGGCGCGCGGGCAGGAGTGTGGTGCTTTCTGGCGCGCCACGCAAGAGCGTGGGTGAAAAATTTGACCTGCCTCACGCGCCATCAGAAGACTACCCCTTTCTTCAAAACATCTCGCACATTACACCTCTTCATCATTTATCTTACATATAACATCACTTGCATACCTATGTGTATTTATTGTCTATTAATATTAGTTTTTATATTAAAACAAGCAGTGACATGGTAATTATTGCCGTTGATAGTAATAATTATGATCGTCACAACAGGGAATGTGTTAACTGCAATTTCATTTGCCATCGCATTGTCGGGGAAACATTTGGACATTTTTTAAACTACCCTTGTAAAATTTTACAGTCGTTATAACTGAGTCATAAACCATTTCCAGAATTTATAGCACCTTCAGGTCAACCAACTGTAGCTTCCTAAAAACAGATGTTTCAGTGTACCCCACAGTAACAGCATTTATGATATCCTCTATAAGCCAGGCATATCGAGGAATTTGTATACTTTTCGCGAACGTATATCGCGATCGTGTCTTGCCGATCGTTACGCAGATCGATGATATACATCGAACAGGTAGTACACAATACACTACTGCGGTGGATCGTGGATAAAACATGTGGATGAAGTCGACGTAGAAATATGAGGCTGAACTCGCTGTCTCTAAGTAGTGGCGAGTATAACCTTCTGGCGTGCACGAAGGAGCGTCGCTCCAGCGTTCATGTACTTTTGCGTGCCGCACGGCGTGTGACGCGCCGGAACGCGCGCCGGAACGCACGCCGGAACGTCCGTGTAAAGGGCCCTAATTGTGCCTTGTTTGTGAAGGAAGGCATGATTTCCCTGGACATCAACGTGATCCGGATAAAACCATCCCTGTTTTTATACCCAACAACTGTTCCTGCTGCTTCCGTCACTAACTTAACACAGCGCTCAACTGATTGGATATGACAAGGAAAGTTCCTGATATCCCAGTCTGGTGTAAATCCAGATTCTATTAGTGATGTAATGTGTTCAGTTGAGACATGACGTAAAAGAGGTGGTGAAGAGTTAATGGAGGTCCAGTCGATAATTTCTGAATAATCTGTCGCAGCAAAGTTGATTTTTGGAATGAAGAAATCACGAACCGGCTTTTTTTTATTCAGAGGTGATTTTCTTGCCTCGGTGATTCTTTTTAGGCTAAGTTCTGTAATATTTCTTCTTTCATCCATCGCCATTGCCAAGAGCAAGTTTTCAGGATGTGCAAAGAACCCGTTGCGTTGGATGACAGGATCCAAAATTTGGAGGAGGTTTTCAGGTAAGTTTCTTGATGTTTCAATAACCTTGAACACATGTTTCAGACCGTCTATGATGGAACTATTCTTCTTTATGGCAAACCATACAGGCATATAACATGTAAGTACAAAATCCACTACCTGTATCAGTTCATTAGAAGGATTGACCGTTGATACATATAACCTCAGATATCGATTTGCAGCTGTCAGCCACCGGGAATGACACAGCGGCCCAGGATCTGAGACAGCTAAATCTGGAGGACAGAATCCTGACTTGATAGCTGAAGCTATATTCAGAAGATATTTCTGATCCTTACTAAGTTGTTTCAGATCTTTCTCATCAATAGATGGAATGTCGCAATCAATATTCTCAAATTTAAGTTTTCGCAG
Organism: Andrena marginata; assembly: GCA_963932335.1. Classification (NCBI taxonomy): domain Eukaryota; kingdom Metazoa; phylum Arthropoda; class Insecta; order Hymenoptera; family Andrenidae; genus Andrena; species Andrena marginata. The sequence continues at coordinate 20,153,174 of OZ010663.1, forward strand.
CTCAAAAGACACTTCCCAATAGGACCACAAAACGATTTTGGACCTGTAGTTTGACCATCTAAATGTTCAAATAAATATCTGAATGGAAACTCATTAAAGTGCATCATGCATATAATCCATTGGAGTGGTCTTTTAAGAATCATTTCAATATTGTGAATTATACCATTCTTCCATCCAGTATTAGCTGCTGTTCAATTACAACCAACAACATCTAAGTCTCCAAGGGAGATTTTTAATTCCTTTAGATGTGAGATAACACTGTCAGTAATATTTCTCGCAGAACTTGACCTTGGAGAAACATGACTGATATAGTTAGATCCCGGCTCTTGAATTAATGAAATATGTTCCTCTTTCACTCTTCTGCAAAAATTCTTCGAGTGCATTGTTTCAACAATCAGAGTTTCATATTTTCTGCCATCAAAATATAAACCTCGAAGAATTATATCAGCACTATCCTGTAAGATTGATCTGAAACGTTCCTTTTCTCTCCTTACTTTATTTTTGTCAATAACAAGTGACTTGTCAGATTCATTTATAATCCCTACATCTTTCAGAATACTTGAAGCGATTGCCGCAGTTGCCCTGTCAGAAATACCATACCTGTCGCTTACTAAAGCAGTGGACTTGAGTTCAATCCTCATCTGTGTACCTGATGATGGTTTATGCTTTTTCGAAGGGACAAAATTGTCATTTTCAGTCTCTTCTTCAGGTTCAGGGCTTGGTCTTCAACTTCTTCTGAGGTCTGTTCAAAAGAATTACCGTTCAGGGCTACGTCAAAACGAAACAGGCCTTGCTCTGGCCTCAGTAGTCTTTTGATTCGTTTTCTGATTCTTTTTTGTCAACTTGTCCTATTCTTCCAAATCTTCCATTTCTATGATCATACATAAATTTAATCTCAAGAAGTGGAATTTCCTTTGATCTCTCACAACAGCAGTTAATAGAAATTTTACAAATACAATTTCGAATACTTTTTCCACAGATGCAGTTTAGAATCGTTAGACACTTGCAGGATGCTACGTCGAAGAGTTTTGCAGCTTCCTCCTTGAATTTTACAAGTTTATGCTTATAATTTTGTTTCTCTATGTCTCTGCTATAAGATTTCCGCAAATTGTAGTATGAGCTGTGATATGATTTTATCTTGTGTACGATTGTTTTTTCTGTTATAGTGGGAATAGATGCTACATCATACAGAACCAAAATGTTTTGTGCAACTGACTTAGCTACGGTAGAAAAATAGACGGTGGTATAGTTGGCATCTGGAGCCAGCTTAAATCGTTCTTCGAAACAACATTTCAAAACTTATTCGTATGTAGGAAGTTGAGAAGTTGATAAATCCTTTGGATTACCAAAAATTGGACAGAAAAATGTTTTCCGGCTAATGTGTTTCTTTGGGAATTCCATCTTTTATTGATGGAAGAACTTCAAGATCGCAAAATATAGGAAGAAGTCAATACAAAATTATAAGATAAATGCTTTAAATACAAATGCAGACAATTTTTGTTATAAAAGAGCATAAGTGGTCGAGTAACGAAACAAAGAAGCTTTACTGGCGCCGCTTTGCTGATTCTACCGCGATGATAGACAAAGCGAGAGGAGTGGGTCTGTTAAGCCAAGCCAAGATCTTTGTGCCCAGAATTGCCAGGAAACTCCTACACGTAGTGGAGGGCGCATACCGTGTTTGTTTATGCCTAAAGAATTCAACAGTATTGCCTAATTTATGTTGCGTACTGAGGTACGCTGTTGTACACCGAATTAACTTTGTGCGTAACTAATTATATCAGGCCTGTGATTTAAGTGAACGCAGCGGCCGATTTTCGCAGGCAACGCCTGCTTCCTCCCGCCGCGCGTCTTGGCCCCCGCGGCGGCCGAGGAGCTTGGAGTGCCTCAAGCTCGTACCATATGAACCGCGCGTGGCGCGTTGGGGCGCCCCCCGTATCAATAGGTTTCCACATCACCCATGGGGGTACTATCATCGATGCGTTTTTTTAATAGTGGTATCCCCTATAGGCCTATTCCACTGTTTCGCGCGATAAAAAATGGAGTGGCAAAACGCGTTTTCCTATCAAAATTTCAAATATGTTTGGGAAAACTACATTTTCGCGCACGTTTAGACGTGCTAGGCAAATATAAAATATTAACGGGGAGGCTGGACGACGATATACGTATTAAAGTTGAAAGCGTGGAATTGGTTAGGCCTGTGCGCTGTTCGGTCTTAATGCTACGCATTTTCGAGAACAAACATTCGCACAAATATGTGGATCCGAACATGCAGAAAATTCGGAGCGCGAAATCCCTAGGCTTGGGTATGTCGATTCTTCCAGTGTTTTGAAGAATTCGGCTACTTTTTCTTCCCTCGTTTTCAAAGAAATGTCGTGCTGAAGATCGCACAGTTCTTCTTGATACTCGAGGGCTTGTTCTTCGATTTTTAAGAGACATCTTCCGCCATGAAGAAGGTTACCCAACTAATCAATTCTATCAAGGGCGGAAATAAATTTCTATCTCACAGGAAATTTATAGAATTTCTTAAAACACATAACGCTGCTTACACTGATGTCTCTTTGCATTGTGAAGTACACTGGCTCAGTGCAGCGAAATGTTTAAGCCGTCTCTTTGATATAAGAAATGAGATCTTACATTTCTTGCAGGAAAATCCAAATTCAAAGGCAGTAGAATACTTCCCTTTATTAACAGATGCGAGTTTCCTTTGTGAACTCTCACTTATAGTGGATCTTACCAACCATTTGAATACCTTAAATTTACAACTGCAAAATCCCGGCCAAACTATTTCGCAGTTGTGCAGCCACGTCGATTCTTTTCGTAGGAGGCTGGTAGTTTATCAAAATCATCTCCTGTTAGAAGAAAAAAAATTTTCTTTTTTCCCTCATGTAGCTTAATTTTCGAAGAATTCGGCAACGAGTGTGATTTTGATAATCATTTGCAAATTCTTCGATCGGTGATAGATCAGTTCGATGAGCGTTTCACCGACTTCGATTCGCTTAGAAGTGATTCTCTTTGAGAATCTCTTCACCGTAAAAATCGAAGAACAAGCCCTCGAGTATCAAGAAGAACTGTGCGATCTTCAGCACGACATTTCTTTGAAAACGTGGGAAGAAAAAGGAGCCGAATTCTTCAAGACACTGGAAGAATCGACATACCCCAAACTTAGGGATTTCGCGCTCCGAATTTTCTCCATGTTCGGATCAACATATTTGTGCGAATGTTCGTTCTCGAAAATGTGTAGCATTAAAACCGAACAGCGCACAGGGCTAAACAATTCCACGCTTTCAACTTTAATACGTATATCGTCGTCCAGCCTCCCCGTTAATATTTTATATTTGCCTACCACGTCTAAACGTGCGCGAAAATGTAGTTTTCCCAAACATATTTGAAATTTTGATAGTAAAACGCGTTTTTCCTATCCATTTTTTATCACGCGACACAGTGAAATAGGCCTGTAGGGGATACCACTATAAAAACACGCATCGACGATAATACCCCCATGGGTGATGTGGAAACCTATTGATACGGGAGGCGCCTCAACGCGCTACGCGCGGTTCATATGGTACGGGCCTGAGGCACTCCAAGCTCCTCGGCCGCCGCGGGGGCCAAGACGCGCGGCGGAAGAAAGCAGGCGTTGCCTCCGAAAATCGGCCGCTGCGTTCACTTAAATCACAGGCCTGAATTAGATTGAAGTAAGTGCTTTAGCAATTTCAATACTAAAAATTCAATTGAATATAATTGCAATGTTGCTTTCGTAGCCCCTTACAGGATTGTGGTTTGCGTCGTGTTCGCCTTTACGCCTAATCGCGCCCCACATATTGTCTTCCGTCCGCGACAATACATATAGAAAACAGTATTTTACGTGTTTATGTGCTGAAATAATATTTTGTGAAGTTCAACAATTAAATATAGACAATTTTAAGAAAATATACGGAAGTCGCCAAAGTCGGTCAAAAATTAAAAACTTTGATGGCGATGCGCGAGGGTCAAATATTGACCGATTTCAAAATTTCTTTTTGGTCTCAATTTGTCTTCCCCAACGGCAACTTTTCCGCACTACGCCGTTTCGAGTTTCGAAAATTTGGGTTTTTCGGCCCACCCTAATGTATAATACTCTTGTAATGAAAAAAAAATTGGAAAAAGTTTTGTTACGGAAATCACGTTTCAAGACCTCCTGATCACGTTTTGACTATTTAGAAAAGAGCTTTTTTTAAATATCTCATATATATTTTTTTAACACGATTACGTCTAAACGGCAAAATGGATTTCAATGAAACTTTATATTTAAATTTTATGTATATAAAATTCACGAAAAATGATAATTATCCCGAAAAATGATAATTACCCGTTATGATTCTTCGATTTTTCAGATATACGAACTAAATTCTACATAAAAAAAGATTAAATAAAGTTCTTCTGTAACTACTTTAACAAAGAAAAATGTACATTCATAATTTCTTGTTTTCATTTTAAATTTCCATACTTTTTATTCGAGCTATTTCTATTTTTTAAACCTTAAAATGAATTTTTTTTATTAAAAGATGAATATTTTGATACTGTAAATTGGTGAACTTTGTTAAAATTAGAATCCACTCTTGGCCAGTAGCATGGGCGCTGTAGCAGCCTTCGATAAAAAATATTTTTCAGAGCATGATCTAAAATCTAAAATCTAAACGTAATCACATTTCTCGCTAGATTTTTCGATAATTATATCAAGTTGCGACAAAGAATCACGCATTATTTATAAATTAATTACGCGCAGCGTGCACGCTACCGCTCGATGGAAACTATGGGAAAGTGGTGGTCTCTTCCAACGGGAGGGAAATGTAAACGATTCGTTATGCAAAGCTAACATCGCGATATACGGTACATTAAAATGGAAAGGTAACTGGTAAATGCATCTGAGGCTGTTCGGTACTGTCACCATTGTCATGCTGTTATTTCTTTTAGCCTCTTCTTCGATTTTTCCCTTTCCTGATTTTTTCTTACTATTTTACGATTTCCTATGTATTCTTTTCGTTTCTCGTTGCGAGGGTTCGCTCGGGCTTGGTTTTCGTCAAGTACACTTGACGCTCAGATCCGCGCGAACCCAAGTGTATATTTTGTTTACGTGACCGAAGCATTTCGTGGGGGTCGCGCAGTCGCGCTTCGCGACATTTAACCGTCTTTTCAGTAGAATTAGAGATCAGGTGGTGGGTACTATTGTCAGAAAAAGATGAAAAGATCATTCAGATAGGGGAGTGGTTAGAAGACACGCACATAAGCCATTTTCACAATATTCTGCGACAATTTCATGGTTATGAACCCATAGATACGCTTTTACTACAATGTCCAGATGCAATAATCCCAGTAGACGAATCGAAAGAACATATACAAATTTTATACAGCCAAGCGAACGATAATTGGTCTGATAGCACAAGCGGCCATTGGGTTTGCTATTATTATGATACAAATTTGATTTATATATATGATTCTCTGAACAAAAGAATTGTACATCGACACCATGAAATTATCCTAAAACGATTATTTCCAGTTTATCCTTTCGAAGAAAAAGGTGTCATTCTTCACTCGGTACAGATGCAAACAAATATTAATGATTGTGGCGTATACGCAATAGCTAATGCCGTGTCACTTGCATTAAGAGTAAAACCTACTGAAGTGCAATATGATCGTAATAAAATGCGTGACCATTTGATCAAAATGTTAAAAAATAATGCCATATACCTGTTTCCTGTACTTCAATATTGCAATGATCAAAGAAACTTTGATAACGAATTAATTAAGACTCCTTCTAATATGGTGGAACAAATTTTGCAAACTGATTCACAAAAATATAATGCCGAGATTAATGATAGAAAAAAACATAATCGTAAATATTATAGGAAAAAAAAATTACGAATAAAATTGCTGGAAAAAAATTACAATATATGCAAAAAATATCGCATTGCAAACGTCGGAAAGATTCGAAAAATCAATTACACCATAAAGTTTCATCTTTCTTCTGAACGATATATAAAGAATATTTCCAAATCTCTTCTTTCAGAAATGAAAAATAAATGTGTAGTGAGTAGCCGATTTGAAGCTATGAAAATGTATAATTGGTGCATGCAGAAAAGGAAAAGCTACTTATTCTATTTGATAAAAAATATAAGAATCTTGAAAGAAAAAGCTGAGGTTGCTTTGACTCGAGCTAACAATTGTCCAGAATGCAATATTTCGGATAGAACTGAAGCATTATGTGGATTTTCAAAGCATTTGCCGTCTTCTGAACCGTACTTTTATGAGGCGGCATACAAACACAAATTCCTGATAAAGAATACTAAATGTGATTCTCATCACAAAGACAAAAACGAAATGGATGACGACATAGAGGTAAATGTACATGAAAATAAATTTACACAATTGGATGATCAATCAGTGACTAAAAATGCAAATGGTGTGAATATTGACAAAGTTTTAGAACCTCTGCTAATTGAAACTAAACTTCTTATTCTCAATGAGAAAGGCCAAGTTACGAATGTATTACCATTATTAGACGACAATAACAAAAAACAAAGCAAAATATGGATGTGTGATGATATTTGTAAAATTGATAACGCATCCATTATACAAAGATATCAAGCATTGTTGAAGACTGTTGACAGGCTCGAAGTAAAGAGTGTTTATAAATTTGCCAAAAACTTATTATCTTGCAGTAGAAGTTACATGTCCCGCAAATTAGGACATTCATTTCTTTGTTATGTTGAACCTGATACATGCTCTTCGACATTTTTACCAGTTTTACTTTTAGCCCCCCATTTTGTCGATGTAAGAGTTATAAAAAGAATTATTTGTAGAATTTTGGAACAATTCAATAATATAAAGAATCTTGACAAGAGATTGGATGAAACTGATATAGAATATCTAAAAAAAATTAGTACAGAAGCGATAGAGATGAGTAAAACTACGATACCGAAATCGTACGAAATAAAAAATCTTAATGAACGAAACATAATGTCTAAATATAAAAATGCTTTTAAACAATTGACCAAAAGAACATTAGATACTGCTAAAAATGCATGCATTTCATGCGAAAAACTGTGTTACCGTAAAGAGGTGATCAAAATTGCAGATATGAGGAAACCCTTGAAAACAGAATCATGGAAAAACTTTAAAATTTTCGCAGATAAAAACGGATTACACAGTGATTTCATATGCAAATATTGTAAGGAAAAATTCCAAAGGAATCAAATGCCTCCAACTTGCGTTAAAAATATGTTATATGTTAAAGAAATGCCAAAAGAAATATCTGCATTAAACGAGTATGAAAGAATGTTTATACAAAGAGCAAAAGCATTTCAAGTTGTCAAACGAATGGAAACTGTCTCGAAAGCCAAAAAAAAATATACCTCATCAACATATGATCCAGAAAGTAAAAGGAAGAACATTTTATTTGCCATTGCCAATAGAGGAAACGCTCAAAAAGATTTGTAAATCAACAGATCCAATCAATCTCAATCAAGAATTTTACATATTGGTGCGTAGTTTGCCAACAAAAGCGAAAAAGGTTTGGGAACATCTTGTAAATGTAAAAAACGTACATAATGCTTTGGTACGTTTGAAACAGATCAATCGCTTATATGAACATATCATTTTGCCTCCAAATCCAAATGAATTATTAAAAAATGATTGGCCGGAAGTTAAATATAAAATAGACGACTCCGACGCACAAAAAGGAAACAAAACAGCTGAAGACACTAATAAGCAAGTAAAATTACCTGCACTGGTGAGTCAAGCTGATAAAGATGATGGTATTTACGAACAATACACAATTTATCCATTATACGAGAAAAGGATTAATGAAAAAGCGACAACATTATATCAGCAAAAAAAGGTAGAGGACGCGCCACTTGATATTTATTGTAAGACCGTTGATCTCCAATGCTTCCCACATTTGTATCCTTATGGAATGCATGGAGAACATGAACATTAGACGATTGAAAGCTGGAATTTATCAAAAATTGAACATAATTAATCGAAAAGAAAAATGTACAGCAAGTACATATTTGAATCTAATACAAAAGGACCTTTTAGAGTGTCACTTAACGACTATATTCTCTCGAATTCCAAATACAGAACCGTTCTGGCATATACCTAGAAGTAATTTGATATGCATGCTGGAATATTATGGGCCAGCTACCTGGTTCCTCACTCTCAGTCCATCTGAATGGTTATGGTCAGATTTAATTGAATACGTTAAAGAAGTTAATACGCCATTTATGGATAAAATGTCGAGTAATGAGATTCTAACAAAAGATCCAGTATCCGTGTCAAGATTTCTCGATAACAAATTTCATGTTAGAGTTTCTTTGTTCTATCGATAACCAAATCGGACACGTGGTACATTATTTCTGGAGAAGAGAATACCAAGGTAGAGGACTGCAACATTTCCACTTATTAATATGGATCAAAGATGCTCCTATTCTAGGCAAAGATTCAGATGAAATAGTAGCTGCTTTCATACAAAGATATGTCACATGTAGAGTTCCAGATCCTAAAATCTCACCTACTTTGTATAGACGTGTGAATACCCATCAAAGGCATCATCACAATTCGTATTGCATGAGAACAAAAAAGAACAAAAATAATCGCATGCAGCGAGTGTGTCGTTTTGGTTTTCCTAGACTTGTTACTGAAAACATAAAGATGAGAGACGTAGCTACATCTATAGCTGGTAGAAAGCAATTAAGAAGTCGTAGTAGATTGTACGACTTGCCACGTGACAAACAAGAAGTAAATATTAACGATTATAACCCAATTGTTTTAACAGCATGGGAAGAAAATATGGATATCCAATTTGTAGGTGAAAACTCAACTACTTTGTGTAGGTATTGCACTAAATACGTGACAAAACATGAGAAAAGTTATGCAGCTGAAATGTTTGTAGACGTTCAATCAACAAAATCATTATGCGCTCGCTTATGGAATATTGGAATGCAAGGTTTAAATAATAGAGAATGCGGTGCTCTTGAAGCTGCTGATACTTTGTTGGGAATATCTTTATACGGTACGGATACCAAAACAACTATTAGATGGTTGGACGTCAATGTAATCAGAAATCGGAGAGTTAAACGCAAAGAAGAAATAGAAAACTTGGATCCCGATTCGACTGATATATTCTTCCCAAATATAATTGACGATTATTACCCAAACCGACCAGTCCAACACGAATCGATGAGTTTGTACGAGTTTGCAAAATTGTACGATACGAAAAAGGCACTAAACAATGATGATTGCAATAATGACGATGATCAAGACAATAATGATGACGATTCCGAACTCCAATGCTTCGAAATAGGAAATAAGTATTTCAAAAGAAGAAAGAGACCTTATTTGATAAATCACTACAGGAATAATTCGAAAACACAGCCAGAAAGATATTTCTATGCCTTACTGTTGTTGTTTCAACCTTGGAGAGATATAGATGAATTGAAAAATGGATGTGATACATACTCCGAGTCTTTTTTAGCAGTACAAACTATTTTGGAAGAAGCAATGAAGTATCATAAAAAGTTGACTGATTTAGATGAATGCATTGAAGCCGTTAAGGAAATGGTAAATCATAAAATTAATGAACCAGCTCAAAATAATCCTAACGACCACGATGAAAAGGCATTAGAATGTGATCCTTTCGAAGTTGGCGATGCGATGACAGATTTTCATGACGCTGCTAATAACGTTAACGGAGAGGAGCTTTCGGAAATGATTGCTGGCTTGAATATTGATCAAAAAAGTATTTTCGATAAAGTAGTTTCGGCTATAAATTCAGAAAATGAAATTTTGAGACTGTTTGTCAGTGGAGAAGGTGGCACTGGTAAGAGTCGCTTGATTCAAGCTCTCCAGGGTTATATAAAACAAAATCTGGGTAAAGAAACGGCTGTAACGGCGCCTACCGGAATCGCAGCTTTCAATGTTAACGGTTTGACAGTACACAGACTGTTTCAATTACCTGTCGAACATGGCGGTACAACAAAAAAATATAAACAATTGTCTAACGCCGTTCTCAAAATATTACGAGACGAATTGAAAAATATTTCATTAATAATAATAGATGAAGTATCGATGATATCAAATATTACATTGATGTATATAAACTTACGTCTCATGGAACTATTCAATACATATGAATGTGACGAGGGCTGGTTCGGTAAAAAGCATATACTGGTAATCGGAGATTTACTACAACTCCCTCCAGTTCGTGAAGGTCCTTGTTACCTGCAAATGTCTGGCGATCAAGTACAAAAGTTTCTAGGTTGCTTAGCAGGTCACAATTTATGGTCTTTATTCCAATACAAAGTATTAACGATAAATATGCGTCAAAAAGACGATGAAACATAATAATACCGTCAACTATTATCGAGAATTCGTTTTGGCACACTGTTGACTTCGGATATGCAATTGTTGCAAACGAGACAACTAAAATTCAACTCGTCAAGTTATTCAATGAAACTTGATGAATTATGTGAATACATAAATCATTTGCCTGCTGACACTGTTTGCTTGTTACCTACATGCCACCTGTCTGATACTCTTAACAGTGCAATGCTTGAAAAAATTGAATCTGAAAAGATCGAGCTTATTGCTCAGCACCAGCTGAATTGCTCTAAATTTTTGAAAAAAAAGTAACGAAATTATTAAATACATACGAAGAAGATCATTCTCGAACTGCTGGTCTGGCCAAAAGTATAACAATAAAAATTGGAACGAGAATTATGATTCGTAGGAACATCGACGTCACTTTAGGACTCGTTAACGGTACTATTGGAACAATTGTTTCTGTCACTCGATCTATTGACAAAAAAGATAATATCGACAAAATAACCATTGTCCTTCCAGGAGGCAAAGAATGCGCTATAGAAAGAGTTTCCGTTAAATTTGAAGTAATGGAAAGGGTGTTCGTTGTTAGAAAACAATTTCCCATATGTCTTAGCTATGGTATCACTATACACAAAAGTCAAGGCTTGAGTTTGGCAAATGCTATCATTGACGCTGGCAACAGTGTGTTTTCTACTGGGCAAATTTATGTGGCTCTCTCAAGAATCACTACTTTGGAAGGACTGCACTTGATTAACTTTGACCCGCAATCTGTTGCAGCTAGTGAATCGGCAATTCTTGAATATAACAAATTAGGGGCCACTCATGATCCGCCACTTCCAAGTAACGAAATTCGAAACATTAAACATAAAAAAATCACAGACAATTTCTGGGCCGTGCCCAAAGGAGTGCTAGCCCACCAAATTCCCATTGAGGATAATGCTGAAGATTGTATAGAAATTCGTGGATTACCTAACACTGATCAAATATCAAGTTATGCAAATGCCATCATGCAATGTATTGTACAATGTTATGTAATCAAAACAAAATTATTAGAGTTTACAGAGTCTCACGAAATTCGAGATTTCATAAATGATTACTCGGAACAACATAAAAAATTGACTACTTTGAATATTAGAAGTTTCATAGGAGGCAAATTTTTGCAAAAAGTTCAACAAGACGCATCTGAATTTCTTTTAGCATTATGCAATAATTTACAAGGGCTCCGAAAAATAATTCAATTTGAAATGACAACATCTGTACAGTGCAGAAAATGTCCTCATAAAGAAACAACCACTAACAAGCATTATATTCTCCCCTTGCCAGTTAAAGAAATGTGTTTAAAATCAAAGAAAGGTTCGCCTTTACAAGATTATGTTAATATTGCTTTACCGATTGGTTGGAAATCGAGTTCGCAAAAACCGTGCGAACAATATTCTGAGCAAATGTTTACTAAAATTGAAATTACTACTCCGCCAATAATTATTATAATGCAACTGTTGTTGTTCTCCTGTGATGAAAATGGCAGAACCCAACATGGAGACGGATGAAGAAATTGTAAGTAATATAAAAATTCTCTGTTATACTCATAGCAGAGTTGCACTTGGCTTACGGTATCAGTGGACCTAGCCCGTAACTGTATAATAACAATACAACTTGAAGATATTTGAAACGTTGAAGCATATTCAAACTAACTTGTAACGTCAACGATTAGAAATATGAAACACATCTGAGTTAAAATATGCTTCTATGTATCCAATATGTTCTTCTTGTATTACTTGTTATACAGTTACAATCTATGCCCACTGATACTTAACATATCACATCCTTCTATCATACGACGCTTTTATGAACTCTTATTGATCATTTTGGTTAATTAATTGTTTATTACTTTTTGTAGCAAAAAAACGAGGACGCCCTTCTCGATGGTAAGTTTTACCCCATAAAAAACTTCAAAAAAGTAAAAAAAATACGCCAAGTACATGAAATCAAACAAATCACAAAAAGTAGAAGATAATAATAATTACAAAATAAAAAAAAAGATGGGAAATCAAAATGAGCTGCAAGTACATAATGGTGCTTTAAAGAATTAAATAATAAAATTTATAATATATACATTTATTCAAATTTATTTGTCCAGACTCGAATGATGCTGCCATTTTATTGGCAGCCAATAAGGTGCCGGAAACCGCGGCGCCGCCACCGCCACCACCACCGCCAATGCCAGGAGCCCGGCCAGCTTGGCCGCCACTGCCTGCCGTATTTACGGTGCCTCCGCCGCCGCTGCCACCAGCCGTATCTACGGCGACTCCGCCGCGACCACCACCCTGTCCTCCCCAAAATCGGAATATGCAGGGCCAGGCCACGGCAGATGGTATTATTTCTTAATAATTTAATTAAATACCTTTTTATGTTTTTACAATATATAAATTATTCGGTTTAGCCTATATTAGAGGAGGCGAACATTTTTTTCGGCGCGTGCCAAAAATCTATAAATTACTACAATAAAATTGTTGACGTTTACTAATTACAGGAGGTCATACAACCAGGAGACACCAGAGGAGCGGCTGGAGGGTGCGAGCTCGTCAAGAGCAATGGACCACCCTCCAGGCCGTACGGGCACAGGCCATAAGCCTCCGCTCGCAGGCCTGTATGCTGTGGGACCTGGTTCAGGCGCAAAATTATGGTCGTGGCCGTGGTCGTGGTAGCCGTGACGGCAGTATTTTGTAAATATTTAGATTAGATAAAGTAGTTAAATTAAAATTATCGTTTCTATGTAGGAATCGAAGCTGAATAAATTCGTTTAAAAAATATAATTTATTTTCAGTTTTGACGTTACAAAAAAAGAATATACACATTTTTAGCGTTTTTGAGCCATTTCGATTGATTAATTTTGTCGTTGTCAATACATTTCTATGCTGATGTACCATCACGTATCTTGCATGAATATGAACCGCTTTGTGGATGAAGACCGTTATGAAATAGGGCACCTAGTAATTTATAACAAAATATGAAAAAAAAGTGATGAAATCCCCCCCCCCCCCAAAAAAAAACATGACTCATGTATGAAAGAAGCTAATTCTCTTTAATTCACGAAAAAAGTTCTCACGCAAAGATTGTGAAATCATCTTTGCTAATTCCAATTGTACCTTTAATTCACGAAAAACACTAAAAATGTGCTCACGTAAAGATTGTGAAATCATCTTTGCTAATTCCAATTGTACCTTTAATTCACGAAAAACACTAAAAAAGTTCTCACGCAAAGATTGTGAAATCAACTTTGTTAATTCCAATTGTATTCTCGTTCTCCGTTCGAACACTGATTCCTCTGTCACTTTTTATACTTGACATTCCTTTATTGGCCACAAATCAATTCAGTGCTCAGATTTTCAGCTTCGGTTTTAAGGAATTAGCGGGCGTTGTATAAGAAAAGAACTATGAAGTCGAGTTAAAACAAAATGTTTCATATTCTCCGCATCTCTCTTACAGCGTATTCGGACTCAGCGCGCACTAGTGCAGGTTGCCGAATGTGCTATTAATCTATTACCGACTTTGATTCGTTTAAATTAGTCTCTACCAAGTTTTTATTATTTTCCATCGTAAAACGATTTTCATACGACATTTTTAACAGAAGATGTCCCTCTTATAAAAGTTTTTGTGTCAACTACAGGCCTCTCGCTCGCTAATTCCTTAAAACCGAAGATGAAAATCTGAGCACTGAATTGATTTGTGGCCAATAAAGGAATGTCAAGTATAAAAAGTGACAGAGGAATCAGTGTTCGAACGGAGAACGAGAATACAATTGGAATTAACAAAGTTGATTTCACAATCTTTGAGTGAGAACTTTTTTAGTGTTTTCGTGAATTAAAGGTACAATTGGAATTAGCAAAGATGATTTCACAATCTTTGTGTGAGAACTTTTTTAGTGTTTTTCGCAAATTAAAGGTACAATTGGAATTAGCAAAGATGATTTCACAATCTTTGCGTGAGAACTTTTTTCGTGAATTAAAGGGTTATATGCACAATAATTTTGTTATATTGGTTTACAGTTGATCGTGACATCGCTATCTTGGAACTCCACCGCTTTTCCTGGAAGACGTAAAACAAGTCCGGAACGTTTCAAATATGCAACAATACTTTTATTAATTGTCCAATATGTGCAATGTATTCGCAGCGTGCTTTGAAAGGAATGATGCTTTCAACGCATTGCGCAGTGTGGAATTGACGCAGCCAACGCGCAGAACAATTCAATCGCTCAACAATTTTTAAAGCTTTTATAATATTGCTTCACTGATTTGTCACAAACGTAATTTTAGGCACTATATCTGAAGGAATCCCGAATGCTTCAAATCTACGGTTTAACTCTCTTCTTATATTTTTGCCTGTTTTGCTTTTAGCTGAAAAGTCTGTTGTAAATAACACTCTTTCTATTAACTTCCATGATTCATTCACATAATGTACCGTTACAGTTTAATAAGATGTTTTTAAATATATGTACGACCGTACTTGCATCCGAACTTAATTATTTCCTACGTTAACTCTTAGAATATATATATTCATAGTAGGTAAATAGAATTAGTTTGAAAGATAGTCTTAGGTACATATTATAATGTATTATGTTTTCATTTATATAATTATAATTTATTTGTAATACCTATTTGAACTTCTGTTACTTTGCTATATATAATATTATATATGTTTTATTCATTCACATATCCCCTCTGTTTTTTCTTTATTTTCCTTTCTTTTCTTTTGCAACTTCTCGAGCCAATCCTTAATCTTTTTATGCTGTGTCCCGTTCACCACATTTTCCATCTTGACCCCCCCCCCCCCCTTCCGGTTTCCGTTACTTTCCTATATTTGATAATTATAATATACATAAATAATAATGAATTGTCTAGATTTAATTCTCCAACCGCTTCTGAGTCAAATTGAATAGCGGATAATGCGCAGGTAAAGTCCCGGATCACGGGTTGCGAGCGTTGTAACAGTGTTTGTAGTGCGAGTCGGATACGCGTGGTGACGTCATGACCCGTTACTGCTTCAGATGTTGCGGACGGTTCGGGCGTTCGAGTGTTTCGGGCGTCTCGGGCGTATCGGACGACTCGGGTGTCTTGGGTGTCTGGGGCGACGCGGGCGAATAGAATTCAACGATGACCCGACTTATCCGCCGCGGGCACAGGCGGGTCGAGTGAAAGGAAAGACGGACGAGTAACGGGCGGGTTGACCGCGATATACCCGCCCGTTGCAGGGCTCTGATGTGTAATACTCTTGTAATGAAAAAAAATTTGGAAAAAATTTTGTTACGGAAATCACGTTTTAAGACCTCCTGATCACGTTTTGACTATTTAGAAAAGAGCTTTTTTGAATATCTCATATATTTGTTAAAACGTTTACGTTTAAACGGCAAAATGGATTTCAATGAAACTTTATATTTAAATTTTATATTTGTGGGAGCGAGAAAGCCGAGGAGGCAATCTCTTAGGCTGGCTGGCGCGAGGAATGAATGTTTGGACTAAAGAGATTAGCGTGACGAGTGAATGTTTAGGTTTGAGTGTCGATTGCAGCCGATATGATTCTGATAATGCACGTGGAGTTTTTGGACGGGTGTGTGAGCTATACATGGTGGCGCGTGGCAGGGATGTGTGATATGTGTGTGTTCTGGAAGAACGTAAGGTGATGGCTCATCGAAGGGCAGTCACCAGAGTCGAAGAAGAGACGCGAAAACATAGAAATATATTGAATCGTCTAACTAGAGTTACGCGAGTCAATTCATTCTACCTGTTTCTGATCCAGTCGCTTCCCACTCCCACAATCTTTTGGCGACTCGTCCGGGATTGTTCGAGCAAAACGATCAGTCAGGGAAAGTGTCGTAGTGTGATCGTGCCGTTTGTGACGTTTGCGAAGTTAAAGTGACGTTTGTGACGTTAAAGTGACCAGTTCGTAGTGACCTGTAGTACTTTAAAAGCTTTGTGTTTGCGTGACACGCTATGGATGCAGTGGCGAAACCAGCGGAGGAATTTACAGTGGCACAGCTGAATGAAAAATTGCAAGCACGGGGGCTGAAATCGAGTGGCTCGAAACACGAACTCATAAGCCGGCTGATGACGGCCGATCCGTCGGGTGAGTGGATGAAGATGACGACTCAAGCGAATAGCGATGACAACGATAGCGACGGTCTAGCGAATGAAGAAACGAACGTGGCAGGACCTTCAGAAGGATCTGCGAACAAGTCCACTCTGAGTGAGAAAGACATAGAGCTGATACTGAAGGAAAAGGAATGGGCTTTGCGTGAAGCTGAGTGGTTACGGCGAGAGCTAGCGATGACGCGCGAAATACAGCGGTTGACCGTAGCCGGTGTATCTACGCCTACAGCTACACCAACGTCGATGAACCAGACGACGAGTGCAACACCGAAGGTGCATTCGTCAATACTTTCCTTACTCGGCTACTTTGAAGGAAAGGGAGCGACGTTTGACATGTGGAAGAAGCAAGCCTTGATAGTGTAGAATGCACACCAGTTGGACGAAGCAGCGACGAAAATTTTGGTGGTGTCGCGGTTGAAAGGAAAGGCTCTGGAATGGTTCCATTCCCGATCGGATGACCTTGAGATGCCCGTGAACAGTCTAATTGACGAAATGGAGAACGCGTTCTATGATAGACCTACCATGATACAGGGACGTCGGGATTTTGAGTCAAGGCTTTGGAAAAAAGAAGAATCTTTTGCCGAGTACGCTCATGAGAAAACTATTGTGGCAAATCGTATCTCAGTAAGCGAACAGGAGTTAATTGAATATTTGGTTGACGGGATACCTGACTATCAGTTACAAAGGAATGCGCGTCTACAAAAGTTCGAGACTAGAGCAGCGTTGCTAGATCGGTTTCGTGACATCTCGTTGCGTGGGGGTGTATTTCGTGGTTCAAAACCCGGTACGAGTAACGACGACACGAAGTGGCGAGCAGAGGCAGCGAAGTGGCGAGCAGAGGCAGCGAAGGATCTCAGCGAGGCAACGAAGGATCTCAGCGAAGCAACGAGGGGTTCCAGCAACGCGACGAGGGGTCTCAGCAGCCTGAACTGGAACAGGATCAGAGACGCTGTTTTAATTGCGGGGGCCGCAATCACCTGAGCAGCAATTGCCCGATGAAGAGTCGAGGTGCCAAGTGCTTCGAGTGTCGTGAATTTGGACATATTTCTTCACAGTGTCCGAAGAAACAGGATGCAGCTAGAGAGACTCACGCCGTTGCACAAACATTGCGTAAGAAATATTTTAAGAAAGTATCAATTAATGGATGCAAAATAACCGCTCTAATAGATACGGGAAGTGATATATGTTTGATGCGTGTGGATGGGTATTCCAAATTATTAGCACCTCCGTTGCGTGAGAATGATGTCTGTTTTCGTGGTGTGGGTACAGGAACAAATAGAGCGTTGGGCGAATTTTCAGCTGAAGTAACAATAGATGGGGACTGCTACCCGATAACCGTGCAGGTAGTAGCAAAATCTCTAATCTCTCATACTCTTTTGATCGGCACAGACTTCTTAGATACCGTGGAGTTAAGTATTAAGTATGGAAAAATTTTAATTCGTAAAGTACAAGAAGAGCATGACACTCTAGACATTTTTAAATTGAGTTGCGAACGCGAAGTTAATGAGGTAGATGTATCACACGTTACTGATGCTCAGCAGAGAAGTGAATTAGTTTGCATGATTAAAAATTATAAGCCTAACAAGGTGCGTGAAGTCGGTACGGAAATGACGATAGTGATGAAAGATGACGTACCGGTATACCAGCGCGCGAGGCGGTTATCTCCGTCAGAAAGAGAGGAGGTGAATGCTCTGATTAAAGAATGGCTACGCGACGGTATAATTCAGCCATCTCTTTCCGAATACACCAGTCCAGTGGTCTTGGTTTTGAAACAAGATGGAACTAAAAGGCTTTGCGTAGATTTTAGGTTCGTGAACACAAAGATTATCAAGGATCGGTATCCTTTGCCTCTCATAGAAGACCAGCTGGATCTCTTACAGAACGCGAAGGTATACAGTACGTTAGATTTAAAGAATGGATTCTTTCATGTTGCAGTGAATAAAAATAGCCAAAAATATACTTCCTTTATTGTCCCTGATGGCCAGTACGAATTTTTAAAAGTGCCGTTTGGATTGTGTAATTCCCCAGCCGTGTTTCAATAGTTCATTGATGCAGTTTTCCGGGAAATGATAGATGCGAAGATAGTGTCAACCTATATGGATTACCTGATTGTGCCGTCGGTGGATGTCGAAAGCGGTTTGAATAATTTGAGAATTGTGCTGCATACTGCGAGTGAGGCGGGTTTAATTATCAATTGGAAAAAGTGTAACTTGGGTATGTGTCCCTATTACGGAGCCTGTCCCAATTATGGAGCCTTTCTATTAAAATTATCAATGAAACAAAATCCACGCATAAACAAACGTAAACAATTTTTTTTTAATTAAATTCAAATATTCACGAACAAGATTCAAAGTAAAAAACGACAATTTTAATATATCATAATATAAGTATTCATAAAAAAAATGCGTAACACGCTTTCGGTGAATTAATAGCATTTCTTGTCCAAAACCTTAAGAAATGTTGTACCGAACTATTTCATATAAATCAATTATAAACACTGTTTTCACCGTATAAAATGCATATTATATCCTAAAAAGGTTTAATGTAATTAAAAACAATAAATTCAGCACCTACAAACTTGTTTGTTTTTATTTTTAAGTTAAATTCCGTAATACCGCCAGATTTTCAATCTTGTCCGTAATACGGAGCCTCGAAGCCTGAAGCGTGGTTTCGTCATAACCTCATTTTTGCTCCAAACTGTCAAAAGCGAAGTGCGTGTGTGGATCTGGAAACATGAATCAGCCTCCACAAAAAAAAAAACGGTTTTTATACATATAATAAAGACGATATGTCTAAAGCCTTGGAAGCAGTCGCTTCTGGAATGCAGATAAATACTGCAAGCAAAAAATATTCTGTGCCACGAACATCGCTTTACAATAAAGCGAAGAAAATATATAAAAGTGACACACCTGGACCAAGTACAGTCTCAACATCGAAGGAAGAAGAAGATCTTGTGCAATGGGTATTGCAAATGTGTTCTCTTGGCTGCCCAGTAACAAAAGACCATTTATTCAACAGTGTAGCGGTGTTAATAAAGAAATCGAAAAGGGTAAATTCATTTACTGATGGAAGACCAGGCCGACATTGGTTTGATGGTTTTCTTCGAAGACACCCAGTACTAACACAGCGAATGTCGGAAAATATATCACTCGCTAGAGCCTTGGTGACC
This sequence comes from Andrena marginata, assembly GCA_963932335.1. Taxonomy (NCBI): domain Eukaryota; kingdom Metazoa; phylum Arthropoda; class Insecta; order Hymenoptera; family Andrenidae; genus Andrena; species Andrena marginata. Next base: position 20,172,842 of record OZ010663.1, read on the forward strand.
GAAGAATCACTAAAAAAAAATGGTTCACTGATGTTGGTGCTTATTTAAAGGAATAAAATCTTGACAATATTGATGGATCGCGAATTTTTAATACAGATGAAACAGCTCTGCTATTAAATCCAAAAGGAGGTTCAGTCTTGGCAGCAAAAGGATCGAAAAACGTGTATAATGTAGTTAATAATAATGAGAAGGAGAATTTAACTGTCTTAGTGACTGGCAACGCTGCGGGTCAACTGGCCCCAACGTTAGTTGTTTTCAATTACCAACGAGTACCAACTTCAATTTATGCTAAACTACCTCCAGAATTCCATGTGGGCACTTCAGAGAAGGGATGGATGACCTCGGAATTATTTTACGAGTACATTGCTAATAAATTTTATCCGTGGGTTGCTGCATCTGGAATACAGCTACCGGTAATATTATTTTTGGATGGGCATGTGTCTCACATGACGCAACCACTAAGTGTGTTTTGTCATGACCATCGCATAATATTGGTCGCTCTACCACCAAACACCACCCACTTAATGCAACCCATGGACGTTACCATGTTTTCTCCATTGAAAGCTCATTGGAGGAAAGAAGTCAATGCATACAGAATTGAAAATCATGTACTGAGTGTCGCCAAACATGATTTTGCTGTACTTTTAAGAAGTGTGTTCACAAAAATGGATTTAAAAACAATTCTATCAAATGGTTTCAGTGCTTGTGGACTACATCCATTTGCAATAGACAAATTAGATCTTACTAAGCTGTTTATTCGTTCCAAAAACAATTACAGTGAACCTACCATAAATCAAGAACCATCGCTAATACAGTCTCTTGAGAAATATATTAACCCAGATACACTGAAGCAATTTCGAGCTTGTGGTAATGTTGAAAAATGGGACGGACAAACTGATGACACAAACCTCTATCATGTGTGGAAAAGCATACGTGCAGACTGTCATGAAACTAATGTTGATGTTTGCTCAGAGATTCATAATGATAATTCTATAGAATCACTATCCGGACAAGTACTACATGATGAACCCACTCTTCAACATATGGATTGTGTTACAGATTGTATAGAACAACAGAAAGAAAATCTACCTATGGAAGTTTTGAATCCAGAAGTAAATTAAGAATTGCATAGTATTTACAAAACACATTAGCATTTACATTTAAATAAGTATTAGTTTTCCAAGTTTAATTTTAATTCACACCCATTGTGTGAATTGGAATTGAAATTTACATGTGATTTATTTCTATGTTTTTAATAGATCCGTTTTTTAAGGGATATTTTTGTACATAATTTATCTTAAGCATATTTAATTTTTCACGCGCATATTATCTTATAAGCACTTTTTTGGGAAACATATATTTATAATATAAGATAGCTCCACTATAAATACTATTCTTTATTTGTATTTACAGAAATCAATTTTTTATTTATATGGTAACATAAGTATTTTTTTACAGCTGATTGTTTTACAAAATGTAGCTGATGCGCCAGAAGTATCTTCTAATCTTAATTTACAATTCTCTGTTCTAAATGATGAAGGAAATGTTTATTTTCCTCTGCCTATAGATTTATCTGAACAAATACTTCTTAATGTTGATACTAGTTCAAATGTACAGCATGAACATGAAACTCATGAAGATCATGTTAATCATGAAAACAAAGTTTGTCATAATAGTCTATTGGAAAATATCGAAAATTCTAGTAATGTGATAAATGTTCAAGAGAGTATAAATATAGCTGAAATTTCTGCTTCGACTTCAAATCCAAGTACTGTTTCTCAATCTCAACAGTTTCTATATTGGCCTATAGAAAAAACTTCTTCAAAGAAAAAAAGGATAAGTAAGGTGAAAATTCCATGCGTAATGTCATCGGAAGAAGGCTTACAATGGTATAAGGAGCAGGAAAATAAGAAAAGAGAAGTTGAAGAAGCAAAAGAATTAAAGAAAAAGATTCGAGTACAAAATGCTTTGATACAGAAGGAGAAAGTAGAAGAGGCAAAGAAACTGAAAGCATCAAAGAACACAAAAAAGCAATCAAAACCGAAAAAAGTTTCCTAGAGATAAGATATAATAGAGTGTTCATAAATATATGGGGCAATATTTCAGGGTTGGTTCTACCTACTCATCAAGACAATAAGAAAAGTTGGTAGGTATACGCATGGGTATGTCTTATAATACTTAGTTTTGCAGTTATAAGCATTTTTATATTCCGTAAAATACCCTGAAATATTGTCCCACATATTTATAAACACCCTGTATTATTAACTAATTTATAAACTGTTTTAGATAAAAACTTTTATGCTTTGTGATACAACTAATATTATAATATTGAAAACATTTGTTATTCTATAATAAGTTGTAATAAATAAATCAAATAATTATATTTATTACATAATTATGTTTTATTTTTATTAAATGATTTACCACAAAACTACAATATTTACAACAAAATATCTCTAGGTAACCCTATTTCACAAAAGTTACGTTAGGAGCGACATTCAAAGGTACCGAAATGTGGATAGGCTCCATAATGGGGGGCACCGTAATACGGGCGGGCTCCGTAATGGGGGGCACCGTAATACGGACAGGCTCCGTAAGTGGGGGCACTGTAATGCGGACGGCGCAGTTTTCAGGGCTCCATAATAGGGACAAAAACATGTGTTTTTGTTTAATTAAATACATTACAAAGATTTAATTTTTTTTACTTAAAAAGAAATCCTTCATAAAGAAGAATTGTTCATCAACAGATATTGATTTTCAGAATATGAAATTCATGTAGCAGTATTGTTTAATTAATATATGATTGCGCGAACTGGCTTAAACCCTCCGTAATTGGGACACATACCCTTGTTGCAGTCTGAAGTAGAATTCTTGGGACATATTGTAAAGAATGGCACGGTTCGTCCGTCCGAGCGTAAAACAGCTGCGGTGGTGAGGTTTCCAAAACCGACGAACTTCAAGCAAATTCAGAGTTTTTTAGGCCTTACCGGATATTTTCGGAAATATATCGTAAATTATTCTATTATAGCTCGACCTTTAACAAATTTGTTAAGGTCCGATGTTCAATTTCGATTTGGTGCCGAAGAAGAAGCCACGTTTGAAGAGTTAAAGATCGCACTAGCGAGTAAACCTGTTCTAAGAATATACAGAGTAGACGCGGAAACCGAGCTACATACAGATGCATCGAAACATGGGTATGGTGCGATATTGTTGCAGATAAGCGAAGTTGACGGTGCGTTGCATCCTGTGTATTTTGCAAGCGGAAAAACAACGCCTGCGGAGGAAAAATATGCTAGTTATGAGTTGGAGGTGCTAGCGATAGTGAAGGCTTTGAAAAAATTCCGAGTCTATCTACTGGGAATGCCATTCAAAATAATAACTGATTGTAGAGCATTTGCTCTAACGATGCGAAAAAAAGATATGTGTATCCGTATTACGCGGTGGGCATTATTGTTAGAGGAATATCAGTATGTGGTCGATCATAGGCCGGGAAAGAATATGAGGCACGTAGATGCATTGAGCCGTAATCCGTTACCGACGTGTATGCTTGTGAATGAGAGTGATTGCAGTGTGTCTGCTCGATTAAAGAAAGCGCAGCGTGAAGATCGAGATCTTGAAATGATAACGAAGTTACTAGAAACGAAGCCGGTTGAAGGTTACCTTGTGCGTGGCGGACTCTTGTTTAAGCGAGTGGATGATGACGTTAAGTTGGTGGTTCCTAAATCAATGCAGGCGCAGATAGTTCGTGGGGCGCACGAGAGGGGCCACTTTTCCGTAGAAAAAACAGAGACGCTTTTAAAAAAGGATTATTGGTTTCGAGAGATGCGTTCGAGAGTGGAAAAAGTTATTCGAAATTGCGTAAGTTGTATTCTCGCCGAAAGAAAGCACGGAAAACGCGAGGGTCTTTTACATTCAAGAAACAAAGGCGAAGTTCCACTGGACACTTATCATATTGATCATTTGGGACCTCTTCCCTCTACAAAGAAACAGTACCGGTACATTTTTGTTATTATCGATGCGTTTACAAAATTCGCGTGGCTCTATGCAACAAAGACGTGTAATGCTGCAGAGGTGCTGAACAAATTAAACAAGCAATCTGTCATTTTTGGAAATCCACGGCGGATTATTTCAGATAGAGGGTCTGCATTTACGTCGGCTGATTTCATGCGGTATTGCGCGGAAGAGAAAATCCAGCATATTTTGACGACGACGGGCATACCAAGAGCCAATGGACAGGTCGAGAGGGTGAACCGCACTCTTATACCGTTGTTGACGAAGTTATCTGCACCAAAACCGGCTGAGTGGCATAAGTACCTGAAGCGATGTCAGAAGTGTCTTAATGCTACTGTGAGTCGGAGCACTAGTATGTCACCATTCAAGGTACTATTTGGAACAGATATGCGATTGGCAGACGACCCTAGAATCGTAGAGCTTTTGGAGAATGAGCGGGCTACCATATTCCAACAAAATCGAGATGAACTGCGGGAGCGGGCAAAAGAGAATATCTTGAAAATTCAGCAGGAGAATCGGAAGAGTTTTAATCATAAAAGAAAAGAGGCGAGGCGATATACTGAGGGTGACCTAGTGACAGTGAAAAGGACGCAGCAGGGGCCTGGACTAAAGTTTGCATCTAAATATTTCGGACCGTACAAGATTCAAAAAGTGTTAAGGAATTACCGTTATGTAGTGGAAAAGAGTGGTGATCAAGAAGGACCGCAGTGTACCTCTACAGCGGCCGATTATATTAAGCCATGGCTGCAGAATGATAGTGACGATTCGAGTGAAATCGAGGATTAAACGATATCCGAGGTCGTATATCCTGTAGGATGGCCGACTGTGGGAGCGAGAAAGCCGAGGAGGCAATCTCTTAGGCTGGCTGGCGTGAGGAATGAATGTTGGGACGAAAAAGATTAGCGTGACGAGTGAATGTTTAGGTTTGAGTGTCGATTGCAGGCGGTATGATTCTGAGAATGCACGTGGAGTTTTTGGACGGATGTGTGAGCTATACATGGTGGCGCGTGGCAGGGATGTGTGATGTGTGTGTGTTCTGGAAGAACGTAAGGTGATGGCTCATCGAAGGGCAGTAACCAGAGTCGAAGGAGAGACGCGAACGACGAAGCATCGAGCCGTATAGAAAACATAGAAATATATTGAATAGTCTAACTAGAGTTACGCGAGTCAATTCATTCTACCTGTTTCTGACCCAGTCGCTTCCCAATCCCACATATTCTTGTCTACAGATCCGATTAGATCACGCAAAACGATAATTATCCGTTATGGTTCTTCGATTTTTCAGATATACGAACTAAATTCTACATAAAAAAAAGATTAAATAAAGTTCTTCTGTAACTTCTTTGTACATTCATAATTTATTGTTTTCATTTTAAATTTCCGTACGTTTTATTCGAGCTATTTCTATTTTTCAAACCTTAAAATGAATTTTTTTTATTAAAAGAAGAATATTTTGATACTGTAAATTGGTCAACTTTCTTAAAATTAGAATCCACTTTTGGCCAGTAGCATGGATGCTGTAGCGCCTTCGATAAAAAATATTTTTTTCACAGTATGATCTAAAATATAAAATCTAAACGTAATCACATTTATCGCTAGATTTTTCGATAATTATATCAAGTTGCGACAAAGAATCACGCACTATTTATAAATTAATTATGCGCAGTGTGCACGCTACCGCTCGATGGAAACTATGGGAAAGTGGTGGACTCTTCCATCGGGAGGAAAATGTAAACGATTCATTATGCAAAGCTAACATCGCGATATACGGTACATTAAAATGTGTAAATCGGTGTAAAGGAATTGTACAAGAATAAGAGAGAAAGGTAACTGGTAAATGCATCTGAGGCAGTTCGGTACTGTCGCCATTGCCTTGCTGTTATTGCTTTTAGTCTTTTCTTCGATTTTTCTCCTTCCTGATTTTTTCTTACTATTTTACGATTTCCTATGTATTCTTTTCGTTTCTCGTTGCGAGGGTTCGCTCGGGCCTGGTTTTCGTCAAGTACATTTGACGGTCAGATCCGCGCGAACCCAAGTGTATATTTTGTTTACGTGACCGATGCGTTTCGTGGGGGTCGCGCAGTCGCGCTTCGCGACATTTAACCGTCTTTTCAGTAGAATTAGAGATCAGGTGGTGGGTACTATTGTCGAATAAAGAGAATAACCGCCGAAAAAAATATTCACAAGGACAATTAAAAAATGCTTTGGCAGCTGTGCAAAGTGGCCATAGTATTAGAAGCATCAGCCACTCATATAACATACCAAAAACGACGTTACTATATAAATATAACGGTAAATTACCGTTAACGAAACGTGTTGGTCCACCTACAATTCTATCAAATGAAGAAGACAAAAAACTTGTCAGATGGTTATTCCATGTAAGTAAACATGGCCATCCTGTTACAAAACTTCAGCTAATTAATAGCGTAGCAGCTTTAACAAAACATTTAGATCGAAAGACACCGTTTAGAAACGGTCGTCCTGGACGACATTGGTACGAGGGGTTTTTACGACGTCATCCTCAAGTTACTGAAAGAGTGGCTCAGAATTTGACTTACAGTCGGGCATCATTAAATAACCATGCGATTCGTGGGTGGTTTATTGAATCAGGAAGTTACTTAGAAAAAAAAGGTCTTTTAGAAATTCATGGATCAAGGATATTTAACTGCGATGAATCCTCATTTCTTTTAAACCCCAAAAGTGACTGTGTGTTGACTCAAAGATGTGTGAAAACTGTTTATAATGTTATTAATAATAACGAAAAGGAATGTTTAACTGTACTTTTCATGGTTAATGTAAACGGTACTTTAGTTCCTCCAATGATAATGTTTAATTATGAACGTCTACCATCTAGTATTAGTGAAAGTGTACCAAATTCGTGGGGTATTGGAAAATCGACAAATGGTTGGATGACAAGTGAGAGTTTTTATGAATATATAACGAATATATTCGACCCATGGCTGACTGCCAATAATATCAAACGGCCAGTTATATTATATTTAGATGGGCACTCTTCTCATTTGACGATGGATTTAAGTACTTTTTGTTGTAACAAACAAATTGAATTAATTGCTCTGTACCCTAACGCTACACATGTTATGCAACCGTTAGACGTTGGTTTTTTTAAACCTTTAAAAGGTGAATGGAAGAAGGCTGTAAGTCAATGGCGGATTGATAATGATGGCAAGCGGATGAGGAAGGAATGTTTTGCACCAATTCTTCAAAATACGTTGGAGGCGATATATTTCCCTAAAATAATTCCCAATGCCTTCGAGAAATGTGGACTTCATCCATTCAATCCAGAGGCTATTGATTACACAAAAACAGATCTTGAGAAGTCTAATAATACAACTACAATAAATCAAAATATTGAAGAAACAAATAAATTTTTACAAAAATGTGAATCAGATATTGGAGCAATCTTATTGGAAGATTTTCGCAACGCAGAGGCTATAGGAAAATGGCAAGGAGATATACGGCATGAAAGCTTATTTAAATTTTGGTTAAATACAAAAAAATACAAGTAAGTCTCTTCCCTTTTTGCGTAAAATGTAATTCTAACTAATTTTTATTGTGTTTTCTTTCTTTGTTATATTCCTTCATCAGTTTCTTTTACCTATCTTGATTTCCATTAAGCTGTAACATTTGAAGTGACACCTTCCAATTCTGAGATAATGAGTGTACCTGTCCTAAATGATATTCCTGGAGTTATCTATGACTCAATAGTACATGAGATAGGAGACAATGTTGAAAACAATTCACACAATACACTTATAATTCCATTAGAAGACTGTGTACAGGCTAACAAAGATATTGTTGTCAATAAAACTGTTGATTGGAATATGAACATTTGTGATTCAGCAATTGTATGCAGAAATGTTCCTATTGTAGTTAATTGTAATCAAGATAAATCAGTGATTGGTATGTATTTAATTTACACCAACAATTTCATCATCAATTATATCCAGTGGTAAATTAATGTTTACATTTTTGAATCCATTAGTACATTCGCCAATAGTGGCTGAAAAGATAGTTTATTGATACCGTCACAGTGTGAGATAACAGAGCACTCATCTCCAGAAGTAGAAAGATCATCAAATGATCATGCAGTATTAGTTGACTCCGGTTAGAAAAAAGTTACCCATTACACAACTTGGACTAAACTATAATGAATGAGAACATATGTACCTAATACATTCAAATTCATGAGACTGTAAACATTATTTTTTATTATTATTTTGGCCAAAAGAGAAACCTATGAAGATTAATCGAAAAATAAAAGACAAAATCTCATCAGTTGCTATTTCACAACAATGGCGAGCTTATCATTTGCAAAAGGAGGAAGATAAGCTCCGAAAACAACACGAACTAGAAGACCGCAAACGAAAACGTCAACTTGCTGCTGAAGAAAAGAAACGGATACAAGATGAAGCTAAACGTCAGCGACAATTAAAAAAAACAGAAAAAGAACAAAAAGAGAATACATCAAAAGGAAAGAAAAAACAAAGTTCCATATAAAATAAAATATAAAGTAAATTTTTGTGTTCAATTGTAATAATAATTTAATAATAATTGAATAAAGTTACTGTGATAAAGACTGTTGAAAATTATTTTGTTTTGTACTTAGTATTTTATAAACATTCTTTTCCGATGCAGTTAGTAGGTGGGACATTAGATTGCATGTCCCGATCAATGATACGGTATTTCACGCATTATGTACGAGTCAATAATACGGTCCGAAGTAGGTCACTATTTGGGACGAAGAGAGAATTGACGGTCAAAAATAGGTACACGTGCACCATATAATATATTTATTATTAATAATTATATTCGAACAATTTCATCATAAAAGGGGGCCATTTTCACACTGGAAAAGAACCAGCCATAAGATAGGCTATTAATGAGTAACTGCAACAAATATTTTTAACATGTAAATATGTTAGAACATGCGCGTAGATCTTACAGGGTCGCTAATTGGGACATTTACCTTATTATAGATATGTCAGAAAGTGAAAAGTGGATTTCGAGGCACTCAAGAAAATCGCGCACGGCTGCGTGTCGCTTGCACCTCACCATGGATCACGGCGTTTTAAGAGCGAAAGAGAAAGACGCACATTCGTTTTCTCTCTCGTGTTCCCGACGTTGTCCGAAGCGCCGAGCTCACGGACAAGCAGCTCCGGCGTAGTGTGCTTGCGAGGTGGGGGAAATTCTCGAGGGAACCCGTCCCGAATCTGGCATCAGTGCTCTGTACACGATACGGGCTCAACGCCGGTCCCGACCAGCAAGCAAATACGGAGACAATACTGTATATCGAGAATTGTTTAACCCTCCGTAAACTGTGCCGGAGTCATTGGTAAGTCGGGGCTCGAACGGTACCTGTACACACACACACACACACACACACACACACACACACACACACACACACACACACACACACACACACACACACACACACACACACACACAGCGACGCGACGCGACGGCCGCCCAAACTCGGGCCCCGTGCGTCGCTGTGTTAGTACAACATCGGTAAGGAGCTCCGCGGCCTACTGCCCGGCAGAGTTGGGCATTAGTCGCATAAATTTTGATTCGACGAAATTTTAATTCGAACGACCTAGAATAAAAATTTCAAATAAAGTGTAGTTATTCCACAATAAAGAATAAATTGTTTGTTGAGGAGTTTGAATTTCGCGCTGTTTCGGAACAGGTGGCACTCGTGGGTCCTCGTGGAGGCACCGAGTAACTGCTCTCTCTGAAGGAAGAGGGGTGTAAGCCATGCGGTGATGGTAACAAGTCGTACAATAAAAGAGATTATTTTTTCGTTCAGTAATATTAAACCAAGTGAGTTTGAATTATTTACGATCCTGATCACAACAGGTTATGGGCCCAGGATCCTTTCTGGTGCGTATAAGTTTCCAGTATACGTGAAGTAACGCGGAGACAGATTCAGTTAATACAGTGAGCAGAGACCACGTGTCAGACATAACCTTGTCTTTTCCCTTGTACGAGTACAATTGTGTCGTTACACGTATTCACGTAAAGGGCAGTGAAGAAAAATATGTCGGAAAGCAAAATTGACGCATCATCAATTACTAAGTTCGATGGAAAAAATTACCATCAATGGAAATTCCAGCTATGCTGTGCACTACGTGCAAGGGGCCTTTTTGAAATTGCAAAGGGCATAGAAATAAAGCCGGAGACGTCGCAAGTACCGACGGCAGCGGAAGTCGCAATAGGCAGAAAGTGGACAAAGGATGATGCGTGCGCCATGTTTTTGTTAACCTCTGCAATGGATTATTCGCAGGTAACACTCATAGAAAACTGCCAATCATCCAAGGAAATTCTAGATAGATTGGACGCAATTTACGAACAAAAGACCGAAACTAATAAGATGTTGGCGCACGAAAGGTTTTCGGGATACAGAATGGACTCGAAGGATTCAATTGCACAGCATATTGCGAAGATCGAGAATCTTGCGCAGCAGCTAAAAGACACAGGCGAAACGGTAAGCGATATTGCAATCATAACCAAAATACTCGGAAGCTTGCCGCCGAAATTTAGAAGCTTTCGGCAAGCATGGTTGTCGCAAGATGAGACGAAGCAAACAATTCGAAATCTTATGTCGCGTTTAATAGACGAAGAGAACGGTTTGACCGCGCACGACGAGGATGAGAAAGCCCTTGTAACGTCGTCACATGTAAACAAGATGGCCAATCGCGAAGAGCAAGAACCGCGTCCGAAATTCGACAAGTCAAAGATAACTTGTTACAAATGTCAGAAGAAAGGTCATTTCGCTAGGGAATGTCGCGGAGAAAGAAAGGTCACACCTGAAAACCAGCGGGACACGCACGAGGGAAATTATTCCGCTTTTAGTGTATCAGAAAGTAACTCATTGATGAATTTAGACAATGAAGTCTGGATTTTCGACAGTGGCGCAACGTCACATATGACTCATCGTCGTGATTTCTTTGCTGTTTTTCAGGAACCGAATAACAATGCAATTGTAGTTTTAGGAAACGGACAGGAATTATCGGTAAAAGGAAAAGGTGATGTAAAAATCAAGAAATTGATAAATGGCGAATGGTATGATTCGATAATTACTGAAGTCTTATATGTTCCTAACTTAAACAAAAACCTATTCTCAGAAGGTATAATCGCAAAAAAGGGAATGAAAATTGTAAAAGAAGGTATTAATGCTATTGTCTACAACAATAAGATACCAGTTGCGACTGCTACACGTAAGGAAAATAATCTATATCACATGGAGTTCAAAACAGTATTGACACAAGAAGCAAATGTGGTGACAAGAGATAGTTTACGAAAATGGCACGAAAGATTAGGTCATATAAATGTAAAATGTATTAAAGAGATGGTGTCCAAGAACCTAATTAAAGGCGTAGAGTTGTCAGATACAGAAAATTTCTTTTGTGAAGCATGTATGTATGGCAAGCAGCATAAGCTATCTTTTGTCCCCGCAAAGCGAATTAAAGCTAAACTTGGCGAGTATATACACAGCGATCTCTGCGGACCGATGTCTGTACCTTCTGTCCAAGGTGCTAGATATATTGTTCTGTTCAAAGATGATTTATCGGGGTATAGGGTAGTGTTCTTCATCAAACATAAAGATGAAACTTTAGAATGCTTCAAAGAATTTTGTAGACTATCGAAAAATAAGCTGGGAAATTCAGTGAAGATCTTGCATGTCGACAATGGACGTGAATACTGTAATAACCAGTTTAAGGTTTTTCTTTCCCAAAAGGGAATAGAATTAGAAACAACTGCTCCCTATACTCCCGAGCAAAACGGGAGAGCGGAGCGAGATATGAGAACAATCGTAGAGAGCGCGCGCTCAATGCTTTATGCAAAGGATGTCCCGTTATATTTGTGGGCTGAAGCCGTGAACACGGCTGTTTACATCTTGAACAGAACCTCGACAAGTCAGGCGCCGAATTCGACACCGTTTGAAATGTGGACCGAAAAATCCGCGATATTAAATCATATAAAAACCTTTGGGTGTAGCGCGTTCATGCATGTGCCAAAAGAAATGAGAAACAAGCTCTCCCCAAAGAGCGAGAAACTAATATTAGTAGGGTATGACGGCAATTCGACGAATTACCGTTTGTTTAACACAGACACTAAGAAAATTAAGATTTCACGTAATGTCACGTTCGATGAAGACGCAACGGTACATGAAGCGAGAGTAAATATTCCAGCAATACTTCCTGATGTATATGTAAATGAATCAGCGAGTGAAGAACAAGAAAGTCAAGAAAATAGAGAGGTAGGGAACACAGGAAATCCGAATACAATCAACAATGACAAGGACACAAGTTCAGAGGGATATAAGCTGCGTGATCGAGACAATATAAGGAGGCCAGAACGTTATGAGGCGCATGCTGTCGATATTCGCATTCCACAAACCTTTGAGGAAGCAATAAATAGTGCAGAAAAGGAAAAGTGGCGTAAAGCGATAAGAGAAGAAATAGAAGCACTAAAAGCAAACAGAACATGGCATGTAACCTCTCTCCCAAAAGGCAAAAATGCCATTGATTCGAAATGGGTCTTCAGTGTGAAGCCATGTACCAATGGCGGAAGTATTCCCCGTTTCAAAGCACGGCTGTGTGCTAAAGGATATGCACAGAGAAAAGGTATTGACTATCACGACACTTTCTCACCGACTGTTAGATACGATTCCATAAGAATTCTATTAGCTCTAGCCGTTCAACGAAATTACAAGCTAATTCAATTTGACGTCAAGACGGCATTCTTAAATGGTGATCTTGTGGACGATGTATATATGTTCCCACCGGAAGGTATGAAATTTAAAGAAGGTACGGTATGCAAACTGGAAAAAGCACTATATGGTCTTAAGCAGGCGTCCCGACAGTGGAATGAGCGAATTGACAGTTTCCTAAAATCCATCAGGTTCCAACAAAGTAATGCCGATAAATGCGTATACTACAGACACTCTGATGCATCAAAGGTTCTTCTCGCTTTATACGTCGACGATGGACTACTGATGGGGATCGATGAAAGGGAACTGCAATCAATAATCTCACAACTCAAGGCAACTTTTGAAATCACGAGCTGCAACAATGTGCGTAGTTTTGTAGGGATGGAAATCACGCATAATATAGATGAAGGATCAATATTTATACACCAAGAGGGCTATATTGGTCGCGTTATTAAAAAATTCGGCATGGAGGATGCAGTGGGAGTTTCTACTCCATTCGACACTTATGCGCATTTAACTTCAGTGATGGAAAACGAAGCACAGGTGCCTTACAGAGAAGCGGTCGGTAGCCTGATGTTTGCGGCAATAGTTACCAGACCGGATATTGCTTTTGCAGTGGGAGTCGTCAGCAGATATCTGGACAAGCATGGACATTCCCACTGGAATGCCGTCAAGAGGATAATCAGATACCTGAAAAATACACGTGAACATGGGATACTATACACAAAAACTACGAGACCAGAGGTGATACAAGGATTCTCGGATTCAGACTTCGCAAATGATATCGACACGAGGAGATCTACGAGTGGTTACACCTTTAAATTAAGCAACGGACCTGTGACTTGGAATAGTCAACGCCAGTCAACAGTTTCCCTATCGACTACGGAGGCGGAATATATCGCGGCGTCATGCGCAACACGAGAAGCTATTTGGATACGTCAACTGTTGTGCGATGTGGGGGAGCCCATGAGGGGACCAACACCAATCTTCATGGACAGTCAAAGCGCCATCAAATTGATACATAATCCAGAGTTCCATAAAAGAACGAAGCACGTGGACATACGTTATCACTATACACGCGAAAAATTGGCCAATGGCGACATAGATGTACATTACGTGCCAAGCAAACGACAGTTAGCAGACGTACTAACCAAAGCGATTCCTTGTAGTCAGTTCGAAACACTGCGTAACGAATTAGGTATAATAAAAGCCTACTCTAATTAACATTACATCTCTTGTATTATAACTGGTTAGGAAATAGCAAGATGAGAGTATCATGTAAGACTAATGTAATATTTATGTTGCGTTCCTACATCAAAATGTATGATAATTTTTTTTTTTTTTTTTTTTTGCTCAATTAGTGGGAGTGTTGAGGAGTTTGAATTTCGCGCTGTTTCGGAACAGGTGGCACTCGTGGGTCCTCGTGGAGGCACCGAGTAACTGCTCTCTCTGAAGGAAGAGGGGTGTAAGCCATGCGGTGATGGTAACAAGTCGTACAATAAAAGAGATTATTTTTTCGTTCAGTAATATTAAACCAAGTGAGTTTGAATTATTTACGATCCTGATCACAACATTGTTAGTCGACTAAATTGTTGTTCGAGTGGTCCTGAATGAAAATTTCGAATAAGTTCTTAGTCGAATAAATTTTGATTCAACGAAATTTTTTTCGAACGACTTCGAATAAAAATTTCGAATAAAGTGTAGTTATTCGAGAATAAAGAATAAATTATTAGTCGACTAAATTGTTGTTCGAGTGGTCTCGAATGAAAATTTCGAATAAGTTCTTAGTCGAATAAATTTTTAGTCGTTGTTCGTTGTTCAAAGGACCCCTGTGGCGACTGGGTGACACGAATAAGCGTGGGTCAGAAGCCGAGCCGCTCCGTCGGGGGCCCGAGGGCCTCGGCCTCCGGTCGGGAGTTATTCGTGACGCTCGGTCGCCACGGGGCACAGTGGGCCAGATCGAAGAGCTAGCTGTTCATTTGCCAAAAAATCGAATTCCTCATATCGATGTTTAACAAATGTATATTGTTTTCTAAATGTCTATCACATTCGAAAACGATAACATTAATGAAATTTATTAAAAATTGTGGTTAAAACAAGCATTGAAAAATCAGACTTTTATCAATACTGTTTTTCACCGGAAAAATTACCTTTTTCCATATTGATGCCCCGGAAAACCTATTAAATATTATGTTCTCATTTTTTGTTTTTATGAATAGCATATATCTATATTGTGAACGCACCTGAAATTAAAAATTATTGTTCATAATTTATTTAAAAAAATAATACTCGGTGAACTAAAGAGAATCGTCAAAGTTTTTCACCTTTGACAAGGGATATGTTTAAAGTTTTAAAGAGTTGTGCGTTCTATCAAAGTGGAATATTTTCTAGCGTTATTTCTTTATAAGATCAGGCAAGATTCACTTCCCCCCTCATCCCACCCGATAAATTATTATTGTTTAAAGCGTCGCGTGACACGCACTTCAGCGACGAGTCGCGTCGCACGAGACGCGTTGCCGACCACCCAGCGGATCTTAAGAGTGCAGAGGCTCATGTTACGCGTTGTTTACATTGTACGACCATTCATAAACATTGGAACTTTCTGCTAGCTCTCAGTTGAATCATTTGTATTCGAGAGAGCATCTCATCAGCATCGTGAAAGAATCGTAGCACTTTTTTCAGATTGAAAACTTGTATTTTATTTTTGTTTCGTATATATTTAGTTTGTGTTACTTCGTGTGTATATATATATTTAGTTTGTGTCATACGTATATATTGTGTGTTATTATATTATAATATAAATTCTATTTACTTACCCATGTTATATAGTTAAGTTAAATTCACTGTGTATTATCTTCATCTCATATTTGGTAAGTACAACAATGCTTAAGCACTTATTATATCAGTAATTTTGCATTTAACGCTACCCTTTTTACTACTTAGACATACATTATCTAAGAATAACAAAATGGACGGCTTTCGCAAGAATAAAGATTTATTCTTTGCATTAAGGGACACAAAAAAAGATATGGGTGATTATTCATTCTTAGTAGAGAAAATACGTGAGACATTTAATCTTTCTCAAGAAAATTGTAAGAAATTAAGGACAAAATTAAAAATATTTGCCACCACACTAAAAAAAAGATGGATGAAAGCTAACTACACTGAATCAAGATTTCTTAAACAGAGCCAGGCGTGGTTACAAAATGATTTTGTATACCCAAATGCAGTGTTAGCAAATATTCCATCTGCAAGTTCCGCTAGTACCAATCCAGGAAGATCATCCGATAAAGAATTCATAAATCTTTCTATAAGTTCCAAAAGAAGAAGAATCGAGCCACTTATCAAAAAATTTTCTTCTGAGGAGTTGACATATGCAGCTTGTTCTTCCTTGTATATAAGTGGTAAACGAAATGCTGCGAAAGTAATACAAAAAGCAGATGTATATATTAACGCTAGTGGAAAACGTATAGCGGAGCCTATTAAATACACTTTAGAGGAAGCGTTATCTCTATTCATTGACGGTGATTATACTAAGGAGACATATAATTCGATGCGAACAGGTGCAAAAAAAAGAAACGCCGATATTTACCCTGCATATAATTCTATTCGTGAGGCAAAGAAAGAATGTTATCCAATTTCTATTAAAGTGACCGACATTTCTGCAGAAGTTAATATTCAATATCTTGCTAATCACACAACAGAGAGATTATTTAAGTATTTAGAAAATTGTGTAGACTACGAAAATGTACCGGAATCTCTCAACTTTTTGTTCAAATGGGGCTGTGATGGGAGTTCCGGTCACTCCACATATAATCAAGCATTTTCGGACAATAATAATACAGATGAATTTTTGTTTGCCATATGTATGGTTCCTTTAATTTTAACATCAAATGGCAATGTTTTATGGATGAATCCGAGTCCCTCTTCTACCAGATTTTGCCGACCCATACAGATTATGTTTCAACATGAAACAAATGATCTAATTAGAAACGAAACCAGAAAAATAGAGCAACAGATTACAAATTTGATTCCATTTACTGTTAGATTTAATAATAGAAATATAGTTGTAAAATATCATTTTAAATTAACTATGATAGATGGAAAAGTTTTTGCTGCTGTTACTGGATCATCAACTCAGTCCTGTTCAATCTGCAAAGCTACACCGCGAGTGATGAATAACTTAAATATATTACAAACATTACCAATAAACATAGATTTTTATCAGTATGGAATATCAAATCTTCATGCCTGGATCAGGTGCATGGAATGCATTTTGCATATTGCATACCGCCTGGAAGTCAAGAAGTGGCAAATGCGAAGTGTAGCCGAAAAATCCCAATATGAAGACAGGAAAAAGATGATTAAAAAAAAACTAAAAGAGGAAATGAACATATTAGTAGACATTCCGAAGCCAGGTTTTGGTACAACAAATACTGGAAACGTAGCGAGAACATTTTTTCAAAATTATACTACAGCAGCCAATATTACAGGTATATTATTATTTTATATAATACATAATAAATAATTAAATAATAAAATAATAAAATAATAAAATAAACAATAAATAATTTTACAGGCGTAAACCAAGAACTAATTAAAAGACTTGGTGTTATTTTAGTTGCTTTGTCAAGTTATAGACAAATTATTCCCAATTTATTTAAAGAGTATGCAATGGAAACATTTAATCTATACGTTACAGAATATAATTGGTTTTACATGCCATCAAGTTTGCATAAAATTCTATTTCATGGTGCAGACATAATAAAGTCTGCTGGTTTACCAATTGGAATGTTTTCAGAAGAGGCAATGGAGGCAAGAAATAAAGATTTTAGAAATATTAGAAACGATCACGCGAGAAAATTTTCACGACAGGAAACAATGACAGACCTTTTTTACACGTTATTGTATACATCCGACATTTTAATATCCTCAATCTCAGCGAAAAACCGCAAAATTGGTAAAAAACATACACGTTTTGATATTTTTAATTGCGAAATTGAAAGATTAATGTTAAAAGAAGACCCCCAAGACGATGACGATTAATTCCAATGATTAATTGATGATTAATTCCAAGACGATAAATTAATCATTGTATTAATTTTTGTTAATTGATAGGTAAATAATAAATAAAAGTTTAAGAAGAAAGTATAATAAAAGTAACAATGATTTTTTTATAAGCCGAAACCCCATATGATGAATTTATTATGTTCCCTAACTTTCTAAAATATAACACTTGTTTTAGTTGAAATATTTTTAATTTTTCCAATAAGAAAGTAGTCACACATTCTTGTTATCTGATTAAATGTAATAAAATTCATTGATTCAAGAATTATGGATTACTGTACTTGTTTGAAAAGCCTGAACAGCTACTTTTCAATTACTGTTCACATGTCATCGCGATTTTTCAGGTATTTCTGATGCTCTGACAAAAAATGTTGCCAATCAAAAATTAATCACCGTTCACTCTTCTACAAATCTCAGTATAAAAAATCAAAATAATTTTTTTTTTAAACAAAATATTAAGATCACCTTGATTTTTTAATTGTCAAAATATATTTTTTACTTAACAATGTTATAGCTGACGTCAAGACGAATTCAACGACCTATATACTGCGGTCTTTAAGTCTTGAAATAACGTTAAAATAGTTGTGAACAGCTAATTCTTCGATCTGGCCCACTGTGCGGGGGTCCTTCGAATAACGAATAACGACTAAATATTTATTCGAATAGCTTCATTTTATTCGAAATTTTTATTCGAAGGTTAGTCGAGTGGCAATTTAGTCGAATAATGCCCAACTCTGCTGCCCGGAACACACCCAAACACACCGACTGTAACCGTTTGCACGGGAAATTTTAGGAAAAACCCAGGCCCATTGGAAGCGTCACGGGAAGGACGCTATGCCTTGGCCGCCAGGACGCGATCAGTCTTGTCCGGTCTTTGGGACACGCTGATCTCCATTTCGGATCTTCGCACCTTACATTTATAAAATACGATCTATTGTGATATTGATAGTGTATCCTGCGTGAGTTTGATATCCATCGTAAGTAAACCATTTGTTACATTATCTTTGTACTTTTTGTCGTCTTCGTTGTTTTAGTTGTTTTTGTTGTTTTTAGAGTCTTTTGTTTGGTTTTCACACCATGTCGGTACTACCAAGTACTAGCCAGCAATCTCGATATGCTGAATTTGCCGAAGCCGAAGACGAAAACAATCACGACTGTGACGAATCATCGGATGGTGGAACTGCATCCAATAGTGATGCGGAGCCAGAGCTGGAAGAGTCTGACACTGATTTCGAATCAGATTCTGAAACTGATGTGCCAGAAGCCATGGCCAATGTTTCAGGAGATGAAATTGTATGTGGCCGTAAATGGCAACGGATTGCATCAAACATCAGTAATGTCGCAGATGAAATCATGTCACGTAAATGTTCACTGACAAAAACATCTGAGCATGTAGAAACAATGGATGAATGTTTTCATCTATTCATGAATGAAGAAATAATCGAAACAGTTATTTGTTATACGAATCAGAAAGCAATGGCAAGTATGCCTGCAAATAAAAAATGGAAACTTGTTGATCGAATCGAAATTGATGCATTTTTTGGACTTGTGTTACTCACCGGAAGATTTAGAGAGTCGCGAGAAAGTAAAAGTGACTTATGGAAACAAGATGATGCCGTTTGTCGTCGATTTTATACGGCAATAATGTCGCGTGATCGTTTCACTGATATATTGCGATATATGCGTTTTGATGATTCCGCCACACGCGAAGACAGAAAATCAAGTGACAAACTGGCACCACTTAGAGACATTACAAACATATTTTCTAAAAATTGTGAAGAGACATACGATGCAACAGGCGTTGGATGCGTCGATGAGCAATTAGTGACGTTTCGTGGCCGATGTTCCTTTAAAGTATATATGCCGAGTAAACCTGGCAAGTATGGTATCAAAATATGGTCCCTGTGTGATTCGAAGACATTTTACTGCTGCAATATGGAAGTATATTTAGGAAAACGTGGGAATGCTCCACAAAAACAACACGGCCAACGGGTTGTAAAAGAACGCGTAAATTTCTGGAAAAATTCGGGTCGATGCGTTACAACGGACAATTTCTTCACAGACTTAAGTTTGGCAGAACAACTACTCGAGGACAATATTTATTTAGTTGGGACTATGCGGAAAAATAGACGAGATTTGCCAAAGATACTTGTAGACACAAAAGACCGGGCACAATATTCTTCCGAATTCTTATTTACCGACAACCTGACATTAGTATCTTACGTTCCGAAACCGAAAAAGTGTGTTGTCCTTCTTTCAACATTACACCATCAACATGATATATCAACACAAGAAGAAAATTTTAAACCAAAGATTATAAAATATTATAATTCGACAAAAAGTGGAGTAGACGTTCTAGACAAACTAATCAGAGAATACTCTACTAGACGCTGCACTCGCCGATGGCCTTTATCATTATTTCTACATTATATAGACATCGCGGCGTATAATGCATTGGTTATATGGCAAACAAAATATCCAGAGTGGGCAGACAAAATCAGCAAAAACAAGAAGAAAGATATTCATATACGAATTATCCAAAAAACTGACTGCTGAAAATATAGACAGGCGTGCAAATCAATTTGAGGACCAACAAGTCGGCTTCCATAAACATCTTGTCACTGCAATTGAAGCAACGGGGAGGAAAATTGTAAAAAAACCAAAATTAGAAGGACAAAAGCGTGCCAGATGCTGTTTCTGCATAGGTAGCAATAACAGATATTCGGCAGTATGCGATTATTGTAGAAAACACGTATGTAGCACGCATTCAACACAAAATAGGACAAATATATGTAATGCTTGTACTAGTAATATGAATGACTAGAATAAATATTACTTTTTTATAATTCATGATTCTTTACTAAATATGATCCCAATAATATCGTCGTTCTAGTGTAACAATGACGCAATTGCAAATAAGTAATTTTCCAATGAGACGAAGATAGAGGAAAGACTAGATATGTCTGAAACTAGTAGCGCATTTATCTCAAAATTTGTAAATTTGTAGTAACATGATTGTTGCACCGGAACAGCGATATGTGCTTGACTCCAAACTCGAGCGACCGTCACTGTGTAGCATAATGTTGGTGAGGCGCTCGATCTCGAGCGACCGTCACTGTGTTAGTACAATATCGGTGAGGAGCTCGCGGTCGAACGACTGTGAAGTAGTATTGGTGAAATATGGGTGTGAGTCAGAAGTGACTCCGGCACCGGGGGGCGTGGTGCAGTAGTGCGAGGGTTAAACAATTAGAAAAAATTTATAAACGAAAATATTAATAATGGTTTTTAAAATTCGTTTTCTCACGTGAAATGTGAACTGAATGTTTAAATAATTATGAAATAGCATAATCCATTTTGTTTGTCATAGAAATTCGACCTTCGTTGTATTGCGGAAATGTGATAATTTGCCGTGTAATTGAATTTGTAAAATCACACATATCGTTTATAGAAAGGTTCATTATTACTACTTTAAAAAAAAATAAGTACTCTTTAACCTTAAAATGCACGTTCACGCCGTATTGCAGACTACAACCGACCTACTCTTTCGGGCCATTTTTGTTTGGTGACGTCATGACCGACAATCCAAATAGGAGCATTTGTATAAGTACAATTCAGCGGATGGTGCTCTCGCAGTGGAACCCTCCTCAAATGATGGCTAAAGCAAAAATAAACGTCTACGCAGTGGCGGATTTATCGGGTGCGGGGCGGCCGATGAGCAGTTGCCGACTGGGCCCCCAGGTACCCACCTTAAAAAAAATTATGAATTAATCCAAACACTACATTTTGTTTTGTTTCCTATCATTCTCATACCGCACGCGCGTAAATTTAGATTTGATTCTGTTATGTATACAGGATGTCCCAGAGCGTTTGCTACATGGGCCTTTTCCTTAAATCCGCCACTGCATCTGCGTTCAAATCGCGTTGACAAAATAAATCCATACACAGCCATCCGAAAGTTAAAATATGTAACAATTTTGCAGGAACAATATGAGAATCAATCTAAGAACTGAAATAGACAGATTCCAGAACCGTTTTAGAACCGATATAGATCCGAAAAATGACCGTCCTAGACCCATTGTAACTGATATAATATCGGTTCTGCAGAACCGTTACCGAAATCGATAAGGCCGGCGCCACACTTGCGGTTGGCCCGCGCGGTTCGACCGCCGCGGTTCGCCCGCACCTCACGTAACACACAGAATCTTATGGAAGGTGTCACACTTGAGCGGTTCAGCCGCGCGGCGGTTTTTTGACCGCGACATGCAGCGGTCGAACCGCTCAAACCGGACAAACCGCCTATATGTGAACGCATGAAATTCAAGTGGTTCGACCGCCTGTACAACCGCGGGCGGTCGAACCGCGCGGGCCAACCGCAAGTGTGGCGCCGGCCTAAAGTCGGAAATTTCGGTTCCTCATAACAGTTATTCAGAATATCGGTTCTTCATAACTATTTCAAGAAACGAAACCGGTCTCATAACCTTTTTTCAACCCCTGGAGAATAATCTCTGTACACTAACTTGTATCGGAGGCACTGATAGAGCTACTTCAAAGACTAATAATCTAATAATAAACAAATAATAACATATTAATAGACTAGAGTAATAAATTCAGTACTGCCTATGTAAATACCTAGTTAATATATTGTAATAATAAATTTCAAAAATCTTTCTCTCCTGCTAGTAATAATCACGCAATGCTCGATCATCAGACTGACTTGTTTCCACGCTCTTGTCATCGATCTCGAGAACAAATCTTCATTTGTTTATATTCCACCTCCACTTTATCGCTGAATCTCCCAGCTATCCCTTTCTGACATAAAGGCAGAGTATGCTCGCTGGTGTATGAGGGCCTTAAGCCGATGACATGGGGCGGCACCAACAATCGATGTCGCTAACCTAACACTTGGGCGTTTGAGATTGACGTTCCGACGATTGTACAGTATTGTCTACCTATATGCTCGGTTTGGTGCACCCGATACGGGCTTGTCGCTATCCCCACCACTTCTGTCTCACTCGTGTCCGGCGAAGGCGAGAGCGAGATGGAACGAAAGCGAGCGAGAGCCATTGAAAGCGATCGAGGACGGTACGAGACAGACGACGCGTGGATGTTTTGTCTCACTCCGTCTTTCGAGCGCCGTGACACTCCGTCCTTTGCATGCGTGACGGGCGTGCGCGATGGTTGCAAGCATTTACGAATGCACGGGAACCACTTCGCCAAATCTTGACGCAGGCCCGGCTCAAGTCTTTTTTGCGCCCTAGGTGAATTTGTTCAATTGAGCCCTTTATTATAATACATTTATTTGAGATTATTTATGACTTTAATCTGCAAAATTAGGCAGCGACTAGGGCATAAGGTCGACAAAAGGTGCAAAATGGTCTTTTCATTATTGGCATTGTTAAAAATAAATTTTTGAATGAAATACTACAAATTGTACTACAACGGTTTTAAACTACGGATAAAAATGCAGAGTAAGGTCACCAATAATCTCAATTAAATGTATTATAATAAATAGCGGAATTTGGCAAGTTCGCCTAGGGCGCCAAAAAGACTCGTGCCGTGTCTTGCTATCTGATCGTCGCGCGCATGCGTCGAGCAGTCACGATTCTATCTGAGCGCTCGCGCTGTCGCGCATACCCGCCGCGCATGCAAAGCGTTCCATCTCGCTCCCCCCTTCGGCCAGAAAGAAGCGAGAAACGAACACTCGGAATTAGGGCTCTGTACAAGCTACAGGCTCACCGCCGGTCCCGACCAGCGAGCATATATGGAGACAATACTGTATATAACAATGGGTGCGTTCAGCAGACTCAACTGTTAGGCCCGGTCCAGATCTGAACCGAACTCCGAACCGAACGCCACTTGAGTCGTTAAATGAAGCAAGACAAGTAGATCACTTGTCTTGCTCCGTGTAATTACTCAAGTGGCGTTCCGTTCGGGGTTCGGTTCAGATCTGGACCAGGCCTTAAGTGATCTCACTCAAGTTGAGTGATTTCGTTAGATTTTAGTCTGAAGTTGCACGTATATTGGTCGACGAGAATAAAATCTAGTGAAATCACTCAACGATTAAGTCCGCTAAACTCAACCCATTGTAACAACACATTCTTTTTTACTCGCAGTCGCACTATACATATTACCAGAAAAATGATGGTATCATTCCTTTGGTTTCGGTACTATATCGATTCCAATATAATTTTGCTAACATAATACTGGTAAGAAAATAAGGCTATTCTTCCGAATGACCCCAGTGGCCGATCAATACGATGTTTGAGGGGAGGGTTGGGGAGGGGGTGTGAACCCTAAATCTAAAATTGTATACTCAATTCCACTTAAGAGTAGACTAGTTCCACACAACCATGACTCTGAGGAAGCTGTTGATTGATGGAAAATCGGCAGAGAAAGTTAAGCGCTACGACTGATCGCGTGCGCGGGCAGTAGTGGGAGCTGTGCAAATCGGTTGCAAATCGGTGGGGACGTGGATCCACTTTTATATGGAATAGTATATAACTTTGGGTATTTATTAGGTTCCGAAATATTAATAAAAAATTATTGTTAATATATTTTGGAATTTTTTTTAACAGCATACACGTAGGCTTACCTGCCCCCCCCCCCCCCCCCCCTCCTAATCTGTTCTATGGACAGCTGGACGCGTTCTCCTTATCTCTGCGTACCCGTCATGCGCGTAAAAGCCACGCGTATTTGGCTGAAATTCAAAGCCAATTTTCCCGAAAACGAAGCGCGGTATTAAAAAATTGTATTGTACATTTTCGTCTTATTTTGGTCTGTAGAATCACCCCCTGGAGTATTCACTATGAATAAAGTAATAGGTATCCACCCTGTGCATAATAGGGTGGTTTGCATCCGCAAGTTTTTGGTTCAAATCTCTACGCACCCCCCTCACTACTCTAGCCCCAACCAATACTAATATCCGGAGCAAATTGGACAGTGGAATGCTTGCTGTCGAAATAAGTCAACAGAAATAGTAAAAGTTTTTTATTAACATCTCGGAAACTAATAAATTCCCGAAGAAATAATTTTAAATGTAGCCCCCCCCCCCCTCCCCACGGCCCCCACCATCCTCTTAAACCTCGTATCGATCGGCCACTGAGGCCATTCAGAACTAGGACAGCCCAAAATAATACTGATTTTAAATCTCTGCTTACAAATATCTTGAAAAATTGTAATAAAATAGAAAAACCGAAAACATTACCAGTAAATATAGGTAAAAATTCCGATATTTCCGTATTTCGGTTTCTACAAGGGTTACCTACAAAGATACAACCGAAAATACTGGTATTTTATGTTTCGGTAGAAGTCCCTGCACAAGGGCCGTCTTTTTAAACCATTATTTAATGATGAATGACCTTTTTCTATGTGACGTTGAAATTGTTTAAATATCTACTATTCTAGAAGGGATAAAAAAGTATAACATACCATTTAAAGAAATAGAGGTCACCCTGAAATCTTTAAAACACCCCGCCCAAAAAAAATTATTACCGTCACGTTATGGCACCGCACAGTTTCTTCACATCTCTAAGAATAACGAAGATATTCGAGGTGGTCAAAATTATTGTCCCACCCTGTATAGAGAAAAATTCTATTATCATCAACTCCTAATTTTCAAAATGAAATGTAGTTTGTACAGAAATCAAATACTTTAAGTAACAGAGATTAATATTACACATTATTTACGTTAATTTTCATCATTTCTATTATTTCGAATTTTGTTTACTATGGTTAAGCGTCACCGAAATGAAAAATAATTGGTATTATGCATAAAATAATAAAGTACTTGAAATATGTTGTTAATATCATCATTTTGAACAACTTTTCCCTACACATGTTATGGCCGTTCGGGCTTCGTTTCTGAGATATTCGCAAAAATACTTTTTTAAATTCTTCTCTTGATTTTAAGTTTGAGGTAGTTGTGGATTCGGTTTGAGTTAAATGTGCTTCTAGCCAACTGAGGCCTGGTAGCGCTACTGGGCTGTCCACCCGCGCTCTAACTTCTAACTAATTAGGTTTGAGTTAGGTTCAGTATAGAAAATATAACTGCACTTCATATTAAACATTATACTCAATTATTATTAAAAGAAATTGAAAAAATGAAAGATCTCGTCTGTGGCTGTTTACAAACGGCAAGTGTCGCGGGATTGTAATATTACATATATCTATAATTTTTATTACATTACGAGTAAATATTTTGGCGTTTATTTGGAATCGCGTATACCTGTGTCTAGACGTGATTCCGAATAAACGCCAAAATATTTTTATGAATATCTCGAAAACTAAGACCGAGCGGCGGTTATATGTACAGGAAACAGTTGTTCAGAATGTTGGGTTTTACAACATATTTAAATTTCATCAAAATCGGTGAGGTGTATCCTTTTATGCATAATTATCGAATAATTTGACAAAGATAAAGTTTCTTTGTACTTACTTAAGCGGTCTCTTTGACGTAGGATTTCTGGTCGTAGTGGTGGTGGTAGTACTTGGTCGGGGTAAGGATGTAGATGCTGCTCGTCTTTGTGGAGACACTAAATTCTTATCTTTAGACATAACTCCATAAGATTTGTAAGGTAGGGAGCTAGGTCGTGTTAAATGAGTTCTTGTTCCTACAATTTCCTGATCAACTCTACTAGTACGTTTTGTTACTTCTTTGCTCCTTAGTTCTACAGGCTTTTTTGGTACACTTTTTGTTGTCGAAAGCATAACAGGTTTCTTTAAGGATGGGATTCCTGAGACAGGAGATTTCGTATTTTTAGCAGATCCAGATGCAGTATTCGACTGTTTAACTGGCGAAGCAAGAAGCCTAGGTATTTTAGACTTTCCTAAGCTTGTAGGTGCTCGCGTAGGTGATAAAGGTGACGACATTACTGGTTGATTCTTTGCATCTTCTTTTCCTACCATTAACTCCCATTTTTCCTGAAGTTTTCTAAATTTCGCTTCTCCAGACATATTGTCTTCATCATCCGTCTTGTTATCAACACCTTGGGATTTTGTAGATACAGGATGTTTATTCGACGCTCTGTTCAGTGGCGAATGTTCTAAACTATCGGTATAATCTTCAGAATCTTCGGAAGTTACTTTATCGAGAGCGCGGAATACTTTCGAACATAAAGGATTACTTAAACTTTTCTTTACTGTTTCCATATCTGGCTTATGTGCACTGTTAGATTTATCGTCATAATTGGCATAAGCAACGCAGGATTTTGGACGTATTTTCCTTGGACTAGAAATCATTGCACAAGCGTCCGGTTTATCAAAATGATGATCTTTTAGAGAAGCGTCAAAGTTTCTAAAGTTCACAGGCTGTAAAGTATCATTATAACGTACCATTATTTTAAACATAATAATATAAAGCCTTAATGAGAAACAAAACATGAAATTATATTTAAAATTTGGAACAGATACTCACATTTATGTTATGGTTATTTAAATTCCCAAAACTATTATGAAGCTGACGATACTGATATAGAAGATCAAGCTGAAAGGGGCAAAATGCGAGAGGATTTAGAATGTACAGGAGAGCATCAACAACTTTTCGCGCATTTGCATTGCCTAATGCAGCCACAAATAAACTGTTATTGTTACAATGTTTCCTTAGAATGGATTCCCTTGTACACAAATATGCAAACCATGCGTCTAAAGCTCTTAAACTGAAAAAATGGAAAATTCAATTATGAAGTAACCATAATATACGTATCACATATTGTATATTATAATATTCACATTAACTTACTTCAACAAACCAAACACAAATGCGTGAAATTTCAGCATTCCTTCTGTAATGACATCTTCACTGTTAATTTTTTGTACTAATTCGTTCAACGTTTTAGTCAAAGGGCCTTGTTGAGAAGATGCTTCGACCACCTGCCAAACACTATTTGTTATTGGTCCAAATGTAGAATGTAGGTGTGATTTTAATCCATCCGACATAATGGCATACAAAGCCGGGCATAGACTACTAAGACAAATTTGAGCACATTCATTTTTATCATTGTAATTCTGTCTACTATGCATAGATTCACCATTCCAATACTTTAACAATAAATCGACTGCTTTGTTTGCAGACAATATCATCTCTGAAAATATATTTATGACCGTTAACAGCTTATTAATACAATTATTTTAAATATGTAAAAGAATTTGTAATATAAACAGAATTTACTTCTCTTTTCATCTAAATCTAGTGACTTATCTTCAGGATTTGTGTCTCTTCTTTCTTCCTTAAGTGTACAATCTTTATTTTGCTCGCTTGTAACTGCATTCAAGTTATTGACCTACAATGGATAAATTGTGTAATATGCACGCACACCACACACACACACACACACACACTTTGCTTTTAAAAAGATTTCTTAACGAATACCTAGGGGCTACGAGAAATCTACCTAACTTTCCTGTTCATAGTGGTTCCAGAAAAATCGCGATGAGTGAATGATTGAGTGTGAATACGAGTGAGTAAGTGAGTGAGTGAGTGCGAAAGTCAGTGATATAAATATATATTTACGCACTCACTCAATCACTCACTCTTGCCAAGACGAACAAAGTTATGTGACACACTTGTAAGTACAGTTAATATTTATTGAGAAAATGCATGTCAAAAAAAGCAACTTCAGATTTATATAATAGTATAGAAGATAGTATAGAGACCATAGATAGATAGATATATATGGATGATACGGAATAATGTTTCAGGCGGATGTTGTATGAACTGAGGGGGACATATCATGCTGGTATTTGTTTGACCTTGTGATGACTGCAAAACCCTGTGAATATCACATTTAAATTTTTAAATGGGAACCTGTATTTCTTATTTCATATTCTTATAGCTTATATCGAAACGTTTTCAAAACACTGCCTAAGTACCTGTGCCTTTCGCACAAACCACTACCGAGATTTGAACTTCCAAAGTTGAGATGCAGCCAAAGATGAGAAGATTAAAATGGGACATCCTGTATATACAAAATTTAATGTAAAGAAGGGCATGGAAAATATGTTTGAAATTACCTTTTCATCTACATGTTTTTTTCTTTGGTTTACAGCAAAACTGACAGTCTTTTTCTGGGATTCTATCATATCGGTAGTTTTGACATCTTTGTTCATCCTGAGAGCTAAAAACTTTCTTACGTATGATCTTAATTTAACATCAGGATCTTCTGTATCTCCGTCACTGCTTTGGGATGAGAAACCACTACGTTTCAAGAATTCTTCCAATTGTTTTACATCATCTTCACTATTTTCAGAATTTTCAATTTCTACGTCTCTAGTTTTAGTTACTTCATTTACGCTCTCTGCAAAATATGGACAAATATTTAACTAAATCATAGAAATCAGTACGTACAATAACAACTGATCAATTGACTTCACCTGTATAATACCGTTCTTCCGTCTCATCTACATCTTTTTCTGAATCAACAGGTCTTCCACGACACAATAATTGCAGATCATTGTTCATGTAATGTGCTTCTTGCAAAGACATTCGTTTATTTCCAGACGACCGATCTTCTATTTCTTCAACATCTCCCATTTCAAACATGCTATATCTTTTACTCGCAGGAACCTTATTTTTTCTTAAAATACTTCTGGGTAAAGGTGGTCTTGGTGGAACTTTCCCATTACAAAAATCGAATTCACGATCTCCATGTGGTAACGAGATCGATCGTTTCGGAAGAGAAGGGCAAGTTGTTTTTGTCTTACTAACTTGCCGATGCACTTTCTTGTCGTTACATACTAAACTAGCCTCGGAACTAATACTATCATAACGGTAAAGGTACAATGGATTAGTTATATTATTTAACGTTTGTTGATTTGTCGATGAATCAGTTAATATCGTAGAAGAACCTCGATATCCAGAGGATGGTTGTGTCGCGGTGCTACTAGTAGAAGATGAATTATTTGGTACGATTTCACTTATAGGGCGAGTTTTATGACGCATTGGAGGCGACAAACAAAACAAAGGTTTTCTAGTTTCTTCATTAATATTGATATGCCTTGAAACTTCGGGTACATCATGTAAAATTTTCTTGTACTCAGTAGGCAAGAGGAATGTCAATGACTCCCAATCTTTAACATGTGAAAATCCACGTTGACGCAACGCGTCTATATCATTACAAGAGAATGGTCTAGTGGATCGACCACCCGTATGTTTCCAGTTAAGTCGATTTTTTCTAAAGCATTGTGGTTTTAAAGCAATATTATCTAACTTTTTGTTTCTGATATTAAGAAACGATAAGTCAGGCAACGCATAACTTGGATATACAACATAAACTGGCTTTTTGTTAACAACTGTTTCCCTTAACGACGGATTTTCTTTCTCTACAGGTGTTGTAAATACTAAAGATGTTTGAACTCCATTATCCTCTGTTTCAGCTATTGCTTGAACGCCTGTTGTTTGGTAAATTGGATATCCCTTTTCTAAAGACTGAATCCGCGCAGTTCTTCGCTGATGTTCAGAAGTATTAGTAATGACAGCGTAATTGTTTTGATCATTGCCATTATCATGTGTTAAATCTGATTTAGACATGCTTTCTGATAATTCTTCAACAGATGCCGATGACATCATTTCATCCTTTTGTTTATTGATTACGGATGATTGTTTTGGAAGTTTATTAAAAATGTCTTTTTGAGTTCTTATTTCCTGATTATTACGTGAATCACTTTTAACCCAATTGATAGAAAAGTCACTTTCTGGAACTTGTCGTTTGGAAGCATTATTTATATTCTGCCGTTGTATTTGCGTATTTGTATTAGTACCACTGTCGCTAGCACTATTGCTTGTAGGCCATCCATTATCACTAACAGAGTCTGACTGGTCCAAAGTAAGACTCATTCCTTCCGCACTCATACTTTTTTGTTTCATAAATAATTTCACGAGGCTTAAATTCTGCAATTTTTTTCCTGTTGGATTATGTTCTCCATTGTCAGAACTCTCTTCATTTATAGATCGACTCATTACAGACCCCGAGCTGTTTAGCTGTTGTGTATGATTTTTAGATTCTGCAGAATCAACCTATTTAAAAATATTTAAAAAATTATTTCAATCGATCATACATTTAAGAAATTAATTACTTTTTATAAGAACATAAGATTGCTGCGGACTTACAGAAAAATTGAGAGGTATATTAACATGCTGTAACTGAGCAGCCTGCGTAAGATCTGGTAAACTCTGACTTCTCTTATTTGTCCCAGGCATAATATTTCCGACACCTTCTAAAAGTTCTGGTATCGTGTTGTTATTGCCTGATGGGTGACGTGTCATAATTTTGTTCATGGAAGAATGTTTCAAATTACTCCACGTAGTATATATTTTAGAATCGGAACATGCCATTGATAAATCTAATGTGTTTTTCAGGTGTGTATTCCTAGTATAATATATTTCTGCTGTTTCATAATTTTTTTGTTTTTCTGTAAAAAGAATTACTAACAAAGTTATATATGTCGGTTACTACTACATTTGAGAATCGATCACTTCTATACATACCTTGATTTTCAAAGTCTTGAGAGCCATCGGAATACATTGTAATACTACCCTCAAAAGCAATAGTGTAGTTATCTTTGTTATTTGCTTGGCATGTCAGTAACATATCTTCACAGTCCAGAGAGTCAACGCTATAACTACCCCCTAGTGGTAACACAGGTGTCTCTTTCAGAGGAGAAAAGAGCAACGATGACTTGCATATGGAGATTGTATCTGCCGTTGAACAGGCTGAATCTTCTCCCTTTAAATCAATATATATTCTTATTTAGTTTTATGTTTACATATTATTTACCATGCACTTTTTGCAAAACTTGTTTCCATGCATATGTTAAGTAGCATAATTTGTATTATTAAATATGATGCTTGAAACATATAAATAAATTTATTTCCTTTGTTGACCATGCAGAGGAACTGCAAGCAAATTGCGTTTTATTTTCATGTTAAGCAAAACAGTCCATACAGAGTTTTTCTTATCCTCTTCAACAAGGGATAAAAGAAACTTAACAGTCTCAGCCATTATCATACCTGGCTGCTGGTATGAGGGCTGATAGATGAACCGATGTCAAGCTTTTCCATAACAGATCCAGATATACTGGCATATCGTTCCCTTTGATAGTTAAACTGCCGCGATAACGGAATACAGAATATATTTGCAATAAACTATTTAAAAGATGCATTAATGAAATAAGAAACCTTTTATATCGTTATGATACGCATCCAATGATTATTTATAAATTAAACATTACATGTGAGTAAAAGTCATTCTATAAAATGCAATCTAAGAAGTTTGTAAAATATATATAATTGCAAACTATACATAATAAATGTAATTTTTCTAACAATCACATTATTTAGCTTTGAAACATAACATTCAGGATATTTGTTACAATAACAGATATGGTAATATATAATATACATATAACAATATATGCTATGATTATAAAATGGATAATATACATTATATGATATTTACCTCCGAATGCTGAACTGGATCTGTGCACATAACAGGCAATGCTGTGAGTAAAGTATGAATATCTGCTGTGCGAAAACTTTCCATATCAATTTCGGCCAAATTAGCATCCAGATTACGAGCAAGATCATCATAATAGCCCAAATCATCACGGGAGTATGAAGCAGAGAGCGAAGACAATATGCTGGGGTGAACATGGAGTCCTCCATCTCTATAGCTAAACATGAACATTTGCTAGAACTTGAAGTATCTAGGAGCAATTAAAAAATAAATTATTATTATTATTATTATTATATATTGCAGGGTTACCCATAATCAATGAACCACTGATATTCCACATTGTCTTGTACAAATTCAGAACCAATTAAATCGTGTTGCACAGAATCTGTTGCAGGATTGGAATTGCAATCAGATCCTGGTGTTTGTGGATCTTCCATCACTGCAACCCCTTTGCCCGCACCTAATCCGTTATGCAATATTAATAAACGATTATCGAATTACTTGCAGTAAAGAAACATTATGAAAACATATTATATTTAACATACACAAAATACTGTCCAAGTTCTTTAAACATATTTGTCCCTTTTCCCAATGTAACATTATAAACCACGTGTTACATAAAGGTTGCTACTTTAAAAAATTATGTGACATAATTGTTCGATTACAGCTCATGGCAGATAGAGATATGTACCAATATTTACAATATCATATTCTGCGTGTATAGGGAACATACAGAAGAACATGCATAGTTTAATTTTACCGTGATATTGCTATATTGGATGACAATTCTATGTGATACGACCATTCTATTGATATTACGTGTATACAGTGACATTGCCACGATAATCGACGAATAACATTTCTGAAGGAGAGATCACCGAATTCAATGTCGAAAAAACCACCGACAGACAATGTACTGATAAGGATGTAAGTATTTTTTTCCTCTTTGTACGCCGTGGAACGTTCGCGACAGAACACATGCACAGAACTGTCAGCCACTAACGTCACACTGAGGTTATGGCGGATGTAATTCTAAGCAAGTGTGCTTGTGTTCTGTATTGGAAATGATCAAGCCTGCGCGTCATCGTAGCATTCATAAGAGGGCGTATTTTAAGGTTAGTTATCACATAATAAATAATTAATTAATCGATCAGTACATGATCATTTTAGGCCATACAACTGTTGATACAGTGGAAGTAGTGCGACACGCTAATATTCGGAACGCAAAAAAACTTGAACCCCATTGACTCTCTACTAAAGCGATCTTTTAAAAAATATGTAATTGTCCAAAAACTACTAATTGACAATCAGAAATCAACATACTTCTTTACAAGATGACAAGCGCACTTGAAGAGACACGAGTACTTATAATGCAGGATGTGTCGTGAATCGTTCGCGTAATTTGACTTCATTGCACATGCTTAATATATGCTTTTAATTAACTTTAGTTGGTTAATATGCATATAAGTGACTGAATGATAGATAACATTACAACAACAACGTTGTAGTCAGAATATGTATGTGTTATAATTTACATACATACATGTATCGTTCATGGTCAAACAATTCAATGTATTGTGATTTACTACGTTGTAAAGAATAAAGTACATAAAAAATCATTGTTTGAGATACAAGTTACTAATTATAAGTTACCTCGAAAAATTCTTTTCCATCGCACCGCCATGGTCGCATAGGTCTCGTTTTACGGAAAATATTTACATTCGATAAATATTAACTGAAAACAACCATACTCGCAGCCATATGGCGACAATTCTCCGTCACTCATAGTTAGAAATTCATTTTACTGCGCCTATGGATCACAAAGGCGTATGCGGCGCATGAGCATTGCTAATCCAACGTAAAGGGTAGACAGAAGAAAATCGGATACAATGTACTTCAAATAAAGTTATAATGCAACGCGCTAAGTAGATTTCGGTTGTTACTTATTCATTAAAATTCTCAGACATTATTAAAGCATTTTGTGACTAATATCAACGTAGTACAAAATGTTCATATAAACATATTATATGTATTGTATTTCATATTTAGTTAATTACTGTAAACGCATAAAATTTTTGGCCATACATATGTACATGCAACTGAAAATGTTATTTCCTAATAAAGGAACAATAAAATTATTAAATGGGATATCGTTTACTGAAAAAATTAAGAGTTTAATATGAAATTGCAGATATATGTAGATAGTATTATCGTGTTTCCTTTGTCTGGGACAATTTTAGATGACGGAAAGTAAAACGTTAAAATATTTTAGGAGTAGAGCTTTGGCATCACCGACTAAATATATACATATGTACATACCTATGCATGTATATGTAAACAGGTAATAGGTATTTGGTATCTTGACTTTGATTCACTTTGATTAATCTTGTTTCTCAGACGTAGTATGAATATTTTGAAATTCAAATACTTCACACTATTAAAAACTAGGATGATTCTCATTATACAGTAGGTACATTAACGCATGTTCAATGCTGTTCATATTAACGGACAGACTCGAGCCTTTTTTGCGCCCTTTATAATACATTTATTTGAGCTTTTTGATGACCATACTCTGAATTTTTAATCATAGCTTTAAGGATTTATAGTACAACGTGTAATATTACATTTAAAATTCTATTTTAAAAAATGACATCAATGAAAATACCATTTTCCGCCCTTTGTCAACTTTGAGCTCTAGGCAATTTTGCCTATAGGAACTAGCCAGGCCTGTTAAACGCAGCTTCATTTTACTTATCGAAGGAAAGATCGCGATGATTTGTTCACAGTGTCGAGGGGACTGGATAATTTTAGCAAAGCATAGAAGAAGTAAGGGAAGCGGAGAACAAATTGAGAAGTATTTTGCGACTCGACAAAAATTTTACGCGTGGAGCAACGAAATGTAATCTGAGAATACTTTTACCAACAGCACCAACTGCTTGGCTCACATTTACGCCTGACGATTTTATAGCGAGACAAATTATACGCATATCCCTAGTAGCATTTCTGGTTGGCCAACAGTATGGGAGTGAACAGTTGGGAATTAGTTGGGATATAGTTAGTGTTTTTTCCTACAAATTTCCAACATAGAGCCTACGGCAAAAAAGTTACGACAATGTACCAACGAATATTCAATCTAGGGCCTACAATTATTATGGTTGGTTAATTAACAAAAAGTTACGACAGTTTGCCTACGAACATTCAATGTCGGGCCTACAATTACTATGGTTGGTTAATTAAAAAAAAATTTACAATGATGATTAAATGTCGTTTTGCAAACGTCAGAAAATTTGGTACATTCAGAAACCTGTTATTATATTCGAAGTTGTGATTTTTCTTTTCATATGTATAAATACGTAATATTTAACAATCTGTAACAATCGCGAATTTGCGTGCCAAATTCAATGAAGTTCACTGAATTCGCTTCTACTTTTTATTTATTTTTTGGTTGTCATGTTCAATTTTATTGTTTCTTCAATTAAGTGGATTTATTTTATGTAGACGAGTTTTATTGCTCCTCTTAATTTACAATCGTTTTAATCAATATAAAATGCACGGGTACGGCTACCTTTTCGAAAGATCGAGCTCTACTGCGGGACCTTGCTTCCGTCTCTAGCCACGCGACACCTCCGCCTTCTCCTCGTCGCGAAACCATTGTCAACTATTTATCCCATTGTTGGGTTTCGGTTTGATCGACGGCGTTACATTTCACTGCATATATTTCCACATTTATTTCTCATGAAAATATCTACAACTATGTTTTAACTGTCTAGATTTGTGTCACCCTGCCTGCCACCGCGTCCTACCAAACGCACATTCTTCAGTTTTCTCTTTTTCGATCATTTGTGATCACTCCCAGTCCATCCTTATACAATGTATGTACATCTTTTTCCTAGGGTTGCGTGCAAGTCTACAACACAGTATTTCCGATACACTCGTGCGACACGGCGTCTTCCGCGATATTCCAGACATTTTATTCTTTACGTTATTGTTGTCGATAGATTGTTAGCGTTGTTTACCGGACAAATTTAATTATTTGCATTCAAGCACCTCAAATTAAAAGATGAAGAAATTCAAGGACATAAGATCTTTCTTTTAAAATACGAATAGTCGTCTTGAAGAGATAACTGACGATGTTGAGACAATCAATAGGAAGAAAACGAATATCACAATACAACCCGATGCATCACCAACAACGTCATCAGCAGACGTAATTTGCTCAGATGAAGAAATTGGAACCAATTTTACTAAGAGACAAGACTTAGTTCTCACTAACAAACCCTATTCGTCACCAACAACGGCAGCAGCTGGCGCGGTTGTCACAGGTGAAGAAGTTGGGATCACAGTTACTGAGAGAAAAGCAAATTTAAATCTAGGCACCCTCGAGACTGGTCCATTACAACCGCGGATACATTTTCCAAGAAGTAAATTCGGAGATAGACAGCGGTTGTTTTCAGCAAACTACTACGACACATACAGCTGGCTTGAATATAGTGTAATAGAAGATAAAAGTTATTGCTTCGTGTGCAGACAATTTTCCAAAGGAATTATACGCGAACAAAGTGAAAAGTTTATTCACCAAGGATTTAATAATTGGAAAAAAATGAAAGAGGGGCTACAAAAACACGAACAATCATCACTTCATATACAATATACTCAAATGTTTGTATCTTACAAACAATCTGTTGTATGTGGAAGTGTACATGAAAAACTTCTAATGCAGCATACAGAGGAAGTAGTCCAGAATAGAGACTATTTAACTAAACTTATAGACATTATGTTGTGTTTGGTACGTCAGGGCTTACCTTTGAGGGGACATCGCAAAGGCCCCACTTCTAAAAGCAGGGGGAATTTTTTGGAAATTAGTGACCTCTTTGCCAAATATGATGAACAATTTTCAAATCATTTAAATCAACATACGACCTATTGCAGCCCTCAAATTCAAAATGAAATTATTGATATCCTAGCACAGCTCACTCTACAGGAAATAGTAAAAGAGGTGAGAGCTTGTGGATTTTTTTCGTTAATGGCAGATGAAGCCAGGTGTTATAAAGAAGAGCAATTATCGGTCACCATTAGATATGTCAAGGACCTCGATGTTGAAGAACGATTCATTGGTTTTATAAATTGCTCCACCTCGAGAGATGCTGCGGGATTGGGAAAACTGATTTTAAACTTTTTAGGAAAGCACACTTTGACAGATATTCCTATAATCGCACAATCCTACGATGGAGCCAGTGTAATGTCAGGGAAACATCAAGGTCTTCAAGCGATAATAAAAGAAACGCATCCACAAGCAATTTATATCCACTGTTTAGCGCAGGCCTGCCCCATCGGGTGCAAATACCTCCTGAATTTCTGGGACCCGGGCAACAGCCAAGCGCGGGACTGGCTACGTTGTTAACCACAGCATGGGTTGCGGGAGAACTGCATGAGTGTGCGGTCATCCTAACTGGCTCGCACACTCATGCAGTTTTCTCACAAATCTCGCAACGGGTAGCAATGGAACAGTCCCGCGCTCGACTGTCACCCGGGTCCCAGAAATTCAGGAGGTATTTGCACCCGATGGGGCAGGCCTGGTTTAGCGCATAGGCTCAACTTAGTTGTTGTCGATTCATGTGGAAGCGTTTCATCAGCAATGGCCTTTTTCAATACGCTTGAAGCTTTATATATCCATTTCTCGCAACCCGGTAATCATGTCCATCTTAAGAAAATTCATGTCGCTCTTGATATCAAATTCGGCTATGAAATGGGAAGCTTGAGTAATACAAGATGGAGCTGTCGTTATACAAACTGCAAAGCTATATTGTCTAATTTTAATGCAATTAAAAAAGTTTTGGAAGAAGAAATCAGCCAGGCTAAAGACAAGAACTCTGTGGAGGCACGTGGTATACTGAGTTGCATCACGAAACCAGATTTTGTTGTTTGTGCATTTGTGTTTCACTCAGTGTTATCAATAGTTGATGTACTGAGTAAGTACTTTCAAAGTAAGAAGGCAACTCTTGGTCGCGCGAGTGAGATAATAACGGGTACTATAACTAGTTTCGAGGAAAGCAGAAACCAATTCGATGACCTTTGGAGTGAAATCGAGGAATTCGCAGAAGAACACGACATTTCTTTGGAACCTACTCGAGTCTCGAAAAGGAAAAGAGAACCGAAGAGAATGAATGACTTCGTGATAGAGTCAACTCTAGGTAAAGGTAATTTGATGGACTTGCCATCAGATACAAAGCCTTCCGAATATTGGAAAATAAATATTTATAATCAAGTGATGGACAATATTATCACTAACTTCAAAACTAGATTTGATAATCTACCTTTAGTCAGTTGACTCATTTATAAAGTTGGACCTGGAAGGCGGAGAGGATTTCGTAGCAAATTATAAACGTGTTTTAAATATAGACATTTCCACCTTACAGGCTGAAACAAAAATAATAAAAAATATGTTACAGAACAAGAACATTGAAATAAATTTAAAAAGTCTGAAAACAGAAATTGATAAAGACTATTGCCCCAATTTATACAAATTGCTGCAAACAGCTATTAGTCTTCCTGTAAGCTCGGCCGGCTGTGAAAGGAGCTTTTCCACTATGCGTCGCGTTAAAATGTGGTTAAGAACAACTATGCTCCAGGAGAGGTTTTCGAATATGGCACTCCTAAACATCGAAAACGAAATGATCAAAACCAATGTAACAGCACAACAGGTCCTAAATGTTTTTGCAGAAAAACACCGCAAATTAAAACTTGTGTAAATTTTAACTATAGATATTCATGATATATTGCTTTTAATAAATGACAATTTATTTTTTCTACTGTATTTCTTTTCCTTTTAAAAGTTTTGTTTTCATTTCCCGAGATTAAACAATAAATAATTTTTTATTCCGTTTATTCTTTGTTTTAGTGTTAAAGAAATATGTACGTAAATGATTGTTTTAAAATGTGTATGTATATAAAGATTTCTCCCTATAAAAAGGAGAGAGAGCGCGAGAGGGGGGAGGGAGATGAGGCCTGCCCCCCCCCCCCCAAACAAAAATCCTAGCTACGCCTATGAGTGTCAAATCTAACTGTTGGCCAACTAATATTATGTGCGTGGCCCAACTGTATGCCAACAACAAATGCTACTAGGGATGTATGTATATTTTTCATTTAACCGAAAGATATGCTTCCGCGACGAACGAGTTCTTTCTTTATCATTCGCTCGAACGAGCCAAAATCGATTGCCCCATTTTTATAAATGCTACGTTAATGAAACATGTATAGGTACATACATATATAGAACATTCCTATAGGACATTTCTCATACATAACTACAGGAGAAGAATCTTTCCAACTTAACCATGTTAACTCCTAAATAAGAACGAATCTGCATATCAAGATTTGAAACATCTTCCGGTATTATGAAATCACGAGGTGCATGTACATAGGGTAAACGATACAGTTATTGACCAGGATGACCACTTCAAATTTCTGCCGCTATAGTCTAATGAACCTGCACGTTTCCGCATCAATGATGCACATTGATCAGAAAAGACAGTAGTACCTTTCGTTTCAATCAACAATCGATGATTTCAGTAAAAGTGTTCCGCTGTGAGATCGTCGGAAAGGAATACGTGTAATTTCAACTCTCAAAGAAGGTAAGGGCTTAGCGAGTATCTTTAGAGCGGCGACTTCTTTAATTACTGTATAATCATTGTTAATAGTTAGGCTATGAGAGTTCTGGCTCAAGTGGGGGCGATGGGGTGAGGCGGGGCGGGAAACAGCGGCCGCGGGGGTGGGCGGTACCGCGCTCTTCCGCGAGATGGGCGAAGCGGGGAGGGGGGTACCGAGTTCGTAGGTGAGGGGAATGACGTCACAGGGGAGGAGGATTTCAAAATGGCGTCGATCGAGTTCGTTGGTGAGGGGGCGACGTCCCAGGGAGGGGGAGGATTTTCAAAATGGCGTCGCGAGCATGGCGCCACCTATTGGGTGTGTAAGGGGGTATTGTAGTGTGCGGGCCAGAATCGACCGCAGGGAAGAAAGAGCAGCTCAACAGGACTGGTTCGAGCAGGAGGAGGGTCCCCTTTATGGCCCTGGAATAGGTGACTAAAACTTGAGGTGAGAAAAATTTTCTCTGTAATAAAAACTGTGTGTAAAACTTTAAACGCGTTTTTCTCGAAACCATGTTTTCGGAAGCGGTGACCATGATATCTTGAAATCGAATTGACCAATTAAACCCAATTTGTACATACATATTCAATAGACGTGTGGCTATTGTTCCTACCACGGCCATGTAAAACTATTTTTTTGTTTCCATTTTACATACTTTTATAAGTATAAAAAATCTACTAAAATCACAACCTTATCCTCAAAATGTCGTTATTTTAATCATTTTCGCTATTTTTTCTTCATTCTGGTACCTGCGATAGCCGGTGGTATACTAATTTGGAATCTTGTTTACTTTTTTGTTTCAGATAAGCACAATCAGCAAAATCATGATCACCGTGTGCAGACATTTTTTTTCATAGAACACTTCAACGCGAATTATTGCAGGCAATTTTAATTTTTTTATGCTGAAAAAATTTGTAAATACTCTCTAAGTGCTGATACATATGTAGGCAAAACCCGGATTCAATAACTTTAGCGAGTTTTTTGTAAGAAATTCCACAAAAACGCAGAAAATAACGGCGTTTACACTAGAATACCCCCTTAAGGTACTTTGGGCCCGCGGCGGTATTTGGGACCGCCTTGGTAAATTTTTCATATTTTTCATACATTTCGTATTGGCGCTACCTGTTGGTTGTTTAAGGTACTTTGGGCACGCGTCGCCGCCGCGCAATCTCCGTACGCGTGCGGGATTCGGTGCGCAGGCGCGACCACGACCGATTCGTGGAAATTCAAATCGCGTCTTCGATGATGATTTCTGAGAAAGAGGGCGAACCAGGATTTCGGCGAAAAGATAAGGAATTATGTCGCGCGACAGGATTGAACGCGTTTTGGCACCTACGTGCACGCGCTTTCTGCCATGTGTTTAGATTTGAATCGTGGGACCGATACAGCGCACATGCAATGATGTATACATATAGCGATAATTATCGTAAATCAATCCATTGATTTAATAAAACTTTAATAAACACTACATTGCATTGGATGGAGCGAACCGCGCCATGCCGTGTGTTTATATCTGAGCATTGACTTTTCCCAAGACCATGCCTCTAAGAGCAATAATTATTCGACGTTGCATTCGCGTAAGCAACCGTCATAAACGTAGAGCGATAATTATTCAGGGTAGAGTTCCGAGTATTTTCACGATCGAGGAGGCTGTAAGTCAAACGTATTTGATTTGAATTTGCCGCGTATTCTCTAACCCTTGTGTGGTATACATACACGCCTTGACCATCACCATCACTAGTGTGATATACATTCACACATTGACGTGTACGTGTGCGTGCACCACGTACGCTCGAGTGTTAACAAGCATTACTCGCGTCATTTTTTTCCGTCGATGAGAATTATACGTAGTGCATATCAAAATGTACAAACGCGGCTTAAATGATTCATACTGTGCATCCGACAACGATGGTGGTTTTCCAAATAAACGTCAACAACAACATCATCAACAGTCCAATATGAGGTACGTACTCGTTACTATACACTTTACACCTACTTCTTTCACTGTAAACGTTAACGAACGA
This sequence comes from Andrena marginata, assembly GCA_963932335.1. NCBI lineage: Eukaryota > Metazoa > Arthropoda > Insecta > Hymenoptera > Andrenidae > Andrena > Andrena marginata. The sequence goes on from OZ010663.1 coordinate 20,214,772, forward strand.
TGCATTAATTTCGTGTACATGTTTCTTACAGTTCTGGATTTGCAACGGCAAAAACGTCGAAAACACCAAAACCATCAGTCGTACGAATCCTGGGTCGTGATTACCCATTGACCGCAACAGCTTATAAACGTCTAACTATTGGAATACGCATTGGCATGGATTCGTGTCACGTCGAGATCGCCATAGCCGACAGTAAAGGCAGCGAGTTGAGCTTTTCAATGTCGTCGTGGAAGCTCCTGCTACAAAACGAGGCGGACATACTCCAACGATTACGCAGCAATGCAACATCGCCTCAAACTCACATCGTAATTAATCATTTACGACTAGACTCCACGCGTATGCATGATGATCAACTTATTAAAATCACCGATAATTGCGTTGTCATATATATGACTGAAGCCACGATGCGTAAACTATTCGCGTATAAACATTGCATTGAACATATGCTTACTTGGCTAACTGAAAATATGTACTCTGTAAGCAGTAAATATGCCAACTTCGTAGAAGTTCTACGTACAGCTTCCGTACCAACGAATTATGTGAAATTAATTTCCGGAAGCGAGCACTTCGAAAAGCATTCATTGATCGATTGTGAATTGTTAGCGTTAGGATTACAATCCATGCTGCGTGATGTAAACCACGTACCACAATAGTACGTACATGTAAATGCTTAATAATAAATGTACAACAATTTTTAAATAAATGTATATATTTTTCCTTTGAAAACAGTGTATGTTTATTAATGGACATCCATGCATATTTAAATTATAAAGTCTGTATTTGCGTAAAAATAACGTTCGTATGGGAGGGATATTCTTGCTCGTCGGTAGAGAAATCAGTCGCCGTTGTGGTTGCTCTCAACGCCGCCGCCGCCGCCGTTATGTTCATCGCTATAGAAAACAAAAAAAATAATAATTCTGACATAAGTATTCGTTTCAGCATCCACGTTTTCTTTTCCGCACCTTTCACGATGACGAAGGCAATGTTCGTGAGTACGCTGGTGAGGAGTCCTGGCAGTTTGGAGTATGGAACGTAACTGTCGGACCAGCGAAGCCCGTGATGATGCTTCGCGAGCCAGGATGCTTGACGGTGCTCCCAGGAATTCAGATGATTCCAAAAGTATGGTGGTTCGAAGATCCAATGGCTAATTGTCGTCGTCATCGTTTTATCGTTGTTGCTGTTTGACCGAATCGCGATCTCTTTGGCGACGAACTCGCGGTCGTTATTGAAACCTTGCAGATCGACAATGACGAACATTATTATTCGTCTAGGTAGCACCGTCGGCGACGGTGTCGGAACAGTAACTGAGGTCTTCGACATCGACGTCTTAAAACAGTAGCAGTATCCGCAGTAGCAGTAGCAGTATTAGTAGTAGTAATAATCGATCTCGTACGCACGTTATATTAGTTTGCGTACCATGTTGGTTAAAGGGCCGTATTCGACTATACGATCGTGTATGAACAAACAGACGGCGGAAGTATTAGCGGGGACATTTTCTTTGCATTCGAAATCTATTCGCACGTCCACGGTAGCGCTCTTCAACGATTCGTTTTGCCTAGAACAATCCATGACCACGATAGGCGCGTATTTAAGGAATTCGTTCGCGCTCAGCAACGGTTCTCCGTGACCGTAGTACGATCGGATGAAATTCGCATACATATTGTTATCTTCTTTGGTGCCGTCGCAATAATCTCCGTATCAATACTGATAAATGTCATGTAATGCATTTTTCGCGTGGTAAGTGCGCTTTTACTTTCGATTACTCACTAAACGATACTGTTCTTCAGCCAGTTAATGCCGTTCGCGATCTCGGTGTCATTATAGACTCGAGCTTGACTTTCTCTCAACACGTAGACCACATTTCCCGCTCTGCTATGAAGAAGGTGGGTTTCCTGCAGAGATTTTCTGCTAATTTCTCTAATCCTTATACGCTCAGAACGCTGTCGTTATTTCTCTCTTGTATTACCACTTCTCGAATATGCATCGGTTATATGGTCCCCTAATCTTGTCAAGCACAGGACGCTGCTCGAAAGGGTACAGCATAAATTTCTCCGTTTCGCAGCATTCAAAACTGGTTGTCCTATGTCCTATAGTAATCACGATTATACCCAAATAATGGACAGGCTTAAAATGGACTCACTCCACAAAAGAAAATTAGTGGCCGATCTGACTTTTCTATTCAAAATTCTCAACGGCCAAATTTGCTGCCCCGAGATCCTCAGCAAATTGTGTCTAAATGCGCCTGAACGAATGTTAAGATCATTTCCCTTGTTCAAACCCCCGCTCCTAACGACTAGTGTAGGACATGCCGATCCCATAAACAGGATATCCAACCTGGCGAACAAACATTGCTTTGAGTTGAATTTCTTTCATAATGCACTAGCGTCCTTTTTAACAGCGGTGCGCAAAATTACTCCTGTTCAATAGCAATATGCGGTTGCATTGTAAACCTTGTAAATTTGTATTCGTTTATTACCTCACACAATCATTTCTTACTGACTGTATAGTTGTTTACTGAGGGCTAGTCCCGTTTAAATAAATAAATAAATAAATAAATAAATATTGTACATGATCGCGAATTTATACTTAGGAAAATCTATTTGCATGTCGTCGTACGGATACGTCTCGGAATTTAGGTAGAATCGAAAGTTTGTGAGATTATTCGGGACGAATATCCACGCGGGTTTATTTGGACCATTCTTTCGATCGGTTTGCATGCCGAATAACACGTATCGGGGTTTCTCGATTTGCGACGTAGTTTTCACGGTCCATGTGTGTTTCGTTGTCGCTTGCAGTAACGGATACTCGTGCACGCTCCACGATCGGAAACTCATCGCGATCGGTCGTTCGCTTTCCAAGATCCGCAGCATCGATAGTTTATTCACTTTCTCCAAAACGATGTGGGGCATACGCCACTGCACCTTGTGTATCTCCAGTTTCGGGATCGCAGCGGCGGAGGTGCAGTGCATCGCGTTCGAATCGTCTCGCGCTCGTATAAGAATTAGCTCGTGTCGCGCGTTCATCACGATGCGTTTGTAATCCTCGCAGAATCCTAATTACGCGTTCAGGGGTACACAGAAATTGAAAGCACCCCGAATGAAATGTGTCGTTATCGTAATCAATGTCATAATTGCAACCGGCATTCGCAAGCGCTTTGCTTCTCTCGGCTGACAACGAAACGAAATTTTTCAAGGTGGTAGTGATTCCTGGATTTCGGCAACGATCGATTTCGACACCGTTCAATTCGTATCGAATCACATCAAACATGAACGCGACGCAATTATTGTCGAGAACAGCGGTCGTGGACGTTGCCGGGCCTTTCGCGGCTTGCGCTGTCAACGTGCCACGACCTTCGATGTAGAGAAAACTTTCGCACGGAAGCGTGTACAAATCTTGCTGCTGTATGGGGATTCTTATCTCGTCGCTATTGTCGAATGTTGTTGGCGTATGGATTATACGTGTGTAACTCGATCTTCGTGATACGATTGTCGAAGGTTGGCGTATTCGCCACGTCCAAAATAATCGACATCGTGATAGCGTGTCTAATAGGCGACGATGAAACCTAACGATCGTAGGAAACGTACGTTTCGACGAGTCAACGGCTTTCTTATGCTTCTTACCGGTCCTTTTCTTATCGCTCCTCCCGTCTTTATTCTTCTTCCACTTTCATCTGTAGATAAAGGGTTGCGTAGATGACGCGAGGCAGAGACGGTAGGAGTATCAGCGGCGATTGATGATTCGTACGTGTGATCTAACACTAACATACTACACATGCGCGTATACACGTACGGTCACGCTACCTATCGTGCGAACGTCGTTAAACGTGTAAACGAATCGTTATTTCTTCTCCACGGAAATCTATAGGACGATCGTATTGATCGACGATGCACAACGTTAGATCGTGTATTGCTCGTGCGACGATCGGCAGGTAAATGACGTGTCGCGGAGTTTCCGATATCTTATATCCTGGCGGCACGCGAGGCGAAAATTCATGGATCGTGTGTACCTGTTTATCGTTGCTGTACGCGCCGGTAGTGACGTTGCACATTACTCTAATCACGTTAACGTTTATAATATTCACGGGTCCGTTGGACTCGTACCAGATTCTCGGTAATAAGACGCGATTCGGGGAAAATCCTAGCAACGAACCCACATTGTTCGGTTTCGTAAAGTCTACAAAGGACGAACAGTACAGCTCGCTTTTCATGGTGTTGTTGTTAGCTCGTACCATTAGAGGGTACTTGTCGTCATCGTCGTTCTCGTTGTTATCGCGTCTTCGAGGATATCGATCGAGTATTCGTTGTTTCAGCTACTCGGCGATAGCGTCTAATTCGTAGGAGCCGTGGGGGATCGTAATGCATTAATTAGGGGCGTCGACGATGGAGTTGTTTTCGGTGTCATAGTTCACGACGAAATAGAATTTATCGTTGCTCGAGTCGATGTTCGGTATCGTGTGAAACGTTGTGTTGACCATCACTCAAATCTATCGGCGGAAAATAGTTTACCGTGAGCGCGCTGCTGCGTCCCGTTAACGTGAGCGGTAACGACATATCATAGATTACACTCGCGAGTCGGAAAGAGGGGAAGTGACACGCGCGTACGAATACTCGGCAATTTATCGATATTATAAGTCTTTAGTATAGAAGATGTGAATCACCATTACGCATGGATACATTGTAACATAATCTTAGTATATACCGTTATTATTCGTAGTAGTATATAGGCCATAATGCCATAGACTTTTGCTGTAAAAATTGCATGCACAAGTGACCGCAATTCATCGCGTCGAAACATTGAAAACGATTGTGATTGTACGTGTTCGTTGCACCGCTTCCGAAATAGTAGATCATTTCCGCGGGAGGTCGCAGATTCCCAAAACTATCAAAGTATTGTACTCGTGGTCCGCGTTTTGCGTAAGCGACGCAGTGCGTACCGGCGCCCCGATTCTCGTCCAGATTCGCGATACCGCATTCGTTGCTTCGTACGCGCGTGGGAAACGTGTCGCGCATAAACACCCCTCGAATGCTGGCGCATTCCCGTTCTAATTGCAGGTTCGTCATAGGTTGTTGCATTATTGCCGCCACCGTCGCCACGCGCCTAAGCGAACGGCGTTTTTTTTTCTTCGATCGCACTCGTCGTTGGCACCGCCGTCTCAGGTTCAAGCCCACGCCTCGCTTGTACGGTGTCAGATGCATCCCTCACCCTTCCATCGCCCAATTATGACGCAACGTCTCTTCCAGCTGTTTTTGAGAGGCCTTCGAATCGTTGACCGCTTTGGTTATACCAGCCGCTCCACCGGCCAATGCCCCGATAGCTGATAAAGCGAGCCGCACAAACAGAAGAAATTGAAGAAAGCCACCGGGTTTCGCCACTCGTAGATTACGATGTCGCCGCCGCCGTTGAGGATGGTTCCTTCCAGACTTTCTCTGTTTACGTTTCGTCCTTCTCATACCAATGCCGAGTTTAGACTTAGCCTTCATCGTTGCCCACACTCCAGTCGCTACGACTTTTTCGCCAAAGGTCGCGACGTTCGCGAACACTTGTTCTCGCGCTCGTTCGGTTAATGCACGATCAGCTTCGTGCCTTCCCTCTAAATCCTTTCGACGAGAGTACGCGATATCGTGGTCGCGGCACGCTGCATCCAGGGGATTCACACCTTCGTCGCCACGAGCCAATCGCTTTAGCAAACGCGTTCCAGGTCCGCAGAACTGATAACCCGGAACGTGTAGTTCGAACGGCAGACGGTTTATAATACCATTAACGAGACTCAATCCAGTCTTCTTCTTCTGATTATTCTTATTCTTCCTCCTCTGATTCTTCCCTAGTCCGTGAGACGTCGCAGTCGTTGATGCAACCATATACGTTGGAATAGTCTCGATAGCTACTACAATAATAAACGCGTACGCACACTCCACCGATCACTGTGACAGTGACCTGCGGGACGCGTGCCACGAATATAAATAGCCATCCATCGTCATAGACGTGCGCGCGAATATTCGATTCGCGAAACAGTCCGACGTTATTCGCGTGACCGCGAACAGAATGCTTGAGGATGATAGGATGATCAAACAGACACGGCCCGTTATTACCGAACAGTGTGCGTGGCGTGATTTGTGGACCGTCTGGATGTGGAAAAACGAACGTGCTTCTAAGTACGCTGGAGAGCCCGAACGGTTTGCGTTTCGAGAACGTGTACGTGTACTCGAAATCGTTGCATCAGCCAAAGTACCGATATCTCGAACAGGTGTTGTCGCTCGTCGACGAAATCGAATACTTTCCCTATTCGGACAACGCTGAGATTATCCCACCTAGAGACGCTCGACCGGATTCAATCTTCGTGTTCGACGACGTGGCGTGTGACGAGCAGAACGCGATACGCGAATACTTCTCCATGGGCCGCCACGCGAACGTGAATTGCTTTTATTTATGTCAATCGTACGCTAGAATACCTAAACATTTGATCAGGGACAACGCGAATTTTCTCATGCTGTTCAAACAAGACGGCTCGAACTTGCGTCGCGTGTACAACGATCACGTGAACACAGACATGACGTTTGAGTCGTTCAACGACTTGTGCGCGAGATGTTGGCGTCGACGATACGATTTCGTGGTGATCGATAAGGATAGTTCCATGTACGAAGGTCGATATCGAAGAGGATTTAACGAGTTTGTCGTAGCTCGCTGACATCAGTAAACCGCGAGTCACTCGTCGAGCAACACGGAATGGCCAACGAACCGACGACGACGACGACTGCTATAACCTCGAGCAACGTCGGCGCGAGGCATTCGCAAAAACATCGCCGACGTCATCGACAAAAAGGAACGAAACATCAAAAAGGAACAAAACATCAAAAGGGGACGAAACATCAGAGCGTGGACACGAAGGTGGAAATCGCCAAAGTCAGCAACGTTATACATAAAAAGTGCTTGGCCTTGAAAATTGGTAAAATGGCTACGGAAGCGGCTGTGGAGGCGAGCACGCGTCCCATTGTCGAACCGCTGAAACGATTGATCAAGAACTTGTCCGCGTTGAAAACGTGCTCAACGCCTCGATCGCGATCAGTGAAGAGGAAACACGAATACGATCAGCAACAATCATCGAAGAGACTTCGACCCGTTACTCCGTTGATTACCAAGGAAAGTCCAAATAAGCTTCCAGATTCTAGCAACTATGACGACGACGACTTCGACAACGACAACGACGACTTCGACAACGACAACGATAACGGCAATGGCAACAACAACACCGACGACGATAACAACGATGTTGACGATGAAGATAATGTTGTTGATGATGTTGTTGATGATGTCGACGACGAAGCCGGTGAAAAAATTCAGGATGATGAGTCGTCAGCAAAGTCGTTCATGATTTGGATTCGCTGCGCAACCCCATCGACGATATCGAAGTGTATGTACAGAACACCAATGGATCCTTGTCACGAGAATACCTGCGACTGTTCTTCACCGATACCAAGAAACGAATCGACAACGTGTACGGCGTATACTTGGGGTCCGACGAAGACCTAATGATCGGCGATTCCGTACTCACAATCCACGAGGACAGCGACGACGTTCGCGTCAACGGAACGCGATACGCGGGAACTCGGGGTTTGTACGAACTGCTGTTCATGCGAATACCCAACGTTCGTACGTACACAGACGCGGATATTCACATGTGCCGACGCATCTTTCTATCGACGAACGCGCATAAGCGAAACCATTCGCCGAGCAAGCGCACGCTGGATAACAAGGGGTACAAGTATAAGAAAATCATATCCGCGATAATCGGTGGGGTGCGGACGTCGGTCATCAGATGCGTTAGGGGCAGGGTTATGGGTGGTGGCGCGGGCGACGCGAACGGCGCGGGCGGCACGGACACCGCAGGCACGCGACGAGGTCGAGAATTACCCATCGATGAATCGATGACGGTTACCGATAACGCGATCGATTATGTTTACTGGGACGATCCGAACAAATTTATCGTTAGACTTGGATTGCTCATAGCATCTCGCACGGCAGGTCACACGGGTCACGATAACGAAATTGCATCCATCGTGGAGGAACTTCGCGAGAACGGACATATCTTAAATTGAACGATTCGGTGATCATCGCGTCAGTAGTGTTCGAGCGCCCGCAACGTTATATCGGTGAACAAATTTGGCACCGCGTTACGCAACAACAACAACAACAACAGCGACGATGCGAGAATGGCAATGACGAGATTACTGTCCTCGGTGGACGAACGCTTTACCCAAAAAATCGAAACGGCTATCGCGAGCGCGCGACTGGGCGCCGAGTATCAACGATCTCAACTCGAGACGCGAGTACAACGAACGATGACGGATATCGTTATCGCGTAATTATCTCGGCTAGGGGATGTTTTAAATAACTCGATGGAACGACGCTTGAATCACTTGAAAGATAGACTCGAAGAGTTTACGATGTCAGCAACGACGTCGACTGCGATAACAACGACGGATCTGTACAAACGAAAGGAGCCGCGAAAAGCGAACGAGGGTCTACGACGACGACAACGACGATGATCACTGACGGTGACAATAGCGGCTACGGATTCGGAACGTCTAATACTAACGAACGATCGCGAAAAACGTGCGCCGATTGCGTTTTGCGAGCACTCGAGGAACTCATACTACTTCTAACGTCCTTGGAACGTCGCGACCATCCTCCGCCCACCCGCGAAGCATGAGGAAGGAGCGAGTACAATTAGTGAATGAATTACACGCTCCCGTGAGACGAAATTTTCCACGGCGTAGCGTCGTGATTCGCAGCTACGATGATTTGTGGCAGGCCGATTTGGTGGAAATGCGTCCGTACGCGATACAAAATCGAGGATATCACTACAAACTAACGATCATCGATGCGCTCAGCAAGTACGCGTGGGCCATACCCGTGAAAGTGAAAAGTGGACGCGACGTGACCGCGGCGTTCACGATCGTATTGCGGCAGAGCGATAAATGTCCGCGAAATTTACAAACCGACATAGGTAAGAAGTTTTACAACGCTGAGTTTCAACGATGTGTGAATACTCGCGGGATCAACCATTATTACACGTATAGCGTGATGAAAGCGTCGATCGTAGAATGTTTCAATCACACGCTGAAAACCTCATGTGGAAAGAATTTTCCTTGAACGCGTCCTATCGTTGGGTCGGCCTGTTACCTGCGCTCGTACGCACCTACAATCATCGCAAGCATCGGACGATCAACGCCCGACCCGTTGACGTGACCCCCGAGACGCGTTTGTCGTTCGCCGCGAATGAACCCCTCCCACCCTCCGCATTGGAAGGCGTTGGACGACGCGCGAAATTCAAAGTCGGGGACAAGGTACGCGTGAACAAGTTCAAGACACTCTTCGAGAAGGGGTACACTCCCAACTGGTCGACCGAGGTGTTTGAAATCATAACCGTACAACGAACGTGCCCAGTGACGTACATTCTGCGCGATTCCGCGGGAGAGCCGATTTCGGGTGGATTCTACAAGTACGAACTACATTTGGTCGCGAATCCGGATGTCTATCTGATCGATAAGATTATTCGTCGCAAGGGGAATCAGGTGTACGTCAAGTGGCTTACAATTAGATTCGATACGTCGCGGAACTCGTGAACTGGAATAAATGAATGAATAAATACATATAAATATATACATTGTCCGTTTATTCAATTATTCAATTATTCACATTTTCATTCGTCATCTCGTATATGCGTATAATTAATCTTAATAAAGTAAGGAAAAAAATATATGCATATATTACGTATTCATAAATAATTAAATAATATGTACAAAAGAAAGAAACGTATATACATATGTGTAGTGGCGAAAAACCATGAGTGTGAATGCGTGGTGGGGATTGGCGGCGAAGTGGCAACGTTGGCCACACGAGACGGAGATTTAGAGGAGACGACGGTTAGCGCGAGACGCGGAACGACGCATGACCGCGACGATTGTTCCTTTTTATATCTACTTTTCTTTTGTATAATTCTTTATATTTTACGTAAATATATATTCTTTCTATATATTGACCGTATCTCCTGATCCTACATATGTACATGCAAACATACAAACGTGCAAACATACTAAACAATGGGATTCTCTAGGGACTCGTCGGGGTCAAGCTCGAGACGTTCGTGGGTCTTCAGCTCGGGGATTCGATAATGCCCCCACGGAAGGGTGCTGACCCGACCGGCTAAAATACACCGCTTGTCGTCGAACGGACTGAGAGCGTTCTTTTCTTCACTCACGGAATACACCTCGTGCACTTTCGAATGTATATTGTTCTGCCGAACCGATTTCTCGGTGAGATCGCGGAGACAACGAATGTAATCGTCGAATTGTACATAAGTCGCGACCACGTGTCTCTGCACACCCTTCACTTTTTTCGTCTCACTCGGAGATCCTACTGCCGCGTTCTCATATTTCATGAGTCCCAGCCCCTTTTTGTTTTCGCCCGGCATACCGTACGGATTGTCCACCGCGTAATTACTCGTGTCGAATCGGGCGATGTCACGCTTCATCGTTTCATACGCATCCTCGTATTCCACACTATTCATTAAACTGTCGGTGTCGGTGTCGGTATACAGGACCTTACACCGATCACCGAACTCCGCACGCATATACGCGTAATGGAACTCGTAGAGGCATTCTTTCGACATGTCCAGTACACTCATTCCCACGTATATCGGCTTGTCGAACTTCACTTTCAGTTTGCGCATTTCGATTGCCACCAACTGTTCGGAGAAAATCGTGCGACTGTGAAAGTTCGTTCTCGCGATCAGCACTTCCGCGCTGTAACGACCATCCCACCGCCTCACCAGTCGCACGTCTAGGCGATTCCGCACATTCTCCATTGTTTCTCCGTACACCGCATTGTTCATTAATTTAAATAGAGTCTTTTGAAATTCACTAGTGGCTCGCGTCCTCAAACCGGTGTTCAATCGGATATAGTCGCGTAACCAATGCGACTGATCGAAACGTAACACCCGATGGATTCGCGTCACGCGTAAACCGTGTCGGACGCACTGTTTCAGGTAGCGATAATGGATGACGTATCACTCCTTATCGTCGAGCGTGGCAAGCAGCTTGGTTTGTTTTCCTTCTGGCGCGTGCTCGTGCACCGGGCAGAATGAAAGGTCGGCGTTGGCGTTGTGGATCTCAGATTCCTCGGAGTCCTCGCCGTCGGGTAGGGATGATACGTCGAGCGCGGCCGACGTCGCATCGTCCAGCTATCGAAACCCTCCATGCGGCATAGCCAGCGACATCGCCCATCCGTACAAGTTGTTGACGTCGAAGTACATCAAATACGTCGACGCTTTCAACTCATCGTACATCCCCGCAGGCAGGTGCTTGTTGTTGGCACGCGCGTACCTGTGCGTAAACTGGCTCAGACCGCCGCGTATGATACTCTCCAGGAACAGTAACATGTCCACGTCCGTCAAAAGTTCTAATTGTACGCCGGTGTACTTGAGCATCGCGTCCCACGTGAAACTCGATAGCGTAAAATAATGCGCGAGATCCAGATCGTAACTCGTGATACAGTCGGTGCGAAAACTCTCGAATACGTCGGCGAGTAACAGTACATCTGTTTTCAAGTACAAATCACTCGCCCAATGTCGCGAAAAGTATTCCACACATTCACGGCGTGCGCGTAATCAGGCTCCGACGCGGTGCTATCGTTCAGGCGGTTATAGAACGTGTATCATTTAGTTTGGTGAATGACGTCACGTAGTCGTACGGGAAGACGCCCTTCCTGGACAGGAGATTGAACTGATCGTCCGATAGGGATTGGAACTCCCGTCGTAGAATCGCGAGTCGTTCTTTGCCAAGGTCCGAAGCGAGTTTCTCCACACTAGCGGCCAAGAACTGCAACGAATCTATGAATCGAAATTTCAATCCCTCTTCCAATCGTTGTTCTCGGCATCAATTCGCATGACGTGTTTCGTGAACGATATATACCGCTTCTTCGTTACCGATAGCAGGTCGATCTGACCCTCGAAGGCGGACGCCAACTACTTAATCACGAAATGCGCGTCGTAGCCTGGTAGATTATGAAACACTACCGGTATCGTGTACGATCGTTGGAATTGTAAGTTACACGGCATGTGGGCCGCGCCTCGATACTGGCCCGCCGAGTGAGAATGGTCGCGCACTTTTTTGTCCGCCCCGATGAAAGGTTGTCCGCACACGTGACACGCGATCGCTTCGTTAGAACTTCGCCACTGTTGTCTCGTCAACGAGTTCATTGGTTTCGCGTTCCGCAACCACGAATAAGCAACGTTTGCAAAGTCTCGAAGTTCTTGCACGAACCACTTCACGCACTCGGATTCGTGACAATACGCGCGATAACGGCACAGAGACCCGTCGGTGGAACAATGGATGTAATATCCCACGCTGTACGCTCTATGCTGCTGGTATGTGTACATCCGACTCTGCTCCGCAGATTCGACGTCCTCCAGCATGCATTCGAAGTCCGCGTAAATGATGAATGGCGCTCGTTCCTTATTTTTAAAGTTCTTGAACTGCAACCATTTATCCTCCATGGACGGCAATTCGACGGCGCACTCGTTCAGACGCTGGCAGTCCACGTTGTGCTTGGTCAATTGCACGTTCGAATGGAAGAAGGTGAGACATCTGCAACGATAATAGTATTAATAATAATAAAACATAATAATCAATAATACATCGATCGAAATATACCATATTTTACTCACCTTTCGCAAACAAATACTTGTCTATTGTGTTTGCCGAGCTGCTGCGAAATCAGTCTCGACATGCTCCGTATGCATGCGAAATGGTATCGTTGGGGCTCGTTGGGGTGCTGCACCAGTAGGAGGTTCGCGTGTCTCTCTCGCTTGTCCTCGGTCAAACGCCGAGGCGTGCAGCTTCCGTCGGACCAGGCGTACACATTTACCGACTCGTCGTTCATCCTCTCGAACTTCATCAGCTGGTCCAACGTTACGGGTAGAGTCATATCGCCCGTGCGAAGCACCTCCGAGTAGTGATGGTACGATGCGATCCTATCACTATTCGCAGCAACAGGGTACAAACTGGCAACGACAGCCCACAAGAAGTACTCATTGTCTCTGTTCTTTACGTTGACCACCGCTTTCTTCAGAATGACGGCGCACGGAAGCGGTACGTTGCAACCGCCTCGAAGTGGATTGTGCCTATTAATATTCACTAGAATATTTAGCACAGCCCTTAGGGTCTATCCACTGTCACGATCTTGAAACTCCTCGAGCATCACTAGCGTGGGAGCGACCACGTGCTTCAAGTACCACTCGCGAACGTTCGAAGTCATTAACAGTACGCGATTTCGCGTAACGAAACTTTTTATGTCTGTATTCTTACCCAACATAAACTTCGCGTTAAAGTTCGTATTCATAGCCACACTCTTATGTGCCGTAATAGCGTCCGTGACGCGCGAGATCACAGTTCGTCGAGCACCCTCTAAAAATCAACGCGGATCGACGTGTCCCACGTTGATGACCGCACCGGTTGAAATACGGCCTTTAAACGCAGATTCTACGTCTTCCCATACGACTTTGGGTGCCGTCGATCGGCCCGACACTCCGCAACCGACTCGCGAAAACTTTTCCCGCACGATCGCGCGCAATGTCTTTATTCGCGTGATCAGCGACACCAGGCGTTGTTTCGCTGCCACGGATACTCATCCGCTGCTCTAGTACTCGATGATGAGCTGCAGGCACGTGTCGCAATGATCCACCCAGTCTCGGAATTCCGCAATAGAGCGTAAAAGTTTCGACATCCGGGACGAAACCCTGTACGTCTCCATGAGCCCCTCCATATTCACTTATTTACAAAGAGTTCACTTCTTCAAAAATAGTTAATTTCCCAGAGATGCTCTATTGCACCTGATTTCAATGTCTCGTGATACTAATGCACGCGTAACGTATTTCACGATCTTCGCCGAGCGACTGCATGATTTTTAATACACACTAGCCACCTGCCCTACCCGAGATCCTTATGACGCCATCACACTTTGTTTACGTTCGTTACAGTTCGTACGTATCTTCAAATTTTTCCTCCACCTTACACGGTTGCTTTGCTACTCCCACGATTCAAATATAAACATGCCGTATCGCGCGGTGCCATGTTATGTTTAGTCCATGGGCTGCCGTGTCGATTGACTTACAGCCTCCCCGATCGTGAAAATACTCAGAACTCTACCCCGAATAATTATCGTTCTACGTTTATGACGGTTGCTTACGTGAATGCAACGTCGAATAATTATTGCTCTTAGAGGCATGGTCTTGGGAAAAGTCAATGCTCAGATATAAACACACGGCATGGCGCGGTTCGCTCCATCCAACGCAATGTAGTGTTTATTCAATTTTTATTAAATCAATGGATTGATTTACGATAATTATTGATATATGTATACATCATTGCATGTGCGCTGTATCGGTCCCACGATTCAAATCTAAACACATGGCAGGAAGCGCTTGCACGTAGGTGCCAAAACGCGTTCAATCCTGTCGCGCGACATAATTCCTTATCTTTTCGCCGAAATCCTGGTTCGCCCTCTTTCTCAGAAATCATCATCGAAGACGCGATTTGAATTTCCACGAATCGGTCGTGGTCGCGCCTGCGCACCGATTCCCGCACGCGTACGGCGATTGCGCGGCGGCGACGCGTGCCCAAAGTACCTTAAACATCCAACAGGTAGCGCCAATACGAAATGTATGAAAAATATGAAAAATTTACCAAGGCGGGCCCAAATACCGACGCGGGTCCGAAGTACCTTAAACATCCAATAGGTGGCGCCAATACGAAATGTGCGCGACGCCATTTTGAAATTTTGAAAATCCTCCCCCTACCCTGTGACGTCAACCCCCTTGTCCACGAACTCGACCTGCACTCGCGACGCCATTTTGAAATTGTGTAAATCCCCCTCCCCTGTGACGCCACCCCCTCACCCACGAACTCGATCGACGCCATTTTGAAGCCCCCCCTCCCTGTGATGTCATTCCCCTCGCCTACGAACTCGGTACCTCCCTTCCCGCCTCACCCCCTCGCCCATTTCGCGGAAGAGCGCGGTACCCCCGCCCCGCCTCAGCCCCTCGCCGGCACTTCAGCCAGAACTCTCATAACCTAACTACTATTGTTCAATTTTGTTTGCCATGAATGCCACTGATCATAATAGGTGACAACGACCCAGTGTTATCATTCGTCATACGTCCAGTTGTTTCGAACATGATTATGTTGTGTTTTGGGGGGTGTTCAATAACTGGTTCGACGAATTCACAGTAATACAGTTATTGACCACTCGTAAATGTTCGTGCTTAAAGACCGCGACGAAAATTGATTTAGATCTTTGGAGACACGGGGCAATGTGCCTTGCTATTACATGGTTCCGGGTATGCACCTCCGATGACTTCTGATTTTTCATTGGTCCAGGGGTCGATACGATAATTCGGAGGTCAAAGGCGCTTGAAGAAAGAAAAAAAAAGAAAAAAGAAAGAGGCAAAGAAATGCCAAGAGGAGAAGCCAAACGAATGAGAAGCCAATGAGATCGCGGCGAAGTGCACGTCGTGAATGGTGCACACGAAACTCAGCCTGCCCCAAAACAATATGTCTTTGATTTTGATATGTTGACAGATGGTTTTAATAATAAAAGTGACTTTAAAGTAAAAAGTATGCCTTTTTTTTTATATTTAGCAAATGGTCAGCAATTGTACCGGGACCGGTCAACAACTATGCCACGACCGGTCAATAACTACAATTTCGAGTTATGTTTCTTTATAATAGCATAATATCGAAACTACTGATTTCTCAAAGTTTCTTTGCTGTTATAATTATCTTCGATACTGCTCTTTCCGCCTGGTATAACAAAACTTCATTTATAAAATTCGAGTTACTTATTCCATAACGTTTACCTAAACTGAACCTCTTAAGGTGCGTTTAAACCAAACGAACGAATGCTCGTTCGCCACACAAATCGACAAGTAAAAAGTTGCAAGTGAAGATTGCCGTTTACACTAAATGAGCACGAATTTTGTCGATGTGTGGGGTGAACGAGCATTCGTTCGTTTGGTCTAAACGCAGCTTTAGGTGGTCAACTACTGTATCGTTTACCCCATTTTGTTTCAACTGCTGTTATCGCCGCCTACACCTCTCCGTTTCAACACTGCATTCGTTAACAATTATTAATCAAATTCATTAACAACATTATATGCAAAGTCTATGAATGCGAATAATTAGTCTGATTAGAGATAATTGTAAAATTAGTAACAAACCTAGAAAATGGAGTAAATAGAATAAACTTGCTTTGTCGCAAGCTTAATTTTTTACACAAATAAACTTTGGTATCGCGCCGAATACGCATGTACCATCTAATTGTAAAATGTACAAGATAAATCACGATATTTATTCACGATCCTTTTTAAGAACTCTGATGTTTGAGCATTGACAACGTTTATAAACAGTGAGCATTCTTTTAATTCTATCATTTGGCTAATTCATCGTCGATAATAAATAGACGAACTATTTATCGTATTTTGTCTAATTTTTTCATTCCTTGTAAAGTCGTGTAAATGTTAGGAAAATATGACTTTCATAAAGTGCATATGTACAAATGAATTTTTCTGAAGACAAAACTTTGGACAAAAAATTTTCACACGGGACTTAATTTTGCACGAGAAATCCTTATTTCTCTGTTGTATTACGAGTTTTTTCGTAATTTTTTTACTATCTGTCGTGAGTAAATAAAATTTAATTAACGTAACCATTATTCAGGTACACGATCTTTCGTTTATCGAAAAAAGACTCAGATGCTTTATCAATCGAGTTATTCCCGTTAAGGGTCTTTTAAAACGAGGCGCGTATTGTCAGTGACCCATTAGTGGTATCTCGGGATATATTCATACATTTCTCATTCTGAAACTGCCATTATAATATGATTACATAAATAGAAACTTGGACTGTAATATAAGGATTTATAACTTTGCTGTAATAAAAGACACCAAACCCCAATAACTAGAATAAATTATGATAATCGTTTATGGACAAAATTTTTTTATTAGAATCCTTTTTTTAATGCTTTATACAGTTATTTAATTCCTGGAATATTAAATAAGTATAATATAAAACGAAATAGATTGGAAAAGAGACTAGATGAACCTCTGCTACCAATTCTTTCCCTCTACAAGTCTACATCGTATAATATTTTAAAAATAGTGTTGATTAAAAGGTTGAGATTAGTTTTTGGGTTGCAATATGGTGTTAAGTACTTGTCGTAAACGTAAAACATATTCATTTTGCATCCTTACGATTGTACAGTAAGCAATTGCATTTCTCATTGGATCTCCGGTAATGTTTTCGTTGCTGGTAGTTGCGCTTGCCGCAGTAAAGATGTGGCGATCGTTCAGGCGCTTGCCATGTTGGGCTTATACGGCCCACAGAGAACTCTGCTATTTTCATGATGACACACAACAAAAGCACTATCATCATTTGTCAATGTTTAGCGTTTTGTTGCTTTATCACGTTACAACATAGTAGTAATGTTTTCACTTTGGGTAACCGTTAAATAGATTCAACGAAGATAGTCAAACAATTTTACGTTAGTTACACAATTTAAAAGAGGAAGAAAGGAGATGTCAGACGAAAAAATCACACCAAGTTCACCAATTATCTAAATGCAAGGATATTAAATCTCCATCCATTGTTTTAAAATGTTCACTATTAATTATTTCAGTCACTGTACAGTGTATCTTTACTACTTCGAAGTTACATCACGAATGCGAAGAGTATTCCTGTGGTACTCCGGTCTCTTCCGACACTCGTATATGAAAGATGTTTACACTTTGACGAACGATGAACCCCGCGTAAAACAACGTCGATTACTTCTCTGTACTTCCGTCGCTGCAACCTTCGAAAGATACCTTTTTTTGTAACACTGCGCTTCGCTTCACAATTTACGCCCCCAACTATAAAGATTCTACCACCATTGTATCTCAACCCACATGTCTGTTTTTATCGGCAAGAGAAAGAGTTATGTATCTGCAGAGATTGCAGTAGCTTTCAGCATCGAGAAGTCTTTTAACCCTTTAATTCTCATAGAATCGTATAGCTAGTCGTACTACATACGTACAGTATGATTCTATTATTTAGAAAGGATAGAATATTTTGTAAGGAATTGGAGGTGTAAAAAGATTGTTTCTACAAGAATTATGTGGTATGAAGGGGACATTAACTCGTAGAATGTTGTCTTGTGGGTGGAAGTGTGGAGATGATGTTAGAGTCGTCTTAATATTTGGAAATGGAATGTTACCTATATGTCTATTGTTTGTAATATCGAGCCCGATAATTCAGTACATGATGTAATTCAATTCATGAAAGGTCGCAAATTAGTGAGACGCCAAGGTGCAGGTCAAAGCAAATCTCGACTCTTCGACTAAATAGCTGAATCCTACTCGACCGCGCTACAGACATGAGCCGCATTATGTACGTACATACATACATACTGTTGGAATCCCGGACTCGAAATATAAAGACTGAATATATTAACAACTAGCATGCCCCGTGTCGGCTTCGCCCGAATTAGTAGCATGACTGATTCATGTTTATTAAAATTAATATCTTTTAACGAAATTAAAGTATTTTGAAAAAAGCTTAATTTCCTCATAGTTCGGAAAAAATCATCCTTGGTAAGATGATTTTTTCTGACATTAGTGTTGCATACGTCGAGCTCGGGCGAATGATCTCGACAAATTTGATCACACGCGGGACATAGTAACATCTAAAGAAAATCTGCCCTTGTTCTCATTTTTGGGAGTCTATTTTGAGGCTGCTCGCTACTTTCGCTTCTTCTTAAAAAAAAGAACGTCTAGCAGCAGCGGATATTTTAGAAAGGTTTCGTTTTGACATTTTTACGATAATTAACTCAAAATATAAACTTTTGTTATCGGAAAGTGGTGATACTCGATCGAGAGTGGCGACACACGACCTGCCCGGCTCTCTTATGGGCATGACTGCTGTATTCCACCTGCGAGAAACGCTCGGCCCGATCGCCGCCTGGCGGTTGCGTCGCGTAGTATACATCGCAGCCGGCCGCGTCATGACTTCTTTATGTACATAATTACACAGATTAATTATATTTTACGTGATTAAACATATCCTATATCCGTTCTTGTTGTTCACGGATGCTGTAGTTTAAATTTCGTAATGATTGGTTCAGTACTTTTTGAGATTTTTGTGTACATACAAATAAACGCTGTAGCTTTATTGTAATAGTATAGATAGTAGGAGAAAGCTCGGAAAAACGTATACACATAACACGGGACGAATGTAACAAATCTTATAAAATAATTACAAAATACTTGAAAAATGTACAGGATAAATTAAAATTGAAATAACACAATAAAATGAAAAAAAAAACACAAAAACCAAAAAAAAAAATGAAATTTTAGTGTTTTCATACAATTCTTGTTATACAACACTCGGCCCATTTTTGCGATTTCGATTTTCCCCTGATTATTAAATGAATTGTCGATCTCCATTTCGGTCGAAAAATGACTTTTTTCACATATTTTCATCGATTTCATCCGAATTACTGAACCGATTTGAAAATTTTCTGAAATACATTTGTTGGTGATTCAATTGTTCTTAATTTAATATAATATTCGATCACATCGGTCATTCGCAACACGACATACCTATTCGCAATTAAGTGGGACCACCTTTTTGATAGACAGGTAAAAAGTTCACCTGTCGATATTTCGAAAATGTAGCTATAGAAATTTTTTTTGTACCATATTTTCGGAATCAGCAGGCCATTTTACATAAGAAAAATCTAGTGGCATATGCTGCGCATTTTTTTTTATTTTTTAAACTAGTCTAATCAATGTTTACCGTCGCGTGTAGGAAAGCATCTGTGGATCATCTGTTTATAACATTGAAAATTAAAGTGAATTTTTTTACATCAACATATTCTATGCGTCGAGAAGAGAAAAAGGTTAAAAGAAACCATATGTAAACGAACCGTTTGGTCAAGACAGATTGTTAAAGATTTCACAATGTTTCAATTGTGTAGAGTTATAGTATATACAGAGCTATAAGCCTACCACTACTCTGCCACTTCGTAGTATCTACTCGAACCGACATCGGAAATACATACAATTTATGAATGTATTTGGGAAGACTGTGCCCAATGCTGGGTAGCCGTGCAATATTTTTGTTTATACATATATATGTATGTATGTTGGTGTATGCATTAGGTATTGTGGTAGGAACAGTGTGACCATAGTATTTACAATTAGTGACCGGATGAGTATGAATTTGAACTGTCAAATAGAAAGTGAGCGCAGACATGAGTAGATAGCACACAGACGTCCAAAAGGCGTCTTAAATACCTAAAACAGACGTGAAATGGATGTCTTTAATTGTACGACTTCGTGTGCTATCTGGGAATGGTCGAGCCAGGGAATCGGCGGGCTTAAGCTTCGCTAATGGAGGGGAAAACACCTACAGAAGCGGTGGTTATGTGTGCATGAAGTGCGCCTAGGATTACGTTACCTATGCCGACTCCTTTACTATCCTCATTAACTTATAACCTTTTGTAAATTGAATTACGTTATATGACGCAACTTTGAACTGTATTCTATTCCATTTAAAAAAAAATCAGTCCACTTTGGAATCTTCTCTACACTTTCACCTATAAGAAAATCTTTCTGCGAGATAATATCTCTCTTTATAACAAACAAGTGCTGTAAGAACAATACAAGTTTTGTATATTCTGAATTGTTTATAAAATACTATACCATTCGTAGGTCACTTACAACCACCCTATATATATACTGTACATGTACCTATGTACATGTATTGTGTACGGCATGAGCTATATGAATTGCATATTCGGAGTGCCATGGACACCTTTATTAATTCTTTGAATTGTGTAATCTATTTCTGTTTTACTACAATCTGGTTACATGTTTTTATTTCAAGGCCCAACACAATCTTTAATTATCAAATTAAAATTCTTTTTAATTTATAAAAAAGTCATTAAAATAATGACACGTTATTATTAAAAAGTGTAAAAATTAATTGTAAGTGTATTTAATAAATTATTAATATATTATTAATATATATATATATATATATAGAGAGAGAGAGAGAGAGAGATATTTACACTTTATATATATATATATATACACATACATTTACACATTTAATTAATTTTTACACTTTTTAATAATAAGGTGTCATTATTTTAATGACTTTTTTTATAAATTTATATATATATACCTATAAAAATAAAACGCTATGTACTGCATTCATTGAAGCATTCAGCAATTAAAGGGTTAAAACTGATATACCAAAACTATGAATCATTCTTTTACTAAAATTACGAGTGCGTTTAGTAGCACACCCCGTGTCACGTGAGCCTCCGGTGGTCACACGATATGTAACGGTAATACAACTTTTATTCAAAGGAAAAAGGTGTTTCTCAATTCAGTTTGGAAATAAAAATATACTGAAAAAAGAGCTGATAGTATGACGAATATGACACAACTACTATTTTTCTATAATTGAATATAGCAATTTAGTTTTCGCCTCACTGTTTATAGTCCTACCAAAAATCTGAATTTCCACTGTAGCACGGAACATGTTAATGAGCCTGAGGTATACGATATCAGTATGTCGAGCTTATCATAATGATTCACAAGTTGTACAAAAATCGTAAACGGATGCTGAAATATAAGGTACATACTGCTCAATCAGATAAAAGACAAGAAAGATTAATGTGAGGAACAGGAATAGTCAAATTTGCTATATAACAATAGTAATGGTAGCAGTGAAGTATACATATGTTAACAAACGCTTTGAAATGTTTGAATTGCTACAAGTGGTGGAGTAATTGTTTCAAATTAACCGAACATTAAGAAAAAGATGAGATTCTCGTTCGACCGATTAATGAGTTCAAATACAACCGAAAGATAAAAACTGTGGAAATGTTGAGTCATATCGTCGATAATTAGGTTAATAAGGTCAATAGGCAATTTGGAATACTCAGTATACCCTACATACATATACATATAAGAATAACACAATATGATGTATCCAAATTCAACTGAACTCTCATCTGTATCTGACTTGGATCACAAATGCACACTAGAAGATATGGAAATCAACTGTCATTTTAGAATTGCATCGTTTCAGTACATGTATGCCTATACATATACATATTGTACCTACTTAGGTACTGTGACATCAACAATGGTAAAACTTGATAGTGATCTGTATGTTAGAGAAAATGATATATTTTTCAAATTGTTCTGATTGCTTAAGTAGTCGATACGATTGCTATGAGAAAAGGCCAATAATGCCTATGATAGGCACAACCTGCATGCACGACTGTGCAATCAAACAAAGTTAATTTAAATGGGATGCAACTTGTTTATCCACTGTTAGTCTACGGGAGTATCAATAAAGTCGAATGATTGATCTGGCTGACATTATATTAAACACTGCATGAGAACCGTGGATCATTACAGTAGTATACCCATTGAAATCATTGCACTCCGGAAAAAGTACGTGTACGTACTGATTCTCTGAATCGAATTTAATTATCTCTGCTGGTAAATGAACGTAAGTAGAGCTAAGCTCGTTATCGAATATTGAATGGCATTTAAAAGCACAGATAGACATTTCCTGTAATCTATGTAATCTAGTATGCTGTGTGACAGCAGTTATCGATCGAAAGGTGGCGAACCTGTGTGATTTCTTACAAAGGAGGAAGCTTTCCGAAAAAACGTACACAAACACACTGTTTTAGAATCACAAAAATGACGTCGATATGTACACCAGAGTGTTCATGTAACTATTCGCGAACTGGTTGTTTCGTCCAAAATGGTTCGTCCTCTGGCGAATTATCCAACACAATCACTGGAAACGTTTTTTTACACCGCGATCAATCCGGTAATTAATGCAATAATCAACACAATGCCAGTTTAGTCCCTGGTCACATTTGGGTTAAATTGCTTGATTCGTTGGACGATTATAGGGACGCCGAACGATAGGTTCACAATTTTTCCACGTTTATTTTGGAGGAATCAGCTCCTGAACCGCAGTCTGAGTCAGACTGTCCTAACAACATGCGTCCGCGCGGGAGAGGGCTTGCACACGGCACGATACGACGCGGAGTTGGTTTAATCTCTATTAATAAATACCCGCCTTCCTTCAGCCAGAATAGAGAGCAGCTCCACTGGCAGCACTATGCAATGCATACGCTGTTTCGTATTGAAGTTTGTACAAACGCACGCCCATTTCATTCGTAATTAACCAATTATTGATTGACATTCCTAGGAAAATGATGCATTGAGCCGAAAAGAATAAGTCAATCGATTTAACCTACAATTATAATTGATTGATCACTGTTTTCATTACTCCATTTCTGATCGTGCAGACATTACTCTGCTTTTCATTTTTTAATGTAAGTACATATACCTACTCACTAATCATGATAACACTTTCAATTTAAAACAAATTTGATGCATCGCTACAACTTGTACCCCGAAACATTGATTCGTGGATTAAATTCTGAGTATAACTTAACGTAAGTTCTAACTTATATGAGTAGAATTCGAAAGATTTTGGACTAACTGAAATTTTATAGCAAATAGAATTGGAAAACTTAAATATACATAGTATGTATGAGTACCTATCCATTATTTTCTAATTCAATATACATATTTCAGAAATACCAAAACCCAAAAAGCGGGAAAGGGGTGGCATATCGAAACAATAACAACTTCTGACCACAAAACCAATTTGGTCTGAAAGAAGCAATTATTCATCGAATTGATATTCAATACAAGTACAATGCCAAACTCTGATTAAATTAATAATACACAGCGTAGTTGAGTAAGAAGAATGAAGCAAATACTAGAACAATATTTTTACTGAATACTTGTATAATTTACATGATGTGAACAGCTTTTAATAATAATAACTATGAATAGCAGATATTTAATTTTAACTGTAACAATTTTAGTAGATTTAGGTTGAAAATAATTCGACTCATAATAAAATAACTGAATTATTTTCAAAATTAGGGTAAACAAACCAGTAATCGATCGCATACTAGTGAACGACCATTAGGCAAAGAAATGTCAATTATAAATTTAAAAATATTATATGTTTATAAATGGAGTCTAGTTGCACTTTTAACATCCCATATTTTTAGTTACGCGTATTAAGCAAACATTAACCCCTTGCCTTCCTTTGACGAGTCCCACTCGTGGTGAAAATTTTGGACCAAGCATGATTATCACGAGTCTCACTCGTGGCATTAAATTCTGGCCAAACATGAACGTTCTGTTCATGAACGCGAAAGATTCCTGTTTACAAAGTATTCGATTATGTCGTCCCAAACCAGTTTGGCCGGGATTTTCTCCTGCTAATTGGTACGGTAAGGGGTTAATAAGTACAATTCTTATTAAAAATATGCGGTCATTTACTGGGCTTCTACAGGTTTTGAATTTTATAATCGTTTTTTTTTTCAATTACGATAAGACTAAGTAATTATTTTTATAGAAATTTCAAGAAAAATAAATTTAAATGCAATTTCAACAGTTGTTTTGTTGTTATACATAAATATATTCAAGTATTAATCTCAAAGGTCCATAAATTCAACAATTCGGTCATTCACTGGTTGGTTTATCCTATTCAATTAAAAGAAACTGGATGAAGAAGCAGAAAGAAACAGAACATCGAAATAATCGGATTTATCACAAATGAGCATTACAAGGTTTACATTGTACAGTTCTGTAAATGAATCGAGACGAAAATATGTTTCGAAGAATCAGGATGCATGTGACACGGTTGTTTAAAAACGAATTATTATTACGGTAATATATTTTGGATAATTAACGGCCCTATGGAAATTTATATTAATGAAATACTCGTATACGATCCCTTGACTTTCTTTTTATGAACACTATATACGCATAATAACATAACTCAAACTAAACTGAAAATACGATAATAATATGTGCTACGAAAAAATACATTTTTAGATGGTAGGTACTACAAAAGAAGTGTAGGGGAGAGCGGGGACAAACGTAACGGCGTTATGAAAGTAACACGCCTTCTCCAGCCTTCCACAAAAGTTTTCAAAACGTTTGCTTTACATAGTTACGCGTGTTTAGTGTTTCTTTTGTTTCACGGAGTGACGCTGTGCAATACGACGATTCGTAAACCGTGGGCAAGCTGATTTGATTATTTCGATCCTTCAGGTAAGTGTCTCCTCTGTTGGTTTTTTTGTGAATATTCATAGTTAAACTATAGACATTGGTCCTATTATTTGTTAGAGCGTTCTTAGATAATGTCTTTATAAGTTCATGTATTTGATTTCAATAAGTCTTGCATAGTTTGTATGTTATAACAGTTCAATGCTGAAAAACATGGTTGGGGACAAAAGTAACACGTCACTACGGGGACGAAAGTAACATGTTACTTTCGTCCACACGAAATTTTAATGTGTACATATTTTATTATAATTTACTATTGTTTTTAGAATGCCCCGATTCCGAGTAAGAACAACATCAAGAGGGACAACTGATTTAGCAGTATATAAACAAGCAGCAGCGGGACATTTTAATGATAAAATAAGTATCCGAGCAGCTGCGAAGAAGTTTTCTCTTTGCCATGTCACTCTGGCGAGATATATAAAAAAATTATCGTCCGGTGACACAACACCAACCATTGGATACCGTAGCATTCATCGCGTTTTTTCGGATGTAGAAGAAAGCATCCTAGAAAAATATATAATAGCATGTTCCAATATATATTACGGACTTTCGCCAAAAAATATCAGACGACTAGCTTTTCAGTTGGCTATAAAACATAATAAAAAATTCTCTGAAACGTGGCATGAAAATCAGCAGGCTGGCAAAGAATGGTTAACAGGATTTTTAAAGAGACATCCGTCTCTATCCATTCGATCTCCTCAAACGACAAGCTTAGCTCGTGCCACAAGCTTTAATGAAAATAACGTAAATAAATTTTTCGATAATCTGACAGTAGTGATGAATCGCTATAAGTTTGAACCCAAAGATATATGGAATGTGGACGAAACAGGTGTCACTACTGTTCAGAGGCCCAGTAAAATTGTAGCACAACGTGGAACAAAGCAAGTAGGAGCACTAACATCGGCTGAACGTGGAAGATTAGTGACCGTGTGTGTGGCTATTAATGCTCAAGGAGGCCATATACCGCCATTTTTTGTTTTTCCTCTTAAGAGGTATCAGGATCATATTATTCGTGATGGCCCAGTTGGATCTGCAGGTGCGGGTAATGGAAGTGGTTGGATGCAAGAAGGAGAATTTTTGCTTTATTTGGAACATTTCAAAAAACAAGCAAAACCGTCGCTTGAACAGAAATGTCTACTCCTACTAGATAATCACGAGTCCCATTTATCAATAAAATCCCTTGATTTTTGTAAAAATAATGGGATTGTCCTGTTATCGTACCCTCCACATTGCACGCATAAATTACAACCTCTTGATCGTGCGGTGTTCGGACCTTTTAAAAAAATTATTAATACTGCGTCTGATAATTGGATGCTTACTAATCCCGGCAAAACGATGACAATTCACCATATTCCAAGCATTGTAAAGGTGGCCTTTCCTCTTGCAATCACTGACACTAATGCCATAGCGGGATTTAAATGTGCTGGAATAATTCCATTTAATAGAAATATATTTACACCAGTCGACTACGCACCTTCCACTGTTACTGATCGACCAGTCCCACGTTGTGACGATACCAGGATAGTCCAAAATTCAAAAAACCTTGGAGAAGAAACTTCTCCTCAAAACATCGAAATAGAATTTGAAAATAATACAGAAGAATCTCGGATTAACCCTATACCCAGCAATGCTGAACCAGGACCAAGTACTACCTTAGAAGCACATGTTTTTTCACCCGAAGAAATTAGGCCTTTCCCACGAGCTGGTCCGAGATTGGAAACAAATAGGGGACGTAAGAAGCGGAAGACAGCGATTTTGACAGATACTCCAGAAAAAATGGCAATTGAAAAGGAATACGAGAATAGAAAAAATGTAAAGAAAGCAATTTTTACATCCACGAAAGGAAAAGGTAAAGGCAAGAAAATGGTGAAGAAACAGGGTAAGCAAAATAGCACACAGTATAACAATTTTCCAGATGACAATGACTGTGTATGTCTAGTTTGCCTGGACCCTTTTAGTGAAAGCTGTCCACGAGAAAAGTGGATTCAGTGTTTAAATTGTAAGGGCTGGTCTCATGAAAACTGTGTGGGTGATGTTCACAATCTATGTTACAATTGTAGGTTGGAGTAGGTACCTACAATTAAATATCTATCATTAAGAGGGGATTCTCATGTAACAGCCCCAGAAGTAACTGTTTATTTAAATGTTTCTTTATAATAAAAAATCCTATTTTGCGTTGGAAGAAGTGTTTTTACTTAATTCTCCTCAAAATAATTAGTGTTACTTTCGTCCCCACGGTATGTTACTTTCGTCCTACCCCTGCAGGACAAAAGTAACAATGACAGTCACTGAGGAAAATTACCGTAACTCTTTGACTACTTATCATAGAAGGTTGAATTTGTGCTCAAATGATAGACCACGAAACACACTATCTTAAGGCATAATTTTCGTTTTTATATCTGTAAGAGGTAATTGGGGGCTAGGCCAAATGTAAAAAGTGTTACGTTTGTCCCCGCTCTCCCCTACTAAATACGAAGTGCGTAACTTTTAAAGATTGATCTGCAATATCTACACTACATTTGAAATAAAAATGAATAAGCTGATATTAAAAAGGTATATGTAAATACTTATGTAATTTAACTTACCAATGCGTTCTCCGTTGCCGCAGACAATAC
Organism: Andrena marginata; assembly: GCA_963932335.1. NCBI lineage: Eukaryota > Metazoa > Arthropoda > Insecta > Hymenoptera > Andrenidae > Andrena > Andrena marginata. Next base: position 20,242,672 of record OZ010663.1, read on the forward strand.
CTGTCCCAAAGGCCTAAAAAGTATTATTACATTATTATTTATGATGCCTAGAACTTACCCGATATGTATATTTATTACGAACAAAAACCATTACAAACAGTTTTGCTGTTTCATGTTATCACAACGTACAGCTCTAAGGTATACATATACTTCAAGTTTCTGTGCGTTACAATTTTACACTTCGTTTCTGGCAAGGCAATCTGCCAAATAAAGGGCTAACATTTGAAACGTTGCGACGTGTCTTCATTCCGAGAGATTTTCAACTGATGCTCGACACTGACATGTTGTTACGTTGATATTTACTAGGAAATGTCTGAGAGTCCCCGAATGTTTGCTTAGAAAACAACGCGAGCTCGGAGATCGCTTTGTACGTATGTACCTTAACCCTCAAAGGTGACACTGGGTTACGCTTACCCGGTCCGTCAGGAGAACTCCTGGCATATCTGAACGGTAAGGTGTGGTGAGTTAGGGCTTTGCGGGAAACAATTTGATACCTCTTCTACAAATCACTATTGTGCCTGAAGCAGCCGAGATCTAGAGACGCGGTAGCGTCTCGACGCCAAGTACATGTCAATACCCTGTATAACACCCTGTACATATATGTCTATAACAAGTACATGAAAAACACCCTATATATATATGTCGACTGTCGCTACCGTGTATCTTTACTCGTCGCGGAGGCAATCCAACCTAATTCTGACATTTATATATTAATATCTCATCACGCTAGCAATATTTTCTACATTTAAAGGCATTTTTCTTATGTAAACCGCATATAAGCTTTCGAATGCGACCAAATTCAATAAAATCGGTTCACGCATATCAGAGATATCGTAATATCGTCTCATGGTCAGTCGAAAAACAGTAAGAAAGAAATTCTTCTTTTCCTTCTGATTCTTCTTCTCAAGTCAAAATTTTTGTCGACATAATACGTATACGCGTTACACGCACACCTTCACTAATAACACAAGTATTGTTCGTCGACTCTCGGGATCATTCGGCAGGGATCGTCGTCCGTCTTTGTACATATATATACCAAGTGTTATAACCTACCAAGTGTCAATCAATTATTATATAACCTGGCAAATGTTAAATAAGGTAAGTTGTTAAAATTTGAAATGTCACGAGTTTTTACACCACATAGGACACTGATTATTGTCTCAATTAACAAGGTAAGTCACGAAAATGTTTTAATAGATTTTTTTTATGTATTCTTATAGATAGAAATGAAGGGGACGCACAGACTTGGAAGTTGTCCGGAGAAGGTTCGACAGAGAAGCATCTTCTTTCACACAAGTTTCTGGAAATTTGTACCATGCATGTACAAAAATAATATATTGTAATTAAGCATATGTTTTTATTCCAGCAAACTATTTTTAATTTATATCATTATAAGTTTAACGTCGGCAGAAAATCATTCTTTTGCCTTTTACGCCTCGCATTCATAGATCGACATCTAATTATAAGAGACTTACATTCCAAGTAATTTTATTTCATATGAAGATTCCATGAGTTTACAAATTTATTTGTATATATGTATGCGAAACTCTGTTTAAATACGTTTGATAAAAAGTTTCACAAAATTTAAATACCATGTGTCGATGTCACAGCAGAATACCTAATAATTAAATAATTACAGACACTATTATATGTAGATTCATGAATAAAATTATATGTATGCTATATAATAAGTAAGTACTATTACAATGTTTAATATTATTATTATCTGAAATACAATAGGATACGTTGGAACATCAACAGACGCGGCCGCGTCTGGAAGCTAATTCCCCCTTCCCCTCTACCCATAGGCACACTGAGCGACCATGTCTCTATACACGAAAGATAGCGAAATTGACAGGTCGTCGAAAATATTTAGCCTTATTATCTTATTTTATGACATAGTGCCGGTGTTTTTACATGATTAAGCGAATCATTTTTTTTTTTTCGAACCCATATGTCGTTTTACTTAATGTATCAAGCTATTTGTCTAAAAGATATAAGATTTATTCTGAATTAATAGTTATAAAAAGGATACTTTTAGGATTACGAGATATGACGTCACGTTTTCCTCCTCCATTTGACGCCAGTAGGTGTCACCTCGAAAGCATAATTTATAAATGTCACTTGGCTGTCATTCAATCTTAACCTGCTAGTTGTTAACATTTTTGAAATGTCACGATGGTAAAGAAGATCTCGCGCGATAGCGGCGGGACGTGATCGGTTTATTTGGTACGTAGAGGGTTCGCTCTTACCGACGGGCATGTGAGCCTAGGGCACAGACGAGGTATAGAATAGACCTATCACCTTATGGGACTTCGTGTCACCACCCAAACTGTTTTACCGACCCATAATTTCAGGACTGAATTTAGCGACCTCTGTTCATGAACAGCGCCCAACTCAAGAACTACTCTGAAATGTGTTGAAATACTGAAAGATGTGTGCGTGCTTGTATACGTGTGACTTGTTTAGAGCGAGAGTTTAACATAGAGGGCGGGTTTTCGCTAAGGTACGCTTTGGCTCGGTTTGTCGACTCACGCCCGATTTCTCTCTGAAAATCTATTTCGGGGATCAGGAGCCTATATGGCGTTGAAATATGTCAGTTCTTGAGAACTTATACAAGCTATAAATTGCAAGATGAAATTGATTGTTAGTATTTTACGTGTAATGCAACATTTAACTAATATTTTCACGTGTCGTACGCCGAAAAATATTAAAAATTGACGCTTTATAACTATTGAATGGATTTAAAAAGTATAAAAAACATCTACGATGTTTGTTCCGTGTCAGTTCACGTAGAATTCACGTACTCTTCATTACTTTCCTCAATTATTTTACTCCAAGTACTTTCCATTACAGTCAATAAAAATAATCAGAATTATATCAAGTTTGGTGTCATTTTCATACTCATTACTGAATGGCCTATTGCTGACTTTGTCCTTATGCCACTACTCTAGCGTTCATGACCCCCCAGCCGCGTCGTTCGGAAGCTTTTACCTAAGAACCCATCAGGGTTGTAAAAAAAGGTACGCGTTACCGTTCAACCGATTTCAAGAGAGCGTGCAGCGAAAAGGCCAGAATGTCGTGGCCATAGAATTTTAACTTTCTGAGTACGAATACAGTTTCGACACTGAAAGAAAAAGATGAATGAGTATAATGGTCTTGAAACGCTGCGGATTACTACATACATCTGAAGTATTCAGGAGTTACATTTCTTTGGGAAGGGGCAGGGTGTGGTGTATTTTGTGAACAATCAAATCGATTGCAAATTGTTTCTCAATTTATTAATCTATTAACAAGAGCAGCAATAAACAGAAGATGGATAAACATTTCTAACATAATCATTATCTATTCACTGCTCTATCATTTCGTTGCTTGAGATGAAATTTTTATGAAATAAATATATTGGAGAACGGTGACGCAACCACTTCTCCCATCATGCGCCCTAAACATGCAAATTGTTCATCCAAAAACAAATTAAATAGTTTTTTACGATTTTGGAATCCGAGGCTTCGTTCTCGAAATATTAGCGTGGAACTTTTGGGCCGTGTAGTAAAGCTGAAACATCTGAGCGTGACGCAGTAAATGCTCTCACGCACACGCAGGAGGCACGCGTAGATGTAGACCCACACACACACACAGTAGAGCTGACCGTGCTGATGCAAAACGTGAAAATGGGTAGCGTGGGCTGCTCTACTGTGTGTGTGTGCACCGCCCGCTCAGCTGATTCGGCTTTAAACTGCGGTCCAGAAGATCCACCGCATATGTATACAATTTATGAACACATTCCATTACAACAGAGATGGACCAAAAATTTTTTGAAATAAAAATTTCGTACACAAATTTTTATTTCAAATAATTTTTTGCTCATCTCTGCACTACAATCATGCGCCGTCCCGGCGTTCGGAAAGCTGCCAGCGACCGCTGGACAGCAGTGATCCCCGAGCTTCGAAAATTTTGGGATGGTCGCTTTCAAATTCACGTGGCAGAGAGCTATTGGAAATTTCCCGGCCCAGGTAGGCGAGCCGCGCGCTTCGATTTTATTGTCGGTTTACCACTCGCACCCCAGATTACTGTAATGAGGTTTGAAAACAATGTCGACCGGTCTCGTACCCGTCTCAATTTCAATATTTTTAGTTACGGCAGGGTTGACCGGGGCACTATACCCCTGTACGGAGAGACTTTTCGCCATCTGCGTGTAAAAACCACAATAATGGCGCATCGTTCCAAAGAATGGAAAATCAGAATTAAAACCGACATAAAAAAAAAATAAAAATGCACTAAAAAGTAAAAAATAATTTTGTTCCTTATTTACTCTACGACACTCAATTTTGTTTACATCGGCGTCTCATCAGTTGCACTGTGTAAATCTGGCGTCGACTTAAAACAATTGAGTGTCGTAGATTAAATACGGAACAAAATTATTTTTTATTTTTTAGTGCATTTATATTTTTTTGAAGTCGAGAAAACCAGAACAGTACATTCTGAGGTCTGCAAACGCATTGTTGGACGTGGCCGAAGCCGCGACGTCGAGCCCGTCGACATCGACAAAAGAACGAGACGATCGGCGGCCGACGAAGGCAGTCTCCTCAGGAGACTCTTCTGCAGCCGCTCGTATAGGACGGTCTTGTCGAGCACTTTATGTATTTCAAACATTAAATATATTCACTTCGTGCATTCTGAATACCATACTCCCCCCCCCCCCCATACTATTCAGTTTCCTCCATCAAATAAAAAAACTTTGATATGAAACATCTTTTTGCTTTTTCAACAGTTAGAAAAATAATAGTGTGTCAAAAATAATATACGAACAAATCGGACATACTGTATAAACTTATTGAAACATCCGAACGTCATTTAACATTAATCAGTTAACATCAGTTAGTATATAGTTTAAACAAATTAATTTTTCTAATAATTATGGAGGAAAATGAATTCCTTTTTCAAAAAATATGTATCCAATATTTTTGGCTACTCTAAAGAATTGCACAATTGCACCAAAATCGGTGTGTACGGGTTTGATATGTCCCTTTTAAATAATATGGTACAGTAGAAGGATATTATTATTATTATTATTATTATTGTCATTATTATTATATGTCTGTATTCTATCGCATAGACCATCATTAATGTATGCGCAAACATATGATGAATAGGTGATTTCAGCAACAGGTGCTCTTAAAAAACATTTAAGCACTCTTTTTACAAATTACGTTATTACAAGCGAATGAAAATTTTTTTGCGTTAAATAAACCGGAATAGGATAGCAAAGTTAAGAAGGCGAATGTGATATCGTTTTATTTTCATCCTTCTTTCTCTTCCGTTGAACCGAATATGTTCATTAGACGATTTTTAAATTGTTACTGTAACAGAAACATTTGTAAATCGCGGGCTTCGACTCTCAAAACATAACCTAGTTTTAGCCGTCCTGAATTCTAATTCCTACCACGCGTAGCGTTACAATCTGTTTCGAGGCTTCAACGGTAACATTGCATGCGACACTAAAATGGTAAGGAGGTCCTAGGACCCCCCAAACCGGTGACAGAAAAATACATTGGTTGATAGGTCTATTCTATACCTCGTCTGTGGTGTCACCACCCGAACTGTGTTACCGACCCATAATTTGAGGACTGAATTTAGCGGCCTCTGTTCATGAACAGCGTCCAACTCCGGAACTACTCTGAAATGTGTTAAAATGCTGAAAGGTGTGTGCGTGCTTGTATACGTGTGACTTGTTTAGCGTGAGAGTTTCACATGGAGGGCAGACTTTTGCTACGCTATGCTTTGGCTCGGTTTGTCAGCGACTCACGTGGATTGACGTGGATTTTTCTCCGAAAATGTATTTCGGTGATATGGAAACTATATTTCGCCGAAACATGGCTCTTCTTGAAAGCTTATACAAGCTATAAATTGCAAGATAACATTGATTGTTAGTACTTTACGTGTAGTGGAACAGTTAACTAACATTTTCGCGTGTCATATGTCGAAAAATATTAAAAATTGACGCTGTTACTGACATTCCTGCAAATCTCTGCACTCCGCGCATATCTAAATAGACGGCGCTCATCGTACGACACGAATAAATAATTGAGAACAAGGAATCCAAACGTTTTTGCAAAATTTATATTTGTAGTTTTCGGGACCCTAGGACATTTTGCAATAGTTTATTTATTACTGGGGAACGGTAGATTAGTAGTTAAAACTCTACGTTTCGTTACAAACTGATTGGCCCTTTTCTTATTAACTATTGTATGGATTTAAAAATTGTAAACAACATCTACGATGTAAGTACCCGAGCGTATCGCTTGCGTTAAGGTCTGTTTTCATTATTCCTAGAGTACATATGAGAAAAGTTATGGTATTTTTTAAAGCACAAGTAAAAAAAAGGTTCTGTTTTACGGACGTCGCGACTCGTGAGTGAGATAAAATTGGAGGGAAACGGCACGGAGGTCCTTTACACGACAAACGATCATTCTGGCAGCGGCAACAAAGTATGATACCTACATTGTCTTCTTGCGTTCTCCGTGCGCCTGATTTTTGCATGTCGAGGTCGGCCCACGGACAAGCTATGTTCAGATGCCCGTACCTATTGAAGCAGATTTCATTTTTTTCTATAAATTCTTCAAAAGTCGTAATCAGTAACTAAAAGCGGAAAACATGTATGTACACATGCTAAGCTAATTGTAAGATGAAATTTTTACATTCTCTGCTTATTTTTCGTCTTTATTCGAGCATTTATGGCAAATTAGTGAGATTTTTTTAATAATAGAAAAATCAAACACGACGTCATTCGAGCAAGTTAAATTCTTTTTACATCAACATGCTCCACTCAATAAGAGAAAAAAGTTTTTAAAAAACCATATGCCGCACCGGTGCGAAGGAAGATATTGTTAAAGTTTACGCAAAAACTAAAGTGCTTATATCGTTTCCTTCTCGCCTTTACAAAAACAAAGGCGAAATGGTAATCTATATAATCGTAATCTATATAGTGATCCGGAGAAATATAGCTGGGCTTCGATACGCTTATCAGTTCTAAACAAATTCTAACTTTGTTTTCTTGGGGTGAGTTCAAGTCCATGTTGCACGGTTTAACTTTTTCATTGGTTTTACTCTTTGAACTAATTTTTTATCATACGATTTAATTGTTTTTTTTCAATGTACCTATATCAACAAAAAACATGCAGCCAAAGCAGAAATGTATTCTTGAGATACCGTTCTTACTAGTTTCCAATTATACTTTGAATTCCAAATTGTAAGTTATTTAAATCAATTTTCACATTATCACTTTATAGGACAAAGAGGAGGCGGAAGTATAAGCAACGGATTCATGCGCAATCGGAGTAATTGTAGGAAGGGCGTCGTGTTTGGCTTTCCTTTCATTTGGAAAATTTCAAACAATATGTTACAAATACCGCGATGGAAATAAAATAGAAAATATAAAAATTTCATTTTTCAATACTATAGATGATTTCATCTAACACGCGTTCCCACCTTTGGCTACTGATCGCTACCTGGCCACGCGAGCGAGCTGTGGCACGAATAATTTTTTTCGTATAAATAAGCGATCAGGCGTGGAAAGACGTAGCGAGACAAAGTATCAACGCATCGTCTGTTTCACGTTTGTCAGCACTCAACCGATGCACCAAACTCATCAGTACTTAGGAAATACATACATACATACACATGTGCATACTTAAGAACGTTAGAGGCGGTGCAATTTCAATTGTTAACATCCTGTCAAGTTTTAGCCATTTGCTTGCAAAAAGTGTTATTGGCATATTTGGCTTGACAAGTAGTACGAACTGGTAAAGATTCGTTAAGAGCAAACGCCGGATTTAGCGAGCTCTGCTTGCAACTCTTGCGAGACATTTCAAGTCGCATCGATTTTTGTTTTAAAAAAGAAACGAACTTTTCGGGGGCCTTGACCTCAACAATCGTTGAGAAACAGACTGCACATCTACTGAACGTTCGCTAGCGCATTATTTGTTGGGCTTTAAAAACATATGTTATGATATTACCTCTTTCTGTACCAATCTTTTGCCCTACCTTCCTCATACTATACTGCGTTGTAATTGGTTTCATTTTAGTAGAAAAATCTGACATACAATACAGATGTTTGTATAATGATAAAAATATTAAAAAATTATTTTTCCATTAGAGGATACTGCATATTAATGCTTCTGTATTCCTTCCAAGCGCCAACCAACATGTTCTTATAAAGAATCGGTAGCTTCTTAACAATTTTAGAAACCTATGTAAACCTGATACATATGTTTCCATATTTAGAAGAGTGATAGGAACTAGAGGAAATACTGTATTGCGTTGCCTCAAGCATAAATGTTATAAAACGTTTATGAGACCGACTCGCAAAATCCGATCTTACCATATTTTATGGAAGAAAGAAAGTCAGAAAAGCATGTATTTAGCCGCGTAATATAACATTTTTAATAGTTTTCTTAGCAGGTTAGTCAATTGAATACCAGGGTGACTTAAAGTAATTATTTAAACAATTAAAGACTGCAGTTCTTCGAAATATAAAAGAATTAATTATGGCTACAGGCCATATTGGCTAGTAATAATCCCACTAAATATAAAGAATTTAATGAAATAACTTTTCTCCCGCTTGGGACCACAAGTCAATTTTCCGCGTACCCAGGCTCAAAAATATCGTTCCAACCACCACTGATCTAGGGTGGGGAAAGTACTCCTTTCATGCGGTCGCCCAGGTTAGGGAAAATGCGCAGGCTGGATGCGCGTGATTATTATGTGGTCCCCTCCTCGAAGAGACAGAAAATATAACCTATATGCTACATGCCAATAAATGTTTATTGGCTATTTCGTTCTTTTACGCTACATTTGTGAACTTTTTATAACTTAACATCCTTTCAAAATATTATTGTTACGCCGCAACGGTATATTTATGAAATTGGGTATAGCATATAGGTTATATTTTCTGTCACTTTGAGGTAGAGATGTGACTATCGATAAATGTCGACAATATCGAAATGTTATCGATATTTTGATATATCGATAATATCGCTAAGATATTGAGGCGAATAGAAGCGGGCAGCGGCTGAGATAGTAATCACAACGTATCTACAACGGACGTCCGTTCCGTCGTGGAACAGAGATAGAAAAAATGTTGATTTTCCTCGATTCTTGATTAGAAAATAATCGAGGTATCGAGAATCGATTCCTAGAATAATCGGTAAAATAATCGATTCTTCAGAAAGAGAATCGATCGATACTAGAAGAATCGGGTAGAATCGCCCTTCCCTAGTGCTGGCTGGCACCGTCGCTGATGGTGCTCACTTTTCGAGCACCGTTCCCAACAGTGCTGACCTTTTTCCGTGCACAGGGATCTGAATTTAAGAATAGAAGCTAAAATTGGTTACAATCGAATGAAAATGAAATTGATGCCAAAACCTCATCAAGCATAGAAATCTGTAAACATGAAAATTGATGCTAAAATCAATTTGAGTCTAATAAAACACATGAATTTAGCAAACATAAACAAATTAAGCTAAAACTTACTATTTCGATGAAATGTACTCAGAAAATGACGTTATGAATGGAAATTTCGATTTCTTAACCACGAATAATTACGCTCATCGACTTCATAAATATACCGTTGCGGCGTAATAATAATATTTGGGAAGGATGTTAAATAATAAAAAGTTCATAAATGTAGCGTAAAAGAACGAAATTATCATGTAGCATAAAGGTTAGGTATATTTTCTGTCACTTCGAGGCTACAGAAAATCCGCTCGTCGATGTGACAGAAAATATAACCTAACTAAGAGACTGTACAAATGTTTATTACGCGGTTGCATTTATATAATATTTCTGATCGAAATTTATGGAAATAAGTGCAAATTATGCTTCTATCAAAATGTATTAGTAAACGGAATTATACAACATGTTTCTAGAAAGTAGTCGTAACGTTCAGGCTGTTTTAGATTTTAAATGTTTCCGATAAGATTTAATTTTAATTCCTACCACTCGTAGCATTGTAATCTTATTTTAGACTGAATCGATAACGTTGGGTGTGACACGAAAATGGTAAGGGGGCTCGCGAGCCCCCCGAGCTTGTGACACAAAATTACATTGCGTGATAGGTCTATCCTATACTTCGTCGATGCTGGTGACTGGAGCTCTATTCTTTTTCGTATCGATAGAGACACGTGTCCTGACATTCGAAAAATCTTCATTATTTTCTTACATGTAAGTGTGCTTCATTATTATTTTAATTAAGCTCTATGCATAATGAAACGAACCTATTTTCAATGAATGGGTTATTGTTTCATTATACATGTATCACAAAAAATAGATGATAATAATATAAATCACAAAAAATAGAAAAAATCAAATAAATCACAAAAAATAGACGTTATAATATAAATCACAAAAAAAGAAACATCAAATAAATCACACAAAAATAGATGATATTAATATAAATCACAAAAAATAGAAAAAAATATACAATACAAAAAAAGATGTGAAATCAAAAATAGCTGCCAGTACATAAAGGTGCTTTCCAACTGCGCTTAAGATGACACAACTACATACACACAGCTAAAATGCTGTGTTCGTACATTCCATTACTCATATCGCGGAAATTTTAATTATCCCATCAAAAAGAATCCCATTTAAAAACATTGTCGTAAATTAATTAAAAGCTTTACAAAAATAATGATATACAAAAATTGCGCCAATTATAACAATGGCTATTTATGTAAAGAAAAAATGTATTACATAATATTAAGCAGATATGTTTTTATACAAATAAATATTTTAATACGAATAAATATTTTATTCAAAATACTTGGCGCTGCGAAACTGAATTGGTGTTGCTAAACTGAATAAATATGTATAAATTGCAATAATCAATTGCTGAATTGGTGTTGCTAAACTGAATAAATATGTATAAATTGCAATAATCTTTTTCTTTCTTTCTTGTGCGTACGTTCGTGAATGTGTGTATGTGCATATGCTACGTATGATATTAGAATTAAATATATGTAGAATAAATCTAACAGCGTTTCTAATACTCGTATGTATATGTATATGTTTATGTATTTTAGATTGTAAGGGAGTTATTGTAAATTATTAATACTAAGACAATCAACATTTTTTCGGTTTCGCAGCGCCAAGTATTTTGAATAAAATATTTATTCGTATTAAAATATTTATTTGTATAAAAACATATCTGCTTAATATTATGTAATACATTTTTTCTTTACATAAATAGCCATTGTTATAATTGGCGCAATTTTTGTATATCATTAATTTTGTAAAGCTTTTAATTAAGTTACGACAATGTTTTTAAATGGGATTCTTTTTGATGGGATAATTAAAATTTCCGCGATATGAGTTGTCGCGGCCGTTGGCAGCGCACCGCGTATTTCGAACCGCGTATTTCGAACCGATGCCCGCCGACTCATCACAACAGCTGATGAGTCGGCCGCGGCGCCTTTGCAATGTTTTTTGACCGCTAACGAGCCGTGTGAAACGCTCGCTCGGCGACGGTTAGTTGAGCGAACAGCACCGTCGTGACAACCGATTCGGAGAGACCCGTCGCGATCATCGACATTGTCTCGATCTTGCGCCCATTGCGCCCCAAAACCCTTTGCGACTAATATCGCCACGCGCCCACGCGCCGTTATTTGTATCTGTGTCAACGTGTCTGGTTTTGTGGATTGTAACGTGTGTTGTCCGACGCCTGTGTAAACACCAGTGACTGAATAAATTCAGTGTTCGTGTCCACCACTTGAGCTTTACTGCCTACCATTTTATTCTTTCGAGTGCCCTATCGCCGGCATCTCTTTTAATTCCGCAATTGGCGGAAACATGAGTAATGGAATGTACGAACACAGCATTTTAGCTGTGTGTATGTAGTTGTGTCATCTTAAGCGCAGTTGGAAAGCACCTTTATGTACTGGCAGCTATTTTTGATTTCACATCTTTTTTTGTATTGTATATTTTTTTCTATTTTTTGTGATTTATATTAATATCATCTATTTTTTTGTGATTTATTTGATGTTTCTTTTTTTGTTGGGATTTATTTGATTTTTTCTATTTTTTGTGATTTATATTATTATCATCTATTTTTTGTGATTTATTTGATTTTCGTGTACTTGGCGTAATTTTTTTACTTTTTTGAAGTTTTTTATGGGGATCTCACTTCTTTTTACAAACATAATTTGCAATCATTATCTTCCATTTTTTGTGATTTATTTTTTGATAATACTCTTTTCCTTCCTCGACTTTTTCATGTACTTGGCGTATTTTTTGTACTTTTTTGAAGTTTTTTATGGGCATCTCACTTCTTTTTACAAAGATAATTTGCATAGGGAACGTCTTCCGATACTTTTTAATATTATTTTATAACTTACAAATTATCACAGGGCAGAATTAAGGATAACTTCTATAAATTCTACGTAAGTTTAACAATTACGAAAAGAAACCATGTGCGCCGCATTGCCAATGTATATGTATTATATGTATGGTACTTGGTGTACAATACATAGTGCGTAAAGCAGCTTATGGAGCTGAAAGCAGCCTTTGGCGCTGAACGTATTTAACATTGAAGTGTAATAACAACCACAATTAACACCTTTCGAAGAAAAATATGTATGCATTTTTAGCATTTCGTGGCCAAGCTTGTTTTTCTACTCGTAAATCATCAACGGATACCCACGTTGTGCCTTTACCCCTTACCATACTCGTGTAATGACCATCGGCAATACTTTTACCGTGGTGGAAAATCGCTGCCTTAAGTTTATAACACTGATCTACCAATTGTATTTTAGTAGTAGGTATTGCTTTGATGTAGAAATTTTCCACTTTCGTTGTTTCACTACTATCGTGATCGAACAAATGTAATTTTGCAATAAGAATTTGTTTGGAAGCAGTTATATCGATTTTCTTCATTGTGTTTGAATTTGAATTATCACAATTATTGCAAGGATCTTTCACATTTTTCCATCCTGTGAAATTGTATTTTATTATATCTTGAAATTCAAATGATTTTTTTTTAACATCTTGGGCAGTGCAAGATGTACCACACAATTTGTACTGATAGTAGTACTTGTGTAATTACACTTTAAACATCTTAATACCGTTGTAATTTCGTGTTGTACTGCATTCTTAATAAAAATCTCATCGTCACAAAGAGAGGTAATAAACTCAACTGCATCATGTAGCTGATTGTTAACGTATTTTTCTCCTGCGAATTGCCGTAATGATATTATGTTTGGATTTTGATTCGATTTATATTGGTCCATAAAGACTTTTATAATATGATCAGCTTTTTCAGTCGAAAATAAGTTTTTTCTTATGGATGAACAATATAACATACATTTGATTGTGGCATTCGCATAACAAGACACACCATCAGAATTCGGGAGACCTCTTACGTGGTATTGAACGGTATCCACGATGTGATCATTAGTATTCTGACCTTCGGATACATTATAATTAGGTACTGCCCAAACAGCATCACGAACATTGAGAACGCGGTTTTTAGAAATTGAAATAGTCGTAAGATCAGGTCTATATTTTTTTCGCAATCTATTATACTCTATTATAGCCGATTCTTGTGCCTTTACGGAAGATGGATCATAATTGATAAGATGCAGTCCTTGTAATGTGATCACCCGAGAAAGAGCAACGTAAATTTGTCCGCAAGTAAATATTGAATTACCTGCCTCTATGACAGCATTCTGCAAGCTTAGTCCTTGACTTTTGTGAATAGTTATACCATAGCTGAGGCAAATCGGAAATTGTTTTCTAATAACGAACGCTCTATCCATTACTTCAAATTTAACACTTACCCGTTCTATCATATGTTCTTGCCCCGTGGGTAATATAATATTCAATTTTTCAACGTCATTATCAACACCTCGTGTAACTGAAACAAGTTTAGCGATGGTACCGTTGACAAGACCTAGTGTAACATCAATATTTCTTCTAATCATGATTTGCACTCCTACTTTAACAATTACGACTCTTGCAAGTCCCGCCGTTCGGGAGCTATCATCGTCATTATTGTTTAGTACCTTTGACACTTTTTTTTCAAGTACGGTGCACAATTCATTGTATCATGAGCAATCAAATGGATTTCTTCGGACGGAAATCGACTCAGCAATGCAGCGTTCAAAACATCACACTGTAAACATGTGGGAAGTAAACACACCGTATTAGATCCCACATTAAGCATGTAATCACTTAATTCCTTTAATCGGTCATTACAATTTGTCGCTTTGAAATTTAATTTCCTCGATTCTAAAAGCTTTGTATCCGAAAGAGTAACTACTCCGGTGCGAATTCTCGACAGGATATCTCTGTAAATATTATCACCCTGTTGTCGCATGTTTATTGTCAATTCGTCATAGCTAAACAAGGCAGACCATAAATTACAAGAACCTAATCCTCCAACATTTTTCTCCATAATCTTATTGGATAATTGTATAAAAGCAGGTTCTTCGTGAACAGGAGGAAGTTGTAGTAAGTCACCAAATAGCAGAATTGGCTTTTTTCCAAACCAAGCATCATCGGAATCTGTAGTATCAACTATTTCTGTAAGTCGCAAATGTATGTACAGGAAAGTTACGTTAGAAACCATCGAAATTTCATCGATGATTACTAAAGCAACATTTTTGAGTTGATCTGGTACAATTTGAAGGGCTGCATCGCTAAGTTGCCTATAGTGGGCAATATGCCCATGTTCTACAGGTAATTGAAATAATCGGTGTATGGTAAGACCTTCGATATTAAAAGCTGCAATTCCAGTAGGAGCAGTTACTGCTGTGTCTTTTCCGATAATCTGCTTGATCCAGTGTCTGATAGTTTTTATTAAAAAACTTTTCCCAGTGCCACCTTCTCCACTCACATAAAGTCTGAGAATTTTATCGTTAGACGTCAAAGATTTCGTAACTGTATCAAATATCCGCTTCTGATCATGGTTCAATTCCGAAATCATTTTTTGAAGATCACCACAGTCAAATTTGTTTCCCGCGTCTTTGAAATCTTTCATGGCACCAACAGTTTCAACGGGGACACACTCTAATGGGTAATCGCCTTGATCATTTGCTTCTTGTTCTACAGTATTCAACACGTTCTTTTCAATTTCTTCCTTTATATGATCACGCGCTTCTTGAATATCCGTTATTTGTTTGTGATACTGATCTGCTTCTGTCAATTGTGATTGTAGCGACAAAAAAGCTTCCGTATATGTGCTAAATCCATTTTTCAATTCGTCGGTGTTTCTCCAAGGTTGGAATAATAATAATAATGAGAAATAATAATTCTCAGGTTGGATTTGAACATTGTACTTATAATGATTGATAAGATATCCTCTTTGCCTTTTTTTCAAAAACAAAGATGCACGGATTTCATAATATTCAGTTTTTTCAGACGGTCTAATTTTAGTAACGTCATACCACATAGCAAAATCGTACAGATGCATAGATTCTAATTCCTTAGGTCTATTAGGATAGTGATCATCTATGAGGGATGGACAAAATATGTCTGTGGATTCACCTTCCAGCTCCTCAATCTCTTTGTGAGTTTTCAATTTCCTACTTCTCAGTATATTTACATCTAACCATCTAATAGTAGTACTGGAGTCAGTGCCATGCAATGATAATCCTAAAAGAGTATCAGCGCATTCAGGTGCTCCACATTCTCTATGATTTAGCATGCGCATTCCCAGGTTGCACAAAAGACTAGCCAACGACTTGGTAGAATTTATTGCTGCCATAGTGTCCGTAGCGTAACTTTTTTCCGGCTTTGACACGTACTTAGTACAGTAACATGTTACCAACCCAGTCTTTTCCCCAATATATTGTATATCCATGTTACCTCTCCAAACCGTGAGAACGGCAGGATTATAATCATTGATACGGACTTCCTTTATTGAACGTGGAAGTTCATAGAGTCTACCTTTTGCTTTCAATTGTTTTCTAGCACCTATAGAAACAGCCACATCCCTTATTATAAAAGTATCTGTAACTGGACGTGGAAATGAAAATCTACATACTTTACAGAAGGAATTTTTAGTTTTTTTGTTGCGTAGACAGTAGCTATTGCATTTATGCATTTGATGTGCAATTACACGACTATATAATTCTGGCGACACATGCGGTGATGGCAATCTGCAAGTGACGTATTTCATAATGAATCGTGCTACATCTTCCTTCGAATCTTTGTCGATTACAGGAGCATCTTCAATCCAAATTAAAAGATGAAAATGTTGTGATCCCCTGCTTTGATATTCTCTACGCCAAAAGTAATGAGTGACCTTGCCAATCGGATTGTCGGGCGAACAAATGAAATCCAGCATAGCGTGGAATGCATTATCTATAAATCGAGCAGTTGAAACGGGATCAGAAGCAATGAGTTCGTTCGGGGACATTTTAGCCACCGATGGGCCGTTTACTTCACGAAGATATTCTATTAAATCTGTCCATAGCCACTGACTTGGACTGAGTGTGAGGAACCATGTAGCTGGTCCATAATGGTGTATCATACAGTTCAAATCGTTTCTCGGCTTTCGCCAATACTGTGCTGTATTACGTAATCTGGAAAATATAGTGTTCAAGTTCGTTTGTAGCTGATCTTTAGAGAGTTGCTCTAGAAAACCAGCAGCTGTGTATTTTTCACGTGGATTTACAACGTTCATTTTGTGATAAATTCCAGCGTTCAATTGCCGCAGATTGGTATCGTGTAATAAATAAAAAATATATTGCATGTTCAATCGAAATTGCGAATGCTTGGACATCAGTTTGGACTTAATGAATTCGTGATCAGTCAAACGAACCAATCTTTCTTCATGCTGTCCGTTCATCCCATAAGGATATAAATCTGGGAAACATTTCACATCTAATTGTTCAGCACGATAGCCCAACGGAATATCATGAACTTTAAGCATTTGATAGAGTGCGGTAGCAGATT
This sequence comes from Andrena marginata, assembly GCA_963932335.1. Taxonomy (NCBI): domain Eukaryota; kingdom Metazoa; phylum Arthropoda; class Insecta; order Hymenoptera; family Andrenidae; genus Andrena; species Andrena marginata. The sequence goes on from OZ010663.1 coordinate 20,259,625, forward strand.
CATTAACCCTTTTGTCATACATTGGATAAATCGTAAACTGATCATAATATGAATCAGATTGTGACATTTGCGTCAATAATGCACGTTTGTCGCTTTCATCGATATTAAGTGTTTCACCTTCAACTTTCTCGATAGATTCGTTATTATCATTATTATTATCATTGGCAACAACTTCTTCTTGAAATTCTGTATCTGGTAATTTGGCACTCAGCAACAAATCGTGCGATTGTGGTAAAACAATTTCTGAGTATAGAGAATTATTGGCTTTCAACCATACTAAGGCATTCCATACTTTCTTCAAGTCAACTAACTTTTCCCAAACTATTTTAGATTTTGTTGGAACGCCCCGCACCAATATGTATAATTCATGATTTTGATTTAAAGGTTCAGTCGAAGGACAGACTTTTTTTAAATTTTCTTGTAACGGTAAAGGAAGGTGAAATGTTCTCCCCTTTACTTTTGGAAACATATGTTTATGTGGCATATTTTTACGCATTACTGTATCCATTCTCACAATCGTTTGAAACGATTTAGCTCTTTGAATGAGAATTCGTTCGTAATCGTTCAACACTGCTATTTCTGGAACTGAACGTACATCAAGCTTATTTAAAATACATTTTGGTGGAATGGAATCGTTGCGAATTTTATCGTAACAATATTGGCAAATAAAATGCATGTCACCAACTTTGTATCCAATATGATTTAACAATGTTTGCATTACATTTCTCTCTTTTAAAACAGAGTTTCTCGCAGGAAACACACGGAATGCGTGGTGTGTCCATAGACCGCTTTTTGAAAGCTCTAAATGCTAAATAATATCGAGATATAATCTCTTCTTCGTTCAGGCTTATGTCAGTATTATTTTTTTGTAATGCTTCAGCTTCTTTCCGAGCTTGCAGGGTTATTCGTTCAAGTGTTTCAAGGTCATTATCGTTTAAGGCTTTGTCTAAATTATGTAATTGGTCTTTATAAATGCTCGCTATTTTGTATATCATTCTCTTCAAATGTCGTAAATCCGGAAAGTGAGGTGCCAAAATCTCAATGGCTAAAAAATTGGACTTACATAGTTTAGGGTTTATGTAACAACCATGAGAATGACCAACTTTTTCAGCATGCACTTTATTAGAACAGCTACTGATATGGTTGTTCAACTTATGTACCTTTTTTAATGAGCATTCTAACAATCGTTTGAAGAAATCCTGTAAATTATTCAGAATTTCAACATCTTTTGTTTTACAAAGATAACTACAATGCCATGCTTTTGTCGTCTTCTTCGATTGCAATACAGGTAGAACGTTTATAGCTTTCCCTGCCGAATTCAGTATGATTGATTCAGAACCGGTGAAAGTATGGTACGAACTTTCCGCAAAATATGATTCTGAAGAAGACCTATGTCTGGATTCTCCACACAAAGCATTAATCCTGTCATCAACTTCTAAACATTCTGCTGCGCGCGTTAAAGAAACTTCCACTTTTTCTTTACAATCTTGCAACAGTTTCCTCATTTTTAAAATGTACTTTTGCCGAATATGAAAACACCATTTTATTATACGCTCAGCTTCCAATCTACTTGCTTCTCCGGACGGCATGTTAATAATTTTTGAAAGTTTTCTAATATAAGTTTCTTTGTTATTTTTTATTGCTATATTGTTATTTGTTACAGCAACATAACGATACTTTTTTATTATTCGCAAAGCAGCACGACGTTTTGCTACTTTATTATAATCATCTCCTTTACGTATTTTATGATAATGTAACTTCCGCTTTTTGGAGATAACTTCTTTATTTAGCTGATCATAATTTCTTTGCTTTCCGCATTTCACTTCTTTATTTGCATCATAATACACTTTTTTCTTTTTTATTATACCTTCTTTATTTGCGTCATAATACACTTTTGCCTTTTTGATTATACCTTCTTTATTTTCCTGATAATAATTTTTTCGCTTCCCGCATGTCACTTCTTTATTTACGTCATAATGCATTTTTTTCTTTTTTATTATACCTTCTTTGTGTGCGTTATAATATTCATTATTATAAAGTTTTATGCTTTCCTCCCCTTTTTTACACTCTTTGCCTTGTTTCGTGTTACACTCCCCTTTCTTTGCTTCATAAACAGCTTTTCTTTTTAAATTAATTTCCTCTTTATGTTTTTTATAATAATCAGACATGTATTCCGTCCTATTTCTTGGTAGGTCTACATTGCTGATTTTTGGCTTCGAAACTAATGGGGAATCTGTCTGAATTACATTTTTTGTATATATGGTGCCTTCTTTGTCATTAAGTACTATTTTTGCAACTGGGGATATTTTATTATCTGTTTCGGTAGTAATGTAACTTTTACCGATTTTAAGTGGAGGATCCTTTCCACAAGAAGGATTTTTATTAATTGTACTACCAATTGCAGATTCATATTCGTGCACACAACGTGTTAATTGTTGATCCTGAATGCATGGAAAATGTTCTATCCGATTCGATCGAAACATTTGGAGCAAATGTTGACGCATTAACGCATGTTTGTAGGTTATTTTGTCTGGTAATATTTTGAATAATAACGAGATAGCAAATGCGATTGCAAAAACTCCGCAATCCCGATAGTTGGGTTGAGCTTGTACACGTGGAAATTTAATAAATTTTTCGTCAATTGCACCGTCATGTTTGTTCAAAAAAGGGTATAACTTCTGCAGAAAAATTTTATGATGACTATGCAACTTCGAGAAATTAAGAGAATCATAAATATAAACTCTTCTTTCATCATGTTTATAGAAGCTACAAACCCAATGCCCCCCTGCATTGGTTCCAAATTCTCCGCTTTGGTGCAAAATCTGTATATGATCCTGATTTTCAGGAACTGGTTGAATTGTACCAGGCAATTGAACTCTCCACGTCTCGCGTGGTTTATAATTAGAGTTAGCTGCCAATAATTTGTGAAAATATTCAATATGATCATCTGTTAACCATTCGCCTCTATTGATAATTTGCATACTTTTTAAATTCAGTGGTAAGAGTCTATTAATTACAGACATGATGAATTATACTTTTATATTTCAAATATATTATTCTATTGTATTGTATTCTATTGTATTGTATTGTATTGTATTGTATTGTATTGTATTCTATTCTATTCTATTCTATTCTATTCTATTCTATTCTATTCTATTCTATTCACAGCTTCAGCAGCTGAAATTACACTTTGTGATAACTAGTGTATTATATTATGTAAGTTAAGAATGCTTCGCATTAGTTCAGCGCCTAAGCAGCTGAGAATTTCGGCGCATAAGCAGCCGATAGTTTCAACGCATAAGCAGCCAATGATTTCGGCGCATAAGCAGCCGAGAGTTTTGGCGCATAAGCAGCAGAAACTATTAGAATATTAAAAGAAAGGAGGAAGAAAGACAGGAAAGGGGAAAGAGAAACAAAGAGAGGTTAGAAAGTATTATTATAAAGTAATAGAATAGAAAGGATGATCCAACGATGGTTTTTAAAATAAATGTCCACGATCTGAAAATAATAATTTATCCATATATTAACTTGATTAATTATTAGACAATTTCAAATGGAGTAATCCAGTCTTACCTAAAACTTATCTGATGAACATGTCAATCTCAATTAAACGATTTTTTTATTATATTTTATAATTATAAATAAATATCTACGATCTGAAAATAATAAGTTATGAATATATTAGCTTGATTAATTATTAGAAAATTTCAAATGGAATAATCCAGTCTTACCTAAAACTTAGCTGATGAATATTTTTTATATTTATAATATATTGTCAGGATTGATCACAATTAAAATATGAGTGAATATATTAGCTTAATAACTCAACACGCTTGCCAATTGGCCGTGCGGTTACATCATGGACCACGATGTAATAGGAAGGGTCCCAACAACATATTTCTATATATGAATTTGATCCATGGAGCCTACGAAAAAATGAGCTCCGGTCGTCCGCTTCGTTTTGTGCGGGCGAGTCTTCTTTACCCTCGCCTTACGCGAAACATAATGAAGAAAGATTTCGATAATTAGCAGTATCGATCGATATTTACTAAAACGTGCGCTTTGATCGTCGACGTCGGGCGAGATCTTTTTTACCCTCGCTTAACGCGAAACGTAATGAAGAAACATTTCAATAATTAGCAGTATCGATCGATATTTACTAAAACGTGCGCTTTGATCGTCGAATGTTTACCTTGCATCTGGGCAAGCTTCAGCTTCTTTTTGTTCTTCGTACGACGCCACGACGCACAAGATGTCTTCGCATAATAAAAATGTAAGTAATAAAAATAAATATACTCATAGCAGAGTTAAGTCGGGAATCCCCCGGAAAGCTAAGCTAAGCTATGCTATGCGATGCTGTTTTAACTTAGCTTTTGATGGAAACGGTTCCATAAGAATGTATTGAAGCTAATTTTTTTAAAACGTAACGTGGCATAGCATCGTATACAGGGTGTCCCAAAAATGTCGGAGTTCCTTGGAAGGGGTAATTCAGGGGGTGATTTGAAACAACTTTTTCCTTAGCGAAAATATTGTCCGAAGCTTCGTTAAGGAGATATTAACAAAAAACCCCGACCAATCAGAGCGCGCGCCTTCCGCTCGAGCTCTCGCGGTAGCGTTGGCTACGCGGTAGGCGACTGCGCTTGTACTACGAACGTACGAACAAGCAAGTTAGCATGCATCGAAGGAAACCGCGTTACACTTTTTTTTTTAAAGCAGAATCTTAAATAAGAATCATTTGAAGTGACAAGAAGTACGTAAATTTCGTTTTTAAATAAGGCATAAACGAAAATGTACGACATGTGATCGTAATTCGTTATTGAGGTAAAAATCCGTAGTTTAATAACGGCCATCACAACTAAATTTAAAAAATAATATTATGTGTACGAATAAATTCTTTCCGACTGGATTTACATAACCAGTACAAAGCTACTGAATTTCTATCGCGGTGGTATTCATAAGCTGCCAGAAAAATGGCAAAAAGTCATTAACAATAATGGAAATTATTTCGATGATTGAGTTGTTTTCATATTTTTTTAAATCGAACTGTTATTGTACCCTAAAATCGAAAAGAATTTATTTCTACACCTAATAATCACCAATAAATTAAATAAAACTCACCCATTCGGACATTCCTTTCCTTCCTTTTCGGAAACCTGTGTCACTGGGTCACTGAACCGATCCTGATTTATGGTAGGGTAGCGCCTAGTGCTCAGCTGATCGCAGGTATTCGCAGGACACCACCCGAAGGTAAGGGTCGCAAAGTCAAGTGCGTCCGGGTTGATGTACCGAATATTCACTTCACTGCACTGATACTAACACTGATCATTTAATTTATTGTTCCTGCGTTATAAAAATTGGTGGCCGCGAAAGGGGCCGCGCGTACACCCAGAACATCGCGTAATACTCTTCGGCTGAGTACATTTCTGGGACGAGATTACTAGTTGACTGACAGGATTTTTTCCCCAAGCAACTTCCTCTACCCCCAAGTAGTTTCTCTCGTTCCATTATGAGTTTACTCCCACCAGGACAAGAGGCTTTAAGTAAAAAGAAGCCAGCACATTTTCGAAACACACGTGTTTTGCAGAAGTGCAACGAACGAACCATCCTACACTTTCACAAAAGCCCGCGCTCCGTCCTTTTACTGCCAATGTACCCATTGCTTAGAGATAGACAGCAGACACCACGTGTTTCGGTTCGAAAGGGTCCGAAGAGACGAGAAACAGAAAGTCCTCGAATTGTTATAAAGAAGAAAAGGCATACCATTCCTGTTTCCGTTTCCCGATGCCCTGAGTTCACGTTTGCTACGAGGAGGAACCAGTTAAGCCATAAATTACCCAAAACTGTAGTAAATCGTTCTCTACCAGCCTGATTAATTTTGCAGAACTAGAAATTAAAGAGTATTATCCAACATCAATACGCCTCGCGAAGAGATACAGGAAGAGAAGGGGCAGTCCGCTGACTGCGCGTAGTCCCGCCTGCTTCGTCCTACTTTCAAATTAAAGACAGATCCCTTATCTTTCGTGTCTAAACGGGCGCTCGAATTTCAAAACAAAAGCACGCGTCGACGTATTCCGTGCGGGAGATGGTGGGCCTTGAGGTCCGATTGGCCCCAAACTAACCAATCAGACCTGCTTATCTCTCGTCTCTAAACACGCGCTCGAATTTCAAAACAAAAGCACGCGTCGACGTATTCCGTGCGAAAGATGGTGGGCCTTGGGGAGGAGATATTGCTGTGAAGAGGGCCTCTTCAGGACAGTGGCCATTTGGGAGGGATGCAGGCCTGATTAGTTAGTTTGAGGCCAATCGGACCTCAAGGCCCAGCATCTCTCGCACGGAATACGTCGACGCGTGCTTTTGTTTTGAAATTCGAGCGCGCGTTTAGACACGAAAGATAAGGGATCCGTCTTTAATTTGAAAGTAGGACGAAGCAGGCGGGACTACGCGCAGTCAGCGGACTGCCCCTTCTCTTCCTGTATCTCTTCGCGAGGCGTATTGATGTTGGATAATACTCTTTAATTTCTAGTTCTGCAAAATTAATCAGGCTGGTAGAGAACGATTTACTACAGTTTTGGGTAATTTATGGCTTAACTGGTTCCTCCTCGTAGCAAACGTGAACTCAGGGCATCGGGAAACGGAAACAGGAATGGTATGCCTTTTCTTCTTTATAAGAATTCGAGGACTTTCTGTTTCTCGTCTCTTCGGACCCTTTCGAACCGAAACACGTGGTGTCTGCTGTCTATCTCTAAGCAATGGGTACATTGGCAGTAAAAGGACGGAGCGCGGGCTTTTGTGAAAGTGTAGGATGGTTCGTTCGTTGCACTTCTGCAAAACACGTGTGTTTCGAAAATGTGCTGGCTTCTTTTTACTTAAAGCCTCTTGTCCTGGTGGGAGTAAACACATAATGGAACGAGAGAAACTACTTGGGGGTAGAGGAAGTTGCTTGGGGAAAAAATCCTGTCAGTCAGCTAGTAATCTCGTCCCAGAAATGTACTCAGCCGAAGAGTATTACGCGATGTTCTGGGTGTACGCGCGGCCCCTTTCGCGGCCACCAATTTTTATAACGCAGGAACAATAAATTAAATGATCAGTGTTAGTATCAGTGCAGTGAAGTGAATATTCGGTACATCAACCCGGACGCACTTGACTTTGCGACCCTTACCTTCGGGTGGTGTCCTGCGAATACCTGCGATCAGCTGAGCACTAGGCGCTACCCTACCATAAATCAGGATCGGTTCAGTGACCCAGTGACACAGGTTTCCGAAAAGGAAGGAAAGGAATGTCCGAATGGGTGAGTTTTATTTAATTTATTGGTGATTATTAGGTGTAGAAATAAATTCTTTTCGATTTTAGGGTACAATAACAGTTCGATTTAAAAAATATGAAAACAACTCAATCATCAAAATAATTTCCATTATTGTTAAAGACTTTTTGCCATTTTTCTGGCAGCTTATGAATACCACCGCGATAGAAATTCAGTAGTTTTGTACTGGTTATGTAAATCCAGTCGGAAAGAATTTATTCGTACACCTAATATTATTTTTTAAATTTAGTTGTGATGGCCGTTATTAAACTACGGACTTTTACCTCAATAACGAATTACGATCACATGTCGTACATTTTCGTTTATGCCTTATTTAAAAACGAAATTTACGTACTTCTTGTCACTTCAAATGATTCTTATTTAAGATTCTGCTTTAAAAAAAAAGTGTAACGCGGTTTCCTTCGATGCATGCTAACTTGCTTGTTCGTACGTTCGTAGTACAAGCGCAGTCGCCTACCGCGTAGCCAACGCTACCCCGAGAACTCGAGCGGAAGGCGCGCGCTCTGATTGGTCGGGGTTTTTTGTTAATATCTCCTTAACGAAGCTTCGGACAATATTTTCGCTAAGGAAAAAGTTGTTTCAAATCACCCCCTGAATTACCCCTTCCAAGGAACTCCGACATTTTTGGGACACCCTGTAGAATAGCATCGCATAGCATAGCATAGCATAGCATCGCATAGCTTAACTTCCCGGTGGATTTTTAATTCGCCACTTTTATTCGTGGGAATTTATTTCATGTCACGAATAAAACTAACGAATGTGCATGTAACCTGCAACATTTTGAAAGTCTTTGCCTATGTCATTTAGCTTTTTGGCTAATTAATGGTTTATTCATTTTTGCAGAAAATAGAGTACGCTTCAAACGAGGATGCCTCAAAGGAGGAGGCTTCAAAGATGGAAGTCCAAGAGGAGAACGCCCTTCTGTTTGGTAAGTTTTATTAACGATTAACGATAACTTTACAGAAAAATTAAATTAAATAATATTAATCAAATTAATTTTTCCAGGATCTAATGATGATAATGACAGCGATGTCTTCATGGGGGGTCAGGAAGCAGCGCCGACCCCGAGGGTGGCTCAACCCCCACCAGCGCCGACCCCGAGGGCAGTTCAACCCCCACCAGCACCGACCCAGGGGAATCACCAACCAGCGGGGCAACGCCGGTGGGCTACGTGTAAGTTTATAAAAAAAGAAATCAATGATTTCTGTGATTTAATTATTTTCTATTTTATTTAATTCATTTAATTTATCATTTCAGACAGAGGCACCAGAGCAGGACGGGCAAGACGGCAAGATCATTTTATGAAATTTTTATTAAAATTAAGCTCTGCGGATTTTCATTGGGGGAAGAGGAGAGGGCGGGGAGGAAGGGGGCAGGAGTTTAAAAAAACTTAATTAAAAAATAAAGTTTTATTATTTCATACATGAAAATGTGGTTATTTCATTTGCTTGGTTCCATTCTCTTTCAGCTAATGAAATAATTCTCTTCGTCTGCATCGTTAACTGAAAAATAGGACACCTTTACTAATTATTTATAAAATAAATTATCACACGTACCTCATATGTCAAGATCATTGAATGAATAATTGCATATGCAAAACCGTACCTGTTAATTTGTGCGTACATAGTCTGACGTAGATCACACTGCATCTTCTGCTTTGATTATCTGTAAATATATAATAAAATCCACATTTCAGTTATTTTAGTTACAACTTAACGTAGAACTTATTATTTATATAAAGAAATAGAGTTGCCTTTTGCTATAGTGAGTGTAGAGACTACATAAAATGTGTCCGAAGCAGGTGAGAGCGTATGGCAGAAAGTCTTGTTGCAGGAAATTTAAATGCTAATGGTAATAATTCAGCGAAAATGAACGAGAAGATCCAATCTTTTTAACGCACAATTTATTGGTGTTGGAATAAAACTAATTTAGTATGTTTATTGGTGAATTGAAATAATGGGAATCTAAAAAATTAATGAATTAATGAATAGCGTGACAACTACAGTGGATTTTATTAATTAAAGTATTACGAATGTCTTCCACAAAAGATTGAAAAGCATCAAGGGAGATGTGTTTTCATCGTACTTTCTTCACTAATGTGACTTGCTTTACATTGCAAGCAGTCCACCATAATCTATTTTCTTAATAATTCTTAATACTATGTCTTTAGACAAATTTTGTCGATTTACCTTATTTGACAAAGTTCCAGAAGCTTGTGCGAAACAAGATACTTTATCTATCTATCTAATCTTCTCCGGACAACCTCCACACCTCTGCATTCCCTTCATTTCTATCCATCCAAGCCTGTGCGTCCCCTTCAATTCTACTATCCAAGCCTGTGCGTCTCCTTCATTTTTATCGAAGTCCTGTGCGTCCCCTTCATTTCTATAATATAGTAAGCTTTATATAAAAAAACTCTAAATTGCTGATATACAAATACAAATATCTGGCAATTTAAATGCAATACAATTTTTTACTACAGTATATTATTTATATTATTTTGTACATGCATGGTACAAATTTCCAGAAACTTATGCAAAAGAAGATGTTTTTCTGTCGAATCGAACCTTTTCCGGACAACTTCCAAGTCTGCGACTCTACATAAGAAATCTATTAAATAAATTTGGCGACTTACCTTGTTAATTGAGGCAATAATTCACTCTCCTATTTAGTGTAAAAACTCCTGACATTTTAAATTTGGACCACTTACATTATTTGACACTTGGAAGGTTAAGATTGATGCCGAATAATCCCGAGAGTCGACGAATGAAGAACGAAACATGTGTTAGTTTCGTTTTGGCTGAAGGTGTGCCCGTAAAGCCGGGGCCAGACCTGAATGAGTATACGCTGAGCAGGCTGAGCGGCGCACGAATATTCTGATGTGGACGGGTGAAACGGTAGCTAGGGCCGCATGCTTCTACGTCAGAAAGGCTGAGCGTGAACGCATATGCTAGTGTGGACGGGTCATTCGTGGTGACTCGGCTCATTCGACCCGACTCGGGGATGCCGGCGAAGGCACATGGCCTGAGCCGACCGTTGTCGGTTTTCTTCCGCACATCAAAGGGAGTTTGGAGTGCATTGCGTTCAGCGTGGAAGATAGAGGCAGAATGTGATACTTTTCTAAAATCCTCGATATCTCGGATTTTCATGATATTGAAATACACATATGGTAGCCCATATGAAATTAGGGAGGGTTAAGTCCTCATTTTTGCAGATTCGAAATTGTTTAAAAAATACAAATCTTCAAAGTTTCCTGCTTTCGGTGATTTTTACGAAACGCCTACAAAAATTAATTTTAATGTCTTAAATTAGTGAAGGCATAGACTAAATAAATTTAATCCATTGCTAATATTGACATAAACAGATAATCAAAAATTTAAAAATTACATTTTGAATAATAATAATAATGCAATTAACATATGATAGACTTTAAAGCTCTATTGTACTGAATAATTTGTCTTTCATTTCTTCACTACAACCTGCATTGTTCTTAATTCATATAGCCAGGCCGACTCGCTGTTGTGTTAAAAAATCACACGAGATTACTCGCAGGGGCAGCAATACGCCTCGTGGAGAGACGCAGGTAGAAAATGAGGTGTCCGCTGCACTGCGCGTGATCCCGCCTGTGACGTCTTCCCTTCGAATTGGAGACTGATCGCCGATCGGCTCGGCTCGCCCAGCAAAATTGACGAGCTAGACGAGGCGTGCCGGCTCGCGGAGCTACGCCCATCTGATTCCACCTAAAGATAGTGGAAATATTAGCCTCCTTTTCGGCCGCGTCCAGATCTGAATAGAACCCCGAACCGAACGCCACTTGAAACTCCCTAATGCCCCCGTTCCTACGTGTGGAACGTATATTTCTAGCGATCTTCTTCGCCAGTTTCGACAGAGTCTCGTGGTTCGCGACAGCTAAAGATTGAAGGACAGAGAGTGTTTGGAGTAGTGCAGACGAAAGGATTGCCTGCCATATAACGCCGAGGAAGGAACCTCGGGACCCTCGACCAAAGGAAGGTCAGGCTCGCCGCGATGTTCGGGCTCTTCACAGCCGATGTTGGTGAAATCCCAGACCATCAAAGGAATGGCTCACCCACATGGGGTAAACAACTGTAGTGGTGCATCCCTGTCCCTCACACCACCATGACTTGTTGTCGTCCTTACAATTGGGGGTGTCAAGTAGTTTAAAGAAGCAAGACAAGGTGGTAATAAACGAAGAGTGTCCCACAGACCTTTCCAATGTACTTACGCCTACGGGATATGGAAGGGATGCCGATGGATTCCTTATATTTTTCCGATGAAAATCATTCCAAATTTCATATAAATCCGACTATTTTTAACGAATTCAGCTTGAAATGATATAAAACGATTTTTCCTGAAATTTCCTTCATTATGGTCTGAATTACATTGTTCTTGGTGTCAGTTTCATCGGCGAAACATAAGGAATAAATTGACGTCGTTTTCGCAAAGATGTGATGAGAAATGCGGAACTCTTGAACATTTCTGAATTTTTAATGGTATTCCAACCGTTTGAAGGATCGAAACCTATCAAATTCGGTGAGGCACTACAGGGGGTTGTCCTAGCCACGGAGTACCAGGTGGCAACTCTTTGACACGCGTCGGTGGACAATCACTCTGTATTGGTAAACGGGATGACTCGGAGGGTTGAGCTGTATGTTTATTTAGCTAACTATGTATCACACCATCTTTACGACTGCGGAGTGGGCTAAGTTAAGCACAGAAGTTGGTGAAGAAAGATACAATGGCACTTTCGACCCCTCCGCATGCGTCATTCATGCGCGCTCAGCCTGCTCAGCGTATACGCATTCAGGTCTGGCCCCGGCTTCATATACGTAGAAGAACGAAACATGTGTTAGTTTCGTTTTGGTGAAGGTGTGCGTGTATCGCGTATATACGTATTATGGTTGACGAAAAATTTCTTGGAGAATCAGGAGAAGAAGAAAAATCTTAAAATTGACCGTTTCTGACAGTTCCATCGAGACGATATTATGATATCTCGGTCATGCGTGGACCGATTTTATTGAAATTGGTCTTATTCGAAAGCTGATATGCGGTTTACATAAGAAAAATGCCTTTATATTTAGAAAATATTGCAGGCGTAATGAGATATAATGAAATAAGTTTCAGGTTATAGGTTGGATCAGCCGGGCGACGAGTAAATGATAGCGGTAGCGACAGTCGACATATATACAGGGTGTCTTTCATGTACTTGGCGTCGAGACGCTACCGCGTCTCTATCTGTATCTATAGATACAGATTTATTTGCAGTCAAATAATAGTCTGCGCAGATTTTTACTAACCTGTTTCTCTATTCAAATGTGTATCTTTTTAGTATCAAGTCCCCTGGAAGGACATTCTATACTTCTCAGTAGGAGAAATAAAAGTTCAAATATTATATTTGGTAAGTGACCTTTACATTTATGAATAATAATACGTATGATATATAATAGTGTTTATTACAATTTTTTTGTTTTTTTCAGGTTGGAATATTTCCAAATTAAATAAAGTACACTCTGTCAGCTGCTGTGCGCTATTCCGAGTAAACTTTATACAGGCTGCATACGCGCCTTATCTTATAACATCATTCGATAGGCTGCAGTGCGCCAAGTCTCGAATATAAAAACTTTTAATAAAGTTTAAAGGTAGTTAATATATAAAAATACCAAAATGTATGTATATGTAGAAAATAAAGATCTGATATCTAGAACACAGGATCTAAATTTGAATGTTCCTCAGAAATATTTAACCGAAGAGGATAAGAAAGCTATAAGATGTGAGTCAAACGATGGCTGGCTTGAGGATTCACATATTTTGGTTTTTTCTTACTTATTGTACAAAGTCGCTAATTACGAAATTCGACCTACCTATCTTAGACATAACCTTTTAGAAATCAAACCCGTTAGGAAAGATTTAGATCACATTCAAATTTTGCATCGTCCAAAAATATTCGAAATCGAAAATTCAAGGTAGATGTTAGACAGCCATCCAACGGTAATATAATGACTAAGGATAACAAAAAACTGTTTGCTGATGAGAATAAATTTATGAATGATAAAATAGTAACTGATTTGAAACATCCTCGTAAGCATTCGATTTCGAGAACAAATAACTCTACAACAATTCCACGAGCGAGGAAATTAAGAAAAAGGGAATTGTCAGAAAAAGATGAAAAGATCATTCAGATAGGGGAGTGGTTAGAAGACACGCATATAAGCCATTTTCACAATATTCTGCGACAATTTCATGGTTATGAACCCATAGATACGCTTTTACTACAATGTCCAGATGCAATAATCCCAGTAGACGAATCGAAAGAACATATACAACTTTTATACAGTCCAGCGACCGAAAATTGGTCTGATAGCACAGGTGGCCATTGGGTTTGCTGTTATTATGATACAAATTTGATTTATATATATGATTCTCTGAACAAAAGAATTGTACATCGACACCATGAAATTATCCTAAAACGATTATTTCCATTTTATCCTTTCGAAGAAAAAGGTGTCATTCTTCACTCGGTACAGATGCAAACAAATTTCAATGATTGTGGGGTATACGCAATAGCTAGTGCCGTGTCACTAGCATTAAGAGTAAAACCTACTGAAGTGCAATATGATCGTAATAAAATGCGTGACCATTTGATCAAAATGTTAAAAAACAATGCCATAGACATGTTTCCTGTACTTCAATATTGTAATGATCAAAGAAACATTGATAACAAATTAATGAAGACTCCTTCTAATATGGTGGAACAAATTTTGCAAACTGATTCACAAAAAAATAATCCCGAGATTAATGATAGAAAAAATCATAATCGCAACTATTATAGGGGAAAAAAACGAATAAAATTGCTGGAAAAAAATACAATATATGCAAAAAACATCGCATTGCACAAGTCGGAAAGATACGAAAAAACAATTACACCATAAAGTTTCATCTTTCTTCTGACAGATATATAAAGAATATTTCCAAATCTCTTCTTTCAGAAATGAAAAAGAAATGTGTAGTGAGTAGTCGATTTGAAGCTATGAAAATGTATAATTGGTGTATGCAGAAAAGGAAAAGCTACTTATTCTATTTGAGAAAAAATATAAGACTCTTGAAAGAAAAAGCTGAGGTTGCTTTGACTCGAGCTAACAATTGTCCAGAATGCAATATTTCGGATAGAACTGAAGCATTATGTGGATTTTCAAAGCATTTGCCGTCTTCTGAACCGTACTTTTATGAAGCGGCATACAAACACAAATTCCTGATAAAGAATTCTAAATGTGATTCTCATCAGAAAGATAAAAACGAAAAGGATGACGACATAGAGGTAAATGAACATGAAAATAAATTTACACAATTGGAAGATCAAACAGAGACGAAAAAAGCAAATGGTGTGAATATTGACAAAGTTTTAGAACCTCTGCCAATTGAAACTAAACTTCTTATTCTCAATGAGAAAGGCCAAGTTACGAACGTATTACCATTATTAGACGACAATAACAAAAAACAAAGCAAAATATGGATGTGTGATGATATTTGTAAAATTGATAACGAATCCATTATACAAAGATATCAAGCATTGTTGAAGACTGCTGACAGGCTCAAAGTAAAGAGTGTTTATAAATTTGCTAAAAACTTGTTATCTTGCAGTAGAAGTTACATGTCCCGCAAATTAGGACATTCATTTCTTTGTTATGTTGAACCTGATACATGCTCTTCGACATTTTTACCAGTTTTACTTTTAGCTCCCCATTTTGTCAATGTAAGAGTTTTAAAGAGAATTATTTGTAGAATTTTGGAACAGTGCAATAATATAAAGAATCTTGACAAGAGTTTGGATGACACTGATATAGAATATCTCAAAAAAATTAGTAAAAAAGTGATAGAGAAGAGTAGAACTACGATACCGAAATCGTACGAAATAAAAAATCTAAATGAACAAAACATAATGTCTAAATATAAAAATGCTTTCAAACAATTTACCAAAAGAACATTAGATACTGCTAAAAATGCATGCATTTCATGCGAAAAACTGTGCTACCGTAAAGAAGTGATCAAAATTGCAGATATGAGGAAGCCCTTGACATCAGAATCATGGGGACACTTTAGTGTTTTTGCAGAGAAAAACGGAATGTACAGTGATTTCATATGCAAATATTGTAAGGAAAAATTTCAAAGGAATCAAATGCCTCCAACTTGCGTTAAAAATAAGTTATATGTTGAAGAAATGCCAAAAGAAATATCTGTATTAAACGAGTATGAAAGAATGTTTATACAAAGAGCAAAAGCATTTCAAGTTGTCCAAAGAATGGAAACTGTCTCGAAAGCCAAAAGAAATATACCTCATCAACATATGATCCAGAAAGTAAAAGGAAGAACATTTCATTTGCCATTGCCAATAGAGGAAACGCTCAAAAAGATTTGTAAACCAACAGATCCAATCAATATCAATCCAGAATTTTACATATTGGTGCGTAGTTTACCAACAAAAGCGAAAACGGTTTGGGAACATCTTGTAAATGTAAAAAACGTGTATAATGCTTTGGTACGTTTGAAACAGATAAATCGCCTATATGAAAATATCATTTTGCCTCCAAATCCAAATGAATTATTAAAAAATGATTGGCCGGAAGTTGAATATAAAATAGACGACACCGACGCACAAAAAGAAAACAAAACAGCCGAAAACACTGATAAGCAAATCAAATTACCTGCATTGGTAAGTCAAGCTGATAAAGAGGATGATATTTACGAACAATACACAATTTATCCATTATACGAGAAAAGGATTAATGAAAAAGCGACTACATTATATCAGCAAAAAAAGGTAGAGGACGCGCCAATTGATATTTATTGTAAGACCGTTGATCTCCAATGCTTCCCACATTTGTATCCTTACGGAATGCATGGAGAACATGAGCATAGAGAAGTCTATTTGACTGAATATGAATATATTAAAGCACGGCTTAAATCTAAACATTCTCAGTTTCGACTGGACGTGCAATACCTATTTTTCTTATTGAATTAAACAAATATTAGACGTTTGAAAGCTGGTATTTATCAAAAATTGAACATAATTAATCCAAAAGAAAAATGCACAGCAAGTACATATTTGAATCTAATACAAAAGGACCTTCTCGAGTGTAATTTAACGACTATATTCTCTCGAATTCCAAATACAGAACCGTTCTGGCATATACCTAGAAGTAATTTGAGATGCATGCTGGAATATTATGGGCCGGCTACCTGGTTCCTCACTCTCAGTCCAGCTGAATGGTTATGGTCAGATTTAATTGAATACGTTAAAGAAGTTAATACACCGCTTATGGATAAAATGTCGCCAAATCAGATTCTAACAAAAGATCCAGTATCCGTGTCAAGATTTCTCGATAATAAATTTCATGCGATGCTAGAGTTTCTTTGTTCTATCGATAATCCAATCGGGCACGTGGTACATTATTTCTGGAGGAGAGAATACCAAAGTAGAGGTTTGCAACATTTCCACCTATTAATATGGATTCAGATGAAATAGTAGCTGCTTTCATACAAAGATATGTCACATGTACACTTCCAGATCCAAAAATCTCGCCTACTTTGCATAGACGTGTGAATACCCATCAAAGGCATCATCACAATTCGTATTGCATGAGAACAAAAAAGAACAATAAAAACCGCATAAAGCGAGTGTGTCGTTTTGGTTTTCCTAGACTTGTTACTGAAAACATAAAGATGAGAGTCGTAGCTACATCTATAGCTGGAAGGAAGCAATTAAGAAGTCGCAGTAGATTATACGACTTGCCCCGTGACAAACAAGAAGTAAATATTAATGATTATAACCCAATTGTCTTAACAGCATGGGAAGGAAATATGGATATCCAATTTGTAGGTGAAAACTCAACTACTCTGTGTTGGTATTGCACTAAATACGTGACAAAACATGAAAAAAGTTATGCAGCTGAAATGTTTGTAGACGTTGAATCAACAAAATCATTATGCGCCCGCTTATGGAATATTGGAATGCAAGGTTTAAATAATAGAGAATGCGGTGCTCTAGAAGCTGCCGATACTTTGTTAGGAATATCTTTATACGGTACGGATAGCGAAACAACTATTAGATGGTTAGACGTCAATGTAATCAGAAATCGGAGAGTGAAACGCAAAGAAGAAATAGAAAACTTGGATCCCGAATCGACTGATATATTCTTCCCAAATATTATTGACGATTACTACCCAAACCGACCAGTCAAACACGAATCGATTAGTTTGTACGAGTTTGCAAGATGGTACGATACGAAAAAGGCACAAAACAATGATGATTGCAATAAAGATGATGATCAAGATAGGGGAGAGCGGGGACAAACGTAACACTTTTTACATGTGGCCTAGCTGCCAATTACCTCTTACAGATATAAAAACGAAAATTATGCCTTAAGATAGTGTGTTTCTTGGTCTATCATTTAACCACAAATTCAGCCTTCCATGATAAGTAGTCAAAGAGTTATAGCAATTTTCCGCAGTGACTGTCATTGTTACTTTTGTCCTGCAGGGGTAGGACGAAAGTAACATACCATGGGGACGAAAGTAATACTAATTATTTTGAGAACAATTAAGTAAAAACACTTGTTCCAAAGCAAGATAGGATTTTTTATTACCAGAAACGATAGAAACAAACATTTAAATAAACATATTTTAAGTAGGTAACGATAAAAAAGCATAACCAGCTTCAAATATTTCTTTGATACTGTGTAGTTGATTTAATATGGAATCTCATGTAACGGCTCCAAAAGTAACTAATATTTATAATTCTTTTTTAAAAACTATTGTTAATATTGGATTCAACTACTCTCTGTAGTGACGTGTTACTTTTGTCCCCAGCTATGTTTTTCAGTATAGAAATGTTATAACGTACAAAGTATACAATACTTATTCAAATCAAATACAGGAACTTATAAAGACATTATCTAAGAACGCTCTAACAAATAACTGCATCAATATCTATAGTTTAATTATGAATATTAACAAAAAACCAACAGAGGAGATACTTAACTGAATGATCGAAATAACGAAATCAGCTTGCCCACGGTATACGAATCGTCGTATTGCTCAGCGTCACTCCGTGACACAAAAGAAACACTAAATACACGTAACTATGTGAAGCAAACGTTTTGGAAACTTTTGTGGAAGGCGGGAGAAGGCGTGTTACTTTCATGACGCCGTTACGTTTGTCCCCGCTCTCCCCTACTAATGATGATGATTCCGAACTCCAATGTTTCGAAATAGGAAATAAGTATTTCAAAAGAAGAAAGAGACCTTATTTGGTAAATCACTACAGGAATAATTCGAAAACTCAGCCAGCAAGATATTTCTATGCCCTACTATTGTTGTTTCAACCTTGGAGAGATATATATGAATTGAAAAATGGATGTGAAACGTACTCAGAGTCATTTTTAACAGTACAAACTATTTTAGAAGAAGCAATGAAATATCATAAAAAGTTGACTGATTTAGAAGAATGCATTGAAGCCGTTAAGGAAATGGTAAATGAAAAAACAAAAGAACCATCTCAAAATAATCCTATCGACTGCGAAGAAAATGCATTAGAATGTGATCCTTTCGAAGTTGGCGATGCGATGAAAGATTTTCATGACGCTGCTAATAATAACGTAAACGGAGAGGAACTTTTGGAAATGATTGCTGGCTTGAATATTGATCAAAATAGTATTTTCGAAAAAGTAGTTTCGGCTTTAAATTCAGAAAATGAAATTTTGAGACTGTTTGTCAGTGGAGAAGGTGGTACCGGTAAGAGTCGTTTGATTCAAGCTTTACAGGGTTATATTAAACAAAATTTGGGAAAAGAAACGGCTGTAATGGCGCCTACCGGAATTGCAGCTTTCAATGTTAATGGTTTGACAGTACACAGACTGTTTCAATTACACAGTACAACAGCCATCTGGACTTGTAACATTCAATAGCCGTTTCTTATAGGTTTTCGTACGCTGAAAACGAATCCGTAAACCGTTTGTCGCCATCACCCTCAGTTTCTGAGAAATTCGATTTTGAAAAAAACTGAAAATTTTCAAATTTGAACATCTCTTGTGTCGAAACGGTAATAATTATTCGATTGTTTCTGACGGCAAATTATTCTATGAACCCTCCCGAATACAACTATATAAGTTATTTTGCATTATGAACATTTAAATATGTTTAAACAACGATTAAAGGGAAAAGGACACCCGAAATTCACCAATTTTTGCAGATATCTTTCAATTTATTTCCAAAACTAAGGGTCTGGGAAAAAATCTGACCATCCCACGCGATGCAGCAGACAGTTTTCCTTCGGAAAGCATAAACAGAAGTGGTAAGTCGCGTTTTCTTTTCAATACAGAAGCGAAACAGTTTGGCAAAACGCGCGGTGCCGACAGTGGTAGTCAACGACGGCACGCGATCCACTGCCGCTCAGCGTAACACAATCGCTTACCGCGCGTGACTACCACTGCCGGCTCCGGGCGTTTTGTCAAACTATTTCGCTTCTATATTGAAAACAAACAGCGACTTACCACTGCTGTTTATGCTTTCCGAAGGAAAACTGTCTGCTGCATCGCGTGGGATACTCAGATTTTCTCCCAGACCCTTAATTTTGGAAATAAATTGAAAGATATCTGCAAAAATTGGTGAATTTCGGGTGTCCTTTTACCTTTAATCGTTGTTTAAATATATTTAAATGTTCGTAATGCAATAATAACTTATATCCTTGTATTCGGGAGGGTTCATAGAATAATTTGATGTAACGAACAATCCAATAACTATTACTGTTTCGACACAAAAAATGTTCAAATTTGAAAATTTGCAGTTTTTTTCAAAATCGATTTTCTCAAAAACTGAGGGCGATGGCGACTAGCGGTTTGCGGATTTGTTTTCAGGGCACGAAAACCTATAAGAAACGACTATTGAATGTTACAAGTCCGAAAAAAAGTCAAAATTTGTTGTACTGTGTTACCTGTCGAACATGGCGGTACAACAAAATATAAACAGTTGTCTCACGCCGTGCTCAAATTATTACGAAATGAATTGAAAAATGTTTCATTAATAATAATAGATGAAGTATCGATGATATCAAATATTACATTGATGTATATAAACTTACGTCTCATGGAACTATTCAATACATATGAATGTGACGAGGGCTGGTTCGGTAAAAAGCATATACTGGTAATCGGAGATTTACTACAACTCCCTCCAGTTCGCGAAGATCCTTGTTACGTGCAAATGTCTGCCGAACAGGTACAAAAGTTTCTTGGTTGCTTAGCAGGTCACAATTTATGGTCTTTATTCCAATACAAAGTATTAACGATAAATATGCGACAAAAAGGCGATGAAACATACCGTCAACTATTATCGAGAATTCGTTTGGGCACACTGTTGACTTCAGATATGCAATTGTTGCAAACGAGACAACTAAAATTCAAGTCGACAAGTTATTCAATGAAACTTGATGAATTATGTGAATACATCATTGGTTTACCTGCTGACACTGTTTGCCTGTTACCTACATGTCACCTGTGTGATACTCTAAACCAGGCTTCGGAATTAAGTGAACGCGGCGGCCGATTTTCGGAGGCAACGCCTCCTTTCTCCCGCCGCGCGTCTTGGCCCCCGCGGCGGCCTAGAAGCTTGGAGCGCCTCAGGCCCGTACCATATGAACCGCGCGTGGCGCATTGGGGCGAAACCCGTATCAATAGATTTCCACATCACCCAGGGAGGTACTATTATCGATGCGTTTTTTTTTGTCAGTGGTATCCCCTGTAGGCCTATTCCACTGTGTCGCGCGATAAAAATAGGATTGGAAAACCGCGTTTTACTACCAAAATTTTAAATATGTATGGGAAAACTAGATTTTCGCGCACGTTTAGGCGAAAAAAAAGTTTTCCCATACCTGGACAAAATTTTGATAATACTTCTGCTCTGTGGGCATCTTGATCTGATTCGTGAATTCCGAATTCACTAAAAATCAAAAGCAATACTCCTGTCCGTTCGCTCTGAACGAATGGAGAAGTCTGACGAAAAGACGTTACAGTTTCAGAGACTGTTTTCTGTCTTTCGACATTGTATGTAACGTCTTTTCATCAGATCAAAAGACTGTTTCCTTCTGCTGAAACTGTAACGTCTTTTCGTCAGACTTCTCCATTCGTTCAGAGCGAACGGACAGGAGTATTGCTTTTGATTTTTAGTGAATTCGGAATTCACGAATCAGATCAAGATGCCCACAGAGCAGAAGTATTATCAAAATTTTGTCAAGGTATGGGAAAACTTTTTTTTCGCCTAAACGTGCGCGAAAATCTAGTTTTCCCATACATATTTAAAATTTTGGTAGTAAAACGCGGTTTTCCAATCCCATTTTTATCGCGCGACACAGTGGAATAGGCCTACAGGGGATACCACTGACAAAAAAAAACGCATCGATAATAATACCTCCTTGGGTGATGTGGAAATCTATTGATACGGGTTTCGCCCCAATGCGCCACGCGCGGTTCATATGGTACGGGCCTGAGGCGCTCCAAACTTCTAGGCCGCCGCGGGGGCCAAGACGCGCGGCGGGAGAAAGGAGGCGTTGCCTCCGAAAATCGGCCGCCGCGTTCACTTAATTCCGAAGCCTGATATAAATCACAAAAAATAGAAAAAGTATACAATACAAAAAAAGATGTGAAATCAAAATGAGCTGCCAGTACATAAAGGTGCTTTTCAACTGCGCTTAAGATGGCACAACTACATACACACAGCTAAAATGTTGTGTTCATACATTCCATTACAATGTATTACATAATATTAAGCAGATATATTTTTATACAAATAAATATTTTAATACGAATAAATATTTTATTCAAAATACTTGGCGCTGCGAAACCGAAAAAATGTTAATTGGCTGAGTATTAATAATTTATAACAACTCCCTTACAATATATACACACATTCACGAACGCACGCACAAGGAAGAAAGAAAAAGATTAATGCAATTTATACATATTTATTCAGTTTATCAACACCAATTCGGGGAGCAGCGCCAAGTATTTTGAATAAAATATTTATTCGTATTAAAATATTTATTTGTATAAAAATATATCTGCTTAATATTATGTAATACATTGTAATGGAATGTATGAACACAACATTTTAGCTGTGTGTATGTAGTTGTGCCATCTTAAGCGCAGTTGAAAAGTACCTTTATGTACTGGCAGCTCATTTTGATTTCACATCTTTTTTTATATTGTATACTTTTTCTATTTATATCATACCAAAGGACGGTATTCAAAACCCCTATAAAAGTACCCAAACCGGATTTACCTAAAGTTTTGCACATTAATAAATTGATATTCGGGTGATCGATTCCACCCTTTACATTTGTCGCAGGACCACAGGAAGGGGAGGGGGAGGGGTCAAATTGCGCTGGCCAGCAAACGCATCGAAAGTCATAACTTTTGACTAAATCAACATATCGAGACGCGACTGGAGCCAAAAATCACAAAAGCATCAAGCTTTCTAATGACATAAGTTTTATATATCATATATATATTTTTTAAATATATTTTACACGTTTTTTCGGTTTGCTCGTGCGCAGAAAATTAAAAAAAAATTGCATTTCCCAAAAAAGGTATCGTCTGATTTTAATAAAAAACTCAGTATTTGCAGCTTATTTTGTGCCCTTTCAGGTGGTATGCGTCAAACCTTGGGGAAATGTTTCGTTTTTGAAATATAACATCAAGAATGCAGAGAAGTGTGTGTGCGCGGCGAAGTATTTGAGCTAGATGCATGTCCTATACAGGAACTAATTCTTTCATCGATCTGGAAGTGTATTATCTGCTTATAAACTACCTAAACTATATGATTCTACCGAGTTTAATTAGTTCGTAAGCGTGAAATGTTTTTTTATTGTCTTACAACATATATGCGTGCGCATTCACATTACTTACGTTACTCATCGTCCTCCTCATCCTCGTGTGCATCCTCGGATGTTGGTTTGATGTACGGAAAATTCTGATTTAAGAAGCCTGCTGGTGTTGAAGCCTGATCCATGTAACGACCAAATCCCAAATACCAAATAATTGCTAGTACATGGGCGCAGCAGCCAACAGTCGTTGCGCCATTTCGGCACTGACAATAGTATGATACTACAGATTCGGGTGCAGACAATGCAGTATCAATTAAGATGAAAATGCAATATACTTTCTGTGCACGATGCCGAGATGGTAGTTTAGCTTTAATAAATATCGGTGATTGAATATTAAGATTATAGGTCTGGAAGTTCGGAAGATAGTTTTCTTTGCTGACGAGGAATTCATATTTTCCCGCAGATAGGTGTATCTGAATCGTATAGAGAATCTGAAAACGCATGCAATTTGAGTGACAACAGTGTTATTGTAAGATACGATTATGGTGGAAAACGCGTTCGCCGCCGTTATCTGATACTTTGGTTCGGGACGCTGTGGCACGTGGATTGTTTATTTTCACATTTCCCACTCTTAGGGCATTGCGTTCCTAACAGTGTGTATACAATCAGCATCAGTGTTTTCAGAGTTGAACTCCGAGCATTAGATGCATTTTGGTCGGCATAGCGTGAGTTTCTGTCGTGCTTTTAACCGAATTCGAAGTCTTGGTCGCAGACGTCGCTTCTTTTTAGTATAATATTATAATATTATTAAATTGTGTTGTAAACAATAGTGCAAGCAGTGGTACAAATAGTAGTGTAAATAGTAATGTAAGTGTTATAAGCAACAATGTAAATGGTGCAGCTGAAAATAGTCTACGTACAATAAGCAGCAATGAGTTCGATTAAGTGTGAGATGTGTGGCATTTCGCTTGCCAAAAAATCAAAAAAAGAAAAGAAAGTAAAAGACAATCGAATAGTGTGTGGAAAGTGTTTCGTCGAATCTTCGTTTAACGATCCTAATAATGAGAAAGAGAATATTGATGTACATAATGAATACTGATTGGTTTCAGCAATTTTTTAAATCTGGTGACGTTTTCATATTAGACAGAGGATTTTCGTACATCAAGGACAAACTATTGGAAAAAAATTTTAAAGTCCTAATCCCAGCTCTCCTACCAAAAGATAAAACACAATTATCGACAGAAGAAGCAAATGAAAGTCGACTATGTACAAAGCAAAGATGGGTGGTTGAAAGTGTTAATAGCTCCTTAAAGAGATTTAAATTCTTCAAAAACACTATAGCCTCAGAATATGTGCCACAATTATTCGAAGATTTCAAGATTGCTGCTGCTATTCTTAATGTGTATTTTAGACGTATGTACAGTGACCACGACGAACAGGAAATGGCCTCATTAATATTAACAAACTTAAATACCCCCAATATCATGCAAAATATAGTGGAACAGGAAGGTTTAGCTAGGAAAATAAAGAATTTCGAAACCATGTCATCACAACATTACAATGATTTCCCTGCATGGACGTTACAAAATCTGAAACAATTTACAGGCACTTACCAGTTGAGCCTTGCTAGATCCTACATTGCAGACCACCTATTTGCGGGAAAATATGAATTCCTCGTCAGCAAAGAAAACTATCTTCCAAACTTCCAGACCTATAATCTTAATATTCAATCACCGATATTTATTAAAGCTAAACTACCATCTCGGCATCGTGCACAGAAAGTATATTGCATTTTCATCTTAATTGATACTGCATTGTCTGCACCCGAATCTGTAGTATCATACTACTGTCAGTGCCGAAATGGCGCAACGACTGTTGGCTGCTGCGCCCATGTACTAGCAATTATTTGGTATTTGGGATTTGGTCGTTACATGGATCAGGCTTCAACACCAGCAGGCTTCTTAAATCAGAATTTTCCGTACATCAAACCAACATCCGAGGATGCACACGAGGATGAGGAGGACGATGAGTAACGTAAGTAATGTGAATGCGCACGCATATATGTTGTAAGACAATAAAAAAACATTTCACGCTTACGAACTAATTAAACTCGGTAGAATCATATAGTTTAGGTAGTTTATAAGCAGATAATACACTTCCAGATCGATGAAAGAATTAGTTCCTGTATAGGACATGCATCTAGCTCAAATACTTCACCGCGCACACACACTTCTCTGCATTCTTGATGTTATATTTCAAAAACGAAACATTTCCCCAAGGTTTGACGCATACCACCTGAAAGGGCACAAAATAAGCTGCAAATACTGAGTTTTTTATTAAAATCAGACGATACCTTTTTTGGGAAATGCAATTTTTTTTAATTTTCTGCGCACGAGCAAACCGAAAAAACGTGTAAAATATATTTAAAAAATATATATATGATATATAAAACTTATGTCATTAGACAGCTTGATGCTTTTGTGATTTTTGGCTCCAGTCGCGTGTCGATATGTTGATTTAGTCAAAAGTTATGACTTTCGATGCGTTTGCTGGCCAGCGCAATTTGACCCCCTCCCCCTCCCCTTCCTGTGGTCCTGCGACAAATGTAAAAGGTGGAATCGATCACACGAATATCAATTTATTAATGTGCAAAACTTTAGGCAAATCCGGTTTGGGTACTTTTATAGGGTTTTTGAATACCGTCCTTTAGTACATATGTGGGTTACGTTCACCCAATGTAACTGTAACGTTAGGAAATCCATTAAAAGCCAAAGTCGATTTAGTAGTGAATATCTTGTTGTCTTCGACAATTTATTATATGTACAGTATTTGTGACATATAAAAAGTGAAATACATGCTTTTTGAAAGATAGAAATGTTTTCGTTTTGCTAAAACAGTGTGTATATGTCAGCGTCACCGTATTATTTGATATTTTTGTATCCGATATTCATTAAATACCTACATGCAATTTTTCCGAAATGATTTACATTTCAGCTCTCTATGACCGCCATTTTTGATACGGCATTTACAATTTTAAATACGGAATTTTAGATTTTCAAAGCCATCAATAAAATTACTTCTGATACTGTATACTCAATGCCAGTAGCAGTTTATGTCCTTAGTTTCAACGGAAAAGACGATATATCATAGAGAACAGTGGTTCGGTAGAAGTAAAAGATTGCTCAACTCCACCTCGCCAACTAATTATATTTTTGTGCTGAACCAATCATAATAATAATAATTTCTTCCCTTAAAGTATGACTCGAAACCTTTCGATTGCTGTATAATTAAATCCTTGTATCTTTTTCTGAAAGAAAGTGTAATTAACCTTTAGAGGGCCGGGATTTTTTCATTGAAATTGTAAATTTTATTTACTTAAAATTTATGCATATGTACAACCAAAATAGCCGGCAAAGTATCCAAATTCTTAGGTGGCCACTATAGTGACTGCTCGGCCCTCTAAAGGTTAAAAGAAAAAGAAAAAAAAATTCAGAACATTCACTAACTTGATCACTTTATTTTCAAGATATCTCGAGTATCAAACGATTTACGACTTTTTTCCTTATTGTCTTACGAATTGATCAAAAGCAAAACATTAAAGATGGTGCAGTATATCCCAGAAGCGTTGAGGGCAAACGCCGAGCCCGGGAAAAAGATTTTTACTGGGACATAAAACAAATAAAGTATCAAAAGAATTGTAAAACAATATCAGACTAAGGTCGGTATCAAATATATTGGCCGGTGAATTCGTTTTCGCGAACAGCGATCGAGGAGAAATCAGCCACCACCATCTGACGATCGTGGGTTTGTCAATTGGAATTGTGTGGTCCTCGCAGGGTATAGTCGGGTAACGGGGACGCTTCTCGGCTCCGCCTAAACCTAGCCTTTTGGCTGTTATTTTTCCTTAACGTAATAGTTGTGTGCGTTACGAAGCTATGCGTAGACCAATACGAGATGAAGCTATCGAGAAAGAATCAAAGTTCTGACCAATAAAGCTCTTGAATTTTTTCGTTGCTGACGAACACCTATTCCGATGTGTGTATTTCTGCGCTGACAGCTGGGTTTGGCCTACACGCCAGAAGCTTGGCACCATCCCCACCTGCGAAGGTGCGAGCGAATCAGAAAACGTTGAGAAAAGGAACACCGAGACAGGCAAACTGTGTGGTGGAAGAATACCCCTCACGAAATTCACCGGCCAATATATCTGGCTTCGACCTTAGACAAAAATATAGTACAATACTATATATTATAGTACGTTTGGCAACCCTAGTTGAGGCGGCAAGGCACAAAGCTCGGGCCGGTCATCGCGGGGGTATAGATGTCCCCACACCTGGGCGGCCAAACCTAGGGGCGTCCGCAGGCCGTTTATTATATATAAAATTTTGACTATACTGAATCTAACTTTAGAAAAACCTTGTCCGCGCAGAGATGATTCTGAGAAGCCGTTGATTGGCCCGGCTCCCCATTTAACCGCCTACGTTTTTCCCCGTCTTACCGCCACTTAACTCTCTGACAACCACTCCGCAAGGACGGGTGTTTACTGCAGGTGTTTACATTAACATCGGTCACGTCCCGCCCATGGACGGATAGGGAAACCGGCAGGTAAAGCACTACGAGCAATCTCCTGCGTCGGTCCCGTAGGCAGTAGTGGGGGCTGCGCAGATCGGTCGCAAAACGGTATGGGCGTTAGGTTTTTCTTAAGATGGATTCACTATAATAAGCTGTTTAAAATGATGTATATATAGATATAAAAGTTGACACTGTATATCATATTCATAATTAAAGAATATTAAATTAATAGGGGCGGCAATATTGTTTTTACACCTGCCCAGTAAACAAACTGACTGCAGTCTGCCAGCAGATTGATGTAGATTCTGATGTCAGATTCGGGTCCTACTATGTCCGCATTTGACTATGATTTTGTGGTCAGAGCCTGACATCAGGATCTGACCGCAGATTGATGTCAGATTTCGATCAGATCTTGCTGCCGTGGCTGACCGCAGATCTACTCGCAGGTTAAGGCAGCACAATGAGCCTAATGAATAAAGTGTAAGCAATTGCTTTTTCTTAATATTTTACTAGGAATTGCTTAAATTCATGTGATAAAAACACAAGCATTTGCTTTATCTTGTAGGAATTCCTAAACTGACAAGGAATTACTTAAAGGAATCGCTTTTCCTTAATTTTTTAAGGAATTGCTTACTACTCGAATGAATAAAGTGTAAGCAATTGCTTTTTTTTAATATTATACTAGGAATTGCTTAAATTCGTGTGAATAAAAACACAAGCATTTGTTTATCTTGTAGGAATTCCTAAATTGACAAGGAATTACTTAAAGGAATCGCTTTTCCTTATTTTTTTAAAGAATTACTTACTAAACGAATGAATAAAAGAAGCAATTGCTTTTGCTAAATAAGCAATTCCTTAAGAATTTTTAAGACTGCTGTACCCCATGCTAACATTTGCTTAAAGAACCAATTACTTCATCAGTATGTATTCGAGAGAAAGCGTGTGAATAAATGGTACCTGGTACAATAATTAATTGTAGCCATTTTAAATTGAGGCATTTGATGGAAAAAGAGCACATACGCCAAAATGCCATTTCGAGTAAATCGGTTTCAAAGCTTTCATTATAGTATAACTTAATGAAAAGTAATGCAATTAAATCCAAATTTTATTAAGGATGTAGTATCATATCCTTCAAACCTTTCGTAAACAGAAGTCATGATTTGAAAATGATATGTGTCTTTATTTAATAGTTTTATGCAAGTGGTTTATGTGCCCTTTTTCCGTAAATCGGGTAAATTCGTAACAAAATTGCTTCTTTGGTTAGTTATTTACATATAATTTTGTTTACATACTTCGTTGCCCATTTTTTATACATTGCAAACGATTGCGAGTCGCGGTTCCACGGCCGTACGTCTCGGCTCACGGGCGGCCTACAAAGCATATTCGGGAAACTTCTCGATGGTCGGCGTTTCTCGAAGTTTCCTTTTCGGCATCCAACAGTCGTAATTCGAAATGGCGCAGTTCTTAAATGTCCGGAAAGAAAAATTTTATAATGTGCGAAACAAATGCCAAAATGAAGATTTTCGAAAATTATATCGGTTTAATCGCGAAAACGTTGAATGGCTGGCTAACTATTTTTTGGAAGATACTGGTGAAAAACGCGGTGGGGCATTGCCACCAATTGACAAAATGAAAATCTTTCTTCGTGTAGTGTCTGATCCTGGTTTCCAGAATGGAGTGGCTGAAGAACTTGGTATACACCAGACCACTGTTTCGAAAACTTTTACTTTGGTGATGAATCAGATTCTAAATAAGGCGCATATATGGATAAGATTTCCAACAACTTCTGCAGAAATTGTTGAAGCTAAAAACTTATGGACACAAATGTACCAATTTCCAAATGCTATTGGTGTGATTGATTGCACTCACGTAAGAATTCCCAAATGGAATGGTTTTGGTGATGAGTATGTAAACAGAAAAGGATTCACAAGTATAAATATGCAGGCAACGTGTAACGCTGAAGAAATATTTACGAGTATAGATTGTCAGTGGCCAGGTTCTGTTCATGATAGCAGAATTTTTAAGAACTCTGATATATATATCACATATTGAAGAATACAGCCGAAAATTGCCTATTATTGGGAGATGAAGGCTACTCTATTTCGCCTTGGCTTATGACACCTTGGAGAAATCCAGTAACGCTTGAACAACGGCACTATAATAAAATATTTTGTAAAGAGCGCGTTATAATTGAACGATGTTTTGGACAATTAAAAGCAAGATTTCCTGTTCTACAGTATAAAGTTCGCAGCAAAATTGAAAAAGTTCCTTCAATTATAACTTGTTGTGTTGTATTGCACAACATTGCAAAATTCTTGAAAGATGACGTATTTTATTTGCCGGAAGAACCTGGTAACTTTGAACAAGATACGCGTAATGAGCATACAAATTCAAACTTAGTTAGACGTTTAGGCCAGCAAAAGAGAGAACTTATTACACATCAACTTATTCATCAAATTTAGTATCTATTTGATTTTGATATGTAAAAACTATTGTAATATGAAAACTTTTGTATTTTATTAAATATACTTAAACTTTTTAAAAAAGAAGTACATATGTACATACGTGTGTATGTACATATACTTAACTATATTATTATATTATAATATATATACTAATACTTAAAGATCCATATACAATGGTTCATTATTTTCATCGCTTGCTATGTATTTTTCTTTCGGCGCTCTTATTAATTGTAATTGTTCTTTCTCTTTTTCTTTCTGCAATCTTATCAACTGTAATTGCTCCAGCAACACCAATCGTTGTAATTCGGTATTCGACAAATTTTTGGTTTCCGAAGTTTCCGGTAAGGAGGTCGAAATTTTACGTTTCTTCAATGTTGTAACCGATGGCACCTCAGAAGTTTGTGATGGCACATTTGAACCTTTACACTCGTTAAGTACAGATATTTCGTGAACACCGACGGATACTGCACCTTAAAATACACATTAAATATCAAATAAATATATGTATTACTCATACATACAATTCCACTAAAAATGAAATGCCATTCAATTTGCAAATATTTATACCTGGAACTTTTGTGAACACCGGATTTTTTTCGACGTCTAAAATGTCCATCAACATCTTTTCCCAGGGTTTGTATATAATTTTTTTGTTACCAGTTTTTGACATATCAAATTTTTTTTTAACTTCTGCCTTCATGTTGCTAATTTTTTTCGAAACTTGTTTCTTGATTACCGAAATACTAAAAATTTTTCCATAATGCTCTGTAACAGTTTCTAAAGCCATTTCTTTTTCTTTCTTTATTTGTGGTATTTGGGATTTATTAAATAGTACTGTGTTTTCTTTCAACTTATGTATAAAAATTAATTGCTTATCCGATTCCTCGCTGTCAGTATTAACACTGCTGTCCGACATGATTAATGGGCAAATAAATGCTTTTGTCTATCAAAATGTTTCATGGCAACCCTGCTCACTCCTGTTCTGCAAATGCGAGTGAGGAGCACTGAACGCGAGCGAGCAGGGGCGCCCAAGAGAGAGTGAGAACGTTACCAGCAGTCACACCTACCATTTACTTATACGGTTTAGCAAAGCCAGCAATTGCTTATGATTTTTATTCATATGAAAATAAGAAATTCCTTTTTTGTTTAAGTAATTGCTTTTGAAGCAATTGCTTTTGCTAATAAGGAATTGCTTGTAAGGAATTGCTTAGTTTTTATTCATCAGGCTCAATCTGTCGGTTTTCTGCTGTCAGTCTGCTTTCATCATCGAATATAACAAATCCTGTATCAAATCTGTAGTCTTTCTGCCACAAACATTTGTACTCAGGCGTTGAGCAAAATCTGCAAAAACGGACGTGGTTGACTGGGTGGGCAGCCAAAACCACGGAACGGCCCTGCACAAAGCACAAAGGTCCGAGGTCGCTTTGCTTTCACAGTAAATATCCGCTGACCCTGGGAGAATACTTTCCAAATATTCTCCAGACAAAATTGATTTGAAAACACCCCGAAGCCCCAGCGAGACTAAAGATCTTTCGGCCTGAAAAGACGCCGATACCTATCATTCAGTATTATTACACTTTGTCTGTTAATTTGACAGAAATACTAATCTTCTTTAACATTCCTATCTATCTTAAAGTTGATACCTAATATTTTACGATATATTTTGTACGTAACAAAACGCGATGTAACTTCTAAGCCGTCGCAAGTGCAGTGAAACAGTAGGTATGGTATAACTGTAAAATACGCCCCACTTTTAAAGGAGCATCAATAAAACAAATATTCTTTAGTTATTCTTCATTTTTTTTTTCCAAAACACATTAAGTCTTCATCACCCTTTACAACTACGTCAGAATTACAAAGAAAACATAACAAAAAATAACTGTAAATACATACTCATTTTTCTTAACCGTACGTGGAGCGTTTTGTAATACAGTCGTCGGGTAAAACGCCCCATTTATGCGACAAAACACCCCGACATTAATTAGTAATTACTTTATATTATTTTTACGAAAATATTATAGAATTTACATTATCAAATATATTAGTAAAAAAAATATTTAATAAAATTATTGCATTATTTCTTATTTACGCTTTTTCTTTTCTCATGTATTTTGACTAATTCTAGATTTTCCTGGTATTAGGTGCTTGCTTAGGGACCTTAAAGATGTATTATGTATTCTGCTGGTTCCATTAACCCGCATTTTTTTACTTTTAACCATCTATATCGCTCCATTAAAGAGGTATTGTGCCTTGTTGGGCCGAAATATAGGTAATTCTGTGTGAATTTTTAGTACAAAAACGATTCGACAAATTAATTTGAGGTTTGGCAGGCTCTTTAGTGTAGCTGGAGCTATTGTTCTGAATTTTAGTGAGACAGTGAAAAAAAGCATGACAGATACAGAGTGCTGACTGAAAGCGTTGAAAAAAGGAAAAGGTCTAGAAAATAAAAGTTTTAGTTGGAATAGAACTTATAAAATATAAATATAAACATCTTTCTGTAACAGGAACAGATGTTTTGTTCATCCATATAAATAAATTTCTCAATCGTTGTACCAAATAGGGTAAATCCGGGAGACGCAGTCGGGCTGGAGAGTTGGTCGAAGCAGTTGATTCTTAGAGAATTAATTGTTCTAAACCTTAACACACTTTTACATATACACAGGTGTAGAGTCTGAATATAGCCATTCGACCAACTCTCCAGCCCGACTGCGTTTCCCGGATTTACCCTACTGAATACTATTCAATTAATGAATAGTACTACAACAATATTAAATAATTATTACAGTTAAATTGACATTCTGAATGCGTTATTTATTTGTAATATTTACCTACGTAGATAATTTCTACGTAGATATTATAGAATTTTTATGTATTTCGGTTCATGTAAGTTAAAAAAAAATGATATTTCGATATTATACTTGACATGTTCTCTTTTTTATTCAATACTTCTTATGAAACTATTAATTAATTATGTTATGAGTTTCATACCTTTTATTAAATAATCATATGAAGAATATTATATTACATTGTTAAATAAAACTAAGGTCGAAGCTAAATATATTGGCCGGTGAATTCGTTTTCGCGAGCAGCGATCGAGGAGAAATTAGCCACCACCATCTGACGATCGTGGGTTTGTCAATTGGAATTGCGTCGTCCTCGAAGGGTACGGTGGAGTAACGGGAATGCTGGTCGGCTCCGCCTGATCGTAGCCGTATGGCTGTCATTTATTCTTAGCGTGATAGTTGTGTGCGTTACGAAGCTATGCGTACCAATACGAGATGAAGTTATCGAGAAAGAATCAATCTCCTGACCAATAAAACTCTTGATTTTTTCGGAGCTAACGCACACCTATTCTGATGTGTGTACTTCTACACTGACAGCTCAGTTTGGCCTACACGCCAGAAGCTTGGCACCATCCCCACCATGTCTGGCTCACTCTTGTACGAAAGCGAGGGCGAGATGGAACGAGAACGAGTCAGAAAACGTTGAGAAAAGGAGCACCGAGGCAGACGAACTGTGTGGTGGGAGAATACCCCTCACGAAACTCACCAGCCAATATATCTGGCTTCGACCTTAGTACCTAATAGTTTAATACTTTTGTTTATCTTAGGGAACTTTTTTTTAACAAATGTTCTAATATAACTTGTTTCAATGGAACTTTTATTATATAGATTCGAAAATATTTGTTCCATGAGACCACTTTTTAATAGAGTTTCTAAGAGTATCATTTATTTAAAAAAAAATTTCACAGGAAAAGCTATTTTCTTAAACGAAACATATAAGTTCTAACAAAATTTTTTTAAGAATGGGAGTTCCAGAACTTTTCCGATTCCTAATTTTTATGGTACTCGTCGCAATTTGTTTGAAAGCAGAAATTAGAAATTTTGGTGTATTTTTTAAAGGATGCAATATTTGCGCGTATTATTGTTGCTGTAGGTAGTCGTGTTCGACTGAGCCAACTTCGAATCGCGCGATGGTGTGAAAACGATGGTGGGGCGTTTTGTTAGCGGGGCGTATTATCTACTTACGTAGTTTCACCCTATGTTTGAAAGAACATGAGGAATTTTATCCTTGTAGCTCAAAAGCTGAGATAAATAATGTTAATGAATTCAATGAATGCCACAAATGATTAGACTTTGTAAAATCGTTAGATTTTATCACGTTGTACCAGTATGAGATGATTTTTTACTATTGGCTAATTAAATTATCTCTGTATAATTAAGAGTACAAGAGTTATAACGTAACTAAAAGATTTAAATCATTCAGATTTCAATTATAATAGCCCAAATTTGTGTAATTTCGGTAAAAATAACAATTTATTCTCTTTGTCATTATTATTACTATTTCCTGATAGCAATCTGCCAGCAGGGTCTGCCACTAGAGCGCAGGATCTGCCAGCAGCTGTGGTGCAGTCTACGTCCGCATTCAGGTACGGTCCAGTCGGCAGACCGACAGCAGATCCGCAGCTGATCCTGCTGCCTGCCTGACACATCCAATAGCGCCATCTGAAGGCCACAATTGTCAAATAATTCCCTTCGCGTTACGATATATGAACCTACGCACCAACACAAATGTACCATTAATGCTGTAGGTGTATCTCTACCCCCACATAACCAACGAGCTGATTCTGTAATTTATTAAATAATTAATTCTACTTATTTCAAAAAGTATTTACTGTTTTTTTAATAATATACAGGATTCGTGATTACAATTGCTACAAAATAATATAAGTAGCGCATATAAATCTAAAGAGGAACTTTCAATATTTACATTAACAAATCCATATAGAGTAAGTCCCGTAACCAGTGGTACCTACTGTCGTTTGCAAAAATGTTGCCGGCAGAAACTTGGAGATCCGATCAAGTATATCCTCATAGGCCCACGTCCTCTAATACTGTGGGAGATGTAAAGCACACGTTTACCGCTATTGGCCGACACGTGACGTCAACGAATCGGTCAGCAGTACGGCGTGACGAAGAGAGCGAGCGGGTGAATTGGAGAGTTCCGCGGCAGAGAGTGGGGCGGTGCGAACAAGGTAGCCCCCTTGCTCCGCTCAACATTCGGATGCCAGCAATTTTGCAAACAACAAGTAAGGTCGATTTCAGATTTATTGACCGGTAAGTTTCGTGAGAAGTATTCTCCCATCACACCTGCTCCTTTTTTCTACGTTCTCACACTCTCTCGGACTACGCCTGGTTGCCCCGCGGTGGGGATTGGTGTTCGTGAGGTGCGTGCATGCAGCGAAGCATCCCCACCACTTTGAGCACATGGATGGGACGCGATGACTGATGCCAGATTCGAGACGGGTTCCCTCGAGAATTTCCCCCACCTCGCATGCACACTACGCCGGAGCTGCTTGTCCCCGTGAGCTCGGCGCTTCGGACAACGTCGGGAACACGAGAGAGAAAACGAATGTGCGTCTTTCTCTCCCGCTCTTAAAACGCCGTGATCCATGGTGAGGTGCAAGCGACACGCGGCCACTTTTCACTTTCTGACATATGTATAATACTCTTGGAATGAAAAAAAAATTGGAAGAAGTTTTGTTACGGAAATCACGTTTTAAGACCTCCTGATCACGTTTTGACTATTTAGAAAAGAGATTTTTTTAAATATCTCATATATTTGTTAACACGATTACGTTTAAACGGCAAAATGAATTTCAATGAAACTTTATATTTAAATTTTATATTCTTGTCTTAAGATCCGATTAGATCACGAAAAACGACAATTACCCGTTATGGTTCTTCGATTTTTCAGATATACGAATTAAATTCTACATAAAAAAAGGTTAAATACAGTTCGTCTGTAACTTCTTTAACAAAGAAAAATGTACATTCATAATTTCTTGTTTTCATTTTAAATTTCCGTACGTTTTATTCGAGCTATTTCTATTTTTCAAACCTTAAAATGAATTTTTTTATTAAAAGATAAATATTTTGATACTGTAAATTGGTCAACGTTGTTAAAATTGGAATCCACTATTGGCCAGTAGCATGGACGCATCGATAAAAAATATTTTTTCACAGTATCATCTAAAATCTAAACGTAATCACATTTCTCGCTAGATTTTTCGATAATAATATTTCAATATTCAAGTTGCGACAAAGAGTCACGCACTATTTACAAATTAATTACGCGCAGCGTGCACGCTACCGCTCGATGGAAACTACGGGAAAGTGGTGGTGTCTTCCATCGGGAGGGAAATGTAAACGATTCGTTATGCAAAGCTAACACCGCGATACATGTTGTACACTAAAATGTACAAAAACATTACAAAAATAGAAAAGAAAGGCAGCACGTAAATATATCAACAATTGGATTCGATATATTGACGAGATGTAAGACTGAAATAATGCTACAATTGTTTACATTTCCAAAGGATAGAAAGCAAACAGAGGAATGTACTACAATACATGCGACAGAATTTCGAGATAATTTTTACATATGAAATGAATATAATTAAGAATATACATTTATATGTCCAATTATCTCGAAGTTCTCTCTATAAATCATATGTACAGCAAGCAGGCGAATTTATCGCAAGGATAGAACAAGAATTGCGTGAGGTAAATCGAACAACTATGTACATATTCGCGATATCCAAAAATCGAATGAAATAGAAAATGGATGAAATTGATAATATTCTGGACACCACGAATTTGCATTACCCGACGTAGAAGGAAAATCCGCGAGGCCGTCAACGGCATGTAAACGTAAACTACTATTTTGCTTCTTCGCAAAAGTTCCATATAAATTCTCAGATGACATGAGAGATAGATGTTTGTCATCTACCTCCATGGTCTGAGCTGTTTCCCCGTGCCCCTTTAATGCCAATTTCGTTATGCAAATGGCATTGACGATGGTCACACAAAGACGGTTTCGTTTCGTGATCTTTATGTCGGGAAGCATGGAAAACAATCTTTCAGCATCGGCGTGTGAATTTGGAAGACTTCTAATGGAATTTAATAATTCTTGCAAACATGGATATTTAAATGAGCCTTGATCGTTTCGCGTTAACAACACCGTATTCCAAACATCATCAAAAGCTAATGTACAAAGCATCTGCTTGTCTTCATTTGCAAAATTCAGGTGCAATGTCGACCATTCTTTTTGCAAACCGTCTTCGTCGAAACCGCCCAATTCCTGAGCAATAAAGAGAACACTTTTGAAGGAAGTGTCTCTGTCATTATCTACTAATGCCAAATGAGGCTCACAAACACATAACTTGCTCAGAAATTCGTCATCGATTGGCAATAGCTTACGAATTTCGTTTGCAGCCGTTATGTAAAACTTAAGGGGTTACGCCACCCTGAAAAGTTTTGAAAAATCGATTTTTTTTTTTTGCATTTTCTTATTAGGCGGAGTTTTAAGCATAATTTAAGTCATGGTAGACGCAAAAATTCCCCAAAATACCCGAGTTATAGACTTTAAACGAAGCGCGGTTGTCGATATTTCACAGCAGATAGCGGCCACCGGTTCCGAAGCACGGTTACTTGGGTTTTTCTAATTGTTTTATATGGGGTAATTTGAATACAGGACAGTCCCAACGGGGGCTTATTGTTTCGGGTATGGCTCTGAAGTTTGGAAAAATCCAATCAGTTTTTCGCAAACATCGCCAGAGTACGCATCGTTGAATAGGAAAAGTGAAATTCGTATCAGGCAGTTTAAAATTATGTCGGAACGACTATACCTTGACAAAAAGGGATCGGCAAAAAGCAATCCACGTCCTTTTACTAGTCGCAAAAGGAAACATTACCCGCTAAACCGCTATTTGATGGAAGCTGAGAAAGCCAGCACTAGTGCATCTGCAAAGAAATTACGGAAAAGCGAAGATATTGACATAGAGGTCGACGCAACTTTCGGATATCGAATTCTAAACTATGTCACAGTCTTCGCAGCTATTGGTGGAGCAGTGAAATGTAAAAAGTGTGATGGCAATGTGAACTTCTCTGAGTCATCTATTCGTGGACTTGGTTTCAAAGTCAAGATGTCCTGTGTGTCGTGCGAACCTGTCCATGTAAATTCAAGCCCTCTCATCGATGGAAACGCATATGAGATAAATAGGAGAATTGTTTTTGCGTTTAGATTGCTTGGAATTGGTTTAGCGGGAATTGAAAAATTCTGTGGAATAATGGATCTGCCGAAACCCGTGTTTCATTCATTTTATGATAAGATAGTCCAAAATATTCACTTCGCGGTAAAAAGTGTTTGCAAACTATCCATGAAAAATGCCGTAAATTCCGAGAAAAAGATAAATACTCAAAAGGGAGATTCGGAAGGTCTTACCGTTTCAGGAGATGGAACGTGGAGGAAACGAGGATTTTCTTCTCTTTTCGGTGTATCAACGGTTATTGCAAATTATACGGGCAAAGTTATAGATGCAATAATAAAATCTCGATATTGCAAATCATGTGAATTTTGGGAAAAATTTAACGGCACCGAGGAATATTATGAATGGAAAACACATCATGAGGCTGAATGTTTGGCAAATCACGAAGGATCAGCTGGAAAAATGGAAGTTGATGCCATAATAGAAATATTTGCCAGATCGGAAGAACAATATGGAGTGAAGTACACTAATTATATAGGGGACGGGGACAGTAAGACCTATAAGGGAATCGTCGACTCTGAACCATATGGAGATGTCATTGTAAAAAAAAAAGAATGTATAGGCCATGTACAGAAACGAATGGGCACACAGTTACGCAACGTAAAGAAAGAAAATAAAGGTCTTGGTGGCAGAGGAAAATTAACTGCAAAGCTCATCGACGAGCTAACTGTGTATTATGGGTTAGCCATTAGAAGATTTTCAAATTCGGTCGAAGAAATGAAAAATGCCATTTGGGCTACGTTTTTCCATAAGATATCTACGGATAAGAAACCCCATCACGACAAGTGTCCATCCGGAATAGATTCTTGGTGCACGTGGCAGAAGGCGAAGGCTAATGAAACTTTAGAAAATTATAAACATAAAAGCCCTATACCTATAGATGTTCAAAAGGCAATTCGTCCGGTATATGAAAAACTGAGTACCGATGATTTATTAGGACGCTGCCTGGGAGGGTTCACACAGAATAATAATGAGAGTGTGAACGCTGTCATTTGGTCTATGGCTCCAAAAGTGACATCCAGCGGTGCAACAATCGTCGAAATCGCAACATATATTGCCATAAGTTTATTTAACGACGGCTACGACAATGTATTGTTGATGATGAAAGTTCTGAATTTAATCATTGGACCAAATGCGCATCACGCCTGCAATACCATGGATGCGCACCGCATCGCTGCAGCAAATTTACAAGCACAACAAGCAACGAAAGAGGGCAGAAAACTAAAAAGGGCAGTTCAAAGGGAAGCTGAGGATATTGCTTCTGCTATGGAAGGATTGCTGTATGGGCCAGGAATTGCGGATTGAAGATAACACGAATACTTTTTTAATTATCACATGTAAAAGTTCCACTTTTCTTCTTTTGCGCTTTTCTCGAAACTACATTTTGAAAGATGACCTATCAAATATCTCCAAAACTATTTGTCCGATTGAGTTCAAACTTGGCACGCATATTCTTAATGGTATTATCTACGATGTAGCATATCAGTTTTTCCATCCGATACCCCATTCGTATATAATTAATGGTTCAAATTCGTTTTTTCACGTGAAAAACGTATATTTTTTTTCACTTTGCTCTCATTTGTGCAATAATTTTTTTTTTCTCAAATCCCTATGCTACATCGTAGGTATTTTATTAAGGAACACGAAAATCATCGGGTTTTTGATTTCAGACGAACATGTTCGTTATAATTTGTTAGGTTAGTCACGCGTGTAACGGCGGACGAGCTTCGCGGGAGAACAAATAACTCGGTCATTTTTTAATATTTTTGTACAGTATTTATACAATATATGCACTAATACATGCTCTACACATAAGAAGAAAATAAATAATTTTCAACCTCATAGTATCAGTAAAAAAAAATCGTCTAGTTTAGTGCTGTTTCGAGCGCCTCAGGGTGGCGTAACCCCTTAACACGTTGACTGCCCACGAAATCTGGAGGTGCTATACTCGACGCTGAAAATTTTTTGTATATGAGCCCGTACACGCTCCGATCCCTCCGATCGGTGTAGTCGGCGTCGGTCACAGAACAACAAACACGCCGATCGGTGTAGTCGGCAGTCAACGTGTTAATACAATTTTCTCGACCGGTTTGGACAACATCGGGTTTGCCTTCTGCGACTAACTGACAAAGACAAATGTCACATTCCGGACCTAAATGAATATTATTAAATGCGATTTGATTATCGCCTTTTGAAAAATCTATTAATTTTACTAAATCCATATGCTTCAAAAGCTACGGTTTCAAAAAATTACGTAAAATATTATACAAAAGAGTTTTGGCACTATTTTGGAACAAATGGATTCTTGTTTTTTGAGACTGAAAGAATAAACTAAAGCCATTAAAATACTCTAGAATGTATTCCAAAAACAGAAGATATGCTTTCGCTTCTGGATTTTGCATGATGATAAGCAGATTTTCCCCGGACTTTGTCTTCTCCAATTCTTGCAGAAAGTACAACACACTGTCCCAATTTTCTAAAAGTGTAACTACGGATGAGTAACGCGATAACCATCGCGTAGTAAACAATTTTAAAATTTTGCGGTCAGTAAATTGAAAACATTGCTGAAATTCGCGAAAAATGGCCAAGCACTTGGGACTGCTATAAATGAATGCTGCGATTTTCCGTAATAATTCCTCGCAGAACTCAGGAATGGTTGCGCATGCTGCATGCACTACCAATGCAAAGGAGTGACATGGACACGACATAGTGAAAAAATTTTCACTGCGCATTTCTGCAAGTTTGGTCTTGAATAACGATTGACACCCAGTCATGACAGAAGCGTCATCACACGACAAAGCAAGATTGTTTTCGAACGGAATTTATTTTTTCAACGTGGAATTCCTAAATGAGGTAAATATTTTATCGGCAGTACATTCTCGCGCGTCAAGATTAATTAATTCTACTAATTCCGTTCGTACATCCAAAGTCTCGGGTGCGACATACCGAGCAATAAACGACATCCATTTCTCATGGGTAGAGTCGGATATCTCATTAATAAATACTGAAAATTTAGAATTCTGTAAAACATGACTAAGACGCTCTGTTTCCCCGAGGACATAGAACCTTCGATATAATATTAGAACACTTTGTTCGACCAAACGTCATACGTTCTAAAACGTCAGGATCTTTCCCAACGTCTTGGAAAAATTTAAGTATCGCCTCTGCGGATTGATGCGAAATATTTTTCTCGGCAACTAATGCAGCAAAACGAATTTCCGCGACTTTT
Organism: Andrena marginata; assembly: GCA_963932335.1. Taxonomy (NCBI): domain Eukaryota; kingdom Metazoa; phylum Arthropoda; class Insecta; order Hymenoptera; family Andrenidae; genus Andrena; species Andrena marginata. The sequence continues at coordinate 20,301,208 of OZ010663.1, forward strand.
TTTCGTTCATCAAATGACAAAGGCGATTCCTCGCATTGCGATCTGAAATCGTTCGATTTCCTCAAATCTATTCCATTTTTTCACAGTTTTTCATGTGGCACTTAGAATCCGCGTGACATTGGATTTGCGACATTCCGCAAGCAAATGATTTTTTGCAAACCGAACAGAAACACGAAAAAGGATTATCGGCGACCTTATTCAACCAGGGCTTGAAATCTTCAAGCCACTGAGGCATAAAAATCTTTCTCGAGATCTTAGCATGCACAGTTATGCGAGGCATTTTTTGAGATGACAAATATTTATGTCTCGCTGATTCCGCGTGCCTTTTAACGCTCGACGAGCCGCAAGAAAAAGTTTTCTCGCATGAAGAACAGTAGAAAAGGCTTTTATCATTAGGTACCTACTTCACGAATCGACGATCGGAACTTCTCATTCGTTTCCCACAACGGCCGATAAACAGGAGTAGCCTTTTCACCTGTTTTCTCAAACGTTTCCATCGTACTTACCACGAAACAATTGAAATATGTAGAAAAAATATTATATACAAAGCAACATGCAAAGCTAGTGTATAGAAAAGGGGTGATGTATGGGGCTATTAATTACACGCTACACTTCCAACACGACAGATCCGAATTCACGAAATGAGAAATGATAGACACGAAAAACATGTAGACAGCGTGAAACAAATATTACCCACCACCTGATCTCTAATTCTACTGAAATGACGGTTAAATGTCGCGGAGCGCGACTGTGCGACCCCCGACAAAACGCACCGTACACATGAACAAAGTATACACTTGGGTTCGCGCGGATGTGCCCGTCAAATGTACTTGACGAAAACCAGGCCCGAGCGAACCCTCGCAACGAGAAACGAAAAGAATACATAGGAAATCGTAAAATAGTAAGAAAAATTCAGGAAGGAGAAAAATCGAAGAAAAGTCTAAACGAAATAACAGCAAGGCAATGGTGACAGTACCGAACTGCCTCAGATGCATTTACAAGTTACCTTTCTCTCTTATTCTTGTACAATTCCTTTATACCGATTTACACATTTTAATGTACCGTATATCGCGATGTTAGCATTGCATAACGAATCGTTTACATTTCCCACCCGATGGAAGAGACCACCACTTTCCCGTAGTTTCCATCGAGCGGTAGCGTGCTCGCTGCGCGTAATTAATTTGTAAATAGTGCGTGACTCTTTGTCACAACTTGATATAATTATCGAAAAATATAGCGAGAAATGTGATTACGTTTAGATTTTAGATGATACTGTGAAAAAATATTTTTTATCGATGTGTCCATGCTACTGGCCAATAGTGGATTCTAATTTTAACAACGTTGACCAATTTACAGTATCAAAATATTTATCTTTTAATAAAAAAATTCATTTTAAGGTTTGAAAAATAGAAATAGCTCGAATAAAACGTACGGAAATTTAAAATGAAAACAAGAAATTATGAATGTACATTTTTCTTTGTTAAAGAAGTTACAGAAGAACTTTATTTAACCTTTTTTTATGTAGAATTTAGTTCGTATATCTGAAAAATCGAAGAACCATAACGGGTAATTGTCGTTTTTCGTGATCTAATCGGATCTTAAGACAAGAATATAACATTTAAATATAAAGTTTCATTGAAATTCATTTTGCCGTTTAAACGTAATCGTGTTAACAAATATATGAGATATTTAAAAAAATCTCTTTTCTAAATAGTCAAAACGTGATCAGGAGGTCTTAAAACGTGATTTCCGTAACAAAACTTCTTCCAATTTTTTTTTCATTCCAAGAGTATTATACATATGTCAGAAAGTGAAAAGTGGCCGCGTGTCGCTTGCACCTCACCATGGATCACGGCGTTTTAAGAGCGGGAGAGCACATTCGTTTTCTCTCTCGTGTTCCCGACGTTGTCCGAAGCGCCGAGCTCACGGGGACAAGCAGCTCCGGCGTAGTGTGCATGCGAGGTGGGGTAAATTCTCGAAGGAACCCGTCCCAAATCTGGCATCAGTGAGCAGGACCTGCTGCGGATCTGCTTATCAGATTCTGTCGGTAGAACCATAGCTGAATGCGGACGTAGATTGCACTGCAGCTGCCGGTAAATCCTACTGCCTGATTTGATTATCAGGGATTTTTAATAATACACTGTAATAAACAGAAAGCTCTTAAAATGGCTTCTTCGCCTTTCGAAAAATGTAAGTATATGTTCATCTCGTTTTGATCATGAGAGTTTACAATATATTTACTCCTTATTGATCCCCTAAGGGTTACAATCTCCCTCTTACCATCTCCGTCCTCTGCTATTACATCCCCTACTTACACCTATAACTTAACCTAAACTTAACCTATACCTTAACCTAAGCCCGTCTGTCCATACCGCCACATTACGCTCGCACGCACGCTTCCACTGCCCTAGCCTACGCTTACGCAGACTGATTCATCCCTCTCCCTATCCTTGACCTCCGCTGCCGCTCACTTCCTCTTTCACTTCCATTTGTTCACTCACTCCACCATCCATTTCCTGTACACTGCCACCTACCCCTCTCCACTTGTCTATTCTCCTCAACCACTTCTCCCTCATCCCCCAGCACCTCCCCCACCATACCCTGCCACCCTCTTTCCTCCCCCAACCCAAGCATACCTCCCGTACATGCTCCCAAGTCTCCTCCTCCCAATCGCACATCCTACACAATCTTTTTCCATCCTCTTTCCAATACCTGCCCCCTCCTCATTTCATTCCCCTGCGTAAACCTTACCACTCTCTTCCACCCTTCTCCATCCTTACTTAAGATAACCCGGCACTCCCTTTCCCTTCATCACCCCATACTACCTGTTGTACTTTCATCCCCATATCTTTCCCCACCTCCCTATTCACTTACTCCTCTCCCTTCATAACCTTCTCTCCCTCAGCTTTTCCACCTCCTTCATATTACGCTTCACCACCTCTTTCTCTCGAAATATTGCTTCCTTTCATCCTCCCAACCATCCAACACCTTACCCCTTCTCTCCCTTTCCTTTATCTCACCCCAACATAGTCTGGTCAGTTCTCCTCCAGCTTCCGCGCAAACCCCCACGCTCTCAACCCCGCCCTTCCCTTCATCAAATAACCCGGCGCGTTCCTCTCCACTCCCAGCACCCACCTCAAGTACCTCTCATGGAGGGATTCTATTTTCTCCCTGGCCCTCAACCCCCACACCTCCACGGTGGAAGTGGAGAACTATCGATAATGTTGACTATCAATATTATCGATAGGGTAAAGACTACAGTGGTAGGCCACCTGACAGTGATTGGCCTTATATTGAGAAATAAATGAATATAAAGAAATATCAATGTCATGCGATTTTTTAATGAACATATTCATATTCCTTGTATTTTCTTGCTCGGGTGTAATCAATATTTCTCCACTCATTATATACTGTGATTATGTACATATACAAGCAAATAGGATGACTCGGCTTTGAAGCTTGGAAATTACAGCCATTTAATAAAAAAACCATAAGAGTACCATTGAAAGTTTGCAAATAGTTTACTGTATTTATGATATGTATATATCTCATATTCGGTATATATCGATAAATAAAAGTTGAAACTTTATAAAAGAATTATTTATTTGTTAAAATTATACATATATTATGAAAAATACAGGGGACCAACATCTGTCATATGAATAATGTTGAATGATAGTAATTGGCTGGACAGCCAGTGACTGTTATTTAACCATATTAATGGTGAAACAATAATTAGCCGCCTGTGAAAAACAGAAACAAACACGACAAATACATACTAAATAAAATATATCCATTTTTATTGAATAATTTTAATCTTATTTCTATCACCAAATCAGGTAACATTTTCTTTTAGGTTATATTATGTATCAAATAGCGGCCAATCACTGTCGAACTGATTGGACAATTACCGTCTTGACCATGCCAATAACTATATTTCCTCGTAGGATACATAATTTTTGTATATTTTTATACATTCTTGATGTTTTTTTTTTTTATAAACTCTATTTATTTTTAGATTATTAGGGGTTTTACGTACTTATTTATATTGATTTCCATTTCAAATTGACTAAATTCACATTTATAATTCATTATTTACGTGATACTCTTACTTAAGTGGCAAACCATTGTACTCTCTACCCTATTAGGTACAATTTTTTCAGGACCGGATTTTGCATGTCTTGTGTTTTAATTTCTAATTCAAAATTTGTAGGTTTCATTGATTCTAACTTATGCTACATGAAAGATGAATAATTTTTCTTTACTTTGAAACGAATTGCATGCAAAAATATCAATTATTATTCAATTGACAGCGATTTAACTTTTGCTAGGCGATATTAGGTACAGTTACCCTATGTAGTATGTACATTATGATGATTCTTATTTTCGACTTTTGAATTTTCTTCGCGGCACCCCCTCCCCCACCGCCCCCAGAATAGTTCCAAATAATAAAAAAAAGTCGGTGTAAATTTTGAGCCCGATCGGATATTGGGAAAAGGTGCCCCGGATCCCTTGAAATAATTATTTAGCAGCTCACAAAGTCGATTTTATATAATATCCTCTAAGTTATTGATTGCATAAAAAAATATATGAAACAAAAGTTGTAGGATCTAGACATAGAGCATCTTTTTTGTTCTACAATTTGTTCTCCTGCGATAAACGGTTTTTAAGAAAAGTCCAAATAATTGAAACAAATTTTTTTTCTTGTGTCGAATTTTGAAAGTTTAAATCCTTCTCGAACACTTTTTATTTATGAAGGTGAAAAACAAATTTTGAATTTTTATGTTCGAGGACTATTTTTTAAACATTTAATATTGTTTAAACACTTCTGATGTCTTATCTTCAATATTTTTGCGAATTTCAGTCCCAAATTTTTATAAAAAATTCATGACATACCTAGCACTAGAAATATGAAATAAAATTTGTTTTTGGCGTATCTTGGCATATGCTCCCACTCCCCCCCCCCCCACAAATGTTTAAAAAATAGACCTCGAAAATAAAAATTACAATTTGTTTTTCGCCTTCAAAAATAAAAAGTGTTCGAGAAGAATTTAACTCTTCCATAATTTGAAAAAAAAGTTTTTTTTCAGTTATTCGGACTTTTTTCAAAACCGTTTGTCTCACGAGAAAAAGTAATACAACATAAAAGATGTTCCTTATCTGGGTCTACAACTTTTGTTTGACATATTTTCTTATATAATCAATGACTTGAAGAATATTATACAAAATCGTCTTTGTGAGCAGTTAAATAATTATTTAAATGTTCAAGGGCCCAGGTGCACCTTTCCTTGTTATCCGATCGGGCTCAAATGTTGTACAGATTTTTTTTTATTATTTGGAACTATTCTAGGGGGTGCCGCGAGGAAAATCTTGAAAACAAATTTCACCAAAAGTAAATAAGAGCCAGCCCAATGTACACCATAAAAAAAACTACAAAAATGTTAAAAAATTACGCCAAGTACATGAAATCAAATAAATCACAGAAAATAGAAGGCAATAATAATTACAAAATAAAAAAATATGTCAAATCAAAATGAGCTGCAAGTACTTACATAAAGGTGCTTTTCCGCAGCATGCAAAGGCGACACTGTGTAACATAATAAAGGACAAAAAAAGATAGCCGGGCCTGGAAGTCAAATACTTGGCGTGGCCAGGCTAGGTCAAGGTTTTGATAAATAAGAATTATTTAAAAACGCAAAATAATGAAATTGTACTCATATTGGCAGAGTTTTAAATTGTTAAATTATCTTAAAGCCTTGGAAAGAGAAGGTATGGGTATTAATGAGCCGAGAATACCTTGCGTGGCCACACCAAGTATTTGACTTCCAGGCCGGACCATCTTTTTTTGTCTTTTATTGTGTTACACAGTGTCGCCTTTGCACGCTACGGAAAAGCACCTTTATATACTTGCAGCTCATTTTGATTTCACACCTTTTTTTATATTGTAATTATTACTAACTTCTATCTTTTGTGATTTATTTAATTTCATGTAATTGTCGTTATTTTTTTACTTTTCTCAAGTTTTTTATGGGGTAAGCTCTACATAAAAAGTCTATTAAAAAATTTTGTCGACTTACCTTTTTAATTGAGACAATAATTCAGTGTCGTATGTGGTGTGAAAACTCGTGACATTTCTAATTATTTGATATTTGCCAGGTTATGATTGATTGACATTTGGTACGTTACGACGATCGAAACATGTATTAGTTTTTTTTAGCCGAAGGTTTGCGTGTAACGCGTATACGTATTAGGTCGACAAACATTTGGTTGAAGAAGGAGAAAAGAATCAGAAGAAAAATCTTACCGTATCCGAATGATCTATGAGACGATATTACGATATCTATGTCATACGTGGTTCGATTTTATTGAATTGGATCTTATTCGAAAGCTTATATGCGAGTTACATAAGAAAGATGCCTTTAAATTTAAAAAATATTGCAGGCGTGATGAGATATTAATGAAATAATTTTCAGGTAAGGTTGGATTAAGTTAGGTTAGGTCAGCGCGGTGCCCCTGGCCGCGTCGCAGATAACCCGGAGCTGGGGGAGATGGTGTGGCGGTCTAGCTTCCCTAGGCCGCCCCGCTCCCCCTGTGTTGGGCTCCGGACCCGTGCACTATTCTCCCCCCCCCTTGTTTCCTTCCTTCCTTTCTTTTCTTTTGTTCTGTTTCTGTTTCGCCCTCTTGTGTGTTTTGTCTCTTGTTTCTGTCTGTTTGTGCATTTGTGTTGTGTCCTTGTTTATGTTCGTGTTTTTGTGTTCTTTTATGCCTCAGGGGTGGGGAGAATGGGAGGATCATATAACCTTAGGGCAACGGGAGATTGGCCACTAGGCAGAGCTGCCGGGAGGCTATTCCGGCCGCCCCTCCTGTTTATAGGAAGGGGTGGGAGCTGGTACAGCCGGGGCCGATATAGCCGTCGTCACCGCTGTGGCCGCATCGTGGCAGGATGTGGATGCTGCAACGGCTGCTACGTGGGGAGAAATTGGGGATCCCCGAAATTTGAGGGATCCCCGGGGGCAGCCAAATAGTGTCGCCCCCGAGCTCGTTACGCCATAGCTTTTGGGGTGAGATGGCAGTTTGGTTGCCTTGAAGGCATTTGCCAGCCACTCGTCCGGAGGGCCCGGCCGGGATTCGTAACCCGCGAGCTAATAGGGTCCCCCCGGGGTTTGCAGTTTTGGGCGGCCCCCTCTGGGTCTTGCCAGTCGCCTCCGTCCATCCCGTAACAGTACAGCGGACCGAGAAGTACAAAGACGCAGATGGCGTGGGACCATGGAGCGGGGGTGCCAGGGGGCACCACCCGCCCTTGTTTAGCAGCGGTCCCGGAAGAGGGTGGCGCGGACGTGTAACTCGTCGCGCGCCACTCGGAGTTAGTATGGTGCGGGAGTATGCTCCCGGGGAGGAGTTCAATACGTCGGCACTGGTGCCTTCCCAATGGTGCCGGCGCCCGCATGGCTTTTCGCCGAGAAGGGCCCTGTTTTATTGGGCAGCAAGCACGGGGAGCTTTAACATCCATGCACCCGTGGGGGCGGGGGGGGGGGGGCAAGCGAACGTAATCGCTAGTTTGATCTCGCAAAAGTCCTCCCCTCGGGTGTGCGCTCTCCGTGTTAGGGGATCACCTTGGTGGTTTTAGTGGGTTCGAGTCCCACGTAACTCTCTGCCCGCCCCGCGAGGCGGGGGGTATCCGTGGGGATTTCCACCAAGTCAAAAAAAAAGGTTAGGTTAGGTTAGGTAGGCGCAGACGAATTTTTTCCGATTATTATTTTAAAAGATACGATGGTCAAGTTCGGTTTTTTAAATGGAACTATTTTTTTGAAGTGCTGAGTTGATAGTGGCATCACTTTCCCCTTTCGATACGATGAAGAAAAGAATTTCTTAATACGCTGTAATGGATATCACAAAAAATAGAAGGTAATAATAAAATCACAAAAAAATAGAAGACAATATACAATCCCCCAAAAAATAGAACAAACTATATAATCACAAAAATAGAAGATAATAATACACAAAAAAATAGAACAAAATATACAATCACAAAAAAATAGAAGATTATAATAATTACAAAATAAAAAAAAGGTGTGAAATCAAAATGAGCTGCAAGTACATAAAGGTGCTTTCGAACTGCGCTTAAGATGACACAACTACATATACACAGCTAAAATGCTGTGATCATACATTCCATTACTCATATCGCGGACATTTTTTAATTAATCCGTCAAAAAGAATCCCATTTAAAAACATTGTCGTAAATTAATAACTTTACAAAATTAATAATATACCAAAATTACGCCAATTATAAGAATGGCTATTATACAAAGACAAAATTGTATTAAATAATATTAAGCAGACATATTTTTATACAAGTAAATATTTTAATACGAATAAATATTTTATTCAAAATACTTGGCGCTGCACCCCGAATTGGAGTTGCTAAACTGAAATAAATATATATAAATTGCATTAATCTTTTTCTTTCTTTCTTGTGCGTGCTTTCGTGAATGTGTGTATGTGTGCGGGTGCATATGCTACGTATGATATTAGAGTTAAATATATGTAGAATAGATCTGACTGCATTTCTAATATGTATATGTATATATATGTTTATGTATTTTAGATTGTAAGGGAGTTATTATAAATTATTATTACTACTAAAACAATTAACATTTTTACGGTTCCGCAGCGCCAAGTATTTTGAATAAAATATTTATTCGTATTAAAATATTTACTTGTATAAAAATATGTCTGCTTAATATTATTTAATACAATTTTGCCTTTGTATAATAGCCATTCTTATAATTGGCGTAATTTTGGTATATTATTAATTTTGTAAAGTTATTAATTTACGACAATGTTTTTAAATGGGATTCTTTTTGACGGATTAATTAAAAAATGTCCGTGATATGAGTAATGGAATGTATGATCACAGCATTTTAGCTGTGTATATGTAGTTGTGTCATCTTAAGCGCAGTTCGAAAGCACCTTTATGTACTTGCAGCTCATTTTGATTTCACACCTTTTTTTTATTTTGTAATTATTATAATCTTCTATTTTTTTGTGATTGTATATTTTGTTCTATTTTTTTGTGTATTATTATCTTCTATTTTTGTGATTATATAGTTTGTTCTATTTTTTGGGGGATTGTATATTGTCTTCTATTTTTTTGTGATTTTATTATTACCTTCTATTTTTTTTGATATATTTGATTTTTCATGTACTTGGCGTAATTTTCTTACTTTTTGAAGTTTTTTTATGGGGATCTCACTTCTTTTTACAAAGATAATTGGCATAGTAGCGACAGACTTTAGATAATTTTTATTAGGGGAAAAAAAGTGGAAAATTTGAAATCGACCGGAAGACGGGAAACCGGGTCTCATCGCATTTGAATTTTTTTTTGTAATCGTTTTTCTCCATTGTAGTATATCGTTAATATACATGTTTATATATGGTTGAATTTGTCTTTTTACACTCTGTAATAATATAGAATCAAAGTATAAGATTACTTGAAAAATTATGACCTTGTAATCTCGTAAATTTACCTTAAAAAAACATCTTTCGTTGTAATTATTTTTACCATGTCATGCAGTACAACTTTTGTCTAAGGAATTTTTTTCATACATATATAATAGATTTCAAAATTTTAATGAAATAACCGATACTTTCGTTAAGAATACACTGTTCCAACAGATTTTATAAATATGGATTCTCTAGAATGGAAAAGTGATCCCAATTATAATATTGGATTAAATATAGTAAATAATTTAGCAGTAAACGATTCGGCCGAACGTGCAGTCAAACTCATGCAAAAGTTCAATTGTAACTATTCAACAGCCATCTGGACTTGTAACATTCAATACTCGTTTCTTATAAATTTTCGTACGCTGAATACGAATTCGCAAACCGTTTTTCGCCAACATTCTCAGTTTTCGAAAAATTAGTTTATTTAAAAAAAAAATGCAAATTTTCAACTTGAACATCTTGCGTATCGAAATAGTAATAGTTATTCGGTTGCTTGATCCGTCAAAATTATTTTATAAACCTTCGGGAACACAACGATATTAGTTATTATTGCATTATTACTATTTAAATATATTTAAACCACGATCAAAGAAAAAATGCACCCGAAACGCAACAATTTTTGCAGATATCTGTCAATTTATTTTAAAAACTAAGAGTCTAGAAGAAAATCTGACTACTCCACGCGATGCAGCAGACATTTTTCCTTCGGAAAACATTAACAAAAGTGGTAGGTCACATTTCGTTTTCAATAACTGAGCGAAATAGTTTGGCAAAACGTATGGCGCCGACAGTGGTAGTCGCGCGCGTGTGAGCGATTCTGTCGGTGAGCGGCAATGGATACGCCCGCCGCTGTTGCCTTCTGTATTGAAAACAAACCGTGACTTACCACGTTTGTTGGTGTTTTCCGGGGGGAAAATGTCTGTTGCATCACGTGCAATGGTGAATTTTCTTCTAGAGCCCTAGTTTTTAAAATAAATTGAAAAATATCTGCAAAAATTGGTGCATTTCGGATGTAGTTTTCCCTTTAATCAGTTATTTATAATTATCCAAAAAAAAATTTAGACGAAAATTATACTGTTTGACAACATAAATATAATGCGAACGAAAAAAGTATTTTTTGATGGTTCATTTTTTGAGATTTCAAGGTCATGATTTTTTTGTGTAATCTTATACTTTGATTCTATATTATTTCAGAGCGTAAAAAGATAACGATATATAAAAATGTATATTAACGATATACTACAACGAAGAAAAACGAGTTACGAAAATAAAAAATTTCAAATGCGATGAGGCACAGTTTCTCATTCTCCGATCAATTTCAAATTTTGCACACATTATTTTTTCTCCCAGTGGCATAATCCTTGGGGGTGACCCCGTCAAAAATCTCAAAATTATATTTCGACAAGAGTAACTAAGGTCCACCCTAATAAACAGTCTTATGACGGGATAGAATTAAAGATAAATTCTACATTATAGAAACTATGCACACCTGCAATGCTTCAAGATGATGATTGAATTGGTGGAATTGGTTTAAATTTGAGTTTTCTGATATGAACCAAACTTACAAGAAGCAAATAGAGGATTGCAGCTGAATAAAATCGTTTAATTAATATAATTAATATAATACTATGTCACAATAATTTTTTTTCTCTGACGTAGATCACACTGCATTACCTTCTGCTTCGATTATCTGTAAATAAATAATATATAAAATCCACATTTTATTTTTTGGTTAGAACTTAACGTAGAATTTATTACAAAGATAATTTGCAAAGGGAATGACGTCAGATAATTTTTAATATTATATATATCTTTATCTTCTATTTTTTGTGATTTATTTACTTTTATGTATTCTTATATTCTTACAATGTATAAGTATAAAAATAAAACAACAAATAAACTTCGTATAATTGGGATTGGTGGAATTGGTTTATATAAGCTGAATAAACTCATTTAATTAATATAATAATAATGCTATGTTTCCATAAATTTTTTTCTCTGCCGTAGATCATACTGCATCATCTTCTGCTTTGATTATCTGTAAATATATATAAAATCCACATTTTAGTTATTTTAGTTACAACTTAACGTAGAACTTATTATATATAGAAATAGAGTGGCCTTTTGCTTTAGTGAGTGTAGAGACTAAATAATGTGTCCGAAGGAGGTGCGAGCGTATGGCAGAAAGTCTTGTTGCAGGAAATTTAAATGCTAATGGTAATAATTCAGCGAAATGAACGCGGAGATCCAATATTTTTAACGCACAATGTATTGGTGTTGGAATGAAACTAATTTATTTAGTATGTTTATTGGTGATTTTAAATAATGGGAATCTAAAAAATTAATGAATTAATGAATAGCGTGACAACTACTTTGGATTTTATTAATTAAAGTATTACGAATGTCTTTCACAAAAGATTGAAAAGCATTAACGGAGATGTGTTTTCAGTGTACTTTCTTCACTAAAGAGACTTGCTTTACATTGCAAGCAGTCCACCATAATCTATTTTCTTAATAATTCTTAATGCTATGTCTTTAAACAAATTTTGTCGATTTACCTTATTTGACAAAGTTCCAGAAACTTGTGCGAAACAAGATGCTCTGTCTATCTATTTAATCTTCTCCGGACAACCTCCACGCCTGTGCATTCCCTTCATTTCTATCCATCCAAGCCTGTGCGTCCCCTTCAATTGTACTATCCAAGCCTGTGCGTCTCCTTCATTATTATCGAAGTCCTGTACGTCCCCTTCATTTCTATAATATAATAACCTTTACATAAAATAAAAACTCTAAATTGCTGGTATACAAATACAAATATCTGGCAATTTAAATTCAATGCAATTGTTTACTACAATATATTATTTTGTACAAGCATGGTACAAACTAGAAACTTATGCGAAAGAAGGTGCTTCTCTGTCGAACCTTCTCCGGACAACTTCCAAGTCTGCGACTCTACTTAAAAAATCTATTAAATAAATTTGGCGACTTACCTTGTTAATTGAGACAATAATTCAGTCTCCTATTTAGTGTAAAAACTCCTGACATCTCAAATTTGGACAACTTACATTATTTGACACTTGGAGGTTAAGATTGGTAGGTTATAAAGTTCAATGTATTTAAAAAATAGTTTGTACAATGAGGGACGACGATCCCTGCCGAATAATCCCGAGAGTCGACGAACGAAGAACGAAACATGTGTTAGTTTCGTTTTGGCTGAAGGTGTGCGTGTAACGCGTATATACGTAGACGAACGAAACATGGTTAGTTTTGTTTTGACTGAAGGTGTGCGTGTAACGCGTATACGTATTATGTTTGACGAAAAATTTCTAGAAGAATCAGAAGAAAAATCTTAATATTTCCGACTGATCCATGAGACGATATTATGATATCTCTGTCATGCGTGGACCGATTTTATTGAAATTGGTCTCATTCCAAAGCTTATATGCGGTTTACATAAGAAAAATGCCTTTAAATTTAGAAAATATTGCAAGCGTCATGAGATATTAATGAAATAAGTTTCAGGTTAGGTTGGATTAGCCGGGCGACGAGTAAATGATAGCGGTAGCGACAGTCGACATATCGACATATATAGGGTGTCTTTCCTGTACTTGGCGTCGAGACGCTACCGCGTCTCTAGATTTCACCCTCGACTGCGGGGGCTGGACTCCAAATCGGTACGTTCGGCCCAGGATTCATACCTTCTTCCGGAAAAAGCCATAAAAATCGAGTGAGGCATAGCGAAGGGCTGTCCTCGCCACGGGGTACCTGGCCGCACCTCCTTGACGGGTGTTGCTCCAGAATTACCCTGTATCATTTGTGCAGTGTGTGACCCGACTAATCGCTCCTACAATCCACTGTCAATACTCCTCGTTGAGAGACACAGGAAGGAAAGGGGCCCGCTATCGACGCGTGGTCCTCTCGAGTATAAACACGAGCTTCGATATCAAAACAAAAGCATGCGTTGACGTATTCCGTGCGAGAGAAGGTGGGCTTTGGGAAGGAGGTATTGCTGTGAAGGGCCTCTTCAAGAGAGCAGCCGTTTGTGACGGATGCAAATCCAATTGGTTCTAATAGAATCTACTCCTTATGGTTGAAATTTAGCCTAGCAACTTTCACACCTACTAACCTAACCAATCGAACTTACATCCCTTCCAAAAGAACCGGCCATCCGAGCGTAGAAGCAAGTACGAAATAAAAGTAACGGTGCGCTTCTCGATATCGCAGATGTACCTACCTAAGTAGCATTTCTGACGGAAAAGAATGGTCCAGCCTTTGGACCTGCCATTCCTGACGTAGACCTTTGGCAGGTAGGTATCTGTTTCAACGGGCAATGTCACCCGTGGCGCCAGCAAGAACGTCCCCGGTCCTTGCTATTCCAGCGGGTTTTCTTCCAGTGAAAATCAGTAAATTTGCAAGCGCAATATCTTAAAGACCAGTAGAAATAAAGTGTATACATTAAAGCTTATTGAATTTGCTTGGAACGCACTATCAATTCAGGTCTTCAAAAAAAAAAAAATTCTATTTAAAAAACCAAACTTGACCATCGTATATTTTAAAATAATAATCGGAAAAAATCGTCTACACTAATAAGTTGGCCCTCTCGAACCATACAATTCCATATTTTTTATTATTTTTTATCTACAATACTTTAGGAGATATCCAGCTGTCCAATCTTCCCAGGGACACCCTGTATACAGGATGTCGAAACATGTACTTGGCATCGAAACGGTACCGCGTCTCTAGATATATATACATCTCAACTCAACACACGGATAAAGACGCAGAATTGTAAGTAGCTTCAGGAATACCAATTCATATATATATATATATATTATATATATAATAACACGATTTTATATATATATTGAAAATATATATATTTTATCAAAATTAATATATATTATTAATATATATATATATATATATATATATATATATATATATATATATATAAGAAAATTAATATATATATATATTGGATTAACTTGAACGGATTCTTAAACTATTTTTTCAGGCGTATATAGGCAACAATCAAATCGTGACTGCTGCGGCGAATAAGGTCACTAACAGAATCCTAATAAAAGTTTGCATTTAAATTAATAAACAACAAACGAACTCCTCATAAAATTGCTTTCCACTAATAGACTTCGTTTTGTTACTTTAATCTTTATTGCTACTTATAATTTATTGTAACAGTAGTTCAATGCTGTGCAAGGGATTGGATAAACGTATCATTACGAAAGTCTCTTCGTACCGTCAAATGGGGTAACTTTAATCACAATATTAGCTTTGAAAACACGTACATTACCCGAGCATTTGCTGTATAAAAGGTATATTATTTTCAGACAATATGTATCTTAAAGTAAGCAATTAAAGCTATCCAAGGTACTCTGTCTGAGAATAACACCTGTTCTAAAATAGATGCTAGAGAAATTTGTTTTAAAATCTAGTTTTGTGGTCAAAGTTACCCCATTTGACGATACCGCAAATGATAATCGCGCTGTAAGAAAGAAATTGTAATTCCAGGGAATAATCGTAATGTACGAAAAGATTTGAATAAAACAGGATACGAAGATATTGGAACATCAGCCCAACATTTACACAGGATGCGATACAAAAAGGGGAATTTCCTAGATTAGACGTAACCTTCGCATCGATTTTACATGTTACAGAGGTCAATGACGTATTAGGTTCAACTATGTTCCAGAATGAACTAAGAAAGAAACAGATTCTATTTCTTCTACATAACAATAAACACTGTATTTTCGTTCGTGATTATGTTAATATTGGAAAATGTAAAGAGATACGCACATAATACGTAAGAGCTACAGATTCTCTGGTAGAAAACCAGCCGACATTAGAAACGACCGATGTACTCACATTCATGGTGGGACAGCTGACAGTCGATCCACGTAACACTCAACACTTCCACGAATTATGGCATCGTGAAAAATCGGAAATATCGTAAGAATATTACTATGCGGTTACGAAGTGGCGGTATACGCATGTCACTTCTAAATAATCACAAAGATGTACTTTCAGGAATCTATATTCTGAGTCATTCTGCCGAAGAGAGCCCCTCCCTGACTGTAACAACCCCTGTTTAGCTTCAGATGCGCATGCTCACCAAGTCGATTGGTTGGTCGTTTACGACGAAAGGGGATGATTCTGTTTTTCGCGATTAGCATCTCTTTACGCGCGTGTAATTTTAAACACTTCGTCCCGAATTTCGTCGTTCAAGTACATGCGAATGGCGCAATGATAAGGAACTGTTGGCCGTTTAGTTATTCCTTAACATTTTGAGGTTATACTACGCATGTCCCAGCACCCTCTCTAGCCGTCAATAATCGAAGAACTGATCTAGAATTTTCTTTCTCAGTGTACCGAATACATACTGTTAGATATCTTTGTCAATCCTATTCTTAGAACATTAAGATCCTATCTGTAATTGGGGTAGTACTACATGCGTATGGATAATGTGTTACAGACAATCACGAATATGCATAAGTATTGTCAAGAATGGTACAATTTGTTTAAAAAGAATACATACTCGTGGCGTACCTGCAAGCTGACTTTACCTTATTATTGATCTGGGCGTTGATATCCGTGACTGAGAAGATTGCTATTTCTTTGCATGACCTATAATTTATGGTTCGAACATGATCGCAAATAAAGGCGATAGAAAAAAGAAAGTTCTCAAGTTAATTATGTTCTCTAAGTAAATTTTTATACTCTATCCCTATAAGGTAAAATGTGTATGATATGCAAATTTGTTCAATAACGAAATAAAAATATTTTAAACCTTTATATGATTATACACAATTCCGCATAATTATACGAAGTCATCTTCATTCTTTATAAACAGCAGCGTATCTGCTTTATTTTTCAACTCGGTAAGTAAGCACAATAAAAATAGACGGGATGAAATTTCAGTTTCCCCAATAAAGTGTATATGATTATAATTGTGCGTTCAAATTTTTATGTTAACCAATTCTCGATTTTGCTTAAATATCGTACAATTATCTAACCATACAGGCGAATATAAATGATATATTCAAATTTCAAATAGTATGTTAACTCATACTGTTTCAATTGAAACACATTTGTGGATTCTTTCGTGCTAAAGACCTTGAAAGTCAATTATTCAAATTTAAATACAATAAATCGAGATGTCGTCTTCAGGATCTATATATGCGGCAAATCTTTCCATACTTACGCTTTTTCAAAAGTTGTATTTATTTTTTAAAATATAAAAGAAAGTATCTGAATTATATGGAACAATTATTTGTAAGAATCAAGGTAAATCATTATATTTACTTTAAAAAGCCTTTAACCCCTTGCCATACCAATTAACAGGAGAAAATCCCGGCCAAACTGGTTTGGGATGACATAATCGAAAGAACGTTCATGTTTCGCCCGAATTTAATGCCAGGAGTCAGAATCGTGATAATCATGCTTGGCATAAAGTTTTCACCACGAGTGGGACTCGTCAAAATATGGCAAGGGGTTAAATGTAATAAAATATTCATTCTTTATGTAAATTAGCATTTTTTTTACAGCTGTCACTGATTCTTTTGTCTAAAGACTTGCAACATAATTAACATATGGTATATACATATTACATATACGTTTTACTTTGGCCAATTTTATAAAAATTAGAAATACCTACTCTTGAAAAATTGTAATCTTATCTTTCATGTATAGTATAATATATGTATACACATATGTATGTTTGTAATTAGACAAAATAAATCTATTGTTTGATGCGTTATATAAACATTTATCTAAGCATTTCAAGGAATTAACTTATTTTTGATACATAGTACGTATAGTGAAACAATTTCATAGTTTGGTTTTGGCATAGAAATGTACATGCGTCTACCATGATTGCATGGTAAATTTGAACCAAAACAATATTTTATTATCCGATTTAGGTACAAAATAAATACTTTTATAAAAAATATATATCCTCCATACAATCTATTGTATATAAATGTTGCACGCATATGCGATAATCGTACACAGGAATACAGAAGTAAAAAAAATATGTTCCCCATACGATCGTTATACACATTTTCGTATTTACTACTTCCTTCTACCATTATATAAATTAATGTACACATGTTATTTAAATTTGAGTGTATACAGAAAGCCTACAATTATAAAAGCATTATCGATATGCATTCCCTAATTAAGGTCCTACAGAAAACATGAGGAATATACTTTTGTTTTATGTATTATTTTTTTCTTATATTATTTGTTACGTTTTGGCATAGGTGAAAAGGAACTGTCGCACTTTGCATATATATTAGGATAGTTCGGCACTTTCGGTAATATTTGTTTCCTATCCTTACGATCTATATTTGTGTTGTAATGTACGAACTGTACAACATTTGTCCAAAAGGTAGACGCAGTTAACGAAATATATTTTAAACAAAAATAATTAAAAAAAATACAAATTTTTATTTTATAGTTTTAAGTATGCATGCGTGAATTTATGTACAAATCGCAACGTATGTTAAATAGTTCCGTTTTAAGAAGTGAAAACATTGTGTATAGTAGCATTTGCGCATTAATACTTATGATTTCTTGTGTTTGTAAGCTCTAATCGTTTTAGTCAACATTTCCACTTGCAAAAATTGCTCAATACTCAAATCATACTAAGACTAAAGTATAGTACTTATAGGAAGTAGATTTCTGAAAATAGCCTTCATTTGTTTTGTAACGAGCAGTGAGGAATGTACAATATTGAATATTGCAAATTATTAAATCTCTTTCTAGATGAAAGGCTTTGTAATAATATAACACACTTGTGTGAAAACTAGCTTATACGTTAAATGAAAGAATAAATATACTTCTTTAATGTTGACAATTACTGTTAAACATATCGTCTATTTTTTGGTACTTTACGACATCTTTGTCTTCCAAAAATCGCAACTATACAAATAATTATCGTTGCTAAAAGCACTGCACCCACAGCCCACACTGCCTTGCTAGTATTAATCTTTGGCTTCTTTTCTTCTTCAGTGTCTAAACTATCAATTAATGACTCATCAAAAGGCACTTTAGTTGATGCTTCTGATTTTAATATGTTACGGTTTTCTAGCTTTTCTTCTGATATGTGTATCGCTGATTTAGACTGAAAGTCTTTATTGCTATTAACTACGGCGTTTACGTCATTTCTTTCATCGTTTTTTTTATCTGAAGGTGTTATGTTTGCTATTTTTTTTCTTGTGACCATACTCCTTGGTGTAGTAGTACTAGTAGTGGTGGTGATGGCGGTGGTGGCGGTAGTAGTAGTAGTAGTAGTTGTAGAAGCGTTCATTTCTTCAATAACTTTTTTCTCTAGTTCTTCTAATTCTGACTCTCTGGCGGTAACCATTTTATATTCGAAATTTTCTTCCACCTCATCAATGAAATCTTCTAATGGAGAGAAGAATGACAGAAGCGAATCCGATGAAATTTGTTCTATATTTAAAAATTTATCGATTATTCTCATCCAATCATAGGCACCGCCTTGTTGAATCATTTTTCTGTAAACAAAATGATAAGTTCTTAATGTATTTTTGGCAAAGATAAATACTATGTTATTGATCCTTGTGAATAGTACCCACGTAAAATCAACTTTCGTTGGTTTTTCCACAATTGAATTGTATCTAACTTCTGTGGACCCCATTAAGTATTCATAAAATTGAAATGCAAGAATTGTGCCTGTTAATTTTCTGCAAAAGGGAAACTTGTGCCAGTAGTATACTCGGTAACGCATACATGTAGATTGCTAGAATTTTATTTTTATTATTACTTACGAAAGATAGGGCTTATTACTTGTAATATAGTCGTCGTTTAAGAAAGTGGGTATTCCAATTCCATTAGAACTAATTCCTTCATATTCTTGTCTTGAATAGAAATATTCAGAATTTGTGTTAAACATACAATTTATAAAGTACTAAATTGAAATTAGTACTGTAATAACGCAATACCTATATTTCCACCAAGATGATACTAAGTCTTCGGAATTTGTGATATTCATTTCAATAGCGTTAATTCTCCACGCATCTGCAGACATGTAATAAGCAAGACGTGGTAGCGTATTCAATGCCGTAATCATTAGAGACACAATCAAATGTTGCTCAGTATCAGTAGAATTATCCATAATGTTGGTATAATTCAACCAAGCGGGACTTGCAGCTAATATGCCAAACAATTCTGATACTCCTTCTTCTAAAGCTAGAGAGGGATATAAATATTGTTCATGTTACTATCTAATATTCATTTTAATATTATTAATAAATGTTGATATTTACATTTTAATATTTTCATTCTTACCAGAATATCGATTAGCTGTGTTAAGTACTGGAATAGCTTCGAGAGACATTTGATTGAATACAATCTTTCCTACATTTTTATGAGCAGAGAGAAAGTTGCTCACAGTAGGCTCGAAGCAAGTAGATACTCTGTAATATAAATCAGCAAAATTATGAGTACAGTTTTGAAAAGGTAAATAGGTTAACTGCATCTAATAAATTATTTGGAATGCCCAGTCATAACATGTGTAGGTACCTCGTAATACCTTCTTCACAGAAATTAATTAGTTTTGGTGGGCATTGTTGGTTAAAGTGACTTTTTTCCCAAAAATCGGCTTGCGGTACTTTGTGCAACATTTTTACGCCCATGGCAGAAGCAGTTTTATATAACGACTTCCCAATAAGTTTCTAAAATAAAATTTAATTACTATGCAAATATATTTTATATGCGCATTATACATAATTATATATGTATAACGCACAAATTTATTATTATAATTTGTGTGTGTGTGTGTGTGTGTGTGTGTGTGTGTGTGTGTGTGTGTGTGTGTGTGTGTATTATTACATTCTGTACCTTTTTCCAAAGATTCCTTTTTATATTGTACATTAAATCTGGATAAGGTGTTGCATCGACTGATATGGTAGACCAATCAATTCCTTGTAAAGATCCTTTCACAAAAGGTTACACTTCTCAAATAAAAGTTATTTTTCAAATTTATGTATACTATGCTGTTAACTTACCAAGTAAATAACCTGGTATTGTATCATTTATAGTAACTTCGTATTTATGCGACAAATTAGTTTTAATGAATTTGAATATTTTTTTATGAAGATTAGAAATTTTACTCCACTCATATTCAATTTTGTTGTAACCATTATTGTATCCACTCAAGAGTTCCCAGTATTCTGTAGTATCTTTTGCATCTGAAGTATAATCAACAATTTCACGTTTAATCAAATTGTAACATTACTGTATACGAAACGGGTAAATTATTTGTTTAAATAATAACCATTTGCTTCTGCAGCTTTATCAACAAGTAAGAGAATAGTCGAAAAATTTGTAACTAGTGAAGCTAATTCTTGATGCCAAGCTGTCCAAATACTGTTTTGATGCTGAGCATCCTTGCTGTGAGACAGTATATGATCAAGATCTGGAAATATTAATATTTTTAGTAATCTTATATGTAATTATTACGATATAATAATTATATCAGGATATTATTTCGAAAGGCATCGGTGGCCGATCGAGATGAAATTTCAGGGATCGTGTAAAGAGTGTGAGAGGACCCCAAATATAAAATTGTAGCTTCGGGACTTCAACCCGTTTGGAAGATAAAGTTACTCTACACTGTGTTCCATATAAGAGTGTACCAACGCCCCTACCGATTTGCGACGGATCTGCGCACTCCCACGGATCTGACACACGCGATTGGTCGTAGCACATTCCCTGCCGGTTTACTACCAATCAACAGTGTATCCCTGCCCGAAACGAGTACGTTCTAATGTGGAGCGGAGTGTAGGGCAGGGATGCACACGGTGCTAGTTTTAGCGCCCAGCTGCGAGAAACCAGCCGAGCGTCGAGCTGTCCCGTTGCTAAGGGTAGAATCAGTGAGAACTGCAGTAGTGTACTATACAAATAAATAACTCGGACACAAAGAAAACAAAATTTTAAGTAACGAATAAATATATACAGTAATTCGTCGTTATAAACCCGATGAACGGGGCTAGCGGCGGGCGTACGACGCAATGCGGACACTATTTCGTGCGGCCGATACCGCGAGTGAGAATTCCGAAGAGCGAGCAATAGGGAACGAAACAGTTGACACGAAGTTGCCGTCGACACTTTCGTTCTCTCACTCTAGACCAGGGTTGTCTAACTGACGACTCACGAGATGCCGGGGGCTCCTCCGTCTTGCGGCCACGCTGAACGGCCCCCTCCACACCTACTAAACATTGACGATCGCAGTCGAATTCGTCCGTCCCTACACAGACATAAATACATTTGATTGCTATGGCCGGCTACGGCCATACATTTACATATAATTATAATTAATACGACAATACGAACTGATATATACTTACTTTTAGTCGTCTTTTTCGATACATTAATAAAAAAGGAGCCTATAATTTTTAATAATCCAAAAGGATGTAAGATCGAAGACCAAGAAATGTATTATCGAGATGAATTGTGTAATTTGCAAGGAGATCCGTTCGTACTTGCCAGAAATGAATATGGACAGGAGTTTTTTTAAATTATTATCAGAAGAAAAGTATCCGAAATTGGTGGATTTGGGATTAAAAATTTCATCAATGTTTGGTTCTACATACAGATGCGAAAGTGCGTTTTCCGTTATGAAAAATATAAAAAGTAAATATCGGTCAAGATTAGCGGACCATTCATTATCTTCGCTGTTAAGGATAGCCATAACAAAAATTGATGTGGATATACCATCCCTTGTCAATAATATGACGCGGCCTCAATGTCCACGGTCACATTCACAGAGACGAGTAAAAGTAAGTATATATCAGTTCGTATTGTCGTATTAATTATAATTATATGTAAACGTATGGCCGTAGCAATCGAATGTATTTATGTCTGTGTAGGGACGGACGAATTCGACTGCGATCGTCAATGTTTAGTAGGTGTGGAGGGGGCCGTTCAGCATGGCCGCAAGGCGGAGGAGCCCCCGGCATCTCGTGAGTCGTCAGTTAGACAACCCTGCTCTAGACCGAAGGATTCCAAGAAATGGTGGGTATAGTCCAGCGCTGTCCAAGGTCGCTCCCGCGGGAGGTTGGGGTTTTTCCACTCTCGTCCGAGTTGTCAGGGATACCGCGCGACGCTACCGCGAAGACGCTTGTCCGGCTAGCCCGCCGTGGTAGCCTTCGTAGCGTCGCGCGGTCTCCTTGACAACGGAAGGCGCGCTGTGCGAGACAGTGATGCCAGAACGAGGATGGATGCGCTCGAGAATTTCCCCCACCTCGCATGCACACTACGCCGGACCTGCGTGTGTGCATGCGCCGAGCTCGTGGACTCGCAGCTCCGGCGTAGTGTGCATGCGAGGTGGGGGAAATTCTCGAGCGCACCCGTCCTCGATCTGGTAACACTGGTGCGAGAGAAAGATTGGAAGGGGAAGCAGGCGCGTGAGGGGCCTCTAGGTTGGACACCGCTGGTATAGTCACTGGGCGTACTACGCATGGTAAAAGCGGGACAATAACGACGAATAACTGTATTGTTATTAATTTATATATTATTATTAATTTGTAATTCATATTTCATTTAGACAAAACCTGTTCTTATGTTACTACTTGCTATTTCTGATGATATGCCAGTATATATATATATATATATATATATATATATATTATATATATGTATATATATAAATTTAAATGCCTTTACAACATCGACGAAATTTGTCGGCCGTCAGAACTAGGACGAAAAAGTCACACATTCTGGACAGGAGTCGGCACATCTATCTATTACACCGTGGTGAAGCCAGGGTTATATAGAATGCATTATGGCCATGCTTTTTACGGCCAAGCAGTCACTCGAACTTGGCCTTCTGAACCGACTTAAAAAAGAAAGAGGTTCTTAGTTCGACGTGTTTGTATGTATGTATTTAAGAGGAACCGATTTTGTTGGCGTGTGTGTGTGCGCGCGCGCGTGCATGTGTGTGTTATGTTTCTCGCGAATTTCTCCGTTACTACTGGACCGATTTTCGTGAAACTTATTGCATTTAGTTTAGCTTCAAGCAACTGAGATACTGGAAAAGGAATTATCAAACTTAGTTAAGTAGTTTTGAAGTTACAGCAAAAATAAGAAATATGTTTCATTAATCGACTAATTCGAACCAAGTAATAAACCGAATAATAAGAACCAAGATTCATAAATATTCTTAAGATCAAAATAAATAAAAAATGAAAGTAACTCTACCGCGTATGACTTGCGGCTGATGCTTGATGTACTTAGTTTCTAGGTTAAGATAGCAAATAATATCATAAACAACTGCAATTACGTAACAAACATTAACAAACTCGATTTCTGAACTTCTAGATATAAATATTGAATGATAAATATCGCCTTAGAAAATATTTGATTTTTCACTTTTTGTCTACATATCAACGCACTGTGGGTGAGCAGGATATTTCATAACAGAATATGAATCACTTTAATACAGCCACAATGTCGACATGAATTTGTTGTGATACTTCAACTTCTGGTTGCACATAGTGCCCCACGATTTTATTTAAAGTGAAAAGACAGCATCAAAATTGTAGTGCAAGAAAATTATTATTTTTTAGTATTTAGTGCATTTTTAATAAAATCGTTTAACATAAAAATATTTTTTATATATTTTAGCATCTCCAAACTCACATCGGTCCGCTACCATTCTTTACGCGCCCGCAAGAATCGTGGGACGCGGGACCAAACGCTTACCCCCACTATGACCTCCCGTCGTCTCTGACTATGCCCTACCGGCGTCTCCCACTTTCTTCCCACCGCACTGCACACAAGCATATTGTTACTTCTGTCTGTGTGAGCTGCCTGTTGGGCTGTCGATCACACGGACAGGGGTAGGGATATGCTTGTGTGCAGTATGGGGTAGGTCATAGTGGGGGTAAGCGTTTGGTTCCGCGTCCCACGATTCTCACATCACTGATTATAACGAAATCGAGGTTTCCTTACACGTCGCTCTATACAACCAATCCGCTGAAACTAACTCTATTCAAGCATTTTTAGCGGAGTTAAAACCAATAGTACTGCAAGCAATACTAATATCCGGGACAAGTTGGAAAGTGAACAGAAATACTATTAAGAGGGAGGGGGGGGGGGGGCGCGTGGTGAAATTACACCCTGCATCTTTTGAACTCATTAGTTGTCGAAGCTAAAATTTTATATTGGAGGTCTTTTCACACCTCTTGTAATACCCACCGAAATTTCATCTCGATCAGCCCACCGGTGCTTTTCGGAAGTACAGGCTTATATATCATATCTTATAAATTAAATGTTAATAACGCGTTTTTTAGACATACTACATAACCTGTGTGCATTCTTGTTATTCAAGGATGCTGCAGTTAAAATTTCATAATGTTTAATAAATTTATTTATATATAGTATATAGTATTGTAAAAGATTAAGTTTCTATTTTTTTTTTCAGATTTTTGTGTACATACAAACAAACGCTGTAGCTTTATTATAATATATATAGTAAGATATATAAAATTAAAATGATACCTTTACGTGTATAATTATTCAAAGGTCCAGAATAATACTTAGATAATCTTAGTAACTCTGCTGTCCCAGCAAAGTGAACGAGCTACACAAATGTATAAAAAAACATTTTTTAAACCTATTTAAGAATATAATTATTTAAATCGCATCCGGCTAATTTTATCTTACTGTTTTTAAATCGGCGTTTTCCAGCAAAGCGTCACCTACTTTTTTAGCAATATCGTATTTATATTGCAACAATGGATCACTTATACCAATCTTTAAAGAGTTGACAACTTCGTCCCTTTGCGTCTTTTTGAAAGTAGAATAAAAATTTAACTTCTCTTCCTACAACATAATATGTTGAACATATATAACCAAGTTATTTAGAATATAGATATACATATTTATTTAGGGTATCGTGTTGAATTGAAAACAATTAGAATATATTGGATTTAGTTAGCCAAGAACTTACCCATATCGACAATGTTTTATTTGATGGAGAATTAATAAACGCCCACGCCGCTTCACCAGTATTGGAACAAATATCCTCGTATGCAAATTCAGTCAATTCTATGAAAGCCTTAGTTGTATCATTTTCCAACGACGCCGCTGCGTAAACGACGAGATTAAAGATTACCCAAACCCATTTTGATGGCATCCCTTCGTGCTAGAAAAAGATAATATCATTTACAGAAGTAAATCAAAGATGTTAATTTACGAGTGAAGTAATATCCGACAGCGGTAGAATGTTTTGTCAAAAATGGCGTTGAAAGTTTGAAGTATTCGCTGAACCGATAGCCAGGTCCGAATTAAAGGAAGGCTAGGGGGAATTAGCTCACTCTCTCTTCATTGGAAGTATTGTATCAAATAAATTGTCTAGAACTCCACAACTTCCAATTTAATGTTTTTATTTTAAAATTTCATTGTTTAAAGCTCTTTTATGCTATCTATTTAAATTTTCACCATTTTTGAGATTTTATTGTTTAAATCCCTCCGCGGCTTTTCAACCATATGGCCCCTCGAAGGTTAGCCCCGGGCCCTAAAAATCTTAATTCGGGCCTGCCCATTAGGGCGGACCGAAACTATATAGGCGAAAATTTAATTTTGAATTTGCAGTTGGCCTAGGTGCGGGATAGTTGTCTTTTGATTAACCAAACACAACTGTAAAAAAAAATTTGGAAAAATATATGTCTACAGGTTCCTTTTTCTCTTAAAAATATAAAAAATAAGATTCACATGTTAATTTTTTTATGCATTTTATTTTTTTTCCCCATTTTTTTATATTGTGTAACAAGATAGAAACTGATTTAATAAAATCTTGTTTTGTCTCCACTTTCGGAATTGCTTTTCTGCAAGCAATCTTTGCCCGAATCAATTCGTCCCTGGCGTTGTTACCATATACTGACAAAGATGCTTCGGTTACCATCTTTATATGACGTTCTACAGCCTGAGTATGACATGGAAAACTTAAAACTTCGATATTATTTGAAATATTTATAATCATTTCTCTAAGCTCTGCTTCGGTGATACTTTTCGTCAGTGGTGGTTCTGTTACTTTAACAGTTTGCCAATTAATTAGCACCGTGTAATAGCTAGCTTCAAAATTTACTTTTGGCACATAAAAATCACGAACTTCACATTTCAACGTTCGACAATTCAATATTCGTCGCAAAGCCAACTCTCGAATATGTTCTCTGTCATCAGTAAGCATTCCGATCAAAACATTTTCGGGATGAGCGAAATAAACATTTCTTTGAATAACTTTATCTATGATGTCCTTGAATTTGGTCAGTAAATAACGAGAAGATTGAATTAAATGAAGCAATTGTTGGGGTCCATACTTGCAAACTGATTTGTACTTAATAAGAAACCAGGTGCTAGCATACACTTTAATTACATAGTCGGTTAATAATTTTAATTCGAACGATGGTTCTTTTGTAGCAACGTATAATCTTAATATTCTATTCGCTGTTCTTAACCATCTTGCATGTGACATTTTTCCGGGTTGTTTAGCCGCCAGTCGTGGAGATACGTTGCCATTTCCTATTGCTAGGCAAATTTCGTAGAAATACTTTTGATCGTCACTCAGATTGCTGACATTTATTGGAGGAAACTCAACATTAGCTGTTATTTTTAGAAATGGCACAACAGGCATTTTCTCACATGTATTAAGTTGTTTTCCTATAGGACCGAAAAAACCCTTTGGATCATTGGTTTTTCCATCTACATTTTGTATTAAATGACGAAGAGGTAGTTCATTTGTATGGAACATGCATATAAACCACTGAACCGATTTTCCCAGAGACACTTCTAGCTGTTTTATAACACCATTCTTGTGACCTGTGTTAATTACAGTTCCGTCACAGCCCACAACATCAATTTTGTTCAAATTTCCACGCAAAGAATTTTGTCCATCGAAGAACATTCCCAGCATCGTTGATGTTGTATGTATATATTTTAATGTAGTATAGCGTGTAAATAGTGTATGTATATAGTTTAGCATTTGCGTGAATGTTACTGTATATAATACAATATATTATACTATGACATTGACTCTTTTAATTGTTCTTGCAGTTTGTTCCGTTCCTCGTTATACAGTCTGTTGTGTGGCATCTTTGATGATAATTCTGTGCAATAAGTACTATTCTTTGTAATGCGTTGTTGTTTATGTACTTTTAAATGATGGGATCTTGTCCCGTTTATATTATTATTATTATAATAATATTATAATAATATAATAATAATAATAATAATAATAATAATAATAATAATAATAATAATAATATATTCTCATATATGTTTTCACTTTTGTCACTTTTGTTCTTGCATACGAAATAAACTTTATTAAAGTTTTCTATATATAATATAAGTGTTCACTTTATTATATCCCCGAGAACAGAAACTGGATTGAATCTGGTTTCCCAGAAGGTGTAAAATATAAATCACAATATAATTCGACCATACATAGAGCTAACTAGTGCTCTATTACAAGAGATCAAGCGAATTTATCTCTTTGAAAAATTTAATCACATTCAGGATATTTTCAAATTTATTCAAGTTTAAGTTCAAATTTTCTTTGATGTTGAGTCGACTTCTTCCCTGCGAGAACTTAGGGTTAAATAACTTGATATGGTTTTCATATCTATACATCTCATATTATACATCTAACTTAATTTATATTCGGTGCCTACAAAACCTTCCAGCTACACCAAGCTAGCACACTGCACCATACAGTCCACTACCTAAAATAAGTATATTCGGGTGGCTCGAAACATTCGAGTTACCCGAAACATACGAGCTGCTTGAAAAAATCGAGCTAAACGAAACAGATTCGAGCGGCTCGAAAAAATCGAGCTACCCGAAACATTCGGGTTACCCGAAACCGTTCGAGTCTCGGCTCGGCTCGCTTGTTTCGAGTCTCGAAACAGCTCTAGTTGGAAGTACATTGCCAGGTAGTTCACTTGCTGTTCCAAATATTTCACAATTTATCCGGGTTCGTGTCAGTTTTAAAAATTTAAATACTTTAAGGTTAAGGCCTCAGATACTCGGGCGTTTCACACGCGACGTGTTACAGATCGCACAATGTAACTTCTCTTCCGAGCGGCCGTTGGATCGGCCGTTAGATCGGCCGTTGGATCGGCTGTCGGTTGGCTGTGCAATGTACAAATACTAAATATTATTTAATATAAAAAACCTAAAAAATGTATAAATTCCAGTTTTTTGGAACCTAAGTTGGCGCTGGAGAAAACGGCCCTTTTTTACTCTTGCGTTAAAATACAAGGGTATTGTGTTAAAATTTCAAAGTTTCACCTTCATAAAGGAACCTGAAGATATCATCGCACAGGGCTAATGTTGGGTGGGGTTTATTTTGACATAAATAGGCAACTTTTACACACCCAGGGATACGCCATTTCGAAAAAAAAATTTCGCTCCGCCCTACTGCCCATTTAATGTCTTATTGTTAGCTATTGAAGTACTTTACAGTTTCCCCGTGACTAATAAAAGACTATTGTATAGAAGGAAATCAGTCAAAATGAACACTATGTATGTACATCCAATTATCCCTGTTAGATTTGAAGATACCAAAAAATGTAGAAAATATAATTTAAATGATTTAAATCCTAAGGTCGATCATTTTTCTCTAAGTTGTCAAAGTCGTTAATGCTGTATTATAGTAGTTTTCAAGACAAAAACCATATACACTCCTCACACTAATTAAAGGATCACCTGTAGGAACCCGAAAAATAGGAGCAAGTTCACAAGGTCATAACTCCAGACAAAATAGTCGTATCGATATTTTGAAAATATGGTTTGAAAGCTGGAATCCCTACTTTCAGCTGTTTTTTATTCAGATCTAAGCTGCATTGCTTTTCGGCAAAGTAATAACGATATACAGAGCACTTGGTCGATTTTAAAAAAATTTCTTCAATTTGCGAAAGTTTCACGTGTAGTATATTTAGTCGGGCCCCAATCGCCCGACCGAGGTTTTAATCGGTACCCCACTGGGCGACAGAAAACGCGAGAATCGAGGCGTCACTCGCGACGTTTTTCGCGAGGAAGTTATTCTTTGTTTGGCAGCGAGCGCGAGGATGCTGTCCTCACGTCGCTTACTTACGTTCACCATTTTATATTGTATCCACTAACTAACCATATTAATAAACTATTTGCATTCTACTATAAATTCAGAAGTGGGATAGAAACTATTGTGTGCCATTCGTGCCATTCGTGTAATACGACAAACGTACTTTTGTGATTCGATCTGCGTGTGCTTGGAATACGACCACGTGCTTGTGGTGCAGCTTTCGTGTGACTTGTGCAGTCTTTATGTTGCATTATTAAGTTGGAAGACACGAAGTTATGGCTGCTTTGAACGACATTCCGGCAGTGAAGGAGAGAATTGCGAAGGCACCGACGAAGCAGATTGTGACGTTGTACAAATTTCTGTTCCTTGAAGAAGGTGATCGGCAGAACAGGAAGCGATTACGGGCATTCAAGGGATTTACGTTTGATGAAGAATCACCCCAGTTCCGGGACAAAATCTTATGGGCGGCGGAAAATTTTTCACTTGGTGATCTGGTCGCCATATGCAACGTTTTGGGATTGGATTACGATGGAACTGTCCAGGAACTCGCTCAACGAATCTGTTTAAGTTTGGCGAACATTCAACGCCTGAATTCGCCACCGGATACCAACGCAGTCGCATCGGAAGATGAAGAAGAACCGAACGAAGATGGGGCAGAAGACGCAGAAGACTACGTATCAATTGCCAGTACCGGCCCTCCACCAAAGTTCACAATGAGTTTGCGAGATATAGAGGATACCATTCGCCCATTCAACGGCGACGACGGATATCCAGTTGAGGCGTGGATTGCGGACTTCGAGGATGACGCTGCACTTCTAGGTTGGTCCGCATTACAAAAATTATTATTCGCGAAAAAGTCACTGGCTGGGTTAGCCAAAACCTTCTTGCGGGGAGAACGCGGTATTTTCGACTGGAAAATTTTGAAGTCTCGATTATTGTCTGAGTTCTCGACGCAGATAAATAGCGCTCAGCTGCATGAATTGTTATGCAACCGAAAAAAGAAACGCGAAGAATCGTTACAAGAATATTTTCTGGTTATGAAAGAAATAGCTGCCAGGGATACGATCGAAACCGAGGCCCTGATTCAATATACAGTCGATGGCATTCCGGAGGAGGCGAGTCAGAAGATGACGTTATATGCGGCTCAAACGTTGAAGGAACTGAAGGAGAAACTGAAAATTTACGAACGCGTTATGAAACCTGCTCATTCAACAAAACCTAAGGGAGATCCTAGTCGCACAGAGTCTTCCTTTAAGAAGAATCTATCAAATAAAGATCAAGCTACGGCAAAGAGTACCAAGGGCACCATTCCCAGATGCTACATCTGTAACGAGGTAGGGTATATCTAGTCCGCGTGCAAGAAGCCGAAAAGGGAGAAGGGGACATGCTTTCTTTGTGGATCGTCAGAGCACCAGAAAAAAGATTGCCCGCGACGCAGCGCAACAGCCACGGGTGGATCGTCGGCTAACG
Organism: Andrena marginata; assembly: GCA_963932335.1. Classification (NCBI taxonomy): domain Eukaryota; kingdom Metazoa; phylum Arthropoda; class Insecta; order Hymenoptera; family Andrenidae; genus Andrena; species Andrena marginata. The sequence goes on from OZ010663.1 coordinate 20,332,289, forward strand.
CGGTGGAGAAGACGCCATTGCATCTGATCGAGCCAGAGAATAAAATAATTCCTCCGTACGAAATTCTTTTACCATTAGACATAGGTAACGTCGAAGCCGAAATTGATTCAGGAAGTCCCATATCAATGTTAAACGTAAGTTTGATACCCCCTCATACATGTATTGAACCATACACGTCTGCTTTGCAATTTGTAGGAGCCAATCAGAGTAGAATTGAAATTTTAGGTCGGTTAAAGCAAAAGGTTATGATATTAGATACCGAACTGACGATAATCGAGCTTGCCGCAATAATTAATGACTTGTTGGAGAGAAAAATAATTCGTGAAAGTACCTCACCGTACTGTAGTCCTATAATTCTAATTAAGAAAAAATCGGGACGTATCAGATTGACAGTGGATTACCGCGATCTGAATAAAATAACACAACGCGATAACTTTCCGCTTCCAAGGATTGACAATCAGATTGACAATCTTAAAGATAAAGTTTATTTTACAAAGCTTGATATAAGAGATGCCTTCCATCATGTGAGATTGAATGAATCTGCTATTCCATACACCTCATTTATTACTTTTATGGGTCAATAATATCTTAGAATGCCATTCGGTCTTTCCAATGGTCCATCGTGTTTCATGCGTTTTATAAACGCCGCATTTCAACCTTTGTTGCTTGCAAATAAGGTTTTGATATATCTTGACGACCTGTTAATAGCCACCACAACCATTGCAGAAACTTTGGAAATTTTAAAAGAAGTGTTGACGGTACTAGTGCAGAACTGCTTAGAATTAAGATTTGATAAATGTGCGTTCCTTCTGACCAAAATACTTTATTTAGGTTACGAAATTGATGTGGATGGGATACGTCCGAGTAAAGAAAACGTAGATGCAGTTATAGATTATCCCATTCCGCGAAACTTCCGAGAACTTCATAGGTTTTTAGGACTCGTATCATATTTCCGGAAATTCCTAAAAAATTTCGCCTTAGTCGCTAAACCCTTGTATGATTTATTAAAGTTAAAAGGAGAATTTAATTGGGACGAAAACGCGTTGAATTGTTTTGAGTCATTGAAAAAGGCATTAATTTCCAAACCGATACTGTCCATTTACTCTTCATCGGCTGAAACCGAATTACATTGCGACGCGAGTTCGCACGGATTCGGATCCGTATTACAGTAAGTCGTCGTTAGTGTCCCGTTTTTACCATGCGTTATAATCACGCTCACCATCCCCACCATTTCTTGGAATCCTTCAGTCGAGAGTGAGAGACTCCGAGATGTGTGAGAGAGAACAAAAGAGTCGACACGAAGTTGTCATCGGCACGAAATAGTGTCCGCATCGCGTTATTGTCACGCCGCCAGCCCCGATCGTCGTGATTGTAACGAGGCATTACTGTATTGCAAAAACAGAAAGATGGCAAGTTGCATCCCATATCATATTTCAGTCGTCGGACTACGAAGGCGGAAGCAAATTATCATAGCTTCGAGGTGGAAGCCTTAGCTATAGTCTATTCTCTGGAACGGTTTCGAATATACTTACAGGGTATTCCATTCAAAATTCTCACGGATTGCAATAGTTTAAAATTAACTTTAGAGACAAAGGAAATAAATCCAAGGATCATGCGCTGGTCTCTAATCTTACGCAATTATGACTATACCCTTGAGCATCGTCCAGGTCAGGCTTCGGAATTAAGTGAACGCGGCGGCCGATTTTCGGAGGCAACGCCTCCTTTCTCCCGCCGCGCGTCTTGGCCCCCGCGGCGGCCTAGAAGCTTGGAGCGCCTCAGGCCCGTACCATATGAACCGCGCGTGGCGCATTGGGGCGAAACCCGTATCAATAGATTTCCACATCACCCAAGGAGGTACTATTATCGATGCGTTTTTTTTTGTCAGTGGTATCCCCTGTAGGCCTATTCCACTGTGTCGCGCGATAAAAATGGGATTGGAAAACCGCGTTTTACTACCAAAATTTTAAATATGTATGGGAAAACTAGATTTTCGCGCACGTTTAGGCGAAAAAAAAGTTTTCCCATACCTTGACAAAATTTTGATAATACTTCTGCTCTGTGGGCATCTTGATCTGATTCGTGAATTCCGAATTCACTAAAAATCAAAAGCAATACTCCTGTCCGTTCGCTCTGAACGAATGGAGAAGTCTGACGAAAAGACGTTAAGGCACGGCTAAACATGTGCAATGCGCGTTGCAGAACACCATTACAAGGGTCGATTTTTATGGTTCGGCGCGCAACGTAGGACCTAGTACCGTAGGAAATTTCAAGTGTTCAGCGCGCAAATGCGCGCTGTTGCACATGTTTAACTCTGCCTTTACAGTTTCAGCAGAAGGAAACAGTCTTTTGATCTGATGAAAAGACGTAACATACAATGTCGAAAGACAGAAAACAGTCTCTGAAACTGTAACGTCTTTTCGTCAGACTTCTCCATTCGTTCAGAGCGAACGGACAGGAGTATTGCTTTTGATTTTTAGTGAATTCGGAATTCACGAATCAGATCAAGATGCCCACAGAGCAGAAGTATTATCAAAATTTTGTCAAGGTATGGGAAAACTTTTTTTTCGCCTAAACGTGCGCGAAAATCTAGTTTTCCCATACATATTTAAAATTTTGGTAGTAAAACGCGGTTTTCCAATCCCATTTTTATCGCGCGACACAGTGGAATAGGCCTACAGGGGATACCACTGACAAAAAAAAACGCATCGATAATAGTACCTCCTTGGGTGATGTGGAAATCTATTGATACGGGTTTCGCCCCAATGCGCCACGCGCGGTTCATATGGTACGGGCCTGAGGCGCTCCAAGCTTCTTGGCCGCCGCGGGGGCCAAGACGCGCGGCGGGAGAAAGGAGGCGTTGCCTCCGAAAATCGGCCGCCGCGTTCACTTAATTCCGAAGCCTGGTCCAGGTGATAAAATGCAGCATGCTGATGCCTTAAGCCGAAAATATTCCGTACATCTTATAACTGAAAACACGTTCGAACAAAATTTATCCATTTTACAAAATCAGGACGCCGAAATAATCAAAGTAAGAACTGAATTAGAAAAGAATGAGAGTAAACTTTTCGAATTAAACAATGGATTAGTTTATCGGAAAGTTAAGAATAGATTATTATTTTACGTTCCATCTTCAATGGAAGAAAATGTAATACGAGCAAGTCACGAGCAGATAGGCCATCAGGGTATAAACAAAACCAGTGAATATTTGTCCAGAGTTTATTGGTTTCCTAGTATGAAACAAAAGATTCGGAAACACATACAGAATTGCTTCAAATGTATTACTTACGCGACCGTAGCTAACCGTGTAGAGGGTAAATTACACTGTCCAGATAAAGGCAATATACCTTTTTATACTTTACACATTGACCACTATGGTCCTTTAGATAGAACGAAGCACCGTCATAAATATATATTTGAGGTTATCGATGCTTTCACTAAGTTTGTCAAATTTTACCCGACAGTTAGCACTACCGCAGAAGAGGTCATACGACATTTAACAACTTATTTTAACACTTATAGTAAACCATTGCGAATCATTTCAGATCGTGGAAGCGCTTTTACTTCCGCGAAATTTAAAGAATTTTTAGTGCAAAATAGTATTCAGCACATTCTAATAGCAACAGCAACGCCACATGCTAATGGACAGATTGAAAGAATAAATCGTTCTCTCACATCTATTTTGTCAAAATTGCCAAAAACGACTTGTTCATGGGATAGTGTGCTGACCGAAACAGAATTTGCTTTAAACAATACCATAAACCGTTCTACCGGAGAGACCCCTTCAAAATTACTTTTTGGAATTAATCAAACAGGGAAAATTAATGATGATCTAAGACAGATTTTGGAAGAGCTATATAATGAGGAACGCGATTTACCACAATTACGAGAGAAAACAGTTAAAAATATATCGCATCCGCGAATGAATATAACACAGCCTATTACGATAAGAAACGAAAAAAACCCTTGATGTACAAGGTTGGAGATTTGGTTATGATCAAAAATGTAGACACTACACCTGGAGTTCATAAGAAGTTGTTGCCAAAATTTAGGGGTCCGTATGTAATAAAGAAAGTTCTGGATAATGATCGTTATGTAGTAACTGATCCAGACGGACATCAAATCACGCAACTGCCTTACGAAGGTGTATGTTCACCTGAAAATATGAAATTGTGGCTCAATTCCGAATTAGCATAAGATCTATTATAAGAAAAATTCTTAGACATCCCTAAAGTTAAGTCTAGTATTAATTTTGCGTTATTAGTAAATTAATTAAGCTGTGTGTTCAAAATAAAACTATGTAAACTGTATTATTTAAGAAAAAAAAGAAGAGAAAATAGTTCTAAATGTAACAATAAGGTAATCGTTATGCAACCGTGGATTGAGGACAATCCAGAAGTCAGGATAGGCCGAGCTGTAGTATTTTTAGTCGGGCCCCAATCGCCCGACCGAGGTTTTAATCGGTACCCCACTGGGCGACAGAACACGCGAGAATTGAGGCGTCAGTCGCGACGTTTTTCGCGAGGAAGTTATTCTTTGTTTGGCAGCGAGCGCGAGGAGGCTGTCCTCACGTCGCTTACTTACGTTCACCTTTTTTATACTGTATCCACTAACTAACCATATTAATAAACTATTTGAATTCTACTATACACGGGGAGTGTGAAATTTTTTACACAAATTCCATGCGCACCTGTCGAAAGCGGCCACTTTTCTGTGTAAAAAGAGAGTAAGAAATATCTTGTGCGATTTTTTTTGGTCAAGTTATTTATCTTTGAAGCAAAAACGTTTTTTTTTACTTTAGTTGCTTCTAGCAAGTGAAGGGATCATGGTAGAACGTTCATGAAAAAACAATATAATGATCAGTCTTTCCTCTTCAAGTTGCATTTTCGACCCTTTCGATCCGTTTAAAATTTCGGTATCTGATGTCCTTTCCAAAATATGGTTAAAAATTGCACAAATTCTATTGTCTCCTCAACTCGTTTTATCTCCGCGAGGGATAACCGGAACATCATTGTCGTAAGCTCATTTTAAAGCGGAGAGTCTGCAGATTCTTTTGATTGAGTTCCACCGGAATGGAGCGGTGGTAATGTGTACGTAAATTGACGCCAGCGTGAGGCCAGCCAAGTGGCAACAACGCGAAGTGAATGTGACGTCACATGTTTTTACGTCATTATGGTGGATTCGCTGGTGGTGTACTTTCGGCTGACTCCAGCTCGTGTAGCTGGCGTCCACCGCAGCTATAGAAGAAAACACCTACAGGGAGCGGTGGTAATGGTGCGTGAGATTCGCTTCGCGTTGTCGCCACTTGGTGGGCTTTGGGCTGGCGCAGTTCATGCACACATAACCACCGCTCCTGTAGGTATTTTCCCCTCCATCACTGCAGCCGCGGCCCTCCGAACAGTGCATATGACATACCTCCACGCGATATGCCATCGGTGGTGCCAATGCCGGGGGTGCGGCAGCCACGCGGCCGCTTAAGCTAGTGATGAACATGATACCAGTCTTCCTCACGAGTTTCAAGTAGTTCGATACCCAAAGTACTCGTTTGGAAGGTTCGATACGTATCTAAAATGAGTAACCGGAATCAAGCATGCATAGGTATCGAAGCTGTAATGAGTACTTTAGGTATCGAATAGAATCGATTCCCAAATGATACCTACAAAAGTCTCCGTCCATTAAACTCGACTGTGTTGGGGTTCGACGTTGAGCATACAATCTCGCATTAAGGGACCCCTGAGAATGAATATAACGAGAGACAGCGAAATAGACGATCCTTTCGCGACGCTAGTCAAACCAAGTGGCGCCCGGCACCACGTGGCGAAAACAAGACCTCTCGAACTGGTTAATATACCTGCCCATTAAGAAGTGAGAAATCTTTCAGTTCCGCATTTCTCATCAAATCTCTGCGAAAACGACGCCAATCAATATCTTATGTTTCTCCGATGAAAATAACACAAAGAATGACGTAATTCGGACAGTAGTGAAGGAAATTACTTGAAAAATTGATTTCCGTAATCTCCACCTAATTTCGTTAAAAATATTCTGATTTACATGATATTTCGTATAATTTTCATTGGAGCAACATAAGGAATCCATTGGTATCACTTCTATATCGATACAATAAAGAATAAAGAATGCAGTTTTTCTCAAACAGGTATGAATCCTCGGTCGACAGCAACGAATCGAGGTTGGCGCCCTGCAGTCGAGGGTGAAATATTCATTTCAGTGTATTAAGAAATTCTTTATTCTTCATCGTATCGATATGGAAGTGTGACCAATGGATTTCTGGCCTTCTCCCAATTAAAATTATACTAAATGTCATGCAAATCGGAATACTTTTACACAAACAATACAAATCATAAAAGGAGTAGGCATTTTCTTAACACACTCTCTTATCGTATCGATATGGAAATGGCACCAATGGATTCCTGGTTCACCCTGAATCCCGACGATAGTGTAACTTATCCAAAACCATGATTAGATCGATGTAGACTCTGTGATTCGTACGGTATTCAAAATAATTGTAAAAACTTTGCTTTATGACGGCTGCTCGGATTCCGTGGTTCGAACGATGACCAGAACGATGCAAAGAACCTTGCTGATTGGTCAAATGTTCCTTGGAGAGGAGGGGCATTCCCTCTGCGAGTTCGACGCTGTAGGAGGGACTCTATTCCCTCTTAACAACGTAGAGGATGAAAATTAGACATCTGATTACCAAAACTAGCCAGACTGATCGGCCAGAGTTTCGCCAGGGTCGCAGTTTATAACCGTATTGTCCCGCAGGTCAACGGTGGAACCCGCCGATGGTGCAATATACGAATTAATTCAGAGCGAAGAAAGTTGAAATCCCTGAAAAATGCCACGATGTTGATTGCCCCTTTTCGTCATCTGGCTAACAAATGTTTCCCGACGAAACCTTAGAAAACAAGCAATTGCCTAGTTGTAAACGAATGAATGAATTGCGCTTCGAAAAATACTAAATCGCCCGCTATAAACGATAAATGAATTTTCGCTTCGCTCTGAGCCCGCTTTTTCCCCGTAACACGGAACACTGAGTAGATAAGTATAGTCTTTTCATATAGTTATTTAATGTGGAAGACACACCATTTTTATACGTGGTTGTATTTGTTTTTATTAATTGCGTGGTCGAATGTTTATCAAAATGAAGATGCTTTTGCTGATACTTTTCCTTGCAATACATTTTGATGTGATCTAGATTCCGTACTTACTGTTTCCAAGGGATTCGCTATATTAATTATTTGATTGCATATTTGTTTAAGAAATGTTTCACTATCGAAAGATAAATTTCGAAATCGTGCATCTGGTGATGCTGGAATTGTGTATTTTTTATTCGCTTCATAATTATGAAAGTATTTATTTAGCTGCAATCTTAACTTCGCACAAAGTATTTCTGTAATCCCATCGTTCTTTTGAAAAGTATCGATGTAAGTATGTCATCGCTTTTGCAGAAACTGTATGACATTTTAAATTTTTTTTTGTTTGAATAACATATTTCTTCAATTTTAAGTTCTGATTTATTTCATTTAAGTTTTGTGAGTGATACTAGTCCATGTACATATCTGTTGTAATACAAATTTTATTAATATTTTGCACTTCTTCTCACACTCGCATTTTTTCTTCGATGTATCTTTCATCTAGCATGGTTTTTACGGATTGTCTACTACCTAGGTAACTTATACTTGATATCGAGAAAGAAATAATTTTATATTACATATAACATTAGTTCATTAATGTTTTTTCTTATGAAAGTAAAATAAATAACTGACAATGTTGTATCTCTGTTGCAATATTGTTGGTGTATACATGGGAAGCCAGAGTACCAATTATTACCTATATAGGGAATAAATTTGCACATGTATTATCACTCCACATCACAATCTTCATCGTTATGTTTAAAGTAATTCGAAACGCATGATATTTTATGCGATCTGACTTTTCATTTCTTTCTTGGCACCGAGCTGATTGATAGTGCGTTCGCTGTCGCGAATATTCTTATATGGGCATAACGGTATAGACTGGTTAAAAAAAATTTATAGGTCAAACCATAAATAAATAAATTTAGTCCTTTACGACCGGCAGTTTGGTATTTTCGAAGAACGTTTCGACATCTGCTTCTTTGATTGCTAGGAGGCAATCAAGAACCCGCCGTCTTTAAAAATTTAGACATTCTTCGCTCCGAGTTTATCTGTATATTGCTGGGATTCGCACCTACTGTTCCACTGCTGACTCGCGGTACAATGCGGTCATAAACCGTGACCCTCGCTAGACCCGTGGGTCTGTCTGATCATCCCCGGTAATTTTTTACAACCAGCTGGTTGCACTTTTCCTCCACTTCGTCGGTAGTGAGGGTACCTCCTACAACGACAAATTTGCAGAGGGGAGGTCCCTCCTCTTTTTCAAAAGTGCAGGTCATTAGATATTTGTACCTCCCAAAATTCTGGATGCGTCTACCTTCTGACCAACGGAAAAGTGAGGAGTCATTCGTACAGACAACAACATGTTTTGTCGTTGAAGTCACCATACAGACAACAACCTGTTTTCTCACGTTTTCTGCCATAAAGTCAGTTTTATCCGCGTACCTTGGTTAACAGGAGGCCTTACAACTGTTACAAGACAACCGAGAGACAAGTGAATGACAATTCGCGCGTGTATTGGTGGCAGACAAACTACATTCATATAATGCAACCACTTAATTTTGTCAACAATGCTTAAGATGTCTCAGAAAAGATCATGGGTTTGGAATCACTTCAAACATATCGACCAAGATTGTACAGTGAAGTGCAATGAATGTACGAAACGTTTAAAATTTAGCAAGTGCACTACAAACATGATTAAACACCTGAAGAGCCACGGTATATTTAAAGAACCAACAGCACCAGATACTGCAGATAATTCGGAATCCACTACTTATACAAATAATAATTGATGTTCTTCCTTGCCATATAATGGGTTATCCACTTAAGGGTCTACATGGGTTTTCGAGGTAAAAAAATCTATTTTTTTTACATTCTTTATGGTAGCCACAAGTTTTACATATATTTAAAAAAAACATTGAAAAATTCGAAAAATTGTGAAAATTACAGCGTAAAAAGTAACGCACGAACCAATGAAGGTAAACGCGCCGCGGCGGCCTTTAAGGTAGTTCCTGAATAATCTACTAAATTACAGAATTCTTTCAAATTTCATACAAAACTAATTTGGAATACAAGAAACCCTTGTACAAAGTTTAAAATCGATTTACTATATAGTTATCGAGAAATTGTTAATTAAAGTTAATGCATTTTAACACAGTGGCATATGGCGAAGTAAAAAAAGAGGGTTATAGTTTCAGTTTTTCTTCTGAAACAGGAAAACCATATTTAGGAAATGTACCAAAATTGGCACAAAAGTACATCGAAATGTCAGGAAATGAATTTATTAATTTCTGCAAAATTGACCACATAGTTTCTTCGTAAATGCCCATAAAAAATAGGTTTGTGTGCAAATTTTTGAGAAATTACGTAGAGCAGTGAACGTGGCAACGTCGCACAATCGATATGTTTAGGCATTTAAGGGGGTAGATACGTCACGTGGTCTGGTCGCCGGGGCCGGTCGGTATTGCAGTAGATTTTTTCTGCACAGAAATGGTAATATCCGTAGATACGCGGCTGTATCTGTTCTATTTTGAATGTAGAAAGAAATTCTCAGCTGTTGCGTTGTACTTGTAAAAATTTAAACAGAAAGACTGCTGGTACTGCAAACGTAGAAAATTCATTGTACATTTACTTGAAATGTGCTTATGCTACAATATTCTACGTTGGCAGTAACGAATTATAAGGGAAAAGAAAAAATACACGAGGACATGTCCCCAGAAAATGAAGTTTGTTAGGATAGACATTTTTTAATTAGCAAAACACTGAAACAGAACATGAAATACACATCCTATGCAGAAAGCAGTTATGAACAAACATATATAAAATTGTGTTTGATGTTGAATCCAACGCGTGATTATTATGTGGTCCCTCCTCGAAGTGACAGAAAATATAACCTATGTATATGCTATATGACAATAAATGTTTAGCGGCTATTTCCTTCTATTACGCTACATTTGTGAATTTTTCATCATCCTTCCGAAACATTATAATTACGCCGCAACAGTATCTTTAGGAAATCGGGTATAGCATATAGGTTATATTTTCTGTCACTTCGAGGACAGAAAATCTGCTCCTCCAGCTGACAGAAAATTTGCTCCTGCACATTTTCACTAGCCCGGTCGGCGTCATGGAAGGGGTACCATTTCCACCCTGCATTTGTGGTAGTTGCAACGATATTCCTCAGCCCAGTGTACATATGTACACCCTGGTTTGATCTGCAAAAATAAATAATTTTAATAAAAATTATTTTTTGTGTTTATACCATTTGAATGTAAAAACTGATACTTACACTTACTGAAGAAATCATTATTATTGTGTCCTATTTCTCATAAATATTTTCTTGGAATGGCACTGACCCCTTTCGATTCCAGTTAGTTGTCATATAACCTGTAATAAAAAGTTAGAACTATACTGCGTTCTACATTAGAGCATACTGGTTTCGCGCAGGGATACACTGTTGATTGGTAGTTAACCGGCAGGGAAACTGCTACGACCAATCGCAAAAGTGCTACGACCAATCGCGTGTGTCAGATCCATGGGAGCTGCGCAGATCGGTCGCAAATCGGTAGGGCCGTCGGTATGCTCTTATATGGAATTGCGTATAGTTGTAATCTGAATGCAGTAAAAATGTAAATGTATGTATGTTATTTACTTATCTTTATGCTTGCGGAGAAGACTGGCTTCCTTTCCTCGCTTCATAGAGCATGATTTTTAACGTTGATATTGGTTGGTGGAAATATCTAAAACAAATTCATATATGAGAGAAACATTCATGATGATTTCCAATTAATCCAATTATTTGCATAACAAAAGTATATGCCATACTTACGCTTTTATACGTATCATTTCCACTTGATATGAAAGAATAGCTATAGGTATGTATCATTAGGAGAGTGTGAAAAGGCCCACCACCACCCCCGTCATAGACGGTCCTATTCACTCTCCGTATGTATCTTCTACATACTTTCTTACTTACATTTTGGAACATTACTTATTCGACAGCTCTTCATATGCGCTGGATGCACTCGCCGGTGCAATAGTCACTTTGAATTGCAATTAATTATTCGACAGCTCTTCATATACGCTGGATGCACTCGCCGGTGCAATAGTCACTTTGAATTGCAATTAATTATTCGACAGCTCTTCATATGCGCTGGATGCACTCCCCGGTGCTATTGCGATGTTGTCATCCGTCGTTTTGTGTACTTTCTTTTGTACTCGTACCCGCTTCTTTTTCTTTTATGTACGGAGGTTCTCTAATCGGCTGTTGTCGATTGTATCTGCTATCTATAATTTCTGGCAACATGCACTCCTCATAGAATTTTGTGAGTTTTTCCTCCATCTGTGTTGCCCAGAATCGATCATCTCTTGTTACTGTTGTAACCTTCATTCCTTTCGGCGTCCATAAACGAAAATAGGCCCGTTGCCATTTCGTTATGTGCAATTGTCCTTGCACTTGATAATAGTAATGATGATTCTTATTCATTTCATTATCCTTGAAAATACGCCTTATATTATCAAGTTGCTTTATTGCTTCATCAGGTGATAAATCCTTGAGTAGTATAGCTAGGAGAGTTCTAACTCAGGTCCTCTGAGGGGAGCGCGGGGGCGGGGGGAAGTGAGGGCGCGCGGGGGAGCGCGGCGGAGGGAAACATTGGCGCGGGACCTGCGGGGAGAGGAAGACCGGTTGCGCGCGCACGTGCCGCGGAGTGGGGGAAGCCGCGATGATGGAGGGGATCACTCCGGGCCGAGCCGCCGCGGTGACCGGGGCCCACCGTCGGAAGGGGGAATGACCCCCGAAAAATCTCTTTCAGCCCAACCCAAATATTTTTTCAAACCCCCACCCACCCCGAATTTTCCCCCAACACAGAGAAATAATAATTTATTTTTATTGGAAATTGTTTCGGAAGATCTCGGGCAATGTCGGCTTTTTACGAACCGCGTCTTCGGAGGAGGTAAAGAGACAGAGCATCATTTTAAAGCTAAAATTCAGAGGAGGGAAAGGGAGAGCAATATTTTAAAGCCAAGAGTATTCTAAAGCGTTCAGATTTAGCGTCGCAGCGTCTCGCGCGATCGTGCGTAACTTGACTCCTCTGGAGCAGCCGTGCGGGATGACGTCATTCGGCGGCGCGAAGAACGAAACAGAATTATGCGGCGTCAGCAGAAACGTCGAATCTTAAAATTAGGTGGTGAGGAGAAAGACGGATAAATAAAATTGACAAATAATATGTGCTTAAAAATGATAATATATTGTTACAATATAAATATAAATAGAAATGTAAATAGAAATAGAATTGCAAAAGTAAAAGTGCGGGATGATGTCATTTGACAGCGCGAAGAATGCTCGAACGAAATAATCGCTGAATCTTAAAATTATGTGAGGAAAGGAGGAGGATGATGGGTAAATAAGAATCATAGAAAGAATTTAGCTGTGTCAGCGAAAATTGTGCATATGAGGGGAGGGAGTACGCTGACGGAGATAGCAAATTGCAGTCTAGGTATAAGTATGCGCTCCAAACTGCACAAAGCCTCAAATCGTTGCAACGTGTTGCGAGGAAAAGACATTTACATTGCATTTACGACCATGGGAGAATTCGCGCAAGTAACCCACCAATTGCTGAATCAATCTGCACGATTGACTTCCCGGGAAGAGTACCTCGCGTGGGAAGAACGGTGCAACGAGTGCATCGAATCTTTGGAAGAACAGAGCCGTGTGAAACGCCCGCGATTATCGATCGGTGTTCGGCAATCGTTGGTTGCTCGAATCGCGCAGCTCGAAGGACTGAAACATTCGAGCACAGGACTTTTGTGGCGCGAAATAGACGCTGCTTTCGATACCCGGGTATTAACTGGTGCCGTGTTAAATTCGAATTACATCGAGCCGCGCAACTTCCTCCAGGATGCGGGGACCATTGTGCTGGAGCATGTGCGGGGTGCTTTGAGGAAACATCAACACCTCAAAGTGAACACTGTGTTTAACGGCGAATTTGTGGCGGGTGACAAGCATGCTTGTAAAAGCATCAACACCCGGAACTGTGAACTCTTCGGCACATCCGATCTGCAGGAGTGGTACCAGAGATGCGTCATCGAACCCACCCTGGCATCGCTGGAAGAGTTCCAGGAACGCGACAGCGGATGGGCATTGACGAAAATCCTCAACCTGACCGTCAATGTCAACAAGTACAATCCGCTGCGCGCGGGATGCCACATCAAGTTGCCGCGGGATTTATTGTTGAAGAAAGCCACGATCAGTGTACAATCCCCGGACAATGCCTGTTTCGCGTGGGCAGTGGTCGCCGCTCTCCATCCTGCGGAAAGAAATGCTGATCGCCCAAGTTCGTACCCGCACTATGCTTCCGTGCTAAATCTCCAGGGCATTGAGTTCCCAATGTCCCTGGCGCAAATTGGGAAGTTTGAGCGGCAGAACAGCGTCTCCGTCAACGTGTACAGCTTCGAGGCGGAGAAGACGAAGACGGTCTTTCCCTTGCGCCTCACCAGCCAAAAGAGGGATCGACACGTAAACCTGCTCTACACGCCGAATCAAGAGCATGGCGATGTAGGACATTTTGTATGGATCAAGAACTTGTCCCGGCTTGTGAGCACGCAGCTGAGCAGACACAATGGGAAAAAATTCATCTGTGATCGGTACGTATAGAAAACTTGTGAAATATTAAAATGTCTCGCGAAACAATTAAATAAAAAATTTTTTTTTTATTACAGATGTATGCACTACTTTAGCTCTACCGAGAAGTTGGAGGCGCATGCAGTGGACTGTGGGCAGATGAACGACTGTGCCATCCTGCTGCCCAGCGAAGGCAAAAATTTCCTCAGCTTCGAGAACCACTGCAGGAAGGAGCGGCTCCCCTTCGTGGTGTACGCAGATCTGGAGTGTATCATCGAGAAAACAGAGGACAGTCGAACGGGTGATGATAATAAATTGCGCGCATATCAACATCATAAAGTTCATAGTATAGCCTATTATATGCATTGCTCGTATGATACATCGCTATCGACGTATCGATGTCGTCGCGACGCGGATTGTGTTTCATGGTTCGTATACGAACTGAAAAAATTTGCAAACTTCGCCAAACCTATCTTGACCAGTAATGTTCCCATGCATGATTTAACCACCGAACAGTGGACGACATTTCGCGATGCAACACACTGTCATATTTGCGAAGAGCCATTCGAGGCTGATGACGTACGAGTTCGCGATCATTGTCATCTCTCCGGACGGTTTAGAGGCCCGGCACATTCGGAGTGCAATTTAAATGATAAAAATGCGTTTTACATCCCCATAGTTTTCCATAATTTATCCGGCTACGATTCGCATTTCATTATCGAGGAAATAGCTACCGCTTTCGACGGTCACGTTGATGTATTACCCATAACTAAAGAAAAGTATATTTCGTTCACTAAAAATGTCGAAGATACGGCTGAATCAGACTCGCGAAATTATATTAAATTACGATTCATCGATTCGTACAAATTTCTCAATACTAGTCTCAACAAATTATCGTCTTTTCTGAGCACAGATCAATTAAAAATTTTACGATCCCAATTTGAAACATTATCCACCGAAGATTTCAATTTATTGACGCGAAAGGGTGTCTTTCCGTACGAATACCTTGATTGCGCGAACAAGCTGCAGGACCCGTGCTTACCGCCGCGCGAGTCATTCCACAGTTTGTTAACGGGTGAGACAGTATCCGAGACCGATTACGCACACGCCGAGACTGTCTGGCAGCGTTTCGGGATTAGAACCTTGGGCGGATACAGCGACTTGTATTTGAAAACAGATGTCTTGTTATTGGCAGATATTTTTGAAAATTTTCGAGAAAGTTGTATCAAGAGTTACGGACTAGATTCAGCACATTATTATACTCTACCTGGTTTCACGTGGGATGCAATGCTAAAACATACCAAAATTACATTCGAATTGCTCACAGACGTCGATATGGTCATGTTTATCGAACGCGGTATACGTGGGGGTTTAAGCCAATGTTCCGGAAGATACGCACATGCTAATAACAAGTACATGTCATCTTACGACGCATCGGAAGAGTCATCGTACTTGATGTACTTTGATGTGAACAATTTGTATGGATGGGCAATGTGTCAGCCCCTGCCATACGCTAAATTTCGATGGGTCGAAGATGTTGCAAATTTTGACGTGTCTTCAATCCCGGTCGATTCGCCCACGGGGTACATTCTCGAGGTAGATTTGGAATATCCGCAACGTCTGCACGACGCTCATGCCGATCTACCGTTCTGCCCGACGCGTGCCAAACCACCTGGCAGCAGGCAGGACAAGTTACTCGCGACGGTATACGATAAGCAGCGTTACGTCATCCATTACCGCAACCTGCAGCAGTGCACGCGTCACGGTCTTCGTATTACAAAAATACACCGCGTCCTGCAATTCTCTCAATCTCCCTGGCTCCGGGATTACATCGAACTCAATACACGGTTTAGAACAGACGCGACAAACGACTTTGAAAAAAATTTGTACAAATTGATGAACAACGCGGTATTTGGCAAAACTATGGAAAATGTACGAAATCACGTGGATGTAAAACTTTTAACACATTGGGAAGGGCGATATGGCGCGGAGGCAATGATCGCGAAACCGAATTTCCACAGCAGAAGTGTTTTCTCGGAAAATTTAATAGCTGTTGAATTGCGAAAACTCGAGGTGAAATTTAACAAACCGATATACGTGGGTATGTGCATTCTGGACATATCAAAAATTTGTTTGTATGAATTTCACCACGAGTACATGTCTCCCCAGCATGGACAAAAATGTAAAATTCTATACACCGACACTGACAGCCTCATTTATCACATTCAATGCGACGATATCTACGAGTCCATGAAACACAATATTGATAGATTCGACACAAGCGATTATCCCACCGACAATGTATATAATATGCCGCGCGTAAATAAGAAGGTTCCGGGGCTGATGAAGGACGAAAATAACGGTGCGATAATGACCGAATTCGTAGGTCCTAGAGCGAAAATGTATGCACTTCGCGTAGACGGCAAAAAAGATACGAAAAAGGCGAAAGGCGTCAAGACCAACGTCATAGCTAGAACGATAACTTTCGACGACTACGCGCAGTGTTTGCAAAGGGAGATCGAAATGGTTCGCAGACAATCATGCATACGGTCTAAATTGCATAAAGTGTACACCATTTCGGAATCTAAAATCGCTCTAAGCCCACATGATGACAAGCGACATATCGTACCCGATTCGACAGACACTCTGCCCTGGGGACATTACAAAATTCCATTGTAAAATAGAAATTATTGTATTTATTATAAATAGTGGAATTATTGTTTGCAAATGTATAGAAATTATTATTATTGTATTTATTAACTCGTTTCTTACAAATAGTAGAATTATTGTTTGCAAATGTATAGAATTTACAAATGGTGGAATTAATGTGTAAAAAAAATGTTCACACATGTATATGTATCATTGTATTTATTGAACCATGTATTATTATTATTTTACAATACATTATTTTTATTTATCCAAGAATTGTGTGATTTATCAAACCCCAGCCACTTGACGCACACCTTATCCCCCTTTCTACGCAACACTTTTTCCACTAGATACACATCAGGATCGGTGACACGTTGCAGCTCGTGTTCATAGAATCCTCCGGCAACGGGTTTTCCACAGGAATCGTCCAGCAGATACGTCGCGGGATTAGTTGTCTGTACTTTGGCTATCTTGAACACCTCCGTTGTCCAGTTCGGCGTATAGCCTTTATCGAATATGGTTTTAAATTTGCTCACGCGCACAAACTCGCCCAATTTGAATCTCGCTGGTGCAGCGATCTTTATGTTGCTGTATACGGTGGCTAGCAGCGTGTCGGCGATCGCACGGGTAACATCGCAAGGACGCATTCCGATGGTTCTATGTTTTCGTGCGTTATACTCTGCAAGTAGACTTGGTAGCGCATCGGTCCATCTATAGGTTCCATTCAGCGTAAACAGTTTCCACATATTGTTCTTCAAAGTTCGATTGAAACGTTCTACGACGGAGGCCTTCATCACCGAATATGTCGAATAATGATTAATGTCGTGCTTTGTCAAGAGTTTCTGCACATCGGTGTTGTAAAATTCTTTTCCTTGATCGGTTTGCAAATTTTTTGGATATCGCTCTCTAAATATCTTTGCAAACGCTTTAGTCACCTCAACACCACTTTTAGTCTTGAGCGGTAATGCCCACGCATACTGGCTCAACACATCGATGACGGTGAGTATGTAATGGTGACCCTGGTTGAATCGCGAGTATGGACGCATTTCTACAATGTCAGCTTGCCATAGATCATCGTATCCATGCACGATGACGCGCCTCCGCGGAAAATGTCTTCGAGCTGGAGCGTGCAATTCCTCAACGAGTTGTAGCTTCTTGTGGCCATGGTTTTCTTTACTTTTGGATTTCGATAATGGCTGCATGTTTGATCGCAGAGGTGTCTTGGACACGAATGATGCGATAATTATCGGGTACGTGCATTAAGTGCTTCCCGTTGGTCTGAGAAAATTCTGGACAAGTTGCTGCTCCGCAGCAAAAGCGGTTATAGCCTCTTTAACTTTACGAATTTCATTGTCCGGCTGCGGGATAGAATTCGACACTTGCGATATCTTTTGAACACTGTTTTGCAACGTCAGCATATCTCTTTGAAACACGACCAGCTTCCTCTCTAATTCTTCCTGCTGCTCTCTCAAAAGTTTAATGCTCTTTTCCACGTATAGTTTATTGACGGCATCGGTGTCGGCCACCGGCTCAGCTACGCGTCGTATCTTGCGTGATTTTGCATCAAAGTCTGCACCGGTCACGCAAAGAGCTTTATCTCGCATGTAATTTCGAAGCAAACCGCTCCATTTGTAATAGTCCATTCTAGCTGCTCCACTCTTCTCGAGCGATACCCCAAATTTGTTGATTGGCATCTCGATGCATACTGCGCACATCATCGGCGCGCGGTTTTATATAATGAGGCCTACCTCGCGGAGTTCCTCGATAATCGATAGAATTTCGGGATCGTGAGAGTTGTTACCCGCCTGACGCGACGCTTCGAGCAAACGGAATCGATCCACCAGCTCGTTGGGATCGTCCCAGTGTACGTAATCGATTTTGTTATCGTTTACCACCATGACCCGCGGCACTGTTAGACCTTTCCCTGCCCTACTAGCCGATGCACGGGGAATTAGCGGTGCAATTACGTGTTTGTACTTGTATCCCTTGTTGCCCAATATGGGATTTTTAGCACCATGACCGCGTCTGTGGGCATTCGTTTCCAGCAGTATACTTTTGTATTTTTGTTTATCGGCATCGGTGTATACAGTATCGTCGGGAATTCTCATAAAAATCAATTCGTAAAGGCCGGGTGTTCCTCTGTATTTTACACCATCTATGATTATATTATCATCCTTGTCTATATCGAAAGCCTTATCCCCAAGCATCGTTCTACTATTGTCAAAGTATACACCGTACACATAGTCCATTGCTGTATCCTTATCACTACTTAGGATTGCACTCATGTATTTTTGCCCCAGCGGGCCGAAATGACTGCGGATCGTTTTTTGTCCCTCGGATGTTTGGAATTGCTGTCTAATAGATGTTACAAACGACTCATCGGGACTAGTTTCAAAAACGTCGTCATCAACGGCTGAGAGCGATTGCACATTGGGAAATGTATTTATTGGTGTGGGAGGAGCCGGAGAATCGTTTGATGTAGCATTTTGTCGTTTCCGCTTCGATTGAACTGGTGTCGAGGTTATGGGTGAATATTCCAATGACCCGTGTTGTTTCCTCTTTGCCTTGCGCGATGTGTTCCCTTTCGGATGGATTTTTTTAGGCGTTAATGTTTCATTCCCTTCAACGTCTGTACTCATCAGCGGTGATGTGTCAGCTTCTGCTGTTGTGGTATTTTCCACAATATGTTTCAAGGGTTCGACGATAGGTTTAAAGTATCTCTCCAACGCGATATCTTCCTCCATCTTGCCAGTCTTCAAAGCCTGATGTTTCCGGCGAATGGAATCGCTGGTTTTTGCAATTTCCTTCGCTATTCTCTCGCGATCCTTAATCTCCAGAGTATCGATATCAATCATCGTTGTGCCGCAGACGTTGCTTTCCCACCGACGTGTTGATGACGATTGACTATCTCACGGTACGGCAAACTCGTTAAATCCCTTTCTATAACGTCCATTGGACATGGCGCTATCCTTGTCTATTACCACGAAACCATACTCCCGTTGCCAACAATTACGGCACAAAGCGCAGAAATCCTCGTAAGGCATGTCAGTGTTTACGTGATCGTTGTACACATGTTTCAAGTTGGTACCATCCTGCTTAAACAGAATCAGCAGATTCGCATTGTCGCGTATAAGATGTTTGGGAATTTTTGCATATGTCTGACAGAGATAGAAGCAGTCAACGTTCGAGTGGCGCCCCATTGCAAAGTATTCCCTTATCGTATCTTGCTTGTCGCATGCCACGTCATCAAAGATAAAAATAGAATTCGGAAGCGATTCGCTCGGTGGGATGACGTCACTGTTATTCGAAAACGTAAAGTAGCCAATTTCATCTATCGGAGTCAATAAATTCTCCAAGTACTGATATTTCGGCTGTTGCAAGGACTTGGAGTACACGTACACGTTCTCGAAGCGGACGCCGTGAGGACTTTCCAACAAGCTGACCAGCACGTTGGTCTTTCCGCAATTTGATGGGCCACAAATGACGCAGCGGATAGTGTTTGGCAGCATGCTACCATGTCTGCGTCTTGTTTTCGAAGACATCACTCGCGATTTATCATCAAAATTTGTCACGCGTATCGTCACAGGTTGTCGCACGAATCGCATCCTCTCCGTGAACTGTGAAAAATGATTTTGATACGTCGAAGCGCCCTATTTATAGGTCCGCACCGAAGCAAAACGGTTCAGTATTCAAAATGCTTCTGATCCTGTCGGATAATTGTGATATTCGAGACCTAACCTCTGAGCAGTTGAAATATATACCAAAGATTATTCTACTCCGAGAGTTTGGCAGGCACATTGATCAGTTGTGGGACAGACTCCCCGAGCATATAAAAGCCGATTCTGAGGTTCAGCAGTATCGTCGGTGTCTGGAACATTATAATCGCCCTTGGCAGCGAACGCATATCGACGGTCCAGCACCATTGATTAAAAACTGTAGCGAATGTCGCCGACGAGAGTAAAGAAAGGCAGTGGTTTGTTAAATCGGGCGATAAACGCGCTACCTATCGAATTACATATTCCGGGATACCAGTTTTGCGGCCCAGGAACTCATCTGGGAAAACGATTAGCTAGAGGGGATCGAGGCATCAATCCGTTGGACGCAGCGTGTCGAGAACACGATATTGCGTATTCGCGTAGCAACGACCTCGGCGAAAGGCACGCGGCAGATAACATACTCGCTGACAAAGCGCGAAAACGCATCGTTGCGCGAGACTCGACTCTGGGTGAAAGAGGTGCTGCTACAGCTGTTTGGGCAGCTATGAAGGCCAAGACGAAGATCGGAATGGGGATGAAAACAAAAACCCGCAAAAGGATTCCAAAGAGAGCACCGAAAAAGCGGATTCTTCCGGTAGCAAAACGGGGTGGTATATTACCACTTCTACCGTTGCTAGGTGTTCTCGGATCATTGGCTGGCGGAGCGGCGGGGATCGCCAAGGCGGTAAACGATAATAAGGCGGCGCAACATCAGCTGCAGGAAATGCAACGTCATAATCGCTCCATGGAAGGTCGGGGACTTTATCTCGCACCGTACAAGCGCGGACAGGGAATATCGAAACGAAAAAAAAAACGCCGAAAAGAAAATAAAAATGCCTGCGGGTGTAACTATCGATGCACAATTGGAGGAGTGCGATGGCATGAATCGGACGATCCAATTAATATCATGAACGTGAACATTATTCGCATAGAATGTAGCGTGACCGCTGGTGCGTACAACAATGGGAGGCGTGTACATACGATACATGAATTTTCTCCGAGAGTCCCACCAGGATATAAGATATCGGAAACGCCCGCGCAGATCATTTACCTTCCAATCACCGCACGGGTCATTACGGATCTAACGATACGCGTTGTGGATCAAGACGGACGATTGCTCGATTTTCGAGGTGAAGAGATTACCATCAGACTGCACGTACGACGACGACGATAATACGTGTAGTGCGAAAGAGATGCTTGTATTGAACGACTCCAGAAACCCGTTTCTTCCAAGTGAAATTGTTTACAACACCAACAACTGCAACTCCGATCACGCTAAAAAGAAGAGGCTCAGTGCTGCAAACATTGCATTTTTGAAATCTTTGGGATTCATTGCACGCATTTAAGTTGAAAAATGGCTGATATTCTAAGCATTGGAGGGAAGCCGACGTTTGATGATCGCATCGTCAAGCTCGAGACTCACACATACAACCCATACGTCAACACGACGTTTGGATACAGCGATGAGATAAGAATACCGATACAGCAGCAGGATTTATACACATTACCGTGCGAAAGTTTCCTCTATGTGGAGGGGAAATTGAAGATAAATAAGCCAAACGATGCGTTAACGGTGATGTTGGGAAATAATTGCATGGCGTTCTTATTCGATGAGATTCGATACGAGCTGAATGGTGTGGAGATTGATCGCAACAGAAACGTTGGAATAACTAGCACGCTTAAAAACTATGTATCGCTGACATCGGACGAAGACAAAAATATGGAGAATGCCGGATGGGGCTTGAAACGACGCGATGGGCTAATAGTGAAAAACCATTTGAATTTTTGTGTCCCACTTAAATATTTGCTGGGATTTTGCCAGGACTACAAACGCATGATTATTAATGCGCGTCACGAATTGATTTTAATACGATCGCGCAACGACAACAATGCTCTAATAGGATCACCGATGTTGGAACCAGAAATTGAATTACTTAAACTACAATGGCGGATGCCTCATGTGACGCTGAACGACGTTAATAAGCTATCGTTGCTACGTACTTTGGAAAGTGGACAAAACCTGAGCATTTGTTTTCAATCGTGGGATCTGTACGAGTATCCTCTCTTACAGATCACGACCAAGCATTCGTGGGCCGTGAAGGCATCTGCACAGCTGGAGAAGCCGCGATGCGTGATCCTTGCTCTACAGACTGGTCGAAGGAATGTGATGAGCGAAGACGTTACTAAGTTCAACAACTGTAAATTGACCAATGTAAAACTTTTTCTCAACTCGGAATTTTACCCATACGATGACATGAACTTGGACTTTGACAAGAATAAGCATGCCATCTTGTATCACATGTATACGCAATTCGGTAAATCGTATTGTTGCGAGCACCCTATGGATAAAATCCATGGCCCGATGATGCTCGCGACGAAGACAAGAGACAGCGAGAAGAAGGCGATCTGATCGATCGCCTGTCAAGCTGTGACTTGAGATACAGACGCCATTGCGAGCAGACGTAGTCCCGAACACCTCTACCTGATTAATTACTGTTATTTAATTACTATTATCCTTGTTGATGTTCACGTTCTGTTATTACACATTAAACTTATATTATGTCAACGCGAAAACGTAACAGTATTATGGACATAGTTGCAACGAGGCATTATTCACCGTGGCTGAATGTTTACAATTTGGCCCCATCGTGGTGATTGATTGCTCGCGACAAAATGAGTCGATCAAGAATGGTACCGTGGACGTGCGCATAGAATTCGAGTGTAAAGAGAATGTGCCGGTAAATACTACAGCCTACTGTCTGATTCTGCACGATCGGGTGGTTGAATACAATCCACTGACAAACGTGGTGCGCAAAATGAATTAAATTGCCACACTACTTGCCCGCCCTCTCCTGTGCGAAATTCACACAAAATTTAATCATGAAAATCGAGATGCTTTACGAGAAAAGCTGCATTCTCCCGTCTGTCTTGGAAGCGAGCGGACCTCTAAATTGTACCGATAATGGCTGTACCAACATTTGTTGACCTGCAAGGGTTCATCGTCGATGGAAGATTTGTCGTCAAGGAAGTGGCTGTCCTATGCAAGGGGACAATTCTCTCGCACTATATTTTTGGGAGCTCAATGCCGCAATATCTTCTTACAAAATCCGATAAATCAAGCATCCGATGGTTGGTGGCAAAACATCATGGACTACGTTGGGACGATGGAGACGTTCCGTACAGTATGGCTAAACAGCTAATTACGAAAGCTGTAGCTGATGCGATCGACGAAGAAGATGACACATCCCATATAGTATACGTTAAAGGGCTGCAGAAACGCGACTGGCTTGCAGATTTCCTGGATGAAAATACGAGAGTGGACGTGATCATCGAGACGCTGGACATTGACTACGAGGATATAAAATCCCTAAATAAGCTAAATGTAGTTAATACTCTGCGTTGTGGCAGACACGCAAAGCACTGTGCCTTGCAAAATGTATTTAAAATATTCAACTGGTGGTCTAAACGCCAGAGGCATAAATAAAATATAATCAATTTTTAATGCATAAATGTTTTTTCTTTACCCTCCCCCAACCTAATCTCCTACATGTACGCTAGATTAAGACGATAGTTGAAATTATTTAGAAGCGGTACGATTGACGTTCGATGTGGTACGATTCACGTTCGATACACGTTCAAAGTGGTACGATTTACGTTCGATACACGTTCAAAGTGGTACGATTGATGTTCGATACATGTTCAAAGTGGTACGATTGACGTTCAATACACGTTCAAAGTGGTACGATTGACGTTCGATGTGGTACGATACATGTTCGATTCACGTTCGTTTCACGTTCGATGTGGTACGATTGACGTTCGATACACGTTCAAAGTGGTACGATTGACGTTCGATGTGGTACAATTGACGTTTCATATACATTCAAAGAGGTGTGATCTAGTCAAATGATGTGTCAAAGAAGAAGGAGAAAACGGTTCAACGAAATGATGTGTGCAAAGAAAAAAAATGTAATGGTCAGCGAAAATGAATCTAGAGAACAACAGCATCTCACTTTTGCAAAGCTACGCACTTCTCAATTTCATGATAAGGGTCCCCTTGTGCGAGCCTGGAGATGTATCGAGACCAGTCGTCTTCGAATCGTGACGGCTACCAATTTAAATTATATATATATTAAAAAATGGGATTGAAGGGGATTGCTCCCAACCCAAACCCCGAGCCATGTGGAGACATCCCCGAGGTATGTATATAACAATATTTTGATGTTTTTTATCATGTTTGACCGTTGATATCGAGTTCGATCTCACAGCCGTAAATATTATATTGATGTTTGTGGGTTCTAGGACTTGCCGCAACCATCATTTCCCCCGCCGTCGTCGCCGCCGCGGACCCCGTCACCATCGCCGCCACCTTCACCGCCACCGCCTCATCATGTATGTAATACTTTACAGTGTTTTTGCATGTTGGATGTTTATTATGTTTGATATGTTATATCGATATTTATATGTTATAGGGCATACCACTTCAAGAATTGCGGGGGTGGTTGGCGGAACAAGCTGCACCTCGTGAGGTGCAGATGCGGCGGTTGGGGCCTGTAATTGGCCCTGTGATTGTTGCACGGGTGCGGTGGTTGCGCGCCCGATTTGATGCGTTGGGGCCGCAACGACGGCCGCCGTCACCACCCAACTGGTTGATGATTAATTATTCCTCCTCCTCCCCCTCCTCCCCATCATTATCATCAACATCATCATCATCATCGCCGCCACCATCACCACCTCCAAATTTTTAAATTTATTATTTTATATTTTATTTTTTTCTATTTTTATTATTCTTTTCTATTTTTATTATTATTTTTTTTATTATTATCAATATTATTATTATCCTTATTATTATTATTATTATTTTTCTATTTTTCTATTTTTTATTATACTTTTCTATTTTTATATTATTTTTTTTGTAACAATATATATATATTCTTAAACGTATTTCATTGTACTATTTCATTCCCCCCGTCTTCCTCACATAATTTTAAATCATTTATAATATCCTTTCCGACATATTTCTCTGCGTTGGGGAAAAAAAAATTTCAGACCACTCGTATTACATACGATCCCGCGAGACGCTGCGATTGAAAATCATTTTGAAAATTTTTAGAATACTCTTGGCTTTAAAATATTGCTCTCCCTTTCCCTCCTCTGAATTTTAGCTTTAAAATGATGCTCTGTCTCTTTACCTCCTCCGAAGACGCGGTTCGTAAAACGTCGATCTTTCCCGAGATCTTGCGAAACAATTTCCAATAAAAATAAATTATTATTTTTCTGTGTTGGGGGAAAATTCGGGGTGGGTGGGGGTTTGAAAAAATATTTGGGTTGGGCTGAAAGAGATTTTTCGGGGGTCATTCCCCCTTCCGACGGTGGGCCCCGGTCACCGCGGCGGCTCGGCCCGGAGTGATCCCCTCCATCATCGCGGCTTCCCCCACTCCGCGGCACGTGCGCGCGCAACCGGTCTTCCTCTCCCCGTAGGTCCCGCGCCAATGTTTCCCTCCGCCGCGCTCCCCCGCGCGCCCACACTTCCCCCCGCCCCCACGCTCCCCTCAGAGGACCTGAGTTAGAACTCTCCTAGCTATACTACTTCCTTGGCCGATTCAGGATACTTTACTTCGACGATTTTATCATGGTCCACGAGGCCGTCAGGAGTTGCACCTAAGTGAGGCACAGTGTCGTCGATGAAGAGGCCACACGGTTGAATATGCATTCCTAATTCTTCTTGCATTTGTCTCAAGGCGTTTGCCTCATTTTCCCTTCCGTATTGGAGAGAATGTAAATCGTGGAGTTGCGGGTACATTATACTCTTCACAGTATTTGTCCGTGGTGTAGCCTTTCGTAATCGGCATACCTTGCCGAAATTGGATGCAGTTAATAATTTCTTCCTAAGTATAACCAATCCACTTTTCGCTATTCGCCTGATCGCGAGTTTCCACTTGGATCTCGTCTCGCCTCGTTTGCCAGTGAAGGAGTATATCCGCGTGCCTTTTACACTCGGAAGAGTATACTGCCTCTTCCATATCTGGTTTTGCCGCGTTGGGGCCGTAATCCTGGTCGCACGATTGTTTTTTATTTCGAAAGGAGTATGCTTTCGCTTCTTTTTTATACTCCCTTGCTTTTTCTGCTGCGCGCTTCCGACGTCCTTCCAGCGTTCTTACCATGGTTGGCGGCTCTTTATTCATTGCCGTACTCAATCTGCTGTACACCTCTTTTGTGTTATATTGGACGACTGCAGCGGAGACTCTACCCTGATACGAGCCCCCTCGTCCAAAGTTTATCCTTTTGCCTCCGATGAATTTAGCAATTATGTTATTAAAACCTTCGACAGCATTGTTATTTAGACTGCGCAGCAAACTGTCAGCTTTAACGAAAAGTTGCTGCATCGCTTCTTCGATACTTTCATAAATACCAGCTTCTCTCAGTCGTGATACGTAGTCTACTCTGTTGGGATCAGAGTACTTCTTACAGAAGTAAGCTAACTTCTGACACTCCTTGTATTCACCGAAAACGTGACTCGGTACATTTTTCAAGTCTTGCTTCAAATTTTGAATTCGTTCCTCGAGTGGTATTTCTTCTCGCAACCGGTATTCCGCAGCTTTTTTTATACCAGTACGCAGGCGGAGAGCATTATTCTGTACGACAGCTCTTAGATCTTTATTGCGGCCTTTTGTTCCGATTTGTTTTATTCTTTTACTGAAATTGCGTAACAGGTGATTGGTGCATTCGATTTTTAGTACCTGCACCATATACTTTCCATATGGATTACTGTCCAGTATCTTCTTGTACACACTGCTATCGCCATCGGCAACTAATATATGGTATATTAGGCCGTGCATATCTATGCTGCAATTGAAGCCCAGTTCTTGAAGCCAGTTCTTGAAGCAACGATGCTCGCGCGGTTCTTCCTTCTTCGTACCTGCTATTTGGCAAGTGATGCAGAATTTATTCTTCACGCTGATGTACAGCACTTTCTTCGTATGGTATCCCACGATGGCTCCTACGCCAGAAAGAGAATTTTAATCTCCTCCGCGGTATGACCTTTTCATCCAGCTACCATCCCCGACAACTGGGATAAACGGTACATTAGATTCTGGATATACGTCGCCTCTTGCTATAGCTAATGCTTTTTCTTCTTTTCCAGCATCTTCCATTTCGCGTTGTGCGGCCACTTCGAGGGCATCGATTAGGTCCTTCTGACAGTTCTCGTAGATTCTTTTCGTCATACAGGACACGTTCATGGCGGTCAATATGTCCTCCAGTTGATTATATCGGCCGCCCGTCATCATTGTTGCGGCAACAGCGGCGTGATTGATGTCCATAGTGGTATCACTCTTCCGAAGACAGGATATACGCTCTGTGTATTTGCACATTTTGCACTCTACATAATACACTTTTTCTAATCTATTCTGTTCATATCTAACTATATCAAAATCTTCGATGCCACAGCCAGTAGTCGAATGTTTTCGAAGATTTTTTATTTGCTCGAAAACATGCGCAAAATCAACGAAGTTTATTCCTTCCGAAATTGGGTTTTCCGACTGTTGTGGTTCTGCATTCTCCACCACCCAGTAATCGGCATCGCTTCCAACATCTTCATTCGTTTCTTCGTTGATGTCTGTTACGGTAGGTATCTCATCGCTAACTGGCAGCTCATTATCTTCCGGCACCGATTTCAGTACTTCTTCGTCTTTGTCGAAATCTACTTCTTCTATAATTTCTTCTTCGCCCGTATCGAAATATACTTCTTCCACAATTTCTTCTTTGTCCGTATCGAAATATATTTCTTCCACAATTTCTTCTGTATCAGTATCGAAATCTATTTCTTGTACAATTTCTTCGATAATTGGGACATCTTCAAAATTTCCTACGTCTTCTTCGTGTACTCTGTACGTAGGAAAATCATCCGCAGCAGATGTGCTTGGATGTGTTTGGTACGAGGTACCTGCTTCCGCCACTGTCCCTTGAATTACCGTGAGGCACGCTGCGTTCTTCAATCGTTGTCTGCACGTAAAGAGTCAATAATCAGTAACAAGTGGTACATACACAGAAATAAGAAAAACATACAGCAGAAAGTAAAAGAAGATATACAGTAAAATCTCCATGTAAGCGAAAGCCTCGGAACAAAGCAAGTTTAAATACCCGTGCACGTGTGAGACAATACTAACGCAATCAAAATTTAAGATTAAAACTTTTGTATTTTTGGTGCCATTTTCATGACACTTCTACCGACATGTTTGTTAGAATCTCCTGATTAAAATGATAACAACCTCGACATAAATCGGACAACTTTTATTTATCGTGGATACGAATCATTTATATGTATATAATTATCCAAACCATATCGTGTTTGGTATCATTTTAATCAGAAAATCCTCACAAATATATTGGTAAAAAATTTATAAAAAAAAAACAAAAATAAAATACTTATAATTGTGAACCTCGTTTGCATCGGTGTTGTCCCTCACCGATTTTCGATTTTGAATCGGGTTATACGATCGCACAGTGGTTCCAAAGTGTCTTTCTGTGGTCAAAAATTCGTATCTCCGTCAATTCTCAACCGATTTCTCATTTCTTTGGTTCGTTTTGTCGGGGATTAAATTTGCTATATTATCAAATACCTGAATTGCGACCAAAACATGCTTTTTCTATCATTTTTCTTAAAAAATAAATCACGGTTTTTGACGTTCTTCGATATTTATGAACGCTATTGGGTCCTATAATCATACATTAAATTGATATTTTAGACGGTTCTTTAGGGGGTAGTCTTCTGATTGCTCGTGATGCAGGTCAAATTGTTCAGCCACGCTCTTGCGTGGCGCGCAAGAAAGCACCACAGTCTTGCCCGCGCGCCAGAAAGCACCACGCCCCTGCCCGCGCTCCAACCTCGACTCCAGAAGAGTTTACATAAGAGACAGAAAAGGTAGTTGAAAAAGGAAAAAACGGCACTTGAAACCAAGCTCGTCGCGCGTCTCAGGATTTCCGACAGTGCAGAAATCCTGAGTAAATACCCCCTTCTTCAAAACATCTTGCATATTACATCTCTTCATCATTTATCTTAGATATAACATCACTTGCATACCGATATGTATTTATTGTCTATTAATATTAGTTTTTATATTAAAACAAGCTGTGACATGGTAATTATTGCCGTTGATAGTAATAATTATGATCGTCACAACAGGGAATGTGTTAACTGCAATTTCATTTGCCACCGCATTGTCGGGGAAACATTTGGACATTTTTTAAAGTACCCTTGTAAAATTTTACAGTCGTTATAACTGAGTCATATTTAAACCATTTCCAGAATTTATAGCACCTTCAGGTTATCTGGCGGATAGGTACAGTAGAGTAGGATTAACTCGCGTTTCCCTAGGTTAGTTACATCGCAAAAATGTCAATATTAAGCTGCTATTTCAAAGTGAAAATTGTATAGATATAAATATCAATTAATAAATGGTCATTCTTTAAACATTCACCACTTTAATTCTGCGACAGCAGCTTAATATTAATATTTTTCCGATGTAACTAGCCTAGGACCTATCCGCCAGATAACTTTTATCTAGAGGCGAAGAAATCGGCCGTAAAAGTCTCTCTTACCCCATAACTTCGATAAGTCGAAACCTCTATAACTCGAAGATTTTAGTTCTTCCCTTCAGACTCGAGTTAACAAATTAATCATTTGCAATAAATTTTACAGATACTGGATATGCTGTTACTGGTATCTCTGGACAATCATTGCGGACAAGGAAAGGTACTGTGACGTTTTACAGGGTTAGGCGATTGAAGTGTTACCAACTTCACACCGGTATATCTAGCAACGCAATATTGCCAACTATGTCAAATTCGTACCAATGACAGCTGTTTATATTGTTTACAAGCTACCACAAGCATTTGCGTCTAAGTTTTATAGAACAAAAGTTATTCGAAATGGAATTCAAACGTAATAGTGTGATTGCGTTATATTTGAGTGGAAAATCACAACCAGCTATTGTTCGTGAGCTCAGGCATCTCAAAGTGAATAAAATGTTTGTGTATCGCACCATAAATCGTTATAATGATACAGGCAGCAGTGCCAAACGCTATGGTGGTGGACGAAAAAAAAACAGCATCATCACCTGAAATGGTTCCGAAAGTGAAGGCTCGACTTGAACGAAATCCACGCCGTAGTGGTAATCAAATGGCCAAAGAAGTGAAAATATCCCAGCGAAGCATCCGACGCATATTCCAAAATGAGCTCAAGGTAAAGCCTTACAAGATCCAAAAGGCACATGATCTTATACTACAGCAAAAAAAAGTTAGACTCAACAGAGCAAAGGAGTTGTTATGCTTGCACGAACGTGGCGAATTTCCAAACATTGTGTTCTCTGATGAGAAAAATTTCCCTATTGAGCAGTTCATAAACTCTCAAAATGACCGCGTTTACTTAACTGAACGCACTTACGAAAATTGGAGCCTACGAACGGCAACCCGAAGTAATTTTCCATCTCAAGTAATGGTCTGGGCAGCTGTGACCGCCGATGGACGCGGTCCAATCGTTTTCATCGCGCCTAGTGTCAAAGTCAATGCGACTTATTATCGGGAAAATGTTTTGGAAGCTGCTTTAAAGCCGTGGGCACGCAAACATTTCGGTCGTACACCATGGACATTCGAACAAGACTCAGCACCGTCTCATAAAGCTCGTGTGAACCAAGAATGGTTAAAAAACCATGTTCCACACTTCATTTCGTCCACACAATGGCTTTCGAATTCGCCAGATGCAAATCCGATGGACTATTCCATCTGGGCCATTTTGGAGAACAAGGTGAGGACTAAAAAATATGCCAGTATGGATGCGCTGAAGAAAGCCATTGTACGGGAATGGGCCAAAATACCGCAAGATCATATTCGTGCAGCATGCAACTCATTTTTTAACCGTTTGAAGCCCATAGTCAAGGCAAAAGGTGGCCACATTGAGCTAAAGTGAATGGATTCTAAAATTTTTATTATTTCCACACATTTTTGTAATTTGAATCAATAAAAAATAATTTTACCCAAAAAATATGGTCATATGAATAGGTAACAGTTCAATCGCCTAACCCTGTATATTAGAAACTATTCTTAAGGTTGTTTTATCCAAAATCCAGTTCCTCTAAAAACTCCCTTAAACTTCTGCTATTTTTACTGTATTTTTTTGCATGCATAAATTGTTTTACTTTTTACTATTTAGCATCTGTGCTGAAATTGTTCAGGGCAAGTAGGAGGTCCAGCCTTTCTCCAGAAGAGGTGCGGCAGTATAATGTAATTGTTTCCTTGATGAAAACAAGGAGACAAATGCGTAAACGCCATATAGAATGTAAGGAATGTTTGCAACATACCGAAATGTTCCTAAAACGTGGCTTTGGGGAACGCATTGAAAGTCTGCCATCAACTGTCCGAGACTTTTTTGCATTACAAGTCCGTAACATGGGACGACCTAAGTTCAATAGAAATTACATTTTAGATGACAAAATTTTTGCGCTTTCATTGCTGAAGCAAAGTCCAAAGGTTTATCGATACCTTTCCAATATTTTCCTCTTACCAAGTACAGAGACCTTAAGAAAACTGGTCACTAAAATCATTGTATCTCCCGGTATTAGTAAGTCTGTCTTCAACAGCATCGAAAATATACTCGACAATTTCGAGGATTCGCGGTACAGATATTGCATCTTGTTATTTGACGAAATGAAGCTTAGTCCCCGGCTTCATTATAATGTCAAATCCGATATTGTAGAGGGACTAGTAGATTTCGGGTTTTCGCGTAATAGAGACATTGCAGACCATGTTCAGGTCTTTATGTTAAGAGGGATATTTGGGGATAAGCCGTGGAAGCAAACAGTGTCGTACTCCTTTTGTAGGGGCACCGCTTCATGGGAGTCGATAGCGCGTACATTTAAGGCCATAGTACGGGAATGCACTCTTATATGTTTAAGAGTTGTTGCTTCGATTTGCGATCAAGGGTCAACAAATGTACGCGCGATTAAGCAATTACTTTTCGACACGAAAAGGGATTTCAAGTCGGCTGAAGAGGGGCTCATCATGGTAGATGAACAAAAGATAGTACCACTGTTTGATCCGCCTCATTTATTAAAATGTATTAGAAATAATTTGTTAACGAAGGATCTTCGTTATACTCTAGACGGTGTAGAAAGAACAGCAAAATGGTCCCACTTGGAGGATACTTATTTTATTGATCGGTGTAGAGATGATTGTAGAACTTTAGTCAATATTACGGACCAGCATGTCGTTCCAAGTAGAATTAAGAAGATGCGTGTCAAATATTGTACACAAGTCTTCTCGCGTAAAGTAGCATCTCGTATGGAACTTATGAGCACTACTGAGGCGGAAAGTGCTTGTAAATCCAGAAAGATATCAGCTTCGGGAATAGATACGGCGATATTATTTCTAAATTTAAATTCACTTTTCGGCAGTGTCAATAGTAGGGCCATTTTGGATAACGAAAGTAACGCCACAGATATTTGGAATAAGTGTATAAACTTATTCCAAAGTATGCGATTTATCAAACGCAAAGCGGGAGATAAAGAGTATCCTGCGGCGTTGCAGAATTGGATACATACCCTGAAAGGGTTCAAAATTCTTAAGTCTTATTTGCTGGATCTTGGGTTTGCAGGATTCAGACCCAGATATTTTAACCAAGATCCTTTGGAAAATTTTTTCTCGCTGGTAAGACAACATGGTGGACGAAATACAAATCCGACTTGTTCATTGCTCATAAATTCATTGTTTTCCAACTCAGGAAGACAAAACTGTGAGGCAGATTGTAGTGAAAATTTGTTAAATGTTAAAGAAATTTTCGAATTTTCCTCTCGTAATCAAAATTCTCAATTTTCTAATAATGCAGTACCAGTAGTAGCTGTAGAATCAATAGAGTCAATTTTGCAAAATTATGATGCTACTACTGTCAATTTAGATTACTTAGAACCGTTTATTCAAGCTTGTTCTACGTGTTGCCAAGCTTTTTTAACATAAAAAAATTAATAGTAAAATTTATGCGAGAGGTTTATGTTTTAACTAAATACTGTTTCGATAACTTCGCGGAACATTGTAATTTAAAACTTTTAATTCAAACTTGTCTAAGCCTTTTATTTGATGTCAATGTGGGGTCATTCCACGCGAAGTCGGACACTTTTCGGAGTAACATTTCGGATTTTGGTGCAACTTGGATATGTTGTAGTATTTAGGGGTATATAAACATATCTCGAAGGATTTTTCGAAATGTCAAAAATTGTGGATGTTACAGCTCTTTGAAATATAGTGTTTACTTTTTTTCCAAAAATTATAACTGTGGAACTAACAAACTGATAAAAATGACCTTCCGGGTGCTTACAGTAGAAATATAAGGGTACCTAATAAAAATTATTTCACTTAATGAAAACGAATATTTGACCATTTATTTAGCAATTGTTCTTAACAAATGCAATTTTATAGTTGAAGGCACCTTTTTAAAAATTTAGAAAAATATGAGGATGTAGCCCTGTTTTTCCTCTTTACGGACATGTTTTGAAAAACGTGGACGTTTTAAAATTAGCCAAATGAAAATTAATTGAATGTAACGCTGCTTCAAATCACACCGGCTCGACTGGTCGCTCGGGCCGTGCGATACTCGCAGCGGCCAAGCGGCTATACATGCCACTTTTATATAGGGTATTAATGAGGATCGCTGCAAGGTTTAATACCGTTAATAGTTACTGGAAACTCACTCTCTGTCGATGTCACTTATTGTTTGAAACATTTAAGTAGCCATTGTTCAATGGAAACCACGAGAAGGTGGTGAGTATTCTTCCATCGGGAGAGGATGGGATATGATGGGATTATGTTAAAAGATAAATATTTTGTCGTATCTTTGAGCATCTTTTGGAATAAATGGACGGTTATGCGATTACTTATTTGATAATTGCTACAACTTTTGATTTGTCACTGTATGAATAGACTTTATCTTTTAAATGAAACACTGTGTCCGTTGGTATAAATTAATGACAGTTTCGCGTTCCAGAACTTGTTTTTGCAAGTCCACGTCTGTCTAGTAATAATCGTGAATGTTTTTGATATTGTTCTATTGAGCTGAATTGAAAATGAATGTTTTGAATGTTGGCAGTCGCCCAATCAAACAATTTTTGTGGTGTCGTTATTTGTTCTTCTGTCTTTGTAAACTGGCTCGAGCTGCAAGACGTTTTAATGACCCCCCAATACCATTTCGTGCATTTTTGCCATGTGATGTTGCAAAAATATGCCACTCAAATGACAAACAGAGACTAAGAAACCAAGAAACCCCACCCTTGGCAAGTTTGAATACGTCTAAGGACCAATAAAAGAAATGCAGGATGACTCAGAACACAGGTCATAAAATGTTTCAAACAATAAGTGCCATCGACAGAGAGTGAGTTTCCAGTAACTATTAACGGTATTAAACCTTGCAGCCGTCCTCATTAATTAATACAGTATATAAAAATGTCAGGTATAGCCGCTTGGCCGCTGCGGGTACCGCACGGCCCGAGCGACCAGTCGAGCCGGTGTGATTTGAAGCAGCGTTACATTCAATTAATTTTCATTTGGCTAATTTTAAAACGTCCACGTTTTTCAAAACATGTCCGTAAAGAGGAAAGACAGGGCTACATCCTCATATTTTTTCTAAATTTTTAAAAAGGTGCCTTCAACTATAAAATTGCATTTGTTAAGAACAATTGCTTAATAAATGGTCAAATATTCGTTTTTATTAAGTGAAATAATTTTTATTAGGTACCCTTATATCTCCACTGTAAGCACCCGAAAGGTCATTTTTATCAGTTTGTTAGTTCAACAGTTATAATTTTTGGGAAAAAAGTAAACACTATATTTCAAAGAGCTGTAACATCCACAATTTTGGACATTTCGAAAAATCCTTCGAGATATGTTTATATACCCCTAAATACTACAATATATCCAAGTTGCACCAAAATCCGAAATGTTACTCCGAAAAGTGTCCGACTTCGCGTGGAATGACCCTGTGATGTTTATTTGATTTGCATTTGACCGACAACTATGTCGATTATGTATTAAAGAAATGTATTTCTTCCACCAATAGGCTACTAAATTGTTCCGAGAACCTATGATTCCAATGTCTGGTTTGTCATTATGTGCTTTGACGTATGGCAGATCATATGGGAAGCAAAGGTTCTAATTGTGCTTTTGTATATCCGAATCTACTTTTAAGTCTTTTTGCATGTATGCGATTGCAGTATGAGTGTGTAATGTCTTTTTTATTATGTATATATGTTTGGCTGTCGGACTGTTGCATGTGTGTTTAATTTTTTATATTGCCTGTGCGTTTCATTTTTTATATTGCATGAGTGTTTGACTTTTTATATTGCATGTAGGAGTGGAAATGAGTGTTTTGTATGCGCATGGGGTTAGCGGTTTTAATCGCTATAAATCCGACACTGCCTAGTAGTGCGGATCCTACTAGGCGTCTTTTGAAGATTCCCGCTGTTTTCCCTCGTAAAAACAACCCAAAGAAAAAAATTTTTTTTTGTAAACATTTTAATTATTTTGCAGATTCTATTGATGTCAACAAATTGAAGCAATTTCGGAAATAAGGAAAAATATTTTAGGAGTTGTATAAATTTTGTAATATTATTGTTGAATTTAATATGATCATTATTATTGTACTAATTGTAATGACTAATATTATTTAAAATTAATAAAGAATTTGTATATCATTTAACATATATTTATGTATCTAATTATACTTTTCCTTTAATTATATTTATATTTTCAGAAGGTAAATCGGAGGAAGTACGGACGTGAATCAAAGGACCCCTGTCATTTCTAAAATAAAATTTAAAAGATTAAATTTTGGAATGACCAGAAATCCTTCAAATGGCGTCCTCAGTTTCCCTGGTTTACCTTTTCTAAGGCCATCTGACCATGGATCGTCGCGTCAGTGACGCGTATGCAGCAGATAGAAGGATATACAAAGAAATTGAATATATTTTCTTTTGCTATGAAAAGAAGAAATATTCAATTTCAATGTTTATCCTTCTATCTGCTGCATACGCGTCGCTGGCGCGACTAGCCGTGGACAGGTTTTAAAGTAAGCGGTGCATTACACGTATACACATACACATACGTCCCGATTCACGCATTCACAGTTTAGTACGCACCTGGTAGGCAGGAGGCGCTACAAACTCTGCTTCAACTTTCGTAAGAGGGAAGCTTGGCCCCCCTGTGCGGTACTAGCAGCGGCCAAGCGGCTATACTTGATATTGTTATATAGGATTCTCGCAAATGATAAGTATTTGAAAAAAAGTGAAACACGAAAACTTTTACTATTTTTTATACCCAACATAATACGGTATGTCAACTTTTGGTGTTCGCGATATTTTCCGTGAATCGAAGGTGATCTGCAGTTTTTTTAAATGGAATGCTACATCAAGAGACACGGTAGTGTCTCGCGCCAAGTATATATATATATATATATATATATATATGCGCAGCGCAAGACACGGAGTGGCTCTATTACGCGACGACTCGCTATCAAGAACCCTGAGATTTCCGAATCTCAATAACGGCTGATCCAATTAGATTTTGAATGGTCTTAATGGATAGCTTGGGTTTGATTTACATGAGAAAAGTGTCTTCGTTTTGTTCCTACGGGCCTTATGAGCTGAGATATTTCGATGTAAAGTTGCAATTTGCTGAATTTTATGTTCTTAAAATTCAGCATCGTCATAGTCATCGTCCTACACTTCTAGGCAAGAGGGGAGTATGAAAGGGTGAGGAAATGTCTCTCAGGCACGTTGTTCATTGGATGCGGGCATCGGCCAATCGCGTAACAAATTGTAGTCACGTGACAGCTAGCCAGAGATATTATAACCTACCAAGTGCTAAGTGTCAAATAAATTGTTGTCACGTGACAGCTAGGCAGAGATATTTTAACCTACCAAGTGCTAAGGGTCAAATAAAGTAAATTGTCGGAATTTGAAATGTCACGAGTTTTTACACTAATAGGAGACTGAATTATTGTCTCAATTAACAAGGTAAGTCGCCAAAATTTTTCAAATAGATTTCTTATGTAGAGTCGCAGACTTGGAAGTTGTCTGGAGAAGGTTCGACAGAGAAGCATCTTCTTTCGCACAAGTTTCCACAAATTAATATATTGTTTTTATACCAGCAAACAATTTTTACACAGGCTCGAATAAAAATGAAGGGGACGCCCAGGCTTGGATAGAAATGAAGGGGACGCACAAGCTTGGATAGAAATGAAGGGGATGCACAGGCTTGGAGGTTGTGCAGAGAAGGTTAGACAGACAAAAAAACATCTTGTTTCGCACAAGTTTCTGGAAAGTTGTCAAATAAGGTAAATCGACAAAATTTGTCAAAGTAGCGTAGCATTAAGAATTAAGAAAATTATAGCGTACTGCTTGCAAACGTTGAGCAAGTCACATTAGTGAAGAAAGTATGCTGAAAACGCATCTCCCTTGATACTTTTCAATCTCTTTTGGAAAGGTATTCCTAATACTTTATTAAAATCCACAGTAGTTCCTACGCTATTCATTAATTTTATTAGTTTCCCATTAACAATATTTCAATTCAAAAATATAGACATACTAAATTAATTTTATTCCAATACCAATACATTGTACGTTAAAAATATTGAATCTCTTCGTTCATTTTTGCTGAATTACCATTAGCATTTAAATTTCCTGCAACAAGACATTCTGCCATACGCTCTCACCTCCTTCGGACACATTTTATAGTCTGTACACTTAAAATAGCAAAGGGCCAATCTATTTTTATATGTTCTACGTTAAGTCATAACTAAAATGTGGAATTTTGTATATTTACAGATAATCGAAGCAGAAGCGATAGAGAAAGTAACCCTGCTGCAAATGAGAAAAATAAGCACATTTTCATGTATAATTTTATTCTAGAGTTTTAAGAAATATGTATATACAATTAATATTGAGTTTTATTATGAATGTGGAAAACTGTATAATTCAGACAACAAAAATAAATCGGACATAATATTATATTAATTAAACGATTTTATTCAGCTTCGATTCTATGTTTGCTTCTTGTATGTTTGCTTCATATCTGAAAACTCAACTTTAAACCAATTCGACCAATCCAATTGTCTTGTAGCTTTGCAAGCGTGCGGAGTTTGGATAACCATATAATATATTGTTGAAAAAATAACCCCGAGGGGGTGAAAAAGTTATCCAGTCATCAATAAACACTACAAAATGTGTGAAATCCCCACAAAATTACCTTTTTTAAAAAAGGTACAAAAAAGAGCGCCAAGTATATAATTCCATCATAAAGAATTCCATTTAAAAACATTGTCGTAAATTAATATAAATTTCTTAATATGCTATATTTAACTTTACAAAAGTGATGAGATACAACAATTGCGCCAATTATCACAATGGCTATTTATACAAAGAAAAAAATGTACTCAATATATTTGATTACCCGAGATGAAAGTGATTGTCAAGACAAATTTAACCATATATGGTATACTATAACTTTCAAGGCCACGCAAGATTAGGAATGAAAGACATAGAATGTTATAGATCAGGCTTCGGAATTAAGTGAACGCGGCGGCCGATTTTCGGAGGCAACGCCTCCTTTCTCCCGCCGCGCGTCTTGGCCCCCGCGGCGGCCTAGAAGCTTGGAGCGCCTCAGGCCCGTACCATATGAACCGCGCGTGGCGCATTGGGGCGAAACCCGTATCAATAGATTTCCACATCACCCAAGGAGGTACTATTATCGATGCGTTTTTTTTTGTCAGTGGTATCCCCTGTAGGCCTATTCCACTGTGTCGCGCGATAAAAATGGGATTGGAAAACCGCGTTTTACTACCAAAATTTTAAATATGTATGGGAAAACTAGATTTTCGCGCACGTTTAGGCGAAAAAAAAGTTTTCCCATACCTTGACAAAATTTTGATAATACTTCTGCTCTGTGGGCATCTTGATCTGATTCGTGAATTCCGAATTCACTAAAAATCAAAAGCAATACTCCTGTCCGTTCGCTCTGAACGAATGGAGAAGTCTGACGAAAAGACGTTAAGGCACGGCTAAACATGTGCAATGCGCGTTGCAGAACACCATTACAAGGGTCGATTTTTATGGTTCGGCGCGCAACGTAGGACCTAGTACCGTAGGAAATTTCAAGTGTTCAGCGCGCAAATGCGCGCTGTTGCACATGTTTAACTCTGCCTTTACAGTTTCAGCAGAAGGAAACAGTCTTTTGATCTGATGAAAAGACGTTACATACAATGTCGAAAGACAGAAAACAGTCTCTGAAACTGTAACGTCTTTTCGTCAGACTTCTCCATTCGTTCAGAGCGAACGGACAGGAGTATTGCTTTTGATTTTTAGTGAATTCGGAATTCACGAATCAGATCAAGATGCCCACAGAGCAGAAGTATTATCAAAATTTTGTCAAGGTATGGGAAAACTTTTTTTTCGCCTAAACGTGCGCGAAAATCTAGTTTTCCCATACATATTTAAAATTTTGGTAGTAAAACGCGGTTTTCCAATCCCATTTTTATCGCGCGACACAGTGGAATAGGCCTACAGGGGATACCACTGACAAAAAAAAACGCATCGATAATAGTACCTCCTTGGGTGATGTGGAAATCTATTGATACGGGTTTCGCCCCAATGCGCCACGCGCGGTTCATATGGTACGGGCCTGAGGCGCTCCAAGCTTCTTGGCCGCCGCGGGGGCCAAGACGCGCGGCGGGAGAAAGGAGGCGTTGCCTCCGAAAATCGGCCGCCGCGTTCACTTAAGGGGGGAACCTTATGTAAATGGTCTGTTTTTCAAGAATTTTTTTTTGGAAAATGTAATGCGCAGATTGATTTAAAATTTGAAATACCATTTATTAACGTTATAATGTAAAAAAATATATTTTTTATAAATTTTAATTGTTAATAATAATGGTGCAATGGCGGCTTGAAAATGGCATCCTGTAAATTCGCCGTGCAGTGTACAATGCACAAAAATGATCTGAAACAAAAAAATCAAAATGGAATAGTTACTTTATGCAAAAACGCTCAGCATGACATTTTTCTTTTATTAAAATTTTCAAAATTGCAAAAATGGCGAAGTTTTGAAGAAAGAAACGGATTTTCGGTTATGAACAATTGTTAATAACAATATTTTACATAAAAAATAAAGAAATCGGAGCTCGTCATGCTGAGGCCAATTATTTATAGAATATATATGCCAAGTTTCATAAAAATCGAGTAATTAGTTTTTGAGCTACGTTGCACGGCATGCGAAATTTTGCGTTTCGAGAAAAATGCGTTTAAAATTTGAGTAACAGAAAAATCGTAATTCATTTTGACTTACCGCAGTTTTTTGTTAATCTGCGATTCCAGGGCCATAAAATAGATCTTCCTCTTCTTCAAAAACTTGTAACTCAGCCGTTTTTTCTTCTTTTCGAGAAGCACAAGCCTCTTTTGCGCAAGGAAGGCTGCGGCGCTCCTGCTGTTTAATACGGCGTTTGTCCTCATTTTCGGCAAACCTTTTGCTCTGCTGTCCAATTACTATGCTAAGTTGTTGCATTGTTTGAAGGACAAGCGAAAATCCTTCGTTAAACAGGCCGGCAGCCAAAAAAGCAGCTATTTCTGTTGAACAGGAGTAACATTCCATTCTCATCTATACTCGTGTTCAGACTTGGGGTTATGGTAACTTGACAAAAGGTCACTAGAATCGGTCTGGTATACCGTGTTTCCTCTCTACATATATTTATATATATATATGTTTACTTATATATCCGCTACTGTAACCTACGAGGAACATCACATGTGTATCGTTATTACTTATAATAAAGTACCAAAGTAATAGCCGAAGCTCTATTAAGTTTATCTTCGTGATATTAACTATCCAGCACATTCTGACAGGTTATGGGCCCAGACCCA
The DNA here is from genome assembly GCA_963932335.1 of Andrena marginata. Classification (NCBI taxonomy): domain Eukaryota; kingdom Metazoa; phylum Arthropoda; class Insecta; order Hymenoptera; family Andrenidae; genus Andrena; species Andrena marginata. Next base: position 20,373,411 of record OZ010663.1, read on the forward strand.
TGAATAATATTGTTTCGAAGACTAAAAAGGGCTTAGGTGAACATAACGTGATCTGTCTTAACCTCAAAATAACGCACGCGATCGCATAAAGACAATGAGTTCGGAATCGAAGTACATTATAACGAAACTGAACAACGGAAATTATTTCAACTGGCGATACAAGATGAAAATGTTATTGATTGAAAAGGGCGTCTGGACAGTAATTACGACGGATCCGCCAAATCCGATTACAAACGACTGGACACAAAAGGATGAAAAGGCACACACTGCAATCGCGTTAAATATCGAAGACGACCAGATTCAACATATTAGGCATTGTGAGAGAGCGAAAAATGCATGGAATAATTTGAAAGATTTCCATGAAAAGGACACGCCAAACAACAAGGTGAGCATTTTGCGACAGCTCATGACAACTCGATTGGAAGAAAACGGTAATGTTGAAGCGCATGTGGCCAAAATGACAGAATTATTCCAACGTTTCATAGCTTATGGAGATGATTTAAAGCCGGAATTTATTTTGTGCGTCACAATTCTCAGTTCACTACCGGAAAGCTATGACGTATTGGTTACTACGTTGGAGAATCGCAAAGATGAATTAACATCAAGTGTTGTTTGCTCGGCTGTGATTGCGGAATATCGAAAACGTCTCGAACGAAGTCGCGATAATACTGAAGCAGTATTAAGAATTAGCTCGTCAGCCAAAATTAGGTCATCAAACGCAAAAGGAGAAGCAGCTAGTATAAGTAATTCAAAATGTCTCTTCTGTAAGCGTAAAGGGCATTGGAAAAAGGACTGCCGTAAGTTACTTGCACATAAAGAAAAGAAGAATCAAGAGCAACAAAGTAAGACCCAGCAGCAGGTGAATTCGGCTGAAGCTAGTGATGCCGTTCAACATTTATTCGCAGCAATGATGCTAAATAACGACGGTTGGTTAGTCGACAGTGGAGCAACTAATCACATGGTGAGTAAGCCTGAGATGTTCACCGACATGAGGAAGCACATTGAAAGTATCTACGTAGCAAACGGTCATAAAGTAACTGCAATTGGCAAAGGAACAGTCAATGTGAAATTCATAAATAAATTAGGTGACATTACAGCAGTTTCAATTGCAAATGTTCTGTACGTGCCACAAATACAAGGAAATTTTATTTCTGTACGACGTTTGACAAAAATGGGATATACTGTGACTTTCAACAATGAAGAGTGCAATATCGTCAGTGCACACGATGGAAGGCAAGTTGCATTGGGGGAACCCTGTGGAAATCTGTACAAACTAAAGACACCAAATATGATATGTGCAATGGAAAATGCAGATCCGGAACCAATGAAGAATTGCGTTCATAAATGGCATAGTATTCTTGGCCATAGAGACGTGCAGATAGTGAAGACATTGCCATCAAGTGATCTGGTTGATGGTATTCAGTTTGATGAATGCAGTAAGGATTGCAACAACATTTTAAATTGCGAAATATGTCTCCAAGGTAAGATGAGCAGAATGAAGTTCCCGAATTCGACTAATAGAGCGAAAGAAAAGTTGGACTTAATCCATTCGGATGTCTGCGGTCCAATGCAGACGGCGACACCATCTGGTAAAAGGTATGTTCTCACCTTTATTGACGATCATTCTAAATTTACTGCTGTTTACCTGATTAAAGAGAAATCGGAAGTTTTTGGTAAATTTAAAGAATTCGTGGAGTTGTGCAAGACGATGTTCAATCGTAAACCAAAATTGATACGCACAGATAGAGGAGGAGAGTACATGAGTGTCGAATTCATCAAGTTCTTGGATCGAGAAGGCATTCGATACCAACGAACTGCGCCATACAGTCCACAACAAAACGGCGTTGCCGAGCGTAAAAATCGGACGCTCATCGAGATGGCAAGGTGCATGATATTGGAAGCTAAGCTTGAGAATAAGTTTTGGGGCGAAGCAGTCGTAATGGCGAACTATATACAAAATCGTATGCCAGCTAAAGATGTCGTACGAACACCATTTGAAAATTGGTATGGTACCAAGCCCAACTTAGATTTTTTCAAACGATTTGGATCAAAGTGTTACGTGCACATACCTGACGAAAAACGAAAGAAACTTGATTCGAGGGCAATTCAGGCAATTTTTGTCGGCTACGATGCAATCTCAAAGGCGTACAGATGCTATGTTCCATCAAACGGAAAGGTAATCATAAGTCGAGATGCTAAGTTTGTCTACAGGGACAGCGATTGGAAGATCGATCAAGATCAATTTAAGGAAGAGAGCGAAGTCACAATTATGCATCTGCCTGAAAACGAGTTCTACAGCGCTGACGAAGAAAGTGGGATAGAAGAAGACGATCCTGTAACGGGTGAAGCATCAAGTAATAGTCAGCAGTTACCCATAGCTCAACGTGAAGTAAATAAAGATACTCCGGTTAACGATGAGCGTGATATTCGTCGATCCAAAAGACCGAATTTTGGTGTGCCACCACATCGTTACACTGGCGCAATCAACGTCATTAAGCAAGAATTAGTTGCGCCAAAGACTTATAATCAAGCAATCCACTCCGAGCATAAAAATGAATGGATTCAGGCAATGAAGAATGAAATTAAATCACTTCAAGAAAACGAGACGTGGGAGCTCGTGGAGTTGCCGAAAGATCGTCGTGCAATCGGTTGTAAATGGGTATATAAAATAAAATCCCATGGAGAGAATAAAATATTTAAGGCACGACTCGTTGCACAGGGTTTTTCCCAAAAATATGGAATTGAGTATGATGAAGTGTTTGCTCCAGTAGTGAAGCACGCGACATACAGGATTCTACTCACTATTGCGGCCAGAAAGCAAATGAAAGTTATTCATCTCGACGCAAAAACGGCGTTCCTAAATGGAAAATTGAACGAAACGATTTATATGAAACAACCCCCTGGTTTCACTGAAGAAGGAAAAGAACACCTACTTTGTCACTTGAGGAGGAGTATATACGGCTTAAAGCAATCGGCCAGAGTGTGGAACAAAACAATCCATCAAGTTCTTACGGATGCAGACTACGCTCAAAGCAAGAATGATTCATGCCTGTACATACTGGAGAAGGATAGTAAATTCTGTTACATATTAATCTATGTCGACGATGTAATAATGGCCAGCGAAGACGACAAGATGTTGATGAAATGCGAGCAAGTTTTGAGTGCAAAGTTTGAAATCAAGAATCTTGGAGATATCCAAAACTATCTCGGTTTGCAAGTCAAACGCGATCCCAATGGAAACTTTGCACTTAACCAAAAACAATACATCATGAAGATTATTAAGGATTTTGGTATGATGGAAGCAAAAACCTCGAACATTCCAATTAACGTGTCATACGGCAAGAATGGAAATTCCGAGCTATTAATGGATAATGAAAATTATCATAAATTGGTTGGTTGTTTGCTTTACATCGCTGTGAATACAAGACCAGACATCTCAGCAAGCGTAACAATCTTGGCACAGAAGGTAACAAAACCAACACAAGAAGATTGGAATGAACTAAAACGTATCCTCCGATATCTCAAGGGTACAGCAGGTCTTTCGCTAATGCTTGGCGGCATCAACAGTGAAACTGGTCTTATCGGTTACGCTGATGCAAATTGGGCGGAAGACATCGCATTGCATCAACGCAAGTCAACTACCGGCTACATTTTTAAGTATTTCGACGGTGTAATTAGTTGGTGTAGCAAGAGACAAACTTGTGTTGCTAAATCATCTATGGAAGCCGAGTACATAGCACTATCCGAGGCGAGCAGCGAAGCAGCATGGATTCGTCGTTTACTGAGGGACTTCAAACAGCCGGAAAAGGACCCAACTACTATCTACGAGGACAATCAAAGCTGTTTGAAATTGATCAAAGAAGAGAAGTTGTCAAATCGTTCGAAGCACATTGATGTGCATACTTATTTCGTGAAAGACCACGTTGACAAGGGGACGGTTAAATGTACGTATTGTCCAACAGAGGATATGGTTGCTGATTTGTTAACGAAACCATTACCAGCTGGTCGAGTCATAAAATTGCGAAGATATTGCGGTCTAGATTCGAATGAGGAGGAGTGTTGAACAGGAGTAACATTCCATTCTCATCTATACTCGTGTTCAGACTTGGGGTTATGGTAACTTGACAAAAGGTCACTAGAATCGGTCTGGTATACCGTGTTTCCTCTCTACATATATTTATATATATATGTTTACTTATATATCCGCTACTGTAACCTACGAGGAACATCACATGTGTATCGTTATTACTTATAATAAAGTACCAAAGTAATAGCCGAAGCTCTATTAAGTTTATCTTCGTGATATTAACTATCCAGCACATTCTGACAATTTCAACAATTTTAATACCGCAGTTGAGATGTTTAGGTGCTAAACGCCAAACGATAGCGTTAAAGCTCTCGTTAGCATTTTGCGTATGTCCACCTAAACATCTCTCTAACAAATCATCCCGTGACAAGTCTTCATAAATTGGGCGAATATGTTTTTGTACATCTTCGTGTAATGGAGGTGGATAATCAAATTCTTGCCCCGAGGCTTGTGCGACGCGCCACTTACACCACGAATCGGCGCCGGGGGGACAATCGTCGTGCTGCGGTTTTTTATTTGTCGAAGATAGGTGATGAAATGTTGCCATTATCGCCTTTCTCATCTCAATCACAGAATCACTGTTACGCCTAATAGCGAGACCGTAGTATTTTGTTAATTTTTTTATTAACACGTCTGTCAGTTTTCCTTTTCCTCCTAATTTTGCACTCTTTTTTACATTGCGCAACCGACTGCCCATCCTCTTTTCCACATGTCCAATGCACTCGTTCTTTTTAATTTTGAAATTATGACCATACGGTTCAATATCGAGTATAGCCTTGAACGTCTTAGCGTCACCGTCTCCTATATAATTACTGTAGCGTACTCCGTGTAATTCTTCAGAGCGAAGAAACATTTCAACTACAGCATCTACTTCCATCTTACCCGAAGACCCACTGTGATTTACTGCACAATGCTCATCTTCTTTGTGCTCTAAATATTCGGGATTCTTTTTATCGTTTTTATAAAACGTACATATTTGGCAGTAGCTACTTTTCACCAATAAATCGATTACTTTCCCCGTGTTATAACCGATGAGCGTCGTTACACCGTAGTGTGAAGAAAATCCTCGCTTTTTCCAAGAGCCGTCTCCAGATACTTTGAGTCTTGTCAAGGGTTGTTCCTTTTTTTCATTCAATTGTTTTTCTTGTTCAACAGCTTTGTGACACGTGTCATTATACATTTTTTGCGCTGCGGTATGTATATGCTGTATAATGCCGTCATAAGCACTTACACTCAATTCACAGCCTAAATCCATCATGCCGCAAAATATATTTATTCCTTTACGTGCCACGCCTAGTAAACGCATCACAAACACAATTCTGCGGTTAATTTCGAAACTATTATTTACAAATGGTCCCGAATTGATTAAAACAGTTCCACACGCACATGTAACGGCGATTTTAAAACCTAATCCACGGCTGCCTGTTTCTCCAAATGTTTGTTTTTGTTTACACGTTTTGCACACAGAAATATCTGATATTGCACTAAAAACACTTATGAATTCTATAATTCGGTAACAATGTGTAAAATTAATAATTACATCTGCCGACGTAGCTTTTATTTTCTTAGCAGAAGAGCTCGTTCCTTCGCCTTCGCTCGTCTTTTCACTTTCTATCTCAGCACTCTTAAATTCGAATTTTTTAGGAGCTTTTCGCCGTCTGGGACGATTCGGACGATAATTTGGATTATTATCTTGCAGCTTTCGATTCATTTTCAATTTATTCGTATATATTCGTATAAGGCTCTGTAAACGACCGATTTCACTCAAGAGACGCTGCTGAACTGACAATGACCGAGGACCCCTCGCCGAAGGGGCATCTTTTTCAAAACCGTTATACACACAAATGTACACGTCTAGACGCCGAAAAAGGCAGTGCTATGGTGGGTCTAACAACTGGTGTACATTAGTATAGGTTTTAACACAGTTAGAAGGGACAGAAAGGCCGAGCGCCCGACGAAGGCCGACTACCTGAGCCGCTCCGCCCAATACAACCGTTCACTTTATTTTGAAAATAACGTACAAGAACATCTCTGATCACTTTCTAACTTTTCTACCGTATTCCTGAGGAAATTTCCTATCGATTTAAACAAAAAAAAAAAATGTTCAAAAATTTCATTTTACACAAGGTTCCCCCCTTAATTCCGAAGCCTGTTATAGATAGTTCAATATTGTAGCACGCACGGCTTAGCCAGTCCAGCCGATATTCGACGACGCAGCGTCACATTCAATTAATTTTCGTGCGACCAATTTTTGAAGTATCCGCGTTTCTGAAAACGTGTCTGTAAAGAGCACAAGTAGGGCGATATCCTTATTTCTTCAAATGTGTAAATAATGCCCTGCTATATATAATAATTACAGCATAAATGGTCTAAACTTTGTTTTTTTTTTAAGTGATGTAGGATTTCTCCTGTTGTTGTTCCAATTCTTTCACGAATGGGACGCGGAACTGGAAGTCTTATAAAGAATTGAGGTCCCGTTGATATTAAAATAAATTCGATTTAATATAAATGGGGTCAAAATGGTTGAAAAAGATGTAATATACAGGGTGTTTCTCTACCTGTGGTCAATACTCTAAGGCAGGGGTGCACACTAAGTTTGCCCTAGGGCAGTCGGTGCGCCCTCGAGCTCGACCGTGGAATGCTCACCCCCCACTCCTCGGTATAAGGTCTTGTGGTGGGGAACTCTATGACTGCAAAGGCAGTATGCCCGTTACAACTACAAGCATACCGACGATAGATATACATACAAGACCAAACGAAAACGTGCAGAATTTTATATTATATTCAGAAAGTTACTTTTAACAAATTCGCATACGTAAATTTGCGTAAATTTTACATATATACATATAGAGTGGACGACAAAAGTATTCGGATACCCTTTAAAACAGAATAACTTTTACAAAATTTTTCTAAATCTATATGAGTGTGGTTATCGCGTAAACTAGAATGAAGTAAATATTTACGAAAATCCAATTTTGCAACACAGAAATCTAACAAATGCTTTTCCAAGAAATTAATGTTTCCATTTGAAATACAACCATTTTTGTGCTTTTCAACATTATTCATTCGACATGAACTAAAGTTCATACGAGACCCACACTCATATAGATTAAGAAAAATTGTAGGTTTTTTGTTTCAGACGATTACGACAGCCAAAATTATGCTCGCCAGCAACAAACTTTTTTCTCAAACCCCTCTTACTACTACCATTATAAATGTGAACCAAAGTATTATTATTGCATACGAAAATTTGAACTCATTTTTTAAAATTCAATTAATAAAAGTACAGAGATTGGAATTATAATACTCAATACATTTCTTTTAAAAATTCCCCAAAATGTGCCTTATTTTCGGAGCGTCAAACTCTGGAAATCCCTGCGGCAGCCTGTGAGGCTCCGCTCCCACTACTCCAGCCGCTCCCCACTCCGTTGCTGGACTCGCTTCTACCTGAACGAGCTCGGATCTGAGCTCGCGCCCGGAATTGGGGGTCCTGCGCATACCTGCTCTAAGGGGTGATTATACCGGCAAAAAAAAGACGAAAATCAAGGGTGACGAAATTGCGGTAAACGCTTCGTTTTCTCGAATGTGACCATATTATTTAAAAAACTGGGGATTTCTCAGAATGCAGAAAGCGAATATGAACTGCGTTTTTAGAGAAAAATTATTTACGACCACGTTATTTAGAATGAATTACACATTTTAGCTCCTATCATATTTTTTTGAAGATAGAATTATTTTAATTATATTTCAAAATGATGTAAAGTTGCAAATATTTGCCGCTATAACTTTTGAATATGCACTCTATAAAGCAAATAGAATAAATAGCACAAAAAATTTCAGGTTCCTGGATATCTAGAGCTTTTCCAACGAAAGTTATTGAAAAATTCCATCATTTTGATGATTATATTTTAATTCTGTTCGTTGGAAAATAAAATACTCGTGGCTGAAGCTTGATTTGTACTTCTGCAATCCAGTATTCAAAATACTAACAATTCGCGATACAATTGAGCACTTTTGATATACATATAGCTTATACTGACGCATTCTAACAATCGGGGTTACTATGTAAGCAGCCGACTCACCGAGCCTGGGCGAGCCGAGCCGACTCGCCGTCTGACTTCACCTGAAGACTGGGCTTTTCAACGAGACAATTTCGCTAAAGGTACACATATGGACATACATATTGCGGTCAAAAATCCACAAAAGAAGAAGCAATGTGTACATATTTCGTATTCAACAAGTACAGTATTGTCTCGTTAGCGGCTTGGTTTGGTGCACTGGCTGTGGGCTTTTCGCTATTCCCACCACTTCTGTCTCACTCTTGTCCGGCGAAGGCGAGAACGAGATGGAACGAGAGCGAGCGAAAGGCATTGAAAGTGAGCGAAGGCGGTACGAGACAGACGACGCGTTGATGTTTTGTCTCGCTCCGTCTTTCGGACGCCGTGTCACTCCGGCGCACGCAAAGCGTTCCATCTCGCATCTCCCCCCTTCGGCCAGAAAGAAGCGAGAAACGAACACTCGGAATTAGGGCTCTGCTCATGATATGGGTTCAACGCCGGTCCCGACCAGCGATCCGCTAACGAGATAATACCGTAACTAACATATGCTCAACTTCGAATCGCAAAGCATCGAAAATGAGTCCCAACCCGGTATACATCGGATTATTAATTAATTAAATAATGACAAACATACGAATTGGAAAAGAATGAGTGAGGCAAGAGGGGTAAAGTAATGACATGCGTCGCGATGCGCATAGTATAGAATATGTGTACATATAGTGTCAAAGATAGCTGTTGATATACATATTTAAGACACACACACACACACGCACAATTATCGACACTAGAATAACGAACCACGCAGGAATAGAACAATTAACAAATTATGAATGTTCCATATGTATCAATATCTGCGCAGTAAATAAAAGCCCGATTGCTTTCTGCGTCTTCACTGTATTGCAAACGGCAGAAAACTGATCAGCTAGCGTTGTCACTGCATTAGTTACAGATGCTGAGAAACAGAATAAAAGATAGTGGGAAAAGGACGGATATATGCGTTCTGTTCCTCTCTTTCTCATTAGAATTGGTGTATGCTGATACATTTACATAGAGTATGTGCTTCTGGGAATACTTTTTGGTGCAGAAATGTGAACAGGAAAGGATTTTTGATTAACCTGTGCATATACTTTTGACGTATCATCTTTGTGCATTTGAACCTTTACGCGGGCCGAGACATTTTTTAACATAAGGATTTTGCGCATTCATTTTACGGCATCGCTAGAGTTCTCCGAGTTTTATGTTTCAAGTCTCATAACAATCCGATAATAATTACTGAAGTTATCGCAATTTTTGTTTATAAAGGTATTGTTGACTTTGGTCGAACAAGTTTGTTTGGTTTATAATTTTTATCTCGAATACTAATGATTCGATAAAGAAACTGTAAAAAGAAAAACATGTGTGCCGTGACGAGCTTTACACCACTACCTATACTTTTTAAAATCCAGTTTAATAAAATTTAATTTTCCAATTTTTCTTAGCGTTTGGACAATACTTTTTCGCATTTTCGAGCGCTAGTCTAAATAATAAGTCCCCTTATTGCATCTGAGCCTTCAATTACAGATATTGTGAAACTTGATAACCTCATAATTACAAATTTTGGAAATGTCTGATTTTCAACGCTTTCGAACTTCGAAATTTCAGCATTTAGAAATCTGAAGATTCTCCTCCTGCGCTAAATCTTGGCTGAAGGAAGCCTATATTGTACCCAAATGCACCAACTTGATAAACGTGTACTACTCTCTGAGTTGGGCAAAGTGTAATATAATTATAAATTATAAGTCACGATTAAAATGTAATTGTGTAATTGATTACACATTATTTTCTGCAATCGTTAATTTAGATAGTTGACAAAATTGTGGTCAACTACGTACATTAACAATTACAGAATATAATGTGTAGGTAATTCATTACACAATTACATTTTAATCGTAATTTATAATTTGTAATTAAATTACATTTTAGCTAACTGTGGCTCTTCTACAGCACTTTCAAATCCATTACGTTCAATAGTTTCACTGTTTCTTCGACTCTTTTTTAGATGTCTGGAACAGAAGGAGGCGAGAATATGGCGGGTGACAAGCCTGCGTCCCTGGGACGGAAGCGAACAAGCAGCAAGCTTCCGTCCCCAGGAATGGAGGCGAACAAGCAGCAAGCTTCCGTCCCCAGGAATGGAGGCGAACAAGCAGCAAGCTTCCGTCCCCAGGAATGGAGGCGAACAAGCAGCAAGCTTCCGTCCCCAGGACGGAGGCGAACATGCAGCAAGACTCCGTCGCGAAGACGGAGTCGAACGAGTAGCAGGCAGTGATGCCAGAATCGTGGGATATGGGACGAGACGCTTACCCCCACTATGACCTACCGTCGTTTCCCACTATGCCCTACCGGCGTCTCCCACTTTCTTCCCACCGCACTGCACACAAGTCCCGTATCCCACGATTCTGGCATCACTGGTAGCAGGACTCCGTTTTCGCGACGGTGTCGAAGGAGTAGCCGGACTCCGCGCCCCCGGTGGATGGAGATCGCGTTGCGATTTCAGAAGCAGGTATGTAGATACGTAAACAATCTCGTGCAAACATTTCTTACATTCTAATGAAAGTTTTAAGATTTATGTTTATTTTTCACATTACAGAACAGCGAGCTCAAAAGAGCATTGAGGGATTGGAAGTATGGAGGAGGAAGGGGAGGAAGAGGAGGAAGATGAAGTAGAGGAGGACGACGAGGAAGTGGAGGAAGAGGAGGAAGACGAGGAAGAGGCGGACGCAATATTAATAATTTTTATTTTAATGGTTAATTTTTTATAAAAAATAATAAAGGAAAGCCATATATTTAGTGAATAATTTTTTTATTCCAAGGTCTTTCATCCGTCGGCCATGAATAATTTTTTCGTATTTATTCATAATTAATGATATGCAAAAATTGCGCCAATTATAACAATGGCTATTTATACAAAGAAAAAAATGTATTACATAATATTAAGCAGATATATTTTTATACAAATAAATATTTTAATACGAATAAATATTTTATTCAAAATACTTGGCGCTGCTCTCCGAATTGGTCTTGCTAAACTGAATAAATATGTAATAAATTGCAATAATCTTTTTCTTTCTTTTTTGTGCGTGCGTTCGTGAATGTGTGTATGTGCAAATGCTACGTATGATATTAGAATTAAATATATGTAGAACAAATCTGACAGCGTTTCTAATACTCGTATGTATATGTATATGTTTATGTATTTTAGATTGTAAGGGAGTTATATATGTATATGTTTATGTATTTTAGATTGTAAGGGAGTTATTGTAAATTATTAATAAGACAATTAACATTTTTTCGGTTTCGCAGCGCCAAGTATTTTGAATAAAATATTTATTCGTATTAAAATATTTATTTGTATAAAAATATATCTGCTTAATATTATGTAATACATTTTTTTCTTTGTATAAATAGCCATTGTTATAATTGGCGCAATTTTTGCATATCATTAATTTTGTAAAGCTATTAATTAATTTACGACAATGTTTTTAAATGGGATTCTTTTTGATGGGATAATTAAAATTTCCGCGATATGAGTAATGGAATGTATGAACACAGCATTTTAGCTGTGTGTATGTAGTTGTGTCATCTTAAGCGCAGTTGGAAAGCACCTTTATGTACTGGCAGCTCATTTTGATTTCACATCTTTTTTGGAATTGTATATTTTTTTCTACTTTTTGTGATTTATATTATTCTCATCTATTTTTTGTGATTTATATTATTATCATCTATTTTTTGTGATTTATTTGATTATCGTGTACTTGGCGTAATGTTTTTACTTTTTTGAAGTTTTTTATGGGGATCTCACTTCTTTTTACAAAGATAATTAGCAATCATTATTTTCCGTTTTTTGTGATTAATTTTTTGATAATACTCTTTTCCGTCCTCGACTTTTTCATGTACTTGGCGTATTTTTTTTACTTTTTTGAAGTTTTTTATGGGGATCTCACTTCTTTTTACAAAGATTATTTGTGCAGACATAAAAGGAGTGGCTGGAGGGTGAGGGCCCGACAAAACCAATGGGCCGCCCTCCAGCTGGCGCAGGAGCAAGCGAGGAGCCTGCGCGCCCAGGCTCAAACAGTGAAGGCAATAATATTTGAACAGTGCCGTGGCTGGGGCCCTGGCCGTGGCCGTGGGCGGCCGTAATGTCAAAAAAACAATATTTTTAAAATATTTTTATATATAAAAATAAATAATAAGTAAAATAATTATTTTAATAATTTTAATAAATAACCATACCTTCCCTCTCGCAGGCTTCCAGATAATTTGTCAATTTAAAACTTTAACAATATGAGTAGGTACACTTTCATTATTTTGCGTTTTTAAATAATTCTTATTCATCAACAATTTGGCCTAGCCTAGCCACGCAAAGTATTTAACTTCCAGGCCACGGACATCTAAACAAATGTCTTTCCACTTTCGTTGTTTCACTACTATCGTGATTGAACAAATGTAATTATGCAAGCAATAAGAATTTGTTTGGAAGCAGTTGTATTGACTTTCTTCATTATGTTTGAATTTCAATTATCATAATTATTGCAAGGATCTTTCAGATTTTTCCATCCTGTGAAATGTGTTTTATTATATCTTGAAATTTAAATGATTTTTTTTAACATCTTGGTAATAATTTTAAAGAAATAAATTTTTTATTTATTTTATATTATACATATACATGAAACTGTATTATATATTATACATATACATGAAAATGTACTTATTACATTTGCTCGTGCAGCAGAATTTGTGTGTACATAGTCTGACGTAGATCACACTGCATCATCTTCTGCTTTGATTATCTGTAAATATATAAAAGCCACATTTTTTTTAGTTATATAACTTAACGTAGAACTTATTATAATATAGAAATAGAGTGGTCTTTTACTATAGTAAGTGTAGAGGTATAAAGGAGGTGAGAGTGTACGGTAGAAAGTCTTGTTGCAAGTAATTTAAATACTAATGGTAATTTAGCGAAAATGAACGAAGAGATTAAATATTTTTATTGGTGTTGGTTTAGTATATTTATTGGTGAATTGAAATATTGTTAATGGAAAACTAGTAAAATTAATGAATAGCGTAGCAACTACTGTGGATTTTATTAAAGTATTATGAATGTCTTTCACAAAAGATTGAAAAGCATCAAGAGAGATGTGTTTTAGCGTACTTTCTTCACTAATGTGACTTCGCTCTACATCGCAAGCAGTCCACCATAATCTATTTTCTTAATAATTCTTAATGCTATGTCTTTTGACAAATTTTGTCGATTTACCTTATTTAACAAATTTCTAGAAACTTGTGCGAAAGAAGATGCTTCTCTGTCTATCTATCTATCTATCTATCTAATCTTCTCCGGACAACCTCCAAGCCTGTGCATCCCCTTCATTTCTATCCATCCAAGCCTGTGCGTCGCCTTCATTTCTATAATATAAGATTTACATAAAAACTCTGAACTGCTGGTATAAAAATATCTGGCAATTTAAATGCAATGCGATTTGTTACAATATATTATTTTGTACATGCATGGTACAAATTTCCAGAAACTCATGCGAAAGAAAATGCTTCTCTGTCGAACTTTCTCCTGACAACTTCCAAGTCTGCGACTCTACATAAGAAATCTATTAAATAAATTTGGCGACTTACCTTGTTAATTGAGACAATAATTCAGTCTCCTATTTAGTGTAAAAACTCCTGACATTTCAAATTTGGACCACTTACATTATTTAACACTTGGAAGGTTAAGATTGGTAGGTTATAAAGTTAAATGTCATATTTAAAAAATAGGTATGTACAATGACGGACGACGATCCCTGCCGAATAATCCCGAGAGTCGACGAACGAAGAACGAAACATGTGTTGGTTTCGTTTTGGCTGAAGGTGTGCGTGTAACGCGTATATACGTATTATGGTTGACGAAAAATTTCTTGAAGAATCAGGAGAAGAAGAAAAATCTTAAAATTTACCGTTTCTGACAGTTCCAATGAGACGATATTATGATATCTCGGTCATGTGTGGACCGATTTTATTGAAATTGGTCTTATTCGAAAGCTGATATGCGGTTTACATAAGAAAAATGCCTTTAAATTTAGAAAATATTCCAGGCGTAATGAGATATATTAATGAAATAAGTTTCGTGTTAGGTTAGAATAGCCGCGCGACGAGTAAAGATACACGGCAGCGACAGTAGACATATATATATATATGTCGATCATGTACTTGGCGTCGATACGTTACCGCGTCTCTAGATATATGCCTAAAATGCATATAACCTAACCTATAATCGCACCAAAATGCATGCATTGACTGCATCACGCTTTTACTGTGGCACATGTATCCAGCTAACGCTTCAGTTTTGCCATGATTCCACCACAGACCAGGTATAGAATAGACCTTTCACTCTATTGTTTTCTGTGTCACTCGATTTTGGGGCTCTAGAGCCCCATTACCATTTCCGTGTCGCATCCAACGTTAATGGGTAAGCATGAAATAAGAGTGTAGCGCTATAAGCGGTAGGAATGAAAGTTATAATAGTGGTAAGAATTTAAATACAGGGTGTCCCGATGTCAAATTAATACAGCATTATTAAAAGGCAAATAAAAATTTCTTCATTTCTTTATTAATCAGCAACTCTACCGACCCATACAACGGAGAAGCATTGTACAACTTCGCTTACGATGTAACGAATCTCTGCTATCCTATAATTCCCTAATAAATTATTTGCGGACATGGATTTATATAACTTTTTCAACTTTTTCAATTTTTTTCAACTGTATACCCGGAATACTCTGTGTACAGAGATACACTTTCATTTATCATTTTGAACACTACCTATAATAATTAATTAAAAAATGATTAATAAATTATTGTAATCTTATGATGTGTTCCGTATCAAGCAGCAGAGTAGTGGTGGGTACATGCCTTTGCCTACATATACGTGTAACTCTACACAATCAAATCGTTCCGAAATCTTTAACAATGTTTCGTGACCAAAGGGTTCCTTTGCGTCATATGGCTTCTTTCAAACATTTTCCCTTTCAACGCGCAGAATACGTTGATGTAAAAAACATGGTAAATTCACTATTCACCGATTACAATGACCTTCACATATGTTGTCAATGTCGTCATTCTGAACAACATTTCCCTTTAAACTTTTTGTTTAAAACTTTCGGCATAATATATATAAATCTGTTTCATAGCCGACGATATTAGATATTGATGGAGGCTTGATTAGGGCGGGGGGGGGGGGGGGGGGGCACGTAAAGCATGGTAGCTAACCGATGTATGTGTTAAATTCGGTAATTCTAATGTTAAATAAAGTTTTTTGCGAATATTTCGTAAACCAAAACCGACCGCCAAAAAGTTTAAGGCTGTGGTTACAGTGGACGCGTTTTCGCGCGAAAATTTGCTTCTTTTTTTTCAGAAATACGTGGCTGTAATAAATAAATATTTTTACTCGTATATGACGATAGCCAAAATGAATACATCGTTTTTTAGAGGTGCTTTTTCATTATCCGGACGCCACTGCCAGCCCTATATTAATGGGTGGAGAGTTGAAAAAACTCGAACTAAATGAAAAAAAAATTTATTCATTTTTCGTTTGGTTTAGATTTAGATTAACAATGATTGTTGAACAAACCAAGTAATTTTTCTGTATATTTTAGAATGTCCCCAGACACATTCTATTATATTTTAAGCAGTGTAGAAACATAGGTATGTTTGTAAAGTGTCAAATTTTCGTGACTGCATTTCGTCAGAAGAAACACCTGCTATTACATTTTTAGCCAAGTACATACTTTATTTCCTTTTTAATTTATGTTTGTATTTTAAAAATACAAAGTATTTTATTTTGTATTTTAAGCAGTATTAAGTAAGTGTTGCTGAAATACATTAAAGAATTAAATGAAAAATGAAATAAGAATGAAACAGTAAAATAATATTATTTATTATGTTTGTCTCTTTTTTATTATTTACTATATTTTATTATTCAAAATATTTGTTTGACAGCTGCATCAGATAGTGCGAGGTTAGACATCGTATATGTGTATGTAGTGTGACGTCGTTGATATTGTAGATGTATTGTACAGAGATTGTCGCCGGACTTCGCGCGACCAGAAACAAATCGATTTGATATTGCCAGCGAAAATCGCCTATCGTCGCTAGGCATTTGAACTCAATATCTGATCGGGTATAGATTAATAAAACTATGGACCCCGACAAATTGATTAATTTGGTGTTCGTACGGAAGCCCTTGTGAGATTAATCCTCAAAGACATACCACAACCGAGATACGGGCCAAAGATTGTGGGATGAAGTGGCGAAAGAATTAAATGTACCACGTAAGTAAAATAATAAGATTATTTCATATAGCGCGGGTACATATATAAACTGTATTGTAAAGAAACAGTTTCTGTGTGACTTCCAGGTGAAGTGGCTAAAAAAAGTGGAAGAGCCTCCGTGATACATACCAACGGGAGTGCAATAAATTAAAATCTAAAATCCGTTCAGGCACTCCTGGAGGGGAAAAAAGTACTTCGACATGGGCATATTTCCAAAGACTAAATTTTTTAAAGGAAGTGACCACGCCACGACTCTCCACTAGAGATTCAGATTTCACGTGTACGACTTGTACACGTGTATACGTCTAGTTCATACATCCGTGTTCTAATCCGTGTACTTCTTAATACACGGATACACGGGTATTGAAATACACGTGTACACGTGTATCGAAATTCACGGGTCGTAGTATCCGTGTACCCGTGTACCCGTGTACTGAAATTCACGGGTACACGTGTATCGAAATATACGGATTTACGTGTATTAAGATATCCATATTTAATTTTTTAACTAAATATCCGAATGTTTAGATTTTACGCAAATAGTTTGCGATAGGTAGGTACAAGCATAATTTACTAGGTTGCAAATGAAAATAAAAAACATCATGACGAAGTTACCGACAACAACGATATTAACATTCAATTTGAAACGTATATGGCCGAGCCACAATTACGCTTCGACTTGGATCCATTTGACTGGTGGAAGGCTAGGACAAATAAATACCCGGTGATTTCACATGTTGCCAAAAAATATTTAACTATTCCAGCAACCTCGGCAATGTCGGAAAGATGTTTTTCGTGTGCTGGAAGCATTGTAACAAAAAAAAGAAACCGTTTACTCCCAGAGAATGTTAACACGTTAGTATTCTTACACCAAAATAAAAAATTAATAGATTAAACTTTATTAAACAAAATCATGATATTTTTTATTTTCATCTGCAACCTAGTAGGGTAATTCCGGGAGACGCAGTCGAGCTGGAGAGTTGGTCGAGTTGCTATATTCAGACTCTACATCTATGTATATGTAAAAATGTGTTAAGGTTCAGAACAATTAATTCTCTAGAAATCAACTGTTTCGACCAAGTCTCCAGCCCGAATGCGTCTCCCGGAATTACCCTAAATTATGTTTGTACCTACACTGAGAGAAACATTATAGTAAATATTGATATAATTCTAGTAAAAATTACTATATTATGTATTAGTGGAAGGACATACCTGCAATTCTAGTGATTTTTACTACTTAAATACTTATTATTACTACATCTATAATAATTTTAATTATACCAAGTATTGAATAAATGCTATGCGACATAGTAAATATTGCTATGTACATAGTAAAAACTTTGATATAATAATAACAGATAACACGTTTAGAATATTCACAACATAATGATGGAAATTTTCCTATGTAATATAGTAAAAATCATTATATATATTATGATAACTGCTGCTTTCGAATTTTTACTATGCAATATAGTAAAAAGTGAAAGAGATTGTTTGTATATTTGTATTCGTTCCCGCGAGGGAGCGCACGTGCGAGAGAGAGGTCCTCGCAGGTTTAACTAGAGCGTGTTTTGTTTTTCGGAAAACACGTGGCTGTTGGACCTCTAAGGCTGCGACAGGTGTTGTGCATGGTTTTTTAATGTATTTGAAGAACCCAGCTTTTGTTTTACTGTAAGTATAATTTAGTTTTTATAATTTGATATTTATAGATATTTACAGTTTACATTTTCAGTCATTATATTATAGACGCTTAACTTTTTGAATGTGCAATCTAACCTTATTCTTGAAAGCACTTTTCGTTGCGCGTTACGGAAAGTAGCACGTTTAATCTTTTCTTTAGGAAGAATAGCACGTTAAGAAAATGAAACGTGCTACATTTCGTAACGCATTGTATATAATTTCTGCTTGTAAGTAAATATGTAATTCCGTGAAATGTTGATTTATTTATTTATTAGAGTTTGAAAGTATGGAAGTCGAAGGCGATAAGGTAAGCCAGTCAATCACCGAGGATCTTAATTAGATTGATAAGAAGTTTGCTGTGTTATGAGGTACATTGGCTCAATGAATTGGATGGCGTTAGTAAAATAAGTGTTTAAAATATCTAAATTTCTTAACCTATCAAGCCGCTTCGACATACACGTGGACGTTTACATAAATTCACTGTTTTTAACAACTGTACGTGAGAGTGTATATTTTTTGAGGTATGCTTCTTTGTTTTGTTTCTATTGATAGTATATTACATATTCAGTGGTATGTGTTGTTATGTTGTGACGTCCCACTATTTTTCGCGCGTTTCTATTCCAAATTCCTTTCGTAAATCTATCTCAAAATCACTCCACAAAATAAAATCTCAAACTCAACTCTTACCCCATCTCCCCAATCGCTGATCACCTTGGTGTTGTACCTTAGCGGTCACCAACACAAGATGATCGATACAAAACTCCACCTCGATGATGTACCTTAGTGGTCCCCATCACGAGATGATCGTTACAAAACTCCACCTCGATGATGTACCTTAGTGGTCCCCATCACGAGATGATCGTTACAAAACTCCGTCCCCTATTCGCCCTATGAGGCACGAATCCTTTCCCCAAAACGAATTCAAACAAGCCCCTCGTTACAGAACCCTCTTAAATCGAGACCACGTCTCAATCCCCTCTTTACGACTCACAGAGTCCAAGCCACTCTAACCCTTTTCCTATAAAATACCCAAAATTCATTCGACAAGTTGAGTATCTCCTTTCGCAGTCATAAGAACCCCAGAAACCTAATTGCGACGCATATTCGGCGTACGTGACAAAAATATGTCTATTAATAACCATACCGTTTGTAAAAATCCCGGAAGTCCTACTACGTCTTATTTTGAAACTATGTCAAGGTCTCTACCGCGCGTACCCCCGCATCACTCCTGTAAAAATATATAAATACGAGGTCCTGCGAGGCCGGAGAGTCATTATCCATTGGTCATTAGTCTTTAGTGATTATTCATTGTGTCGCGATATTCAAATCAGTGAGCAACAATCACCACTCACCTATTACCGTAAGATATTACAATTAACATAACATTGCATATCACGTTCATCGTATCCTTGTATTGTTATTGCTTTTCATATCTTTTGTATTATTATTGCTTTTCATATTATTTAGTATTATCAACGCTTAGTGTATATATACTTTGCCCTATTATTCTTAAGCTTTTGTATTTCATATTAATTATCTTATCGTGCTCTAAAGCTTACTGCTTTCATTTATATTATTTGTATTATCATTCATATTGCTTTCTATATCAACGCCTATTGCTTACCATTTATTATTTTGTATTAACAACGCTTATTACTTAAATCATTCTACTTAATTTCATGTGTTTCATGTTCATATTCTCATATTTCGATTAATTACCATTTATATAAAGATCATGTGCTAATGCTAAAAGTCCCACGCATTATTATTACTAAACGCTATAACGCTTCCGCCAAGTTAATAAACCTATTTGTTTTCAATCACGTTTCGAATTATTGTGTGCATCCTTGGTTATAACAAGTCCGAACAAAACCAAGCTGCCGCAACAGCTGATTCGCGCTCGTGAACGCGAAACGGTTCTAGTG
Source organism: Andrena marginata (assembly GCA_963932335.1). Classification (NCBI taxonomy): domain Eukaryota; kingdom Metazoa; phylum Arthropoda; class Insecta; order Hymenoptera; family Andrenidae; genus Andrena; species Andrena marginata. The sequence continues at coordinate 20,393,521 of OZ010663.1, forward strand.
TTTACAAACATATTATTGCATGAGCCGTGAAATCCACGAAAATACTAAACGTGGTCTCTTATACAACTGCAACGGTAAAATCCTATTACCGAGACCAAAGCAAATATGGAGTACTATAACGGGTGCTCTTTAAGTGTACATTTACCTTCCCAGGTCGATTAGAGTGACGGATTTAAGATTCGCGCCTGATCGCCTCCAGAAATACTTAGCGTGACGGATTTAATATTCGCGCCTGAGTCCCTCAAAACCCTCAGCGTGCTGGATTCAAGATTCGCGCCTGAGTTCCTTCCAAACCCTCAGTGTGACGGATTCAAGATTCGCGCCTGAGTCCCTCAAAACCCTCAGTGTGACGGATTCAAGATTCGCGCCTGAGTCCCTCAAAACCATCAGCGTGACGGATTCAATATTCGCGCCTGGCCTTCCCTCAAAACCCTCAGCGTGCTGGATTCAAGATTCGCGCCTGAGTTCATTCCAAACCCTCAGTGTGAAGGATTTAAGATTCGCGCCTGAGTTCCCGCAAAACCCTCAGTGTGAAGGATTCAAGATTCGCGCCTGAGTCCCCTCAAACCTCTCAGTGTGAAGGATTTAAGATTCGCGCCTGAGTTCCCACAAAACCCTCAGAGTGAAGGATTTAAGATTCGCGCCTGAGTTTTCCCTCCTTCATGTCATTGTTCCCCAAAGACCTCACCCGGGACGTGACAATGTAAGTGTACTAAATCTTATTTATTAAAAAAGTAACGAAGAATCCGTAAATTAATGACTGGCTTCAACGGTTAATAGAGGTTAATTAAGAATTGAAACAGATGTAACCCTCGTATAACATTATTAATAGTACACGATTTGCGACGTAATACACACACTCCCCCGACCCCTCTCTCCTTCGCGCTCTCGCCCCCCCCCCCCGTGTTTTCTTACAACACGACCTCGGTATATCACGGTCCAACTTTTCGCGTTATACGAGGATAGCCTGTAAAATTAAATATTATTAATAACATGTATGATACTTTCAGAATACACCTCAATTAATTGAGTCTCTAACTGTTGTAACACCAGCTGAAGTGCTTCCTACAGAACTCGCGCCATCATCGAATTATGAGTTGATAAATCTTGACATATCACAAGTATCAGACAGTGGATCTTCTACGAATTGTATTAGTACCGTATGAATCATTTTACAAAATTCATTAACCCCTTAACGCACAGTTTTTGTTAAAAAAACCGGCCAAAAAAATCAATTTTCTTTTTATGTAAAAAACACACTTTAGAACATTGTCTTGGCAAAAAAAAATATTTTCGGGTGTGAAAAATTATAGTAGCATACAATACAACGCCGCTCGAATTATCCCGAGTGTGCACAGTTTGGCCAGTTTAGCGCGCTCGAATTAACTCGAGCGTACAAGTTAAGGCGTTAATTTACACATATCATTTAGTAATTATTATTTTTATTCTTCTTTTGCTATTATTGGCATTAAAATTACTTTATTAATTCCTAGGCGTTAGAAACCTATTTACAAAAAAGTAGTATAGGTAAAGAAATATTTAAGGCATATAAACAAGTCAGTGTTCAAAACCAGTTATTACCGCATAACGTTAGATCAAAGCTAGTGCGTCTTGTCATTGCAAGAGAAAAGGATTATGCACTAAAATGTATTAGTGCAGATGAAGAACTTGAAACATTTGTGTAAGTAGAAGCCTGATCAATTTTTTTTTTATCAGACTATAGCGAGAGGAAGGGTCATAGATGTCTATGTGTGTATGTATGTATAGATGTATGTAAATGGGTTATCATCAGTAAATGATAATCAGTAAATGGCTTTTTCATCAGAATCTCGAGTACAAGATTTGAAATTTTGGCCAATGAAATTGCACATATTTTCAAAGGAGAAAATCCAGCTACTTACTATGTACCCTTCAAAACAGTTGGTAACAAAGCTATCCCACCATCGGGAAAACTCTGGCATCACTATAATTATGTCAAGCAGCGCTTAAGAGAAGCAAGACTTCTAGTTGGTCATCGCAAAGAAAGTAGAGCCCAATTGCAAAATATAGCTATTGATGGTGACTTCACGCATTTTTAAAAAAAAAAAAGGAATTCTAAATTTGGAAATATTTTTTAAATCTTTATTTTTATTTGCTTAGAAAATGCACAAATAAATTGGCTGAGTAGTCACTTAGAACCATGGTCTGAAGTCGTCAAGTGTTGGAAAGAAAGTTTCCAGCTTCGTCGTCGCCTTTTACTTGAAACAAATATCACCGTATTTGATTACATTGACAAATTTTTATGTTTACAAATACAAGAAGGAAAAGAACTGGTAAAATTAATCTTTTAAATATATTTTCGATAGTTAATTCTTATTCCTTGTTAATTATTTACAAGCAATGAACTTTTATTTTTATTTTGTTATTTTCATAGTTTTCGAGCGATTTTACTGAATTATATCCTCAAAAAGTGTTAATCGAAAATGAAAAGTGGGACAAGGTTAAACAGTGTCTTATAACATACCTCGATGCAGCTAATATAAAAAATCTGACAGACTTGTCATTAGTACAGTGTTTGAAATCTCACGCTTTAAGTTCGGGTACTGTTTATGCTTTTAGAATATAATTTTATTTATAATATACACATTGGTCGTAAAACATAAAAAAGTAAATATTACGAATTTTACATATTACGTATTTATTTTAGAAGCAGAAAATTTTATTGTATTGTATTTATTACCACACATTATTCGGCCTCGACGATGTGGAAAGAGGAAGCAAGCGGATAAAGATTCTCAAGAGAAACTTCAAAAATTATCTTTAGAAGAAAGAAGAGAATCTTTTATTTTACACGTAGAGGTAAGAATTAAAGTTACACTTAGTAGTTAGGCTATGCCGATTCTGGCTCAAGTGGAGGCGAGGGGGTGAGGCGGGGCGGGGGGAGGTACCGCGCTCTTCCGCGAGATGGGCGAGGGGGTGAGGCGGGGAGGGGGGTACTGAGTTCGTGGGTGAGGGGGATGACGTCACAGGGGAGGGGGGTTTCAAGATGGCGTCGACCGAGTTCGTGGGTGAGGGGGGGGGGGGGTGACGCCACAGGGGAGGGGGATTTTCAAAATTTTCAAAATGGCGTCGCGCGCGCAGGTCGAGTTCGTGGGCGAGGGGGTTGACGTCACAGGGGAGGGGTAGGATTTTCAAATTTTCAAAATGGCGTCGCGCGCATTTCGTGTTGGCGCCACCTACTGGACGTTTAAGGTACTTTGGGCCCGCGTCGGTATTTGGGCCCGTCTTGGTAAATTTTCCAGGTTTTTCATACATTTCGTGTTGGCGCCACCTATTGGACGTTTAAGGTACTTTGGGTCCGCGTCGGTATTTGGGCCCGTCCTGGTAAATTTTCCAGGTTTTTCATACATTTCGGGTTGGCGCCACCTATTGTACGTTTAAGGTACTTTGGGTCCGCGTCGGTATTTGGGCCCGCCATGGTAAATTTTCCAAGGTTTTCATACGTTTCGTGTTGACGTCACCTGTTGCATGTCTAAGGTATATTTGGGCACGCGTCGCCGCCGCGCAATCTCCGTACGTGTGCGGGGATCGGTGCGCAGGCGCGACCGCGAACGATTCGTGGAAATTCAAATCGCGTCTTCGATGATGATTTCTGAGAAAGAGGGTGGACCATGATTTCGGAGAGCAGATAAGGAAATATTTGAATCGTGGGACCGATACAGCATAAACATAGAGCGATAATTATTATTATTATAAATCAATCATCGCGATAGCCCATGGAATAAACATTGCACCGCGACATGCAGTGTGTTTATATCTATGGAATAAACATTGCACCGCGACATGCAGTGTGTTTATATCTGAGCAGGATCGAACACGTTTCGGGCGCCTACGTGCACACTCTTCGTGCCGTGTGTTTATGTTTCAATCGTGGGACCGATGCAGCGCACGTGCAATGATGTGTACATATAGCGATAATTATTGTAAATCAATCGGTGCGATAGCCCTTGGAATAAACACGACATTGCAGTCGATGATAATTTCTGAGAAAGAGGGTGCGTTTATATATCTGAGCATTGACTTTTCCCAAGACTAGGACCTCTAAGAAGTACCCTCGAGAAAACGCAATGTCCCCGAAACAATAAATTAGGCGTTCCTTTCACGCGAGCAGCTAAGCGATAATTATTCGGGCTAGAGTTCCAAGTATTTTCACGATCGAGAACAGGGCGACGTCTCAAGCACCCTTCTCGAGGGTCTGCAAGTCAAGCGTCGTGGGAGCGTGTAAGGGCGAAAAGAATTCGTACATAGACTTTCACAC